>OX494453.1:2896964-4345446 GCA_950381575.1 Plusia festucae | reverse complement strand
GTAAGCTACATTCACCCTGAGTAACATAGGCTATAATTTTTACTAAAAAAAATAGGTACCGCGGCCGGAGTCGCGGGGAACAGCTAGTATTTAATAAAATAACAACATTTGCCGATAAATTTAGCATAGATATAAATTAGTTAAGACCTAGAAGATAGCTAAAGAGTGAGGAAAGGTCATAGGTTAATCAAAAACTATGACCCGAACACTTAAAAATGGCGCCTCAATAGGTCGAAATAAGTCTAATAGATATCCAGAAGTGCATAGGTACAAAAATATCTATCCTTTTTTTTTGCTTCGCCGTAGTTGGGTATTTTCTTGTGAATTTTTCAATGAAATGGTAAGTAGTTAAATGAACTAGTGCAAATCTTATCGTGAATAATGTGAAATATCACTCAATAGACATGCGGAAAATTCTTTTCAACGTCCAGTTTTTTGATAATGAATGAAAAAAATACTACACACGTATTTTTTGCATTTTCAAAATAACGACTATCTATTACGATTATTTACTTAGATACAGCGAATTTAATTTAAGGTGTAACTAAAAACACCCCGGTCCCGTCCTTGCCTTTGCTGGAGCCACGGGATCACTTACGCAAGCTCTGCGCAACTCCAGCAGACGTCACAAGCCCTCACTCCTGAACTTTAACGCACCGTAATTTGTCACTTGCTTTTTAATTTGAAAAAATACTTAGTTGTCTAATATTTTTTATAACCGTTATTATTACGGATTAAATAAATTTTTATGTTTTGTCCGCGCTATAATTGCTAGTGTTGTCGTGTCATTTAATATTTTTAGTAAATAATAATATTATGTTCTTTAACTTTTGATCTGAAGGTTTGGTATATTCTCTCTACCTCTTCTGCCTAGCCTTATCCCAAGCTATGTTGGGGTCAACTTCCAGTCTTATCGAATTCAGCATAATACCATATTTTACATGGAGCGACTGCCTATCTGATCTCCACAACCCATTTTACTGGGTAATAAAGTATCCCATAGAATGACTGGTTGTTACAATTATAAATATTAATTGTTTTTGTGGTATATTCTATCAATGGGAAACAATTTTGCAGCCGCATACAGCTAAGACCCGATGTTAGTCATTATATAATTAACTTTTTTCGTACAATAATTTAGATTAGCATAAAGGGTTAACAAGAATACTAGTAATGAGCGACTCACAATGCCAGTAATTTTTATGAATAAAAAAACAATTAATGCACTTAGAACTCCTATTTGTAACTTGTAATCAATCTTTCTTATAATATGAGAGATTTCCGATTCTGCCTAGCCCATAATGATTTAACGACTGTCAAAGGTCACTATATGACAACCAACGGCACAGAGGGGTCTTGTTAAGTTATCATATTATGGTCACCCATACACGAACCAACCGCGGCGAGCGCGGCTTAACCTTTATTAAAGGTCAAATCTTACGCTTAGCCACGAAGTACGAAACCTTCTATACATTTAAAAAAAAAATATAATATTTCCTTAAAAAAAACAATTGACGCAGTTGCTAATCTCTTTTCTTTGTATATGGCCTTTCTTTCATTCTGCCTCCCTTTTTCCGAGGGGAGTGGAAACTATTTTCTGCTCATCCTATTTACTTCTTCTGATTTATTTTGTTGTGGGATCCAAGACCGTCGATATACCTTGACGCACTGAGCTAAGGCGTCATCATTGTAAATGTTGGCTTACGGGAGTTTCAATGATGGGTGAGTGAGTATGAGTGAGCAGTGGCGGGTGAGTCCCCACAAAAAAAACATTGTTGAAACTGATGGCTGGCTGGCTGAATATTCTATTTTAAAAATGGTATTATTCTAAGTAAAATTCTATTCATAGTTATTTTTAAAATCGATAATCCGGGAATTGAGTTTCTGTTTTTCTTTAACTAATCATAGAAACCATATTTTTACTTCTCAGTTTCACGTTAACTAAGTATAAAAATAACCTCTACAAAACGGCCAATGATATTTAATAAGAGTATTGTGTAATCTGACTTAATTACAGGGAAGACTTAAGTAATTACAGCCGCATATTTTTAATTATTAATTATACATTATTAAGTATTTTGATCCACCACACAATATGTACCACCAAATTACGAAAATAAACCTTACTGCATTGGAATAAATACTTTTAATACCAGAGTCATCATTATTGCTGTTTACTGTACGTCTGTGTGAGATTATTACCTATGTTTTGTTTACGCTTTTGTGTGAATCGAAATAACTGGTCAGAGATCGCCATGAATGGAATTTCAGGAAGTGACCTTTGCCACGCAGTGGTTTCGGAAAGGTTTAATCAAAAGGTTTTAAGTTACATCTTACTTTGTATAAAAATTACTAAGATTTTTTGTAAGAGTTTAATCTTAATTCTTTAGTTCAAGTAGGTAGGCAATGTTTAGGGCACTTACTCTTTTTCTTTCAACTTTTTAAACGTTTATATGTAAAAAAATATGTGTATGTGTAGTGTACACGTAAGAAGTGAAACTTTACAGAAATTGGTTAAATAAAGCAAATTTTAGATAATTCTAAAGGCTTTTCGTACTTATCATAGACATGGATAAAAATAAATATAACGGAAAAATGTGACTTAGAAATAAAGATGGCGCGAAACAGTCTGAAGAACGTTACAATTTTCATTTCTCCCATACGTCGATAAAGAAGGTTTCACTTCAAAAATATAATTTATGTAAGTATTAACGCATAATAATATACTCGTACATATAATATATGCGATAAGCAGTTTCACTAGTAATACTCATACAAATCTACAATCACTTAAGTTTTTTCGTGAATACTTCTTAGTCTATATAATATTGACTGCAAGATATAAATGTTCATTTTGTCTGTGAATCCATTCATGTGAGATTTACAAAGGTTAAACCGACAATATTTCAGAGAAATTCTGTTATCAAATCTTGAATTATGGTATGCAATCCACAAATGAAGTATGTTATGTATGGGGTTTGATCAGCAGAATCTGCTCGGATTTATGAAGACTTTAGTTTCCTGTCTCAGATAGATTTAAATTGACCTTATTTACGAGTTCGGTTTGTTGGTACCTAGATTAGTCTGTATCGAAATCATATTATTTTTTATATAGACATACACCGGGCTGAAATGTGAAGATTTCAGCCCGGTGTCTATATAACTACATATTGTATGTAGATATTTTTTTTTAATGCGGATATCTCTGAAACTGTCAGTCTAATTTGTAAAAATCTTCACATTTTAAAACCTAATTTTAGAGAAAGGTTAAAAGCTTTACGGTTAAAGGTTATACGTCACGTTACACGACTTGTATATTCCTCGCAAATGTTCAATGTGACCGAAGAATTATTTACCTAATAAATTGCAAGTACAGTTTAAGCCAGTACATAATACATTGCTGGTACAAATAATTTCTTTAGAGCAAGAATTTAGCATCATTAAAAATCTGGAATAATTATGACAAATCAAGAGTGAAAGAAAGAAAGAACATTTAATTTGGACACAGCACAGAGACAAAATTACAATAAACAACATAAAACCAAAAAAAACAACATACAACCAAAAAAAAACAACATATACAAATATAAAAAAAAAAACGGAAGTTTTAAACATACACATAATGTGTCTCACGACTGACCCAAATGGGTTTCCAGATCAGCGTAATGTCAAATGCAGGTAAATAAATTAATACCCGTGTTTGACGCTGGTTTTCACCTGGCACCCCTTGAGTACGCAAGCGTTGTGATCAATATTTCTTCCTTCTTTCTATGCGTGAAACTATTTACGAGTAGGTTGTTAAAATAATTACTATTTTAAAATGTATTATCTTATATCCTGGAAGTAGTATCTAATCAACAGACAAACACCCGTTTTTTACTATTTTTCTGAAATAGACTGTACACAATGTAAAATATAACCGTCGTATGTGATAAAGAAATGGGTCATGTTGGATTTATTTCCAATAATTTAGCTTAGGGATCAGCCTTATTTTTCTCATCGGCTCTTTTATCTGTAACTGCAAAATATGCTCCTCATTTTCCGAATTTTTAAATAGTTTTTTTTTTTCCTTACATACCTACATACGATGGTTATTTTTATACATAACTGTGTTTTTTTTATATAAAAAAAAACGACGTCCGCACTAAGGAGTTTAATCCTTATGTCGCGGGGGCTTCACAAACATACAAATCACATGCACAAAGAACACTGCGCTGCTTTTCCCATGCGGGGATCGAACCCGTAGCACGTCGGGCACAATGGTAATTACCTTGGTGACCCATAACCACTTGCCTATCCGTGCAGTCAGTGCTGAAACCATTATGAGATTGAGTTATTTATTTTTTAATGCGGTGCAGTTTTTGCAGTGATTCAGACTACGTCATAATTCTTGCTAAGTCAATGACAAAAGTCGTTGCGTTTAACGTTAATTAAGGTAAAGTCGATTGCTTTGACAGATTACATTGTTTGTACACCCGATACATATCTTATGCAACAAAAATATTGTTTGAGAGCTGTGTAAAGAGTATTCTTAATTATTTATGCGTAGCCTGCGTAGATTTTGACGTAGTCGAGTGGAGTACACACCGGTTTTCAAGGTTTCGCCAGCTCTGAAGTCCCGGGTTCGATCCCTGGACGGGACAATGTAGAAAAACACTTTTCTACATTGTCTCGAGTCTGGGTGTTTGTGGTACCTTCGTTGTCTCTGATTCCATAACACAAGAGCTATAGCTGCTTACTTTGGATTCCGAGCGATATACGTGATGTTGTCAAAATTTATTTATTTACTAGCTGTTGCCCGCGGCTTCGCTCGCGCGTAAAGTAAAGAGTAGTATTAAAGGTAGATGTATTCTGTGATTTTCAAAGTAAGGAGAATTTATAAAATTTTTCATCTAATATTATGGCGTTAAAATAATAATAAAAGTAAAGTAAGTAGCAAAAGCATTTGTGTTATGGAATCGGAGACAAAAAAGGTACCATAAACACCCAGACTCCAGACTATGTATAAAAGTGATTTTCTACATGGACCCGTCCGGGGATCGAACCTGGAACCTTAGAGCTGGCGACACCTTAAAAACCGGAGTGAACGCCACTCGACCACGGGAGTCGTCATTATAGATATGTCTTAGATGGTCATTATCTTATCTATTTATCTTTTCATCTGTCTATCTTTGAGAATACTGAACTTCACATACCAACTATTTCAGCCCTTATTTCACCCCCTTAGGGGGTAGATTTCTAAAATCTCGGAAATACATCTTATTTATTTCTAACTAATAACCCTTGTATGAAATTGAATGTGTCTATCTTTGAAAACGACACAATTCATATGCCTACAAACTTCCAACCCCTTTTTCACCCTCTTAGGGGGATGATTTTTAAAATCGCTGAAATACATCTTTATTTATTTCTATTCAGAAACCCGTGTATACGATATTTCATGTGTCTATCATTGAAAATACCGAACTTCCCATACAAACTTTCAACCCCTATTTCACCCCCTTAGGGGATAGATTTCCAAAAGAAAAGTAGCCTATAGCCTTCCTCAATAAGTGGACTATCTAACGGTGAAAGAATTTTTCAAATCGGACCCGTACTTCCTGAGTTTAGCGCGTTCAAACAAACAAACTCTTCAGCTTTATAATATATAATATAATAATATATCATATATATAAAGTATAGATAAGTAATTATAGTATCTTAGCCGTCTCACAGATTAATAAATAGTTACTTGGCCGTGTGAAGCGCCCCTTATTGAACTCCACTGCGGGTGACGTAACCTACGACAAACTTATTATTTGCGGTTGGTACAGTATTTGGGTCTAGGGATCGAACCGCAAAATTAAGTTAGTTTTTTTTTGTATATACTTTTCCGGGATAAAAACTACCCAGTGTGGTGCCCAGGATATTAAAGAACAATTATACCAAGTTTCATCGAAATCGAACCGGTAGTTTTTGCGTGATGCCTGAACAAACAGACAGACAGACAGACAGACAGACAGACAGACAAAAATTTTTTTAATCACATTTTTGGGTTCGGTGTCGGTCTAGTAACACACCCCGCCATTTTTTTTTTTGATATTTTCAATGTACAGAATTTTCACTTCTACAGATTTATTATAAGTATAGATAATAATTTCGGTCTATAAATGTCTTACTGCTGGGCACTGGCTTCTTTTCATCTGAGACGGAACGAGCCCGCCACCTGGAAGTCGTCATAGACATTTTATAGATAGGTATGGGCCACAGCATAAATGTATCTTGTCATATACATAGAGCGAAATCGACTACTGCTTATCATTAGACGTTTAGTGGGAAGGAAATTGGAGGAAATGGGCCCGAGGAATGGTGGCCGCCAGTGACGCTAGATGTTGTACAAGTATTTTGTATAGAATAAATATATATTTGTACCACTGCTGTATTTTACGACTAAAAATATGGCAAGAAATTTAGCTTTTTGAATTGTTTGGAATTGTATTTTTTGTGAATTTGACTTTTTTACAACCTCATTAAATACAATCTTTAAAATAATGTTTGTGTGAAATATTCCCTGTCTATGAATAACAATGTATTCTGATCAATGAGTGAAACAGATATTTGTTTTTGAAATTTTAGTCGTAAAATTTTATTGTTGTTGACTGGGTTTTGTAGATATTTTTGATCTTCCTCTGTATTTAACGTCTGGGAAGCGATATTAAAGAAATGTAGCTTTTTATTAGTAACTGTTTGGAATCGTATTTTTTATATGACGTCTTTGCGACCACATTGTATGAATGAAAGAATATTCACATGATGTATTATATAATAAAATAAAGAATATTAATTAATGTTATATTTCGTTCAATGTATAAAACAGATATCTTTTTGAACTTTATTGGTATTTTGAGTGAATAATGACTAATATTTATAATTATTATTTTAATTACCATTTTCAATTTCAATGGTTCTGTATTCAACAATTTCAGGAAGTTTGATAGCTTTAAGAACAATTGAGCAGTCAAATGAAGGTTGGATATTGGTATAGCTCTACCTTCTTTTTACTGAGCATAATTTGAATTAATACTAATGTTTTAGAATTTCTATAATATAAGAGACATAATATCTATAATATAGGCAACTATGTTATTAAGGGAATCTTAGTAAAAACCACTGAAATTCTGATTTAATTTCTTCTTGAAAACATCAACTCAAAACATTTACCAATTTTAATAAGCCTGGTAAAAAATAAACACCTACGTTTTTAGCAGCGGCTGCTCTTTTTAACCCACAAATTAATGAGTTACTCAATATTACACGAATATTTCAATATTTTATTATATTCACGATGGATTAGGTCGAAGGTACAGAAAAGTTAAATTTGGTTTTGTCGCAACTGTGGCCAATAAAACGCTGAAAGTTTAATACAGGGATTAGATCATACACAACCAATATTGAACCTTGTTTATTTGGAAATTGTGTTTTAGTTACAATCTATAATAACCTATTATTTTTCGGGGTGAAAAGCTTATGCTTTCAACCCACGCGGAGGGCACGACGTGGGGATATGTCGGACTTTCACCGACCAAAAACACCCCGGTTCCTTTTCTGGTGTCTGGTTCTCTGGAGTCGTGGGATCACTCACGCAATCTCTGCTCGATTCCGGTTGAATCTATAATAACCTGTTCCTTAGGCTAGTGACATTTTCAAGCGGTAAAGATGATAGAAATCGCTTGTATGACATTAAACGTATGGAAATGACAATTCATTTGCTAAAGTTTAAACCGATAATAATGGATGAGCTGCGTCACCTTGGTCCATGGATAGGTGACCATTTTTGAATATACCGAGACCCCACCGTGTCTCGGAAAGCCAGATAAGCTGTTGGTCCCGACTGCCATACATATATGATCCTTGACAGTTGTTAAGCCATAACAACTTTGACAACTAGTCTAAAATTTTCTAAACTAGAATAAAATTTTCACCCATGTTATGCTTGCGCTGTAATAGAGAAATATACCAAATTACAAAGCTGTCTGCCCACGGCTTAACTCGTTAACAATTTTCAATTTTCCCTCGGAAACTACTTAAGGAATCGGGATAGTAGGGCCTATGTTATTTTCCATGTCAAAGGCTGCATGCATGAGAATTTCATTTAAATCCGTTCAGCCGTTTTTGCGTGATTGAGTAACAAACATCTTAACATTCACACTTTCAAATTTATAATATTAGTAGGATTAATATCACATAGATATTGACAATTAAAAACCTGGACAGCAGAACGTCACTTTCCCGGTTCCGAACGGCAGCCAATTCCAATTTGCATGCTTAATGTCTTCACAGCGGCAGATTATTTTATTTGTGAACGAAGAGGGATAGGTACCATTATTTTGCTTTAAATATTTTTTTTCTCTTTGTTAGTTATTAGGGACTTTTATACAGATGTACATGCCAGTCCCATCATACCTTATAACAATCAATAATTAACTAAAACGTAATTATGCATACTTAATTCAAATTTATAAAAATACTGTCTTTATTTTTTAAGAAATGTCCATAGTAACGTACTGGATGTTCCTAAATCTCAATTTTATTTTTTATTTTTTAACTTGAATGTGATCGATCCCCCTCGAGATATATTTAATCCATAGTTTTACTTTTTTAATCCTATGATGGACTGATGACCTGAAAAAGGTAGCTGGGTCGGACCGGATGTGAAAAGCAGAGGATAATAATGTTATTCATTCTATCCTTATGGCTGTGTGATAATTATAATTATTGATTGATTGACAAGTTGATTGATTAGTTGATATTTTTTACAAAATTTGCCAAATATATACCTAGCTTAGAAAGCACTTCATAAACTACACATAGCAAATACAAACTATGTATTTGAAAAACTTTTAGTGTTTGAAGTCAGTAAAAATGATTTATATTTTTCTGTAAATAAATCGCTTACAGTATTTTAACGTCGAACAGGTAACCGCTTTAAATAATTATGTTAATTGTTTATGATTTACGTTCTATGACTGGCTTGTTCGATTCCCACCCAGGACAAATCTTTGTGCGATGAGCGTGATCATTTGTTCTGTGTCTGTGTGTAATTTACCTATAGTATGTGTGTATTTAGAAATAAATAAGTATGTTTATTAGTTGTCTGGTCACCATAGTAAAGGCTCTGCCTAGTTTGGGATTAGATGGCCGTGTGTGAGGTATTCCGGAATATTATTATTAGTATCAAGGAAGGTGGGGACTGATATTCTTCAGTTTATTTATACAGAACTGTAAATAACCTCTTTATAACCAGATGGCCATGATAATGAATCATAACTATTCTAATTTGGTTTCAGGTTAAAATAATATTCAGTGTAATGAACTTATATTTTTAAACTTTAATATATAAAGAAGAGGAAGTTCGCATTTCAACAGTTTTTATGTAGGTACACTACCTACTTACGCGGGTACTAAAAAATACTTTTATGTTTTTGTAACAGATTTTCTTAAAGGTAATGTTAATATATCTTACTAGTTATTGCGTCGTGGTGGCCTAGTGGTTCAATGAACGTATTCACATGCACATGGTTGCAGGTTCGAACCCAGGCGAGAACCAATGTGACTTTTCAAAGTTATATTTTATGTACTTACTTTCTTAATCATTTTAAGACATAATTGACAAACGGTGAAGAAAAACATCGTGAGGAAACCTGGATTCCAAAAATTGGAATCTTAAATTGCCAACCCGCAATAAGCAAGCGTGGTGATCAATGCTCATTCCTTATTTATATGAGAAGAGGTTTATATAGATAGGTAATAAAGAAGGTACTTCCTTACCCTCATTTCATACTAGACAAACAACAATTCATTTAATATTTAGATATACTAATACTACATACATATGCAACGATGCACAGTTAAGCATTAGCATATTCGTCATGCCTACTGTTTGTTAGTCAAAGTCGTGTTGGCGCCAACAGAGTTCTGCGCGCCTACTATGACCAAGGGGTTATTCTCTAAGTCAAAACAAAACATAACGTGGCATAACGCAGATTGTAGTTCAACTACCCCAGGGGCCTTATTCACCAAGTTCAAACGAAATGTAACGTGGCATACCGCAGATTTTGTTCAACTACCCCGGTTCGCCAAATCTTTTTATGTTCTGAGAGTCAGCGGGTAGTGTTAGTATACATTTAATTTAATACGATTATTTTTTTTGGAGTGCGTATATTCAACGGGGTAATCAGGTGCATAAAACTGACAGCTTTACCCAGGAACATAGGTCGAAATCTTAAAATTGAAAATGAAATATTCATACAAAGTGACAGGACACGTGACTAATGTTTGTATAAAAAATTGATTTTTAATTTTAAGATTTCGACCAATTTTTTTTGGGAAAAGCTGTTCAGTTTAATGCACAGGATTACTTCGTTGATTATACGCACTCCATAAAAATTAATCCTGTATACGGTATAGACCATTTAACAGATTGTTTACCTAAAAATAAAGTAATTCGAAAGGGATAACGCGTCTCTTAACCCGACACGTAAAAGCACGTTAACTAATTTGTGTAGTGTGTGTGTAGTGAATTAGGCTTAGGCCCCAGGTCGCCAAATCTTATTTGTGTTCTGAGTCTCCGAGTATTGTAGTATATACGTTTTAGACCATTTAACAGCTTTTTTACTTAAAAAGTATAGTATGTCGAAAGAAATATCGCTTCTTTTAACTCTACACGTAACAACACGTTATCAGCTTGTAAGTACTTAGTGAATCAGGACGCTGGATTGCTGCCGCTGTGTAAGGGTGACGGCGATATGCGCAATGTAGTGCGCTGTCTCACTTCCACAATTGCACAGTACAGGCACTGATTACTACTGTGTTTATTCAGCTTCAGATTTCCCATTTCCTTGGCTAACTACACGTTATGTAGGCCTATCGATGGCAAGGGTTAAGACGCGCGTGCTGCAGTTTGTCCTCGGATGGGTATCTATAATTTTTTTTGTTTTTGGCTTACCCCAAGATTAATTTCCTTGAGTCGTACTTGATTTTCACTTTTTGCGTAGATCATCCTATTATGAGGTTTATGAGTTAACATAATCAACTATAATAAACACATTATTTTCAATTATTTTTAATGTAAAGAAGTGCCAAGGTACGTTCGACCACAAATTTTTGAGGTTGCTCGGTTAAATCTTCTAATTAACCGTAATTATAAAATCAACTTCTTATTATAATAATAAACGGAAAATAATTGTTGTTGTGATAAGTTGAATAGTAAATAAACATAGAAATGTGTAAAACCATGGTTGTAATAAAAATATGTCTTACCGTAATATAACCGTAAATATAGTCGACCTCATACTAAAAATTTGGGTGTACCTACAGGAAACCAATATTTACTTTAGTCGATAATATTAAAATTAGATCCGTGCCATTTTTCAACTTCCGTTTAAATTGATATCAAAATATTTACTTTTAATAAATAATGGTGTAAGTCAAAAACCTACAGATTTTGCGTTTGTAAAAAGTAAAAATTCGAAAATAAAAGAAAAAAAATATTAAAAAATGAATAGATGTTATGAACTGTCAGATACCCGCAATGAAAAAAAAAAACATTGTTACTTAAAGCTCATCTCTATCTCTCTCTTTTTATCGTATCTTTTTCTTCTTACTAATTTTATTATATACGTAGATATATATTTATACTATTGAAACTCTTATTAAGGTGGTTTTGCTTCGAAGAATTTCTTGTCATCATAATACTAGCCTATAAATGTCCCAATGCTCGGCACAGGCCTCTTCCATATTATAAAGAAGGAACGAGCATTGTTCAACACAATTTGCTTATAAAGGATTTACGATTTCAGATTTCAATTTAGGTTTACTCACGATGTTTTCCTTAATGGATTGTCATTGATGACTTACAATAAATAATTAAGTACAAATAGCTTTAAAAAGTCACATACTTGCTTATAATGGATTTAAACCTGCAACCTTTTGCAAACAAATCCTTTCATTTAAACGCTACGCCACGACAACTTGTAAACAAGAATAAGTGAAACCTAATTGATAAAATCTGCCCACAGTCGAATAGACGCAAATATAAAATGTCTACCAAATAGACCAAGGCAGCACGTTGAGTGTGGAAATTTATCATTATCGCTAGACGCCGTATAAAAATCATTGGAGTGCGAAATAGAAGCTAAGATGGACGCGTCTATGGATACTGACGTCACAGAGATATTTACCCGACTGTAACATAAAAGAGAGTTCTGTGAAATTCGGTATTTAGGTAGAGAAATTTGTGTTATTACTTTTTACTGTAAACAAATTCAAGTAAATGAATTTAAGTTGGCATTTGTTTTATGGTCACTCTAAGAAGAAGAAAATTTTATTCTTTTGGCTATATTTTTTGACAGATTGCAAGATGTCATATAACTAGCTGTGCCTCGTAGTTTCACCCACTCTTATATGGTCTTACAGGACAGTAGCGTTATCTTTTATATATAATTTCAGTGTCACGATGTTTGTCCGGGATGAACTCCGAAACTACTTAACCGATTTTAATCAAATTTGCACACCGTGTACAGGTACACATTGATCTAACTTGAAAGATAGGATAGCTTACATCACAAAAAATTGAGACCGCGTGCGGAGAAGCGGGAAAATAATTTATAATCTGCTTCAAAAAGTGTGCTACGAAACAATCTTTTCTGAACCGGATATTTTAATGTTCTTGGCTGGTTTACATTGAAGCAACTTCAACGTATCACTCAAGAATTAGCAAAGTTACGTGCACTAGGTATCCAAATCCTTGTCTAGCCTTTTCCAAAGCTTTATTGGGATTGGCTTCCAGTCTTACCCGATTCAGCTGAATACCCCTATTTTACATGGATCAAATTATCATCTGACATCCATTATCCATTTTAGTTGGTAACACAGATTCTATAATAAGACTGGTTAACAAATTGTAATGAATAACAGAAGCACTATATTTACACGCAATATATAAAGCAGACTATTCGTATACAGGAATATAAACCCTTAATTTCATCTTCCTACCACAAGCTTTCAATTTTCTACTGGAAATAAAAGCCTCGGAATATACGTTGAGGAAATCGAGTCGTTTTCAAACTGAGATTCAATTGGACGACTGGCGGAGTATATAGCTAGCTACTCCAAGTAATAGCTATATCGATGAAAAAATTCCTTATATCTGTACTCATGAGTTTGTTCAACACTAGATTTTTTAATTTATCCGGAGGGGAAGTACTCTTATACTGAAAGTAGCAAATTGAACTTAAAAATAGCATTAAAAGCTTAAAAAACAACACGATCACACACTTATAAGTATCTTTTTTAATATTTTATTTTTCTAAAAAAAAATGACTAGGAGAGAGAGAAATTATATAATAATAAGTATTAATTAATATTTATATATCAATTAATTAATATTTTTAATTTCTTCTGAGCGCAAGTACCCTTAAAACTAGAAGTAGAGAAGGACGCATTTAGTCCGCTTCTGTACCTACCTACTGTTCGTTGCTGAACAGATTGTTTGTTTGTTTAGTAGAACGCGCTAATATTGGGAACTCCTGATCCGATTTTAAGAATAATTCATTCAGAATTTTTCATTTATTTCATTCTTTGACTGACGGGCCTGTTGGTCTAGTGGTTAGTGACCCTGACTGCTAAGCCGGAAGTTGTTCCGGGTTCGATTCCCACCCAGGACAAATCGTTGCGTGATGAGCACGATCATTTGTTCTGTGTCTGGGTGTAATTTATCTATGTATGTATTTAAAAATATATAATTATGTTTATCAGTTGTCTGGTCACCAAAGTACAGGCTCTGCCTAGTTTGGGATCGGATGGCCGTGTGTGAGATTGTCTCCCAAGATATCTTTACTCATTTATCGAGACAGGCTAGAGGTTAGGAGCCGCGAGAAAAAAAATCATATTATTTTCATACTTAAAATGATTATTTGAAATGGCGCAATAATAATCACAGACTTACTACGTAATCAACTTTTACTGCTTTAGGAAAATCACACCTCATTCCCTTAAGTACTTAGTACAGTATTATCATGTTTTGTCTATAAATTTCCTTATCTATAAGAGAACTAGGGTCGCTCAAGGAAATCGGTTTCTACACAAAATGGTGAATAACACTATTGCTCACAATAATAGTTGTAATATAATAACAATATTAAAGCTAACGGACTATTTATTTGATGTTTATGTATAGACACGTTTTACGATCTTCGTGAGTTGTAAATAACTTTTTAACGGGTGTCTTAATTATGTTTACGCTTATTGTTCTTCGGAGTCGTATGATATCGTGCATGTTTGGTTCTCAAGCGATGTTCTCACATACTCATCTCATTAAAAGTACTGATCTTCAAAAGTACTTTCTTCAATAAATCAGGCGGTATACGCGATTATGTACTTTTAATATTAGTCTTATAAAAGTCATAAAAAAAAATTTACTCTTTCACAGCTAGGTATAAGTTTAAGAGCAAAAAAATCATTGGTGTGACAAAACTTTGTAGAGTTCGAAAAATTTTCAGTCTGAAAACCCCTACTGAAGCATATGCTATCGCACAACCAAATAACCACCCCCTTAGACAAGGTACATTTCTACAAGCGTGAACGATGATAGAAATCGCTTAAATGACATTAAATGTATGGAAATCACATTTCTCTTCGATAAGGCACGTAACTTAGACTTGTCATTTTTACACATTTGAGCGATTCGGTCACCGATAACGATTGTTAAAATGTACCTTATCTAAGGGAGAAGAGCTTTCAAATTACAACTTTTAACTTTAAGGGACAGTACATAGAGTTATATATGTATTATACCACAAAAAGTCTTAGAAAAAAAGGGGCAGACGTGAGCTCTGCATGTAGTTCGCGGTAACGACTGCAAAAAGATAAAAAGGTTTACTTATAATTTTACCGAAAAAGGTGTGAAGAATCGCTGCGGTGCGACAACCGACGCGGAGTGCTGAAAAACCGTGAATGTTAGGGTCAGGACTATCTCAGAGTGGCGTTATATTTTAGATGGTGAAAAAGGACATTAAATGTCCTTTAGGTAAGACAAAAAAGTATGGTTGAATCTTAAAACAAATTATGGTGCTAAAAAAAAAAATATCCATGATATAAAAAGGCCCAGAATGATCATTTGAGAAATCAGCTAATGCGTTTGGATCAGTTTGCGATACAGAAACAAAATTTATATTAAAAGTAAGAGTATTGATTCTTTACGCCTTAGGTAGCAATACAAATATACTCGTAAGCCAGCGACGCGACGCCATAGTCATTAAATTATTACTATTTATTATACAATTCAATGCAACACGAGACTGAGAGATTGCTGTTTGCTCTTCCGGCGGTAGTGACGCGACCTAACCATCGTTCCCGATTTTCGCCTAACACATATATATCATTATCTGCATTTGCGTCACGCAGTCGGGTAACCATGTTTTTTTTAAGCGCGTCTATAAATATAACGTAGCTGTAAACTTGTTTTTTCATCAAAGCATTAAAAAAATAAATTTATCAAATGAATGTATTTTAATATATTCGATATAACTGGTGCTTCTTTAAGAACCCAGCTCAAGTAAGATTAGCCATTTTCTACATTAAGTCCAGTTCTTAACACAGTGTATATTTAAGGCTCATTATTTCCCCCTTGACAGCTTAACGACCAGAATGATATATCGAAGTGTTAATTTTTGCAAAAAAAGACTTTACCAGTGATATATTTCTATTCCGTTTCCACCGTAGATAATTTTATTTCTATCATTATTTTTCTGGTATTCGAAATGAGGTTTCATCATCTGGCATTACAACTAATACCTTTGCCTTCGTTTTTTGCATTCAAAATAAGTTGAGAAGATTAGGGATTATTTTTCTTAAAAGGAAAGTTATGTTTGTCAAATCGGCTCACGTTAATAATATGACGCATTTTCTGTTGGATTTAAGAATGGAATAAATGAAACCGATAGCTGTGATTGTTCTAATTTGTTTTCAGTTTTGTTTTTCAAACGGTATTGTTTAACGACTTCCACTATGATTAAGTTAATTAATTAGTAATTTAGTCTAATAAAATCACGTTTTTAACTAATAAGTACACTACTTCTACCACAGTCATTCCTCTCTCTCATCACCTTCGCCTTCGGACTATGTTACCCTAAAGTGAATGAAGTATTAAGCTTTTTCAAGCTGCTTTAAATTAAAGAAAATAGTGATAGGTAAACAAATAATTACTAAGTTTATAAATTTTAATACAGTGTTAAGATCATTTTGTTGTGGTACTGTAAGGAGCTAATAAAATATAATGTATTTTGTTATTTAACCTTTTAGTTGTCCCACTGCTAGGCAAAACTCACCCCCAACTTGCTCCTGTCCCCTCGGTCTTGAACCGCTCCCAACAAATCAGGAAAAAAGCGATTGTTGTCACCTCGCCAGCGTATTATTGGCTACCCCGTTTACGACCTCCAGTTCTAGGTACCCAATCGGTTGGCTATAATAATATTCAAAATAATCATGTGATAAAATAGCTCACGTTATTTCATGAAATGGCGAATGGAAATAACTTTAATTACTCAAACTCTAGTGCCTAAAATATTCCCGAAATCATTTAGACCACGGTGACTCGAAATCGAAACATTATTTGGTTTGGTAATTTTAATCACACCTCTCAAATCAAACGTTTTAAAAAAAGAATAAATTATGTCCTGGTTCACAGTAAGTATTACATAAAAAGTGCCGATACGGTTGAAACAAATGACATCGATTTCAGAGGCTTCATTGAACCAGCCCATAGACGTAATTGATTCTTGTCGTTTAAAGTAATGATCGCGATTCTAAAGGTGTTAATGATCACCCTTGGAACTGGTTTGAAAAATTTGGTGGAAATGAGGATGTTCTATGTGACCTTGATTTCGGTCGGTAAAAAGTTTCGGGTACCGATGTTTGAAGTAATCAAAAAATGTTCCAGTGAGTTGAACAGAATCATTCAGTTGAAAAAAATGGAAAATATCATCCTTCAAACGATCATCATCTCTGTTTGAATTTTTGATAACCAAAAGTAAAAAAAAAATCAAGAAGACGAAACAGAAAAGGGCTCCAAAAAAGGGTGCAGTTTGGACGTAATTTTAAACCCCCAAAACAAATAGCACATAGGTACAGTTTGGAAGAAAAAGAACGGACAAGAATATTTCCCATCCAGGTCACGTTAAAAACCACTACCTCCATTACTAGCTCAAAATGAACACTAAAATATTCCTCCACATACTAGACTGAAATTTCAAAAGGGTCACGTAAGATTGATATTTATTAGCATACAAGACGGTATAACGAATTTCAGTAAGAAACTGCGAAGCGCAAACGTGTGTAATTTGCATTGCAAATGGTGGCACGTTTCTGCATATGTACAGATTGCATCGTAGCGGTAAGTGATTTTAGGACAGTCGGAAAGTTCGTGTCAAGCTTAACCTACTTAAAACGGTGCTTTTGGCTTCTTTAGAGTTTTCTGATGTGTAGCAGCGTTTTGGAAGTCCTATGCAGATATGCAGCAAAATTTTAACGTGTCTGGAAAAACAATGACCACCTTTTCAGAAGGTATTGTTAGCAGGGGTCTAAAAAAATGAAATTTGAAGTGCTCAAAACTTGCGTTGTGGTAAATTCAAGAACGTATACATCGTTGAATGTTGGAATGGGCAATTGGACAGCGCAGCGTTACGTCTGATACTGAATGACTTAAGCCATGAAACTATGATCCTTAAGCCAATATTTTTTTATTTTCACTTCCAAAGCTCCAAACTTCGAGAGATCCACAGTAGTCTAACGAAACCGGTAAAACGAGTCCAAAAGACAATTACATTCAAATTGCATCTCAAAGCCAAGTGCAGCAACCTTATAATTTCCTACGCGAATACACTAATTCCGAGAGATCCCACAATAGTCCTTCACGGGCAAGTTAAATCCGCGTCCGTAGATAGTTTGCATTCAGAATGGACCGGACAATCGAATGATAAACAGATGGTCAGGATTAGTGATATCGGCTGGGTTCCAAGGAAATGCCAGCTTAGATATTACGTCGTATCTAATATTATTTGAAATATTAAAATCAGTGATATGGATAATTAATGAAGAACTCGAGAGGGTTGCTTATATACCTACTGTAATATTCCCCAATTGATTGTATTTTAGAAGTTTTTGTTGTACCGATAGTCTTTTGTTAGAAGAACGTTCAGTTTTGTAATTCGGTTTTTGACAGACGAGTTCTTATTGTGTAAAAAACCTGTTGAAGTAAATAGACTTTGGTACCTAGTGTTTCATTTTTCACCTACCGAGAGGCTCATTCTCCAAGTCCAAATAAAACATAACGTGGCACGACGTAGAATTTAGCTTAAGAATCCCGGGTCGCCAAATCTTTCTTGTGTTCTGAGAGTCACCGGGTAGTGTTAGTTTAGTATATACGTTTTATGCCATTTAAAAGATTTTTTACTCAAATATATTGTAAGTCGAAAGAGATAAAGCCATTCTAAACCCTATACGTAACAGCACGTTAACCGCTTTGACTTAGAGAATTAGACCCAAGTCAAGTTCGAATGCACATGGTAAAGTCCGTCTCACGAAAGAAGTCCCACAGACGCGGCGCTAGTGTCAGTCATGCTGCTCATGCTACAAAATGTTGTTAACCTCTACTGTTGTACATTCCCCTAAAATGTATTTTTATACCTGGTGACCTGAGCCTAAGGTCAACAGTAACACATTATATGGAGGGGTAAATTATTCCCCACAGTTTGGGGATTTCATTATGATCATAATTAGTTCCACTTATTGTTGTGGGACTTCTTTGATGAGACGGACCTTAAGCTTAAGGGTCAATTCATATTCATATAATCAGAAGAAATAAATGCTCATATTTCTTTACGGAAAACGTGAATATAATATTTGAACTTTTAGATTATCGATCCAAGGTGCTGTGTGATGGTATGAATATACCTTTTTGGCTTCTTGAGACTTTTTTTATGACGAAATTAAAAAGTCTCACGAAAAAGTTTTAAAGATAATTGCCTCATTTTTTTTTCTGCCTTGCTTTTTAACAAGCTATTTTGGAGTTGGTTGCCAGTCTTGCCAGATTTAGTTGAATACTGTAGTTTACATGGATCGCCTACCTATAATCTGTTATCTGGGGTCCACATACGTACTGCTGCATAGACTGTCTGATGTCACTGAATGTCAGTCGGGACCAACGGCATAACATGTGTTCCGAGGCACGGAGGGGTCTCGGTAATATAACAATTGGTCACCCATCCATGGACCAACCGCGGCGAGCGCGACTTAACCATCATAATTTTTCAAACTAGACGGCTTACACTGAGCCTCAAGCCCCTCCTCAATACGCACACTAAAAACAGCTTAGAAAGTTCTAACTGAGAAAGACAAATACATTTTAAATACTAAGTAAACGTTCCTATTTCTATTTCGAAGTCGTCGCAGCTGTACGGTTCCCACAATGCGGGTTTATCAATCGAAATAATACGTATTAAAGTGCCACGTCATGTCAAAACAAAAGACGTTCAGGTGAAATGAAACGTTAATTTGATGAGTGAGTGGCGTAAATAAAAAATTGGAATAGTGTGATTCAGATCGACAATGCCCTTTGATGTTTAATTTTAGAACGTTATCGTTCGTCCGGGATGTTCAAAGTATTTCAGGGTCGTGATAAAATTAAATTATCTGAATTTTATGCTCATTAATGAAAATGCGTAAATAAAAATATTATTTATTTAAGTATTTAAATATTTTAGTATGAACAAAATTGATTGAGCGTTCATTTACCTCACACAGTTAAAATCAAGCAACAGACATAATACATTTAACAAATAATTTATTAAAATTGACGAAGATCAATTCAGAATTGAATTAACAAAATTAAATACCTAAATCAGTCAATAATTAAGTATATGAATAGATTGCCTGTTTCTTATTTTTTTTACTGATGCAACATTTGTATATTCTAACCT
The DNA here is from genome assembly GCA_950381575.1 of Plusia festucae. Taxonomy (NCBI): domain Eukaryota; kingdom Metazoa; phylum Arthropoda; class Insecta; order Lepidoptera; family Noctuidae; genus Plusia; species Plusia festucae. The sequence continues at coordinate 4,325,434 of OX494453.1, read as the reverse complement.
TTTCTCTCGGTGAACAATGGTCTTTTCTATTTCAAATTATTAATCTTTATAAAATGCTGGTTAAGGGTGGGTTCACTTCAGTAGTGCAATAGGTGGGGTTTGAACGGCATTCATAATTATGATCGAAAATCCGTCGTTCCAACCCTTAGGCTACCGCCGCTTCTTTTAGAGTGCCGATATTATTTTGTTTTCTTTTCTGAAAGGTTGCTCTATATGAAGTTTTTCCTCAATTTGTAAGTATGTTTGCAATAAATAAAAATCATATTTAAGTGCGTCGTGTGACGGGTCGTGCTTTACACAGCAGTAACTGTAGCCGAGTCATCTCCTTTTGCTACAGTTTTCCTGTTTTTTACCCATTTAAGAAATGAAGAGATTATCATTCTATTCAGGTGTTTCTATTTATTTTTATTACCCGCCTTCAAAAGGAAGAGTGTTCAAAAGGAAGATGTTTTTTTATAGTTTGGAATGTGTTTATCTCTGGCAATTTTATAAATTTCAACAAAATCCATATCCATACTTAAATTTTTAATTTTTACCCAGAATAGTCAGCATAATTTAAACTTTAGAAGCCAAATAGATAGTATCGTCACGAAATCGGCGCGTCTACTTGGATTCCTTAAGAGGAGTTCTAGAGGGTTTAAATTGATTAGAACAAAAATTATACTATACAACGCCTTAGTCCGTAGTCACTTGGAATTTGCTAGCGTAGTGTGGAATCCTCTCTACGCAGTGCAGTCACAAAGAGTCGAAAGCATTCAAAGGGCCTTCACAAAGCACCTAGCCTACACATCTGGCAAAATATCACCTCGATGTCCTTATGAACAACGTCTTCAGTGCTATGAAATGGACTCTCTACGTGACCGTCGACTGAAGCACGACCTCATGTTCTTCTACAAATTGCTGAACAATAAATTAGATTGTATTAAACTGATAGAAAGTGTTGGACTAAGAGTACCATACAATATTCCTAGACATCCCATAACCAACCTATTCCATACTCCAACAACTAGAACCAATATAGGAGTAAACTCGCCACTGGTCAGACTTAGCAGAGAGATGAATGCATTAATTAAATCTTCACCCGATCTTGATATTTACCAAGTTTCGTTTAATATTTTTAAGGCCCGATTATTGGAGTCCCCAAAAATCACAGCAAAATGTTGAGTGTGTTCAGTAATTAAATACTATACATAAATATTTATATTGTATCTATGTTAATCGAAGGGGAGACCGGAATACTACCTTCACCGACCCTATTGTCAACCCCACCTGCACGCGCCATATGGCGGCGGCGACCAACTGGTTACCGTGGTGCTCCCTGCTAGATAACCAATGGGGCAATGGCGACCGAGAAATGGCGGTATAACCATAAATACCCGTTAGGGCAACCTGTACGGAAGAGGCGTCAGAAACCTTGGGGCCCAAATTCCCCCAAAAAAGTCTGGTGCAGAAGGCAACGGGAAACCACTGCACTAAAATCCCACGAGAGTCATGATGAGGTCCAATAAAGATAAACGTTTGCCTAGCGATCCGAGTAGCGACCGGCGCCCTGAATTGTCCGGGAATCGGGGTGTGAAATTGGCTACCGGCCATGTGGTAGCAGGTGACCAGGCGCCCCATGGAAACTATACTACTGGAAAAACGAAACTCAAATTGCGTGATGACATCCGCATCGGGACATGGAATGTGAGGGGCCTCATTGACGAGGGCAAGCTCCATGTGTTAGACCACGAACTCGAAAGATGCAATACCGTTATCACAGGACTGAGTGAGACGCACTGGAAAGCGAGTGGACACAGAATCCTAGAGAAACACACCATCTATTTTTCAGGAAACGAATCCTCAAGTTTCTCAGGAGTGGCTTTGGCAATACCCACACTCTTGGCTGGGTGTGTCTTGGGTTACAACGCCGTCAGCGAGAGGATCATTACCATGAAACTGAGTGCTTCACCATGCGCACTAAATATCATCCAGGTATACGCTCCCACAAGCGCCGCTACTGAGGAAAATATCGAGGACTTCTATAACCAACTGGAAGCGTGTATCAACAACATCCCAAAAAGAGAGATACTGATGGTTATTGGCGACTTTAATGCTAAAGTGGGCACCACTGTACTGGATGTGGGTTTACGAAATATCGTGGGTCAGTATGGTCTAGGTTGCAGGAACAGCAGAGGAGACCGTTTAATCCAGTTTGCGGCAGATAACAGCCTCACTATAATAAATACAGTCTTCAAGCACCACCCTAGGAGATTGTACACCTGGACTTCTCCAAATGGAAAACACCGCAACCAGATCGACTACATATTGATCAGAGCAAGATGGAGGAGCTCTATAAACAACGCACATACACTGCCTGGAGCCGACGTCATGTCTGACCATCAGTTGCTCGTTTGTAATATGAGGATCAGATTGCGCAGACCCACAGCCAAGAAAACGGTCAAACGCATACAGGTCTTGGATAAGGATTCCTTTGCCCAGACGCTTCAAGACCAAAAACTATGCTGGGACGAAAGGTATGGCAGTGAGGAAAATGTGAACCACCTCTGGAAATCTACTATGCAACATATAAAAGACGCCGTACACAAATCTCAGCCTCACGTAAGATCCAAGAAGAAACAGCACTGGATGACGACCGCTACCTGGGACTTGATTACGAAGCGTAGAGACCTTAAAGTTCGTGGCGCCAAAATGCAGGAACTGAATGCCATGACTTCTGCGATACAAGCTGCTTGCCGTCGTGATCGTAACTCAGCGCTACATTCAATTTGTGACGAGGTTGAAAAACATTCCCAAAAGTCTGAAACAAAGGACTTACATATGAAAATCAGACTTATAACCCGTCAATTCAAACCAAAGACTTGGGCCATTGAGAATGCTACTGGAGGTACCGTTACTGAGATAGGGAAACTTGTGGGCGTCTGGAGAGACTATTGTCGGTCCTTGTTCACTGACGATTCAGTTAACACCGCAACGACCTACGATGAAAACTCAGAACAAGAACCAATGCCACTGAAAGATGAGGTACGAGCAGCGATCAAACACCTTAAAGTTAACAAGGCTGTGGGTTTCGATCAGATTCCGATTGAGACGATAAAGGCTATGGGGGAGATCGGAGTAGACATGCTGCACACCATTTGTTGTCGAACATGGGTCACTGGAATTTGGCCGAACGATTGGTCCCACTCCGTATTCATCCCGCTCCATAAGAAAGGATCGACAAAAAAGTGCAGTAACTACAGACTAATTTCTCTCATATCTCACGCGAGTAAAATCCTGCTACACATTCTCAACACGAGGCTTCAAGCTTATTTGTCCCGAGAGATCGCCTCAGAGCAAGCCGGTTTTGTAAAGGGTCGAGGTACCAGAGAACAACTGCTCATTATGCGACAAATTGTGGAAAAGGCCAGGGAATTCAACATCACCCTCTACATCTGCTTCGTTGACTTCAAGAAAGCCTTCGATACGGTCAAATGGTGGAAATTGTGGTTAGTCTTGACGGAAATGGGAGTACCGCCACACCTGGTACACCTTATCAGGCGCTTGTACGAGGATGGTACTGCTGTTGTCCGAGTCGACGATATCGACTCTGGTCACTTCAAGACACAAGCCGGCGTTAGACAGGGTTGTATATTGTCTCCCCTACTATTTAATATATACACGGAGTACATAATGCGGATAGTTCTTGAAGATTGGGATAAGGGAATATCCGTGGGAGGTCGAAAGATATCTAACCTAAGATATGCCGACGATACTACCCTCCTAGCATCAACCAGAGAGGATATCGAATTGCTTCTCCATCGACTAGAGACCACAGCGTTGGAATTCGGACTTGCAATCAATCGTAATAAGACCAAAATGATGATTGTAGATCGTGCAGTCAATAACCAGCCAGACGTCCGGAATATAGCTAGTTGTGAGGTGGTCGGGAGCTATATATATCTGGGCTCCACTATTACCAACGCTGGAGGCTGCGAGGATGAAATTCGAAGACGTTGTGCTATGGCTAGGTCATCAGTGGAGAAACTCACGAAGATCTGGAGAGACCGCAGAATAACCAGAAACACAAAGGTTCGACTCATGAAATGCCTGGTTTTTCCAATCTTCCTATATGGAGCTGAGACATGGTCGCTGAGGATACAAGACCGTCGCAAGATTGACGCACTGGAAATGTGGTGTTGGAGACGTCTGCTCAGAATTCCGTGGACCGCACACCGTACCAACGCTTCGATCTTAAAGGAACTCAACATCAAAGAGAGATTATCGTCAACTGTGCAAATACGAATCCTCAAGTACTTCGGGCATATCACCCGAAACGAGAACTCAATCGAGCGGTTAGTGGTGCAAGGGAAAGTCGAGGGCAAAAGATCTCGCGGGCGGTCTCCTACACGGTGGACAGACCTTATAAAATCGGCAACGCACTCCAGCTTAAATGAATGTTCTCACTCGGCTAAACAGCGAGCTACATGGCGACGCATCGCGAGAGCATCGGTGGCACAAGAACCGACCGAGGCATGACCACGACCACTCTGTCAAGAGTGTACGACTAGAAAGAAGAATCTATGTTAAATTATTTATTAGTATTAAGTTCAGTTCCGATCTCAGTAGGTTTCATTATTAGTTAAGTCATAAGTTTTCCTGTCGCGAAGAGACAATATTGTTTTTGTTCTATAAGTACAATATTATGTTATGTTTTAAGTTTATTGCAATATTATGTTTTTAGTTTGAAACTCATTTAAGTCTTTAAGTTAGATTTACTATTCATTTTAGTTTTATATTCTTTCTAGCACTTATCACTTATTTTGTGAATGCTGGTTAACCAGTAATTGGCGACTGTGTAAGTCTTAGACATAGTTATTAATATACATAAGCATTACAGTACACAGAAGCTGTTGGTAAACCTTAATAAATAAATAAAATAAAATAACGTATTTTGCAATTTCGTGCTATTACAGAAGTTTCTTTATTTACATTTTCATAAGTAATTAGATAATTTTATTGTTGTAAGACTGATGTTTTTTATGTTTTTTTCTAAACGCTTAGTATTCTATTATATTAGACTACTAGTATTCTTGTTAACCCCTCGTGGTAAGCTAAGTGCTAGTGTTACGAGTGGGTTCACGTCGGTAGTGTAATGGGTGGGATTGGAACCAGCAACCATACGACCGCAAGTCCGAAGTCCTAGCTATTAGGTATGTATATAAATCTTAAGTTAAACATAGTATGGCGAAATCGAAAACCACCAAATTCCTATTAACTTTAAAACTATCGCGTTGCATGATTTTAATAAAATTACGTCACGGGAATTAACGCGAACTCATGCATTTACAGCAGACAGTCTGCTTGCGACCACGGCCAGTGTTACCCGGCCGAAACGTCAAGCCTTAAAAGGTAAATGCATGAGTTCGCGTTAATTCCCGTGACTTAATTTTATTAACACCAAATTCCTTCCAAACAAAGTTTAAAATTTGTGTTTACTTTTCGAACTTTCGAAATAAACAACAAAAAGAACTATTTATTTCCACATGCAATACATATTTTTTTACGGTAACAGTACAATAACAAAGACAATCTTAAATGCAATGGACTTGCATGTCTTAGTAATTTGATGCGTCCGTCTGTCAATATATTATTCAAATTGCGCCGTAAAACGATGTCCAATGGTTCTGACGCAGCTAGCACATGACGTGACGCATCACGTAATGAATCAATGTTTTATAGTCGAACATTTTACATTACGAAATAAAATAAAGACAGAAAGGAAAAAAAACGTTTATTTACGACAGTAAAGCGACGCGTGTAGTCTAGACATACACAAAGGCAAAAAATGTTACAAACTGAAAAAGGAATTTTAACAACCCTACTGTTATTTAGAAGTAGGTACCACACGAAATTAAAAGTAAATAGGCAGTAACTCATACAATTGAACTATAAACTAGGGCTGCTACTTTCAAAAGTCAATAATTACAGAAGGCCAAAATTGTGTTGTATTTGAAATACGATTCGCCCTCTAACACACCTCCAATATATTTTTGATTTTTATAATACGAAATTGAACAAAAGAATAATTTCATTTTTATATGATCCTTATGACGCAAATGTGAGCATAAGAAACCTACCTATGGACCCACATTCATCAAAAGAAGCCAACAAAATTCTATTCTGCTTTATACGTGCACAACATAATGTATTATGCTAAAAATGAAATAAACCTCTTTTAAGTAGGTATTACTAAGGTTTGTAACTTTGTAGAAAAAAAAGGTTTTATTCATACGTAGTTTCAGTCATTTCTCCTTTCAAATAGTCCCTACATTATCAAGAATTTTGGTAGTGTGCTTCAAGTATATGAGTTCCACACCTGGACCTTATATTGTTTCTTTTAAGCTTTTGTGCGAATAATAACTTAAAATAAAAGTATAGGTACCTATTTTTCAGAAAAAAAAAAACCTAAACAAAGATACCCCACATAATAATAATATAATTATGCGTATAATAGATGAGTGGTCAAGAACCAGAAGATAAATTACCATATCATCATTTTTAGTTAAAACAATAATAATTAATTATTATAATTTACATAATATTACTCAACTAACTTAGCCTTTCGCGGTCCACTGGCGGGCTTAGGCCACTCCCAAGTTGCGCCACACCACCCGGTCCTCCGCCTTCCGAATCCAGTCCAACCCGGTTTTTCAGGTCATCCGTCTGGTTGGGGGAAGTCCTACTCTTTGTTTGCCAATGTGCCATCTCCTCTGAAGGACTCATACATCGAATCGTACTTAAAATACCGGCCTTTAAATGTCCCACTTCTGGACACAGGCTCTGTTCATATACAAAAAAAACGGGCATTGATCACTACACTTGCTCATAGTGGTAGCATATTCTACATAATGAAAACAAAAGACAGGAAAAACACATACACCCTTGCATTGTCCTAAATGTGATCTTGTCCCCAAAACAAAGTTATCTAAACGATTCGACCTGCAAACCTCTTTGTACACCCTTGCCATAATACCCAATCAAATCAGAAATATAAATTGTATAAAAATGCGGAAAACCGGGCATATCTTGTCCGGTCCTGTATGGAGTACCGGGTCTCGATATTATATCGTAACCGGAAGTTCCGGTCTAACGGCTAACTGAATAATAAAATGCTGATTTTAAGTTAAGATATTTAATAAATAATGATAATTTTTTTAGATTACACGTTTTTGGATCCAACAGTTATAAATAATTTATATTTTGTACACACTACAAACAAACAATACCAGCTTAAACAAGCTAATAAGTACAAACGTACTACTCAACTACGATTTTCATCTGATCTTTTTCTGATTTTATTTTCAACAAGTTCACGGTCAACTAATGGCTATGACTAAGCGGCGGTAGCCTAATGGCTAGGGTATTAGACTCGCGGTCGTGTGGTCGCGGGTTCGATTCACGAGGTGTTAACAAGAACACTAGCAATGTGCGATTCCCTTCCTAGTAAGCTTATTAGAAAAAAAAAAATATACACGTATATTAACAATGCACTGGGCATTGTTAATATACCTACGTGTATCAGTCGTCCCCTCAGTCTTTCAAAGATAAAAAATATTTAGGAAAAGATATTACATCGAGTGGTATAGTAATATTTCTTTTCGCTCGCGATCGTATAGAGTATCTACGTTTCTTCATAAGTATTAGTAATCCTTCTTATTTATTCAAAGTATTGAGATTGGAGCTGAATGTGAGACTTTCAATCACGATGTAATGAAAAATGAAAGTGGTATGTAGATAGCAGCTATGTACAGGTATTTGCATATATATAAAAAATAATAAACGGTATATATACATAGAAATGGATTAAACGCAACGATGAAGATGATCTTGGAATAATATTTTCACGCTACTAAAATTATTTTACAATGAAATAGGCGACTTTTAAAGACAAATATAGTGTAATAAAATTATTTTCTTTCATTAAATATATTATTTAACAAGAATTGCAGTTGAGTAAAAAAAACAAAGTGCTTATGACGACAAAACAAAATGTACCAATAAAAAGTACGTATAACTCAAAAAATGCAAAAAAAAAAGAAGAACGAACGTTATTCGAAAAATATTACTAAAGAAAACAAGGGGTTTATAATAGATAAAACATAAATAGCTCTTGGTTTAGTGTTTGAAAGATACAACAAAGCGTTTCTCGCCAAAACCATAGGCTTATCAAGAAAACAGAATTGAAGGATGTAGGTACAGTTAGCAGCAAAAGTTTATGAACGAAATCAGTTTTGCAAAACATAATTTTAAGTCCATAAATTGATGTTGCGACGAGGTAATATGATAGCCGTATCAACCAGGCTAGCATGCGCGCTACGATAAAATTGTCGTGTTATTTTAACGCGTCTTACACGTCAATATAATATTGTTTTGTCTTCGGCCCTAACATTGCTAACTTGCGCGCGTCGTTAGAACCAGCCATTGCCACATACAGCCATGTTATAACCGAAGGCAAAACATTAGAACGAAGATATTTTGACGTGCCACGACATTAATTTTATCGTGGCACGCATGCTAGGCCTGCTGGTCCTTTTCGGTATGATAAAGAAGACAGCGGTTCACTTGTTAAAAATAATAAAAAACGCAATTGACAGATGAACATATTTAAAAAAAAATTGATTCATTTGTTTAAAGTTTTTAATATTATGTTGTTGTGCCGATATTATCATTAATAACAATATCATGCCGCGACCAAGACCTCTAAGGCGGAGGCGGGACAAAGTTCGCCGAGTCAGCTAGTAATAATATAATAACTGTCTATGAATGACCCACTGCTGGGCACAGGCCTCTTCCCATATTATGGGAAGAGGCCTGTGCCCAGCAGTGGGTCATTCATAGACAGTTATTATTTATAGAGAAGGAATGATCATTGATCACCACGCTTGCTCACTGCGGATGCGGAACTTTGAAAAAGTCACATTGATACTTGCCTGGGTTCGGACCTGCAACCATGTGCATATAAATCCGATCGTTGAACCGCTAGGCCATCACGACTTTATGTATATTAATGTAAGTAGAATATCCAACTGTTGAGTTCAGCCGACACTATCTTGCTCGTTTCATATTCAGATGCGAGGCTTTCATTAAAATGTAAGCAAGTCTTATTTAATAAAGCATTTTCTTAAGTGAAGTTTTGCTTACAGTAATATATGGGTTTCAAAGTTAAGTTTTGCAGTTTACTTTCCATGGAAACAAAAGGACTTACAAAATTGTAAATGTATTTGTTTCAATTTAGAAATTGTTTTCACTACAGGCTTCGTTTGCTTGCTTCTGAACTGTTAATGACAAATATTTGGTTCTAAATCGTTAAAAAAAAAGTGTTACCATAGCAACCGGCAATTCGTGTTTAGAAAGTATTTAAAATATGGAAATTGAACAAAGTGCATCTCTTAATGCTAGTTTTTACTTCTGCCGGCACTCCCGGAGTGCAAAACGATGATTCTTAATAGTTCACATTTTATATAACTTCGCCAAAATGTATACCAGTTAGTTGGCGAAAACAGTGCGCTCATTTACAGTAAGTTAAATAATTATGTATGTATACACATGATAACACATAATATTTCTTCGAGGTTAGTAGTAGTATTACACTTTTATTCAAATCTGATTTGACTTTGAAATCCATATCTGTTTAATCTTCAATTTGGTCATTATATATTTGTGACAACTGTTCTTTTAGTCTTTTCTTAAATATATTTAAGTTGAAATTGATTAAGTTGAAAATGAAATCCGGTAAAGAGTAGGCCGATAATAATTAACCCAAACTTTAACTAGTGTTGTCAGCCGTATTATGTTCTTGAACGAGAATCATTTAGATACATTCGTGCAAACTTTCGTAAGTATACAAAAGTTGTGCATGTGAGTGACCGTCGTAAAGTCGGCACTTCGGCAGTAATCCTCGCTAAAGCTAGATTCACAACCACTTGTCAGAGTGATGTATGAGAGCGAGAGATTTCCCCGGATGCATCGAGAGAGCTGCTTCAATGAGATTTTTGAACGACAAGATTTGACCGCTACCCAATGAAATAAACCAAATTTAAACAGGTTGGCTTAACGTTGGAAATTAAGCTTTTATTCCAAGAATTAAGGTATATTATTATTATTGGTACGTGCATATTTTACTTGCGATGTAAGTTAAATGATTGACCGTCTGAAACCGTTCATCTCATGTGAAGAGTGCAAGTCTATTGCTTTTTATAATGCAAAATTTACAAAGTTGTTGTAAATAATCAAACGTGTAGGATGAATGATTTGGACTCCTATATCAACGCTCTAATTAACGATAGTCCTTTTGCATATTTCCTTCGATAATAAGCATTTTAGTAGGAATTAAGAGTAAAAGTCCAGGTAGTTCGTCAGTTAAATAATAAACATAATTATTACACGTATTATTTTCTTTAAAAAACGATAAAAATTTAAATTAATTAATTGTTTTAAAGACCAGCGCGCCACGATAAAATGATCGTGGTATTTTATCGAGTCTTACAAGTTAAAATATCGCTTTGTCTTCGGCCCTAACATGACTAGCTTGTGCGCCTCTTTAGAACCAGCCATTGCCCTAGGCAGCCATGTTAGAACTGAAGACAAAACGTTAGAATGAAATATTTTGACGAGTAGATTCGAGAACATTCCACGACAAAATTTTATCGTGGCGCGCATACTAGCAATGCAGGAGTGGGGGCTTGTTACGTCACAGTGTTAGCAAAGTTTATAAGAGAAAGTGAATTTTCCATTCACTGTTTCTTCGTAATTATTTGTTTATGAGACGAAAAAAAGCCATAGATTTAAACTAATGTTTAATACCCTTTTTTACAAGCATAATTTATTCCAGAGTAATTATTATTTAAGCAAATAAGTGTAATTAAATAACGAGATTAAATTGCTCCCCTATTCAATCACAGCGCATTACGAGTATCTCATACATATCAAATCGTACTATGAATGACCCATTTACGCACTGAATAGATGACGCAAAGCTAGCCTACGCTCACTTCGTACGTAAATACGAATGCATCCCTCTGAACCAACATCTATATAAATAAAAATGGATCGCCGAATGTGAAAAGTGCATAACTTTCAAACGACTTAACTAAATTGGATAATTCCTTTTTGATTATGTTTGTTAATGCCAAGTTAAGGTTTTTTTTATAAAACATAAAAATATAGCTTTCATTTCATGTATCTATGATTTTTAATCCCACAGGTTAAAAAGATGTACAAACCTTTCCTGTATTTTTTTTGTATTTATTACAGACTTATTGCACGGGTGCGTCGATATGTATGTTTACATACTTTTGGTGTTTTTTGTTTAATTGTGCTTAAATTTGCAACTTTCATTAAAAGAAAATATGTCATAAATCAATATTTAAATAGTAGTCAATTACCCAATCGTCAACTGAAAATAGCCAATATGCCTAATGATTGGCCCACTCGAAGATTTTAACCATTCGGAGAGCTGGAAGTGTACGCGATCGCGTACTCGTAGAAGAAACTCACACTAGGCGCTCGGGTCAAAGACAGTCAATATTACAGCTTGCAAAAGGTTTACCAGACCGTAAATTCTATAAACGGGGCATCTCTTTATGTAGAATATTGTATGACGTCATATGTAGCTATAAAATAACAAGGACAGGTTTCAGCGTTGTTTTATCGTTAACTGAATAAATGTGGACAACATCACATACATTGCTCCGAATCCAAAGTAAGTAGCTCAAGCATTTGTGTTATGGATCAGAGACAACGAAGGTACCAAAAACACCCAGACACGAGACAATGTGGAAAAGTGTTTTTCTACATTGACCCGTCCGGGGATCTAACCCGGGACCTCAGAGCTGGCGACACCTTGAAAATCGGTGTGTACGCCACGCGACCACGGAGGTCGTCAAAAAATTTCGACAAAAAAGTCGAATAAGGTAAACAGTTTTGCTTTTTCCGTTAACTATGATATCGTTGGCGCTTCATCAAAATGCTTGTTTTTATCACGTACAATCTTGATCGAATTAATAAACATGTATGTAAAGTAACAGTTTTATTCATACACAAGGTCAGCCATAATTGTGTTTGGAACTTGGACATAGTAAAAGGTCGCACGTTCGTGCAACATTTTATAAAGTGTGCCTATCAAACTACATAATAATATTTTACCATTAGAATGTTACAGAGAGAGAGAATTTATTCCTGTTCCGCGTACAATTTTCGTTTGAATGCTGAGTTTACCTGTAACTGATTGTGCACTATTGTTTATCTGTTTTGCTAGTTTTTTATGTCCATACCAGTGTATACAATTGTTGGTAAACCAATAAAAAATAAAATAAAATAAATACAGTATTCCTTAGTTGCATAGGTTATATTTATTAGAAAAAAAAAATAGGGCTGGCAAAACTGCAGGCAACAACAAAAAAACTTATATATATTTAATTAAACTTAAAAACTTATTGATATTAAAATTGCTATTTGGATGGCTATGCAGAGGGTATACTAATGGTAATCAGACAACTGATAAACATACAAATTTCTAAATACATACATAATAATAAATTACATCCAGACAGAAAAAAATATCATGCTCATCACAAAGATCTGTCCTGGGTAGGACTCAAAACCACGACCTCTGGCTTCGCAATCAGGTTCACTAACCATTATACCAATAGGCTACTCAATATAGATGAAATAACACTTAATACAGGTATGTATACAATGTATACTTGTGCAATAGTATCGACTATCAAATTAAGATACAATAAGTAATGGATACGAACAATTTGTGAACGCAATACTTTTAACAAAATTGGTTTTCAGTATCAGGCCTGAAAGCGCCAGTATTAACAAAATTCCTCTCGACTTCCGACGCCGGCCACCAACTACCCACATTATTACTTCACTACAATTTGTACACTGAAAATGAGTTCATTTTAAGAGCACGTGAGACCAAAAGCCGTGTTATGAAATGTTAAAGTTATCATAGTTTTTGAACTATGATGTAAGCAAGATATTTCTATTGATCACACAGAATTAATAGATAAAAAATTCTGAGGAAATTTCAATGAAATCACGGATCCTTATCTTGAAGTAAACTTGTGTAAGCATAATAATAATAAAATCACTATACTTAATTCAAAAGTGAATGTCGTGGTGGCCCTGCGGTTTAATGACCGGATCCGTATGCACATAGTTGCAATAAGTTCAATCCCAAGCAAGTACCAATGTGACTTTTCCAGAATATTTACTTTTTTGATATGACACCATTGACAAACGGTGAAGGAAGACGTTTACAGGCAGATTTATTAAAACTTAAAAGTGATTTTGGAGATTTTCGTGGACAAAAATACATACACCTATTTGGTTTTTATATATTGATAGTGAATCTTGCATTAATTGACTGTCTGTTTTAAGTCCGTGTAGGATGATTTTAATAAATTTAGTTACAGAATAAATGTTCACCAAATAAATTCCTTATTAAAACACAGCAATCATATATTTTTGTATCATAAAGTTCTGATAGCGACATTGCGGGAAACATCGGAAAATAATTAACCTTTTTTTTTAAATACGTGAAGAATTTATCGGCCGGTCGACTGTCGTGTTAATGACATGTGGGCGAGTTTTTATAACCATTAATAACTTTTAAAATATGTGTTTTTGAGCGAGTTTCAACTGGTACTGGGAAACCATTTTTCGGGTGATTTTTCGTTATATTTTATCGGAATGGTAATCTTAGTGATAATATTTATATTGATGTACATAATTAATGTTGTTTGTATTACTGTAATACTTTATTAGTCGAGCCGTAAGCAAAAACTAGTCAATCATTTATTTATTAAACACTAGGTTGCCACCCAATGCAACAGCGAGGCTTAATTACAAATTAATTACAAATATTATACGTAGAAGTAATAGCTATGGTAGACTACTATAAATTATTATATATAATGTAATTAACAAATTACTTCTCATAATAAAATACATCTTTATCGATGTTACTTACTATTATAGAGGAATGTTTGTGGAAGAACATTAATTTATTTAATTTTGTAACATACAAAATATTGAATGTAATAAAAGGACCATAAATGTGGGGAATTATCTTTCAATAAAATATTAACACAACCTTCAAATGTTTCCAATCTTACATCTTTATTTTATTAATGGCAAATTTCAGAACGAATTCGGAAGCTTTTCTCTTAACGTTATACAAATTTCCAAAACAATTTAATCTATTGTTAATCGCTTCATTAAATTCAAGGCTCAGTTGTTCAAGTCAATCAATGCTTTGTATAGTCAAATGAACGACAATCGTGAGAATGAATAAACAACCCCAATTACGCCTGTAATTTTATTAAAATCTGCTTTTTCCCAAGCTTTTTTAGGGTCGACATCCAGTCTCACGAGATTCAGCTGAATAGCAATAATAATCTCTAATAATGTGGATTATGATAAGTCTGCAGTCAGATGTTTTAATTAGTCTATAAGAGAGCTTTCTTATGACGACAAAAAACGACCACTCCTGGCGAATGATTGAGCGTGCCATATTCAGCGCGGTGTATCTTGGTGAGCCTAAAATGCAATAGAAGATATTGTCGTCTCTTTCTCACTCACTGTTTATGTATACTTGCATCTCACGCAAACTGTCTTGTAGCTCTTTTCTGACTCGCCAAAATTTGTCGGACGTTTTGTAATAGAGAGTTTGTCTAGTTCGGAAGACAGGTTATTTAGCAGAGTCAAAATATTGTAGTATAAGCACGTAATGTTTCAAGTCGATTATTGAGTCGATTAACGAAGTTCCTTATCGCGCGTTGTGAAAGGGGGATAGACGGAAAAAATTCTTACGAAAAGTTGTCACGACACTTTTTGCTATAGTAAGCTATTATAAGCTGTGCGGCGGGCGCATGTTTCTCTGTCTGTCTGTCTTATTATCTAAAAATGTTTAATATTATTAATAATAAATTATTATTTATAATTATTTAACTTAAAAAATTTAACTTAAAAAAAATTAAATTTTATTACAATTCCTTCACTAATTAATCGAAAGGAACTTCGTTCCATCCGGGTGTCCCTTGACACCTCTCAAGTTTTAATATATTTTCATTTCCACTGTGTGTCTCAATCAAAATGTGTGATAAAGTGGTGTACCTAATTGTTATTAAGTAGCTCTTATGGTGTCTCGCTTAATCATCCCTATTTCACAAACGAAACGAATTTACTGTCAGCTTTAATAAGTAGCCGTTACTGATCTGTTTGCGAGTATAAAATATGTTAAACAAAATTAATTTAATCATATACACATACAAATAAAGACTTTCATATTTTATGTGAGTTGAACAAATACGCTAGTCTGGCAAATGCGGGTAACGAGTGATTTTTAATATGAATGTTGAAGAGAGTAACGAGTAGATATGGCAAAAAAAAAATTATCGTGGGTTCGGTGGTAACCCAGGAAAAATCTTTGTGTGATGAGCTCGATCATTTTTTCTGAGTCTGGGTGTTATTTATCTATAATATGTTTGTATTTAGGAATATATAAGTATGTTTATCAGTTGTCTGGTTGCCATAGTACAGGCTCTGCCTAGTTTGGGATCAGATGGCCGTGTGTGAGCTTGTCCCAAGACATAAAAAAAAGTTCAACTCGCGACACCGCCGCCGCGCGCCGTCGCGTCAGCTCATTTTTAAGGACTCCTATGATGAGTCTGAAACTAGTCGGGCGATCTCGAGAATGCGCGTGAGTAAGCCGTTGAATCTTTAAGTAATCTTCCTAATATCTTTAATACCCCAAGTAGCCTAACCCAAGATCGTTTAACAATCTCACAGATCATATTAATTGAGCAGTTCAGCCGATCCCCGCTTGAACGATAGGCACTTCAACTTGAAACCACTAAATAAAGGCTGCGAACTTTGTAACTAGAAGGGAAAGTCGAAACGACTCTTTTGAAATTAGAAGCAAGATTTTCCTTTTTTTGTTCAGAATCTTGACGGTTCACTGTATCTTTTTGTTTGGTGTTATAAGCTTATAGTAGTACACGTCATTAAAACGTGCCATAAGTTTTATTAAATAATAATGTTGGCTTTGTAATAGTTCATAGTTTAGTCTCATACTTTCATTAACAACGTACACATTCGTGCCTTTCAGTGGGCATCAAACATAACCATATAATAAAATAGCCTATTGCTCTCAGGAAAAATCTAGCTTTCTATTGGTGAAAGAATTTATAAAATGAAGATAATAGTTCCATCTTTTTCTGCCTCTGCCTAGCCTTTTCCCAAGCTATGTTGGGGTCGCCTTCCAATCTTACTGGATTTAGCTGAATTCCGTATTTTACATGGAGCGACTGCCTATCTGACTTCCACAACCTATTGCTAGGTAATACAGTATTCCATAGTAAGACTGGTTGTCAGAATTGTAATGACTTAACGACTATCAAAGATCACTGTATGACAGTCGGGACCAACGGCTTAACGTGCTTTCCGAGGCACGGAGGGTCTCGGTATGTTTACAAATGGTCACCTATCCACGGACCCACCTCGGCAAGCGCGGCTTAACCTTTATTATCGGTCAAACCGTACGGCTTACCCTTAGCCACGAGCCCCTCTTAATATATAATAGTTCCATAGATTATTTATTTATTCCTACAAGCAAATCTATAAACTTTACCTCCTAACGTAGGACCCATTAGAACATCTGTAAAAAAATGTCCTACTGGACTTGGCATTTTAACACATTTGATTTTTGTAAAACGTACAACACTAGACAACATTTTATTTTATTTTATTGGTTCACCAACAATTGTTACATCAATGCATAAGTTAAATAAAATCATAATATTGGCTAGATATACCATATTAAGTGGTAAACACCATATTATACATAATAGAGTAACTTTTCTTAATAAAATATCAATATGATCAAATTATTTATTTAGTATTTTTAAGAAGGTTGAATGGCCTCTGAAGCCTGAAGCCTCTGAATGGGATCCAGTAGGCGTTTTTTACAATTAGATCTAATCTTGAAGGACCAGTGGGTACAAGACCAACACAACTACTTGCAAGAGTTAATCTATCGTGCCCAAGTACGTGAAAAACAAAAGAAAAAAATCGTTTTGTAAATAAGGAAGACACTACAATATGGTTAGAACGCAATCATATCTCTCAAATCATAATTAATAGTAATTATAATAATCAACATAAATTCCTTTGAATAACAACAAGTAATGAGTAAATTATCAATTGTTTTGTTATCGTCGTTATTAATGAACTCCGGATCAGCGGGCAGTGACCTTTGTTGATAGTACTGCATCATAAGAATGTGGCGATGCAACGTGCATTATATACAGGATTATTTTTTATAGAGTGCGTATATTCAACGAGGTAATCAGGTGCATAAAACTGAACAACTTTTCGCAAGGAACATAAGTCGAAATTGCAAAATAGAAAATGAAGTTTTCAAACAAAGTGACAGGTCACGTGACTTATGTTTGTATGAAAAGATGATAAACAATTTTAAGATTTCGACCTATGTTTCTCGGGGAAAGTTGTTCAGTATTATGCACCTGATTACCTCGTTGAATATACGCACTCTTCTTAAATTAATCCTGTATACTTATACTACCCGGTCACTCTCAGAATATAAAAATATTATTGTTTTCTGAGGTTTACGCGAATATTAGACATTGAAATAAAACTACTTTAAACCGCGATAGAATCCGTTTAAAGTAGTTTTATTTCAATAAAAATATTAGGTAATTGAAGTTGAACTATAATCTGCGTCATGCGACGCTACGCTTTGTTTAGACTTAGTGAACAAGGTCCTTGTGTCTGAAAGAAATTAAACCGTTAAAGATTACGTATTAATGTATAACGGTTATTATAATTACAAGTCTATTAACAATCTAAACAACAAAGTTCTTTCATAAATTTTGAAATCACGCACATTTTGTAGCTTAAGTGAGGCGCCGAGTTTGCTACTCCTGTTTATAATTAAATTGTAATAGGCCATTCACTTGTCGAAAGTGTTAAGGTTTAATAAACGAACCAACACCGTATTCCTTGAATATTCATTGTACAGAAAACTTTTTAATGATACAATAAGCAGCCATCTTGCATTTTTAAAACCTATTTAAGTTTCCAATGTTGTTAGCTTAGATGAGGATTACATATTTAATTAACAACTTGGATTTTCGTTATAATTATTACAGTTTGATTATGAGTTTGCCTTGTAAAATCCATGCAATTTATTTAACGTAGTTAATTATTTACACATTTGTACTAAACTAGCTGTAGTCCGCGACTCCGCTGGCGTAGGTGTCGGTTCTCGTGCCAAAACGTAGTCAGTGTTCTTTCTCAGGCTCTAGACTGTCTCTGTACCAAATCGATTC
Organism: Plusia festucae; assembly: GCA_950381575.1. Lineage (NCBI taxonomy): Eukaryota > Metazoa > Arthropoda > Insecta > Lepidoptera > Noctuidae > Plusia > Plusia festucae. Next base: position 4,307,027 of record OX494453.1, on the reverse strand, counting down.
AGTATTTTAGGCGTGATTCCGTAACACACAGACTGACAGAGTTACTTTCGCTTTTATAAAATAATAATATATAATTTAAAATAATGTATAGAAATTATTACTATATAATTAAAAATAAAAACTTAAGCGTTATACTATTCTCTTAAGATTTACAAATATAACGATTAAAATTTTAAAACGGTCTATTAAATTGTAAGATATGATATTTTTTTATTTCAGATATTTTTACAGGATGTGTATTTGTTTCTTTATTATATAATGATATCCCTAATCATCTCAATTATGTCATTAAATATCAAGCAATTCATAGTTCTTAAATTACCTTTACATAAAATTGAAGTACATCTCCTTGATTAATTCCCTTCTGAACAATAAACTAAAAACCCAGTTCCCTTGAATGGTAGTAGGTATATCATTCAAAGGTTCTCCGTTATAAAGGTACATTCAGCCTACAAAACATATTTTCAAGGCTACCTTGCCTACGGAATATAAATAGAACAGTTGATGAATGCTGTAATATAAACGCGATAGCAATTAGCTTAATGAAATCACTGTTCTGTTGGTCCGAATAACTTTGGTACGAGGCTATTTTATTAAAAAGGACAGGCTATCTCTTACTGTTAGAACAAGGTGAAAAGTGTACGCTCATTATTTTTACTTATCAAAATAGTTGCGATGGACTGGGCTGGGTTGAGGTTGCGCGGTACAAGAATTTGTGGAAAGACTTCGGGAGTATTTGCCCAGCTGTGGGACAGCAGAAGTCGGTACAAATATCTTACGTAATTATATAAAGGTATAATTATATTATTTCGAAATGCCATCTATATTGTTTTTGGTACATGTGTAAAATGTGGCGGGAAGATGAAAAAGTTTAATAATATTTTCTCAATGTTATTCTATAAGTAATAATAATAATAATACGTTTATTCCCATAATTAAATATTACAGAAAAAGTCAAACTAAATTAAAAAAAAATACTTTTTTTCTTACAAAATAATTCGATTTAAAATTCAATATTCTCTAAAACATTAACATTTTATTTTACTATTAAAAAACTGACTTAACAACGTGTCCAACTCTCTCGCCAGTCAAAAAATGAATCCACTGATAAAATTTTATTATATAAACTTGAAAGCAATTAGTCTAATGAAATCAGTTGTCTAATTCGCAGCCTAACTGTAGTAAACAAATTTATCTTTTACACCTTTTTAATTACTCAGCTACACAATGTTTTATTTGCACACTCTAATTCGGTGTGTGTGTGTCTGTGTTTCTTGTTTAAACATTGTATTTTATTATAGTTGGCCATCTTCTCATGGTCTTTAGACTATGAATGTACAGATACTTCTTAGAAGTTGATATTATAATGGTACAGTATGACAAATAACATTAGGATTTCGACAATTTTTTTCCGGGTTTTTAGATGGTGAAGAAAATATTAGACACGTTTTTGTCTTCATTCACATCATGATGGTACTACGTTTTTGAGATCTAGTATAAAGAAATATCTCTAGTATAAATATTGCTAATAACCGTCTCGAAGAAACTGTCGGATGTCGCCTTTGCGCAGCAGTAGAAAACAAGAACAGGATTGACTTTTATATTTTTTTTAGGGATGGGAGGGAAAATATAATTATATAACAGGGATAACGTCGCGGTATAAGCTAGTATGTGCAAAACAGTTAATCAACGAGGCGCCTAACTAAATAAATTGTGTAATAAAATATAATCTACACGCACACAAGTGTTTTCGTGCGTGTAATAACATGGTTTGGTTAATTTTATAATTTTACAATGTATACATAATCATATTATGGGAACAAAGTACTAAAGCAACATACAGAACAATTTTGGTTTTGCTTATTAAGGAAAAATAAAGTTGTTTTTGCTTGTAATAAATGGGCTCCCTAATACTGAAATATTTTTTCAAATTGGACCAGTAGTTCCTGAGATGAGCGCGTTCAACCAACCAAACTCTTCAGCGTTATAATATTAGTATCTTTAGATATTAAATATACCTAATAGGCTATCAAATGCAAAAAGTTTTTCTAATCTGATTCGTAGTAAGAGAGCCAGAGGCTAATTCGTCCAATCATCAATTAATGGTAAACATATGAAATAATTAAACATAAACATACAAATCATTCACAATTATTACGAATACACAAAATCGATTTTGCATTCATACGATTAGAATAAAAATTAAATAGACCACACTTAAATTGTGCTAATAATCTAATTATATTATTCTTGCACGTACAATATTAGCGCGCCAATTCCAAAACAATTGATTACGATACACAACATTAGCGTAACCATATAAGTAAGATAATATTGTTATTATGCAATATTCAAATCATAATGACTTGTGGATATTCATTCAGAATCAACTTGAATGAACTGACAATGATAACGGAATTTTTATTGACTCCGTCTTAATAAGGAATTCATGCATAAACATATACTTGTTATTAATGAAATTTACATTTCGTTATTCTATTTTCATATTGAAGAATAATAATACAATTATTTATTTAGGATTATTTTAAAAGGAGTGCGTTTTTTCAACGAGTTAATCAGGTGCATAAAACTGAACAACTTTCCCAAAGAAACAGGCATAATATTACAATATTACAATAATAATAATACGGGTATAATATTACAATTAAAAATCTGCTTTTCATACAAACATAAGTCACGTGACCTGTCTTTGTATGAAAATTTAATTTTCCATTTTTTTTCAAATTTAACCACTTTTGGTTTAATTTTATGCATCTGACTACCTCCTGAAATAAACACACTCCTTTTAAAATAAACCTGTATTATTAGAAAAAATGACGCATCCGCAGATTTATCAAACGTTTTCTTTTGATATTTCCCCATTTTGATATAAGTCCCTGCTTAGCTTATAACTTGTATATATTATAACTTGTATAAGTACAGTAAAGGCACACAAAGAATCCCTTTTATATTTGTTTATATACAAGTAAACGTATAATAATCAAAATAGTAATACCCTAAACTGCACAAACACTACTCTAAAAAACATACCTGTTCCTCGAACCCAAATCTCTCAGTTACTACGTACTTTCTAAACATTTTAGCTTTTCTACCCACGTCACGTTCCTTCAATGGTGATCCAAGACCATTTTATCAGAGCCAAGCCTATAACATCCAATGACAACGATTACCATCATTCGAAGCTCATTCATACGACAAATGTAGCTTAGTAATGGTTTTAATGGCGCCTATTCCGTAGCACACAAACAAGATAAAAAAAAGATTATATTTTTTGTAAGAAGTCTCCGTTCCCATAAATATACTTTATTTCAATATTTCATTGTTTTTCACATTTACTCTTCTATTCGGGACGAAGACGAATCCAACAAATCAAAGATCATGATATCGGTCAACCCGTTCTCGAATTATAAGTGTTGTAGAAAACACGACTTTGTGTTATTCACTAATTGTTCTCCCCAGTCAACTGCGTATGTTGTCCCCGTTAGGTGTTTTTTCTCATTTTTCTATTATTTTAAATATTTATTTTGGTATTCGGGACGGAGACGAATTCAACAAATTAATGAAAATCGGTCCACCCGTTCTCGAGCTACGAGTATAATATGTGTTATACTACGACTTTGTTTTATATAGATAAGATGTGAGAATAGAACGGCAATAGATATGAACTAATTAAGAAATGACAAATTAGTTTATTTCTTGAAAGTCAATTATGTGTTTTGCTGCACAAATTAAATTCGAACAAATTTTACAGAAACCTGTTCTGTAAAATTTGTTCGAATTTAATTTGTCAGCGCATACGTCTGTCCTTGTCGAATGATTTATATGTGAAAGGGATACCGATAACCATGAAGTTTAGTTCGCATCGAACAGAATCAGCACCAATTTCTTAGTAAAAAGAAAGTTATAGTTGGAGAAAATAAAAGGAATACATAAAGGTTTTATCTTTCAATGTCTTCGTTGATGATGACGTCAGAAAGTATGATTGCCGTTTGAAACGTAGAATACTTGTGGGTGGGAATTGCTGGGAGTACTTTTTGCTGGATATTTTTATGTAAAGCTTTTTTAGCACATAAGTATAGTAGTACCTAAGTACTTGATGTACGTTTGGAATGTTCGCGGTGCTTAGTTTTAGAAATACTAAGGTATTCCATATTTGGTAACTTTCCTTTAAGTACAATTAGCAAGATAAAGAGAAATACACAATCAGCTTTACAAAATAAGTTTTAAAGGATGGTTAAAAAGGATTTTTGGGAAATTTTAATTTCAGTCACAGAAACATTTGTAAGACGTTAATAAAATGTTTAAGCTTAAGCTATGTTTGTCCCTTACTTTGAATTCGACGTTTAACTTTTTATATATACATTTAAGTGTTTAAATTTTGGTAACAATGTAAAGTACAGTCTGACACATAAGCTGACGAACGCTATCAGAATAACAAATATCTAGTAAGTACACATTTTTATATATTTACTTATACGGATATCATGGTATTTATTCGTGATAAGGCTATTTATTACCTAGTTTCAACATTAATTTATTTTTATGTTTTATATTTATTATTAAGTTGTTTTTTTTAAACTGATTGTGTACATCTACTTTTGTTGCCTATTATGTTATTGTTATTATTATTACAGTTTAAATTACTTCTTCTGTTTACACATAAATGTTCTAATTTTAAAGCTTTTAGTGCTAACCTCAAGAACATCACGAAAACGTTTTAAAACGTTACGATACCCATTTATGGTCACAAAAAATTCAACCAGTAAAAGGGAATCCGTGCCAAATAAAAATAAACTTTATTATGCCGTAAAAAAGTACTTTTTAGAGTGAAAACAATTAATGTAATTTACATTTTTGGAAGGTAAGGTCTGTCAGTCACCACATTTACGAGTCCTTGCCGCAAATGGAGTCCTGCTGGTTCGCGGAAAGTAAATAGGTCACTTTGAATAATTGTTTTAGATGACAAAAATTGTAGAACAAAGGACCACAAGGGACATAATTTAATCTATATTTAACGACAACGACGCTGTCACTCTGATAAGTTTGTGACGCTATATGATTATAATAATTAATCGTGCCTCGGAAAGCACGTTAAGCCGTTGGTCCCGACTGTCATACAGTAATCTTTGACAGTTGTTAAGTCATTACAATTCTGACAACCAGTCTTACTATGGGATACTATTTTACCTAGTAAAATGAGTTGTGGAGGTAAGATAGGCAGTCGCTAAATGTAAAATATAGGATTCAGCTAAATCCGGTAAGAGTGGAAGCCGACAACATGGCTTGGGGAAAGACTAGACAGAAGATATGATTTTAATAATCAACTTTTATTGCTGTCGGTACTTCAGCAGTGATCGTAGGTTGTGGCGGCTTCATGCATACAGTTAATAGTATTAGAACAGGGTTGCTCCCGTTTTACGAAGCAAGCTTGGTCATAATAGTATTTATGTAACGAAGTGCTTGTGAGTGCCACTTGATTTATTGAATGATTGGCACTTAAGTATCTGCATCTTTGAGAAGCTGTTAAGAACTTAAAAGAGTTTATAGTTCTAATTATTTTTAGTCAATGTGTTGAGGATCCGCTACGCAGGACATGACTTAAGTTTTTTCTCGTATGTTTCGTACTACGGCCAGAACTTGATGAAGGTTTTTTTTTGAGCGCATTTTCTGGGACTATGCAACCCCAGTATCACTGCAACCGTTTTCGATGTGCTATGATCGCCGTTGTTTTCCTTACAGTTCGCCTCCAAGTCCTGCATCCAGTAAGTACTGCAGTAGCTTTTGGGGGGCAATATGTTCGTCAAGAATAACAACTTTTTAGGCGAAAAAATATTTAAATATTTGATCGAAATTATTTGAAAAGAAGAAATGTGCCGTTGTTTTGAAATATCAATTTCTATTCAGCCATTTCGAGATCAGCCTAACGTTATTTCTTTCATCCAAAAAATCACTCCACAAAAAATAGTTAAACAAAAGTGAAATGGTTTTTGACATAACATATTCCATAACTCATGAAGTCGTGATAAAAGGACTGACATCGGAGCCATCACAAACAAAGTTAGGTTTCGTATTTCAATACACTGTAAGTAGTTGTAATAGAATCCAGAGGCTTTTAGGGAACAGAGATATTTATAGAAATGGCTGTCTTTTGTTTGTGATAAATGAGTAGTTGATTTGGCGCCCAACGTGGGACCTATCTTAGGAAATAGTAATTACTCGTGATTGAAAGCAAATGTAATTGCAAAATTGACGTTTTTTTTTTCTTAAATTATTCAGACGTCTCATTTCAACAAATTCTAACTTTTGTACAGCTTTTTAGGTCATATACATATAGATAGAGCATTTTTGATCCTTTATGCAGGTTGGCCATCAAATATTCTTCTGATGGATCAAGATCTCTTCCCATGTAAAGAAGAAACCTTCCCTTTTTTGGTAATTTTTATACCTGTCATATAGCCCTCGATACGTTTGCATATAATATGTTGGTGGATTGAAACATATTCGACGATAAAGAAAATTTTTGGGAACCCAATTTAAATCCTTTTTAACAATCTTTCGTGTACTCAAAGCTATCTTTAATTTAATAAACAAAGCATGAAAATGTCCAAATTGAATACCGATCATCAAAATTCAGTCAAAAGAGGTATATTAATTTTAGTACCAAACGCTTTTCATAACAGCGGATGACGTATAAACAAAGACTTCAGATTTTGGTGCATTGAATCTTCACCTACCATCTTTTGTTTAAAATCTATTCTTACTTTGAAAACGTTTTATTCCTTCAACTGTTAGAGGCACAATTTTCGATTCGATGCGTCAACCTACTTTCTTTTACTAAATGTTCGTTACGATGTTCGTTTATTAGATAAAATCTATGTCGCGTCAAACAGATCTGGAACACAATTTTCTGACAGTATTGATTTGAGCGATTTGATCTAGTAGTAAAAAAATATATTTTCGTCATTTAAAATAGATTTAGTTTTCGGAAAGGTTTTGTTCTGCAGTTGAAAGAGATAACAGACTAATATACCAGTGTCGTGGTGGCCTAACGGTTCAATGACCGGATTCGCATGCACATGGTTGCAGGTTCGAACCCAGGCAAGTACCAATGTGACTTTTTCAAAGTTATATGTACTTTCTTTAGAAAGATTACTAAGACATCATTGACAAACGGTGAAGGAAAACATAGTGAGGAAACCTGGATTCCAAAATATTGGAATCTGAAATCGCCAACCCGCAATGAGCAAGCGTGGTGATCAAAGCTCATCCCTTCTCTATATGGGAAGAGGCCTGTGCCCAGCAGTGGGACGGTATTATATACCAGCGTTTAGCTTACTGCTATTGAAATTCATAAATGAGTTCTGTGTATTTTTATTTTAAAAGTCTCGTGGTCGTTAACAAACCAATTAAGTTATAAGTGATAGATCAAATTATTTTCAGTAATTTCAGGTACAGTCTTGTGGGCAAGGCGAACCTTCGAACTTCTACTAAGAATTTCTGTACTAATAACATCTTAAAATTAAAATGTTATTATTTCCAGTAGTACTGAAAATGACTTTTCGGAATCGTTGGGCTTTCCTTAATAATTAAGGTACATCTTAGTACTATGTTAAGTATGGAATCGGTAAAATATTATTTGGGGAAAAGACTGCCTGATAAAAAATCTGCATTGCTGAAATTAGCGTACATATTTCAAACGTGTAAAAAAATTCAATTTTCTTACCAAAAAATATAAAAATTAGTATCCCTATACTTTTGTGAACAACATACAAAGTATATACAACTTATTTCTCGAGGAAAAGTACGAGAATACATAAAACTTGTCTCACAAAACAATGCTATACAGAAGTGGGAACAATAACTCATTTACAATGTAACTTATAAGTCACGGATGGAAGCAGCCAACACATACTTTAATAGACTTGTATAACTTTCTTCGGCTTTAAGGTGTTGTTGTTTTTTTGTTTTAAGACGCAAAGCTTTTATATGTATTAGTGATAAAAAAGTGTTGATCTAAAAAAAAGTTCTGCATCAAACTTTCACATTTCTTAACCAACATTTATGAATAAGGTAGTTTTTGGCTTGTTTTAATTTTTAATTGGTTTTATTTTAATAGAATAATAGTACGATATTGTATCCCTAAGGGACGAATAGAACTCAAAATTCCATTTTTTCTATTTTGCTAATTAAGGGCTTATTTGACTTAAGTCAGATAACTTTTATTCTTGCAACATATTTTTATTTTTTTAAATCGACGCCAGGAATTTAATCCTTGTGTCGCGGGGGTTTCACAAACATTCAAATCACATGCACAAAGAACACCCAGACTTGAAACAAGTATCTGTGGATCACACAAATTAATGCTTATCCTATGCGGGGATCGAACCCGCAACACGTCGCGCACATTGGTAATTAGCGTGGTGACCTATACCACTCGGCTATCCGTGCCATTTGCTTATACATCATGGATTATTGACCTACTTGAAGTTTAACTCTCGTTGTGTCCTTCAGCCGTATACATCAATTTAGAGTACTATATTACAGTCATAATATAAATATTTATATTTGTTTCGAAGTCCAGTCGGACATTATTTTATTAAGCAGTTATTTGATTTATTATCGTGACGCTGATATGTAAAAAACGTGCTAAAGGATTAGATGAAATATCTTAGATTATATTAAGTCTCCGTTATTTTTAGGTACTTGTAACACAGAAGCCACTTTGTCTTCTCTTGGTACATGGTGCACAGATTTTTTACTTCAACTCAATTTATAAGAAACCATCAAAGGCATCGAATGTAATCAAAATGTTTGGAAACTTTTACTAGGGATGCAAACTTGGGATTGAGCCGTTCAGATTATAACTGAAACTTAAATAAAGTCGAAAATCTTTATCGCTTCTTATGTAAAATTTATTTCACGGGAAATCATCCCGTCAGTCTTCTTTTTTTATATTTTTCTTACTTACATGATAGGTCTAAAATATTGTACTAAACAAAGAAATTGGATTTGAGGAAAAAATGAGATCGTAACTTTGCAATACTATTAAACCAACTACTGCAAAATCAACAAATAAGGTAACGTCGTTGTGAACCGCGTACTTGATGTAAGGTATAAAAATCTATTTTTCCTGAAATTTTGGTCAACTTGCAAAGGCCGTGGTCACGAGTAGACTGACTGTCAGATTACCCGCTAGAATCTAAAAATATTAAAGAGAATTTATGCTTTTCATTAAATTAAGTGACAGTCGACAGCCCTAGCTACTGCTACCGAACTTAAAACAATAGTTCGTCGGTCTCACCGCAACGGACTTGAGACTTAAGACTTGGATGTACTTTGTACGAATGCTTTGTTATATACTAATAGCTGAGTTCCAAGAAACTGCGGTTATAATCCCCTTACAAAGTTATACCAAGTGGACTGAGGAATTTATTGCTCTTTTTCCTTGTATCAACATTGTTGTTCGAAAGCTGACTAAGTTTCAAAATTAGGAAATTATTGTGATAGATACAAACTTTTTGGTGTCATTTTGTTACATTAAAACAAAAAATACTGCAGAACATTATTCTGATTTTAACGTTCATACTAATAGGTAATAAATAAATGTGGACAACATCACATAAATTGCTCCGAATCCAATGTAAGTAGCTAAAGCAATTGTGTTATGGAATCAGAGACAACGAAGGTGCCACAAACAGATCCGAGACAATGTAGAAAATTATTTTTTTTCTACATTGAACAGTCTGGGGATCGAACCCGGGACCTCAGAGCTAGCGACACCTTAAAAACCGGTGTGTACACCACTCGACCACGGAGGTCGTCAGAGAAGGTCAGGGAGGTCTTACTGTGGAAAGCTGTTAGCAAGTAAAATATATTGTGGAAGAAAGATAGGCAATCGATCTGTGTATGAGCGGTATTTAGTCTTGAAACCGACTCTAACAAAACTAGGGAAAGGCTAGGCATTCGAAGGTAATCATAGCTCAATATCATCTAGAAAAATTTGTTGAGTAGGACAAACATTTATGAAAAGGGGTAGGGAACCAATATATAGAATTAATTTGAAAGGAGTGCGTATATTCTACTAGGTAATCAGGTGCATAAAACTGAACCACTTACTTACAATTTGGTGATCCCTGAACAAGTATATAGTTTGCAGTGTTTATATAATAACGTACAAATAAACAGTTAAGAAAATCTCAAACTGAAATGAAAAAAAGATACTCGATTTCCAAACGTAGACCGCGGCCATTTTTTCTTTCCTTTTAATTATGCCGCCACTTTAATTCAGCTTTATTAAAAATCATTATTATTCTAATGCGGGGAGCGAAATGAAAAGGTTTGTTCTCATTTCATCTCCTACAAAAGATTATAAATTATACCGATATCTTTTTTTATAACGTGCTTTTTAAAGGCTTTTGTTTCTCACGAAATATTTTGATCATGACCATAAAAAAAGATTTGTTCAGTCATTTTATAAAAGTAGCCACAACACAAACTTATGTCTGTTGCTTTTTTTTTAAATTGATTCAAGATTTTTTTTATAACTTTAATTGACTTCAATCCTTTTTCTGTTTATCACACACTTACCTTTAAAATATTAATAACAGCAGTCGAAAACATAGAATCGAATTCCATAAAATCTTTACTAAATAAAATTTAAGTATAAGACGTGTAGGTAAGTATGGACAAACACATCTTTATCCATACTAAAACAAAAAAAAGCGAAAGTTGATGTTTGTTCGATACACTTTTACATCTAAACTACTAACACGATTTTGATGAATCTTGGTATAGAGCACGCTTGAATAATAAAAAAGGACATTAGCTGCTTTTTACCGCGATGACCGATATCCATGCGGGTAACTGTGGGACCATTATAAAATATTTTTTATTCATTCGGAAGCCCTGAAAGATAACATTTTTATACGTGAATATTTTGCAGTTTCAATATTATTATAATATGTCTCTTTATATGAGGTCAAAAAGGTTGACGGCAACCTTTTTCTAACACCGTAAGTTGACATTCGTAATATTTTCTGTTTCAATAGCAAATGGATATTTATTAGGTTAAAACGGCGCGACGAAAATCCAGCCTTAGAAGATGAAAGGGTTAAATTTGCGTGTTTGTGAAAAAAATAAGGCATCGGGAAAGTAATAATATTTGTTACTGAATTAGAAAATATTGCTTTAGGCGACACAAATATTTTTACGGTGTTTTGACGTATTTTTTATATGAATTATTTTGGTTTGTTAGAATATTATAGTTGATCAAAACATCGGGTGTAACTGGTATAACAACAACTTTGTTATTTTGCGACATCAAGTTATTTTTATTCGTCTAACCATGAATTTAACCTACGAGAGTGCCTACGTAAGTAATTATAGTTAGACTAAATTGTCAAATTACATACTTCATTATTTTTTTTGCTACTTAAACTTTGTCTTGGGTTTATTTGCCGGAAAATAAATGTTTTTATTATTAGCTGCGCTCTGCGGTGTCACCTGCTATTTATGAGAAAAATATTTTTTGAATAATAAGTAGACTATGTTAAACCAGGGTGTCTGCTACGTCCATACCAAATTGGTCCAGCCGTTTAAGCGTGAAGTGGTAACAAACATACACACACACTCACAAACTTTCACCTTTATTATTATAGTATTATAGTGATTTTAAATGCTGTACTGGTATTAATGTCCATGTCAAGAATAATAAATGTTGCTAAACTGTCACTTTGTATTAAATTGGTACAAAAAAGGAAATGTAGTAGATTTTTTCTCTACAATAACGCCGCCGAAGGTCAATTATTTATTTAATGTCATGTCGTGGTGGCCTATCGGTTCAATGACCGGATTCGCATGCACATGGTTCCAGGTTTAAACCCAGGCAAGTACCAATGTGACTTTTTCAAAGTTATAATATGCAAATATATTTTACTAATTGTGTGACCATGTTATCTTTTTAACAACATCTTATTATTTTCTGAATTACTAAATAATTATTAGTTTTTTTATGTTATTCATTGGCCAGAGACATACATAAAGTTAGAAGCTATATCAGAAATTCTAGGTAATAGCTTTGACGTGTGTCATTCAATACTACCTTCACTTTTTCTGCAATATCAAGCGAATAGCTCGTATCGATGCGAAATGGGCAATCAACAGGTTTACGAAGCAAATAACTGCATTGGGTGCGCCCGTAATAAACTATTGTTACTTAGGAAAGTATTTATTCTCCGTCATGGAGGGCAAAGAGTGTGAGTCATATGACGGAAAAAGAAAATTGTAATGACGACATCTTATATCAGTCATTATTAAAAAACGTTTTGAAAAATATTTTTAACACACTAAAATTTTCAATGCGTGATGCTGTATGTGTGAGACGAAGTGAGATGTGATATGCGCTGATGAAGATTAAGTGTAAGCCTCTTCGCATGGGTTTAACCGATTCCAAAAAAATCTATAACAGATTCGATTCCCTTAATGGCGTTTTACGACACTCACAGCTAGAGAGGAGGTTTAATTTTGCGCCTCAAACCCATGCCGAAAATAATAAGCTGTACAAAGTTAGTACAGTAAACAATCTTGGATTAGGTTATAAATATTAGTTGGAAGATGTTCGCTGGCATTGCGATAATTCTATCCCTAAAATTCTAATTAAGTTCTTCAAATAAAACAAATGAACTCCAAACATTGTTTTCCTAAACAAGCTGATCATTATTATGCAGGAGAAACATTTTACTGAATAAATTCTCTAAACCTTTTAGTGTAATGATTCCATCAATATTCTTTACGCTCCGTGTAATCTTTGCGTTCAAAGGAACGTAATTATGGAAAGTTCACAAAGCAGGCTGTACGGTGTTCCAGTGCCTTGTGTGAACTATTGCAACGCATTAATACTTTTTGGGCAATCGTGGGTTACGATATGATAAATTATAAATGTAAGTATATTTTCTTCCACGTAGATGTGAAAAGAAGTAAAAAAAATATTTTTATGATTTTACTATATTTTTTATTTTTTAACTAACTTTTGCTCGCGGTCACCAGTCGGCGTCGGTTATGGCGACAAGTTGCCTATATATTATAGCCTTCTTCTATAAATGGGTTATCTAGTACTGATTGTTTGGAATTGGAACCTAAGTTCTTGAGGTTAGCGGGTTCAGCTCTAAACCATAAATAAATTATAAACTTACACATTTCCCGTCATTGACAAAGACGACGATGAATTTTTTGATGCTTGTTAGCATTTATTTTGTAATCCATTTTACTTAATATTGGTTAAGAAGTCTTCTTTTTATAGATAGTTTTATTTATCTTAGAAGTTTTTAAATTAGTTTAGGTTTAATTTTTAATAGGTTTAATAGGTATAAATTGTAAATAGTTTCCTTTAAATATGATGTTATTATAAGTCATAATAATATGTATATGTAGGAAATATAACCTCAAAAAATTATTATGAGAAAACTTAGAAGGTTTAACAATAAAATTATATAAAATAACAACTCCATTTTTCTGCCTTCCTTTTATAATTATACTACAACATTTAACAAAATTACTGTAATACATTTCAACCCTAAATTACATACTTCAAACGTTTTTAAACCATGTCACGTTCGCGTCACTTACGTTAATCAACAAACACGTATTTTGTTTGACAATTACTTCACGTAAACTGACCCTTTAATATAAGTTGGCCCGTTTCTGCCTACGGCTTTGCTCGCCTGGAGCCTACGGATGACTTATTCATAGGCACATTTTTTCTGTCCATCTTTCAATGCCCGTTTAGACTTTTCATGGGATAAAAGGTGTGTTGAGTTTCATAAAAATATAATAAAGAGGAAAGATTTGTATTTTTGTGTGTTTGTAACGAAAACAATAAAAAAACTGATCATATAATACACTAGCTTTTGCTCGCGGTTCCGCCTGCGTGGGCGTCGTTTATCGTGACAAATTATAGCCTTCCTCAATAAGTGGGCTATCTAATAGTGAAATATTTTTTCAAATCCGACCAGAAGCTTCTGCGATTAGCGCGTTCAAACAAACAAACTCTTCAGCTTTATAATATTAGTATAGATTGTGTCCAAATTTAAATATGCTGATAGAATGAATAATTATACCTTTGTCTCAAGAAGTGCTTGAAAATCTATCTGGCGCTACATCACATACATTTGTATCAGGCATCTGTGATGTCAGAATTATCAGTTCATGTGAAAATTTCATCCAAATCCTAAAAACAGCTTACGTGTGATGAAATCACAAACGAACTTACAAACTTTCGATATGTTACTCCTAACTATTTGGCAAGTACTGGCAAATAGTCTCCCGGGTACAAGGGTGTAACACAAACAGAGGAGGAGATTATATGATTCTAATTATAACGCCTACGTCGTGTAATATTTGAGTGAGAGTTAACTTAGGGCCAATTATCACGAAGTGTTACACCAATGGCACAAACCAACTGAGAATTATTTACACTGGGGTCGAATATAGACTGGATTAACCTGTAATTTTAGAAATGCCTATAAATAAATCTATTTTCGCCTATACCGTAGAGTTTGAAGCGGCGGTAGCCTAATGGCTAGGGCGTTGGACTTGCGATCATATGGTTGCAGGTTCGAATTCCACCCGTTAAACTACCGACGTGAACCCACTCGTAACACAAGCATCTTAGTTTAGCAGGAGGAGTTAACGAGATTACTTGTAATATGCGACCCACATTGCTAGGAATCTTTATAAAAAAAAGTCTTCAATAAGTGCGCCCTGCCTGTCACTGACTAATTCAAAGACGAAAGACGACGAGATCGAGCTATGCTCGATGTCTCTTAGAAGACTAAAATCAGAAATAAGACTAAAACTACTGAACCGATTAAGATAAATCTTTTTTTTAAGTATACTAGTAATGTGGGTCACAATTCACACATTACTAATAGTCTTGTGAACCCCTCGTGCTAAGCGAAATGTGACGAATGGTTTCACGTCGGTAGTGTAATGGCTGGATTACGAACCGGCAAACACATGACTGCAAGTCCGACGTCCTAGCTATTAGGCCACCGCCGCTTAATTTTTACCAACTGTTCACATTGTTCTTTTTATATATGCTGTGATGGTGAATGAGATAAGTTAATAAATAAATAAAACCTGTATCTTTCTTACGTAACTCTTGTAGTACCGTTTTTCAATAAAATGAAGATAGATTTTATCGGCAGTAAAATGTTGCTCAAGAATTTGAAACAATAGAAGCTCAAATTGGGTTACTACAATACTCGAAGGCGACAACTGGATCTGTAGTGCTCGTCTTGAATTACTACGATTTAAAATTTAAATTCTTCTTCATTGGATTTCCGATAAAAAATGATTTAAAATATATAGATCTTTGTTGACTAGACAGTGTGGACAACCTAACTTCCTTACTTATATTAAAAACGAGAAAGCTACTCTGTCTGTCTATTTGTTACGCAATTACGCCTAAACAATTAACCAATTTAAAATAAATTAGGTACATAGATAGACTAGAGCCTGAGAAAGGATATAGGCCACGATAACTGACACCTACGTGAGCGGATCACGGGCTACGGCTATTAGATACATAATATATGTATTCTTCTTCTTAGGATACCTCTCCGATACCGGAGGTCAACTGTTACTGTCAACTTCACAAACTTATTTCGTGCCACGCAAAAAAGATCTTCTGCGAATATAATATGTATGTGACCATTTTTAATTTTGCATAATTTACAAACGGCCCTGCCCCGGCTTCACATGGGTGCTTTATATAGAAACCTTTTTTACGCACAATGGCCCAATCAAGAGGCTAAGTGCGGAAACAGCCCTGGAAAACCAATAGAAACCTTTCTCTTAAATCACTCTATCCATCGGTAAAAACCATATCAAAATTCGTTCGGTCGTTTTTGAGTAGGTATATCGCGTTCAGACAGACACGGTAGTTGAGGCGATAGGATAAATTCTTACTTGCTTTGAAAATATTGGATTAGAGATGTCAGAGTTATACTAGAAGAGTTCAAAAATTATAAGATTGTTATTGAGTAGGTACTTACTTATATTTTTTTAAACAGCCAAGTTTTTGTTGTACTTTGTGCACTTATTACAACAAAAACTTGGCTTTTGCCTTATTAACTTATTATATCGACATATAAATTTCCCACAGGTCTCTTCTCTTATAGAGAAGGAATAAGCATTGATCACCACGCTTGCTCATTGCGGGTTGGTGATTTCAGATTCCTATTTTTGGAATCCAGGTTTCCTCACGAAGTTTTCCTTCACTTTTAGTTTATGGTGTCTTAGAACAATTAAGAAAGTACAACTTTGAAAAAGTCACATTGGTACTTGCCTGGGCTCGAACCCGCAACTATGTGCAAACGAATCCGGTCATAGAACCGCTAGGCCACCACGAACATTATAACTTACTTAAAACAAAAAAAGAATAAGTAGATAATACGTAAAGTACCTTTTAATATTTTTGATCTTCCTCGAAATAATAGAAATAATTTGGAGAAGTTGACGGGATCAAAGCGAGATAAGTGGTTCAAGTTTATGAGATTAGTGTCAGAAGTGCCTTAAATAGGCAGCTACGGTAAATTGTCTATGAGTTGTACCTACCTGAATTAAATTATAAAAAATATAATTAACATTTTTCGTAAAAACGGTTTGGAGAAAACAAATTATTTTAAGGGCAAGTTAAATTATTATTATGAAAAGGACACGTTTACAATAAAAGAAATTCATATTTTCCTAAAAAATGAGCTTAACTGACATACTAAAAAGAAGATTCAAACTTTTGTCTTTTTACTATGTTTTTGTAATATAATTATATTTTGCTACAAACGTCTCCCTTTCATATTTATAATGTATCTTATGAACTGTAGCGATAAATATAACTTAAAAAAAATACAATATTGACATAAAACAAACTCAAAGTATAAGCTCCTAGTGTTCGGTCTTACATAAGAATACAAGACCTATACATACAGGGTTACTTGTAAAACACCTGCAACTTCGCAGGGTAGTTAACTAACATTCATAAAGCAACATTGTTCTTTCCTCAACATTGACATTTGATAATTAGTTGGGTTTTAGGGTACGTAATTCAAAAGAAAAAAAAAACGGCACCCTTATAGGATTACTTTGTTGTCCGTCCGTCCGTCCATTCGTCCGTCCGTCCGTCCGTCAGTCAGGACCCTTTTTCTCAGGAAAGCGTGGAAGTATCAAACTGAAATTTATATCAAATACTCGTCTACTGTCACTTAGAGCTGTAAGAAATTAAAGTTCTATGTCAGCGCAATCAATAGATACAGCCATTTATGCCGCAAATTTTGGACATTCGCAAGGGAATCAAAACCTACAGGGTACTTCCCGTGGACTTAGAATCTTGAGTTTTGTACGAAGTAACGTGTTATGGCACAGATAAAGGAAAAATTGCTATAACCGTAAATTTTTAATTAAGTTTTTACGAAACCCTCGGTGCGTAAGTCCGACTCACACTTAGCCGATGTTTTTTTTTTATACTCGAACGTTAGAGCGCTAAATTTAATATAATTATACGTGTACGAAGTGTGAAAAAAAAACCAACTAACGAATTATCATAAGTCGTAGAACAAAATATGTTGTTTATGATGTCTACTCCTGAGATGTTGCAGGTATTTTACTAATTATATAATGTTGTTGCTTACGGTCATGGTGGCCTAGCTGTTCAATGACCGTCGTATGCACATGGTTGCAGGTTCGAACCCGGGCAAGTACCAATGTAACTTTTTCAAAGTTATATGTATTTTCTTAATTAATCTAAGACACCATTGACAAACAGTGAAGGAAAAAATCGTGAGGAAACCTGGATTCCATAAATTGGAATCTAAAATCGCAAACATGCAATGAGCAAGCGTGGTCATCAATGCTCATTCATTCCCTACATGGGATGAGGCCTGTGCCCAGCAGTGAGACATTTAAATACCGATATTTTTAAATTATTGTTGTTGCTTATATGATCAATTATCTACCCCTCAAATAACCCTATAGATATTCATATTGTGTAAACAAAATTATCATAGGAAACGCATCACATAGGTAGGTAATAATAAAACATATTGCTCAATAATTCAGGAATTGTATCGCAATTTATTCCAAGGTCGAGAGCATTTAGTTTTCAAGCACCGATATAATGGCCAAATACCTAAATATAATCGATAAAGTAAATTGAAACACTTCTATTAAATGATACAAACTGAAATGTTTCTGACGGTATGACGTCACCGTTTCCGAAACTATTACATGTAAGACAGAACACATTTATGCATTTGGACGGGCATGTTGGTCACTCAGGAAAAATCTTTGTGTGATGAGAACGTCATCGAGTCACAATGATATTTGCCTGGGTTCCATGTGCATACGAATATAAGTAGTACCTAATGTGCCATCCACATTGCTAATAAACTTAAAATAAAAAAATGGAATCGGCGGTGCAATAGCGAGCTTGTCTATAACACCGCGCTAAGTTACTTCTTCTTCTTTTCGGGTCAATGATTCTCAAATTTTGTCAGACCAAAAAGTTGCCACCTGGATGGCACAGTTGTTGGCTTCCATTGCGTTCTGGATAGTGCAAACTAAGTGCTGCAAGTGCTATCTTACTTACTAACAATAAGACAGAATAGTTAATTGAGACTAAAGATCGCGTAATCTAATAAGTACTTTACAGGTTTACTGGTGATTAAAACTAAAAAAACATTTTAAGAAAATATTGTTTCAGGATAACTAAAAAAAAATCTGTGCAAAATTAGTTTCTGTAAAATGTAAACATTGCTATTTTTTACGACGCGGCTAATTCCCTTCTGTTTATAAAGGCATTTACCAAAAAAACCTAGTATAAGTCTATATTTAAAAACACTCAAGTTGATCAAACAATATCTTTATTCCATAAATAAAAAACTGAAACATCAGTACTCTAACAAAAGGCCTTCTTTAATATAACCACTTAGTTCTATACACAACCGCGTATTTTTATACTTGTGGAGGAAAAACAGAGGGCGCGAAAAGCGAGGCGTAACTTGATCAAGGGATATATTAAATTACCCAAGAGAAATAGAATTTTCGTGTAGGCAGACAGCACTTTTATTGATTTAGTAGTTTATCTAATGATTTGACACTTTCACTTTGTTAAAAGTTGGAGCGTTTGAGTCCCGTGCGTGTATGGGACTGCAAGGTAAGGTCAGCTATCAAAAGTAGTTTTTTAATAATTTGATGGTTAAAGGAATTTCATAGACCTTAAGAGCCAAAGACAATCCGTTTTATGAGGGTTTCAGACGGTTTATAAAAGGGTTTTTGTTTTGTGTTTATCGATAAAATAACATTATGAATACATTAAGTATTTATATCGTCACGTTTTAGCTTATTATTTTTCGTGCAGTATTATTTGTATACATATATGTGTACATGGACTTAAAGTTGCCTAGTAACTAATAAAAAAAAAACGTTATGAATATTCTTACATACTATATTATATACTATATATCATAGACAAATAAACCCGGAATGCATATTTCGTTAAGTACAGATATTTTATATTACAGGAAACGTATAATTTATGTTCCATATTTTGTAAGAATGTATAAAGTCGATGTAGGGCGCCAGTACACATTATATATTGCCAAGAACAGGCACGATGCCAAATTAATCAATGATCTATGAGAATACATAAGTAAAACTAGCATTCAACAATCAAACGTAATAATAAGATGGTTGAAATAAAAAAGCGTGTCAAAAATAAAATAAGAAATCATGAAAGAAGTTCTTCTTCAATGTAATGTCAAAATACCCGAACCCAAATCTTAATAAAAGTTCCCAAATCTTTACAAATCAATCAGAGTGTCCGCGGTATTTTTTCTCGACAAAAAATACCTTACTTAATCCACCCCAAATACACGCATTTCTTATTCGTCTCAGCCCTAAATCAGTGCTGTTATTATCGCCCCGATATCAGCATAAAGGCGGCGTCAATAGGCCCCTTAAACATCTAGAAAAATATTCAGAAGTACCACGAAAGGATGTTTTTTTACCAGAATTGTTTCAGATTATTGCGAGATTTTAGGTGTTATCGACACGTTTGTGACGTTTGGCTCAGTGGTTGGTAAATGAGCTTTGAGTGGGCCAATCAGTGTGCCATATCTCATACACGCACTAAGCTACTGCTACGAGACTAGAATGACAAATCAAGTACCTATTTTGAATCAAAAACGTGAGTAACACGTGCATTTTTCTTTATGGATATTTCAATTTGTGCCCTCGGTCGTATGGTAATTAGTCGGGATTGGCTGTAAATTGTGAAGTAAACAAACTGTTCAATGTTTGGCCGAAAGATGAAGTTAACTGTAATATAATTATGTATAAATAAAATGTTTATGTATAAACGTATAAGTTTGCATAAATTTATGTGTAATTGTATAATTATGCTGCACGAAAATTACTTTTCAGAAGTGTGATAGTTTTGTAAGCAGTATTAGGTATTAAGACTTAGTACTCAACAAATTGTTGTATTTAGTTCCAGTATCATAAAGGCACGTGGATAGCAAATTTAGATCTATTCAACCGTTCTATATGGCTAAATAACTACACAACACCATTCAACCTACTAAAAGCCAACAAATTTGACCTTCTGTACTTATCTACACTATGCCACTGATCACTGCTTTCACGCTATCTGACGTCACACTTCACTGATTTGGTGACGTCATAGCGTAATTAGCTGCTGGTTGAAAGGGTCGCACTGTATCATTAAAAAGATAAAGAATAGAGGCAATACGTTACTATGATATATGAATAATTGATTGGTTAGATACACGTTTTGATATTTATGTGGATATAGTTTGACACTTACAGTTGATAATGCCAGTCTAAAAATATATTTTTATTTTAATAAATCAAGTGAAAACTTTTTTTTAGTTTACTTCATTATTTAACTACCTCATTATTTATTTGGTATTGTTTTTTTGGAAACGATGGATGAATTGTGTGAAAGATGATATGGATAGAAAGTGTGTTTTTCTTATAAAAGATTTTTAGAAATTATTTGCATATTATTATTAATCTCGTTAACCCCTCCTGCTAAGCTAAGATGCTTGTGTTACAAGTGGGTTTACGGCGTTAGTGTAATGGGTGGGGATCGAACCCGCAACCACATGATCGCAAGTCCGACGCCCTACCTATTAGGCTACCGCCGCTTCCTGTTAATTTGTGTTCCTGTAATGTTATGCTAAAGTATTTTTCATCTTTTCAGGAACCAGCGGTATTCCCTGGTGTGACCCGTTTGATGTTTTACATCAAACTTTCAACGCCAGGAGTTTTAAGGACACACAGGTAAAAAAACTAGACCTAATATTTATGATAATAAAAAACTTTAATACAAAGATACGCAGTAAATGTTTAAATTTTATATTAATCTAATTTTTTTTCGTAACTTATTCATTAAATTCAAATATCACGTAAAAGTTTTTTTTTTATATTGAAATCGGATTAAAATACATTTTTAAATAAACGTTTCCCGTCGAGAGACATTGATCGATAATGATCGAATGAAGTCATTGTTTCAGATGTATTGATCGTTAAAATTCAACTCCTTACCTTGAACTCTTAAAGCAGGACTATCGCTATCGTCATGTAAGCGAGAAGTGCAGGGGCCTTAAACACTCATTCCAACCACTTATCGTGCTGTTACGTGTAGGGTTAAGAAGGCGTAATATCTTTCGACTTATTTTTTTTTTATAAACATTACTAGCAATGCGTGTCGCACATTACTAGTATTTTTGTTAACCCCTCGTGCTAAGCTAAGATGCTTGTGTTACGAGTGGGTTCACGTCGGTAGCGTAGTGGGTGGGATTCGAACCCGCAACCACATGATCGCAAGTCCGACGCCCTACCCATTAGGCTATCGCCGCTTAAAATTTTAAGTATAAAATCTGTTAAATGGCCTGAAACGTATTAACACTACCCGGTGACTGTTAGAACACTAAAAAGATTTGGCGACTCGGTTTTTTTTAACTATAATCTGCGTCATGCCACTTTATGTTTTCTTTGGACTTAGAGAATGACCCCCCAATGTACTGCGCCATCTTGTTTCCACAAAGCCAAGAGTACTACCACAAGAGTTCAAGGGTCAGGTACATAAGTATTTTAAAATTACAGAAAACATAACTCTACTTAGATTCAGATTTGTTATGTTTACTCTCTACTAGAAATGAAAAAATCTATCTCCAGCCAGTCTTTCTCCAAATACAAAAAAAAAGTTTAAAAAATAAACGACGATCGTAATATTTGCAACTATCAAACGTAAATCTTACAAAACGAATACAACTCCAACGTCGACTCAATACATTTTCTTGACATCGCCATTACTAAACGATTGCAGATTGACAACCAGTCTTCAGGGGATCGTAAATAAACTATATAATTGGATTTTTCTACCTCAATTATAGCTTGGAATTGGGATAACCTCAAGGGATATGATATAATCACTGGGAAGTGCAGGAAAATATTGTGGGATCCAAAACATAATACATAAAATATGTAATGGAAGTTTTGGTGGTCGAGGAATAATAAAGAATGGAGATAACTTATTTTTTTTTTTTGGAAAAGTCCTAGTTGTTCAGGAGCTATTGATTGATTAGGTTGTGTACACATAATACTTTTTATAAATGATGATCTACGCGCACATAGATCAAGAGAGCCTCCTGGATAAGTATAAGCTGCACGGTCAAACCGATAATAAAGGTTAGGTCGCGTTCGCTGTGGTTGGTGACTACCTACAGTTCACAGACCCTTCTGTGCTTCTGTGCCTCGAAAAGCAAGTTGAACTTTGCTCCAAGCTGTCAGTATTAATGTCTTTGACATAAAGTTATTCATTTGACTGCACGGATAGCCGAGTGGCATAGGTCACCACGCTGATTACCACTGTGCGCGACGTGATGCGGGTTCGATCCCCGCATGAGACAAGCATTTGTGTAATCCACAAATGCTTGTTCCAAGTCTGGGTGTTCTTTGTGCATGTGATTTGAATGTTTGTGAAACCCCCGCGACACAAGGATTTAACTCCTTAGTGCGGGCGTCGTATTTTCCATAAAAAAAAATATGACAACCATTATTAGTTATTAATATTATTCCAGTTAGCTATGGGTGTTGTATTACCTGTAGAATGGGTTGTTATGGTCAGATAAGGAGTCGCTCTATGTAAAATATGGTATTTAGCAGAATCCATCAGATTAGAAACTATTGGAACAAACATTTTTAATTTAGAAAACCCTTTCTATTCAATTTCAATGCTCTCGTAAAAAACAAATGGTACCTACTGATAAAACAATCGATTTTTTAAGTGATCCTTCATGTTTTGGGTACGAAAGCGGCAGATAAAGAGATTACAATCAAATGCTATATAAATAAATGCTTTATGACTCAGCATAGTGCTATTCAATATGGATCTGAATTGTCTAAACAAATTATGACTAGGCTTTCGGACTTGCGAGCATGTGGTTCGAATCCCATCCAGTGCACTATCGAAGTGAACCCACTCGTAACACAAGCACTTCATATTTTTGTAATTTATTTAAATTTTAATTTTAATTGTTTGTGTTCCGACCTACGCAATATGAGCTCACTGTGTTTAAATTAGGATGATTGAAATTAGGTTTTTAATCTCAATATTGAGATTAAAAAACATCCTAATTTCAATAGAGAAGATGGCTGGAAGATATCACCTACTTGGGATCTTATCATACACAAAATCAAAACCAAACCCAAGAACAGCGCTGCAAGACTTTAAGACACAGTGAGCTCATATTGCATAGGTCGGAACACAAACAATTAAAATAAAAATAAATTACAATAATATGAAGTTAGAACGAGCAACATATCCTGTCAAGACGAATACCATCTCAGTCTGCCCGTGTTGAAACGTCGGGAACTAAAATCAAAAATAAACCGCGATAGAATCCGTTTTAAAGTAGTTTTATTTCAATGTCTAATATTCGCGTAAACCTCAGAAAACAATATGTCTCCATATATTTTTCTCAATAAAAAGCTTGCAGATTCATTTATAACTACATGGATAGTCATTAAGGTTCACATTGCTTTATCCTTAATAAGTCGACAAAAAAGTCAGAGAAAAATATTGTACTACAGTCAAAAGCCACTACTCAACGTAATAGGAAAAGGTTAATCACAAAATTCCTTGAACGGTTAAATTTCAATTATATAATTACAAAAGCACTTAATTACCGACTTTTATTGTAACCAAATGGGGCGCACAGTCTTTTGTAAGAGGCCTTCCATTATAAAGGGCGTTCACACTTGACCGCCCCTTATTTGGCGATGCGAGAGCGCCTTTTGTATCATCAAGGATTTAAATAATGCCTCGTAATACGTATAAGGTAGATTTTATTGCAAATGGACATGCTGTAAAAAGGTTCTATAATGTTTCGCCTATTGTATTTGTTTTAATGAAACGAAAAACGGGTTGGGTTGAACCCAAAGTTTTTGGGACAAATTCGTGTAAAATGTTGTTTTAGAAATTGAGTCATGTTTGTTGAGTCCGTGGTTGTTATTCTGTGTTTCGCATTGTCTAATAAAAAGAAAATTATTCATATTTAGCCACTTCATTTTTGTATCGGACCTACCGCTTAGCACCCGAATTACACTCAAAAATCTTCTGTCTGCTTGCGACCACGGCCAGTGTAACCCGGCCGAAACGTCAAGGCTTAAAAGGTAAATGCATGAGTTCGCGATAATTCCCGTGACGTAATTTTATTAAAATCATGCAACGCGATAGTTTTAAAGTTAATACAAAAATCTTCTGCTGAGACCACTCTATTCATTGATGAAAATTATATGAAAATGCGTTCTTTGCTTTTTGACAACTTTTTAACACAAACACCTCGCGTCTTTTTTTATAGTTGTATGATATACAACGCTTTCGATTATTTTGGTCTTATTTGTTAGCATATTATAACTATGAATCGCTACTCAATTTATGAGTAGGTAATCTTATATTTATTCTCCCACACATGAATATGCTCATGCATAATTATTCATAATATGTGGAAGAATTATTGAGTACTTATATTAGAGTAAACTTGAAAAAAGTGCCCGTGATTGAAATAATGTGAGTGACAAGTTATGAATGGACTGTGGACGGGTATACAAGCAGAGAGACATCGAAAAAGAGATGGATGGATTGTGTGAGAGATGATACGAGGAAGTGAGGAGTGGATGCTGCGATAAAAATAGAAAATAATAGAGAAGAATGAAAGGATATGACGCATAGCGCCGACCTCATAATTATAAATAGGAAAAGG
Source organism: Plusia festucae (assembly GCA_950381575.1). Classification (NCBI taxonomy): domain Eukaryota; kingdom Metazoa; phylum Arthropoda; class Insecta; order Lepidoptera; family Noctuidae; genus Plusia; species Plusia festucae. Next base: position 4,281,663 of record OX494453.1, on the reverse strand, counting down.
TCAGGGAGATGATAATGATGATGACACAAATATAGTATACTCATTTATTCAGGCAGTACAAAAGCCTTCTTCCTTCTGCCTTCTGCCTAGCCTTTTCCCAAGATATGTTGGGGTCGGCTTCCAGTCTTACCGGATTTAGCTGAATACCGTGTTTTACATAGAGCGACTGCCTATCTGACCCTCACAACCTATTGCTAGGTAATAAAGTAGTCCATAGTAAGACTGGTTGTCAGAATTGTAATGACTTAACGACTATCAAAGATCACTTTATGATAGTCGGGACCAACGACTTAACGTGCTTTCCGAGGCCCGGAGGGGTCTTGATGTGATTACAAATGGTCACCCATCCACGGACCAACCGCGGCGAGCGCGGCTTGACCTTTGTCATCGGTCAAACCGTACGGTTTGCACTTAGCCACGAGCCCCACAGCAGTACAAAAGCAACAAAGTAAAATATAAAACAAACATTCAATAACACTTCATACGAATATTAAACGATGCGGAATCGATTGCAATTCCTTTCAAGATTGCATACCGCTACAGATTATACGGAGTTTACCAAGGTTCACAGGGAATCACGCGATATTACGATTGCATCGAATAGTACAGTGATTGCTCAACGATGCTTTTACTTTGCATAGAAATAGCTACATTACGACGCTTTGAACAAACTTGGTAAAATGGCAATGGAGGCTCGTGAACAATAAAATAGATGTTTCTTTCGCCCTTGGTTAGAATGTCGCTATCGCGGTACTGATACTCAACTGCGTAGTGTTTTATGTAAAAAAAATCCTAACTTTTGTGTTTGTATCGACAACTCGTTAAAAATTAAATACTTCTAATAGACAAACAGTTTTGCCTCTGGTGATAACTGTAACATCAATCTATTTTATTGCATGGATATTATAACTATGTACCTATTAGACATTATAAGTAACACTTTGAATATTACATGTAAGTCATACTCCGAAAATAAATCTTAATATATTTAGCACAATCATATTTATGCCACTGCCATATCAATCTTAATCCTGAAATTTTATTGCTCGTTATAATGTCATAAGTACCTGTATGTCAAAAGATTGAAACGTAACACCTCTTATCTAATATTTATTACAAAATAAATCATGATTATATTATATGCAACAGAATCACTTCTAAATGAATTACAAGCGTCAAACTTCACATTAACGCTGCGAGAGTGACGAGACAATTAATTGCACCACAGGTTGTTTTCACTCACCCAAATTATTCGAATGGTGATCCGAAATGCCAATGTATTTTCAACCTTATTGTTGTCAACATACAGACAGATTCAAATACCCGTCAATCTCGAATAGATAGTGACATTCTGATAATACACCTCGTTCTTAACGAAGCTAGTTTAATTTAAGACTCTATTTTTGTGATATAGAGTATGTTTTCGGTTGCCTTTAAGTGTAGGATGCCAAGAGTGATAGAGTTAATTTGGCGTTCGTCTGCGAATACTTGGCTATCGTACAAATTACGATACAAATTGCCAAAGTTAAAGTGTTTTGCACACTTGATGCGATGCGCCTGGTATTAATTTGGTAATGTATTGATATTCGAATGCACTACTGTTTATTTTTGGATATAATGTGCATAGAAACTGCAATATTTGGTATATAATAATGTCTAATGAAGTTTATATGACTTTTTAGGGTTCCGTACCTCAAAAGGTAAAAACGGAACCCTTATAGGATCACTTTGTTGTCCGTCTGTCTGTCTGTCTGTCAAGACCTTTTTTCTCAGGAACGCGTGGAGGTATCAAGCTGAAATTCATATCAAATACTCAAGTCTATGGTCTCTTGGAGCTGTGAAAAAATCAAACTTCTAAGTCAACGCGATCAAAAGATACTCCCGTTTATGCCGCAAATTTTCGACACTCGCAAGGGAATCAAAACCTACAGGGTACTTCCCGTGAACTCAGAATCTTGAAATTTGGTATGAAGCAACGTCTTATAGCAGAGATATAGGAAAAATTGCGAAAAGTATACATTTTTAGTTATATCATATAATAAAAATATTTTTAATAATTTTAAACTTACTACCCCTTTCCTCATGAACGCGTAGTGGTATTATATTGAAATTCATATCAAATACTCAAATCTATAATACCTTTAAGCTGTAACAAAATCAAACTTCTATGTCAACGCAATCAAAAGAAACAGGAATTAAAACCGCATATTTTGAAACTCGCCACTACTCGCAAGGGAATCAATACCTGCAGGGTACTTCCCGTGAACTCAGAATCTTGAAATTTGGTACGAAGCAACGTCTTATAACACAGATAAAGGAAAAATTGCGAAAAGCATCAGGTTTGTACGGAACCCTCGGTGCGCGAGTCTGACTCGCACTTGGCCGGTTTTTGTATTACAAGAATTGAATTAAAATTATGAATGGAAACAGGCGCGCCTAATTTACAATATTATAAGGATTAAGGGTACAAATAACCCATAGTATACCTTATATCTTTAAACGGGCAATTCTTGTATACATATAATCTGAGTCTTGAAAAAGGCTCCAAAGATTTTCATGAAATTTAATAAGCAGGAGGTTTCGGGGGTGTTAAATCGATCTAGCTAGGATTAATTATCAGAAAATGTCCGACAAGACGAGCAAAGCTCGGTCATCCAGGTAGCAGGTACTCGTTAATTATTGTAGCAAATTCTTCCACAACTATGTACAAGAAAATCCTGTATAAGTTTGAACAGGACTTCCCACTGAACCCTTGAGAATACCCAAAATACATTCTTACCCTGAAGGAAAACTTCAAGCAATCTATTAATTATCTTGTAAACTAATAACTAAACATAACTTTTATCGGATGCATGATTAATAAAATTACTTCACGGGAATCACTTTGGGCCTGTTGGTCTTATGGTTAGTGACCCTGATTGCTTAGCCAGAAGTCTGGGTCGATTCCTACCTACTACCTACTACTACTACCTACAGGACATATCTCTGTGTGATGAACACGATATTTTTTTCTGTGTTTGGGTCTAATTTATGATGAGTGTGTATTTATAAATATATAAGTATTTTTATCAGTTGTCTGATTGCCATAGTAAAGGCTCTGCCTAGTGTGAGATCAGATGAAAGAGAAAATTTTAACTCACACTCATCAGTTTATGTAATTAGAATCTAGTTTTTCAGTGATTCGATTAACACAACCTCGCTTTTCTGCAAAGTTGGTTTATGTTCAGAATAAAGACAAGTTCAGTGTAGTGTGTAGGGGTAGTTAAACTGGGGGTAGATGAAAAATCGGCTATTTCACGCACTATGACACCGCTTCTCTAGTCTGCTTGCGACCACGGCTGGGCAATCCGGTCGAAACGTCAACCCGTAAAAGGTTAATGTATTTATGAGTTCGCGTTCATTTCCGTGAAGAAATTTTATTATAAATATCTCTTAAAAGAAATAACTGTAAAGAAAGAAAATACCATAACATAATTAAAAAAAAAGAACATCAGTATTTCCCAGTTTCCTACTAATATTATAAATGTGAAAGTGTGGATGTTTAGATGTTTGGATGTTTGTACTCAATCACGCAAAAACGGCTGAACGGATTTGGATGAAATTTGCCATGCATGTAGCCTTTGACATGGAAAAGAACATATCCTGATTCCCTAAGTTCAAGTTATTGTACACACGGGTGAAAATGTTATTCCATTTTTCATTACTTTCACATTTTTCATTTCTTTTTGGACCCATTTCTGAATTCCACGCAGACGAAGTCGCGGGCAAAAGTTAGTAATTCTATAACCTACTTTCCAAATATTTCGATGAAAAATAAATAAATTGGCAAAATATAAAAGCAATAAGGAAATAATGTCTTATCGAATTTGCGAGAGCTGGACAATATTGACGTCATTCTAAATTAGTTCCAATAAATTCAGGAGATAGACGTTTAGGAAGTTCGAAAGCTTTTTTATTGTAATGGAAGTTTTGGGAGTATAGTTCTGTGAACTACTTGGGATTGTTAGGGATAACACAAATGAGCAGGAAATCTGAAAAGAAGTCTTACAATTTTGATATGTTGGAGTTGTTTTACCATTTATCGAAGAAAATATTATGTGTTTTACGTTTACGTGACTTTGGAAATCAGAAAGTATTTAGAACTGATTTTAAGCGATACAATTTTCGACTTCAACTGCACGGATAGCCGAGTGGTCACCACGCTAATTACCACTGTGCGCGACGTGCTGTGGGTTCGATCCCCGCATGGGACAAGCAATTGTGTGATCCACAGATACGTCTTGTTCCAAGTGTTCCAAGTCAAAGTTGGGTGTTCTTTGTGCATGTGATTTGAATGTTTGTGAAACCTCCGCGACACAAGGATTAAATTCCTTAGGGCGGCCGTTATTTAAAAAAAAAACAATAGTAATTCAAACTTTTATTTTTTATTCATTTATGCGGAACAATTGCTTGGAAATAGAATGGAATTTTTTTTCTATTCCTATTTGTATTATGAAGACTATATTTTTGAGTATCCAAACTAAGTACCTGATACAGATAACTGCTGTCGTTCAATTTTATTTTATACTGGTAATGAAACTGAACAATAACGTTACCATTACATGAGCAGACAAAAAGACATTTGAAACTCTCCTTTAAACCGTCGAAACAGACAATCCCAGCCTACCTGCTCCGTATGAAAACGTGAACGGAACGCTAGTAGAATATTAAACGAGAAAGCACTTTCCCTTTATAGGTTTCCTCGAATAAAATCCCAAAAAACATACAAACATAACAAGAGTTTATAAAGTAATTGAAGACGTGGGAAATCTAAGAAGTTTCCGGGAAATAAGGATTTGGAAAATAATATGGAACATATCTTCAATTGCCTAAATGCTGGCTACAAAAACTTATCTTAAGGATGTATTATTAGAACATGATGAGAAAACTTTTTTGGTGAATCCAGACCTTCGTTGCTTTGGTTGTTATGCTACAGGAATAAAAGCAAGGAAAGAGCTTTGATCCCCACAATTTGTAACTGATATGGTTCTCGAATTCAAATAGTGTTGGGTGTCCAAGGTATTTTATTCTTCTGATTTATTTCTTTATAGGTTGTCTGAAAACCATCCTAAAATAGTCAATTATTTTCTGAGAAACTGTGTGCTCAATTTAACGGTTTTATGGATGAACAAATTTACATTATCCTAAACGGAATGAAAAGTTCACACAAGCCATTGCTGTTCTCGAGAATTAGACGGAACCCAATGCTCTGTAATATACAGACAAAAAAATTAACTTCTAGGTTAAATCAAAGCATAACAACTCTAGATGTTTTAAGTACTTTTTATGTGATTCAATGCAAAAAAATATCGTTAAAAAGTATTGATTTTAAGCAGAACTTTTAGTAGCAGGCCAAACGTAAAAAAGTGATAGTATCGTTTCTCAAAATTATTTTTTCACTTAGGTACTTAGTGATATTATGAAAACATGACAGCTGGGCTTTGTTAGACAGTAGTATTAATATTAAACAAAAGACACACGATTTTTTAATACCCGAGTTCTAATTGTATAGTAACGACTTCTAAAAATCAATCTCAAATAAAAACATAACCAATGTAAATAGATCTACGTAAAGTAAACAATTTCTATAGTAGATAGGTCACTTAATAATAGCTGAAAAAAAAAATTGACGGTCAGTTAGCGACATGAATAATATAGGAATTTAGAATCAAAATTAGATACCTAATGTACTTTCAAGGTACCTACTGTTAATAATGGACTGAAAATGTAGAATATTCATGTAAAACAAAATAAATATCGAATATTGTCATCAAAAATTGTTAGTGTGTCATAAATTATTCAGCTTGGTGTAATGAACGTGGTCGAGACTCAGACTGAAGGTTGTAGGTAATCCATAAAATGTGTAATGATATTAAAATAATTTCCTCACATGAAAAGATCATCTACAACAATAATCCTAGTGACTAATCTGTAATTTGGAATTCAATACGCGTAAATGGGTAAGAATTAATAGAAATTGATTGGGGGCCATAAATGACCGATGGGGTCACTAATCCCCCCTGTAGCGGTAATACGACCAAGAATTAATACGTTTATCTGTGGCCCCGTATGCCCCAAACGCAGTTGATTTATAAGCGCCCTGTTTAACAGCAATTTTCCAAACGGGAATTAGAAAAGGATTTTAGAGACTGTTTAACACTTTGTTAATTAGGTTTACAGTGGTCCTGGTTGGTGGCCTATCGGTTCAATGCACATGGTTGCAGGTTTGAACCCAAGTAGCAATGTGACTTTTTCAAAGTTATAATCATGTACTTTCTTAATTATTGTAAGACAACCGGTGAAGGTAAACATCATGAGGAAACCTTGATTCCAAAAATTGTAATATAAAATCGTCAACCCGTAATGATTAAGCATCAATGCTCATTTCTTCCCTACATAAAAAGAGGCCTGTGACCAGCAATAGAACATTTATAGGCCAGAATTATAATTCAGTTTAAATAAAGCTTAATTTCGATTTATATTTTGAAGAATATAAATTTGAAATTCCCAAGGCAAGACTGGTTGCTTGAATTGTAAGTTCTTAAAAACTGCGAAAGATCAAAGTAATAGTCGGGAAAAACGGGTTTACGTGCTTTCTAAGGCACTAAAGAATGTTGGTATATTTACAAATGCTCACCCATCAATGGATCGACCGTGGCGACCGCGGCTCAACCTTTATTATCGGTCCGATCGTACAGTTTATACGTTCCCATGAGCCTTCGTTGGATTCAGAGAATTAAATATTTTAGTGTATCTATACAGTTGAAACTCAAATTATTTTACGTAAATGGATTCGCCTTCCTAGCACCATCAAAAATACAAACTCATTCAATTCTACTAAGCCCCATAACTCATAAAGAAACAGGCCCGTATTCTGCTATAAATATCCACTAAAACCACATCGTTATACCAAGTCATAAGCCTTTAAGTTGGCTACTTCCACTGCTTTATCGTGGCATTGTCGCGATATGAACGTGATAATGGAAGCCATTCACACAAGCTCTACTTTAATTAACTGACAAGAAAGTCCCAGGGCTTATAAATAGGCTTTAAACTAAGAATGAGCTGAGGCCGAGCTAAATAAACGATGAACGAGGTTTATTCGTATCATAGACAAACTAGGGCAGCATATAGATAGAGATGATGACAAACGTTTGCAATTGTTCATGAACAATTGCGTGCTAGAAGAACAAACACTATTTCTGAAAATGATTGGAATGAGCAATGAAAAGATTTTTAAATTGATGTTCATGCCGATAATAAGGAACATTATTAATGATCTAAACGTGTAGGACACTTATAGGTACTTAAACAGCCTGCAATGTCGATACTTTTTTTATAAAAGTAAAGAATCGATTTCGAGTAACCATTTGGGACATCTTTTAATGGACTAAAATGTGATTCATTCCTAGATTTATTACAAAGGCTTGATGTGTAAGGTTAAAGACTCAAATTTCACGGAACAGGATCTATGAGACCAATGGATATTATATTACATCTAAAATAAAACAGACTACCCAATTATATTAATCGGAATAATTTGAGGTCAAAAGTAACAAATTAATCGAAAAGCTATGAGGAAACCGGCTATCATGGTGTAGGTCATGCGAAGGAAAGATGATGTAGTATGAGGAAGATTTTGAGCATGAAAGTGGATAAAGAGGAAGGGGACAACCAAGGAAATTACTAGATAATGATTATAGAAGTATGGAAGAACAAGACATGCTGCGCCGACCAAAAATTAAATCGAGATGAGGGCAGGAAGATGGTGCATTTGAAGGCAAAAATGTTTGTTCTCCAAACATCATTTTAGCCTTAGTAACGAATAGATCAAAATAATTATTTTTGATCTATTCGTAAACTTAGTCTTTTCTAAACTAAGTTTCATTTTTATTCTTATTCTATCATACCAGATTTTGGTCATATAAGTGGGTACCATGGAAATATTACTGGTCAGCAATTTATAAAATACTGATTGGTTGACTGTTGCCCTAGATTTGCCTAAGATACCATTACGCTCGTAGAATAAATAATCAAATACCAACAAATTATCAAATATTTAGTTAAAGTTAAACTTGAAATATTAGTTTGTAGTTCTCTTCAAAAGTTTTGTGGGTATTTAAACCAACAAATTTATATTTTCAAAGTAAAGATCGACTACCTCCGTGATCGAGTGGCGTACTCACCGGTTTTCAAGGTTTCGCCAGCTTTGAGGTCCCGGGTTCGATCCCCGGCCGGGTCAATGTAGAAAAACACTTTCCTGCATTGTCTCGGGTCTGGGTGTTTGTGGTACCTTCGATGTCTCTGATTCCATAACACAAGTGCTTTAGCTACTTACTTTGGATCCGGAGCAATGTATGTGATGTTGTCCAAAGAAGTCTAATAAAAATATTTATTGGCCTTTCGGCATTTGGGAAAATTGATAGATTTATTTTGTAGTTTTTCAAGATATTTCAACTTTCATGAGTTACAATATAAACTCTGAGTTTACGGATGTACTTTTTCTTCTTTTTATCTTTCGATGGCAATCATATGGTGTCAACCCAGAATTTCGCTACGAGAACTGAATTATCAGTAGCCTTAATTAAATCGTTAAGGCCTGCACGTGTTAGAGCACGAAGGACAAGAAAGAAAGTCCCTCCAGGATATGGGCTACCTTGGACAACCTGGAAGTCTCTAAACCGACTTCAGAGTTATAAATAGAAAGAAAAATACATCACTCAAAGCATTAAAATTCTGACAACCAGTGTTCTATGGAACTACTCATACTTTATTACCCAGTTAAAGAAAGGTCAGATATATACGGTACTCAGCTGAATCCAGTAAGACCAGAAGCCGATTCCAACGAATTCGAAAAAGACGAAGCAGAAGAAGTTAATCGTTAATGGCGTTTTCGGGTTTTCTCGTTTCTATTTTGCCTAAACAAGATGACTTCACCCCGCCTGATCTTAAGCAGCATTGAAGTCCAGAAATGAGACCCATTGGCATCAGAGAGTTCAACGCGGTCGCTTATCAGCCTCACCTCGTCGGCCCTCGGTTTTTTACCCAGTACCTTAATCTTTGTGCAACTCCTGATCCATTTTCTAGTACCTCAATAACACCACACGTAATTCTTTAGGATCGTATTATAAACACACCTATAGCTTGAAGACGGAGGGCGTAAAGCAACGGGGGTAGTAACAACGCGAAGGACGGGGTCAATATACGGAAGCGACATACAATTAATTCGGGCGCCGTCATTGGGGAGTAACGTCCCTCGCCACCCGAGCGGACCATGGAGTGCCACGAACGAATTTGACAGGCTTTAGTATAAAATATTATATTATACTAATTTCGCCCAGCAGTATTATCCGCTTTTTATCTGATATTTTATTTTGTTAAGCCGTTCGAGCGTGAAGTGGTTACAACCGTATACACACAAACTTTTGCATTCATTATATTAATGTGGAGCTCGTAAACGGGGTAGGCCAAAAAGACGCTGGCGAGATGACATCATTCGCTTTTTGCCGGATTGGTGGGAAGCGGCTCAAGACCGAGTGGCCTGGAGCAGGTTGGGGGAGACCTTTGCCCAGCAGTGGGACACATAAAAGGTTATAAAAAAAATACATATTAATGTGATTTCAATCGATATCAAACTAATTTTAGTTCATTAATTTATCCCTTCCTCGGTATTGTAATCTAAGTACGTCACCTCTATCGATAAATATGACATTCTTGTTATAGAATTTTGTGGCTTTATTGTATTATACATCGTCTACAGGAACTTCAGGAACAGCGTATTTAATCAACGTAACGGTAGTGGTTTACTGAAGCTAATCCTTTGATCTTGACTTTTGTAATAGTTTATTTTCAATAACATTATTATTTTCTAGAATAGGATTGAAAACTTATAATGCAATGTTTTCTGGGGTTTACGCGAATGAAAAGACATTGAAATAAAACTATTTTAAACAGATTCTATCGCGTTTTATTTAGATTGTGGCTCCCGACTTTTCCACTCATTTGCAGTTATGGTCAACATCTTATACTTCCCGTCACTATGACACCCGCAAAGGGGTTGAAAATGTGTTTATATTTATATTTGTTTTTTTTTTAATTTGCCAGACAAATGTCTAACCATGTTCCCTATTAGAAAGGTGATGGTCTTTATTTCTTACTATTCTTTAATTTTAGTTTTAGTACCTGAAGAGTTTGTTAACCTTTAAAGTTTCTTTCATTCATTGAACGGGTCTACTCGAAATAAAAATATTTTGATTGATTATTTGAGCTTTTGATCTATATAATTACTCAGTATCTACACATTGCAATGATTCTATGTTCATCAAACTATACTTTTTATTTCAGTTCAGGCTTGAAATACCTTTGTGTAAACAAACGTTTACCTTTACAAAGATAAAACGTATCCAATTAACAAAAGGAACTTTAACCCTTAAAAGATAAGTAGTGTTTACACGTACAGCTAGTTTATCTTCAACCTACAATCAAACGTTAACAACGTACCACTTCAAAACTCGTGAGGGGTTAACCCTTTGTCTGCTTACACAGTTTTATAAACTTTAAATAGGATGGATCTCACAATAACACCCGTAAAACGAAACGTAAGCTTAAAAATATGTTACCTGGGATTTTGTGGCAGTTTTTTTACGAATGGTAAAAGTAGAGATGGTATTTGTTGTGCCAGTCATACACGTAATGATTTTATTATAGATATACAAGACTAGCATTATGTATCTTGAAAAATAATTTGACAGAAAAAGTTGCACAATTAATACTGCCAAATTGCATTTTCATTTTTGCGTCGTACAGAATACATACATACGGCAGTCATTTACGAGTCTAAAGTTACGTGTGTGGTCGGAATTATTACTTATCTTCCATGCTCTCCTAAATTATATTGTGGTTACCTTCCAATCTCATCAGACAGACTAATAGCAGTAGTTTACACGTGACGACTGGTTATAAAGTTTTCATAATTCACACAATCGATGTTTCGGAAGTTAAGAGATTTTGAAACAAAATTACAGTCGGCTTTTAATAATTATCTTTTTTTTTGTAAGGAAGATTTGAATTGAAGAATACATTTTTTTTTCGCAAAAACACTAACCCAAGTGGCCAGTGACCATAATAAGATGAACAAATATATCTGGCCGATAGATGGTTCAGAAAAAATGTTAATAATGATGATTGTTGTAAGTACTAGTATGGGTCGCTTCAAACTTAACGGCGGCTGTGAAGTTAGTTACACACAGCGCAGTATCTCGTCCCACATCTCCTCTCTATCTCGATATTCATGAATTTGTTCACAGCCACTTGAACTTTCACTCGCCTCTTGTTCACAGCCGCCAATAAGTTTGAATGGGACTGTAGCTTTAATTCTTAGGCCTCTTACACGAAAAACTTCACTCATAGTTGCTAACTAACATGTACACCTGTTGATCAAATCAATTACTTTTCCAGACCTATATTCAGTAGGTATAGTAATTGTAAATACATTCCACGTTCCTAAAACAGTATGATATTGTTTGAATAGAAAGGTACTTTGTTTTAAGTAAGCACATGAGCAAGACCTCGCTAAAGAAATAAATACAGCCACAAAAGGAAATAGATATCTCATTTGAGGTAATATTACTAAAAGTACCAATTCAGAAATGCACACATAAAAATTTCGAAATATTGAGGTATTATGGATGACTGCCAAGCCATAAGGGCAGTCGGAAAGTACATGAAATGAAGGCTGAAAAACTTGTGGATGTATTTTAATTCTAGCTCACTTTTAGTTAATATAAAGCTAAATATAATTTTCTTCAAGATACTAGAAAAATCTCAAAAATTACCCGGCGTGTTAAAAACGTTACATTTTAATTATAAAAGATACTTAACATAATTAAAAGAAAATAAATTATAAGAGCTTTAGAGTCTTTAAGGCTTGACTCGGGGCGACGGGAACTAAACTAAGTGTTCTTCGTTAGTTAAAAGATATGATAAAGAAGAATATTTTTATCGGTGTTCACTCTGTATTTTTTTATAACTTTTAAATTATTATGTTTATTTTTGGAGCAAGTAGTAAGTATTAAAAATTTACGGCAGAATTTTCCTATATAAAATAAATATGTTTTGGAAACATAAAAAGACGCTAAGTTTATCTTGGTACTAAATTAAATTACATTCTAAGTACTTACATGTAAAATTATTTTTTTAAAGCACTTTCTTATCTTTCTAGTAACACAATTTATATACTTAATATAATTAGCTCGTGATGCTCCTAGCAGTTCAATGACCGGATTTGTATGCACCTAGTTGCGAGTTCGAATCAAAGTTATATTACTTTCTTAATAATTCAAAGACACCATTGACGATCGGTGAAGGCAACTATCGTGAGGAAACCTGGATTCCAAAAATTTGAAATCACCAACCCGCAATGAGCAAGCGTGGTGATCAATGCTAATTCCTTCCCAATATGAGAAAAGGCCTGTACCCAGCAGCGGGACGTTTATAGGCCGGTTTTATATAAATAGGGTGTAAAACTTTTTTTTAACCAGTCCAGTTTTTAGATTCTGAAAAAAAATTAGACACGTATGTTTTCGGTCATCTCTTAAACAAAATGATTACGAAGACACAACTTCAAATGAAACATTCGCAGGACGTCACTCTGTCGTACAATTTTTGCTAACATTATGATGTGCACGTTTCAACCATGAACTATTGAGCACTTCATCTTTGTAATTTTTTATTGTTAAAGTTTGTTAAAAGGAAAAAATACATGTCATCAACATGTCAAACATATAAATAAACTTTTAGTTTCATACTCAGTATAATATCCTATTGACAGCATTTTATTGATTGGCAGCACTAGTGAGCAATGTTGCCCTACTTGAAAAATAAAGCTGAAATATAAGGATGTAGAAATGTCAGACAAGGAAGAGATATTGACCTTTTTGAAATGTACTTTCAAAAGGTCAGTCTTGAACATGAAACGCTCCAATAAAAATTGGACGCATTAACTGAATGTCACGTTGGTGCTAAAAGAATATGACAATAGTAAAATAAATCATGGAAAGGTGTTAAATTTTATTCAGATTTGAGCTCATAATATTAATTCACTACGACCTCAGTGGACGAGTGGCGTACACACTGGTTTTCAAGGTGTCGCCAGCTCTGAGGTCCCAGGTTCGATCCCCGGACGGTTCAAGGTAGAAAATCACTTTTCTACATTGTCTCGGGTCTGGGTGTTTGTGGTACCTTCGTTGTCTCTAATTCCATAACACAAGTGCTTTAGCTACTTACTTTGGATTTGGAGTAACGTATGTGATGTTGTCCACATTTTTATTTGTGTTGTCCACTATTTGATGTAAGCTTTTTGTAAGTTTTCCTATAGTACTTCAGTAAATGAGTAGTTGAGAAAATGTATGTATGTTTCTTGCAACTGATAGCTATCTCGTACTACAATTCCCGCATAATATGTTACTGTAATAACCGCTACTGTTACTTAGTTTTTTATTTTGTAAAACTGTTTCAAGAAAAAAGATACCGGACAAGTACTAGTCGGACGCCCACCAAGGGTTTCGTACAATCTTTCGTACAATCAAAATATAAAAAAAATATAAAAAATTGTATAAGGATAATTATATTATTATTAACTTAGAAGGGTGCTGTTGCCTGAAATACAGATATTCCTTATCTAGCTCAGACACAGTTATATGTTAACTAAATACTTACTTTGTTTAATCTATCTCATTTTGTACTTTTATTTCATGATGTTTTTGTTATCTTTTCTTTGTGCAAATAAATAAATAAAAAATTAGTATCATTATATTAGCGTTATCTCACTAGTGTATATTATTATGTCAATACGTTTATGTATGTTTATTATTTTATATATTAATTGTAATATAAATATTATTAAGTGTATGTAGTAGGGTTTACGTTAGAATGTATGTATATAAAGTCTCTTTTATTTTATTTATCTAGTTATCTTCAGTTTGCTCTTTATTTTCAAAGTTTAAGTTTCCGTTATACATATCAGTTACACCTATATCTACCCGCTTTATTATACTTTCTTACTCCAATCCCTGCATAGGTTGTCTGGAAGAGATCACAATTAGTGATAAGACCGCCCATTGTACCTTTAATGTATTTTGTTTTTTATGTAAACTTGTTTCGGTGTACAATAAAGAGTTATTATTATTATTATTAGCGTTAACCTACAGATATAAGTGTTTTTTAGTCACAGCCTAACGCAGTGCTTTTTCACAGTCATTATTTACTGAAAATGTTTATGTAAAATGTAAATTTATCAAATTTAGTTGCTGACATTACATTCTAGTACATTCGCCACACAATCTCCAACAATCAATCCAACTTTAGATTATCTGTGTTCCCTAGTAATTGAGTTGCCGAGACCTCTCAATCGGTTTGAATGGAAGCCGACCTCAATGGTTCAAAAGAGCTCGTTGTGTAATAAATGGGACATATTTGACTGGCACATAACAACATCACATGTAAATTTCACTTGTAATTCGAACTGTCGATTTTTTTTTAAGTGAGTTTAAATTATACGTTTTTATTTCTGTTTTTTATGAAAAAAAGTAAGCGTATGTTTGATAAATGCAATATTATGTATTGAAGATACAGTGATAGGTTATTGGAAACTATAAAAAAAGAACTCTTATTAAAAAATACTTCAAATTCTACCGCGATGTATAATAATATCCTGGGACAACTCACACACGGCCATCTGATCCCAAACTAGCCAGAACTTGTACAATGGCAACCAGACAACTGATAAACATACTTATATATTTCTAAATACATATATATTATAGATAAATAACACCCAGACACAGAACAAATGATCGTGCTCATCACACAATCATTTGTCCTGGGTTGGAATCGAACCCACGACATCCGGCCTAGCAGTCAGGGTCACTAACCACTAGACCAACAGGCCTGTCAAATTCGAACGTTCCAATTTCGTTAAAAGAAACATGGTCTTGAAAAACAAATAAGTACCTACTTTATTTCAATCGGTAAGGAGAAACCAGTATCGAAGTAGGTGTGGATAAATGAAACATTCGTAAACAAAAGTAATTTCGCGAAGTTAAATAATTTCTGGGTCTTTAATTTGAATGTTTATACAAACATACAATCCCAGTTACATAAAACAGGGTGTCAACAAGAAAACACCACGTTTTGTTACATAAGTTGTTTAACTGAATGAACGTTGATATTAATTCATAAAGGCCAGCTGTGTTGGTTAACGAACTGGTATAAACTGGATTTGGGTCAAGCACGAGTCGAGACACGGGACGTTGGTTATTTCCGTACCACCTTAATATACCGACCGTACACCTATGATTGGTACAAGTTCAAAACTGATAGGGTTGTGTATCGTCAACATATTTTATACTAGCTTTTGCTCGCGGCTTCGCCCGCATTGGCGTCTGTTACCGCGGCTAATTATAGCCTATAGCCTTCCTCAATAAGTGGGCTATCTAACAATCAAATATTTATTCAAGTGTGACCACTAGTTCCTAAGATTATGGCGTTCAATCAAACAAACTCTTGATCCTTATTGTTTAATATTAGTTTCCAAATACCTCACTTTAAAATGTAAAAAGAACTTTGAAATTATTTCAACGTAAAACAATACTCTTCGTTTGTTTAGGTAGGTAGGTACTAATTTCAGTATTTGACCACCGGTTTAATAAATTCAAAACATCTTTTTTATATACACCAGAAGGTATAAATCCCAAGGAAATTTTGTAGGTATCTCATTCTTTTGCGTAACAAAATAAAAGACTCATTATAGAACATAGGAATGCAATATTAATATTAGCCATGTTCCAAATCTATGTAAAATAAGCCCCCTTAGACAAGGTACCTACACAAGCGTTGACGATGATAGAAATCGCTTAAGTGACATTAATTAATGTATGGAAATGTCATTTCTCTCCAACAAGTCACGTGATTTAGACTTGTCACTTTTATACATTTGGGCCATTCGATTAGCGTTAATGATTGTAGAAATATACCTTGTCTAAGCGGAAAGATCCTAAAATATCATTCTAAAACTTATTTTTAGGAAGCTTTTCATAAGTATTATTTTAAAAGCCTTCTTATAATCATTCCGCCAACAGCCTGCTCCTTTAACCTTCCAAAAAACCACACATATCCCTAGTAAGTATGGGCCGCCATGAAGCAAGTCACGGGTTAAAATTGGGGACGAAAAAGGCCTCAGTTTACGCACAGCCAACCTAACAATGATTTGCAAACCAAAGTTTTATGATTTCCAAGTTGCTAACGTCTTTAAGATTACAAAGGTTTCGAGATCAGCTTTAATTCTAGTCAAGCCGGTGGCTTTTATTAAAAAGTCTTTCTTTCATGATATTTTCGTAACGCTCTTGTAAGGTTAGGCATATGATTCGTGAGCGGGACGAAAAAGATGCGAATTTTGAATTAAATTAATGTGTTATTATTATTTATTACTTCATTATAATTGAAGTGTCTTTCTGTCTTATTATAAGCGAGCTAGGAAATATTGGACAATATTAGACACGTATTTTTCTTTTGTCTTGTAAACCATAAATTACGAATATACAGTGAATGGAAATTACGCGTGACGTCACGTCTTAGTACAATTTTTACTTAGGCGTGACGTAACCCTGAACTTTAAAGCGCGTTAGTTCGTAAGTATCGTCACCGTATCAACTTGAGCCATTCAGTATTATTTGTATGAAACTCTCTACTGCAACGATCACTAATCGGAATCTTAACGTAATTGCCTCGACTCGGGACAAGCTTTTGGGCCGTCGACTTGCCGTCCCGCGCTTACGGTTCTCCTTATCCTAGCTTACGTCCCTTCGTTAACGCCCCTTCCGCGGTCTGCGTTTCAACGTAACCAGCAATAGGCTAGCCGTAAGCGCGGCGTCGCCTAGCCGTAGCCGAGTCAAATTACTAGCTTCTGATACGCTTTGGTTACGTGCTTATGTTAGGTTGAAGAATGTTTGACGGCGAGACGATAGGCGGTATGATGACGATCCCTTCGTATGAGTGCTGTGTCTTTTAACTTTGTATTTTTTATTGATTTGACAAAGTAAAAATAGGTGGTAATCGATTTTCATTCATTAACTGAAGTTCCCAGTCGTCATGCCTATTGCCTACTCGTTATGCCTATACATGTTGTCATTAGTATTTGTGTAACACACAAATGCATGTTCCTAGTCTGAGTGTTCTTTGCACCTAAGAATAGAATTTTTGTAAATCCCAAAGTAATCCTAAGTGCGAGAGTCGTTTAACAAAAAAACAAAACCATCAAAAACTTGACGTAAAATCGTCATTTTATACCTACAAGTGTAATTACTAGGTAAATAATGTACTTCTCTATTAAAACATTTACTCGTCGACTGTACAAACATACTCGTAGTCTTTCCATTCATTGGAAGCCAGTGTAAGTAATTAAAAAATCACTCGAACGTAAATCATTTTACACTCCATTTCGATATAAAGGAACTCAAATAATACTATGTAATGGGAATACCCAAGTGGAAACTCCTGTAATAATGTTTTCTCAATAAATTCCTACTGTTTTCATTGTTTCCTTTATTTTTTCAATAAATCGCAATAATTCGATAAACAAGGCATTCCTTGTTTAGAAAGTATATATAATAATAAATTCATGTATATAATAATAAATAAGTATACCATGTATATAATAATATAGTATATTTTCTTTCTTTAGTTGTTCTGTAGAGGAAGGAAAATACGCATTGCGCCGACCCCATATGAATGGGATAAGGGCAGGAAGAAGAAGAAGAAGTTGTTCGGTAGAGTTCTTTTTTACTTGAAATAGAAACACTTTTTCGATATTCTGTTTATGAATTAATCACTCTTCTAATCTCAAATATTTTTTTCTAGGATATTCAATAGGAGAGTTCGTTTAGACACATTTTGATATAAGGTTGCAACATAAAAAATCTATAACAAGTTAGATCGCTTATTTCCTTTATAATCAGCATTCAAAATGCCGTGATGGTTTAAACTAAATATTATAAAAAAAAGGAATCGCCACTATATTTAAAGGTGGTCAAAGTTTGAACAAAAAATATAAAATTAACAAAAAACCATCACATTTTTTATCTCATAAAATATGAAAGTGAGTGAGAGAATAAGACAAAAGACTGATAGATAACATTTTTACGGGGAATGGGAACTTTTGCAGATAAAACCTAGGGCTACAGCTATAAAAAATTCAAATCAAATAAAACAATACACGTAAATGAATTTGATTTTCGTTCAATCTACACAAGAATCTGCACTAACTTTACAGCACTTGGACTCGACAATTCACCGTCAAACGAACACTCAAGTAGTGCTCAATACCTCTTGTTACCTTTGAAGATTCTTAGAACAAGAAATCGTCCTTTTAGATTGCTCCTAACAATATTCGACACACGCTTCGTGAATTAAGAAAAGATTATTCTAAAAATATTGAAGAAAAATCTCGGTCTATAAATAAAATTCTATGGAAGGTTAGTAATTTAGACTTTTTCATGTAAAGGTTTTCAAGTTAACCATTCTTTATAATAGATGTTGACAAAAGAATATTTTTTTTGTCGCTTATAGCTTGTTCTGCCCCACTGCTGGGCAAAAGGCTGGGCAAAAGCCATATCTCCGTTATTTTCAGCGATCTCGGTTCTTTACTTGTTTTTTTCGTTTCCCAATGATTGTTGACAGTAATTTTAGTAAGGCACACACTATTTTGAGTTAGTTAATTCTATGAAATTACCTCCGTAGTTATACGAGGTAATTTCATAGAAATACGTAGAAACCAGTAGTGTCGCTGCGACACGTCGTCTGCTGCTGCCTCATGTCGCCCACTACCAACTTGTACCTTAATTAATATTATTACCAGTATGTCATCTGCCTAGCCTTTTCCCAAGCTATGTTGAGGTTGGCTTCAATTCTTATCGAATTCTGCTGAAAACCGTATTTTACTTGAAGCGACTGCCTATCTGACCTCCACAACCCATTTTACCAGGTAACACGGTATCCCATATTAAGACTGGTTGTCATAATAGTAATTACCTAACTACTGTCACAGATCAACCAATGACTGTCAAGATCAACTTAACGTGCTTTCCGAGGCACGGAGGAGTATCAGTATGATTATAAATGGTCATTCATCTGCAACGAGCCCCTCATTAATAAAATGATGTGTATTAATGTTTCATTGGGAACTAGTGCCTTTAGTATATATTACGATATTTTTATAAGAAAACACAGTTTCGTGACTGATTACAATCGGAAATCACGTCATTTATCAAATCCTGGAGTTATTTAGTGAATAATGGGTGTACTTGTGCATCGTTATTTATAAAATAAATAATATTATTCTTAGTAAACAATAGTACCTACCTACTGAAACATGTATCTTGATTGTATTAATATAATCACGATAATAAACCCCGTTTGTTTTTTTTTTTTTTTCATAACTTAATATAGTAACGATATAAGCTTTGTTGTTTGAAAAGCAGAAAATACTCTGTTAAAATTTTCTTCGTTGTCTATTGAAATGGTTCAGTAGTTAATGATAAGTACTTCACAACTTTTTGGGTTGTTTTACTAATAATATAATAGTTCATTTTGGTGTTCAGTGGTGATTTCACTTATAATTTTTATATGGTACAAACTTTTGCATAGTATCTAACTAGCTAACTAGACGAATTCATAATTATTTAAATAGTCACGCGCATTTTTAAGTCCATAATAATGAGCTGACGCGGTGGCGGCATTGTCGCGAGTCGAACTGTTCAATCCGCAACACCGCCGCCGCCGCCGCGTTGTGACTCCTATTTAGTCTGAAAGAAACTAGTCGGGCGAATGCGCGTGAGTAAGCCGTTGAATCTTTTAATAACCTAACTGTCCATATTTATATACATACAGCGAGATAGCAGAGGGCCTAGCAGTAACAATTGACTAGCGAAATCGCTAATGGAAAACTTCCTAATGTATGGGACTAACCTAAACCATCGAAATGTCTCGTAATGTATTGAAAATTTTATTCCATAGCAATTCCATCGAACGCATCGTTATAGCAACCTATAGAAATGCGCAGATAATGTTTACTTTTAACAAACGCTTGTGATAAGTAGTCGATTCCATTGACGGAATTTGTAGTGATCGCCTAGATTACGTAGAAAATTAAAAAAAAACAATGTATAACTAAAAAGCAAAGTAAAAGGTATGATGGGTTTACCAATTATCACTCCGAATGTATCAACACTTTCTTTGTTACAACGGTGGACAATTGACATTCATTGACCAAAAGCCTCAATGACACTCTTAAAATAGGTGACATTAACCTCAAATGAAGCAGAATGCCATTAGAGTGTCATAATGTGATCAATGACTCGATTCAATCAACAGGTTTGCAGCCCACTTCACAAGTGTCAATGACCCTTTGTATGATTAGTGTACGTTGATTGATTTCTTTGTCTACATTCATAAACAATTGAAGTATGCTTGTGACTTAGGGGTAGGGAACTTTGGTCACTGACCTTTCGATATCACTTCAAAAAGGTTGGATGGTCGGACTGGCATTTAGAAGTTTGGTTGCGTGAAATTAAAAGACAGATGTTAATGTAGAAGTAGCTGGTTTGATGACAATATGTATTAAGAAGTTCTTATTTTTGGTAAAATTATTGCTTTAAGACTGTATGGAGCACATATTTATCCGAATTATTAAAGGTATAATAATCATTTAACAAAAGTACAATTTAAAAAATAAATCATAGGTAATTGGTAGTCAGAGATTTTTGTACCAGCCTGAAAATTTCCCACTGCTGGAAAAGCTTTTTCCTTTAAGGAAGGAACGGGCTGTAATGTAAAGAAATTAGGTATATTATTTTAAAAAAGAAATAATAAAAAAATAATTCCGACTTGCGATCATTTGTGGTTCCAATCCACTCATTGCACTAACGACGAAAACCCACTCGTAACACAAGCATTTAGCTTAATACGAGGGATTATGTTCGTAGCACACGTATCAACTCGGAAAGGAATCGTTACCGTATCAACTCGAGCCGATCAGTATTATTTTGTATGAAACTCTCTACTGCAACGCAAACTAATCGGAATCGTAACGTAATCGCCTCGCCTCGGGACAAGCTCAAGAACGCGTTGCAGTGCGTAGTCGACTTGCAGTTCCCGCACTTACGGTTCTGCGTACCCTAGCTTACGGCTCTCCGTTCCCTAGCTTACGTCTGCCACGCTCCTCTCCGTTCGCGGTCGGCGAGCCGTAAGCGCGGCGACGCCTAGCCGTAGCCAAGTCGAAGCCGGCGCCGCGACGTATCGGAGCTTCTGATCCGCTTTGGTAACGATAGATTACGACTGTTTGTTTGGTGACGTGAAAGTCAATACGGTGACGATCCCTTTCCAAGTTCATATTATTATGCGTGCTGTGACCTTTAACAAGAATACTGGTATTGTACAACCCACATTGCTAAGAAGCATTTAAAAAACTAAATTCAAAAGAAAAATGTTCCGTTTATAGCTTACACAGTTACAAATTTTTAACTCTAATCACAGTTAAAAGGCAATCGCCAATTTTCTCTCTCTGAGCTAGTTTAATAAAACCTTATACCCATTCCGTAGGCATTAGGTATCAGAAGCGGAATAGTGATCACTGCCTCATTAACGTATTGACAGCCAATCAACGAGTTTGCTCGGCTCTCGACCCGAAAGCGCGCTTCATTATATACCTATACATATATACCTAGCTATCACACTAATAGTTTTGGATGAGGTTAAACGATTGAATAGATTAGATAGTAATTTGCATTACGTATTTAGTATTGATGGTTTTTTGTTTTAGCTGACAAAGTAGGTTTGTTACGTTGCTATAAAAAAAATGTTAAGATATTTAAACTGAGAATTTAGAACGCAATTTTTTTAATCAGTGGTTGTTTTTGTTTTTTTATTTTATTTTTTATGTTTTTTTATTGTATGTACTCAATGGAAGCTATCGCATGTCAAAAGGTAGGATCGCTAGTGTTGTAGAAGGTGTATCTGTCATTCTCCATCAATGAGAGACAAGCTTTTGGCCTGCGTTGTTCGAAATTGACAAATAGCCCTTTTGCGACACTAGCGGCCCTAGCGGATTTTTTATACGTGATTGAGTCTTTATCAATAACATAGTTCAGTGCTGCATAACATTATAATGTATGTATTTAGAAGTAGATATTGGAGTAAACAGTTACATTATTGGTTTAAAAGAAGACACATAGATACTCTAGTTTATAATTTTTAAATTACTCTGTTGTTTTCGCCAAGGAATTTCGTCAAAAGTTTGTACCTTTTTAGCAGTTTCTCTCTCAATACTTAATACAAAAGAGTTTCGTATTACAAGCTAATTTTTTAACATTTAAACTATACATCTTATCAATTTAAAACCACAAGAACCATTTGATTCAAGCCACTTTCTCGGTCTGTAAAATAAATATCTTCCCCGTGTTTCTGTATTTATCTATGTAACGGTCCGTAGCCTAGATCTATCTGTGTAGGGGTGACAAACGACCTAGCACTTAAGAATGCACAACTGTTTAGCATGGCTACTGTAACAAGACAAGTTAAAGATTATTGTAGAATATGTACTAGAGAGTACTATTTAATTAAGTCTTTTTTTCATCCGGTATAATCTGATTTTTGAGAGTGAAAAAATATTGAAATAAAACTACTTTAAAACGCGCGTAAACCTCAGAAAACAATTGTAGAAAAAATATTTGAAACGTATCTTTTTTTGAAACTATAAAATGCCTTTAAGTTCAGAGGCCTCGTGACGTCACAACGGGAAAACATCAGGACAGTGTGACGTCGCGCGAATTAGAGGATAAGAAGTACCTAGATTTTATTGAAATTATGCGTTGAAACAGTTAAGATGATATCAGATTTATTGAAATGCATAAGTTACTTTATTTACAGGTCTATTAAGTGCAAAATTGTAACAGAAATCATAGTTTCCTAAAATAAATCACAAGAATAAATATCGATGTCAGTAAAACCTCGTTTAATCGTCGAAAAGCAACCTCGAAGAAATAATTGCTTAAAATTAAAATAAAACGGAATTTATCGAAATGTCCAAATAGAGAATATGATCTTTTACTTTAAATCAAATATTCTTCAGGGCTGTTCATATTTCATAACCGCTTTTAATGGCTATCATTAGCTAGGGTTATCATCACGCAGTTATATAATAATATGGAGACTACAATAATTTAAAAACATTTGAACTAATATTTTTCATGACTTCTGTCAACAGTCATCACTACATAATTTTGGACAACATCACATTCATTGCTCTGAATCCAATGATAGTAGCTAAAGCACTTGTGTTCTGGAATCAGAGACAACAAAGGTACCACAAATACCCAGACCCGAGACAATGTAGAAAAGTTTTGTTTTCTACATTGACCCGCCCGGGGATCGAGCCCGGAACCTCAGTACTAGCAACACCTTGAAAATCGGTGTGTACACCACTCGACCACGGAGGTCATCAAACTAAACTTGAAAATCGGTGTATACCTACTCCACACCGATTTTTAAGGTGTCCGAAGAAAACACTGTAATAATCATCGACGACAAAATTGTTCGATGTTATCCGTTCGTGTTCTTAATCTACCCCTACCGTTACGAAGGCTTTACGTTGTCTTCCTTCGAATAAATTAATCAATTCACATGAAAATTAATATTTCATCACCCTCCTTATTATTATACAAAACGAAGTTTATTAAAACGATAACACCCTTACACGGCCAATGTAGGCAAGTTCGGTACGGTTCACATCTTTCATGCAAAACAGCACAAAGATTTACAAAAAAAATATTTTGAAAACATTGATTTAACCAATATGTATTTTATATAAACTGCTATAAAAAACAATTTTCAATGTTTATTATAAAAAAACACTACTTGTAACAATATAATTTGCTTCACATGTTTTTTTTTAAATCTTACTATCTATGTATTTGTGTTAGCATTACTAGTATTCTTGTAAACCCCTCGTGCTAAGCTAAATGCTTGTGTTACGAGTGGGTTCACGAGGCTAGTGCAATGGGTGGGATTCGAACCTTCAATAGCCATTAGGCTACCGCCACTTCATCATTTTCACATACAATATAACTTACCTCATAATATTTATTGATTTTTGTAAGGACTGATTTTTTATGGCACCTACTTATAGCGTAGCATAATTTGTTTAAAGTCTAACATAATTCAATATGCAATCATTAATCAAACACCAAGCAAGAACCTCATTACCATTCGAAACTTTTTCACCTCTCATAATACGACTTAAAAGGTAAGATTAAGGGCGCGTGTACGAAAATCTGGCAACGTCGCAAATAGCTGTCAAATATTTACACGTTTTAATTAATTTGGCCATTTTACTATATGAAAGTAAGACATATGGCTCTGTAGCTCCCTAAAACATTGAATAGGAATTGCAATTATTAATATCGTAACACAGAATATATAGTTTTATATGTAAAAAACGTGGTTGGAAACTTCCCAAGTGCCTTTTTTACAAGTAAAACGTTAAAAATATCAAATTTAGTGTTTTAATTGCAATTCCTATTCAATGTTTTAGGGAGCTATAGAGCCATATGTCTTACTTTCATATAGTAAAATGGCCAAATTAATTAAAACGTGTAAATATTTGACAGCTATTTGCGACGTTGCCAACTTTCGGTGCAAGCGCTCTTAATGCGTTTACCGACTTTCAATTTACATTTCATTGGAGTGTTGGTACCAACCTTTCCGCAAATGTTGGCGTCACATGTTTAATATAAGTAGCCAAAGTTTATGCTCCTTTGCGTTCTAAGAATTGATTGGTATCCAAACATTGGATGCCTAGAATGAAACCTCAAATAGAACATTCTAGATATAAAGTGAAAAATATAACACTACTATATTATTATTATTTAAAAGGGGTTATTGGTCTAGTGGTTAGTACCTTTACTGCTAGACTGGAGGTCATGGGTTCGATTCCAAACCAGAACAAATCTTTGTGTCAGGGTGTAAAATTAATTATCTATATAATATGTATCTATTTAAAAACCTATTTATGTATGTTTATCAGTTGTCTGGTTGCCATAGTACTGGCTCTACCTGGTTTGGGATCTATTATTTTATTGGTACACATTATGTTTATAACTTTAAACGAGCTATTTTTGTATATGTACCTTTATATAATCTGAATCTCGGAAACGGCTCCAACGATATTCATGAAATTTAGTATGCAGGGGGTTTCGGAGTCGTTAAATCTCAGAAAATGTTTGAAAAGACGAGCTGAGCTCGGTCATCTAGGTACTTATTATTATTTAGGTACAGTATTGTCTGACACAACGCGTTATGGTACCTAATGTAATATGACATTTAATATGTGCTTCCTACAAAGCCTGTTTTCTATTTAGCTTCAACCTCCTTACATTTTTAAACACAAAATCAATTCATGGAAATTCATCATTTTAAGAGTCATCCGCCAACATTTTAACATAATAAAAATCTAAGCTTACGGGTATCTAAGTGAACAGGTAAGTACAAAGTTGCAGCGTCATTCTGCAACCCTGCATTTTCATATTCGTATATTTTTATCTTCCATAAAAACTTTTAAAAGGGTTTTAGACTTTACACATTTACAGCAGTTTCTGGCTTGGATTCAAAACAATGAAGTTCTCCCTTTTGTTTGTTACGTCTGAAAAATAGGGCATTGTTTTAATTCTGCTACTAAGGCGTGTTCACCTCGTGTTTTTAAAAATTCTACTTTACCGTTGAAAGTATTTAGTTTTTACTTTAATTAGGTATATTTGAAAGGCGCATCATGTAACTGATGATAAAAAGTTCGGATCTCTTTTTCTGCGGTAACCATGTCAAAATTGGTAAGTAGCTAGTTGCCATGACGACCAAATACCGTTATTTTGAAGTATGATTTTCTTGCCTAGAGGTTATTATTTAATCAATTAGAATAAACAGCGAATATTTTTATTAGTTTTGTTTGTTTTTTTTGTGTGTATTTTATTTGATTTATTATTTCAGTTTATCTTATGATTGTAAATATTTTAAAATAATAGAATTTTAATTAAATAAACAAGGTTGTGATAATTCCTTGCTATGATATTAAATCTGTTTTCTTCCATAAATATCAACATTTTTTTGCACACAGCACAGATTTTTTTGTTTTTCTTTAGGTTTGTTATGAAAAAATGAGAGTTAAATTTTAAGATGCGCGCGCATCACTGTAAAGTATAACTTCTCACGCGCGGACATAAGTACTCGCACCCATTTTAAAATTAGTTCTTAGTTTAAAAAAAAATAAAAACAAAAAATCCACCACAAATTGAACAAGAGAATGAATAAGAAACTTAGTTTCTAAGGCACGAGAGGCCCCGCTTTGTGACTTGAGCACCCTTTACCTTCAAGCTAGCATTGTCAAGCGGGCCACACTGGACGATAGGCTTAATTATAAGCGTAGTTCCATAGTCTATAACGAAGTAGCTCAGCGGTTCAGTCATCGGAATTGTAAACATAAGGTCGCAGGTTCAAGCAATTGCTTGTATTTTTGTATGTATTATTATTTACTTTTTGATTTGCTCACAATTATTATGAACCTTTTAGAAATAACATTTGCTTATTCTTAACGTAAAGAGATAATATTTTTTGTCTTTCACTATTTTCACATTAAATATTAGTATTTTTTCTCTAGTCTCAATCACGAAAATATAAAATTTTGCAAATAAAAGTATCGGAGATGTTAACTCACAAAAAAATATTGATGTGCCGTTTATATATCCTACGAAATAAATTAATATAGGTAATACTACCCTTTCTAATCATTATTATTCTCTATCAGGAATTGTAGCAACATTCTGAAATTACGATACATTTTCCTGCATTTACATTCGTAAATCTGTTTCAGTGTCGCATTTGTATATAAAAAATGCAGTCCTGATTGCCTCCATTACCGCAATTCCGTTAAAGCCACCAGACCATAATAAGCCAATGAAAACGACCACCCACAAATTGCCAGTTATAATTTAGGCCGGTTGTAAACGACGCGACTGACGTGAGTCTCCGATACCGACTTTCGTTTAAAAAGACGCTTGGTTATGCACGAAGCTCTATGAGTTTGAATGGTGGTAGTCGCTTGAATATTAAAATCGTCGGGTTTCGAACATTTGCGTCGCCTCGTGTATAAATGGCTTTACGTGATCAAAATATGATGCGACCTTTTTCAATTACCGTCAAACATATTGCTGTCGTAATTTTTTTATATTTTCATTTACTGCGACATTTATATTTTTTACTTTTTCAATTTTCTTCTTGCTTCTTGATTACCGGACTGGAATAGGTTATATCCGTTAAAAAAGAGAGAGTTGCGGTCGAGGATCCAAGGTCAAAGTTGATGGGTTCGTCTTATTTTAATGATAATTTGTGTTTGGTTATAAAACGCGAATTCAATAAAAACTTTTCGAAGTTCAATTTTTTTTATTTTTTTTTTGTGTTCCGTTACAATTATCAATCTGTTTTTACCTACTAACCGAAGCTAGATAGACTTATTACGAAGTAAAATTTCCAAAAATAA
Organism: Plusia festucae; assembly: GCA_950381575.1. Lineage (NCBI taxonomy): Eukaryota > Metazoa > Arthropoda > Insecta > Lepidoptera > Noctuidae > Plusia > Plusia festucae. Next base: position 4,253,990 of record OX494453.1, on the reverse strand, counting down.
ACCGATTAATCGATAATAAAATTACGTCACAGGAATTAACGCAAACTCATGCATTTACCTTTTAAGGCTTGACGTTTCGGCCGATCTGGTAATAGCCCAATTCATAATTAGGATTAGGATTAGGTAATATTATCAGGGTAATAACCATGGAAGCTAAAGCTATAAACGAAAAAGCCCTAATTATCGGTCTCCATTGTAAATATAATTATCTTAAACAGTTCCCCCATTATCAATATAGTCCCACATGTCCCCACTAGGTCCCAGCCATGCGGACATTTATATCACTTTAAATAAAATGTTACGACAAACTTACGCAGATGCATGCTCGCATTACAGATATATGCAGTAGATCAACTTCATACAATAGTTCCAAAATAGTCAACCTGTTTCAAATCGCTTATCGCAGTTTAAAAATCCTCTCTTTCCTTTATGTTCAAACGTACCTACCTAGTAAAACATTTTTTAAATAGAAAAAAAATCGTTTTCTGTTGAAGTCAAAATTATTACATTACTTTAAAAAAACATTCATTTGAAAAAGCAATGAAATGCAACATCAAAATCAGCTGATTTAATAAAAAAATTGTTTTATTTACTTGTACAATCATAATTGAATTGAGTAATGTCAATAGAACCGGATTTTTTTTATGTCACGTAATATAGGTACAGCACTTGCCAAACTTTAGTGCCGCTCCGAACCTAGCCACATTACGCTGTGTTGAACACAAAATCAGGTATCAGCGAAGCGTACGCAGGCCTGGAGGAGGGCACACCCGCAAGCGCCCTCGCCTCCCGCGCGTTGGTGCGAGTGTATGAGTACTGTGGTACCCAACGTGGGGATATATTATGTCGGACTTGCACCGCCCAAACACACCCCGGTACCGTCTCTGCCTTGCCCGGAGTCTTGCACTCGCGCATTCTTTGCTCGACTCTGGCTGTTCTCTTTGAACCCTTTATACTTCTGCATTCATCTATGTTGTGTCAATGGGGGCTACTGTTACAAGCAATATCAACAAATCTTTGCAATAAAATTAAATTAGGGTCAGCAGGGGCATATAAAACATTACTGCCTTGTAATGTAGGCCGCCATTTAATTTTATTCCTCGATATTAACTGAGTCCTGTAGTTTATATGTTCTGATGTCTGTCTAGGAAATATCTCTGTCTGGAAAATATCTTGGTTTACGGTTCAATGACCTGGTGAAACGGAAAACAGTGGACCTGGTAATACGGCCCTGGTCTAATTCAGTACCCCCTGTGATCTGGCATGTTTATTATTTTTGAATACTCTTTGACAATCTTCGCTAGGTACTCCGTTGTAAAACAATGCGGTCTATTAAGGGGGTCTTAGGGAGTACTCTATAGTAAAAAAAAATCGATTACCGGGGGTCTAATGTATGATTTCCAATCCAGGGTTAATATACAGGATTGTTTTTTATTGAGTGCGTATGTGCTACGAGGTAAACAGGTGCACAAAACTAAACATCTTTTCCCAAGGAATCAAATCTTAAAATTGAAAATTAACTTTCATACAAACATAAGTCACGTGACCTGTCAATTTGTATGAAAATTTAAATTTTAAGATTTCGACCCAATCGAATCAGTTTTATGCAGCTGATTACCTCGTAAAATATACGCATTCCTTTTTAATTAATCCTAGTAATTAGTTGGAGGTTGATTTCTAAGAGCGGAAGAGACAATAAAAGGAAACATGGATGGTATAAATCAGAAATAGCTGTCGAAGTTTCGCTACGATGTACTTGGAAAAACTGTTTTCTTACTTTCTGTACTTACGTTTCTATTTTTGTTATTTTTCCTCAAAAAGTTTCAAGGAAAATTGTTTTTTCTTTGTATTTATATTATAACGCCTTACCGAAGTGACATGTGTTTGCCACGTGTATAGAAATTTACCTTATTTAGAAGCTTTTTATAAAAAAAAACGGCCAAGTGCCAGTCGGACTTGCCCACCTAGTGTTTCGTACAAAGACTAAATTTTTTATGATAAAAATATAAAACAAATGTATAGTTTTTTGACTTTTTCCTGTACTGGTAGTATAAAAGCATAATTATTACTTGCTAAATTTCATAGCTCTAGGTCAACGGCGGGTCCTATTAATTTTGGTTCCCTTGAGAGTGTCGAAATATTGTTTTTTGCGGTATAAACGGTCGTATCTTTTTTTTATGTTAATTTAATAATATGATTTTTCCCATCTTCAAGAGTCTGTATAAACATAAATACATTGTTCTATTTTCTACTCGATACCTACACGCGTATAAAAAGTCTTGAAAGACGGACGGACTGCCGGACAGACGGACATCAAAGTATGTCAAAGGGTCACTTTGGTTTTCGTCTGTCTGTCCATCATATAAATAACAATTTAACGGTTTATTTGGTGTTTTTTCAATGTACCTTCATTTATCCAATATACGAAGCCGTAGCCGAAATGTTAGTTCAAAACAAAACAATCGGCTTTAGAACTTTCGTGTGCTAGTGTACATATCCCTTAGACTTTCCTCCAGTATTATCTTAACACTACCTTTTACTCAAGGCTCCGCCCATAGATTATACAGCTCCGCCCCCGTGGGTGTCGTTTATCGCAAAAAAAAATCTATGGCTTGCCGTCTATAGTCTGCCTTCCTTAATAAATAAGCTATCTAATACTGTAAGAATTTTTCAGATCGGACCAGTAGTTCCTGATATTAGCACGTCCAACCAAAAAAAACTCTTCAGAATCATTATATTAGTATAGATTACGAGAACATAATTTGGTTCAATACAAAAATGTATTATCTAAAAAATGTTCTTGTAAAATATAGATAATTGTTACATAATATTGTCCTGGTACAGCAAAGAGGTTGGTTCCCAGGAGTCTTATACATTTTCTAAATGTCGATAAACATCTGTAAAATTTGTTTACTCTATAGGGTAATTTGAAAATACAAAGTAAAATGTAGATAGATACAGTATGTTGACTTTCTTCTTCTTCGTGTTAATATTGTTGCCGTTTATTTAAGGGGAAAAGATCTGGGTTTTGTTAGTACATGGCATACCTATAATAATTTTCTTTACATAGGTACATTCAAAATACATAATGCTTATTAAAGCACTAGTTGTTGCTCGCGACTCCACCGCCGGGGAGCGTGTTAGCGTGGCAAATTATAGCCTATAGCCTGCCTCAACAAGTAAGCTATCTAACAATGAAATAGTTTTTTTTTTACAAATCGGATCAGTAGTTCCTGATATTAACGTCTTCAACCAAAACAAACTCTTCCGCTTAATAATATTACTTTAGATAGAAAAAATATATAAGTCATTAGGTTTTATTACTTTGCAAGACAACTCAAAATGCGGTGGTAAAACACAAGAAATAGCTATGCAAATATAGGTTAGTTTAACTTGGTATGACATTGCAATTAGGAATAACTTGATCGCTAACCATCAGAGAAGCTAAAAGCGCGTTGCTGACTTATACTTCCTAACTCAATCGTAACAAAAACATTAAGCTTATTACGAGGGGTTAAAAGAATACTAGTAATGTGCGACCCGTATAGTAAGATTAAAAATATTCACAAGCGGCGGTAGCCTGCTGTCTAAGTCATCGGACTTGCGATCATGTGGTTGCAGGTTCGAATCCCACCCATTACAATACCGACGTGAACCCACTCGTAACATAAGCATCTAAGCTTAGCACGAGGGGTTAAACAGATTACTAATAATGTGCGACCCACATTGCTAGTAATCTTTATCAAAAAAATAATAATAAGTTTAACATACTTTTGCTACTAAAATTAACGCTAAATATACAAATCATCTTCAATAAGCGCAATCAATATTTTTACGGATCAAGGATTCAATTTATCAGATCATTTCCCATTATAAGCTACTAAAAATGAAAGAACAATTTGGTGTAATCTTTTCGTTGCTACGAGTATTTTTTTGTTAAGACAGACACACAGACAGTTGGGACTGCAGAGCTAAATAATTTGCAGAATTGTATATTAGCTGGAATGACGATGAAGCGTAAGTGAGAAATTTTTGGTCTTTGGCTACCTTTAAGAAATTAAAATAGTATCAAGAAGGATCAGGAGCATTTGGAAAACTAATGATTAAGGTTCGATTGGTAAAATATATTAAAACAATGAATTAAGTTTCTTGTCGGTAATAAATTGGACAGACCTTTTGGTGTAGTGGTTAGAACCCTGACTGCTAAATCGTGGGTTCAATTTCCACCCAAGGCAAGAGGCTTTGTGTGATGAGAACGATTATTTGTTCTGTGTCTGGGTGTTATTTATCTATAATATATATTTACAAATATTTACGTATGTTTATCAGTTGTCTGGTTACCATAATACAGGCTCTACCTAGTTTGGGATCAGATGGCCGTGTGTGAGTTGTCAAAAAAGAAAATATCTTTGACTGTCGTAGCGTAGACTGCTTTTGATTTTGTTTAATAAAGCAAAATACAAACTACCCCCTATTTTCGTAACCTGAAGAAATTTGTTTGAAGTAATACAATAGCTTTTTTAATACATATAATTATGTAGTATTTTTCCATTAGTTTTGAAGAAAATCTTAGTCACCAGTGTGTAGTTGGTTCATTGTCATTCCTCAAAGCGCGTAGCTCTGGCGTTGAAATCTCGATCTGCGCCTCATGGAAATTCTTAAGTTAATTACCAACGAGAGCGGGTTATCCCGGCTACTCTACAAATACCGAACACCCCACTGCACTGGTAATAACCAACCACAAGAATGAACCTTAGCCCTTTGAAATAAGAGTCATTTTTATATCAAAGTGTGAGCAGTGATGTTTTGTTGACTGTATCATGGACTACGACATTTTTACTGTAATATTATTATGAGAATATGATTTACAAAGTAAATTAGTTTTATTATTATATAGTTGTTCTATCTAAATTAAATGAATTTATGTGATTTTATTAAGGATTTGAGCTGAGATTTAGTTTATGAAGAGATTGTCAACATTTTTAGTTTTATATAAGTAGAGTTATATGCAAGTGGAGTGTTGAATTTGCAGAATTGAAGCAGGGGTTGGAAACAGTTTTATTCCTAATCTTACTTTTACAATCTTGATATTTCTATAATAAGAAGTCGTGAACATTTTTACAATTTGTGCTTTGAGGCTGGTAATGTGTATTGAAACTTAATGTTTCCTTAAATAAAATGCTATGTAGGTACATAAATTTAGGATTTTTCCACCATTTCAGCATAATTTTTATATGACTCGATATTAAAACAGCCTCTTAGTCCTTGTTTTAAAAGGTTGATCATATATGAATGGACAGGATAAGACTGATTTTCTCAATATAACACGTACTGGAAATCTGCTTATTTACAAAATAAATAAAGAAAAAAATGAATACACATTAAAGCAATTTAAATAATAAATTTTTTCTTATAAAAGTCAAGTTAGAGAAATAAAACCAACAACTAGTTAAAATTTAAACTAGAATTCTTAATCACGAGTTCAACCAAACAAAAATAAAACCAAGTATAAACTTAATTTGAACAAATTCCAATACAATTTACTGTACTTGAACTTTAATGAACTTAAGAACTTTAACCTACATCGATTTATAAATAAACCAAATTACATCACTAGAACTACATAGAATCGGGTAGCGTAGTGACGTGCCAAGGTCAGTTCAAATCGATACCGATACCAGGTGGATACTGCCATCATTTATACAATGGTTAACTTTTATCGAGCATTCAATACATAATTGGTCATAAACCTTATTGTGTATACTTTTAAAAACAATAAAATTAATATATTTAGGTCAGTTTTATAACCAGTGTTAATATTTCATTAATAAATAAAAAACAGGAATCAGTCTACCTTTGATAACGGCCTTTGCAAGATGGCTGAAAAGTCAGTCAGGAAAACTAGGTATTTACTTTGCAAGTTGGCCGAAAGTCGTTATTTTTTTTATTTATACCTTTAATTACGTACGCGGCGGAGACACGTTATCTTTGTCTGATGACAACCTAAGTGGTCGAGTGGCGTACACACCGGTTTTCGAGGTGTTGCCAGCTTTGAGGTCCCGGGTTCGATCCCCGGACGAATTGAAGTGAATCTGTGCGAAACGGTCATCGCTCAGCATATGCTGAGATTCGGGACCCAGCGCTGTTTTTCAGCGATGGCCGGCGTTGACGTGATGACGTAGACCGGTGTGACTGTATCAATTTTTAACTAAATATACCCAATAAAATAAATAAGATGAAGGAATGTGAAGGAGTTCTTAATATAAATATAAATTAAAACTAATTATATAAACCCTACACAAATTATATATTCACGAAGTCCAAGTGGTAAATATGATGTTACATTTACCACTTGGGCTCAGTGAATAAATCCCCAGACTTAAACCCATTCTTTAACCGCAACATTAACAGTTTAGAACTACCACTCGGTGTTAAATAGCTCGTAAATAAATTAGTTCTCAGTTTGTTGGCTTCGTTACAATTCAGAGTGCAATGATACTCCTTGTTTGTTGCAGTTTGTAGCCAGTTGTGTAATTAATTAAGGTACTTAAGTTACTGCTAATGCACTGTTGAGTATTTTGACAAGTACAGATAGGGAGGCAAAATTTGTATCTCAGGCAGGACTCGAAGCCGCGAATATGGTGTTCTTTGTGCATGTGATTTTAATGTTTTTAAAACCCCCGCGACACAAGGATTTTCTTAGTGCGGGCGTCTTTTTCAAAGAATGAATGAATACTTTTAGGGTCACCAGTCAACTAGTGCCAATAGTGGTAAAAAAAAGATAAACATACAACAAGAAGAAATTTAAATTCTGCACTAAAAACCTCTCCTCTCTTGAATCAATCTATCCATTGGTAAAAACCATATGAAAATCTGATTGCTAGTTTCTGAGTTTATCGCGTAAAATCTGTCAGACGAATGAGGCGGGATACTTTCTTTCATAATATTGTATTAGAGGATGTAGGTAATCCTATACCCCAGTCTTACTATGTGATACTCTTTTGCTCAGTAAAATGGGTTTTGGAGATCAGATAAGCAGTCACTCATGTAAAATACAGTATTCAGCTAATTCCGGTAGGACCCCAATATATATATAACTAGCTGTTCCCCGCAACTCCGCCCGCGGTACCTAATTTTTTAGTAAAAATAAAGCCTATGTTACTCAGGGTGAATGTAGCTTTCTAATGGCGAAAGAATTTTCGAAATCGTCACAGTAGTTTTTGAGTTTAGACAAACATACACACAAAAATACAAATTTTTCCTCTTTATAATATTAGTGTAGATAGCTTGGGAAAAGCAGTGATGATATAGATAACACCAAACATAATAATAAAATTTAATAAAACTACTGATAAATACCAAAGGAGAACTTTAACTCCAACAAAGGTTCTAGGTACTATTTTAAGCTGAAGCATTTTACGGCAATTCGTTTTGTTTTACTTTTTTAGGCACCGACAACAGGCCAATTCTGCCAGTAAATCTTTCCGACTTACTTTTACAGACCGGGGATACTGTAGTTAAGATAATGAAGATTTTGGATAAAACTTTTTATCTTTAAACTCCTTAGTAAAGTCTAAAGTAGCCTAGACGCTTTTGTTAATTATTAGGTATGGTCTCCTGTATTTTAGTTTTAATGATTATCGCGATAAGTCTTACTTTATTTTTTCTACCGTTGCTATTATATTATTTTGTGATTCAGTTTCGATAAAGATAAATCCAACGTCGTCGTTTATTCAAATAAAATAATTGATTAAAAACAAATATTTTAAATAATGCAGTATTTTGATATTTTTCTAAGATCGCAAAATTATGTCGCTTAAGTTCAATGATAATGACCTAATTTCTAAAAGAAAATATTCTAACAATCAAGCCATTGAAGCATCCAAACAGTATAGTTCGATGTCATTGATGTAACAGCTCTATTAAGAAAAAAATATGAATAGTGTAGTGCATTACACAAGTCGTCATATCGATAGTACGTCCGCTGCGCGCCCGTCGAACCGTTTCTTCCATTAACAGCTGAGTTAATTGAAAAACCGGCGGCAAGGGAACTCATTCGCCTAGACCGGACCGATTGTTGTTACAAACGAAAATATTGCCAACAATATTGAGTGTCTGTATAGACGACAATAACGTTGGTATGGTTTTTAAGTTTGAAAGTTGTCGATAAAGGACGAAGTAGATTATTGTTGAATATTTCGTAAATTTGTTAATTTCAAATTTTTGTAAGTATAACATAAAAATACATCAAAAATCTATTTCACGGTACTAAAATTATTGTATTAATATTTATATGATAATTTAACAAGAATTACATATTTTTTACAAAAGTAAGTCAATCATTAACTATTTTCCACTTTTTTAACTGATTCATCGAAAACTGTTACAATACGAAAGAGAACCAACTATTAACCTTAGTTAATCAACAGTCAATTCAAAGGTGAACTTTAGATTTATAGCATCAATTAAATGGCGGTTCTTATCGAACGCACACACATTAATTCATCGTTCTCTGGAACTTGCCGCCTCAACTTATCGAATTAAACTTTCTTATCGATAAAACAATAGACATGGCGCATGCCTATTTATTATTAATGGTGGCACTTAATTCGGTGGGTCGATTTTTACACCGTTTCGGGAGTTTCTTAAACATTGTGTTAAATATTCCATTTTTCTTGATGTTAATTTTTCTGTCGAGTCATAAATATAGCTAAAATGGTTTAAATTGAGTGATTAATGCGAGTTCGTTTCACGTTATCAAGTTTGGCTCTCGGATTGGTTAAAGTCATAAACGTATCGATCGCGTTAACGTAAAAAAAGGCCGCACGTAACACATTTAGGCGAAATCATGCAACACGCAGATAATTTATACCTATGACTGGTCTAGGAATCTAAGCTAACTTAGAGCTGATTTATTTGACCAAAGTGAGATAACTTTTATTCTTGGAATAAAGATAACTTTTATTCTTGGAATAAAAATAGTGTCTGGCAGTTTTTGTTTTCAAATATTATTATGTCAAAAATTCAATATTACAATAGAAAAAAAATATCTTTAGTTAAATCAGACCTTATTGACGAACATGTAAAGTCAACCACAATAGTTGATCGACACAATCCAGTCTTACAAAGCACCGGCCCCCTTAGACAAAGTACATTTCTACAATCGTTATCGCTGATCGAATCGCTCAAATGTATGAAAGTGAAGTGTCACGTGATTTATCGAAGAGAAACGTCATTTCCATACATTTAATGTCATTTAAGCGATTTCTATTATCATTAACGCTTGTAGCAATGTTCTTTGTCAAATGCTGGACATAATTTACAGTCAGTAATTTGAGGTTTTGACTGGGAATCAAAATCTAATTAATAATAATAATAATAATAATAATTTATTTCCAAAAACAATACATAGAGTTACATCAACAAATAGATTAACAATTTATGTAGGTAGCAGTAAAATCTATGCCAAGAATAAAGGTCTTGCCTCTTAAACTAGGAGAACCTGTATTATAAGAGACAGTCATTCGGTGTTTACACGTGTTTTATAGATTTTATCAACAAGTGAAGCATGTCGACCAATGTATTGTGAAAAAGAAACCAAGTTTAACACAAGGGAATAAGTAATGTATAAATGTATAGTGTGAAAGTGTTGGGTGTGTGCGTGAGAGTATAAGGGTGTATGTGTGTGGCTTTATGGGGGTGTATGTGGAACGTGTGTGTGAGATTTACGGAGTGCTGTGAATATTTATTTTATTTTATTTTATGCGATGTATGTTAATAGGGTTTCTATGGCAGAATAGTCCTGTCTTAGAAGCCACTCTGTAACTTTAAACTTAACTTTGAATTGATTAAGGTCTAGAATATTTAACTTTTTGTGGATCGCTTTGTAGATGTGTGAACTTAGGGTGTAAAACTGGTGTTTGGCGAAAGAGGTTTTATGAGCAACGGCTTGGGGGTGGTTAGTGCGTTTATTAGGGTCAGGCGGAGGAAGGCTACCATGCTTTCTAAGAACTAACCGGAGCACAAATAGTTGGCGGACGGTGAGAGCCTTGCAGTCAGCATATAATTGGGTTGTTGGGTACCTATAAGGTTTTCTCAACATTACTTTCAAGACCGCCCTTTGCGCTCTTTCCACTCTCAGAAACCCAGTCTTTCCAGCACCACCCCACACCGTAATGCAATATCCGATTATTGATTGACACAATGCGAGGTATACCATCTTAAGTGTGTCGAAATCAGCCGAATCCCTAAGGGATTTAAAGACGTGTATTAGCCGCATGGTTCTAGTCGTGAGGGTGTCCAGATGTTTGTCCCATTTAAGCCTGTAATCAATAAACACACCAAGATATTTAACTTGATCGGTTCTACTTAGAGGTGGGCAAGAACATGGTGTGGTATTCTGACCTGTACATGAGTGCGCTGTTACCAGAAAAGTACTAGGTGGTTTGCTTTTGCATCTGAGGGCGAAAGGAACATACGCTGTTTTGTTTAAATTTAAGGTCAGAAGATTAGCCCTAAGCCACTTAATAATCTCGGACATAGCAAATTCAGCATTAGATTTGACAGCCTCCCATGTAGGTCCGTAAACAATGATTGCTGTGTCATCAGCGTATGTAAAAATCTTACAGTTAGGGAGTGACATTAAGCAGAGATCATTTATATAAATCTGAAATAATGTGGGGCCCAATATACTGCCCTGGGGGACGCCATAACTTACATTTTGTTCGTCACTTAAGTACGCATCTAGTTTGACTCTTTGCGAGCGGTTTTGGAGGTAATCTTTGAAAATTTTTAGTGTTATTCCTCGAACGCCAAGGAGCTCTAACTTTGAGATAAGGATGGGAACAGAAACTGTGTCGAACGCCTTTGTTAAATCCAGGAATATACCCAGGCATTTGACTCCTTCATCCAATTTCTTAGCTATAAATTGAGTCAAATCCAATACGGCATCTTCAGTTGAGACAGACGTTCGGAAACCGTATTGGTTTTTCGCTATAATGTTATATTTGCCAAGAAAATCCCTAAGAGACCTGTTCAATATCTTCTCAAAAATTTTTGATAAGGAAGACAGAACTGAGATAGGCCTATAATTATCGACACAGTCTCTGCTCCCACTCTTGAAAATGGGATGCACAATAGCCCTTTTAAGCGAATCCGGAAATACCCCAGTTTCCAAGCAACGATTAAATATGTGAGTCAGAGGCCGAACCAAGACTTTATAGGACCGTCTCAGCACGGAGGACGGTATACCATCCCACCCTACCGCACAGTCATATCGCAACTGCAGAATGTATGATTCAACCTCCAACTCATCCACTTCCAATAACGCAAGGGAGTTCATAGGACATTGTGAGGTATTGTTAATAGCCCAAGAGGACAGATAGACCGACGAGGGGATTGGACCAGGGCAATTTAAAGTGATATCGGCTGCCAAATGTTCACCTATTCTACTAAAGAAGTCACACACTTGATTTAAGGAGGATTTCGGGTCGTTACATATTTTTAAAAGGTTAACAGGACCGGCAACGGATTTACGAGTGCCAGTTATTTCCTTTATTGTTGCCCATAAGGCCTTGGGATTGTTTTTTGCTTTCTCCAGTTCACTCTTTTCATAGGCTCTTTTTAATTTGCGGAGTAAGGTATTACAGAAGTTTCGATATCGAGAATAGGTTATTTTAAGTATCAGATTTTCAGGGGATTTATTAGCTTTTAAGTGCATCTTATCACGGTTTTTAATACATTTCAGCAAACCAGGGGTAATCCATGGTTTGATGATTCTTTGTTTTTTTGGTATTTTAATTATCTTTGTATGTTTTGTTATAACTGACGTAATAATTGTTATTAGTTTATTTATGGATTCATTGGGGTCTTTTAGTTTATATATGTCAGAAAAGTTCGAATTTTGTAATTCATTTTGAATAGCTTCTAAATTTAGTTTCGACTTAGTGTGCTGGTGATTTCTAGTGGTGGTGACATTTGAGATGACTAAGACTACTGGTTTATGGTCTGTTATATGCGATTCTAATACTAAGGTAGTAGAGGGCAGCTTTGTTTTAACGATTATGTGGTCTAGACAGCTATCTAACCTAGTCGGCATCAAATGAGTCGGCAGTAGTCCGTGGGATGAGTTGAGAAGGAGGTAGTCGAGACTGAGGTCTGTGCAGTTATCCTGCCTTATGTCTATATTCAAGTCTCCCACGAGAGCAATATTCGGGATAGAGCAAAGACTTTCAAATACACAGTTTAAACTGCCTAAAAAGTTATCAATGTTAGCTTTGGAGTTATATGATGGGGAACGGTATATTGCAACTACAGTTAATTTATTTGCGATTCGACAGATAAGGCAGTTAGCATAGTTAAAGTTTGGTTCCCATACATTGTGTTCGAGCCCTAATTTGATATAAATTATAATACCATCATTTTGATTAAAATTGTTGCTAGTGGAGTGTGATTGATAACCTTCCAGAATAGGTAAGTTTGTTACTTTGCTCAGCCAACATTCGGTCAGAATAATAATATCAAAATGTATTTTAGTTAAATGTAACAGAACCTGGAGATTATCAAAATTTTTATTCACACTACGAATGTTTATGTGTATCAATTTTAGACTATTTTCCGACCGATTGACATACATGAGGCTGTCTTCTGGATTACAAAGAAAAGAGTTACCCAAGTTAAGAGAGTCAATTTCTTTAGTAATATCAATTATAGTAGCCATTTGATTATATAAGGGATAAACGAAGTTGAAAAATGGCACGATATGTGCCATTTTAAGATGTGATTTTTCATGTTAAGATATGTGTTTGTATACATCGCAAATGTAAGATTTGAGTGTGTTTGTGTAAATGTGTTGCGTATAACATGTAATGTAATTTTAACATAAGTATTTAGTTTTGTGGAGTGTAAAATTAACAATAATAGTTTTTTTAAATAATTTAACTTGGGCAAATAGCCTGTACAGAACGAAAATATTGTAAATAAGATTAACAAACCAAGTAAAGAGGATAATTTGAGATAACATAGTCACATATTATTGGTCAGATCGCGAAGACATTTATCACTCTTAACTAAAATCTGCTTATCACCTGCCTGCTTGCGTAAAAAGATATTTCCGTTACTAACCCAGCAAAATTTGTAGCCTTTATTTTTGGCGAATTCACGGGCTTGATAAAACAGCTTTTTAGAACTGTAGGGTAATTGATCAGCAACGTATATAGGTTGCCTTTTCCCGGGGATACCAATAAGTTCAGTGTTGATTTTGTCCTCTCTTAATTTTTTGGCGTTATTATAAGTACGTATCGCTGACATAAAGTTATGTCTAGTTTGCACTGTTGAAAATTCTGCAATTAGCGGACGAGGGGTAGAAGGGGTGGCAGTCTTGCTTGGTATACGATAGATATCTCGAAACTCCGATTTTTGAATGTTAACTCCCACGACCTCGCCTATTTTGCACACAGTTGTTATAAGACAGCTAGTCGTTTCGGACTCCTCTTGGGGAATATTCCGTATTTCAACTCCCGAGGAACGTGATCTGTGCTGTAGATCTAATACCTTTTTTTCTAAGCTCTCAATGTATGCACGCTGTTCAAGGTGTACCTTCTTTAACTCGTCAACCTCGCTTTTCAAACCTTCAAACTTTACATTCATGAATGTCATTGACTGGATTATATCAGCGTTCGACTTCCGAATTTCAGTATTGGACGCCTGAATTTGAATGTTCTGGGCCTTTATTTCCGCAATATCAGATGCCAATTTCGACATGAGCGCAGTCTGCTCAGCAAGCGTTTTAGCAAGGCTGTTATTTTGTTCATTCAACCAGTCAGGTGACAAATCATGACGAGGACGTTTAGTATATCTCATGGTGTTTACGTTATCGCTCATTAAAACAGCTGAGTTAATGTCAGGTTCAGACTGAGCCTGAGGCTGACCAAAATTATTTGGTGGTGTCTTAGGTGTCGGAGGCGGGGTGCGCTGCATGTTGCAAAAGTTTGATATTTGGATATAATTATATTAGTTTAAATATATTTATATTTTTTTTTTTTTTTTAATTTCAGATAAATATATTATATTTTTATCTATTTTCTTTTAAATAATAATTACTGCGTGAAACGAAACGCAATCCCAAAAGACTGGTATTCCACTCAGAAAAGTATTCGTTTCTGAACGATAATTAATCTGTCAAATTATCGCTGTGTTTTTATTGGATATTGCAGACGTATGATATCAGCTGATGAATGTTTACCTTCTTATTTAAATGTTTAACTGCTGTTTTGAAAATTTTTCTTCATAATTAATTAATTAATGATAATGTGATAATTTTGTGGCACTACACTTGCTTCAAAGTTTTGTGCACTATAAGTTTACTTCAGATTTTGGGTTTTTATATGTATTTAGTCACTTTTTCACACTGTACACTTGGTTATCTATTTATTGTTAAGTAATCAAAAGGACTGGATATATAACTGAGATAACACTTGTACGGCTACTGTTATCACAATAACAAAAGACTGTTTTAAATTAACAAATTCGTAGGAGCTATTGATATTCACTGTTGACAGTTGACAGGTCCGAATCCGAATGATTACGAATGTTCTACGCTATGATAGCTTTAATATTTAATTTATGAAATTATATTGCGTTATTTTCAAAATCTGACTGCATTTATCAAATCAAAAAGTTTTTGTTTCTTATAAACCTCATGAAGGCGCTCAAGAAACGTTATTACACTAATCTAATGACCCTAGGTGCGCGGTTCCTAAGTGTCATTCCTATGGAGAAGAACCGGCAAGAAACTCCACTCCACTCGCTTACCGAGGGTTTCGTATAAAGACCATATTTTTTTATGATTTTACAGATGTCTAATTTACTGACTTTTGTTGTGACTGTAATATACGTCGCTATTATACGACCAAATATCATAGTTCATAGACCAACGGAAGGTGTTGAAATCAGAGTTTTGCGGTAATAAATGGTCGTAGATTTCTTTAACGTTAACTTAGAAGATTGATTTTTTCACGTCCTTGAAGGACTGTATAACAATATATGATTTTCATTTCAACTCGGTACCTCCACACGTTCCCGAGAGAAAGGGTCTTGACAAACTGGCAGACGGACGGACTTATAGACAGACAGACAGGGTTCCGTTTTTTCTTTTGAGCTATTGAACCCTAAAAATGACATCTTCGACTATGCCTAAGTTGCTGTTTATGCTCTACGTAAGTCAAGCCTCAAGAATCAAATCCCACTTGATTATTACTTTCTCAACCCTCGCGTTGACAATTCAATACAAATATAAGTAAGCCCATGTACCCCTTTCAATTTATCGTGTTTAGCTTTTAACTTGTTTACCTTCAACTGAAGAGATCTCTCACAAATTGCCGGGAAAGCAATTAGAGGCTTTAACAATAGGACTTAGAATCTATGTCGCGAGTTATACTTGTGTATTTTGACTTAATTTTATAGAGTACTTTATTTAGACTAAAAATACACGAAGTTAATTGAATATTTAGAGGCTGATGTAATTGAATTTTTGGCGTTTGTGTTCAATGTTGTTATTTTAACTGCGGGTGTTAAATAAATATGCAGGATTAGATTTTTTTCTTAATTAACTTTTGCAAGATTATTTACTATTTACCTTGAAGTGTCTTGAACAAAATACTTTTGAGATAGTGATAAAACTATTATTTATTCGTTACTATCTTTTGCTTGCGGTACCACCCGTGTAGGTATTAGTCATAGTTGCAAAAAAAATAAAGTAGTAAAAGTAACCTATAGCCTTGTTCGATAAAAGGATTATCTAACGCTGAAAGAATTTTTAAAATCGAACCAGTAGTTCCTAAGAATAACGTGTTCAACCCAACAAACAATAAAAAATGAACATACTCTTCAGAGGTATAATATTATGGGAAATAATAATGGTTCCGAAAAAAAAAAATAATCTCCAGCGATCTGTGGCCGACTATTATTCTAATTAACTAGCGTTATAATGAATTACCGACAAAAAAACCCAAAACATACCGAAAAGAAAAATTATATTTAACAAACAAATAAGAGCACGTTAAAATTACATATCTCCTAAAATAAAATTGAACTTCGAAATACAAAACTAAACTTCTGAATAAAATACTGAACCTCCGACAAAATTACTAAGTTACCGACAACAGAGCTTTAGTCAAAATATTCACATTTTTACGACTTGCATGAACTATTTTAATTTCTATTGTTGGTTATAAAATATATTTTTTACCTCTCAGTATTTATGAAAATACCTAAACTGTTCGGCCCGCGCGATCGATTCGATCGATTTCCATGCTCTCAATTTCTTGAATTATTACTAAACTACTCTTGTAAGTAGATTTATTTATAATTGGAATCTCGGAAACGGTTGAAACGATTTTTATGAAATTTGGTATACCCACAGGGGTTTTCGGGTCGATATATTATTGTCCTACTTGCCCATTGCAGATAGGTTTAAGTGTCAAATTCGACACAGTAGGTTAGGTTAGGTTAGAACTGCGACCCCCCCGCACGAGCCGAGCGAGCGAAGCGAGCGTGCCGCGGCAGCGGCCGGCGAGTGCCAGAAGCGACTCGCTATGTTTTTACTTTTCCATTACAGATAGGTTAGGGGGTTTACAATCATTAATGTTTACTTCAACTATTTGGATTTATACCATAAAAAGGTATTATTACAAGTACATTTTTATATTTTTTATTAGTTTCTGAATAACCACTCTGAATAGTATTTTCATTATAACGTTGTAGTTAAATTAGCACCAAGTCTATGAAATGTGAAAGGTAATTTATGATTTAATAGTCGGCAAGTAAAGATAAAAATGCCAAAACATAATTTTCAGTAGAACGTAATTTAAGCTGGTAGAAAAGTATTATAGCAATAAACAGTTATGTTTATTTTTCGAAGATTTTAGTATCTGATTCGGTCGTTTCGTCATTTTTATTCGGATGAAAGTAGTCGGAAAGTAAGTATTTTAGGCAGTAAGAATTCTTATTTTTTTGTCGGAGCTTTTATTACTACCCTAATATTATTAGTGGACTCGCTCGTCATAGATTGACACGAGTATTATACATATAAATCTAACTCTTGAATCACTCTATTTATTAAAAAACCGCATCAAAATCCGTTGCGTGGTGTCAAAGATCTAAACATACATAAGGACCGATGAGACTGGTTTTATACTAGGTATGTAGTTAAAGTAATATAACTAATGTACAAAATTCTCATATCGCGATGTTTGTAACCAAACTCCTCCGAAACGGCTGGATCGATTTGAATAAAATTTATGTGCATATCTGGTAGGTCTGAGAATCGTTTAACATCTATTTTTACACCTCTATGTGACAGGGGTGGCCATATCCAGAATATGGCAAAAGAAGGTTTTTTTTTCAAACGACGCCCGCACTAAGGAATATAATCCTTGTGTCGCGGGGGTTTCACAAACATTCAAATCACAGGATCAAAAACAAATAAATTTTCTGATTCTGATTCTGAAAGAACACCCAGACTTGGAACAAGTATTTGTGGATCGCACAAATGCTTGTCCCATGCGGGGATCGAACCCGCAGCACGTCGCGCACAGAGGTAATTAGCGTGGTGACCTATACCACTCGGCTATCCGTGCAGTCAAGTCAAGTTTGCCGGGTCAGATAGTAAATTTATAATATTTATAGTATAGATAATTGCAATTGTCCTGACTCTACTTTGGGCCGTTGCCACCTAGTAGGGGTTGATGGCCCCTGGTAGACGCCCCATCCCACTTTAGAGTAAAGTTCTCAAACAGGCCGCTGCGTGTTGGACCCGTATTCCCACGTAAGCCCTTCAAAGGACCGAAGATCCTCGTTACTGAGGATAACCCGTGAAAAACAAAGAGATTACAATTGTCTATGAATGTAGTTACGATTGTATCTAATGGTGCGGGGTCACCCTCGTGAATTTATGCCAAGCTTTTTTTAAGATGTCTAAAACACAGGCTGAGCGCAGGCTTTGACTGCTACACCGGGCTTTGTTCTCCCCAAGTCTCGTGAGAGCATGTTACATACATTAAATAAATGTAGACAACATCGCATATATTGCTCCGAATCCAAAGTAATTAGCTAAAGCTCTTGTGTTATGGAATCAAAGACAGCGAAAGTACCACAAACACCCAGAAAAAGTAGAAAAATGTTATTCCACATTGACCCGTCCGGGGATCGAACCCAGAACCTCAGAGCTGGCGACACTTTGAAAACCGATGCGTACATCACTGCTCACATAAATGCTCTAATTATCTTTTACTATCTATAAATCCTGTAGTGTATAAAACAAACAGTTAGTTTAATGTCATAATAACCACATCTTCAAAACACAAAGATGCAATAATTTAACTAAAATTAATTCAAATATATACGGTACCGGGTACACCATTAAATAATACCTACAGTACCTATAGAAATTAAATTACAAAAAGATATCGATATTATTATTTTTAGACATCTACACCACTAACAAAACAATATTCTATTTTTGAATGGGCCTAGTAACAATACTCTTTTTGATAAAACACGCAACAAGCTTTCAAAATATTAAAAAAAGAATCGATTGCTTCATAAAAATAAAACGCTATTATAAGCTTTGATAATGAAACACGATTGTGGGCTATTTCGATTCCGTTTTGTTCTCTTTCGATATTCGAATACATTGTTGTATTGGATACCTATCGATTATATATAAATTTTATCGAGTTATTTCATTGTTCATTGTAGTAGCTACATAGTAACGTATATAATATAAATCGACGGGGCTGTTGGTCTAGTTAGTGACTGCCTGACTGCTAAGCAGGACCACCCAGGACAAATCTTTGTGTGTTGAGCACGATCATTTGTTCTGTGTCTGGGTGTAATGTATCTATAATATTTTGTATGTTTATCAGTTGTCTGGTCAACATAGTACAGGCTCTGCCTTGTTTGAGATCAGATGGCCGTGGGTTTATTGTCCCGAGATATAAAAAAAAATCTGTTATGAATAGGTAGGTTACGTTTATTGTAGTTGTAACATGTGGAAGTAAAATGTTGATACTAAAATGACAGTAAATGTACCTTGAATATAGATTATGAGGTAAAAAACCACGCTTTTAACTACAGCTAGTTTGAGAGTCTAAAATTCGCTTTTAATGAAGAAAAATTTTGCTGAAAGCGTAAACTTTTTTCAAAGGAAATGAAGGGCAGATGCGGAATATAAGATTTTTTGATATTGCTTTTAGATTGGGGTGTAACTTTTAACTTGATAACAAGTTTGTGTGTTTTCTTAGTGAATTACTTTATTTATTTATTTACTAAGTATATTTTTTATTTACCATTACAAAATAAAAATATAAACCCAACTAAAACATTACCGTATTTTATTTATACTTTTTTATAAGTACAATAACATACATTTTTGTATTGTTCATTCATTTCTTCACACACTACCTTACTTCCCCCTTCTTTATACTATGGCTAAAGAATGATGATAATCGATTTTTTTTGTGTTTTTCGCGGTTTTCACGGAAAATTCTTTCACGGATACCTCAATCTAGCGTCACCATTCGTGTGGCACTCCGACCATCAAGGGTCGTGAAAAAAAAATAGGTTCTATTTATAGGTTCTATCTGTAAAAAAAAAACTGTAATTGGCGTTGTTTCCTATTCTTATTGTTTCTTCGTCAACTTGCCGCGATAACCAACACCCACGCGGGCAGTGCAACGCGCAAAAGATCTTAAATAAAATTACTTACGTACTAATTATTATTTTGGAGTCAGAGCAAGAATAATATTATGTATTTTGATTCCATTTCATTCATTTCAGTTACTCGTCATGACGTTTCAGTTTCCAAATTTCCAATAATCCAAAAAACCACCTATCAAACAAAGGTTACTAAAAATGGCAGTAAGTGTCGATACTCTTTCGTGTGGGTGTTCATTTCAATTCGAAATGCTTCGACTGCATACGATAGCAATTTGCGTACCACCCACATTTTCAATTATATTCCTACGAACACTTCCATTGCCGGCAACTGACGTTCGACTCGATAATCATATTCATTGGTAGAGGTTTTAATATTAAAGGGTCAAAGAAATAGCTTATAAAGAAAAGTCTAAAATAATTAAGAAAATAATAAGATTTTCTTTTTGAAAATTATAGCTTGCGATGTAATAGAGAAAAATACCAAATTTCAAACCTTTCTGCCCACGGATTAGCTCGTAAACAATTTTCAATTTTTCCCTCGGGAACTACTTAAGGAATCGGGATAAAAGGTAGCTTATGTTCTTTTCTATGTCAAAGGCTACATGCACGCCAAATTTCATTCAAATCCGTTCAGTCGTTTTTGCGTGATTGAGTAACAAACATCCAAACATCCACACTTTCAGATTTATAACATTAGTAGGATATTAGCAGGATTAATTAATTACAATCTCCTATACCACCCACTTTTTCAATTATATCCGACACGATCAGTTTCTAAGGCACATCCCACTTCGCATGCAAATGACAGCCAATACAGGAGTTCGTTCTTTTGTACGAGTAATTACACGCACAAATACCCTTTGGTAATGGCATGCGAGAACATATCGCGATGGCATTAAAACGAGAAAAAAAGAATAAAAAAAGATTATATCATTCAGTATGTCTCCTATGTCAAGACACAGGAGATACACATAAAAAAACACATACTAATATAATAAAGACAAAAGATTTGTAATTTTGTATCTTGGTAATGAATAATCTCAATAATTACTGAACCGATTTCAAAAATTCTTTCATTGTTTATACTTATAAAAGAGGAAAGTTTTTGTTTGGTTGCTCTAAAACAACTAGACCGATTAAAACATAATACACCATCTTTCCTTTCTTTCTGCTTCATTATCCTTGAGTAACACAGGCTTAATTTCTTACCCTAAAGGCAAAAGCTAGTAGAAAATAAAATGGACCCAGACAAAAAAAAACAAATCCTTAAATCTACTGACAACATGTGACGTCAACGAAACAAAATATCTTTTTATGTTTGACTATCAAAGTCCGTCAGTTTCTTTGAACAATCAAAGTACATTGACATGTTCACTCTTCGTTCAAGTAACCAAGGTCTTTGACCTTTATCTTGTAGAAGTTTATGTTATTGTCGAAAATAATCACAAATATAATAATATAATGAATACAAAAAGATTTACATTGACTTAAGTCAATGTAAAACGTTTTGAGATCACAAAACCAAGTCATCTTAATATTATTATTTATTTGAGCGCCACAAGAAAACAAATAAATAAAGATGAAGTTTTTTTGTAATATCGGCCTATACATTTCCCTCTGTTGGGCACAGGCCTCTTCTAATGTGGATAAGGAACTAACATTGATTTCCACGCTTGCTCATTGTGGATTGGCGATTTTAATGGTAATAATCATTTATTTCAGACAATTAACCCATATTAGTATTTGCACAGGTTTCCTTCACCAATTTCCAATTATGATATCTAAGAATAATAATTAAGAAAGTACATATAACTTTGAAATATCATCATATCGGAACTTCCCTGTAACGTGTTCGAACCATCAACCTTGTGTACATAGTTCCAAACTTACATACAAAGGCGTGCTCACACTGATGTAGTCTATATTTATACAAATATTTAATCTATCAAAATAACTGAGGCGAGGATCAATTTTAAATCAATTAAAATCAGTTATAAATAACTATGTTATTCTAGTAGTTAATCGTTTTTATTGATCCTCGTAGTAGTTATTTTGAGCGAGGCCTTTGTGTCTATTTATATTTTATTATATTTTAATGTTTTAAAAGCATTCCTAACAGGATTTTCTATGAAAAAGATAGGTATAGATGTGTAGAAGGCTATTGAGTCATCCATTTAAACCCGGCTTATCTACTCGTGTATATTTGCTTGGACATACGATATTTTAAGTAACACTTATATGAAAGAAAATTTATAATTGACATAACATTAATGTATTTAAAAACATATTACACATTATTACTTGATATAACTCCTTTTATTTAAACTTTATAGATCCGACTTGAAAAAAACCAGACAAGCGCGATTCGGATTCGATTGAGTGTTCCAAACTCGTTAAGTATATAGTTCAGACTTTTTGCTGTTTCTGTAATGTAAGTCTAATTGCCAAACTTCAAAGTCCTAGATCAATGGAAAGTACCCTACTAAACTTTTAATTCCCTTATTAGTGTCAAGAATTAACGTTCTGTTTGCGGTATAAACGGACGTATCTTTTTTTACGTTAACTTTGAAAAGTGATGGACAGCCTCAAGGCACTGTAGAACTACATGTATGATTTTCAACGCGATAGCTCCACGCGTTCCCTTGATAAATCTTGACAGACCGTTGGACGGATAGACAGACAGACGGAAAATCCAATAGGTTCCCTTTTCCTTTGGAGGTACAAAACCCTAATCGAACGAATCCAGTTGCAGTCGCTAAATTGGTTGTGAAATTTCGATTGAAGAAAAAATATATAACGTCATTATCTGAAATCAGAGCTGCAGTTTAGGCGCTACCATGGCACATAGACAGCTAAATCCTTTAGTCGTTTACATAATTTTCATAAAGAGAAAGATACTAAAACGACATTAATAAGAACATAACATTTATTTCACTACACATACAAAAAATATTCCACATAAACACTACAAAACAATATTTTATTATACATACAAAAATTAATTCCATATACATAAACACTGATGTAAAATAGAGAAGACAAATGACACTTAAATTAATATTCGTCCAATTTAAGTTAACGACCGCCCAAATATCTTTGGGTTGTGATCCTCAAACTAAAAAGACATCAGGATTCCATTAGCCTTTATTGTTTTGATACTTATCTTTATGTCTTTATCCGTCTACTGGGAGTTAGTCAATCGACTGTCACTTGGTTTAACAACTGTATTAGATTTGTAGGCGATCGACCAATCAGTGGCAACATTATTATTATTAAATACTAGCGACCCGCCCCGGCTTCGCACGGGTGGACATTTATTTCTTCATAGATGTGCACCCCCCTCCCCTGCGCTGCCCTACCAATCCAATA
Source organism: Plusia festucae (assembly GCA_950381575.1). Lineage (NCBI taxonomy): Eukaryota > Metazoa > Arthropoda > Insecta > Lepidoptera > Noctuidae > Plusia > Plusia festucae. Next base: position 4,230,905 of record OX494453.1, on the reverse strand, counting down.
CACTGTAACTTTTGAAGATCACATGTGAGATAATTGACCATATATGTTTTTGACAAATAATTGCTTTTTTTGATGATTACTGTTAAGTATTATATTATTTTATGCATTCTATAGCAGGTGTATATCTCTAACTTCATAGCCAAGTAGTTTTTTTTTTGATAAATTTCGTAAAAACAAAAGATATTGCCATTAACTTGTATTGTTAAGACATCGTTGTTAAGTTAAGTACAACTTTATCAATGCAAAACACTGTAAAACCGATTACAGTGTTTTGCACTCGGGCCGGTCATATTTAGTTTGGCCATTCATCTAATTATTAGGCAACTAAAGGCTAAATTTAACGTTTAAAATAGTACCTGGATGACGGAACCCTAGGAGGTGATTTTAAAGGAAATGATTTGAAAAATCAACTTTACGCCTTCTAGGGTCCCCAATTTTGGATGAATCCTATCAAAATTTCATTGATGATAAAATTTAAAATTTTCGATCGGTTTCGGATAGACTTTTTGAAATTTCATTGCATTCTGCTATCACTTTAATTCGGTTTTGTTGTTTCAGTTCAAAATTTACATATTTCCTTCGTTCTTCAAGATTATGGAAACATTTACCTCTTTTGGAAAAAGTTGATAAAATTATCCGGTCCACCATAACGTCGATTTTCAATGTGACTCTGGATGACCGTGCTTGGTCCCAAGCCACATTGCCGATCCGTTTTGGAGGGCTGGGTGTTCGTAAAGTTTCTAGTTTAGGCCTACCAGCATTTCTGTCTTCGGTCCACAGTACTAAAAAGTTGACCAGGGAAATCTTAGGTTCTTCTCTGGTTGATTGTCAGATTCTGTGCATGACTGAAGCAGTAAATAGCTGGAAATTGTCCTGCCCGGGCACGGATCTACCCAAACAACTTTCTTCTCAGAGGCAGTGGAATGAGCCGCTTTGTAGTTTGATACGGAAGGAATTAATTGAAACGTCAATCAATACTGTAGAGCGTGCTCGTCTCCTGGCTGTGGGAGAATGGGAATCGGGCCTCTGGCTTTTCCGTCAGCTAATCTGGGAACGATGTTGGACAACAATGCTTTCCGGCTCGCCATGAGCTTGCGCTTAGGTATTGCTTGTGTCCCATCTCATCGTTGTCAATGCGGTGAAACGGTCGATTGCCTTGGTCACCATGGCCTGTCCTGCAGCGGGAGCGCCGGTCGGATTTCGCGCCACAGTAACTTAAATTATATTATACGTCGCGCTCTTGTCACTGCCGGCGTACCAGCTGTTTTAAAACCAAATGGTTTGGTACGCAGCGATGGTAAAAGATCTGACGATATGTCATTGTTTCCTTGGAAATTGGGTCGGCCTTTGGTGTGGGACGCAACATGCATCGACACCCTTGCGCCATCCCACGTTCAAAGTTCAGCGGCCTCACCCGGCACTGCTGCTTTGCTTTGCTTTGCTTTTGGGCAAGTTTCCCGTCATTGACAAAGATGACGATAAATTTTTGATTTTAATATAATTATAACGCGAACTCATGCATTTACCTTTTAAGGCTTGACGTTTCGGCCGGGTTACACTGGCCGTGGTCGCAAGCAGACTGGAGATGCGGTGTCATAGCTCCGTGCACGAAGTAGATGATTTTTCATCTACCTTCAGTTCTTCAACTACCCTACACACCACACCAACCGTGTCCGTGTTCTGCACGTTAACCGACTTTGCAGAAAAGCGAGGTTTTGTTAATCGGATCACTGGAAACCAAGATGCTGATAGTTTATATCCGTCTTCCCGATTGAAATTTGGATGTATCTTGATTTCAATCGCTTCTCGCACTTCTCTCGAGTGAAAGTGGCGATCGGTGGAGAGGACTTGTGCGCGATGGAATTGAATCCAGTGATTCGTGCCTGGCTGTAGTAAATGATCTGCTATTGCCGATTTAGTGGTCTGAAAGGTAAATGCATGAGTTCGCGTTTATTCCCGTGACGTAATTTTATTAAAATCATTCAACGCGATAGTTTTAAAGTGATTTTTTTTATGCTTGTTAGCCTTTATTTTGTAATCCATATTACTTAATATTGGTTAGCAAGTCTTCTTTTTATAGATAGTTTTATTTATCTTATAAGTATTTAGTTTAGTATAATTAATATAGTTTAGTATTAGGTGTGTATAGTATAATAATTATTTATTTTGTAATGTAAGTTCTGTAAAGTGTTTATTTAAGTAGATATCAACGTGCGAGTTACGCGGTGTTGGTTCAAAACACTGTAACTTCAACAACACTCGTAGTTTTTTACGGCAAAATACTGTAAGATTTGTTACAGTTTTTTAGCATGTTTAAACCATAACTTGAACGTAATACAGTGTATTTTTGGTTGCTTTATCTTGCCAAATATACATTATAATGAAAAAAATATTGGTCAGGGGTATTAAACAGACTTCAAAAAACTGATTGGGCGTTGTTAAGCTAAAACACTGTAAGTCGACTTACAGTCTTTTGGATTGGCACGGCCGGCAGCGGTTTCGCCGTGCGAGTCGTGCGACACATATCGGCCGGCGGCCATCATTCATTTTAATACCAATTACAATTTTAAATTCGTAATATCTTTTGAATGAATTGTCCGATTGGAATAAAATAAAAAGTTATTTATAGCTATTGAAACAATCTTGCTCAATAAATAGTTTATTTGGATAAGGATTAGTATTTGACGATAATATGATCAATAAACATAGGCTAATAATTTTAATTACTTTTATTCTATGGAAAAGTGGTTATAATGGCTAAAATATAAATGTTTGGTTTGTACTATCGCGGACTTTTTTGTAGGCATTATTGAGTTCTACAACTTTTGTATAGAAGTCAACCATACATCTCTAACCATTTAGGCAGCGTTCGCGAGAATCGTTAACGTACGGCAGTTTTTTCGTCGACTTACTCCACGATTTTCACTACCACGAAAAATCCTATCTATTTTCCGGGATAAAATATAGCCTATACGGATTCGGAAGAATCCCTCTAAGTAATGGTAAAAGAAATTTTGAAATCGGTCCTGTAGTTTTTGAGCCTATTCAATACAAACATACAAAAATACAAAAATACAAAGGTTTCCTCTTTATAATATTAGTATAGACTGTAATGGAATGATTGACTAACGATACTTAGATAACTGCGAGTCTGTACTCGTAGAGAAGTGTTACACGCAACTAGATACAAAATATTACTAAGACTCCGCTGCCGTCGGTCCGTCCGTCTCATGCACCGTGATGGTAAGACAGTTGACATGTATATTTTGCTACCGCTATAACACCAAATACTAAACAACAGAATATAATAAATATTAAAGGGGGGAGGGGGGGCATACAACAAACCAAACCCTTCAAGAGCTAGCCCGATTCGCACTTAGCCGGTTTTTTTATATTCACACCGTAGCGTGTAATCGATCAACTACAGACACTCCAATTTTTTATTGTTTATTTAAAATTATATTTCTACTCGTTTTTTTTAAACATAATTTATAGTTACTAAATAAGCTAAAATTGACATTAGCATCTCTATAGCTTCCTTACCAATAAACCCAACACGGCTCCACTGTATTACGTATTCCCAATAAAATATAAGGAGACCCACCATCTTGAAATATCAAAGCTAACAATGAATTGCAACATTTTTTTATTAAAGAGATCTTGGCACGCTACGGCCTCGCTCTTAAATCTAATTTGAGTATTGATTGTCCTAAAATATAATATTTGATTTAGGAAATGGATAATACTCAGCTTGATTTATTACTTCGGACCAAAGTAATTGAATTTCACTGTTACTTAGCGCGTAAGTAAAACTTAGTCAAGATCTTTTTTTTCACGGGTTGACTGAGCTTAGCTAAATGCAAGTCGTACAGCTTAACCGATATCAAAGGTTATGCAGCGTTCGTCGCGTTGGTCCGTGGATGGGTGACTATTTGATAACGTACCGAGTCACTTCCATACCTCAAAAAGCACACTGTCCCAACTGTCACACATCTTTGATCTTTGACAGTTCTTAAGTCATTCAAATTCTGACAAGTAGTTTTAGTATGATTAGATACTCACTCCTTGTAAAATATGGCATCCCGCTGAATCTGGCAAGACTAGAAGCCGACCCCAACATAACTTGGGAAAAGGCTAGACAGAAGGGGGCAAATGTAAGATTTGCACCGACTAATCACAACGGCCCCGTCTTTCCATTTGCTGGAGCCGCGCAATCCCGCGGCTCTGGGGGGTCCAGTCGACAAGCTCAAGATCCAGGTAACGAGGTAGAGAAAACCCAGGGCTACCCTGGATGTCTCCTGCAAATTAACCGAGAATATTAACTGCATAAATAAATTATTGTTTAAACCATGTTAGTAGTAACAAAGTATTTATTCATTTTTATTATCATAATAAATAAATAAATAAATGTGGACAACATCACATACATTGCTCCGAATCCAAAGTAAGTAGCTAAAGCACTTGTGTTATGGAATCCAGATGCAACGAATGTACCACAAACACCCAGACCCAAGGCAATGTAGGAAAGTGTTTTTTCTACATTAACCCGTCCGGGGATCAAGCCCGGGACCTCAGAGCTGACGACACCTTGAAAACCGGTGTGTACGCCACTCGACGACGGAGGTCGTCAGAATAATACAAAAGCAAAAAATAGCACAAAAGAATTTGAAGCCCATTTCAAAATAAATGACAACCAATTCCCCAACCACAAGAAAACAATTGAAACGGCAAGATTGACGAATTTAATCACAAACAATTGAAACCAGGAACACAAAACAAATGGAACTTTCAAAACTAATATCTTATCGTTAATCAAAATATTTGTGGAAGTTAATCAAAGAGATTAACCCTACAATTAGTCGGGTTAATCTGAAGCGATAGTCTGACCAAAAACATAGTTCTGCGGAACGATTAGAAAGTCAAACAAAAGCCTCCGATCGCGGTGGGAGGGTTAATTAGTGATCTAGCTTACTTGACCCGTAGGTGTGTGGTACAAGAGGTAGATGACTAGAATCAGGTTATTTTGCTCGTACAATTTGGTGAATCATGATTAAAAGTAATGAGGTTTATTTACAAAGTTTTTAGGGATGGAGCTCATTCAGATTTTCGTGAATAAGAACTATGAGAGTTAGAGTTGGAGTTATTATTATTATATACTCGCGTAGTTTCGGGGTACAGTTATTGGGTATATATATATATATAGTCTGATTTCACTGGAGACTGACTTGTACGAAGAGGTAGCTCTCAAACCAGCCTTTTGCTTACGTTACGTCATCTACTATAATTACAACTAGCTTGTACTGTCCCAAAACTGAAAAAAAGCTTCCCTCCATTCCTTCTAGCGGTCCTGGTCCCTTACCTATTCCTGCTAATTCACCAGGAAGGCATCCAGTTCATCACGCGATCTCTTCCATGTTCTGCCACGGGCCCGTTTAGTTGTTGTAGGTATAAAAATATTTCTTTCTTTTTTTCACACTACCCAAAAATCTTGTCAATTCTGGGATCTTATTCTGTGGATAGACAATATAGTAGCTATTCCAAGAGATAGTTAAATTTACACGTATAGTGTAATACTAAATTGTTAAAGTTTCTGATAATCTTGTACCACACCCGACTTTGTCTCCATAACATGTAGTTGTAATGCTTATTTGCCGATCTCAGTTTAGTTTAATTGAGAACCTTTTTATCCTTTCTACACATTCATAGACCTATGAAGGCTTGCCTGTCTATATACATGTAGATCTTTACTGTGTAGTGTGTATATTAATGAAATTTTGTTAAACGTTAATTCTTAATAAGCATTCTTCTAATTGTAGATACAGTTACTAATCAACATTGCTCTTTAAGGATTCAGCATCAAAATCACCGCTATGCTATGTGAAATTCAATAGTTAATCTGGAAATGGCAAGGCCTTAAAAACACATGCGTCTAGACAAATGGTACCCAGTTGCCGTGGGACAAGAATCTGTGGAATCACTTTAGGATATGTTTGACCAGCAGTGAGATAGCATAAGCTAAGGAAAAAATACCCAGATATTTCTTTCCTTTATTCTCCTAGACCGCATTTGTTACTTCGATTTTACAAACTCTCGGTGACTCATATGTTAGAAAGGTTTCAATGGCAAAATTACTTTGATAGTACGTATCAAAAAAGTTGCTTTTCAAACTCTTAACCTACAGAACATCGAATTTCTTCATTAAGCCAAATAAGTGATCGTAAGCCAACTCTCTATTTATTTATTTTTTTACGACGCCGCACTAAGGAATTTAATCCTTGTGTCGCAGGGGTTTCACCAACACTCAAATCACATACACAAAGTACACCCAGACTTGGAACAAGTATCTGTGGATAACACAAATGCTTGTCCCATGCGGGGATCGAACCCGCAGCACGTCGCGCACAGTGGTAATTAGCGTGGTGACCTATACCACTCGGCTATCCGTGTATGGGAGACTCGCATCGCTTCGTGTGCGAACAGGCTAAGACTTCTTGATAGCCATAAGATAGACTTACAAGGCAGTTAAAAGTGTTTCAAGCTACCGAAGACCTGAAGATCTAGAAGAACGAAGTTTATAAAAGTTTTTAATTTATTGCTTCAGTTTTAGTATGAAAGTGGCGAGCTGATATCGTTAAGGCGAGTTGTGGAAGTTGTTCTTAGATAGTAGAACATGTTCTCAGCCTTGAGAAAATGTATGAAGTAAGTTCAAGGAAAAATACAAAGAGGTTTTTTATACAGAACTAAAGACCCGGTCCAGCATCGTACAGTAATACATCAATCTATGCACATATACAATAATATACATATGAAAAACACTTTTCTTTGAATCACTCCATCCATTGGTGCAACCTGATGAAAATACGATTGGCAGTTTTGGAGTTAAGTGCCGTTAGACTGACCGTCATTTATCAATAAACTTTATTTTATAACATACTAGCTGTACCCGCGACGTTGTTCGCGATGATCAGTCATAATCATTGGAATGACAGTGGCACCTTCGTGGGCACAATAATTTTGCTAAAGATCATCACATGATCCATTGCATAGGTTACGATTTTATAAAGAACATACAGACAAACGATTATTTTTATATCCATAGATTAATACCTGTATGTATTTTCACCTTTTCTACAAGTTAATTCGGAAAGAAAAATCGTTGTACTTCTCAATTCAGTAAAAACGGTTTTTCATGTATATTATTCACATTCTACTTTCTACTTGGAAGATAAATCTACGCTAAGTTCACGCACAATGAACTATGATGGATTCTATGACGTGAGATCTACGCAATGTTTCACCGTCACCCGTAGCCGAGGAGAGGGAGATATGGACTACTTAAACAACAATGGCGCATATTTCATACACTTTTTATATATTATGCTCTTGAGATACCTATTCTTTGAAAAAACAATTGCTGTTAGATAAAATACTATATTCGATCTTACAAAAGTATTTCGAGTACGTGTATGTATATCACAAGCTAATAGGTACTCACTTTTAAAATATCGGGTTACATGATTATAACAAAATTATGTCACGAAAATTAAGCAAGCTAAATGATTAAAAAAATATAATAAGGGAATATGATAAACAAGTGAAGAAGAAAAAGAAAAGACATTTGACGGTCTACCGGCCAGGCAAAGCTGTTCTCATATAGAAAGAGAGCTTTTAGCTCATCGGTTAATTGATAAAACGACAGATGCGTCGCAACATGACTGGCCTGTTGGTCTAGTGGGTTCGATTCTAACCCATGACCAATCTTTGTGTGATGAGCACAATCATTTGTTATGTGTCATCATGTGTTATTTATCTATAATATGTATGCATTTATAAATATATAAGTATTTTTATCAGTTGTCTGATTGCCATAGCACAGGCTCTGCCTAGTTCGGGATCAGGTGTCCTTGTGTGAGATGTCCCAAGATATTATTACCGTGATTTTTCTTTTGGATTTGAAATACACAGACAATATTTTTTGTTGCAGGGCCAAGCACAATGCCAGTGACAACCTGAAGGCGAGCGGGCGATGCGCCGCGCGGCGGCTCGCGCGCGCGGTGCGACGCGCGTAATATGCGCTCACTGAACGAAACAGCGTGCCAGGCGCTGCTCGACGACGTCCGCTGGGACGAGCCCATCAGCCTCGTCAGCTTAGCCATACTAGCGCTCATCGACGTACTAGTCATAGCAGGTGAGTCACTACATAACTGCACGGATAGCCGAGTGGTATAGGTCACCACGTTAATTACCACTGCGCGCGATACAATGATTAAATTCCTTAAGGCGGGCGTCGCTTAAAAAAACATTCGTCGTATTGACAAACGGTGAAGGAAAAGAACATCGTGGGGAAACTTGGATTCCAAAAGTTAGAATCTGAAATCGCCAAACCGTAATGAGCTAGCTTGGTGATCAATGCTCATTTCTTTTCTATATGGGAACTGTGCCCAGCAGTGGGAAATTTCTAGGCCGGTATCCTTGAATTACTGCAGCGGTATTCTTTTAAATAGGTATCATGAATAAAAACACCCAGACACCTGATCACTCAAATGCTTGCCATGCGGTGATCGAACCGGTAATTGCCAAGGTAACTATACCTTGCCTTGGCCATCCGTGCAGTCAAATGTCTATATAATATGTATGTATGTTACTAGACCAAACAGTATCTGTAAGCTCTTAAAAGTTAACAAATATCGCTATTGTTGTCGCTATTCATATTGAGACTATACGCCCAGGCGCTTTGGAAAAATGTATGCTGGGACATGTCCAAGTATAATTTTAAATCGTTGGAGGATAATAATCTACAATATTTTTTTTTTATCTTTAATTTTATTAAATTGTCAGTAGTAATATAATTGAATTGTCTGTTCTTTTAAACTCTACGTAGACAAAGTTGCCTCGACCGGATAGTAAGTATTTTGTTAAAAAAAATTATTATATTCGTGAGATTTTCGAAATCTTTTTAGCGTACAAAACACAGTGGAATATTTGTAGAGTTAATTGAATGTACCAAAATAGTATCAATGAATTTATCTGTCGGGTTTGTAATTACGAAACAACATACTGTGTACAATACAATGACATACATATATAACGTAATCATATTCCAAACCGCTTGAGACGCGTATCTTTCGCCGAATAAAGATCATACGAAACAAAACACAAACACAATTCCAAATTGAAATCCAACGCTAAGAAGACAGCAAATTAAGTACTTTAATCATTACGCCCTACACTTGCTATCCAAGCGTTTCATTTCAACCCACTCCCAACCCTTTCATCTTAACAACACATTCGTACCTTTGCCGTTTAATCCCATTTCTCCCTTTGTATCGTAGTACGCTCTACGTCGTAGCACGTGCTACGCCGCTACGGGGCTACGTGATTTATGTGTAGAAAATGCACTTTACTTAGTAATTTAACAAAGGGATTTTCCTTTAGTTTAAAATAGTAAAATGCTGTTAATAAACTGTTTGCTTTGTTAGGAACGTAATTAGACAGTATCAGGTATCGTCCGTCAGACGGGCGTAGAAACGGTAAACAGAACGGAAGGAAAATAAGCTGATGTTTTTAACTGTTAGAAGAGTTTTGTTTTTTCTTAGAATGCGTTGCCTCGAACTTGAAAGTACTCTTTAAGGAAGGTGTATAAACTCCCAGGCTGAATATATATTGTCCGTTTTGATTTATTTATATGAATTCTTCTGCTCTAAATGAATAACTTACATTTAAAATAAAAACTTATTAGAAAAAAATATAAACTTTTTAAGGTGAAGTATTAATACAACATGTTTTCAAATTAAAATATTATTACTTTACTTTGAAAATCAAACAGTCAAGTCTATCTAACTTCAGTATTACTTAAAGTTATTTCAATAAAAATCAAATCTGAGTCACTCTCATTCCAACCACGTTTTATAAATAAAAGCATAAGATATTTATACCAAGCGGTCATTTATACACAAGGTACTATACAAAAAGACTACAGGGCTAACTCTGAACAAAACCCTGAAAATTTCGTTTTTAAGTTTGGTCGAATCTAAGTCGAACTAATAAACTAAACACAGTATAAAAGCTAAAAATATTTACAACACATTTTTATATTTCAAAAAGAATTTAGGACCTAAACATGGCCTGAAAGAGGTATTATTAGCGGCCTAATAATTTTTAAAGTAAGTATAATGATATTCACGCCGTGTTTTAAAATTAAAGGTCTCAATTTCACTGCATAACCTGTTACAGGCGAATAACATGCAATATGCTAACTGAAGGTTAAAGTCGCATTGTATGACATCGATCGACATTGCTTTACTACTCAACAAACGAGACATGATTTTTCAAAAGGTCAAAGTTTGATTTCACGTGAGCTTGTTAGCCAGTGAAATGACGAGTACTTATGGAATCTGAGCGTCGAATTATATTTTGACGTTACATTTTAGATGCTTTGAAACAATCAGAGCTTCATATATTTTAATACAATTTATTCACAACATACTACAGCAGTTAAATTATTTTTTTTCTTTCATTTTGTATCGCTTTAACACGCGGCAATTTTGATAAATTTTGGTATTGGAGTTTGAACTCTAGAATAATACCATATTTCTTGCCATTTCTTCTTCATAGGAATGGCATTTGGGACCTGAAAACCTACAAAGATTAACTTGATATAAAAGTATAATTTGCAACTTCGAACGGAAAAAAGCTACTTTTGCCAGGTTCAAGGAAAAAAAATGCAGGTAAAACCACGAGTGTAAACAAGACTTCCTTCATAGTTATTTATCTAAAACTAAAATGATTAAATTAAAAAAAAAATCAAACTTACTTATCTAATTCACATAATTTTAATCAATATAATGTATCGTATATGTAAATTGTCAAATTTTTGCAAGTCCAAAATGTGGGTGAAATATGTCCTGTGCTAAAATTTAATGTACGATCTTGTATACGAACCATGTTTCAAGCAAATAACTGATTTATTATAAGTATTCTCTTTTTATATCACTATTTGAATGACCTAAATACAAGCGGGCAGAGCCACGAGCGAGCTAGAATTCTTGTTTATCTGAATTTGTATAAAACGCCGGAATTTCTGAATTTACCTGTTGAGGGTTGGAGGCAGCGGGCGAGAAGACTCCATTAGGCGATTACATCGGGGAATATACGTTTGAATCACAAACAAGCAGGCCTGACATTCACATTGTTATAACTCCACACTAATGGTTAGTTAGTCAAGGATTTGTTACTTTTAAAATAAATTAAAAATATGTTTTATAACGTATTTTTTAACAATTTCTAAAAATGTTTGTATGAATGTTTAAAAGTATATAATTAAGAACCTTACTTCTACTTCGTGCTGATGAATGTTGTCTTTGTTTTTCGTGTTATCTGAAGAGATAAAAAAAAGATATAAAAACACCTTTATTTTTCGACTTATTTGTGGACAAATAAGTAGAAAAATAAAGGTTTATTTATATCTTTTTTTATATATATATTTTTTTTTTTTTTTTTTTTTTAAAAAGGTTACTAGCAATGTGGTTCGCACATTACTAGTAATCTCGTTAACCCCTCGTGCTAAGCTAAGATGCTTGTGTTACGAGTGGGTTCACGTCGGTAGTGTAATGGGTGGGATTCGAACCCGCAACCACATGATCGCAAGTCCGACGCCCTAGCCATTAGGCTACCGCCGCTTAAATTTAACCACCGGCACAACACCGCCGCGTACAAATTATATATATATTACCACTTTGTAAAGGCCTTTTCAAAGTTCCATTCTTCCACTTTGTACGGTATATTGCTTTTACGGCCCAAATTTAACTATGTACACCCAATTCGATAAATTACAAGTACACTATTTAAAAACATTACATTCATACACAAACGTGTACAAAAATACACTCTGGTTACAAAAGGCAAACCGTGAGGCAAACCGATTTCGAAAGCTCAACAAATAAATCGGAGAAATCAATCGGGCATTGAATAACGTTCAACCCTACATTGTGTTGTGAATGACGTACAATAACTATTATTATTTATCACAGATAATCCTATGTATGGATAGAACTCAAACATGTGTGATGTATGAATATGCTTCTGAGTTAGAGGGGGTTACCAATACAGGGGTGAGTTTTATGCGTTAAAGTATGGACTTTCATTTTTCATGTATCTACTTATCGACTGGTGACACGATAAGTGTCACACTTATACTAATATCACGTTAGTGTGATAATCTTATCTAATTAGTCTATAAGTTCATGTCAAAAATGAAAACTATTCTAGCTTCACCTATTAATTCAATGAGGGAGTGACATTTCTTACTGAAAAAAACCATAATTATATACTAAACTAGCTGTTTCCCGCTGCTCCGCCCGCGGTCTCAATTTTTTTTTATATTTGTGATGTAAGCTATCCTATATTTCAAGTTGGATCAAACTGCACACGGTGTGCAAATTTGATTAAAATCGGTTCAGTAGTTTCGGAGTTCATCCCCGACAAACATCATGACACTGGAATTATATATAATATCGATTGATGCCAAAAAGTACACGGTGCTAGTTTTTCGCATTTTAGCCCATTCGATTCCCGGTCCGCAAAGCGTATTTTCAAACATCAATTTAATGCAGATTTATTTCTTTTAAAAAATAAAAGAATGTTTTCTTTGAGTCTAATTTGCTATTCTTCAGTATTGAGAGTACTTTCTCTCTTTCTTTCTGGTGGCAATCATAATATAACCTACGACCTACTCTCAGACCTACCAAATAGACAAACGAAAAAAAAACATAAAAGTCTGCGAGCCTGATATTTAAAGAAGAAAACAGTTTTAATATCATTGCAAGAAGTTTTGACAACCTTGTTTATTTAATTGATATATAACCTCTATGGAGGAGGATCTGGAGGATAGTAAATCGTACTAAAACAACAAAATTTGGTCGTCATGGCAACTACCTACTTACGTTTTTAATGTCAATAATCGCGATGTTAATAATTGATAAAAATTAAACAAAAAAACATTTCAAATTGGACCAAATTGTGAATCTAAACCATCCTCGAATCCACCTGAAGACACACAGCAAATTTCATTATAATCGGTCCAGCCGTCTAGGAGGAGTTCAGTCACATACACACTCACAGAAGAATTATAATTATATATAAAGATAAGGATTGAAATAAAAAAAGATTGTATTAACTTCGACAAAACCTTCTTTCACCAACATTTTCCGCCATGTTAAAACTTTTCTTATTTTTTCCAATCTGGTATTTAATTAGTTTCCATATGAAATTAATTCGATTGGGTTGAGTTCGCAATTGTTATTTTATAATTTATTTCGACAATACTATTCAATCATTCTTCCACATAAGCCCATCTCTACAACTAAATCTCACGCTGACTCTACTAATTTTGCCCAGTAAGGATAAACAGACTATAGCTAGTCTGTGCTTAGTTTGTTTCATATCTTGTATAATATTTTTTATTCAGTCAACATAAATTCGTAAATTATTTGTTTGTCTTTATAGAAATTTTATGCTGAATTCTGTCCTGTACCTCCAAAGAAAAAAAAACAAAAAAACTGGACTAAATAAATGAACTTATAAACTGCTAAAGAAACATTTAACATAAAAAGACTCGGAACTCAGGTGACATAAAAGCAGTGACGAATTAAAATCATTGTGGAGACTCAAAATGTTCTGGAATGGCACATTAAACTCGCTAACGAGATGGCTGCGGCGTGAAAGCCTCTCCAATGCCTTAAATGTAAGCATCGCTTATATTATACTCCAAACATTTCAGTGTTATCGTCGGCATTTTAACTTTGATTAAGTTCACGAATTAATTTGAGTAAATAAAAATAACAGTGAGGCTAAATTAATTTTTTTTTTTTTTAATTCAGAACTTTGGATAACACTGGTGTTGATTATGAGTTTATATTAATACGGTTTTAAGTTGTTAATGCTGGCAATCATCAGTGTTACAAAATATCGAAGGCTATTATAACTTTCAAAGTTGAAGGCTTTGCACGCGGCTTCGGTCTTGCCAAGGTTAAAAAAAATATTATTTTAACGATCTCCGTGGTCGAGTGGCGTACACACCTGTTTTCAAGGTGTCGATTGTCGATTGTCGGTTCGATCCCCAGACGCGTCAATGTAGAAAAAAAATACTTTTCTACATTGTCTCGGGTATGGGTGTTGTGGTACCTTCGTTGTCTTTAATTCTGTTAGCTACTTACATTGGAATCGGTTGGATTCGGAGCAATTCATAAATTATGATGGTGTCCACATTTTTTTATTTATATACAGTTAAGCTATTTAGGGATAAAGTCTTAAAACAATGTAGAGATAATTTTTGAAATCGGTCTAGTAGTTTTCGTGTTTATTCGTTACGAAAATGCAAATCTTTCTTGTTAATAATTGTACAGATGTAGATATATATTACCAGCATAGGTACATGTAAGCGATTTGTTTTATATTATATTTAGACACTAGGAACTTAAATTTTTGATTAATATATACAGCGTGTAACAAAAACCCTGTCCCATCCCTGAGAGTATTATTCGGTATCGTACTGCGAACACATATACGTAGCCATTTAATGAATTGGAGAATACATTTTTTCCCCAGTCAAAATATTTAAATACAAATAAAAACTGATCCAAGGCAACAGCTGAACAACTGACCGCTCCTCAAAGGTCATGTACATACTACCTACAGTTTGGTGTGAAAGAAGCCGCCTATGCGTGACGGTTCATGAACTACCACAAATGCGCCTTTATTGGATCTGACAGGGGTTTTGTTACATGTTGTATAAACTTTGAAAAAATAGGACTATACAACATGTAACAAAAACCCTGTCCGATCCTTGAGAGTATTATTCGGTATCGTACTGTGAACACATATACGTAGCTATTAAATGTATTGGAGATATATTTTTTTCCTATTGAAAATAATTAAACCAAAATAAAAACTGATCCAAGGCAACAGCAACACTGACCGCTCCTCAAAGTTCACGTACTTACTACCTGCAGCTTTGTGTCAAAGAAGCCACCTATGCGAGACGGTTCATGAACTGTACCACGAATACGCCTTTATTGGATCTGACAAGGGTTTTGTTACATGTTGTATAATAAACACAGCAACTCCAATTTAAAAAAAAATTAAAACTTTCCCTAACTAAAAATCTAAATATTATCATATACCTAGGTAAATAATTGTTTCTCATACACCAAATACTAATTTGTAAGAAATCTTGTAAGAACTCGCAATAACTTAAGAACATCGGATAGCAAAAGTTTCTTGATGAAGTTATTCAAGGATCAAGGTGATTCCATCGATCTATAATAAGAAAATATTTATTTTTGTATCCGGCTTGTTTCTATGTTTAGTAAAGTTAGTTACAGATGATATTAATTACTTTGTATAGGTTTATTTAGTTGGATATTACTTGTAATCTAATTTTGGGAGGAATGCTTTTGCCAGTTTTACGGATTGCAGAGTAATGCTGAATTTCGAGGTTAATTTACCCGGTAAATGTAAACTGTGGGGAAAATTCATATTGTTATTGTGGTGAAAGATGTAAATGTCATTGTAGCCTTGCTGTTTAATAACCGGATTCGTATGCACATGTTTTCAGGTTCGAACCCAGACAAGTCCCAATATTACTTTTTCAAAGTTATATGTACTTTTACTATTATATTTTTTAGATTATTTTTTAACTATTATAATATTACATTAAATAAATTAAAAACTGGTTCAGGAAGTTTCGAGAATGGAATCGCCATTGAATTTAAAAGAACGACGCCCGCTCTAAGGAATTTAATCCTTGTGTCGCGGGGGTTTCACAAACATTCAAATCACATGCACAAAGAACATCCAGATTTGGAACAAGCATCTGTGGATCACACAAATGCTTGTCCCATGTGGGGATCGAACCCGCAGCACGTCGCGCACAGTGGTAATTAGCGTGATGACCTATACCACTCGGCTATCCGTGCAGTCATAAATAAATAAATTATTATTATTTTATTAACGAAACAATTACTTAACACGTTTCAAATCCAATACACCGTAAACATACCAAAACATGAAGACTCGCATATAATTAAATAAGCAAAGACGAATAAACAGGGTTTTAAGGTTAAAGCTAATTATAAAAGCAATGAACTGAACTACATACTTAAACTACAAACGCGGGAAACTTCAAAAGATACCCTTTATACCCCATTATAGTACGGTTCAAAGTCAATCTATCACCAATTTTCCGTCTACCATATTAACTAGCCGAGTAGCTTCGTCATTCTCCCTAAAAAGAGGCTTCAGAACTAAATTGGGACGTGTTCAGGAATTTTGGTAACGTTGCATGACTGTCAGATTGTACTAATAATTATTATACCGTTTTAGCTTATATGAAAGGTGATCGTGTTATCACTAACAAAAATTATAATCTCTATCGGTTACTTTCATAATGATATTATGTACTTTCTTAATAACTAGCTTTTGCTTGTGATTCCACCCGCGTGGACTTCGGTCATCGCGGCAAAAAGACTTCAATGATAATTTGGCAATCTAACACTATAACTCCGGTTTTCAAAATCGTACCAGTAGTTCTTGAGATTAACGCGTTCAATCAAACAAACCAACTCTCCACTTTCATTATATTATAGTAGGTAAAGATTAGTATAGATTATTTAATAAGACACTTCTGACAATCAGTCAAGAAAAACATTTGTGGAAACCTGGATTCCGAAATTGAATCAAAACGCCAAACTATAAGTAAGCAAGCTTGAATATTAAAGTTCGAGCCTTCTCTTTATGGAAAGAGGCCTTTGCCCAACAGTGAGATACTTATAATAAAGCAAATATTTATCTGTTATATTACACAGGAAAGAAATACCTAAAACTTGAATATCACGTATATAGTAATTTTAAGAAATAATCAGATTTTAGTTCTGAACTCTCCCACCGAATATACACGAAGTG
This sequence comes from Plusia festucae, assembly GCA_950381575.1. NCBI lineage: Eukaryota > Metazoa > Arthropoda > Insecta > Lepidoptera > Noctuidae > Plusia > Plusia festucae. The sequence continues at coordinate 4,213,946 of OX494453.1, read as the reverse complement.
GGGGTAGGTCCGCTCAGTATGAGGTGATGCCTGTAATGTATCGAACCCTGAACGTCCTTAACCGCATATCCGAGGCCTATATTCGCGTCATAATGATGGCTCTTATCGATAAATTGCCATAATCACTAAGCTTCAGGAGTTTTTTATCATGAATAGGGCACACGTGGCTTCTATATTTCAGTTAATCCTTTCATCGTTAATGAAGGGAATATAACGTATACAGGATATAACTTAATAAACTTGAGAAATTCTTATTGTCATAATCTTATTATTTTTTTTCTAAACTGAATAGTTTTCGCCACGTCCGCAGAGACACTTCCAAAGGGGGTAAAATGTATTTCCTTCCCCCGTAACTTCTTAAATAAAAGAGTGATAGAACTAAAAAATATATATGATATACATTTTTTATTCCATGTGAAAGACCACCGGAAATTGGTTTGAACGAGATCCAGTAAGTAGTTTTTTAGTACATCATAAATTGTCAACCATAATTTACCTTTCATTCAATCAACATAACGAACTACAAGAACTTTTATATTATGGTTTTTGCTGCTACGGTACCCTTCATGGGCGAGTTCAAATCGCACTTGGCCGCTTGTTTTGTAAAAAAATATCTCATCAGAACACATGAAACTGTATTTTGCGTTTTTAGTTAATTTTGTTACGTCATATTTAATAAATATCATGTTTAGATATCAGATAAACCATTCTACTTGGTTCTGTTGAACATTATTTTAAACACTGTAAACTTTTGTTGTGATAAGACAAACTTCATCATGATTATTCTTAAGACTACATTTTAAAGAGGTCATATTTGTGATGTTGTTTGATTTCCGGCTAATCTCTGGAACAATTGATCCAATTCTCAAAATTGTTATTAATAGACAGACACAATTTCTGAGCGCCAGTGCTAAAAATATATTCATACAAGCGGACGGAGCATCAGGCAACGCCGTCTTGAATAAAGATAAAATATCACAAGCAACTCAGAAAACCCAAATCTATCATCCTTATCATTGACTCGAACCGCTACGCAAAACTGGAGAGAGACCCGACTCCCAGCAATCTTTTGTTTTCCATTTTCATGAACTAATCGTAACAGATGGTGACGACAAGAGTCGAGGAATATTGGAAAACTTTTGAATAAATCAAGACTTTGCTGAAGTCTTTTTGACCCTTGTTACACTAACAAATGGATTTTATTGGACCCTTGTGTTTTGTAGTGTCCGTTTTGATGGAGACAAGCTTTAAATTATAAACGACATTGCCTTTTAGTGGACAATGTACATGTATTATGTGGATTGTTGACCCTTACAGAGGGTCACGTTTATTTGATTCTTGGTTCCACTTTTATAGTCGTGATTCAATATGTATTGAATGTTGGGTTGCCTTTTTATAGTTAACTTAAGCTGCTAAAGATTTTGGTAAACCTGAGTAAAATTTTGTAAATAGTGTCTCGATAGCTTTGCTATTCAATAAACGGATATATGTGCACAAAGTGAAAGGTTCGATCCCCATTACAGGTGAACTAATGTATTGATGTGTAGGTAGGTTCTGTTACGTGTATTTTCTTGTTTATTCTAAGACATGAAAATCGAAAGAAAAAATAATAGGATAGCATCGTGAAGAAACCTGAGAAGAAAATTGTTATCTGCAATCGCCAACCCGCGATGAGCAAGCGTGGTGATCAATGCTCGTTCCTTCTCTGTATAAGAAGAGGCGTGCACCCAGGCACCCACCATCATGCATCAATATCTTTTTCTATCTTCCCGACTATGTATCCCACATGCTGGTTGGGTAAGCCTTCCTGCTCGTCTTGTTCCGGTATAGTAAATAAATGAATAAAAATATATTTTACTTAATCTATTTTTTTTAAGCGGAGGTGGCCTGGGACTTATGATCATGTCGTCGCGGATTTGAATCCCACCCATTACACTACCGACGTGAACCCACTCGTAACACAAACATTCAGCTTAGCACGTGGGGTTAACAAGAATACTAGTAATGAGCGACCCACATAAACAGCATGCATTTTTTTTAATATGTTTCGCTATATCTTAAAACCTATATTAATTATCAAATCCATTGTCCCCAGGTAACTGCTTAGTAATAGCCGCTGTGCTCTGCTCCTCAAAGTTGCGCAGCGTTACGAACCTGTTCATCGTGTCGCTGGCGGTCGCTGACCTGCTGGTAGGGTTGGCTGTACTACCCTTCTCCGCCACTAGAGAAGTTTTTGAGGTAAGCATAGAATAATATATTATAGAATATTTATTTTATTTGTTTCAAACAATGGCTGACTAACGAAGCAATAAAAAGAAGAAACGTGGTAGATTCGTAAGAATTTAAATTAAATTAAAAACATTGTATTTGAAATAAAAATAAACAGACTAGGTTTGGCCCGCATTTTCAACGGCATAAATAGGTCCCGTTACTGTTTAAAATGTGGTCTATGAATCTTCTGTCTTATTCAATCACGCACTTATTATATTTTTTTTATTAACCTTTTAAGTGTCCCACTGCTAGGAACGTCTCCCCCAATCTGATCCAGGCCCCTCGGTCTTGAGCCAGTTCCCACCAATCCAGCGCTTATCAATTATGAGATTTAAAAAAAATCTTATACAAACCTTGTCCTGACAATAAAGTATACAATAAAAAAATAATTATCAAATTCGGCACAGTGGTTCGGAAGTTTGGCAAAATTTGCTGATTATCAGTAGCTATTTAACAAGGAATCTTTCTGATCTCCCGAACATGGAAAGCATTATCGACTGGATTTATAAATACAAAAATTAAGGAATGATACACACATTTATCTACACCATCCTTGGCTGACTGGCAGAGAATGCCTTATGCATTAAGTCTGCGTTTCTACCTAATATGTACAAGGAGTTTAAATAAATGACTGACTTTCGAAGGTACGAAGAGATCTTAGTATATGTACCTATTTATAGATGTTCACCCAAATCAAACCGCAATACGTGTCTAACTTCTTCCTCCCAAAATTAGGTTAACTTCCTTAATTACACCCACATAGGTATAAAACTTTTTTTCTAACTTGAATGATGTTTCTTATCAAGAATAATAATAATTATGTACTAACCTACAAATACGTCATGTACTTTGCTAAGACACCATTGACAAACGGTGAACAAAAACATCATGAGGAAACCTGGATTCCAAAATTGGTATCTGAAATCGCCAATCCGCAATGAGCAATGCTCATGCCTTCTCTATATGAGAAGAGGCATTAGACCTTAAACATTTGTAATGGTAATCATAATTAGAGTATAACTTCACTAGGCACACTCACAACCCAAAGTAATTCGTACCTCCGCCAAATATAGAGGTTTCCTACAAAATAACAAATGAACACCATAAGCCCCATGAAATATCACGAGGTACCATCATTTTCAGTAATTAGACGATTTAAGAGCCTGCAGCGGCAGATGCCACGAATGTAAAGGGCTCCTCATAATGATTCTGAACTTTAACACCCAATTATAAAGTCCTAATTCAAACGGCATTCCATCAGAAATAATTTTAACTGATTTTAAACTTTGTTCGCAAAGATATAGATGCTCATTTTCCGTGTAATGAAACTGAATTCTTATTAGTTGGCTAACGAATTTAAGATTTATGTGGAAGGAAATAAGTTTCAGTTTGCTTCGGGTCGTTTTCTATCAAGGCAGTGTTTTCAATGACGTTATTAGAGCGGCGCGATAAACGGCTATTTCTAGGCTTTTGCGTTTATTCAGGCTAAAGAAGATAAATATTTTGAAAATTGCCAGTTTAAAATTAGCATTCCAGTAAATGAAGTTAAAATAATTATTTGTTCGAAGTTCTTTAATACAACATAAAAAACCGGCCAAGTGCGAGTCGGACTCGCGCACCGAGGGTTCCTTACAAACCTCTACGCGTTCATGAGAAAATTGGTAGTAACTTTAAAATTTTCAACAACATTTTTTATTATAGTACTAGCTTCTGCCCGCGACTTCGTCTGCGTGGACTTCAGAATTGGGTCGAAAAAGAAATGAAAAATGGAATTATATTTTTACCTGTGTATAATGTTGTTAATTTCAAAGCTGTCTACCCACTGCTTAGCTAGTAAACAATTTTCAATTTTCCCTCGGGAACCATTCCAGGAATCGGGATAAAAGGTAGCCTATGTTCTTTTCCATGTCAAAGGCTACATGCATGCCAAATTTCATCCAAATCCGTTCAGCCGTTTTTGCGTGATTGAGCAACAAACATCCAAACATCCAAACATCTAAACATCTAAACATCCAAACATCCACACTTTCACATTTATAATATTAGTAGGAAGTAGGAAGTAGGATGATGTAACTAAAAATTTCCGGGTTTTGCAATTTTTCCTTTGCGGCAATTTGCGGCATAAACGGCTGTATCTTTTGATTGCTTTGGCTTAGGATTTTGATTTTTTTCACAGCTCCAAGGGACAATAGGCCTGAGTATTGGATATAAATTTTAGTTTGATACCTCCACGCTTTCCTGAGAAAAACGGTCTTAACAGACTGACGGACGGACGGAAAGACGGACAACAAAAAGAGCCTATAAGGGTTCCGTTTTGTCCTTTTGAGGTACGGAACCCTAAAAAGTAAAATAATGATCTGCCATGTTGTAAGGCTCGACTGGATTTGACCTGAGGGGCTTCTTTATTTAGGATGGTTTCCTGTTTGTTTTTTCTTTAATTTGTTTATTTGAGTATATTATTTGTAAACGTACCATCTACAAATCCTCCTACATTACAGAAAGAAATTGTTTTTTTAAAACGAAAGAAAGCTTTAATTATGTATACCCTTTTTTAACAAATGTATCAGACATTATTTTGTCCTTTTATGGAGAGGGCCACTCTTGTCACATATTCATTTTTTTAATTAAAAAAAAAAAGACGCCCGCACTAAGGAATTTAATCCTTGTGCCGCGGGGTTTTCACAAACATTCAAATCACATGCACAACGAACACCCAGACTTTGAACAAGCATTTGTGGATCACACAAATTTTAATGCTTGTCTCCATACGGGGATCGAAACCGCAGCACGTTGCGCACAGTGGTAATTAGCGTGGTGACCATATCACTCGGCTATCCGTGCAGTCAAGATCTACCAAATATACAAAAAAAATATTATAAAAATCGGTCAAGCCGTTTCGGAGGAGTTTGATAACAAACAATTTTGACACGACATTTTTATACATAGACTTGCTGAAACGCACAATGTTTGCTGCTTTGTACCAGATAATATTTTTAGCCTATGTGTTAATCCAGGGTGACAACTTCCTCGATACCAAATTTAATCAAAATAAGTCCACCCGTTTGAGTTGAAGAGATCACAAAAATACACACACACTCACAAACTTTCGCCTTTCAAGCCAACACACACACTTACACAATTATTTCACGAATGTTAGTGTGATATAGTTAGCTGGTTTCTTTATCTTAGATCTCATAATTATTTTGACCTAGGAAAATTGTCGTAGTCTTATTCCACACCGGCTAAATTGACTTCTATATGACATCATTTTTTGAAAAATTATCTAATATTTACTTTACAGAAATTGGTGATATAAAGCTAAATTTGAAAAAGATTAAACAAAAGGCTTTTATTATTATAGATACACATCAATATTTTCAATTCATTCACGTCACTACTGAGATTTTGAAATAAACAAGGCACGTAGCAAAACAAACGGTGTTTAACTTTTATTAAATAATTTAGGGTGTGTTCCACTAAGCGGTCCAAACGCACACCTTTAAAAATAAATAAAGATGGCGCGTGACAGAAAAACGTTTCAATTTTAATTTCTCCTATCCTACTTCCTACTAATATTATAAATGTGAAAGTGTGGATGTTTGGATGTTTGTTACTCAATCACGCAAAAACGGCTGAACGGATTTGGATGAAATTTGGTATGTATATAGCCTTTGACATGGAAAAGAACATAAGTTACCTTTTATCCCAATTCCTTAAGTAGCTCCCGTGGGAAAATCAAAAATTGTTTACGAGCGTGGGCAGACAGCTTATTAATATGGTATTTTTCTCTATCACAGCGCAAGCACACATGGGTTAATATTTTATTCCATTTTTCATTACTTTCACATCTTTATTTCCTTTAAGGCCCAATTCTGAAGTCCATGCAAACAAAGTCGCGGGCAATAGCTAGTACGTTGATAAAGAAGGTTTCACTTCAAAAACAAAATATTTAGCAACTATTTTTGTATACCTAAAACAAAGAAACATTTATGCAAGCTAGATTTAAAAATGAACTAAGTAAGGATCGTGTTGCAGCTGTTTCTTTCCCACTACAATTAAGTGTTTAACGGTGAGTTCATTGGCTTGCAGTACTAGACAACAAATGTACCGTATTCAAATATTCATGTTTATATATTATTTGCATGTCTACCCCATCGGTCTAGTCAGGAACGTAAGATAATAACAAATCGCCTTTATTACAAAATCGTAGGGTTCATTTTCGCAATTTGTTTTTATTACTGACGTTCTGTCGGCCGTAGTGACCGTTTTTTGTTTTATTTTTCTATTTTTTGAAATGTGACTGGCTGATTATAAGTTTTATTTTTAAGAACGTATTGCCTTTAAAGGTGAATAGAAAGGAGTTATATCAAATACTAAAGACCTGATTGCAGATGACGCCATTATATGCTTTTTCAAGGCAATGTTAACGTTCATTTTTCTGCATTGAGACGGAAAAGAAGTATAATATTATATATTATTATTTTTTTATGTGGACAACATCACATACATTACTCCGAATACAATGTAAGTAGCTAAAGCATTTGTGTTATGGAATCAGAGACAACAAAGGTACCACAAACACCCAGACCCGAGACAACATAGAAAAGTGTTTTTTTCTATATTGACCCGTCCGGGATCGAACCCGGGACCTCAGAGCTAGCGACATCTTGAAAACCGATGTGTACGCCACTCGACCACGGCGGTCGTCAAAATGAATCAATAATGATTCATTGTTGTTAACCTTCTGCAGACAAGTTTTATTGTTTTGATCAATGACGTCAAACGTCACATTTAAAATCAGGGTTGTAAGTGTTATGAGATGGTTCTTAGCCTTCACATTAGCTCGTTAATCGAACTTAATTTCAAGGCCGTCTTAATTCGCGATACTTTGTAAAACTATGATTTGTCTTGTTTATTTTTAAAAATACTGAATTGATTGTTTTACATATAATTTCAATATTTATTATTACTAACATAGAATTCTCATGTAAATTGAAAGTAATTTTACATTTTTTTTTTGAGCTCAAATAATCATATTATTTATTTATGTAAGCCCGTCTTATCCCATGCTTACTTTTAAGAAATCAAAACTATATCTTTGTGGTTAATCCACTGAACGTAAATAAATTGGTTTCACTTAAAATATTTTCAAAATCTAATGTAAAGTGGAGTAAACGTCATAAAAAAACGAAAAAAACGGCTGGTTCGAGGTGGCGCGGGATAAGGTTAAATAGAAGGACTAGGGGGAGGCCTTTGCCCAGAAGTGGGACAGCATAGGCAATACAACGATTAAGAAAAAATATAGTACTCAAAGTAAATAGAAGTCGTCGGGCTGAGGAAGAGGTGGTGAGATGACTTGGATGCACACCGTTACAGCTGGTTAAAGGTGGCGCATTAAAAAAATAAATGAAAAAAATGGAGGAAAAATTTGCCCAGAACTGGGAACACACAATGTGGAACAGAACAGATGCAAGAACTCTAAACGAATGATTGTACTCATCCTTATGGACAACTTTGTCTATGGGACAAACACACAATCGCGAAAAAAAAAGCGCAGAACTCGACAAAGTGTTCAACAGCTGATTTTTGTTCGAAATTTTGGAGTAAGTCCCTTAGAACCTACAAGTTATTCATAATTATGAGTACCTATGAATGTCCCCTGAAGTGGTATAGTGTTTATTCTGTTACATGTTGTATAGGCTAGTAAAAAAATGTTCTAAGTATACGAAATCACTGCCAATGCTAGTTAGAAATATGATATGGAGAGCTTAACTTCTCAAGCAAGGAAAGTTAGATAAGTGTGACTTCTAAGAATGACGTCATAGCTCTCACATTCAAAACGAGGGCCTAAGAGAATGGATCGCTGACCTTGGAGTTACTTGACCTTCACACTAGTTTTTTTTTCTATTAGATATACTCAAAATTCAATTTTTTTTTTTTTTGTGGAACATAGGTGTTTGAATAGATGTTTACAGTATTATGGGGAACGCTATGTCCTGTTAATAAAGACGTACAAACATGTAACTTAGAACTATTAGACTTATATACTAAACATAGAACATAAAAACTTCAATTATATGCTTAACACAGCTAAACAAACTTACTTTACTTGTCGGTAAGGTACTCCTGTAGCGAATAATATGTCTGACTTATTAAAAATTAAAACAATATTATATACAGGATTATTTTTTATGGAGTGCGTATATTCTACGAGGTAATCAGGTGCATAAAACTGAACAACTTTTCCTAAAGAACATGGTCGAAATCTTAAAATTTTAATTAAATTTAATACAATTTTATCTAGTCTGTAATTCCTACACTTAAAAGCCATATGAAATTTTGTCACGCCACGCATCATTTTTGTCTTTTTACTTAATAGTTTCCAAAATAATATCAGGAAAATGAAAAGTCAGTACGATAACAAATTCATAACATTCTGCAAAACGAAATCTCGGCACGTAACGATCACGGAATGATACCTATTTTTTTAAATTAATCGAAAAAGGACAAAAAGACTAATCCCGAATTGGATTCCCTTGTCGAAATAAAAAATATTGTTTTCCTCATCTATTTATATTCGAAAGTATGTCGCTTAGAAAACAACCTTTATTTTTGGATCCACAAGTTTCATTTTTCAATGATAGTCCAATCTAACTTGCACAAGAAACCTGAAAGAAAACTGGGCCGCCTAGACATACAATTTAAAACACCTTTCTTTTAAAATATTTATATTTACTTTAAAATATATAGCATTTACGTTTCTACTACTAGCTAAAAGGTAAAAAAGCGTCAGAATTTTATTATTTAACCCTATATTGGGTTAAATAATAAAATACTACAGGTAAAAGGCGTTTGACGAAACTAGATTGACCCCTCGTGCTCAGCTAAATGCTTTTGTTACGAGTGGATTCACTTCGGTAGTGCAATAGCTGGGTTTTGAACTGGCGACCACATGATCGCAAGTCCGAAGCCCCAGCTATTAGGTTAAAAGGGGAAAAAGCTTAAAAACTCGACTTTTTTTTGGTTTTCTTTTTTATCCAATTTGGATGTAATACGTACAATAACTTGAAACTTTGCTATTTAGGTACGTAGTTATTTTTAAATCTAAATTATTGTACGTATTTTTTTATTAAAATATTTTACACCTTTTACCACTTTAAAAGAATAACTTAAAATATTAAAAAAGCCTACTTGAATAAAAAAAGATGTTCTAAATTAAATTGTTAACCACCGAGCCACCCAGTAAATATTTTTTTTTAATGATGTGGGTCGCACATTACTAGGAATCTCATTAACCCCTTCGTGTTAAGCTAAAATGCTTGTGTTACGAGTGGGCTTACGTCGGTAGTGTAATGGGTGGGATTCGAAACCGCAACCACATAATCGCAAGTCCGACGCCCTAGCCATTAGACTAGCGCCACTTAGTTTTAGTTATTTATTTACTTATCTATTTAATTACTTATTTATTATACACCTTACATCTATCATTACAAGTAAACCTAATTCAATCAATGTAGTAACTACTTATAACTAGACCTCTAATACAATCACAACTGGTCAAACAACCCAGCTTCGCACAAGCTCCGCGAATTATTTATGACGCACACATTTGCGTTTCACATCGAACTGTTGCCGTATGTGTTTAGACGGAGAAGCAATCGGTTGAAATGATTTTGTGTGGCCCAAGTCATAAGAAATAATAGGTACTTCTAAAATTGAACTTAAAAAATAAATCTTACACTTAATAATATCGCTCGTGGCCTATATATAAAAAAACATAGATTACGCCCAGCAATGGGATCTAATAATAATATTTTTTTTTATTTAACCTAACTGTTGTCCCACTGCTGGGCAAAGGTCTCCCCGCAAGAGAAGAAGACTAATAAATTCTATGGAAAAAATGCTTAATAATAATTGTTTGGTAGTCAATAAAACAGTTTGATTATTTCAATGTCTTAAGTTAAGCGTAATTGCAACTAAACAAAACCTTTTTGACGCGAATTATATAACATTTCAGAATATTTTTTTTAATACCAGTTACTACTGGATTTGAGCTTTACTATTAAATCCTAAAGAAGATATAATGTACGAACACATTTTACTGTGCACTTACTTGAAAGAAGAACACCAAAAAAAAGAGATGGATGGATAGTGTGAAAGATGATATGAGGAAGAAAGGAGTGGATGCTGCATGACGAGTAATAGAGATGAATGGGATAATGACAGGGATGATGTCAGAAATAAGAAAGAACGTTTATTTTTGCAAGTACAATACAAACTTATAAAAACACTATAAAAATAAACAATATAAGTACAGGCAAAAAAAGCTACTTCTAGAAAGCAGCGGTGCTAATTTTTAGTTGGAGCCTGCATTAAAAAAAAACATAAAAAGAAAAAATAAACACAATTTTATTGTGAAGCAGAAAGTTATTACTAATGAAGTACCTGATGATTCTCTAAAACACATTATTCGAACCAATTTAAGTATAATAACTTTTAAAAAGACATCAAAGTACACCAAAACATGATTGAATTTTAATCTATTTGCGATATTGTTTGGCTATTCTCAGAACAATCAAAAACTAAAAGAAGTTTTATTTTGATAGGAATAAATTCATAGAATTCAGAACGCCGCAACTTATTTATATACTTTTAAATCAAACAAACAATATTTCTATTATTGTCTTTATAAACGATTCGAGGATTTCAAATTTCAAAAAGTTTTGGATCAAATCAAACATTGAATGATTATTTAATGTCAATAGTTCTAAAACGAAAATAATGGCTGAGGGTGAAAAATTATCTATACTTTTAATATTATAAAGCTGAAAAGTTTGTTTGTTTGAACACGCTAATCTCAAGAACTACTGGTCTGATTTGAAAAATTATTTCACTGATAGATAGCCCTCTGATTGAGGAAGCCTAGGCTATAGACTATAATTTGCCGCAATAACTGACGCCCACGCGGGTGAAGCCGCGAGCAAAGGCTAGTGATTGATATTCGGGTTTAAACAAAACAATAATTATTTAATTTCGAATGTTAAAAGTGGCTTCTCGCCTGTTTAGGTATATTAGCGATTAACTATGTATATGTGATACACTATTTTAAACCAAATAAGGCGTTTTTCAGGGTTTCGTATCCAAGGTTTAAATTTTGTACATCGAACCCTCCGGGAATCGAACCCGGGACCTCAGAGCTAGCGAAATGGCGATATCTTGAAAACCGATGAATACACCACTCGACCACGGAGGTCGTCAGATTGAATACATCATTTCAAGTTTTTTTTTATCACAAAAAATAATTACCTCGCCAATACACTTTATATCGTACCACACACCAAACCTATATTTTGTAACGAAAAAAGAATCTCTGAAAGTGGGTCGTCGATATCCTGCATCTACTATGTAGTTAGAGCTGAGAGTATCACAGGCATTCATCAAATATACAGATTTGAAATCTTAAAAGTCAAAGGCTACTCAATTATATGTATGCAATGAATATGTAGACATTTTTAAAGGCTGTAGTAGCTAATTATCCCTTTGTGTATGAGCATACTTAAAGATTAACACGTGGTTAGTTACTTGGGTTAGGTACTTGGTTAAAAGTTAGTGACTAAGTATTAGCCGTACGGTTAGACCAATAAAAGAGGTTAAGCTGCTCTCACCGCGGCGTTCCGTGGATGGGTGGCCTTTTGTAAACATACTGAGACCCCTCCATGCCTGAAAGCACGCGGAAAGCACGTTAAGCCGTTGGTCCCGAATGTTAAACGACGAACTTTCAACGAACAATTCTGAAACCATTCAAGAAGTCAGATAGGTAGTCGCTCCATATAAATAACGGTATTCCGCTAAATCTAGTAAAACTGGTAGTTGACCCAACATTGCTTGGGAAAAGGCTAGGCTGATGATGAAGTGGTTAGTTACATCTTTTATTGACCAAGCCTACCTAAAATCTAGGTAAGTCAGTGCTGACGTAAATTTGAATGATAAAATACTTGAATTTGCCTTTGTCCATCCATGATCCCTGTTCAATTCTTCAAAGGTCAATTTACAATTGGTTAGCCCTCAGTCGCGGTAGAAACTACGGGTGATGTGATCCGATAACTTAATTATTTGGGATAAAAATAACCTATGTAGTAATCTAGGGTGCCAGCTACCTCCAAACCAAATTTCAATAGAATTGGTCAGGTCGTTTGAGCGGAAAGAGGTAACACAAACTTTCGCCTTTATAATAAACTAGCTTCTGCCCGCGACTTCGTACGCGGATCCTGTTGCTTATGCCAGCGACAACAGGGTCGTCAAAATAAAAGATCTGAAACGTCTGATGTCAAAATCTAAGAGCCCGGGGACGGGAAAACAACGTGATGCGCGAGACGATTCGAGACCCTCCAGATCTTTAATTTTTGTAAGATAGCAGGAAATGCCCATCAGAACTTTTGCTCACGATCAGCTGTCAGTCGCGCATCATATTCTTCACTGGTCTCTAGAGACCTGGATGTAGATGCGTAAATGCGATGAGAATGCAGGCGTGCTTCGCGATCCGAAGAGATTTCCACGGAGCGAGTTGCAGCCTGATCTTCCCGAACAGCATCAAGTCTCTCTCGACGCCCTTCGTTAGATTCTTGGGATCTTATGATCCTCAATCTTTTAGCTCCTTTGGAACAGAGGGAAAGATTTGACCTCTTTCATCATGGTTATAGTTTTATTGTGAAGATACCTGATCAATTAAAATCTAAGTGACTGCAAAGTAAATTAAACGCTCAAATTACATAAACCCGAAGGCATATAATTATATTCGATAAAAAAAAAAAAAAAAAATTGGGAGTTTTGGCCAGTTGAGTCGAATTATAAATGATATACCATCGTCATCGAAAATCAGTCCTAAAGGTTATGTTATTTTATAATTATACAGTGAAATTAATGATAGCTTTGATTTCCAAGTCAGATGTTTCAAATCTTCGATTTTTATAAGTCAACAGGGAATGCCCATCAGACCGAACCACTTTTGCTAAGACGTCATTCCTATATGTGTTATGGTGTAGCCGGGCTCGTGGAGTTCGACAACAGGTGTTCCAGATCTTCAATTTTTATACGTCAACAGAGAGTGCTCATCAGGCTGAACAACTCTTGCTAAGACGTCATTCCTTTATGTGTTATGGTGTAGCCGGGCTCTTGGAGTTCCACAACAGGTGTTCCAGATATTCAATTTTTATACGTCAACAGAGAGTGCTCATCAGGCTGAACAACTCTTGCTAAGACGTCATTCCTATATGGGCTATGGAGTAGCCGGGCTCTTGGAGTTCCACAACAGGTGTTCCAGATCTTCAATTTTTATACGTCAACAGAGAGTGCTCATCAAGCTGAACAACTCTTGCTAAGACGTCATTCCTAAATGTGTTATGGTGTAGCCGGGCTCTTGGAGTTCCTCAACAGGTGTTCCAGATCTTCAATTTTTATACGTCAACAGAGAGTGCTCATCAGGTTGAACAACTTTTGCTAAGACGTCATTCCTATATGTGTTATGGTGTAGCCGGGCTCTTGGAGTTCCTCAACAGGTGTTCCAGATCGTCAATTTTTATACGTCAACAGAAAGTGCTCATCAGGCTTAACAACTCTGCTGAGACGTCATTCCTATATGTGTTATGGTGTAGCTGGGCTCTTGGAGTTCCACATTAGGTGTTCCAGATCTTCAAATTTATTCTCTCAGCAGAAAATGCTCATCACGTGGAACAATTTTTGCTATGGTACCATTTTTGTATCTCTTATAGTTTAGCTGGTCTGTTGCGGTTCTGCATCAGGCGTTCAAATTTCCAAGATAAATTATAGCCTATATGTTGCCCAGACTTAATACCTATACAACAAAAAAAAAATCATTCAAATCCGTCCAGTAGTTCCGAAGATTAGCGTGTACAAACAAACAGACAAACAGACAAACAGACATACAGACAAACAGACAAACAGACAGAATTTTTTTTTTGGATTCGTGCTCTATAACTGTTTGTAAACCCCCCTCAATTATTATTTTTTTAATATATTCAATGTACAGACACAGTTTTTTTACTGTTTTATTATATGTATATAGATATAAGTGTGAAGTGTGATATAGTTTGAAACCTTTTTTTTATTAAAGTAAAAAATAATAATTTTAAATTGGAAAGAACCAATATTACTTCAAGAAGGGTACGGGAAACAAATGAATATCGTAAAAATGCTACAACTTTACAAACATGGAACCAATATATCGTATCGAAAAAGGGTATCATTGGGTGTGGCGATACCATACCCTGGGAATAGCAGCGGGAGCCAACCGATTTACGTCAATATTTATACCACAACATGAATCAAAAGGGTCCTGTTTGCTTTAATAACCTTATTTTTAGGGTGTTAATGTTTTAAAATGAATATTGAATCGCGGTTTTTTGGGTTTGAATGAGTTTCAATATTGTCTGTTGGACTTGTAAAGATTGTGGGCTCTGGCCTCAATTAATGTGAGTTTTCAGTGGCCTAATTATTTTGTTTTGTTATTATTGGATATAATCGAATAGTTACAGTAAAATAGTAATCAGTTTCCCCTATTAAGTTAAAGACAACAGGTATTATAAGTATATAAGTTAAATTAGCTCTGTACAAGTATACAACAAGCTATGTTTGGACAAAAAATAAAGACAAAAAATTGGTAACATGTTGAAATTACATGAAAATCAATTAAATTGTCGGAACAAGTAAATAAAAATCAAAGTACATCCCGTAGGATGCCCGTAGGCTTAAGATATAAATATGAGCCACTCGCTGAAGAAAATTATCAATGACAACTTTATATTGAATCCGTTTTTTATATTTTTATAACAAGGTTGTACGCAGTAGCTACGGCGTAACCGTGACATTGTAGCCGTAGCGCATCGGGAGCGGCGTAGCGATTGACGTCACTGCTACGCGATCTACGTAGTTGTTTCGCGTTGGTGGCCGGTTTTCGTTTTCAAATAAAAATATGCGAAATACGCTTTGGGATTACGACAATACTACAGTTTGTTATGTCGTTTATCTGAACTATTTAAATTAAAAAATATTTAATTTGTATAATTATGCAGTTTGGTTAGTATGCCAAGGGCCTATTTCACCATCGTCAGATATCTTTATTCGAGGAATAATTTTGAAATTTCGACAGTTGTTTCATACAGAAACTGTCAAACGTTAATTTTATTCGTCGAATAAAAGTTATCTGATGATGGTGAAATAGGCCCTAAATAATAAAGTTACATTGTCATATATATTTAATCATTGGCTATTCGTTGAAGACGTAGTTAGGTGTCTATTTAACGACATTGCGTAACAATATATTTTTCATATCAATCACCATAAAAAATTATGACTCATCAGTAAAATTTAAATCACATCTTAAGACGAAAAACAAGATGACAAACAAACATACATAAACACAAATAATTGAAAACTCGTAAAGTCAGCCTTCGCTATTAAATTAACGATCTTCAGTTTCCAGTCTATACCGTCAAGAGGTTATACGGCTATACATAGCCGTAAAGGTCGGCTACTGGCTATAAAGGCTAGCCGTAATAACCTTGTGGCCGGCGATGCGATTTCACTAGTTTCAAATGAAATCGAATGAGACCAAACTAAAACTAGTTTCAGTGAATTGGCATAATAAAGTTTTTAGAAGTTCTAACTGTATAATTATAATGATTGGATTCTATTGATATCAATTTTTATGAGATGGTAATTTATCTACGGCCCAAAAAAAAAGGTTTTTTATTAGTTTGATGTTTTGACGAAACACACATATATATAGCCAGTCAATATGTTTCCTTGTAGCGTCGTAACTCTAAAAGGAATTAACCGATTTTGATGTGTTTTTATTGTCAAAATAAAAACAAACGAAAGCTGATATAATCGAGTAGGTTAGTAGCTATAATTTACAAACCTCTGTTCCGAGGTTTGAAAAATAATCTCTTTTGATTTTTTCTTTAATATGTACGAAATGAAACGTATGAAAATGTGTTTTCATTGTCCTATATTCCTTTGTTTGGAATAACAAATAAATACACGTATACGATCTTATAGGCTAACTTACAAAACAAATACATGATGCGAAAGTGTAACTCACAACGTTATCGACAGAATACTAATGAAATGTCCAAAATTTTGTACGAAAATCGTTAACATCGATCATGTCTTACGTAATCCTACTATTATAAATGTGAAAGTTGTGAAAGTGTGGATGTTTGGATGTTTGTTACTCAATCACGCAAAAACGGCTAAACGAATTTGGATGTAATTTGGCATGCATAGCCTTTGACATGGAAAAGAACATAGGCTTACTTTTATCCCGATTCCTTAATTAGTTCCCGAGGGACAACCCAATTCTGAAGTCCACGCAGACGAAGCCGCGGGAAGAAGCTAGTCCTACTAATATTATAAATGTGAAAGTGTGGATGTTTAGATGTTTGGATGTTTGGATGTTTGGATGTTTGTTGCTCAATCACGCAAAAACGGCAGAACGGATTTGGATGAAATTTGTCATGCATGTAGCCTTTGATATGGAAAGGAACATAGGCTACCTTTTATCCCGATTCCTTAAGTAGTTCCCGAGGGAAAATTGAAAATTGTTTACGAGCTAAGCCGTGGGCTGACAGCTTAGGAATTTGACATTTTTCTCTATTACATCGCAAGCTATATATAACACGGGTGAAATTTTATTCCATTTTTTATTACTTTCACATTTTTTATTTCCTTTTTGACCCAATTCTGAAGTCCACGCAGACGAAGTCGCGGGCAAAAGCTAGTAAATTATAAGTTTTGTTTCTCCAAAACCTTACAATATTAGGTGCGTTAAGAACACATCAAAACATTGTACCTGTTAATAGTCTCTTATGATTGGCTTAGTGAAAAACATTAAGATATCTTTCCATCGTCTTCACTATCATATTACACGATCCATAGTAAATGTCAAGTGTATTCATGCAACATTCAAATAAGAATTCTGAAAGTAGTATGTTATTTAACACTGAATACTTCGCCTACGCAAGTATTAAGAATTGCTTATACATACTATGAAGCCCATTCCGTGTGCAAACGAGATGCAGCTATGTCCACTGTAGAGCGCCATCTCGCTTCCACAGCGACTACAGCCCCGCTTTATGAGTTCATGGTAAAGGTACAAGGAATACCAACACGTGTAAAGTATTCTTAGAAACACCTTTTAAAAAGATATTTCTAAAAACTTGTTGCAGTACTTATAAGTTTTTTCTGAACCGATTGAATAAAACGATCTTTAAATAGATTGCAGAGAATAAGGAAAGTTATGAATTGTTTTATAATTATAATATATTTTTTTGTGGTTTGTACTTATGTAACAATTAGTTTATTAATTATATAAATATATAAATATTTAATTGTATTTGCCGGTCAAGTGCGAGTCGGACTCGCGCACCGAGAGTTCCAAACAAATCTAAGTTTAAAAATATAATTGATAAAAATATTTTTATTATATGATGTTATTAAATAATTGCAGTTTTAGCATTTTTTTCATTATTTGTTCAACACGTTGCTTCGTATCAAATTTCCAGATTCTAAGTTCACGGGAAGTACCCTGTAGGTTTTGATTCCCTGGCGAGTGTCAAAAATTTGCGGCATCAACGGCTGTATCTATTGATTGCGTTGGCGTAGAGTTTCATTTTTTAACAGCTCTTAAGGGACAGTAGACCTGAGTATTTGATATTTTGAGCTTGATACCTCCACGCGTTCCTAAGAAAAAGGGTCTTGACAGACGGACGGACGGACAACAAAGTGATTCTATAAGAGTTCCGTTTTTTCTTTTGAGGTACGGAACCCTAAAAATTTACACAGAATTAAAAAGCAAAATAGTTCATATGTAACATTACATTTAATAGCTTAATCTATTATCTATATCTATACATATAATAAAACAGTAAAAATACTGTGTCTGTACATTGAATATATTAAAAAAAAAAAAATTGAGGGGGGTTTACAAACAGTTATGGAGCACGAATCCAAAAAAAAAATTCTGTCTGTTTGTCTGTATGTCTGTTTGTCTGTTTGTCTGTTTGTCTGTTTGTCTGTTTGTCTGTTTGTCTGTTTGTCTGTTTGTTTGTACACGCTAATCTTCGGAACTACTGGACGGATTTGAATGATTTTTTTTTGTTGTATAGGTATTAAGTCTAGGCAACATATAGGCTATAATTTATCTTGGAAATTTGAACACCTGATGCAGAACCGCAAGAGACCAGCTAAACTATAAGAGATACAAAAATGGTACCATAGCAAAAATTGTTCCACGTGATGAGCATTTTCTGCTGAGAGAATAAATTTGAAGATCTGGAACACCTAATGTGGAACTCCAAGAGCCCGGCTACACCATAACACATATAGGAATGAAGTCTTAGCAAAAGTTGTTCAGCCTGATGAGCACTCTCTGTTGACGTATAAAAATTGAAGATCTGGAACACCTGTTGAGGAACTCCAAAAGCCCGGCTACACCATAACACATTTAGGAATGACGTCTTAGCAAGAGTTGTTCAGCTTGATGAGCACTCTCTGTTGTCGTATAAAAATTGCAGATCTGGAATACCTGTTGTGGAACTCCAAGAGCCCGGCTACACCATAGCACATATAGGAATGACGTCTTAGCAAGAGTTGTTCAGCCTGATGAGCACTCTCTGTTGACGTATAAAAATTTAATATCTGGAACACCTGCTGTGGAACTCCAAGAGCCCGGCTACACCATAACACATATAGGAATGACGTCTTAGCAAGAGTTGTTCAACCTGATGAGCACTCTCTGTTGACGTATAAAAATTGAAGATCTGGAACACCTGTTGTGGAACTCCAAGAGCCCGGCTACACCATAACACATATAGGAATGACGTCTTAGCAAGAGTTGTTCAGCCTGATGAGCACTCTCTGTTGACGTATAAAAATTGAAGATCTGGAACACCTGTTGTCGAACTCCACGAGCCCGGCTACACCATAACACATATAGGAATGACGTCTTAGCAAAAGTGGTTCGGTCTGATGGGCATTCCCTGTTGACTTATAAAAATCGAAGATTTGAAACATCTGACTTGGAAATCAAAGCTATCATTAATTTCACTGTATAATTATAAAATAACATAACCTTTAGGACTGATTTTCGATGACGATGGTATATCATTTATAATTCGACTCAACTAACCAAAACTCCCAATTTCTTTTCATTTTTTTTATCGAATATAATTATATGCCTTCGGGCTTATGTTATTTGAGCGTTTAATTTACTTTGCAGTCACTTAGATTTTAATTGATCAGGTATCTTCACAATAAAACTATAACCATGATGAAAGAGGTCAAATCTTTCCCTCTGTTCCAAAGGAGCTAAAAGATTGAGGATCATTAGATCCCAAGAATCTAACGAAGGGCGTCGAGAGAGACTTGATGCTGTTCGGGAAGATCAGGCTGCAACTCGCTCCGTGGAAATCTCTTCGGATCGCGAAGCACGCCTGCATTATCATCGCATTTACGCATCTACATCCAGGTCTCTAGAGACCAGTGAAGAATATGATGCGCGACTGACCGCTGATCGTGAGCAAAAGTTCTGATGGGCATTTCCTGCTATCTTACAAAAATGAAAGATCTGGAGGGTCTCGAATCGTCTCGCGCATCACGTTGTTTTCCCGTCCCCGGGCTCTTAGAATTTGACATCAGACGTTTCAGATCTTTTATTTTGACGACCCTGTTGTCGCTGGCATAAGCAACAGGATCCGCGTACGAAGTCGCGGGCAGAAGCTAGTTATTATAATAAATCATCTGTAATCACAAGAATGTTGGTGTTAAACTGTTGCTGTTACGTACGGTAATAACAATTAGATTCCCACAAATAATATTTATGTTTCAACGCGAAATAATCCTTTAATTACAGAACTGTCTGTGATACGCCACCTGGTTTGTTTCTCAAGTGCTTATTAATTATTTTGCGTAAAGTACCTTGGTAATATAATGTAGCCATGTTTTGTTTTCGTATATCTTATCAAAGTATAATGGTGGACAAAAAAATAGGCCACCCTTGTTTATGTGATTTTTTCATTGATAACGTTCTGTTTAAAAATTTTGCTTACTTGCATGGGTTCGAACCTGCAACCATTGAACCGCTAGGCCACGACGTACATCTTCTCAGTATGGCAACAAAATTAAGTTCAGATCCTGACGTGTTATCCTGCATTCCATAAGGGGTCACCGAGGGTTTATTATACAACACCCACATTTAATGCATAATAGCAGTCCCATATCACTAACATCTAAATTAAAGTGTATGTACACCTCACGAATTGAGACACAGGTGTACCTTCTACTTCAATTTAGCTACACCAAAGATAAAATCAAACGCACACCTGATTTCTGGAATCAGTAAGCTTAGTATTAGTCCATCGTGGGAGCCTAGCGGTTCAATGACCGGATTGTAATCCACATGGTTGCAGGTTTTAATATAAATACAACTGCTGCATATAAGCAATGCGGCTGACAATCAACAAAATAACAAATGATCATGCTCATCACATTAAGATTTTTCTTGGGTGAGAATCGAACCCACGACCTCCAGTTTAGGAGTCAGGTCACTATATAGGACACTAATCACTACACCGACAGGCCATTCAAAATCATAATTGACTTACAAAAAGCGAAAAATCTAATTCACACTTAACAGGCACAAAATGGCTGATTCAATAAATGTTGGTCCCATGATCTGGGTTTTATAAAGAAGATTCAAATTCTTACTCGGCTCCAAATAAAATACGCCTTAGAAGCAATAAGGGGATTTGATACAAAGGCAAATTCAGATCTTTGTACGTATGTGGGATTCGTGACTGTTGTCAACGTCATTTAGAAGTTTTGTGAAAAAAAGAAAGTGTTTTGTGAAAAGGTTTTCCTTCAATTGGTTTTTCAATGAGGCCTTGTTTGGGTTTGTTGGTAAATGATCCCTATTATGAAGTTTTATATCGTACTAGCTGTACCCGCGACGTTGTTCGCGTTGATCAGTCGTAATAGGTATAAGTGTGTAAAAATATTTTGACTGAAATCTCAAGTCGACAGATATTTTCTTTTCGTTTGTTACGCAATACCTCGGGAATTTTGTAATTGATCAATTTCAATATTTTTTTTGTATCAATTGGGTTAACATAACACGTGGTCCCATACACCATAATTATATCATCAAAATTATTCTCAAAATCTCAGAACAAAATTGCTTATAATTATTGTACGTAGGTAGAAGATAAATATTTACACTTATGATTATTCTATGACTGAAATTTAAAAGTGTTTGAAACTTTATGTAGGCTTTGTACTAATGTAGTTTGATGTATTCTTGTTCGTTAGATAAATGTTCTTCTGTAGACTACAATACACAAATACGATTGCGGGACCTAGAGTCAGAAATATTTGTAGTTACATGTTTGTATTAGCTCGCGATTTTTTTTGTGAATTTAACTGAATTTACTAATTTTGTAGTTATATAGTTACACATACACACCGCTCGTAACTCCTTTACAGTTAGGTATTTTTGGTAAGATGTAAATTTTTCACTGTCACATGAGAGAGTAATTCGATCAACCGTTGAGAAAAAGGTGCTTTTTCTGCCTATTGACATGTTTATAAGTTAAGATTTCACGGTTTTCCCTTTCATATAATTAACCGTGTTTGTTGAAAAGGTTCGATCTTCATAATTGTCCCTGTTGATGATCCTATAACAGTACCTACAGGGTGTAATTTTTCGCATTTTAGAATGTTCGATTCCCGGGTGTGCAAAACAGATTATTAAAACTTAAGTATGGATAGAGCTGAAAATGAAATTGATTTGAATTTATATGTTAAAAGAATTAAGAAATGTTATCGCCTTATCGCGTTTGCTATCTCCATTAGGTATTAAGAGTTCCCTTCAAATGGCCTTAACAAAATAAACCTGAGTAATAGCAGCTTCCTTTGAACGTTTAAAGGATTTTTTCGACGATATTTATTTTGAGTTTGATATTAAGCCGAGTGTCAATATAGCTGTGAGCAAAAATAGCTCATTAGAATGGATGTTTTTCGATGTCCACTGTCCTAAATATTACTATGGTGTCCACAAACGACCAAAAGAGAAGGGCATTCATTTCTTGGCTCTTTTCTTTTTGTTTTATACCAGATAGTCCTGTTTACCCTTGCTGATAATTTTGCATTACGGTACTGGAATAGAGCAAAAGGGAGGATCACTGCAGGCGGCCGGGAGGTAGAAAGCGGCACCAAAACGCTAAATGCGTATAAACAATTTCCAGCTAAATATGTAATTGTCATGTCTCCATGTCGTGGTGGCCCAGCGGTTCAATGACCAGATTCGCATGCACGTGGTTGCAGGTTTGAACCCAGGCAAGTACCAATGTGACTTTATCAAATTAATATGTACTTTCTTCATCATTCTAAGACATACCTACATGACAATCGGTGAAAAAAAACATCGTGAGGAGAACTGGATTCCAAAAAATGGGAATCTGAAATCGCCAACCCGCAATGAGCAAGCCAGATCAATGCTCATTAAATTCCTTCTCTTTATGGGAAGAGGCCTGTGTCCGGCAGTGGGACGTTTATAGGCTGGTATTTTATGCAATTTTCATGACAGTTGCATCGTAAGCCTAGTGTTCATAATTGCGACTACCGTGAGCGAGGTTTCAGATTAGAATCTAGGGTCAGGCAGTTTGGACGGGTTTACATCCACACGACTGTCCGATGGTCATAATTATATTATGATCTTTGTTGGTCATAACAATCCATAACCATTCCTACCGAAATATACCTACTGAATTATTCAGTAAAATTGGTATCTACAGCTGTAACCGGTGAAAAAGAAAGTTTACTTCAACAGCTTGGGACATGGTAGAATGTAATTTTGACGTGCACATTTTGACCAAAGCAGAATTAACGAAAATCAGAGATCTTGTGAACTGCCGTAAATAATGTCTGGATAAATACATCCATAGTGTATAAATAATAATAATGACCGGAACAAAAGCTGGAACGGGCGCTATATCCTGTATATTTATTTATGCCAGCTTAACAGTTTGCCATCAGATCTCGTCACACGCAGGCATTTATCAGTAGTCGATGCGAGGTTCAAATACCGTCCGATCAGTTTAATAAAGACAAAAAGATGATAAAGTAACCTTGATGACCTACCTGTACCCGCGACGTTGTTCGCGTTGATCAGTCGCAATAGGAACGCATGTGAAAAATATTTTTGACTGACTGAATCTACTGTTACAGGTATTTGAAAATTCGATTTCTCATAAGTAACTCGCAGAAATTGCGGGATTGAGATGGTGGACTTATCTTCTAACTGACTATGAACTTCACCTGTTTAAAAGTAAACTGTGATTGTAAAAACTTTATACATTTTTGTTTGTTTCGATCAGGCATTACATGAGCAGCAAGCTATCTTGAGCATTTTAAAGAATTTGAACTGTTTTTATAATATTTATTTCTTATAATAACCACCTGTGTAAAAAATTACAAACTAAAAAATTATATAAAGCCACAAAAAGTGTTAGCTCGATACATTTAAAATTCTGTAAGAAAGTCGGTGCTAGAAATAATATAAAACAAAAATAAAACAAAATATGTAGTAACATCAGGATTTGAACATGCGGCAAGATATTTCACATTTCCTATCGTACAACCACCAAGCTGATTAATACTACTGAAAGCTTCGTAAATAGTTGTTCATACTTCAATAAACTGATCGCTATGGCAACGTTATTTTCGCCATGGTTACTTGGTTGTTTATATGTCAAAGATTACGTGTACCGATGAATTGAGATTGTGTAAATTTAAGGTTTGATCCCTATTCAATATGGACGACCATATTGAAGAGAGCTCATCCTAAATTGGACTTTGTGTCGCCGATATCGCTTTCTATTGATTCAAATGTACATAACTTTTTTGTTTATGAACCGATTTCGATGAAACAACTACTAAATGTTATGGGAAAGTTGAAGCCATACGTCAGTCAAAACGGCATTTAAATCAATCCAGTCGCTTCTGAGATCATCGCGTACAAACGCACAGACAAACAGACAAAAATTAAAAAAAAAAGAATTTCGGCTTCCGTTACTTGAATAGAACGTGTGTATGTAGTTTTTTTTCTAAAATATTCAATGTACAGACACTGGTCGTTTACGATTTTATTATATGTATAGATTTTTAGGGTTCCGTACCTCAAGAAAAAAAAAGAACCGCTACAGGAATTCTTTGTTTTCCGTATGCCTGTCCGTCCGTCTGTCTGTTAAGACCCTTTATCTCAGACACTTGGAGATATCGAGTTGAGATTAACACCACACGTTAAGTTTTATTCCCTTGATCCTGTGTATCAAATTTCCAAGTTAACGTATAAAAATCTATTTATAGATACAGCCGTTTATACCACAAAAAACCTATATTTCGACACTTTCAAGGGAATAAAAATTAATAGGGTACTTCCGATTGACCCAGAACTTTGAAATTTGGCAAGTAATATCGTTGAGTACTAAAAGAACAGGGAAAAGTCCAAAAACTTTACATTTCTAATTAAAATAATAGCAGTGCCTCGTGGTTTCACTTGCTTTGCTCTTTTCCAAGACAAGTACCTAATGTGTAATATTTTCCCGAACATTTTAGTAATTATTGTTAGTTAGTTTAAGTTAGTTTTTTGCTTTTTTATTTTATTCAATTCAAATTCAAATTCATTTATTGCATATATGGTAATACAGGTGGTTTTTTGACAAACAGGAAAGTTGTTAGTGTCACCATATTCTGCTCTGGGCATGCAACATTTAGTACGGAACATGATTAGTCCCTAAATTAAAAGTTTAAATTCATTCAAGTTCAAAATTACATGTCTTTTAAATTGCCAATTAAATAAAAAGTATATAATGTCAAAATAGTTAATAATGTCAAAGTAAATCCAATGCTAAAATGTCAAGAATGTGAAATCCGTAATTTATGTCAAACTTAAGTAATTAACATTATTCAGAGTTTGTCACACAAATATACATTAACACTATAATAAGATTTTTCCAATAAATGCATTTTCTTTCTTTCTTTTTTATATAATTATGATACTAAAGTAATTAAAAGGTTTTATTAACGCAGATCTCTTAGGAAGAGAGGGCGCCATAGTGCTACTGTTTACATCGTCTCCGTAATACTTTCTGATTTAAAATAGTCAAAGTGCATATAACCTACTAAATAGAAGAAAAGTTAAAAAGAAACAACAAGAATATAAACATATATTGTGAGCAGTGCTAAATACTAGTGCAAAAAACATTAACCAGTGAAATAAACTCAAAGCTAAAAAACTGTTACTGTGCGATGAAAAGTTGTCCTTCTCGGAACAAAAGCCAATATTGAGTGATCAGACTCGCGTAAGCTACGTGGGCTGTTGTTTAAACAAATAGTGAGGACTTATAAAGAAAGTGATAAAAATCATAACCTAATTTATCACATGAATCAGCATAGCTGCAAACATAGATACGTCAACAACGCCATCTTTTACAATCCAAGAATACTAGACAAGAAACGAATACGTCAATACCGGGTCGATTAGAAGATTGAGCCGAGTCGGTAATTTGTTAATAGTACGGAATTCTGTCACGAGAGGGCGCTATTAGCAACAAAAAAACAAACAGTAACCCTATCTTAACATGGAAGAAGTATTAAAAGCACTCCAAAAAATCCAAAAAGAACTAGACGAACAAAAAATAACTATACAAAAAAGCGGAGAAAATGTAACAGAACAAGTAACGCAAAATATAAATAATATATTAGACGAAAAATTCAAGACCTTAGAAGAAAAGTATGAAAACCTCAAGGATAAATTGGATAACCAGGAAAAAAGATTATATTTCCTCGAGAAACAGGCTAGACAAAGAAATATAGTCCTATTCGGCCTAAAGGAAACTGAATCTTCTTACTCCAATTTAGAAAAGGTAATTATAAATTTCATAAATGAATACTTTACCACAAAGATAGACTATAGAGACATACAGGAGGCTAAACGAATTGGAAAAAAAGGGGAAAGGCCACGACCAATAATTATCACTGTTTCAACACTTGGTACAAAAATAGCCATATTTAAACAGAAGAAAGTTCTTGAGGATACCCCATATTACATAAAAGAAGACTATCCGGAGTATGTCTTAAATAAAAGGAAGGAGCTGCAAGAGCAAGTACGAATTGAAAAAGAGAAAGGAAACTCAGTCAGAATTAAATACGATAAAATAGTAATTATGAATAAAAACTCAAACACATCAAGTAATAATAAACGAATGTTATCAAACTCTCCTGAAAACAATACCACTTGCATGAACCCTAGCGACGAACACAAATCGCAGGTAAATAAGAAAAATAAAACAGGGACTTCCGTACAAAGATCATCCAGTCTATCAGAAGGGCCAATAAAACCGGGCATATTAAACTTCTTTCATACTAAACACCCAACCAACACATCGAGAAACCAAGAAAACAAAAACGATAACATATAACAATTAAAGACCCCCTCTCACGCGCAAAACTACACTGAAAATACGCCAAAAAAGAAATATCTTCCAAGCCGGCTGGTCACCGTGGAAGAATATGACCACAATCCTCCAAAGATATCACCAAAAGATCCTGAAAAAAGGTCAAAAAGGAAAAATGAAGCATTTTACATATTGACCTACAATGTTAGAACTCTGCTATCATACGAACGAATAATAGAACTGGAAAAAGCATTAACACATGTAAAATACGATTTAATAGGTTTATCAGAAGTCCGACGCTTTGGAAACAACATAGAAGAATACAACGAATTTATTCTCTGCAGTACAGGACAAACACAGGGCAAATATGGAGTCGGTTTTATTATACAAAAGTACCTGAAAAAATATATAGAAAGTTACCTGGGTATCTCTGAACGCGTCGCTCTGCTTAATCTTAAAATACCAGGTAAGAATTTCACCGTTATACAAGTATATGCCCCAACAGAAGCCGCAGATGAGGAAGAAGTAAATATTTTTTATGATACCGTCTATGAGGCAATGAATAAAGCACATGAAGATTTTATTATAATGGGTGATTTCAATGCCAAAATTGGTAAGCCACAAAAAGATGAATACTTAGTTATGAAACAATATGGATATGGAACAAGAAACGCGCGTGGTCAAAGACTTATAGACTTCGCCATGGAAAACAAGCTAACTATCATCAATACTTTTTACAAGAAAAAAGAGAAAAGAAAATGGACCTGGCAGTCTCCGAATGGCCAACATAGAAATGAAATAGATTTTATCCTGTCTAATCACCCTCAATCATTTCAAGACATAGAAACACTAAGTATAAACTTTACATCAGATCACAGACCACTCAGAGCTAAAATATCACTTACTAAACCAGTTAAAACTCGAACCAGGTTTGTTAATAAGCAAAATAGTACACTTAAAAAAGAAGAAGAAATAAAAATGTATAAGGAACACTTGCATACCCAAATATCTCAACTCCACAACGAGCCCATAATGTCAGTACAAGACTACTATGATAAAATAATAATTCACATCACAGACAGTCTACAAGTCGCACGAACCTCACATTCAACGAAAGCGCGCAGTGTACTCACAAAAAATACAGAAATACTTTTAAAACGAAGACAAGAGCTACAAAGGACCAAAAATAAAACACGAACAATGAAAAATGAACTAAAAGCATTATACAAATTGACAAGTAAATATATAAAAAGA
The DNA here is from genome assembly GCA_950381575.1 of Plusia festucae. NCBI lineage: Eukaryota > Metazoa > Arthropoda > Insecta > Lepidoptera > Noctuidae > Plusia > Plusia festucae. The sequence goes on along the minus strand of OX494453.1, from coordinate 4,185,891 downwards.
GATTATAAAAATCATAGAAGTAATATCCTTCAAAAACATGTAGAGCAAAGTGGAAGTTTGAAAAAGGGATTTAAAGAATTGCGGACAAATAAAACATGGATTGAAAGTCTGAAAAAGTCAGGAAATAGAGATACTGCTTACAACCGAAATGACATAATTAACATTGCTACAAATTTTTATAAAAAACTATATAGTACGCCGGATTTAAACAGAGACACAAACCTATTCGAAAACGATTACATCCATACAGAAACGTCACAACCCCTTATAGAACCAATAGATTATACTGAAGTTACTGGAACAATAAGAAGATTAAAAACAGACAAAAGCCCAGGATCAGATAACATCACTAACGACGCCTTAAAAACCGCCTGTTGCATACTAGCTGACCCACTAACAAAATTATTTAATTTGATAATCGAATCTGGTGTCACGCCGTCTCAATGGTCCGAATCTAATATTATCTTGCTATACAAGAAAGGAGACCCAAGAGACATCAGCAACTACAGGCCGATAAGCCTTTTACCAAGTATATATAAGCTTTTCTCTACAATAGTCAATCAAAGAATCAGTACAACATTGGAGAACAATCAACCTATCGAACAAGCGGGATTTAGGAGGAACTTTTCAACTATAGACCACATTCACACATTAGAATTAATAATTGAAAAATATCAAGAACAACAGAGACCACTATATATCACTTTCATTGATTACCAAAAAGCTTTTGACACAATCTCACACGAAAGTATATGGGACAGTCTAAAGGCCCAAAATGTAGAACAAAAGTACATAAATATACTCAAACACCTATACAGTAATTGCTCAAGTAGAGTCAAACTGGAAACCATAGGCCCAAGCTTTCCAGTTAGAAGAGGCGTCAGACAAGGAGACCCCTTATCTCCAAAAATTTTTATCGCGATATTGGAATCCATCATAAGCAAATTAGATTGGAAAAATTGCGGTCTATATATCCAGGGTAAATACCTAAACCACTTACGATTTGCGGACGACTTGGTTTTACTATCAGAATCGAGCCCACAACTACAATATATGTTAGACACTTTACATAAAGCAAGCAGGCAAGTGGGATTAGAAATGAACATCACAAAGACCAAACTCATGACTAACTTCAAACAATCTAGAATTACAATCGAAGATGACCCATTAGACTATGTGGATCAATATATATATTTAGGAAAACAAATTGGATTCAACAGAGACAGCAATGAACTTGAAGTGGAGAGAAGAGTAAAACAAACCTGGAATAAGTATTGGAGTTGCAAGGAGATATTTAAAAGCGAAATGCCAATCAAGATAAAGAAAACAATCATGGACTCTTGTCTCATTCCTTGTTTGACGTACGCATGCCAAACATGGAAATTTACTAATAAAATAAAAAATAAAATAATCACATGTCAGCGAGGAATGGAACGCAGCATGTTAAATATTAAGAGAGTCCAAAAAATAAGGCACACTGAAATAAGATCAAAAACAAAAGCAATAGACGCACTCAAATATAGCCAAAATCTAAAGTGGAAATGGGCCGGCCATATAGCACGTCTCAAGGATCACAGATGGACAAAAACTGTTACGTTTTGGAACGGCCCATCGGGAAAGCGTTACAGAGGAAGACCATTCACTAGATGGGATAATGATATTAAAAAAATAGCTGGCCCACAATGGCAGAAAATAGCTCAAGACCGAGAAAAATGGAAAACTTTGGAGGAGGCCTTTACCTGAGGGGGGTTCCAGGGAAAGAATATATAATACTAATGCCTAGTAAAAAGTAGATAAATAAAATACCGTTATATAAGTTGTAAAACATAGATAATAGATAGATAGTATTTTAATTTTTATTAAGTTTTTTAAATTTTTTGTTCTACTGTTATTTAAGTATTAGTTAGTAAGATAACTGTAAGTATGTTAAATCTGGAAATAAAAGGCTTTTTTATTTTTTATTTTTTTTATTTTTTTATTTTTTATTTTATTTATTTTATTAACGCATAGGATACTCTTCGTATCTGTTGTATGTTCCTGATTGGATAATTTAGTGTTCTTTATTCCACACGGTCGAAATTGCGGCAAAGTTTGTTGACAGCAATTTTATTGACTGACTTCAAAAAAGGAGGACGCTCTCAATTCAACTGTATTTTTTTTTACGCTATACCTTGGTCAATGTAAAGCTGATTTTTTTAATTATTTTGTTAATCGCATGAACATATTCCTGAGGTGGTTACATTTAAATTTAATCAAAATCATTTCAGTAGTTTGGTGTTGAATTTAAAATAATTTGATATTTATACCAAGAACGTTTAATTGCGTTGGTTAAAATTTCCTGTAACTGAAGTGTTTTTTTTTTTTCTTAAAATTTGTATTGACATATTTCACGCCATCTTTTTACTTTTAAGGGATACTGTCACTTCAATACCCTTTTCCAAGGCAATTAAGAAAAAAGGTTATTTATATGACGCACTTAAATGATGGGTTGAAACCTCATTATTAATGCATAGTCTGTAAACCCTTGCGTTTATCTCAGTTATTATTTAATGCATCGAGAACCCTCTAAAATACGGGTCTGTGCGACCCTTGTTTGAAAATACGGAGTTTCGTAATAGGCCTAAACAGGTTTAAATAATCAAAACTAGGACCCATTCTCTAAGCCAAAGTATTGTTCTGTCTTTCTTAATTTGAATTCATTTTTTTTATGTATAAAAGTTGCTCTCAATAATAACGATATTATTTCAACCAATACTACACCCAATAAACAGTGTACTAGGTTATTTGAATAACACCTGCAAGCTCGCAGGAGTTTATGAGCAACAACATTTCATACAAATCGGTCCAGCCGTTTCGGAGGAGTTGGGAAACAAACATTGTGACACGAGAATTTCATATATTATATTATTATTGAAACAAGAAATGACAGCCGTACTGTTCAATGTGTAATAAAAAGTACGACCAGCACAAAGCGCTATAAATAGCGGAGTTTATGTTATAAATACCGTGAGTAATAACCGGGCTATCGCGAGCCAACACCGGTTTCCGAGCCACACTTACACCGACCGATAAGAACTATGAGTAGTATAAACAATATGTAGGGGTATATTACGTGATTTTTGTTGATATGTATAGGGAGAATTGCGGTAACACTGGCGCTGATTCTTGTATTTACAAACTAAACCAAATTTAAACCATTGCTATCTTTAACTAACAGAAATGTTGAGAAAAGGACGGCAACAGATAACCACTAACTTAGAAATGTCAAACTAGTTTTCGCCTTGAACATCACAGTGTTTTTAGTGCAACATTTTTGTTTGCTGGAAAATTTGACATTGGAGAAACTAGATAAGATAGAACAAGGAATTAGTACATTAGAGGAAGCTTGAAAGTAGCGCGCTTAGTAACTTTTGTTCAGCTCAAAAGTATAAAAGTGCGTAGCTATTGGAGAGTTGGATCGAGTTCATACAAATCCTAAAAACATCCTATAGAAAATCTCTTTGTGTCTCTACTAGACATATAAAGGTTACTTAATAAGAACGTATATTTTTACTCTAATCTTTGTACTTATTAGAAGTTCTATAAACCTGGTTTATTCACAACCAGAAACAGTTCTTATTTATAACTAACGTAAAGACGAAATAATTAATAACATTTAAATATAAATCGGTATTTTGTACACCGATATTGATCTAACTAGATGGTAATGGGCCGCCTTATACCGCATAAATTAGGTGACTGACATTATTATAACGTAGTTTTGGTAATGTAGTAGAGCAAGTATTAAACGTCATAAAAAATTTGACAAAAATAAAATATTTTATTCATTCTAAGGGCAAAGGCTAAAATAAAATACATGTACATACTCCAAAAAATACAAATAAACTGATCATTTAAGATTCCGTAGTTGATATTATAATGAAAGAAAATTACCCAGTAAAATGGGTTGTGGAGTAAACTAGACTACAGGAGGACTAAATCCAGTAAGACTAGAAGCCGACCCCAACATAGCTTGGGAAAAGGCTAAGCAGAAGTTTATATTATTATACAAAAAAAAAAAGTAAACATGAAATAAAAACATTTTTTTTTATCATTTATTTACCATAAACTTATGATTGTTTGCTGTGATGTAATTTTTATTTTCTTACAAAGAAAGTTAATTACTTGTTTACCGAATTATGATTAGTTAAATCGCATCCACTCGTATAATAATTTTTATCAGTATTATAGATACTTTTAAAAGCACAGCCTAGGATCGGTAACGTAAAAATAAAGTTTTTTTTTTCTTACGTTAACAACGGCATAGCCTCGATTTAATTAAATAATAATATTGTATCCGCACACCAATGAAATTCAATCTTGCCACAGCAACACAATTTCATGGTTACCTGTCAAGATACTCAAGGGAAGCAATACAAACAGTTAGCGAACGGACCTAATCTACTGAACTAATGTAACTGTAATCGAATTACTGAGCCCGAAATGTATACGTAGCCAACGTGGAGAAATTATTGCACGCAAGCTGAACTTCATAATATTGTTGCTATGTAGGTTTTTTTCTTAAAGGAAAATTAGTTTTTCGAATAATGTATTATAATTATAATACTGGCCTATAAACGTACCATTGCTGGGCACAGGCCTCTTCCCATATAGAGAAGAAATGAGCATTGATCACCACGCTTGCTCATTGCGGGTTGGCGATTTCAGATTCCAATTTTTGGAATCCAGGTTTCCTCACGATGTTTTCCTTCACCGTTTGTTAATGGTGTCTTATAATAATTAAGAAAGTATTAGATAAAGTCACATTGGTACTTGTCTGGGTTCGAACCTGCAACCATGTGCATGCGAATCCGTTAATTGAACCGCTAGGCCACCACGACATTGTATTATGCTATATTATATAGAAAAAATGAGTAAGCATAATAAAAATAATATGATCTGAATCTGTATCTTAGGTAGGAAAATAAAAAAAATGCATTTTGTACCTAGGAATTAGGTATGCAGCAAACAGGAAGAATCTTATCAAGTATTTAAGTTACTAGCCGCATTTTGCACAACCACTTTCGGAATCTCAGTGCAAACCGAATCGTGACGGCATCCACGAAACTTGAGTTCACAAAACTATTCTTGGCATTTGTTACGTGATATTTGCATAGACTACCGAAGTAGTGCATATGTATAGCAGAAATACTGGATAGATAACCTATTAGGTTTATAAGGTTGGTAGTCATGACATGTTGGAGAGGTAAGCGTTTATCGTGGAATGGACATGTTATGAGGAGGGATGAAAGTCACATAACTAAACAAGTTATAAGTATGACTGTGGAGGGTATATAAGCAGAGGGAGACCGAAAAAGAGATGGATGGATTTTGTGAAAGATGATATGAGAAAGAAAGGAGTGGATGCCGCGATGACGAGTAATAGAGAGGAATGTAAGGAAAATACGCATTGCGCCGACCCCATATGAATGGGATAAGGGCAGGAAGAAGAAGTCATGACATGTTGAATATACAGTGATAGATGTTGTACAATGAGGAATAAAAACTATACAATTACTAGCTGTTTTCTTCAGCTCGCTCGCGGTCTCTATTTTTTTCTTTTTTAAATAAAATGTAAGCTATCCTATTTTTCAAGTTGGATCAAACTGCACACGGTGTGCAAATTTGATTAAAATCGGTAGTAGTTTAGGAGTCGATCCCGGATATCAAAATGACGCGTAATTTATATATACATATGAGGTGAGTTTCTGTCGTAGTACAAAAGAAAACTATGTATATCTTGGCTGTGTCATTTTTATTAGCCAGGTGTGACACTTGTAACAAGTCACGTATCACAGTCCATCGTTTTAATAACTGATGTTTAATAATTAATTATATTCTACGCAATAATGTCACATACTACATACTAACGGAAAACAAGGAACGATAAAATTATCTTACTTCGAAAACTACAAAATGTGTGTCTTGTTTCGTTTTTGGTTGCTGTGTCGGCTATCAGTCTTACCAGATTTAGCTGAATACCGCATTTTAAATGCAGCGACTTCGTATCTGGCCTGGATAACCCATTTTACTGAGAAACACAGTGTCCCATAGTAAATCTTTACTAATATTAAGTCGAAAGATTTGTATGTTTGGAAATAATAAACTCAAAAACTACTAAACCTGTCAAAACTTCTTTAATTATTAGAATGGTACATTATCCTTGATAAACATAAGCTGTATTTCTTCAAAGAAAGAAATATGGGACTGCGGGCGGGGCTCCGGGCCCAACAGCTAGCATGCGATGTAAAGAATTGAATTTTTGACTGGCCTGTTGGTCTAGTGGTTAGTGACCCTGACTGCTAAGCCGGAGGTCTTGGGTTTGATTCCCATTCAGTACAAATCTTTGTTCCCGACGTTTCAACACCTTTGCAGGTGTCATGGTCACGGGCAGACTGAGATGGTATTCGTCTTGACAAGATATGTTGCTCGTTCTACCTTCATGATTTTATAATTTAATTTACTTTTAATTTTAATCGTTTGTGTTCCGACCTACGCAATATGAGCTCACAGTGTCTTGAAGTCTTGCAGCGCTGCTCTTGGGATTGGTTTTGATTTTGTGTATGATTGGATCCCAAGTAGGTGATATCTTCCAGCCATCTTCTCTATTGTAAAAAAATAAATGCATTTCTAAACCATCTCAACTCCATTAATAACAAAATTCAATTCACCATGGAGTTGGAGGAAAATAAATCTCTTGCCTTCTTAGATGTATTAGTCCAGCGTAATCCTGACCAAACAATAAGTCACACTGTATATCGGAAAAACACCCATACAGACAGATATCTGAACGGTGTATCTCATCACCACCCTAAACAGTTAGCTACCGTGGGTAAATCTTTGTTTCAGAGAGCACACGGAATCTGTGATGACAGACACCGAGCTTCAACATATCAAACAAGTATTGCGAGACAACAAGCTCCAGATCCCACGGCCCCGTCACAGAAACCGAGTGAAACCAGCCACAGTTGACCGTCTACCTGCTGTACTACCATATGTTAGAGGAGTCACAGACAAGATTGGCTACATCCTGAAGCGAGCTTCAATTAAAACTTACTTCAAGCCGCCCAAGAAGATTAGTCAATCATTACCACCTGTCAAGTGTCACATACCTCTTCAAGATGCAGGAGTTTACAAACTAGATTGTGACTGTGGTCTCTCTTACATCGGTCAAACAAAGCGCAGTATAGGGACCCGCGTAAAAGAACATATAGCTGATGTTAAACACCGACGCTCAACGAAGTCTGCAGTCGCCGAACATGCTGAAGGCTCCAGTCACTACATTCGTTTTGATAAACCACAAATCCTCGCCAAAGAATCCAAATTCCTACCTAGGATGTTTCGCGAGGCTATTGAGATTAAAAAACATCCTAATTTCAATAGAGAAGATGGCTGGAAGATATCACCTACTTGGGATCCAATCATACACAAAATCAAAACCAATCCCAAGAGCAGCGCTGCAAGACTTCAAGACACTGTGAGCTCATATTGCGTAGGTCGGAACACAAACGATTAAAATTAAAAGTAAAATTAAAAGTAAATTAAATTATAAAATCATGAAGGTAGAACGAGCAACATATCTTGTCAAGACGAATACCATCTCAGTCTGCCCGTGACCATGACACCTGCAAAGGTGTTGAAACGTCGGGAACTAAAATCAAAATAAACCGCGATAGAATCCGTTTAAAGTAGTTTTATTTCAATGTCTAATATTCGCGTAAACCTCAGAAAACAACAAATCTTTGTGTGATGAGGACGACCATTTGTTCCGTGTCTGGGTGTTATTTATCTGAAATATGTATGTATTAAGAAACATATAAGGTATCAGTTGTCTGGTTGCCATAATACAGGCTCCGTCTAGTTTGGGATCAGATGGCCGTGTGTGAGCTTGTCCCAAGATATTATTATTATAGTTAGTATTTAAACAAAAATCTTAGAGTATTACATCAAAAGTTTTGAATGTATTCTCAATGTAATTTACAAGTTTAACACCGGTATCTACCTGCGACACTCAAGATAACAGTTCTAACAAGATCCCGAAGATATTACGGAAATATAATTACGCAGATGAAAGGGGTCTACCCTGGAATTTGCATACCATAATCCTTATAACAAGTAAGATTGAAATAGTTTTAATACGCAAAGCAAGGTGAGACTTCAAACTATCTCCAGTTTACGAAGTAGCATTTAAAATTATTTACCTATCCCCAAAGTTTATGTTATAGTAATTAAATAAATTGATCAGTCCAAAGTGAGGCTAAAGTTTTGGATATATTGTGTACTTCCTCAGTCTATTTTGGTAACAGGTTAGCTATTTTGTGCTTCCAAAGGGTTTGCAATAAATTATGGGTGTCTGTGTCATGTAGTGAATAAGTACCTAGTCATATTCGTAAATAAAGTAATTCCAATTAAAGACATACAAATAATTATGGACTCATGACATCTACAAATGTGACTCAAACTTGGGCTTATTTTAATCAATTGTGGGGTGGCTTTTAACTTTTATTTTATTCAGACATTTTTCTAGGTAAATACAGAACCGATTCTCGAATTATTAACTTATGTACATGAAATGGTTCTTGGTAACAACTTTCAATGAACTTCTTCTTTTTCTGGGGCCTCTCCGTTACCAGAGGTTGGCCGGTAACTTTTGGAACTCCTCACGGTTCGGAATCAAATGGAGGAGCTCCCCTGCACGGGCGATTCCAGTCCATTCTCGGATATTACTGAGGCACGACTTTCATCGCCTTCAGTTCACGCACATATGAGGCTATTCAAAGAGTTATGTTTCATTATACGTAGATTCTGCAAAGCTTTCCCGCCAAAATTTAATTACCTTTGCCTCTGTTTGATACCTTTAGCACACACGACACAATCACATTATGTAGCCATCAATTTAATAGACATGTTAACCCTATAAATGGCAAGGTATTCCATCTAGCGCCGATCGTAAAGCGGGCCCTTTAGACCCTATTTGATACTTTGTCAGCCATAAACACACGGAAATAAGGTGTCAGCATGACAAGGGTTAATATGGTACACTAGTACGATTTATTTGACATTTTACGCCTGAAACTGAAGTTGGGTATTGGTTAGGTGACTTAAGTAATTATTGAGAAAATGGCGGTTTTAACAAAGCACACTGTTGTTTATGTCTGCTTTATAGTTAAACCTCAGAAGAAAGGTTGTTGAAGGCTTTGTAGTGCCATGTTGTGGTCTCAGTCGACTCGGCCCCGGTAAAACACCACTGAGCCCGTAGCCCAAAAACTGTTGACAAAGTATTCGTAATGTATAATCGTTAATTTAAAGTTTAAGTTAAAATTATTATATCGCTCTCCATATAAATCATAATAAATACTTTTTCTAATGAATACTCCTTCGACTGCGTTCATGTTACGGTTGGGTTTAGCGACGACTCCGGCAATGCGTTTCGCTCGAGTAAAGATCTGCCCCCCTAGACAAGTGACATTTCTACAAGCGATAACGATGATAGAAATCGCTTAAATGACATTAAATGTATGGAAATGACAGTTGTTTTCGATAAGTCACGTGACTTAGACTTGTCACTTTCATCCTTTTTTTTTAATTGGTCGCATCAGACTCGGAACAAGCTGAAGAAACGCTCGCCTTTTTTCTTCTTCAGTTAAAAATGCACCTTATAATTATTATTTAAATTAGTTCCGTATTGCCTACCGCGCGGCAAAATTAATTAAATTATGTATTTCAACTAAAATTTGATTTAGATTCTTGGTTTAAATAACAACAGAATAGCGTGTAATTCTAGTATTGTATTAATAGTGTTTGTAATTATAATATTAACATTTCTAACATGTATTTACACGCATCGGCTTTAATTAAAGTCTATTATATTTAATCTCCACTACATCTGTCGGTTCCGTTTCACGTTTGCCCTACCAATGGTTTGTTGTTAACTTCGAATGGAACTCGAACAAAATTAAATTAAAGAAACAACATTTTGAAAATATTTGGATTCTTGTGTGGTAAATTATTTCAAACTAGCTGTTTCTCGCGGCTCCGCCTGCGGTCTCATTTTTTTAAATGTAATATAGCCTATGTCTCCCGGTGATAGTGTAGCTTCCGAACAGTGAAAGAAATGCTCAAATCGGTTCAGTAGATTCGGAGCCTATTCAATGCAAACAAACAATCAAATCTTTCCTCTTTTTAATGTTAGTATAGATTAACTGTAGTAATATGTTTTCGGAATTAAAAACTCTTTAAATAATTCCCCGAATACATACAACTATTCTGAAATTCGTCGAGTTAATTTGTCGTGAAAACAAACACACCAACATACAAACTGTCACAGTTATAATTTCAGAAGGGAGAACGAAGGGTGAAAGTTTAAATAAATCATTTAAAAAAAAACACCTCTATTTTTCATTTATTCTTATAGGTGCTCCAAAATGGGGCTTTCAAATGAAGTATTTTTCTGAGAAACGAAATAGGGCTGCCAACGATAAGAAAATCCAATAATGTAGTAAGTTGAAATCACTGCCACGATGAGAACATCGACAATTTACTTTACAACACACGCAAACGTTTTTACGAAAACCAATTCCGAATTCCGCGAGTATTGCGAAATTTTTAATGTTGTTCCACTTTCGACTTACAAAGTCTTTAGGGTCAAAACAATAAAGTTGTAGGATAAAGAATGCAGTAGTGTATACTGACTTTATTTCTGAGCAATGTTAGGGTTGTCAGCTAGTTTTATAAAAACCTCTAATTGGTTTAGAAAGCACATCATGTCATTTACATAATTATTATAAAATGTATTAATTTAATGTATTATTTACTTTACTTAGTATAACAATAATACGACTTAGTACGTATACTTTTATAGTTAATTTTGTGAGTCAGAGATTAGTTATTGATAGAAATGAAAATACTCCAATTATGTTACACATTTTACCTTCACTTAGTAATTTGTAATTTGGTAAATTGTAACAACTGAATATTCAGACAAAATACTAACCGATTTATACATCTTAATTTTCTTTTAAGCGAACTGGCAACCCTATCCACCGCAATACTTTCTAAGCTTGTATTTACATAGGTCTGAATCGATTGCATTTTTCATTTGCGCTCAAGAGGCAATAAGCGTTAAATGTACGGGACACTATAAATACAACCAATGCAAGGAGACAGACTATACATATAAACAGGGTGTTACAAAACTGCCCGTAAAGCCGAACATTCATTTATGAATGAAAAATAGAAAAACTATTAAAGGAGTCAATTAAAATAGGTACTTAGGCCTTTCTGTTTAATAATCTGGTTTCCTGACATGACAGCTTACTAGGATTGACAAGTTTTTTGGCTTTGATAAGTACTTATATTTTGTAACACGTTGTATATTGTAACATAATCATGACCTGCATGATTATGTTATCAGAAAACTAGCTGTCCCCCGTGACTGCGTCCACGTTTTTATTTCCATGGTTTGTCATGTTTTGTGCCGAACTTTTTTATAGCTTACTTTAGCAATCTGGATTGCACATTACTAGTATTCTTGTTAACCCCTCGTGCTAAGCTAAATGCTTGTATTACGAGTAGGTTCACGTAGGTCACGGTAGTGCAATGGATGAATTTCGAACCCGCAACCACAAGATCGCAAAGTCCAATGCCCTAGCTTTTATAGATACCTCTTTTGAATCAGGTTGTAGGTACACAAAGTTGTTTTTTTCAATCCGTCTTTTTTACACCTATGTAATAATGGTAGCCCACTCCAAAATATGGTATTCTGGTGGTAAGCTGGTATTCTTAAAAATGTCTGCACAGTTAAGAATATGGATTTCAATTTCATTTAAAATCAATATTTTTTTAAGTCTCCACATCCACGTCACCCTGTAATATTTCATTTTCTTTCACAGTAACCTAAATGTATCTTTGCCTTTTTCACCTTTAGAACCACGTCACACTCGATTTAAATTCCAATTTCCAGTGACCTATTTCGTAATTACTCCCTCGAATCTCAATCGGTCGAGAACTAATAGTAGTGCAGCACATCTGTTATCTAGTACACAAATGTATTATACAGATTTGTGGTTTGCAGTTATGCCGAACGCTTGATATATCTGTTGCGCGTACTGTGAGCTGCTAAATCATGATTACCGTTGTGGAAGCGAGATGCCGACGTGCAGTGTAGTGCGCTGTCTCGCTTCGACAAATACAATCGTACTTTTAAAGGCAATAGTACAGACTGGGTATTATACGCGTAACCTTTGATATTTTTGGTGAACGCTTTTGAGCTTACTCGAGTAATCTGTTGTACCTATGTATTGTATTGGCACTAACATGGTACAAACGTGAAAATCGATAGTTAATTGATTTTGATGTGGAGATTATAATTAATTAATTAGGGTTCTGTACCTCAAAAGAAAAATCGGAACCTTTATAGGATAATGTCGTGGTGGCCTAGCGGTTCAATGACCGGATTCATTGCTCATGCTCATTCCTTCTCTATATGGGAAGAGGCCTGTGCCCAGTAGTGGGACATTTATAGACCGGTATTATTATAGGATCACTTTGTTGTCCGTCCGTCCGTCTGTCGACAGACAGACGGACGGACGGACAACAAAGTGATATTTCCTTTCTCTATTTCCTTTCACGAAATTGTTAATTTCTAAGTGTCGAAATTTTGGCGGCATTAACGGCTGTACCTATCGATTGCGTTGTCTTAGTAGAAATTTCTTTTTTTACAGTTACCTACAAGGGTCAGTATATTTCAATATTTGATATAAATTTTAGTTTGATACCTCCCCGCGTTCCTGAGAAAAAGGGTCTTGACAGACATGTCAAGACCCTTTTTCTCAGGAACGACTAACTGTAAAAAAAGAAATTTCTACTAAGACAACGCAATCGATAGGTACAGCCGTTAATGCCGCCAAAATTTCGACACTTAGAAATTAACAATTTCGTGAAAGGAAATAGAGAACTAGTTTATTATTTTTTTATCATACTTACTCAACAGTAGTCACATAATCAGTCCCTCCATGTAAAATACTGATAATATTCAACTAAATCCAGTGAGACTACTGACCGACCCGAACACGGTTTTGGGAGGTTAAAAAAAACACATAATCAGGAAATTTGTATGGAAATAAACAAAATTTTCACTTATTTTTTTTCTAACCCGGAAAAAACAAAGCATAATGCAAATACCTCATCCCTAAATGTAATAAGTGGCAGATGAGAGAAATGGGTCGTTAACATGATACATAGGGAAACTTAGCAATCTGTCACCGTTTATATTTCAATTCTGAAACTTCACTTCAGTTCCTTTGGAATGGCTGCCTTATTTTACGACCTGAAAATCTTGTGTATGTTCCTTTGGAAAGTTTGATATGTAGGGAAGTAGTGTCTGCGTTTTTTTTTTATTTATTTGGTGTATATTCATCTAATTTTAGTAAGTTATCTTAAAAAAGGTGTCTTACATGAAGAAATTTTAATTAGTACAGAGTCAGTTATCGACTTACGTGAATTCTCAAAATTCATATACGTATCTGCATTAAATAAGAAATATTAAAAATGAAATCGTATTAATTATTGTTTGTCTTACCACACAAAAGGTTATTTATTAAGATTTTTCAAAAGTATATAATATACTTAAACCAATTTTGAAGTATGTGGTTTATTGATTGGACCGCAATTTTATTACTTTCACTTTATTTTTTTTTCTATAGGTTATGGGGCATAGACCTACAGAAATTGGGTTATTTTTTTTTTTCAATTACTCAAATGTAAATGGCATTTCTTAATGAGAAGGGACTACTTCTACATGTGACTGATACTCACAACCATGCGGCAATAATCATTGAAGGATTTAATACGAACGTTAACGATTATACTTTTTTAATTACTAGCAATGTGGGTCGCACATTACTAGTAATCTTGTTAACCCCTCGTGCTAAGCTAAGATGCTTGTGTTACGGGTGAGTTCATGTCGGTAGTGTAATGGGTGGGATTCGAACCCGCAACCACATGATCGCGAGTCCGACGCCCTAGCCATTAGGCTACCGCCGCTTCAAAATACTCATCTTTCGTGGCCCAAAACGTCACAACAACTAACATCCCCAAACTCATATTCCAGGTATGGATATTCGGCGACGTCTGGTGCTCGGTATGGCTTGCCGTCGACGTCTGGATGTGCACCGCCTCCATCCTCAACCTATGTGCTATCTCCCTGGACCGCTACGTGGCTGTCACCAGGCCCGTCAGCTATCCTAGCATCATGAGCAGGAAGAGAGCTAAAGCGCTGATCGCTGGGCTTTGGGTCCTGTCTTTTGTTATCTGTTTCCCGCCGCTGGTCGGTTGGAAGGATAAAAAGGTAAGGAATCTCATATTTAGTCTGTCAATTGTTTATTTTTAAGACATAATTTACGTATATGAATGTTTGAACTTCATTGGTGGTATGACTGGTATGAAGTCTAGTGGTTAGTGACCCTGACTGCTAAGTCAGAGGTCCTGGGTTCGATTCCCACCCAGGATAAGCCTTTGTGTAATGAGCACGATCATTTGTTCTGTGTCTGGGTGTTATTTATCTATAATATTTATGTATTTAGAAATATATAAGTATGTTTATCAGTTGTCTGGTTACCATAGTACAAACTCTGCCTGGTTTGTGATCAGATGGCCGTGTGTGAGCTGCCCCAAGATATTATTATTATTGGTTTTTGATAAGCTGATAAAGATGGTGATGTTATTATTTGATAACTTCCGTGAGGCAAATTCATAATTATTTAACGATTCAATGGTTAATACAAGCGCATTCTCGGGATCGCGAATTTAACTCACAACACCGCCGCTGCAGCGTCAGTCATGATTAAGACCTCCTATTGAGTCTAAACCTGGTTAGGTGATCCCGAGAATGAATCTTGAATCGTTTAATACTGATGTGATTGGTTGATAATTATTTAGGTCATTCACATTCATGTCTTTTGGAAACTTTTAATAGCATTTTAGAAACTATGATAAAAGACTGAATTGTTATGGAATACGTCCGCTTGGTTAAAGACCCGCAGGGAGTTTTAATTCTGAGCTCTTCACGCGTTGGGCCTGTTCAACAACAGTGATTTAGGGTTAGATCACATGTGCTGTTAGGTCATTATAATACCGGCCTATATACGTCCCACTGCTGGGCACAGGCCTCTTCCCATATATAGAGAAAGGATGAGCCTTGATCACCACGCTTGCTCATTGCAGGTTGGCGATTTCAGATTCCAATATTTGGAATCCAGGTTTTCTCACGATGTTTTCCTTCACCGTTTGTCAATGATGTCTTAGAACGATTAAGAAAGTACAGCTTTGAAAAAGTCACATTGGTACTTGCCTGGGTTCGAACCTGCAACCATGTGCATGCGAATAGATGCTAGGCCATCACGACGCTGTTACATAAAGTGGGCACGTTATTGTTATCTTAATACATTATTGATTACTGCCCCACATATTTCAATTATCGTTCCTTCTCTACATGCGAAGAGGGGTATTTATAGGCCAGTATTATTATTATATACTTACAAATTTATAGATTTCTGTAAACAAAAACTGTGTAGATACTTAGAGGGAGTATTTTTACCGATTTCAATTTTATACGCACGAAATTTTCCCTTGACTTTCGTGGGATGATAAGTAGCTTATGGCAGGGTTTAAACAATCTCCATACCAAATTTAGGCCGTGGTTTAGGGAAATAAATGAAAAAGAATTGAGTACAAGGCACTTATACTTACGTAGAGTGAGACTTCCTTTACAGTCATCATATATTTTATTTAAAAATATTTTTATTTTAAGTAAGCCTTTCCAGACACGTCTTGTAGGTGTTTGTATAGGTACTTTGGTATCATAAACACTCAACAACTATGATACTATGTAGTTTAAAATAAATGAGTGCGGAAGCTTAGCAATCATAAATGAATAATGTTATCAGTAAAAATGGCTCAATGGCTGTTCTCATACACATTAAATGGGGTCTGAACCGCTTACGTAACATAAGGTATAAATAACTATTTTTCTCGACATTTCAGCCAAGCAAAGACCGTGGTCACAGCTGTTCTCACGCTAAAATCAGAAATGTTCTTGAACCAGTCCTTAATCATGAGCTCATAAAGAGTCAGTGTCGCGCAACACCTATGACCTACTGTTCAAATCTTTAAGTGACATGCAACAGTCGTATATGTTTAACAGTTCTCCCAATAGTTATCATATTAAACTTACATTCTTAAATCCCCTTTAATTCTATTTACAGCCAGAAGAAGCAGAAACAAAAGAAGGTTGGATTCCAAACCCGCCGTGCGAGTGGACCTGTGAACTGACCAACGACGCTGGCTACGTCGTGTACTCAGCACTGGGCTCCTTCTACATACCAATGTTCGTCATGTTATTCTTCTACTGGAGGATATACAAAGCCGCTGTCAGAACCACTAAAGCCATCAATCAGGGTTTCAGAACTACTAAAGGTGAGGTTAAGCGATTTTGTTTCTTGTGATAGTTACCTGAAGTCTCAAAATTGCGGGCTTCTTATACAATATGATAAGTAAACTACAATGTTTCTACCTCCTCCTTAAGAAGAGTACAATGTCACCAGAAATTATTTTGGTACCTAGTTCCATGTATTGTACATGGAAGTAGATAACCATTGCTTGCTGGGCACACTTACATTCTTCAACAAAATGGATAAAAGGAGCAATGTATAAAACACTTTTTTGTATAATAAGTTTACTAGCAATATGAGTCACACATGACTAGTGTTCTTATTAACCCCTCTGTCTGTTCACGCTGGTATTGCAATGGGTGAGTTTCGAACCCCCAACATGTAAGTCAAAACTTGTCAAGTCCGATGACTTAACCCTTAGGTTACTGCTGCTTAAATTTCAAATCATTGTGCGGAAATTCTGCAAATGATATCATCGGGCTAGTACTAGACGCTAGTAGACGCTCTGACGATAATCAACATTGCTTGTCAACGAGCTTGAATATGTAACAGCTTGAATTCCCATGCGAATTCCAATTGGTCTGTCTGTTGCTGTCAATTGACATATAAAGCATTGTGAGATGTTGAATACAGAGTGGTCTTTAGATAACTATCAAGATTGAAGTAATTTTAATCCCAGTTTATGTATAATTATTATTGTCGATAAGAATTCCACATCTAACATCATTTGGTGCATCATTCAAATCTAACAAACGCCATTTTCCATAAAAATACGTTGATTAGAAAGTGCTTAGCAGATTCCAAATTCAAATTCATATTTAAAAAATATGTATGTATTAAAAACAGCAAGATTTGAATTACGACCAGTCAAAAAAGTGTAAAGAATTAAAAGAAATTATCCCATTTTTTAAGGAGGTGTCTAAGAAGTATTAACAGTTCGCTTATTTTTTTAATTTAATGTTTATGTTTCAGGTAAAGGCATGGGTAACCGCTTCGACGATAATCGCCTGACTCTAAGAATACATCGTGGAAGAGGCTCGAACCGTCCCCATGGGTCACCGCTGTCAAACGCTTCCAACCATTCAACTAGTACGTCATTGAGTGCTTCTCCAGAGCGACTTAGAAGGTAACTTATAATTTCGAGTGAAAGAGATTAACATTTCTACAATAATTAAAATTTGTATAAAACGTGTGTACAGTGCCACAGACTTATCTGACTCAGTGGCCAAATCTGGACCTAATACTAGGTATAACTATGGGTTAGGGGGCATTATTTTCAACAGATAAGTTTGTTGTAGCTTAAGTGACTATTCTTAGGGCTGATTTTTCTATCGCCAGATAAATTTTATAAAATTGAGGATTGACAGTTTTTGTATGAAACAACTGTCAAAATTTCAAATTTATTCCTCGAATACAAATATCTGATGATGGAAAAATCAGCCACAAGTCACTTGACGCCTTAAAGTAAATCAGTGATGATTCTAGCAATGTCACTTGACTTGGCTGTGGGTACTGCCTTTGTAGACAAGTGGGATTTCTACAAGCGTTAATGAAAGGCTAAATTATAGTTAAATTTAAGTGTTTATATACTTATGTTGTTGGATTTTTAGTATTATAGTATTTGGTGTCGATCTGGCTTTTATCTTCTTACACAGCTTTTCTTGCGTTCCTAACTTTACGGTTTTGCTTGCTTGCTTTCCAAAAGGAGGTGGTTCTGTAAATTGTATGTATGGCTTTTTCTTTTATTTCTGACTTATTTTACAATTTCATCTATATTTTGTCCGTGTGTATCATTTCCGCTTATACTCCAAATGTTGATATTGAAAAAACCCTCTTAAAAATTTAAACAGTAATAAGTTCCATACTTATTTCACTCTATTATTCTTTAATTTCTATACATGTAAATTAATTTCCACATTACTTATTTAACATTATTTATTTTAAGCCTAAACTGTCCTCAGAGAGAAAAAGGTAGAGGAAAGTGAGGTCCAAAGAGACCTCACTTTCCTCTACCTAAATATTATAATCCTCCCTCTGTTCTTTCAATACTACTTTGCTTTAATTGTCTATCTCATTACAAACCTCCTTGTTACCATCAGTATCTAAATTACTTTTACCATCCCATTTCAGGCATTCAAGTGCAAGACGAGCTCACGAGAAAGTCAAGATATCAGTATCGTATCCATCATCGGAACAGATCTGTCCAGCTCATGAGAACTCGAGGTCATCAAGTAGGTCTCCAAGCCCATCACTATATGCGGTGCATTATGAGAGGGATGGGAGGGAACTGACAGAAAGCAGGTTGAGGGTTCGGCCGTCACACCATCTGGCTCCAGGACCACTGTATGATGAGTACGATGATAAACCTAGGACGACCAGGAGGATGGGGAAAAGGAATATTAAGGCGCAGGTTTGTACACTTTCCCTCTCTCTCTCTCTCCCCGACTATGTATCCTACATGGTTGTAGGGTCAACCTTCATGCTCTTTCTGTTCCACTTCGCTCTATCTTCGTCATCAAGCTCGCTCTCTCTCATGTTTCTTAGCAAAACGGCCCTCCATCATGTTTTGGGTGTACCTCAGGATTTACGACCGGGGTTGTTCTTTGACTTTGTTATTAAAATATAACATTGTGAATAATAATGACGACCTCGGTGGTCGAGTGGCGTACACACCGGTTTTCAATGTATCGCCAGCTCTGAGGTCCCGGGTTCGATCCCCGGACGGGACAAGGTAGAAAAACACTTTTCTACATCGTCTCGGGTATGGGTGTTTGTGGTACCTTCGTTGTTTCTGATTCCATAACAAACACAAGTGGTTTAGCTACTTACTTTGGATTCGGAGCAATGTATGTGATGTTGTCCACATTTATTTATTATTTAATCGAAATGTGGTCAACACTGGACTGGGGCAGCAGTCTCGACATGAGAAGTCATTATGATCGACGAAGTGTATGAAGTTCGGCGTTCCAATTGGTCTGCTCTATGCTCTTGGCCAATAGAGCCAAATGTCATAAACGTGTCGGTCCCGTAAGCCTATAACACCCTCGCATGAGGCACTTTGTTTACATAATTGTTTGTACTTATTACTATTTGTCTGAACGTAAATACATGACTGATATAGATAAAGTTTAAAACATTTTTTTTAATTGATCTATGATCCTAAACTTTTAAAACTATTGCACTCAAAACAACGTAATATTTTTACTAGGGTACAAAATAAATTATCTAAATAAAACAAACAAACTTAAAACGGAACATTATTAATCGACTATGTTCACATTATAGGTATTCATTTCATAATAATTTATCTTCGTACATCATTACAGGTGAAACGTTTCCGCATGGAGACGAAAGCAGCTAAGACCCTCGGCATCATAGTCGGGGGCTTCGTGTTCTGCTGGCTGCCGTTCTTCAGCGTGTACGTCGTGAGAGCATTCTGTGGGGAGTGCGTCAGTCCTATAGTATTCTCGGTGCTGTTCTGGTTGGGGTACTGCAATTCGGCGATAAACCCGCTTATTTATGCGCTGTTTTCGAAGGACTTTAGGTAAGAATGGTATAACTTTACGAGTAGGTATCGCATTTATTGTTTGGCAAGTTCTTTAGTGACTATCCCGTGGTATACGGGCTATTGGGGACGTGAGGCAGGGTTGGAAAAAACACACAATGTTGACATTGCAAAAGGAAACTGTTCTTTAAACGGATTCTATCGCAGCCAATTTTGTTTTAGTTCACAACGTTTCAACGCCTTTGCATTTGTCATGGTCACGGCTAAACTAGAAAGATCGTATCGTAGATTCGTAAAGAAGTTGATTCAAAATCTAATCGTACACATCATTCTCAGGTTTGCGTTCAAGCGCATAATCTGCAAATGCTTTTGCGGCGGCGGTGGCGTGAGGCGGGAGTCAGACGGCGAGGGTTCGCGGAGACAGAACAACCGGCCGACACACTCGCACTCACTTGAGGAACACGACGCGCAGAACCATACAACTGTCACTACCGCTGCGGATAGGTAACTAGGATTGAGGATAATAAAATATGAAGTGAACAACTCGAAGCTGTTTATGTCCTGAAACAATGTTTTTAAAATTCAGAACACCGCCATCTATTGCACTTAGTGAAAACCCCTCAGCCACTCTAGTTACGAAATTAAACAAGAGATGTCGTTACTAACTCTATTTTTCTTATTAATTATTGCAGTTGAGAAGGACATTATTACTCAACAATTATGTCGCATTATGCTCATGTTTATGATTTTAAGTTTGGTTTTTAACCCTTAATCAAATGAGGGGAAATTATTTCCCACTTCGTCCGGCTTAGCAAATTCATTTTTATTTTTTAAATGACCGGACTTAGCCGTGCCAACCATAGAGAAAAATAATCTTGGATATATTTTTTACTAAAAAATGACAACATTTGTCAAGAAGTTGATAACCTGACGTCGTATGACAAAGCCAAACTCACAATTTGTGATTTTTCCGCGAAAATACTTGCTGTGTTACGAATTTTAGAAAGTTTTTTGAAAAAAAAATCTGTCAAGTGGGTACACGTTATAATAAACTAAACTAGACTTATTTTCCGAACGTTTAGCTGAAAAAGAACCGTGAAAACAATTAGATTTCTTGGAGAATTTTCATCTTGAATTAGTGGGAAATAATTTCCCTTTGTCTGTCCCCGTCTTCAAAAAATTCTTTAACTATATACAAAATAAATAAATTAAATAAATAAAATATGTAACTTGGCTGATTTATTTAATTAAGTTTTTTATTATTAGGTATTTGTATTTTTGTATTTTTCTCATTAAACCCATTGTAACCCTAACATTATTGTTTAATTTTGCAATTTCATGTTAGAATTTTTAATTTTATATTAAGTAAGTATTCATAAAATATAAAACAAAGCAGGGTGAGGAGCTAGTATAAAAACAGTACTAAAATTCTTGAAAAACTCGTAACCTATACCGGATAATGGGAAATAATTTCCCACTTGGTGATATTTTGCAATGCCGTTATGAACAAGGGGAAACTATTTCCCTCCGCAAAACCCCCCTTTCCCCCCACTTTTCCAAGTTTTTATCATAAGATTTGAAATCTACTCGCAAAATTCACCTAAGAACCGATCTCAGTTTTTATTTATCTCACAAAAAGTATTCCATTTGATTAAGGGTTAAATTCACTATTTTATTTATTCGCAGGTGACGTCAAGCAATGCGGCGGCAAAACCCCCAGTTTCAAACAACCGTCGCATGTGTTTAGCGAATATATCATAATAACCGTTAGAAATAACGTTTAATATAATACTTTTTTATCTGTTTAATGTTATAAAACGCGTCCTACTCTTACGTCAACATTACTGATAAATTAATATAATATAATATATTATGTGTGTAACGAAAAATAGTAATGTTATAGCGTATAAATAACTTAGTTATTTAATCGCTATAACGATTAAAATAGCTTGATAACGAGCTATTTTTAAATTATTGATGTGCGTACTTCAGTGAATGTTTTTAAAAGTGAATTTATTTATTGAAAAGACTGTCAGAACTTATTGTACCTAATATTATGTAATAAAAGATACCAGGTAACCAATATGTTGTTATAATGAGGAATTATAATGTGTTAAGATAGAGAATTAAGTAGAATAGTGTTGGGCGTAATAGCGAGATCAATATTCGTGTTCGATTTCGCTTTTTGCCTGCAATAGTAACTCCAAATTTAAAGCGCTTAAACTGACACAAATGTAGTACTTATTCTAGTTATTTTCTCCATTACTCAGATATGATAATTACCAACATCAACTAAGTATATGGCCATAATTACCTAACTTTAATATACATCTCCCATAAGTAGATAAGCTAGAAGCCCCATACGGCTATACTTTAGATTCTTGACGTTTTACTATTATGTTATGAAACAACCCATCGACACTCACCTTGTTTATTTATTTGCATTAGTATGTTCTGCTACCCTTGAGCCTTTACACCTAAGATAAAATTCATGTGGTGTTCTAAATACTCGTTACGTTATCAGACTACAAATACGAATAATATCTATCGCTATATAAATTTACATAAGTGAAAGAGTATTATTATATTTTTTAATAGAATCGTAAGTAGTTAAAATGTAACAGAGTCATAGCTAAGCAATAATTAAAATGTTACAATGCATAACCAAAGTAGATCGAATAAGGAAATATTCTAAGAGAGCTCTGTACTTGTAGTTTGAAAACTGACCAGAAATATCGGTGGTTGACAGTGCCTGATTTATGTTGTATTTAAACTGTACCTTTGAATTTATACTAAATTATAAAATTTGACATTTGTGTCTCAATGATAAGTCAACTAAGACAATTATAATGTACAAAACTGTTTTAATGAGATTACGTTTAGTCGAACGGTTCTATTAAATATCTTGACTGTCGACGAAAGCAGTAAACGGTTAATTTCTAAAAACTAACTTATTCAATTAATACTTGCCTACCTGCCTAAGATAAGCGTAAACGGGTATATAAATAGTCGATGGATTATTAAAGATCTCAACGTTCCTCAAATTTATTCGATTGTGTATTCGATGTTTTAACAGTATATTCGTTAGGCGAGTTGTATGTTTATGTGTGAACGATATCAATATTACTATGGATTAATATACGAGATGTTACCTACTTCCGTTGTTTTATTGACCTAATTCTAGAAGTCAGACGTATGTAGTTCAACTATCGTAACTAATCGTAAGTATATATGTTCGGCAAGTGGTAAAATATTCATGAGCATCATAGAAGTGACGATGGAGTTCGCCGCTCATCAGGAATTCTGAGTATATCCTGCGAGTAATAATATAGACCTGACACAATTGTCTATTACTCTTAATTAGAATTACTTTTAAGTACTTTAAAATTCAGACATGGCTGCACCCACAACTGTTCGTTTTTTACAAGTATAATAAATTATATTATAAAGCATCATTGCGGATACAGAATTGGAACAGAAATAAATACTGCTTAATCTATCTGGCCCCGCACGGTGACCTGTTACCGCGACTCAGTACAGTCAGTACTATAAGACAAGATCCAAGATTAATCAAACAGTATTGGAATTTCATTCGCAATCAATAATTATTAAATCTCAACTCAAACCTGCAAAATAAAGCGACATTTTCACAGAAAATAAAAGAGGTTAGTTACATAGTATTTTTTTTAACTATGTAACTAATATATTATGTACATTAATTTTATCTTAAAATTGTGTCACTCAGTGCCTGTCTAGGATGTAAATTTTTTGGTCTTACTGATTTTTGCCGTGAGAGTAGATAATTCTCCTTATAACTCAGACTACATTTAGTATTCGAAGCTTTTAATAATAATTATTCTAACGATATCAATAACGAGTTATAACTAATAGCAGTCTGAAAATAACAGTTTATTAACGAATCTCTGCGAACGCGCATCACTAGTTGCGTCAGCGGTCAATGTTTTCGTTCCACTTCCATTCCATCTTTTATTCATAGTTCATTCAGTTGAGCGCCCGCTTTCGCTTTGGAAGGTCGACTGTTATGCGTTGATTCTGAGTTGTATTATCACATCGAGAAAGTAATAAATTGTATCAGTTGATTGATGTGTTTTATGTCATAAATTTTGATCTGTGGAAAAATTATAAACAAGTGCAGTTAAAATGTATTTCGGAGGCGTAGAAGGGTGAGTGATCCATTTGATGAATTATTTCCTGTGTACAATGGGTTGGTTCAATAAGTGTATCGAAAGTTGAAAGGCTCGCCTTGAGATAGCATTCCTAGATTTCGCAACATTGTCTTAATGCATTTTAATATTTATTTATAAATATAGTGTATTCAATCTCCCTTGGCAAAGTCTTAATAGCCTACCAAAATGTCAATGCCGATATTAATGAATTTGATGTTATTTCAATGCTAATTGCATAGCATTTCGGATATTAATTAAGCACCTTTGAATTAATTTATTTTTAACAGGAAATTATAACCGCCGATCTGCTGACCCATTTACGCTATTAAATTTTATCTATTTTAGGAACTACCTAATTTGTTTCATGTTAAGTTTTAACCTAAAAATTAGTTCCTATATCTTTGTAAAATGGTGTTATGACGTAAAAATAAATCATTCCTTATTTATAAATCTATTTATTACGTTAATATGAAAATGGAGTAAAATACAGTTCCGTAAATAATCAGTAAATATCTAACTTTTTTGTTTATCAACATTTACATTAATTAACTAACATTTCGGTTTGCACCAAACGACATAGTCAAAACTGAAAAATACACGTGAATTATAAAGCAACAGTTGGCTAATTTGTCCATATTGTGAAAAATAAACAATGCATTTCACATGCTACATTCACGCGCGAACTGTCGACCAATCAGAGTTCAGGATTTGATCGGCTCGTCCGCCACGCCGACAAAATTATAACAAGCTGAAATAAACTTTATTTCAACCTATTAGAGCTCTTCTTTCAAAGAGATACCGAATGAGGAATTCAAGTTATTTCATTATTCCCGGTGGTTGGCCTTGAATTTTTATACGTTTACTTTTAAATCAAATTTATATAATGCAAATAAATGTCAACTGGTTTTAGTGCAGTTGATAAAGGCAAGCTTCTTTGAAAAACACATTACTTGTGGTTTTAGCCACAAGTAATGTGTTTTAAAAACACATTACTTGTGGCTAAAACCACAAGAAAAGTAGGTATCATTCTTTTCCAAGTATTTTAGTTTTACAAGTCTACCTAGCTTACGTCGATAAAGCAATAGGTGGGATTCGAACCGGGAACCACAATCATGATCGCAAAATCCTACGTCCCAGACATTAGGTAGGCTACGGCCTTTTTAGGTTAGTTCTTGATAAAAAGTTTATATTTCTGTGGTTCAACCGGACGGCTAGTGACGTGCAACTTAAATCAAGTAGGTACCTAGGTAACTATCGATTAGATGAGATATCGATTCAATTCAATATCTAGAACCTTAAACCCGCATAAGTTGTAAATTGTCAATTTAAATGCTAACAGCATCCTACGATCTACAAATCCACATTTTCGGCTACAAACGGGTCGTGAATTTAATAGAATAAACTTTTTATTTAGGCCCATAAAAATAAAAAACATGAATAAAAACAAAACTTAAACATGTAGGTATAATATAAATATGAACTTAAAATACCTACTATTGTACACGAGGTTTTGGCGTCGGTCGTGGAGGTGTCGCGTATCCTCCCTCGGAAACATCGATAAGTATAGGTAGGTAGGTAGGTACCTACGACACCTTTCGGCCAAAATTCTTCCATGAGAAAGATGTCAGCGCAGAATGACGGAACTCGCACCATATACGATTTGAAATTCGTGTTATGGCGCGGCTCCAACCTTTCCACCCTCAAGGTCATTTGGGTCTTGCACCGAATATAGTCCACGACCGTCTCAAACGTCGTGGAATGGTGTAAGCGGGACACGTACAGCTGCGTCGTCGGTTGTTATTTTGTCAACAAAATAATGTTCTTTCGGCAAATCGTTTCGTACCTATAACCCGTATTATTTGATAACGATTGATATTAATCGGTCGTATTGATACCTACTGGATAGACTGTGTTATCTGTCATTCTGCAGAATGCAACTAAATGACCTAAATTATGTTTGAGGCGTACCTATCTATGATATGTGGTTAGACTTTAAGAAGTAGGTAATGAATAAACATTGACTAGTCGACAAAGATTAAACTCCCGAGTAAACTCAACCAATGTGTAAAATAGGTACCTATGCTAACTAATGGGTTCAAACTTCGGTAGAACGCGTTTATTTTTATTCTAGCAAATGGTTTCCAACTAATTTAACCATTTGGTACGTAAGAATTGATGAAAACTTAATAAGCATAGGTATTTAACCATTGGTTAAATTAACACAGCAGTCAGGATTAACGCTTTCGCGCTTGGTCTCCAGTATAAGGAAAAGTTAGGTTACAGTTAGAGTTTTGCAGGGATTTCCCCAGGTATAAAAATGGAGTCAGTATCGAAAAACTGGACCTAAGCGTTCAAATCTAGGGTTAACTTAACTTTGCTAGGTACTTAAAATCGTGTATTGACAAAACAATGTTGAGATAATGTTAACAAAGTGTTTAGTTGTTAACATCCTTTATTTGCTTGTCGTTAGTTATCAACAATCAATAGTGTATCGGCCTTTTGTAAGATAAGTGACACTTAAGTGCTTTGTCAGTCTTATAGTTATTAGAATCAATAGTTTCCGCCTAATATGAAGCGACAGTGGGCTAATAAGACTTGCGATCGTGTGATTGCGGGTTCGATTCCCTCCCATTACACTACCGACGTGAACCCACCATTAACACAAGCAATTTAGCTTAGCACGAAGGGTTAATCAGAATACTAGTAATGTGCGACCAACATTGCTAGTACGTAGGTATAACATAAAAAAAAAATAGCACAAACAACTTACTTTTCCCTACATTTTTACTCTTTTCTAGCTTCTGTCCGCGACTTCGTTTGCGTGGACTTCAGAATTGGGTCCAAAAAGAAAGAAAAATGTGAAAGTAATAAAAAAATAAATAACAATAACACCTGTGTTATCGCTTGCGCTCTAATATGTAGAGAAAAATACAAAATTTCAAAGCTTACTGCCCGCGGCTAAGCCGCGGGCAGTAAGCAATTTTCTCTCGTGAACAATTTTAATTTTTCCCTCGGGAGCTACTTAAGGAATCGGGATAAAAGGTAGCCTATGTTCTTTTCCGTGTCAAAGGCTACATTCAGCAAAATTTCATCTAAATCCGTTTAGCCGTTTTTGCTTGATGAGTAACAAACATCCAAACATCCACACTTACACATTTATAATATTAGTTGGATAGTAGGATATCTAAGTATCTGAAAACAATTTTTAATACTTTTTAACAGAATCACTTGCAACAGGAAAGTCTTACGCCAGTCACGTCTTGAATGAATAACTAAGTGGTGTGAATGTACTGTAAGTACAGTTAACAACAACAGTCCATAATACAATCAGATTTACAAGACAACTGTATACTAAGACAGGTTGTTGTAACGATTTGTAAACAAAATGGGATTGACACAAGAGAGGTTATTCTCTAAGTCCAAACATAAAATAACGTGGTTTAACGCAGATTATAGTTCAACTTCCCCGGGCCGCCTAATATTTTTCGTGTTCTGAGAGTCACTGGGTAGTGTTAGTAAAATTTTAGATCATTTAACAAAATTTTACTTAAAATTATAGGAAGGCGAAAGAGATAACGATAACCCTACTCGTAAAAGCATGATAATTGCGTGGACTCAGTGAATTAGACCCCAGAATAAAATTGAAAATATATGATAGAAAATTTCTACATAATAGGTATTAATTTGTTATTTGTTTTTGCTTAGCAGTTTGCATGTTTTTCTTATCGCAGCATTTATTTTTGTGTTTATCTTTTTTTGTGGTTGATTGTACATTCCTCGCAAGAGTTGGGACGTATGTCAACATTCTTAGTTCTTACTTAAGAGATAAGAAATCTATGAAGTTTGTTATGTATTTGACATTGCTAGTAATGAATTTCAAATTATCACAATGGCGTGGTAAAATTTAAGCAGCATTAAAAATTACAGACCGTACAAGGACAACTTGCGATAATAATTATGTTACTGTTGTTGTTCAGCAATTTTATTATGTTTAGCGGTAAGTCCCCGCAGAAAGTTCCCGGTAGTAATCTAGCAATAAATAAAATAAATATATCATATGATTCATTATGTATTATTATCAACTACTTCTACTCTTGAATTCTACTTTTACTCATGGCTCTACCGCGTGCGAGTCAGTTATCGATATTAAGCCTATGTCTTTTGTTAGGATCCAAGCCTATCCCTTTCAAAATTTCATGAAAATCGGATCTGCGATTTAGGCTTGTAAGCGTAACAGACTTACTTACTCTTGCAATATTTTAATATAATAATGAGTATGAATATTTTCTTTAGTGTCATTATAATTTGCTATAATCCAGTATTTGGAGTACTTTTCCTTAATGCATTATAAATCCTACTTTCATCATCAAAACATATTCCTGTTGCCTGCCTCGTCCATTCAATTATGAACTCAATGCTAAACCCCAGTTCAAAGATTTCGATCTCGGTAGACTACTGGAAAACATGTTTCAACACTTTTTCATTTTTCAAATCGGTTCAGTCGATTTGGAGCCTATTCAATGCAAACATTCAAACTAACGCAATCAAATATTTCCTCTAAGATATACTTAGCTAGCTTTTGCTCGCGGCTTCGCACGCTTGGACGTCATTTATAGCGACAAAAACTAGCGTATACCCTTCCTCATTAAATGGGCTATCTACACTGAAATAATTTTTCAAATAGGCTCAGTAGTTCCTGAGATAAACAAACAAACTCTTCAGCTTTATAATATTAGTAAAGAATATGTTAGTATAGTCTATAGATAAAGAAAATTTGATATTTCTTTTCTATTTAATGAGTTTCAAAAAACTTTTCAATCCAAATGATGTTATCAAAATGTGATGTCAGTTCAGTACGTAAGACAGTTGAGGACTGATACCGTATTCGATCGATTGTTGTTAGAACTTTATCAGTATTAATAGAGATAGCATTTTTTATCTTGAACTTGGCCTTTTTAACGATATGTTTATTTATTTTACCTATCTCATATCATTGAATAGTAGGAAATATAATTCTGATTAAACATAGAATTAAAACACAAAAATTTTGTATTATGTTCGTAAATCAAGGAAATCGATTTAATTTAAACTCTGATAAGTAAATATTCCGACCAAATCAAGTGCTCTATAGCGGAATAACTAGTTATTGCACATTCCTGTTATAAATAACTTGTTCCATTTGGGTTTTTTTATTCAGCATTTTTTAAATAACAAACGCTAGGCACAATTAAGAAGTTCCTAAGTTTTTTTTATGAGTTTTGTTATTATGTTTCGTATTTAAAGACATGTACATATTCTATTCAAAAATAATTCGTAACTAACTATTTATGATAATGAATTTTATGTTTGAATATATTATCAGTTATGTTTGTACCGTGTAGTGGGTTACGTAACATACATGTGTGATAACGGCCATTGTCACAGCCCTTGACAATGGTCACGGAATAGTTAACATACAATTGTAATGTAAGCACAAAGTCAATTAGGTTCATACAAAGAAAGACAAGAGAAATACTCTACTCTTAAATATTTGATTTTTAATTGTTACGCATATTATACAGGATAAATTAAAAAGGAGTGCGTTTATTCAACGAGATAATCAGGTACCTACATAATAGAACGAAACAGGTCGAAATCTTGAAATTGAAAATAATTTTTTCATACAAACATGAGTCATTTGACGTGTCACTTTGTATTAAAAGTTCATTTCCCATTTTAAGATTTCGACCTATGTTCCTTGGGGTTAGTTGTTCAGTTATATGCACCTGATTACCTTGTTATATAAACGCACTCCTTTTAAATTAATCCTGTATGGAAAACGGCCGGGCGGTATCTGGGATTGGAATTTCTAACTTGACAATTTCTTAAATTGTGATTGGAATTACCGGGAACTGGAGGCCGTCTGCTTTGGTGTGCAATCATGTGGTGACTACAAACTTGTTGTCACCACGCTGGGCAAGCGGATTGGTGAACGCAGTTTGTATTAGTTCTTTAGGAGAACGCTGCTGCCCATTCTCCTTGTTTCAATATCCCTTAGTCGCCTTTTACGACTCACGGGTAGAGTGGTGGGTTAATTCGAAGTGTTATAGAGAAAAAAGGAGGTGATTTTGTGCTTAAAGGAAAAATAGAGCTATCTATTAAAAATAATGGTAGCTATAACTGTTTGCGATGGTCGGTTGATCATGCATAAATCTATAAAGACACCCTTACTTAAAAAGTACCATCTGGCTTTTCTTTTTTCAAGGTTTTAAGGTTCAAACGTTCGAATTATATCAAACTCGCCCCGTCCGACAGTATTTTACGTGGTTTATCAGATAACATGTTTTTTATTCGTGATAAAAGGTGCATATTGAATACTTAAAAAAGAGGTAGGATGTATTCCTCATGCGGCACGAATTAATATACAAAACTCATTGATAAAATTAAATGTATGTAAACTGTCTATTTGAAGCTAATTTTTAAGTGAAGTGTTTGTTCTTCATGTAATAAATTCGTTAAGCCAGTTAAGAACCTCAAACTTAACAATAGGCAAACAAAACATCTATTATTAAATGCCTAATAATATTCAAACACCATGTATAATATTTCTCACAGATAATAAAATTCGTTGATAATATCACTTATCTCAAGTACTTAACATGGTACTCTTGGTGAAAACACTTCACTTCACTAATATTATGTTATTCATAAAAGGTTACACGAGGTATGACGTCAGAGGTCGTTCAGAATAACCTCATTTAAAATACTGGATAATAATCTATTGGCTATAATTCTCAGGTCTAAAGCGTTTCCATGTCTAAACAATGTGAATGTAGGCTGGCAAGTTCGTTCGTGACTGTCCCATAGTCCGTGCAGGTGACACGTTGCACGCAGGGGACGTTACTACCCAATGACGGTGCCCGAATAACTCAATGACGCTTTCGTCAGTAAACCCCAGACGCGATGCGAAGCGATGGGAATTTCACGAAGAATAAAAAATGCAGACAAACTACGGGGAGCTCTAAGCTCTTTCCCGCAGTCTTCAACTAATCAAACAAACCTAAATCTAAAAGTATGTCCTCAATTCCACCTTTCTTTACCACCAATGGTATAGTGGTTTGTTTGTGTTTAAGAGGACTTAATTTGTAGTTTTTTTACAAGCCTTTCTTAACGTAAGTACGTTTGTTTAGGTTAAATCTTACTTTCGAACCGGTCTGATAATGAGACCAGAAGGTGCCTATTGTTTAAGAGATTACTAGCAGTGTGGATCGCACATTACAAGTAGTATTGTTAACTCCTCTTTCTAAGCTAAGATGTTTGTGTTACGAGAGGATTCGCATTGGTAGCGTAATGGGTGAGATTCAAGTCCAACGCCCTAGCCATTTGGCTACCGCCGCGTCTATAGAAACTCTATAACAAAACGACGCAGTCCCATCTTATTTAGGCTTGTTTGATTTGTCTTCAATTGTAATTAGGGCCTAGCTGATTTAAAATATTTGTTTCAAATACATTTTTTTATGGAAAAAAAAAACAATCGAACCTTTTGAAAAAATGACGGTGAAGGATGGCTGTTTCGATGCGAATTGTTTTAGCTGCCTTTTTTAGTTTGATGAAGTTTTACTGAACAGAACTATTATTTTCTCCAACAGCGGCGCAACCCACTCAAACCTGGTGATATGCGACGAGTCAGGCAGGGTGGTGGGCAAAGCCAAGGGTCTGGGCACCAACCACTGGACCCTCGGCATCGAAGAGTGTGCGACCAGGATTATAGCTATGCTCCACTCTGCTAAGGAAAACGCGGGCCTTCCTAAGGATAAACCTTTGGATTCCTTGGTAAATATCATACATCATTTTTCATTTCTTATATGCTTTTATTCAACTTGCCTTTTTGTTTGTTCTGTTCTAATTCGCTTAATTTTTTCTACTCATATTGTTTTTTCATATTTTTGAGCTGTGGTTTTTGCATTTGGAAAATTCTTGCGACACATAATAAGGCCTACTTCTTTGCCACTTTTCCGATGCGGTTATCTTTAGACACCCCTCTATAAGAGAAATAAGTATAATTAAGTTGATGTTTAGAAAAGAAACTAGTACGAGCGATTTTTCAATATTTATAGTAATCTAATAATCCCTTCTCTCTCCATAAGATCTTCTATTGTTAAAACAATCACAGCACAGAAAAAGACGCTACAATCTTAAAAAGCTATTTGCCAATTGCCTCAACGACTTCCATCAATCACAAGACAATTGTCCAATAAAATCTATTTATAACATCTTTATCAATTCAACCTTTATTTCTCAGGGGCTCACGCTGTCTGGGTGTGAGCAGGAGAGCAGCAACGCAGAGCTGGCTTCCCGTGTGAAAGAGAAGGATGGCAATTGCGCCAAAGCGATCTATGTGGCATCCGATACCGCTGGATCGCTCTTCACTGGTGCCCCTGATGGTGGAATGGTGCTTATTGCTGGTGAGTTTACATGAGGAATTCTAAGGATATATAAATAATGCATCAGGGTGTTTCGTTATTCCATAGCTACTACAGGAGTAGTGTTGATGGGACCTCTCTAACATAAATCTCTGGCGGACCTGCCACGGCTTCGCACTTGTATTATACATATAAATCTTCTTGTATCACTCGACGTGTTGCGGGTTCGATCCCCGCATGAGACAAGCATTTGTGTGATCCACAAATGCTTGTTCCAAGTCTGGGTGTTCTTTGTGCATGTGATTTGAATGTTTGTGAAACCCCCGCGACACAAGGATTAAATTCCTTAGTGCGGGCGTCGTTTTTTTTAAAGAAAAACAAAAAACGAAAAACTCTTTATTTTAAAAATACCTAAAAATCTGTTGCGTAGTTTTAAAGATCTAAGCATACATAGGCACAGACAAACAGCGGGAAGCAAGCTTTGTTTTATACTATAAAGGATCCCAGGATTGGGACGGCTTTGTCTTCTATGGTTCATTGGAGCATAAACAAAAAAAAATACTTGGAATCTTAAATTTGAAAGATCTATTTGACGATTTATTACAAAAAGCGGTTTTTCTTTTTAAAATCTCGGATTACAGAACATTTCATCAGACTTCATTCTAAAAGAATATATTCGTTTACGGACTCCAATTTCCTCCTAAATAGAGGTTATTCACTCCACAATATTCGGAAAACAACCGACTTGCGCTCTTGTATTAATTTTAAAAAAACACGCGTTCTTGTTATCACAACAAGCCAGTCACTGTTCCGACAGCATAAAAACTTTGTTTGATAACAAACGGTCTGGATCATGAATCAGATGTGTTTTTTTACGTCATAATATAAACATGAAACCTATTAGATAAATGTCGGTATCACCTAATAACACTATTGGCTGTTAGTTGGCGTTTATATTCCAGCTTATGTTGGTAAATAAACAACCATTCGAAGTGTTTCTATTGCATAGCTGCACCAATTATGTAAGCATTCCTTACTGACATGAATACTCATGTAATAATCTGTTCTGTAATACGATCCATAAGCCAATCAAGCGTAAGTACTCTGATGAGGTTTTTATTCTTGGGGGCTACGTGTCAGTCAAAAGGGATTGCCATTTGCCGTGGTTGGTCCGTAGACAGTTGACCATTTTGTTAAATACTGAGAGTTCTTTGTGTCTCGGAAAGCACGTTAATCTGTTGGTCCTGATAGTAAAAAAAAAACATGCGTGCGTACAAAGTACACATGTCAGAAGTGAAACTTCTTTGGCGAACTAATTTATAAATCTTGTTTATATTTATACAAATCTAAAACTTTAAATTTCCAAGATTAAGAGGAAGGGAAAAAGGAAGATAGGTTAGGAATTTAATTGTCATTAAAATAAAAAAAGGTTTGAAAATTAATGTAAATTATAAATTTAATTTTTTCAATTTATTTCTTCAATATTTACATTGTTTGACATAACGTTTATCTAAAATAAATAAAAATAAGTATTGTTACAATAATTAACAATAGCGAGATACACAATTTGTAAAACAGTAACTATTATGCAAATGCGCTTCGTCTATGGTCTCACATGCAAAAATTCTAGATTGAGATTGAGACGAATACATGTAATTTCATATAGAGAAATGTCCTCCATCTTGGATCAGGAACTTTTCCGCGAAAGCTTGACCTCATTTTTATTTTTAGTGACCTCGCAAATCTTAAAAATGACTTATCACAAAAAAATGCATATTTTTCTCGGTGCCATCTTGGATTCTAATTTCGACCCCATAATCGTTTTTAGCGACCTCGGGTACCATGAAAATGACACCCATGATGAAAAAAATGCATATTTTTCTCGGCGCCATCTTGGATTCTAATTTCGACCCCATAATCGTTTTTAGCGACCTCGGGTACCATGAAAATGACACCCATGATGAAAAAAATGCATATTTTTCTCGGCGCCATCTTGGATTCTAATTTCGACCCCATAATCGTTTTTAGCGACCTCGGGTACCATGAAAATGACACCCATGATGAAAAAAATGCATATTTTTCTCGGCGCCATCTTGGATTCTAATTTCGACCCCATAATCGTTTTTAGCGACCTCGGGTACCATGAAAATGACACCCATGATGAAAAAAATGCATATTTTTCTCGGCGCCATCTTGGATTCTAATTTCGACCCCATAATCGTTTTTAGCGACTTCGGGTACCATGAAAATGACACACATGATGAAAAATTTACAAATTGTCGTCGGCGCCATCTTGGGTTTTAATTTCGAACCCATAATCGTTTTTAGCGACCTTGGGAACCATGAAAATGACACCGATGACGAAAAATTTGCAAAATTTCCTCGGCGCCATCTTGGGTTTTAATTTCGACCCCATAATCGTTTAAGCGACCTCGGGAATCATGAAAATGACACCCATGACGAAAAATTTGCAAATTGTCGTCGACGCCATCTTGGTTTCTTGGCACCCATTTTAATAAAATTATTATATTTATTAAAACTAATAGAACTAAACTAACACCAGATAGCCCTGAAAGTTAGCACCCGAGCTACTAACATGGTAATGTATGCAGCTCGGGAGCGCCCTTCCCCCGTCTCGCCCCTCGCACCCCGCACGATTGCCCTGTCTAGACGTCTTCGTCGAACGACTGTATTAGCACTATGCGTGATACGACGTTCGCTCTGTCTCACTTTTTCTCTCAATCTTTCTCACTCGCTTGCTATACTCTCACTCCACGGCTAGTTGCTCATGCTACGTTCGCCCTGTCTTACTCTCTCTCAATCGGTCTCGATCATGAAGGTATAGATGAAAACCTTCATGGTCTCGATCACTCTCTCTCTCTTTTCTGACACTTCCGTTCAAAGACATTGTAATGTATTCTACTACTTCCGTTGCATACCGGCGTGACGTTTCATCTGTAAAAATTTTACCCTCATGCGCCAAAAGAAGTTTCACTTCAAAAATAGATAAAAGGATTCGATTGAACCGCGGAAGCAATAACGTTGGATTGAATATGGAAATGTGCGTCAAGCTGCAGATTGGGTAAGAACTAAAGTTAGCACACATGTTACCTCATTTGAATGGCAAAGGTTAAGGATCTAACGGACTGAGTAATTATTTTTAGATGCTGTGTGAATAAAAAGTAACGTAGAATCCGTTTCACGAAAGAAGTCCCACGGCAATAAATGGAACTAATTATGACAATAATGAAATACCCTAACTGCGAGGAATGATTTACCCCTCCATATAATGTGTTCACCTAAGGCTCAGGTCGTCAGGTATAAAAAAAAATATATATACAAACATCCGAATTGAGCCTCCTCCTTTCTTTGAAGTCGGTTAAAAAATACATTTTAGGTGAATTTACAACATTAGAGGTTAGTAAAATTCTGTAGCATGACTGACACTAGCGCCGCGTCTGTGGGACTTCTTCCGTGAAACGGACTATGATCAAGTGAATAAATGTTTGGTATTTTAGGTAAAAGCTCTTGTGCAATGATGTATTAGTATATATACCTTGTAAACCTAAAAAGCGATACAAGATATTGTCGTCTCTTTCTCACCCACCGTTTATGTCTACTTGTATCTCACGCAAACTGTCTTGTATCTCTTGTTGGACTAGCCAAGATTCGTCGGCTGACTAAATATTTTTGTACTCTGTGGTGCCGTTCTATTGCTCGTGCGATGATGCGATGCGATTTCATCGTGCGATGAAACAACAATTTAGATGGTCACGAGCATAAATATGTATACACAAAGCGAAATAGTAAAACTTATTTAGCGAGTAGTTTTTTTTGAAACTCAAAAATATATACATGATTTGAGACCTGTTATTTTTGTTGTTAAATGATTAAAAGTTGAATTGATGGTGAGTTCCTGTTCAATTATTGTTGTACAATTTCGCTTTGTGTATACATATTTATGCTCGTGACTACATTATCAAAATCGTTTTAGTACTGTACATTAAACTCTAACTATCGCGTTTCATTTTACGTTACCTAGTAATTGTAACAGTAACATTTGGGAGTTCATTGAACCAAATTTAGGTTTCACTAAATGATGCTAAACCTATTGTTTCTTGGCTAGCCGCCATATTTTTATATTGTACTTGAACACGCTTGTAATTTACTTTTATTTAGCTTTTTTAGGCCACGATTTAATCGACGTTTTTTAAACGTGACTTGATACTCTGTAGCTTCAACTTTTAATTTAATACCTTTATTAATTCGTATTTTTTGTAGTTAATGTACAGTGGTATGATGAGGTAGTACCTAATACAATTTACAACATTTCCTCCTGAATACTGAAACGCTAATCAACTTTAAGATGTACTTAAATGTCTAGGTTATCTGTTGACATCTTGACCTTGAAGTGATAGTGACAGCATTAAAGTTAACGGCGGCTTCAAACTGATTAACGTTTCAGTATTCGGCCAATAGACAAACGTTTCATATAAATATAAATTAAATAAAAAATTATAATATATTTATTTTTTCTAAAGAACAAATAATAATTAGAAAAATATAAATGGAATCAAACAAATTGTTACCAAAAATACCAGTTACCGATTACTTAATAAAAATGCCGTTACAGTAGGAAGCTAGTCGAAGAGACCATGACACAATTTCATACAGCCAGTCAAATGACTTATTATTCATTTAATACCTAAAGCCTAGTTCTCACGGGGCGTTTTTTTTATCAACATCAAGTTTTACTATGTTGATTTTGGAACTGGTTTTTAGAAAATAACGAGTTTTTTGTTATGATAACTTTTATTTCATGAATAAATTTTTGATTATCATCGTATCGATAATCGTTTTTTTTAATATTCAGTTCCGATTTTAAATTAGTTGTTTAAAAAAATATTTACTAACGCCATCTACATTACAGAAAGTTTTTTTGTTGTTTCTTCAATTTCATGATACCTAACAGATATAAAAACGATATTTTTTTATTATGATATTACGTCACGGGAATTAACGCGAACATGGTCTGCTTGCGACCACGACTGCTGCAAATCGGTCGAATCGTCAAACCTAATAAGGTAAATACATGTTTGCGTTAATTCCCAGTTAAAAGTTAGTAGTAGTTCTTTTAGGTATAACTTTTTGTCGTATTTGTTATTATTAGGAGAAGGTTTTTACGAAAGAAAACTTTAAATATTAAAGAAAACTTTTCTAATGTAACTTAGACATACCATAACTGTTATTTGATTGACATGACATAAATATTAAATCGCAACTTTCAACAGAAATCATGACATCAACTGGTGTGTGACTAATGATTTTATTAAATAGTTGGTCTCATCAAGACAATGAGTTTTAATTGAACTTATTTAAGTCAAGTGTCAAATAGAATCAAAACCATGCGCTCACTCATTAAGCCTTTAAGACCAATTGAGTTGAGTGCCAGTTATTTTAGCCGTTTAAATATAGAGACTATGTTTGTATTAAAGTGTGTAAAAACTATTTATGTAGTAACAATATAAGTTGGAATTTTGAGTTGTGAAATTAACAATAGATAATGAAACCTCCTTTCGTCATGTCTTATAATGCGTACTGTCACGCCCTCATTACTGTGATTATTAAAGTAAAATTAATTAATATTAATGCTATGGTTGAGAAGCAAGTGAACTTTTATGCATGTTTAAATTTATACATCAATTTACATTTTGTCTTAGAGCGCATTTCATAAAATAGTTCCCATGACATTAAGTTAGCTCCCGTCTTTCAAAAAGATACACACTCTTGGACATCACATAATTTTCACCACTTTTGACTGGTTCAAGGTAATATTAATTCTGAAAGAAATATAAGTTGTGAGACCCCCCTGTCTCCAACGTAAGATTAGATGAGATTTGACTCGACCCCCTCCACCCCTTAAACATCTCACGTATTTTATGAACGCCCCCTTACTGTAACCATCAGGTAATTGTATGTATTTGGGATTAACAACTAGTAATGTGCGACCCACATTGAAGTAAGCTTTAAAAAAAAGCAGCTAAGAGCTCAGCCTTCAAGACTTACAAAAACACTGGCCTAATAAAAAACCGTCCCACATTCAAAATTAAAACAAATAAAGCGTGCTGTATGAACCCGCACGAAATGTTAATTCCACATTTAAATTCTAATTAAAACCTTGTAGTGAACGGTCGACATTCAAATGTCTAACAAAAGGAAATTAAGTTGATTCAAGGGTGGGCCTGCTTTTAGCGCCTTGAATTTAGCATTTAATTACTAGATAGTTATCGTAAACTAGGTTTTTTATAAATACAAGAGCTGTTTATATATTTTGTTATTAGATCGGCCAATTTTATTTTACAAGTCCAAGCGGTTCACGTGATGTTACGTGTAGAGTTAATAGAGGCTTTATCTCTCTCTCTGACTACTTGTAATTAAAAAATCTGTTTAATGGTTTAAACGTAGGTATATGTATAATTAACAGTACCTTCCCGGTGATTCTCAGATCAAAAAAAAGATTTAGCGACCCGGGGTTCTTGAACTATAATCTGCGTTGTACCACCTTGCTTTGTTCGAACTTAGAGAATAACCCCCTAATGAGATCGTTACTGTGAAGGGCCTAAATTTAAGTGGCATTGGGAAGAAAGAAGACTATGCCTTGCTACAGCCTACGTGAAGGCAGAAGAAGTCGTTTATTACATTACCAGGGTAAATTTTGGAACTGCATCTGGAAAATGAATAGTCATACCTAAGTATGACTATTCATTTTCCAGATACACAATTATGTTTTTCTGTGACTTCAAATGATATAGTCTCCAATTTAGAGCACTCGGTGAATTAAATCCACATTTTATAATTTCTCAACTTGTTGGGCAATATTCTACACTAAGTAAATACTGACAACTGTACCCACCTAATTCTAATTCCAGGGTGAAAACCTCCTTTCATAAAAGAAAACATTGCTATTCGTTACGGCGACCTAAAGCCAAGAGCTGGCCATTACCAATAAACTCGCAAACAGATGATTACGATGGAAGTATTTGATCGTCGATAAGTCAATGTTGACGCGAAAAACACATTGTATGCGTGGAGAACGGTTTTACGAAATTTAACCTTACGTGTTTGTAATAAGGGTGCTGTTAGTTTCGTTGTGACAGATGACTTGAGGGTGGAAGGTTATCTGGTAGACCTCGGACGTGTCCTATTTCTTTACGACCTACTTTGTCATAATCATAACATTACTATCTCGGATGAGGCGGATACAGAATGAAATAAGATGGGCACATAATGAAAAGAAATCACTAGCCCTGTTTTTTGTGAGAAATTTCTCCCGTTCTCAGAAAAAAATACAGATAACCAGAAGAACTATTACTAACCGTGCCATTGGTTACAAATTATGACATAACATCATGCCTTTTTAAGATGTCCAGAATTCGGAATTAAAAAAAACAAGAAAAGCCTGGCAAAATCGTTCGTAGGTACACGCATGGCCCGCGCGGAATGACGCTTCTGTCAGTTGACCCCCGTCCCGCGCGCACATGTAAACATCCCCGCTCCCTTACGTCCCCCGTCGCCCGCAGATCATGGGAGCAACACGCACGACTTTGCCAAGCTGTAGTACCTGACCTATTCTTTTTAACATTTATTTTTGTAAATAAAATAATAACCTAATGACCCAATCAGTTCGTCAAATATTTTGGCACCAATTTCGAACAACAAATAAATTATTTGTTCATGACTTCATGAGTCAGTCATTCAACTTGGCAGAAATAAATACCTACTACGAATGAATAGCTTCGTCATTAATTGTTTCATTATACGTACGTGTCCATCCATACCCATTCTAAATTAAACATAAAGTAGGTACATAAATAGACATGAATCGGAAACTTTGATAAGAGCTATTTTTAATTGGCGAACTAAAACTCTTTTATTGTTCGTTTTATTGGTTGTAGTAGTGTAATGAAATTTCAATGAAATTTTCATGTTTTTTTTTAAATATGCAGGACAATCGGGTAAAAATTAACACAAATGATACAGAAAAGGCCAAAATTGATATGTTACTGACTGGTTTATAAAAGTTCATTCTGGTTTTGTTTCAATACCATTCGTTTTCGTAAGATACAGTTGCAGTACGTAACATTTCAGTCGATCGTAACAATTTAATCAACTTATTTCGGTCTATTGATGAACAAGCTTGTCTCATGATGCTACGTAAAGCGTAGCCAGATACGATTCAACAAACGTTAAGGAATCATATCCCAGTAGAAATAATCAAGGCTGCAGGTACAGACCTACTTGACAAACGCTCATATAATTATTTACTGTATTTAACACGACATTCGCGTTACAACTTTATCTCACA
This sequence comes from Plusia festucae, assembly GCA_950381575.1. Taxonomy (NCBI): domain Eukaryota; kingdom Metazoa; phylum Arthropoda; class Insecta; order Lepidoptera; family Noctuidae; genus Plusia; species Plusia festucae. The sequence goes on along the minus strand of OX494453.1, from coordinate 4,144,945 downwards.
AACGACCGATAACAGGCGGATTAAAGTTTAAAATTAGAATATAATTATACGACTGTTTTTTGTTTTAGATAAAATGCATGTAATGCGCAAAATTTTAATTGAATACCTACTCCGTTCTATTCACATTTGGTTTGATAGTTCTGAGTCGATTCACATTTCAATCTAAAAAAATAATATAGCAAATTGATCCTTAACCCAATGGAGTAATGCTCATATTGCTTCTGCGATAAAAAGAGAGAAAATTTCGAAGAATGCGCGCGAATTCGTTCCGTTCGCGTCGTTTATTTATTTATCTCTGACGAAACATCACCCTTACGTAGTTAAGGTTGAATTTCCCATATCAACTTTTTTTAGTCTGACGCTTCCATGCGTTTTGACTCTGTGGTAGTCCGTATCTTACCGTTAACAATGGTAAAATATTGTACTACTAGAAATGTTACATAAGTACAGTTACGGTATCATTTAGCCGTACCTAGTACGCTGTAGCTAAATCATATCAAAATCCATCATTATCAGAATTACCAGACTGACTCGCATTATAAGTCGTTTTATGTATTTTATCGATTTTAATTCCTTATTAATTTATTTCAGGTACAGGATCTAATGCTCTCTTGAGAACGCCAGATGGACAACAGCACGGCTGCGGTGGATGGGGTTATCTATTGGGAGACGAAGGAGGCGGTAAATATATACCAAATTCAATAATATTTAATTGGAATATCGGGAAATAATATTAAACACTCTTTACAAATAGTGATATAGTTGAATATTAGGATTGATGTAAAATCATTTAGCATCTGGCAACTTTTATCATAATAGTAAAATTGTCAAATTTTTTGTCCCTTGCAACACTAACTCAATCGTGTATCCAGACATAAAAAGGTAAAGTTAAAAATTATTTTCCAGCTTACTGGATCGCCCATAAAGCAGTTAAAACCGTTTTCGATGACGTCGACGGTCTAGAACCTTCCCCCCACCCTACGGACCGAGTCTGGGAAGTCTTAAGGGAACATTTCGACGCTGACACGAGATCAGATCTACTGCCACATGCTTATAAACACTTCGATAAATCTATGTTCGCGGGTAAGTGAAAGTTATCCATACTGTTGAATAATAAGAGGTGTCGGTAATATGTATGTACTAGTTTTGAAGGTTTTATGTAGGGTTGTCAATCAGATAAATATATTTTCTTAGAAATAAATTAGTTGAGCCACTCATGGTCTGCGCGGATAGCGTTACGGCCCAATGACGGCGCCCGAAAGACAGGGGTGAAATATAGTTTACCAACGTCCACTATCCACCCCTCCCCCTCCTCTTTGCTGCCTTACGTCCCCAAGAGTTTCACTTTACTTCAGGTTTCACTTCTCAAGTTAAATATCTTTGTCCATAAAAAGAGGGCATTGATGTCTAACGCTTTCTTGAGGGGTTGCGATTCAAGATTCTAAAGAACATCGGCCACTGCCCATACATACCAAGACCTGGCTATGAAATGTCGCGACCATGATTAATATAGGGCTTAAATGGTTCGCCTAACCACCCTTAGCAATCCCACATTGCAAATATATTATTTGAAAGTGGAGGAGCTTAGAATTTTTACATAATTTGCCATTTTTGAGGTTATGGCTACGCACATAATGAAATATGATTTATAGTTATACCTACAACCATAACTAAACTGTAAAGGTGGACGAGGTAGCCTATGTTACTTATTTGATTGTTATATAAGCCAAAACAACACTGTCGTGACATATGTAATAAACAAAATCAAAACGCTTAGAACACAACGACGCTAACAACAAGCCAGCTACGCTGTGTCATCTGTCATCACTCACTCATCACTATTATGCCGGTAAAAAATACGTTCCGTTTTACATATTTCTGATATATTGTTAAGTATATTTAAGGTAATAATTATTTTTTAAATCTATTAATTATATATTTCTTACTGTTTTTTTATAAAAGATATGATTGGTGATATAAAACAAAAAAATATAAATTATTATACTAGTATTTTATTAAACATAATCGCTTAATTAAATCCCGCTGCGCTGTGAAAACGAAACGCACGCCACAGATAAAAATGAAAGAGGTTTGGAAGCGTTCAAATTAAGGAAAAATGTGATGAATTTGAGTTTATTTATTATTAATACATAACATTTTCCCGGCCAGAAAAAAATTAGTTAGACCCCGTTAGTAAAAGCATGCATAAATAACTATTTTTTCATACACTGATGATTAATGTTCGCATTCAGGTCATATGTGACCATCCTCCTTTGGACACAGTTGGTTTGGACAGTTTTTTTTTCCGCCCCTAATTCAATGACATCTTAGAATATCCAAAAGAAACGTACCTACGTACAATTTTGCAAGTCACATTGATTTGAACCTGCCATCTTGTGTACACGTGGTTTATCACCATGTCAGCCAAAAGGCTTAAAGGACATTTAACACACAACAAGTAAAACAATAGGTATGACGCAGAATAAGTTACATACAATAGCGTATTTAACTAAAAATGCATCAGAATTATTATCATTTTAAGAAGTTTTAACATTTATCATTGTTGACATTTTCATTCCATAGCGAATCCAATTTATTTTAAATTCATTTTTATGCCTGTCATATTGATTGACATCTACATTCAAATATTGTTATTGGTAAATACTTAAAATCCATTCATTTTTTTAACAAAAATGTGAACTCATCATGAAAACATTTTAAAAGTGGATTGGAACAAATTTATTTGATGTGGTAGAACAGTTGTTATTTAATTTTTATATGTTTTGTTTCTTTTGGCCTTTTGTCTCTAATAAATTAATATTTACTTAGTTTTTTAACTGACTGGGGACAATTTTGACATGGAGCGACTATTGATTTAGTGATCAATGGTCACATTGCTGGTTATTCAATTTCAGACTTCTAATCCTTATTGCCTCAGGGTATTTTCCTTCACCAAGCAATGTTGTCCTTGGGTCCCTTTGAACCGAAATACTCCTTGCAGCTGATTCCAATAGCTTTCGTTCCAACTTTAACTTGGCCCATTATACAATTTAAGGTTCATAAGAAATAAGATCTGTACTACCGAGTCTCATGATTAAGGACCTACAACCCGCAAAAGATAACTTTCGACCTTATTGAAATTCGCGCAACCCTCCTCAGCCTCGCCTTCTTACCGCTCTCGCCATCGTCAGTAAAGCAGCAGTTAGTACCTCGCGCTTCGTCCGCACGTCATCCGAACAAAGCCTCAAGTTAACTCGTATGGGTTGTAAGTGTAAATAATACTAGTCGCATTTAACAAAGCTGGCGCCATAGAGTGGGTGTGCACTATGCAGCACATTCTACCAGTCAATTAACTTAGCCTATCACTGTTGGACATAGGCATCTCCCAAGTTGCGCCACCATACCTGGCCCTCCGCCTTTCTCAGATGGACTACCGGGGGCCATGTGTTATGGTGCGCAATCAAGGAGTGTTAACCACGCTTGGTAAGCGGGTTTGTGACTACAGTTTTGTATTCTTTCTTTAAGAAAACGCTGCTGCACATTCTCCTAGTTTCTATATCCCTTACTTGCCTCTTACGACATCCACGCGTAGAGAAGGGGGATTTTATTCTAAGCCGCAACCCCACAACGGCATTTTTACCATTCATTTAACATAATCTGAAAAAATACATCACTGTCCAAATTTCCACAGGTGTGACAGCAAAATTGTCAGCCCTAGCATACAAGGGCGACGCCCTCTCCCTCCACATATTTTCGTCAGCGGGTGCCGCGCTAGCGTCACACGCGGCTGCGCTCGCGTCACGGTCGAGTTCACCGCGCCTGCGTGTGGTCTGTGTTGGATCTGTATGGAAGAGCTGGGATATATTAAAACCGGGGGTGTTGAAGCAGCTTGCCAATAGACGGGTATGTAACTTTAACGGTAAAATTGGCATTTACAGCGTCTTTATTGCAAAGCAGTAAGATTGAATTTTGTAGTGTGCGTCGTTGTTTTTACCACATACTTGAAGGGATTGTACATTATTTAATCCTAGAAAATAAAATAAGAACTCATCAAGTAAAATCATAAACTGTCACATAATGCCGAAATAATATGACGTTTAAACAAAAAAAATATTTCTATAAATTAGTGTTATATATCTGACAACAAAATAGTAAGGATGAACAAAAATTATATGAAATACTTCTCATTCAAAAGGACGCCAGTTTCTTGTTTCTTTACCACTATTAACAACATTTTCCAGGTTACCACAGAGCTTGAGCTAGTCCGACTCCGTGTGTCAAGCGCAATGGGCGCCGCGTGGCTAGCAGCAAAGCACGTCGACTACGAACTACCTCGAGACGATTCCGCATTCTGCACAGTTTTCTACACTTACCATCCGGAAAACATGCACAATGGTAACGGGGAAATCAATGGTAAAACACAGAACGGGAAACTCAACGGTAACGGAATTGCCAATGGTAATGGTAACATCCATTGTGATTATAGCTAATGGTAAGTTTTACCAATGGTAAGACTAGGAACATTTTTATGTAACCTGAACCCGATTTCCAACAGCGATGACCAACATTATATGAAAGCTCTTGGGATGTTTATTTCGTTCTTTATTATTACAAATCCAACGCAAAAATGATAAAGATGTGGTTTTAACAATTCAAAGATCATTTTCGCGCTCGACTTCATGGTTTCCATAAAATGAAATAAAACATATCAAAGCTCGCATAAGACATGGGACCCATTGCTATTAGAACATGTTATAAAAATAGTTCCAAAATGCCTATAGTCTTTTCAAAGTAAATTTTAAGGCGTAGTTTTTGCAAAAATGGTTTAAGTGCCAAATCGATCTTTTGTTTTACTTTCACGTTTCTTTTGTTTGTTTGCACTATTTTCTTGGTACAATTTTTGTGAAAATTACGATGTAATATTATGTGTAAAGATATGAATTTTAATATACCAAATGGAACGTAAAGGAGATGTTGATGGTAAAAGAGTGTGGTAACTGATTCCGAGCTGATGGTAAATGCGAAAAATTATAAGACATATTCATGATATATGATAAAAAGAGTCAACAAAATAAAAGGATTAAGAAAAACCCTACTATAAATATTTGTACTCTTAATATACTTTTGTACTTGTATACATATCATTGAAATCTCACCCTTAATGCAAAGGCGAATAAAATATAGCTTATAATTATGTTAGAATTTTCATCGGTAATAAAAGGAAGAAAATATTGGATTAGTAGTAATAATGAACTGTAAATTAATTTTAGTATAAATGTAAAATTTATTCAATAATCTGGATGACAAAGATTGATGTCTTAGAAATTATTCATCACATTGAAAAAACTGAATTTGGTATTTAAATCTTATTTATATTAAGTAGAAACTCTGTTTCTGAAATATATTTTCAAATCAACTGATCAGAACTGATTAGTTCATCGAATGACTAACAACAAATCACAGTTTGACAGAAAGTTAAAATAATTTTTGTGTTGATCAACCTTTCACAAACAAGAATTTGTAAATAATGTATAGTAGTCTAGAAATTAAGAAAGACCTAAATTGTAAAGCGTAATTGATCTGAATATCGTTAACCATTAAAATGGCGGGAAAATATTTTTGGGACGAGTACACAATGACCATTTTGATGCATTAAAAAAAAAAGACATTTAACAATAAAAAAAACCAAGGAGCTGACTAATGATATCGTCTTTACATTTTGTTTTTAAACTAGGGCCGTATTATGTACTGTACTACGTACTACTTACCTTAGACTAAAAAGAAAAGTAACTTTCAAAGTGGATTTTCTATTAAAAAGAAATTCGTTACTTAGCAGCTGCTAAATTCAAATTCATTGTCAAAAAATCTTTAGTTTCGATTAGTTTTTTTTATAAAGTGTAACAGTAAAGTTTGTATATCTCCATCTCTTTTTTTCACTATTACATCACTGAAACGTTTGTTTACCCATGTAAATAGTTATAGTTCCTATTTTTACTTAGTGTAAGGAATAGTTTAGATGTAAGACACTGAAAAAATAATTAATGAATTATTTTTTTATTATTATATCAATGTAAAATTATAGAAATATATCAACATTTTATCAGTTTTTGATTGTTTTATTTTTTGTTCTGTAAGTGAGCTTAAAATGAAAAAAAAATGTTTCAAGTATGGATGTTGAGACAAAAACATAAATCATGTTTTTTTTATACACAATATTTCAACACGTTCAGTAACCAGTAATAGCCATCTAATAAGCAAAATAAAATATATAGAAATAAAATGCAACAAAAAAAAACTAGTCGCACATCAAAAAGGGCTGTCTTGTATATTAGAATCAACGCCAATTTACTTTACGAATTTAAAAGTACAAAATACAAAGGTAAAAATAGGCAGTAAGTAAAAATACCATTGCCCTCTTTTTTTAAGTGTTCAATAAATTGCACAAGTCCATAAACCAGTTCAAATGTTGATTTAGTTACCGCCCTCGGTCAAGTTGATGGTATGCAAGGTCATATTCATGGAAAAGTAAACAAACTTGTAAGTTTACTTTACTGCAAGCTCTAAGTATTGGCTATAAAAGCGATATTGTTAGCATTGTATATTCATCGCGTTTTGTTTTGTTCTAAAGTAAAATAATGAAAAGTACATACCTACATAACAGGTTCCATCCTAATCAAAGACATTATTTCAACCAGGTTTTTTTAAACAGATTTACGACTAATATATTTTATTTATGGCAATGCAACAGTATTTTTTCCTGAAATAAAACGCCATTCATGCCATTTTAATGAAAATTGCGTGAAGAAAGTTTAGCCTCACCTCACCGCATATCATTCAGTCATTCATTCGGTTTCTTTGTTATCTGTATCAAATAACAGTTAAAAATCAAAATTAACTAGTCTATTGCATTTAAACAGATGCTATTTACATCACTACTACGTCAATCTACTGATTTGACAGAAAATGTCACCTTCGCAGTCGTATTGACACATTTCATGATCAACAATGAATATTTCGAGATTTTCTCGTGTATTTTACATAAAACCAGCATTAAATATAAACTATAGATGTTCTTGCCGATTAGTGAAAACTTCTAGTAACTACAACTATAGAAATGATCCTAGTAACAGTTATTATAAGGGAATTCTGGCGGTCGCGGCCGGGTTGATAGGTTATATTAGTTTGAAAGAGAAATTGTTGGCTGCAACTGTTGATGATGGTAATAATTTAAAAGGTAGAAGAGAAAAGTTTAACTTTATAGCTGATGTGGTGGCTGTTTCGGCGCCTTCTGTAGTGTATATAGAGATAAAAGACAGCCGGAGACTGGATTTGTTTTCCGGTCAACCCGTAACACTGTCCAATGGTTCTGGATTCATAGTGAAGGAAGATGGGTTGATATTGACGAACGCTCACGTTGTAGTCAATAAGCCTAATGCTATAGTGAATGTTCGATTGATGGTGAGTGATGTTAACTTTTTTTTTGTTGTGTAATATTTGAGATCAAAACCTGAAACATAGTTTTTACTATGTAAGTGAAACATTTTTTTAAATCCTAGAGGTATTTTTTAAATTTTGAACTAAATTATAAACAGTAATTTGTGGATGATATATTTCATTTTATGTTTTTTTTTCTGATAACTTACAACATTATTTTAAAACTTCTTTTAACTTCAACTTAAATTAGAACACTTCAGCAATATTATGGTATGGGACTCTGCAACAATGTATGGTTCTCTGCAAGGTTGTATATTTACATTTGTATCAAATTTTCACTTATTTGATTTGCCTTTGCTAACACTTAAAAGAAACACTTTAAGACTAGCCATGCCTACAGTGCTACCCACAGTTTGTCAGTAACTTATTTTTATTTTAATAAAAAGCAGCAGTGTTAATATAAAGATTTAATGACATAACTAGCCTGTTGGTCTAGAGCTTAGCAACCCAGACTTCTAAACCCGAGGTTTGATTCCCACCCAGTATAATCATTGGGGTGATGAGCATGATCATTTTTTCAATGAATTTGTGTAATATGAACGTGTTTATAATTTATTATAAAAATAAATTTATCAACCTCTGGTTAACACACAATGGGTCAATCAAGGGGCTATGTGCAGAAACTGCCCTGGGAAACCAATGTCTGGTTACCATAGTACAGGTTCTGCCTAGTTTGGAATCAGATGACTGTGTGTGACTTGTCTCAAGATAGAATAGAATGTTCTTTATTGTACACCATTAGAGTGATAAAATATTATATTAAATAATGATCAACATAAATATCCTCTATCATTTATAAGTTATAAAAAAAATGTGGACAACATCACATACAATGCTATGAAACCAATATAAGTAGTTAAAGCACTTGTGTTGTGGAATCAGAGAACGAATTTACCACAAAAACCTAGACCCGAGACAATGTAGAAAAGTGTTTTATTCTAAATTGGGTCATCCGGGGATCGAACCCAAGACCTCTGAGCTAGCGACACCTTGAAAACTGGTGTGTAAGTCACTCGTAAATTGACCCGTCCGGGGATCGAACCTAGGACTTCAGAAGCTAGCGACACTTTGAAAACTAGTGTGTATGCCACTAGGCCGTCTTATGTTCTTATTAATGTTTTCAGGATGGCTCAATTCACACAGGATTTGTAGAAGACGTAGATCTAAAATCAGACTTAGCGACCCTTCGCATCCCTGTGAAAGGCTTACCTATAATGAAATTAGGCTCTTCATCAGATATCAAACCTGGAGAATGGGTGTGTATTGTTATGTTGTTATGTAATAACTCCCGTGAGAAAAATTCATAATTATTTTGATGATTCAACAGTTGAACAGTTTGACTCCCGACACCGCCGCCGCGTATTGATCGCTATCGGGCGATAATGCGCTTTAGTAAAGAAGTGAATCGTTAAAATAATTATGTTTTCTATTTTGAATTCAAAAAATTTAAATAACTGGAGGAGAATTTTTATGCCAAAATTTCTTCACCAGTACTAAGTATAACTATTTCTGGTAAACAATATACATAATTTTTATATTATACACACCTAATACTAAACTATATTAATTATACTAAACTAAACTAAAAACTTATAAGATAAATAAAACTATCTATAAAAAGAAGACTTGCTAACCAATATTAAGTAATATGGATTACAAAATAAAGGCTAACAAGCATCAAAAAATTAATCGTAATCTTTGTCTATGACGGGAAACGTGCCCAAAAGGCTGGCAGCATTGCCATGTTGAATAGCAATGCTGATTTGCTGTGCCAAAAACATGCCAGCCCTTTGGTCACGGGTAGCGTCGACCAAACGTTTTGCAAGTTCCAACTAAGTTGATTTTCACATTTCTTTTTCATTACATAAATGCTAATTCTGCTCTAAATAATCTATGATTGTGAATTATATAGTTACCCTTGTACACAAAATAACTTGCGATAAATTTTAATATTATCTTTAAGAGATGTTTCTACATTATAATCATAATTTCTTTCTCATTCTTTATTCTATTGAAGTTTTATTTTCAAAGCAAAAAATAAATAATTTATACAAATAAATTCATAATTAATTTAAAATAATATTAATTATTTGCAGGTAGTAGCAATGGGCAGTCCACTGGCGTTAAGTAACACTGTGACTGCCGGAGTAGTTAGTTCTACACAAAGAGCCAGCGAAGAGCTTGGTTTAAGAGGTGGGTAGTTATAGGTTTATAAAAAATATTATAATTATGTATTTAAAATACTAGATGTGACGCACCCTTTCACCCGCTTTAGGAGTTCCCGTTATGAAAATTACCAAAAAACTTTTTTTTTATTATTTACTTTTATAAAAACCTTGTGCTGATACTAAGAAACACAATAAAAAAAGAATCATCCAAATTAGTTGCGTCATTCGAAAGATATGATCATAGCAACACATTTTGTCGATCCATTTTTATATTATAGATACAGTGAAGTCCAGGTAATCGGGCCCCTGTATAATCCGGCGCCCCCTGTCGAAATGTCTATTATTATTAAATATTCTTTAAAAATCATCGCTAATGTAGGTAATACATAATTGAACAGTTTAACACTTGTTTGATTTGTAGCGTTGAAAAAAATCCGTACCTACTAGAAGAGTTTTAGGCAGTTCTCTATAATTCTATAGTCCGACACTGCCATCGAAATGTTTGTCGAATTACCGGGGGTCCACTGTATAATAATCATGAATTTATTATTATTTTAGTTTCTTAGTTTTTTTAACGCGATCAACACGTGACGTTTGACTCTCTGATTGGTTCAGAGCGAGAGCGGGCCAATAGGAGCGTCGAACATAAAAAACGTATCAATAGCGTCAACATAAAAACTAACTCTCAATATGCACAGTGGTCATCTTTGAATTTGTTTAAAGAGGGGACTTCATTTTATAATATAAATGCTACTAAAATAACCAAATTAAATGTAGGTAACTATTGAATAAAATCTTGACTTAGGCCGCATATACTTCAGACTGCTCGAGCATTAAGTCTGCACTAATAAAATCAAGAGGAAAGGTTTTTGTTTTTGTAACGAATACACTCAAAAAATACTGGTGATTTCAAAAAATACTTAGGTATCATTAGAATGCTACATTATTCCTGAGAAAAATTTAACCAGAAAAAAAAAAAACCGCGATCAGAGCCGCTAGCAACACCTTAGTTAGTGTACTCTGACTGAGCAATCTATCGACAGGGGAGTTATTCTCTAAGTCCAAAGAAAAAATAAATCTAATTATAGTTCAACCACCCCAATCTGACGGGCCTGTTGGTCTAGTGGTCAGCGACCCTGACTGCTAAGCCGGAGGTCGTAGGTTCGATTCCCACCCAGGACAAATCTTTGTGTGATGAGCACGATCATTTGTTCTGTGTCTGGGTGTTATTTATCTATAATATGTATGTATTTAGAAATATATATTATAAGTATGTTTATCAGTTGTCTGGTTACCATAGTACAGGCTCCGCCTAGTTTGGGATCAGATGGCCGTGTGTGAATTGTCCCAAGATATTATATTATATTATTTTAATCTTTTCTGTGTTCAGAGAGTCACCGGATAGTGTTAGTAGGTACGTCTAAGTCATTTAAAAGTGAAAACGGCTCTCTTAACCATACATAATGGTGCGTAAACTGCTTGGAATTAATGAATATGGCCTCGGCTCGCGAGTCACGTGCGCTTCCCGGGTCACGTGCGCCTCCCGACCGACACGTGCGCCTCCCGCCCGCGCCCTTTTTGTTTTTTGACAGCTCGAAACAGACGAACTGCTGCAAGCAGTCCGTGTTTGCGCGCCCTTAGATTAATTGTTATCAGATTAAGTCAAAGTTGATTATCTGTATCACATTATATTATTTTAGGTGCATTATCATGAGGGAAAAAACAACATAATTCTTTTCTGATAAAATAATGAAATTGATTAAAAATTACAATTCCGTGCTACCAATTATCTCTCAAGTCAAATCTTATATTAAAACTAGCTTTGATCGCTGTTCCGCCCGCGTGGACGTCGGATATCGCGTCAAATTATAACCATAGCCTTCCTCAATGAGTGGGCTATCTAACAGTGAAAGAAAAAAATCCCACCCATTACACTACCGACGTGAACCCACTCGTAACACAAGCATCTTAGCTTAGCACAAGGGGTTAACGAGATTACTAGTAATGTGCGACCCACATTGCTAGTAACCTTTTTTAGAAAAAAAAAAGGATTTTTCAAATCGGAAAAAATCCTATTTCGGACCAGTACCTACTAGTAATTCCTGAAATTAGCGGGTTCAAACAAACAAACAAAACTAACAAAAAGCTTTTCAGCTTTATAATATTAGTGTAGATATGCATGTCCAGAAAATGAACTATCATATTATCTCCGCATGACAATTTTTCTCAAATTCCAGGCAAAGACATGGTATACATACAGACAGATGCGCCAATCACATTTGGAAATAGTGGTGGGCCGTTAGTCAATTTGGATGGCGAGGCGATAGGCATAAACAGTATGAAGGTCACATCCGGTATCTCATTTGCTATACCCATAGATTACGTCAAGGAATTTCTGGCTAAAAGTAAGTTAAACTTCACTATACATATTTTAGACATTTGATAAGATTAAGAATTTATTCGTGTGTGTAAATATCCAATCTGTGATTATAATGAATTTCTAAAGTGATAAAATAAGTTGATTTACACGATTTTATTATAAGAGCTACTGTTGAGTACTGGCAATTCAATAAAATTGGGGGAAACAGGGTAAAATGTAAACAATGAAAAAACATAAGATTTTTTTTTTATATCAGGCAATTGTTTTAAAGTTGTGTTTTTTATGTTTCTTTGTATTTTTTTCTACGTAGTCATAATCTCGTATTTTTATAACAGTTTTTTTATTTTTTACTACCCTCAAATTTTAATTTCACAATGTTTGCGTTTCAAGTATTAGCTTTTTTATTTAACAAATTAAGATCTTTTCCATTACTTTTTTATATAATTTTGATACGTTTGGAATATTGAGCTGCGGAAAGAATGGTCTTCAAAGGCCATAACATTAAACAACCCTATTTTACCTTTTTTACTGTGCAATTTTTTTATATAATATCTATTAGATATATATTTTTAGTTCTTTACAAGGTGCCACAAAAATGCCTGGTCAAATTTTAAATTCTGCTTCAGCCCATAGAAATGAAACGCTTTCTATAAAAAAAAAAACTTGTATTCTGAAGAAAAATTAGGACCTATTTAGCTGATAATAATTTTGAATGGTACGGTCAATTTTGTTTTTGGGAAATGACTTGGTCGCTCTAAAACAAGCTGTTGTTGTGTTCACTTCTATGGACGGAATGCGGAAGGCGGAGGCCCGGGTGTCGTGATGCAACTTGTAAGAGGTCTATGTCCAGCAGTGAACCGTGATAGGCTGAGTTCAATGATTGATTGACTTGTATGGGCTGAAGCACCCTGCATTTTTTTATAACCTATTTTGTCATTTATTTAATATTTTACTGTTAATATTTTAGATACTCTGTAATATCATATTTTTTTATACAATACAATGTATTTTGATACAGTATAATAACACTGCGTATAATTTAGATCGGTCAACAGGGACGACCAAGTCACCTCAAGTGTCACGGCGGTACCTCGGCATCACCATGTTATCGCTCACGCCTAATATACTCATGGAACTGCGTATGAGGAATCCTGAGGTTAGTTGCTGTTTTTTGTTTTAAGTCCTTTGAAAATGATTTCAGGAACATTATTTAAACACACTCATACTCTTCGTGCGTATGCGTCAGAAAGAGGAATATTTAGGAGGGTAAAAATAAAATTTTGAACGTTTTTTGTTGTAACTGATACGGCCTGGCGAAATATTAGCAAGTTATGGACCACCGGTCGACGCAGTAACCAGCTTAAATATGATCCCTGTAATAGTCATATGAACACTTTGTACTTCTTCATTTCTCTCTTCTATCATTTCCTTACTGCTAAGGATCGTGAGTCCTTCTTACGTTAATTACATCTCCTTACTTCTTAATCGTCGTTACGGTCCGTTGCTTGGTGAAGTGTGCCGAAGACAGGCGTTTTTTCACTATACTTCATATTATAAAGCTGAAGAGTTTGTTTGTTTGGTTGAACGCGCTAATCGGGAAGTTCTGGTCCGGGTTAAGAGTTAAAGTGATAGATAACTCATGTATTCAGGAAGGCTATAGGAAGTGGAAGGAGTCACTAACAAAACCTAGCTTACATAGAGTACGTCTGCAAAATCGGTGAGCTGACATTTTCTGTGTCATGCTTTCTAGGTATAATTGATTGTGCTATTGAACACAGTTCCTATCCATATTAAATACTAGACTAGTTTTCATGTCTAAACTTGTATTTAATATTAATTTCAGATGCCGACAGACATAGAACATGGAATCTTAGTATGGAAAGTAATTATCGGATCACCAGCTTACAAGTAAGAAGAACTTTAATTTGTAATAAAAAAAACACAAACAGACAGGATTTTTTTTAATCTCAGGCAGTTCTCAAAACCGCGATTACTGGTTGGCTGGTTGCTGCTAAGCTACAGAAGTTACTTACCTGTGATTTAAAATCTCTCCTTTATCTATTACACCTCCTTTAATTTTTTGTATAAACATTAGATCAATCCAAAATAGTCGAATAGTAACCTTAGACGGGCCTGTTGGTGGTCACTGACCCTGACTGCTAAGCCGGAGGGTTCAATTCCCACCCAGGACATACCTTTGTGTGATGAGCACGATCATTTGTTCTGTGTCTCGGTGTTATTTATCTATAATATTTATGTATTTAGAAAATATATAAGTAGGTTTATCAGTTGCCATAGAACAGGCTCTGCCTAGTTTGGGATCAGATGGCCGTGTGTGAGCTGTCCTAAGATATTATATTATTATTTATTATTAGATTCAAATTTCATTTGTCCTGCCATAATATGTAGGTACACGTGCCTTTTTAACCCAAGACTCAAAAACAGCCCTTGAAGTTATGATTGACGTATCTGGCTGTGGCAACGTAGGTATATCCTAAACGTATTAACTAATTTTGATGCGGTATTTTAATTATAAGCTAATGTGAGAGGAGGCTCTTAGCTATAATTTCCCTGATAAAAAAAAGGACACGTGGATTTATAGGCTTGACTACTTTTTCTTTAATTAAAATTTCTTGGGTTATTCCGCATTGAATGTAGGATGCAGTGTTTTCTACTATATTTGTACGCCTCGAATTCGAAATTGACAAAATATTTTTTTTTTACAGCGGTGGTCTACAACCAGGCGACATTGTAACCAGTATAAACAAGAATCCAGTACGAACAGCTAGCGACATCTACATGTTACTAGAAAATACTAGCGAAGCGTTACGTATCGACGTCGTTAGGGGGCGCCAGCGGATCGCACTCACAGTCACACCCGAACTACACTGATGTAATTATCTTTTATAGCCTGGCAAAGTCGTCCGTGACAGTCCCAGGTTCGCGCGGGTGGCGGAAGGTGTCAAATTAATGATGAATGGATCGCCATCTTATGTTCCTGGAATGCCAGGAACTCAAGATGGCCGCCTTGATGCCATCAGTATTCGACTTTAAATGATAACTCTGCCTCCTTCAGGATAACGAATTAGGAAACAATAAAAATCTGTTTTTTTAAGAGACTTTTCCATTGTGCTGACAAATCAAGTTATCTGTATCATTCAGAGAATTATATGAATGTCTGTATTTATGGGAGTACAGGGTATCTAGTGCTTTATTCTACAACGGTGTGAACACCTCCCCCCCCCCTGTAGCCTTACGCCCCCGTTGCCCGCAGACGATGGCATTGTCACGTACGAATTTGCTATGCTTTAGTTGGTTAAAGTAAAGTGGGGTTAATTGGAACATAACACGTCGAAAGCATTGTTGTAATAAAGCAGAAAAAAGTAGATGTAACGTAAAAAATCAGTACCGTAAGCTGCTTTTGTAATTCTTTAATATTGTTAAAAAACGGGAGAAAAGCGGAAACATATCTGTGTGCTTCTTATCAATATGCCGATTTTCAAAGAAATCTTACACTAATAAAATAAGTACATATAACTTTGGAAAAGTCACATACGATTCTATAAGATTTTAATTCTTATTAGTTACAAATTTTCAGATTCACACTTAGACTTTGATTTGTTTTTTAACAGATATCAAATTACTAATCACTAAAGTATGTGTAGCGTGTTCCAAATAACCCCTTAAAATAGCTTATGAGTTAAAAAAAATATTTAAAATTTTTAGACGTGTCTGGAAACTACGCCACAATAAATGCTAATGTATTGATTGTACTTAATACTTATGTTTTAGATCAATATCAGTAAATTGCTTAAGCAATGGTTACCATACCCAACATTTTTAAATCTGGATATTTTGACGTGGAAATTGCAAAAAAAAGCAATACCTACCATCTCGCCATCGCTTTTGCGTATTTCAAATTATCAAGGACATTTTAGATGTAAAAAAATCATGCAAGTTACGAAATCGAAGGAAATTTTTTATTTTATTTAAATGTCAAACTAAAAAGTAAGACAATTTAGGTGAAAAGCATAGAAATATTTTTATATTGCCAGCGGCTATTAAATTATAGCACTTTTGAGTACCTCTTTAGTTATTTGTTTCTGTTATTTTGTTCTTATTTGACAAAGTCATATTCTTATGTAAGAAATTTATTAAATTTATATATCATAATTTATTTACAAATTTAAATTTGACATATTATTATTATGGTTAAATGAATTAAAAAATATTATGTTTACATTTTTTGTATTGGTTTGAAAAATCATTTTTATTTTTTCGAGAATCTAAAAAAAATAATCTGTCATTATCTTGAAACTTATGTGTCATACAATACAATTATGTATGTTAAGTATTATTGTCCCACGCATTTTTTTATGCAAGGACCAAATGTCATAACTTAAATACTATGGAAAATTAGTTATTTATTTATTTATAAATGTATAAAAAAATACATTTAGTTGTAATAATAATTATATAAAAATCAGTGGGATGACGTTATTAAGTGTAAATGCCATGATTGTGGATTATAATGGCGATATCAGATCGTGTACACAGTTCAGAAAAGTTCAGTTGCGAATGCTGTCGAAATGTCAAAAAAATATGAATTTGATATGATTATTTAAAATGGGATAAATAGATACTCATAAGTATATTTTATTATGAATACAATGAAAAGAAAATTGTTATCATGTTAATTTTGGACATTTCGACGAAAAGCAGAAATCTTTTTAACATGTCCCTATTTACCCCGTTCTACTTTCGACGTTAGGCATCGTTAGACGCCGAATGTTTATAGAAAAAAATCGTGATTGTAATCGTGATGTACGTCATAATAAAAATGTATATACATTTATTGTACTTTGTGTAATAAAACAATGCAAGTAGGTAGTAGTTTTAATATCATTACTAATTAATTATTTCCTCCTTTGCAGTTGCCGGATTGAAACAATATTTATGAAGATAAAGTTTATAATTTCCAAAAAAGTACGATTTTTGTACAGTTTTATGTATATGTTATACATAGTTTTTTTTTATAAGAATGTTTGTATTATATGGAATACTCGAAAGACAATTTTCTTTTTCTTTTTCGCTTATTGTCTAGGCATTATAGCACTAACAAGCAAAGGAAAAATTACGTATTTGCGTGTTGTGGTGAAACTTCTTCCAGGCCGTGGTCTGCAATATTCTTAGATCATACATGGATTTGATACACTACTTTCAAGCACAGAAACCACTGAATAATTCATAAAAAATTGAGTAAAAAATATCTAATCGACTGAATAATAGTCGAATGGTATAGATCCTTATGTATGCTAGGAATATTAAATTTGTGTGATTCACAAATGCTAGTTCCAAGGCTGGTTGTTCATTGCGCTTTCGATTTGAATGTTTGTGAAACAATAACACAAGGTATACATTCATGAATGCGAGAAACCTTTTATTTTTTATGTAATAATTGGTAATTGAATTATTAAACAACATTAGTAACTATTTAATAATTATACAATAGATCAGAAAGTTCACCGATTCTTGGCAAAACATGTAAGGTCAGAACTATTTTATTTAACACATTATTTAGCTAATTATTATTTTGTACTGTACACCCATGTTTTTATTTTATTATTTTAGTTTTGAATAAACTATCGTTATCTTAAAACTATTGCCACTCACAATTACAACAGAAGCATACCTAATAATCGTTGTAAGCCTATTAATTTCAGTTAAGAATTTCATTTATTTAATTAAAAATTCAAACAAATTAAGAACCTCTGCTTTTAAAGGCGGTTATTAGAAAAAACATTCACAGGTTTTGCTTTTACTAAACATATTTTAGAAGACTATTCACTTTCTATGAATATTCAATCAAGTTTTAATCCATGCGTACCTTATGTAAGCACATTTAATTACAAAAAAACAATTGCACAAACTGATTGGAATTATTTTTATTGTAAATTGAATCTCAATCAATTTTCTAAGAATGGTGTTTCAGTAACGTCGTTAGTTTTAAAATAATTAAAAATTTTATTATTAATTAAAAATGATTTTGTTTTTTATATCTATTTTGGTGAGTACATATTTTAATTAATTGGTGCATTTTTTAAATCTTTAAAATAAAGGTATATAAAAAAATATATTTTATAATTTTATTTCTCTTCAGTGTAATTATAATTATGTCAATCGATTTAGTGTTTTATTCATTATCGAGGCATTGTTTTTATTTCTCACAAATTTTTTTTATTACTTTTTTTTCTTTTTTCAGATGCCACTTATATCAGCAATACCCTTTGAAGGACCCAGTTACCGTTCTAGTAAGAATTATTTTTTGTCGTTTTCATAAATAGTTGCGATTCTTTCTTTCTTCTTTTTTCATTATATTATGACTAAATTGTTGTTTGAAGCAACACAAATTGTAAACCAATATTTAAACATTCTTCTTGGATAGTATCATGTAATTTTTTTTATTAGGTGTGATGGAAGGTGACAAACCCATACTAAGAATGATGGAAGAACCTCCAGAACCTCCAGAACCCGTATCAGGTATGCTTTTATTAAAAAAGACAATATAATAAATACTATGAAATGAAAATAATGATTTAAAATAAATTAAGTAATTTAAAAAAGCAAAAAGTCAACTTGTTTCCGCCCGGGATCGAACCGGGGGCCTTGTGCGTGTGAAGCACACGTGATAACCACTACACTACGGAAACATGATAGTAGCTCGCGAAATAGTGAATGATACTTGAATATTAATGCAATTACGCCATCATATTGTATAACATTATCATAACAACAAATAACTAAAGTGTTTACATAATGGTTTTTTTTTGCCTGCTAACGGGAATTAAGTTCATGCAGCGGGTTCGAACCCTGCGTATGTAATTTTTTTTAGGAATATTATAGATTGCAAATATTGCAATCCTTAGATAAGAGTACTTAGGTGTTTAACTTTTTAAATTTATACTTCTCTGAACATGCAAATCTCAGGAACTACTGGGCCAATTTGAAAAATTATTTCACTGTTAGATAGCCCAATTATTGAGGAAGGCTAAGGCATATAATTTGCCGCGGGAACCGACACACGCGGGTAGAGCCGCGAGCAAAAGCTTGTACAAAATAATTATCAAGTAATAATTTATCTTTTAAATTAGAAAAACCAAAACCAAGCGAACCAGTTCAGTCTTCTAGTGAAAAAATGGTCAAGGATATGAGTCTCCTAATCGAATGGTTGGTCGATAACTTTGGATACGACATAATACCAGAAGTGCACAGAAGAAATGGTAAGTGTGATGCCAACAGGCGTGTTTCACCAAATCTTTGTGTTAACGATATGCATACGAAAAATGCACCTTATGTAGGTTTTATCAGGGTCTAGTTTGTGTTAGCACGATAATACAAATGTTGGGCCAAATACGCCAAGCTGTGTTGATGACCACCGGCGAATACCAACAACGCGGCTCTATGGACAAACCTCTATGGCTGTATGATGAAAGAAAGCTGGCGTGCCCTGCCTCCCCCACCCCGCGTACCTCAGGCTGATACGTGATTTTGTGTGTTCTGCGCAGCGTAATGCGGCTAGGTTCGGAGCGGCCGTAAAGATTTGCGAGTGCTGTACTAAATAAGCGGTGATATTACGACTTCTCAATTTGGTAGGTTTGCCAGGATAAGTGACTTTCCTATACTTAGGCGCTGTTAGATCGGCGCAAGCTGCCAGCTTTCTTTCTGTATACGGTCTAAGAGTATACCGCGGTAATTGTTTGGGTAGTAAAGTAGTTGGGTATCGGAGCTATCGACTTGATTAAAATGTTGCGTGGTTTATAAACGACTTTTTTTATGGGTCCGTACCACAAAGTTTCAGTTTATTTACTAAGTTTATTTATTTACACTATCTTGCTTTTTTAGATGAATTCGAGGATTTTGAAGTGCCTGATAAGAAAGTACTGAGGGCATCCGATACTAGTAAGTTTTTTTTTTTACTTTCTTATGTGCCCTGAATGTTCATAAGCCATGACCCCATATTTAACTTCGTTTGTTGCCATTTTGGATCAAGTACTTTAACTCTACCATCAACCCTTTAAAAATATATAGTGTGTGACATGCGACTGGCATGTTAGTCTAAGGTTAGTGACCCTGACTACTAAACCGGAGGTCGTGGGTTCGATTCCCACCCAAGACAAATCTTTATGTGATGAGCACGATCATATTTTGTTCTGTGTCTGGGTGTTATTTATCTATGATATGTAGATTTAGAAATACATAAGTATGTTTATCAGTTGTCTGTTTACCATAGTATAGGCTCTGCCTAGTTTGGGATCAGATAGCCGTATGTGAGATGTCCTGAGATATTATTATTACATCCCCGGGTTCTGGAAATGTTAACGATGATAAAAATCGCTTAAATGACATCAAATGCATGCAAATGACATTTCCCATCGATAAGTCACGTGAATTGTCACTTTCATATTATTTGAGCGATCAGCAATAACAATTGTTGAAATGTACCTACCTTATTTAAGGGGGCTGATCAGCACAAGTTTTAGTTCATCACCTGTCAAACTTCATGTTTCACGTATTATTTCTTATATCAAATCAATGAAACTTGATAAAAGTTTAGGAGTAGGGGCTGGTGAAGTTGTGGCGTCACTTTTTGGTAAAAAACTTACAAGTGAAGTCACGCGACATTTAAATTGGCTGTTTCTTAATCATTGTTTGTATACGTAAAAAAAGAAAAAATACATGTCTAATATTTTAATAACCTACTTGACGGACATAAAAAAAGTGTCTTCATACCTTTGTTGACCATCCCAATCGTCACTGTGCGATGGACTCTGGGTTTGATACCCGCATAGCTTTCATAAAAAAATATTAATTATAAGTCATACCTTGTTTTAAAGACAAATATTTTTTTAACTCCCTTCCACAAGGGGATAACAACATGAGATAATAAAGAAGGTACAGCACTCGCCAATCTTAATGGCCGCTCTGAATGTAGCCGTCTGTACGAACTTGCGCATGGTACACTCATACTCTACATACTCTCATACACACTACTCATACACTCACACTAACGCGCGGGAGGCGCGGACGCTTGCGGGTGGAAGACAGCGCGCATGGGCGTGTCCTGCCTCCACGCCCCGCGTACGTCCCTCTGATACCCGATTTTGTGTTCTGCGCAGCGTAATGCGGCTAGGTTCGGAGCGGCCATAAAGTTTGGCGATTGCTGTACATACCTATTTATTTACCTACAGACTTTCCTCTTCTAGAAAAACGTCTGAAGAAAGCATCTGAAAAACGTACGTAAGGAACCATTTTTATTGTTCTTGTTATACTTAATATACAGTACTTATAGTTCGTGCCTTATTAATATTTGATCTCTATCCCTTCTACTTATACTATACATTACTAGCTTATGTATCTACTTCCAGTCTGTGTATGACCCTTTGATGACTGGTAGAGAATGCTCTAGGCATTAAGGGTGGATTTTAGCATACTCACTTATCACGGCAACAAGTACAGTCAACAGCAAAAGTAGATGATCGAAATCAGAAATTCGAAACTAATGAACGGAGTTCGCGTCAGAACTGTGTGGCGAACAAGACGTGATTCAAAAGTATGCGATTGTAAATTATACCAAACATTTGCTACTAGTACAGTTGCCATATATTCGTGATTAGTAGACTCTAAAAGTTATAAACTCAATTCATCATCTTCTGCCTAACCTTTTCCGAAGCCATCTTGGGGTCGACTTCCACTCTTACCGGATTTAGCTGAATACTATATTTTACATGGAGCGACTGCCTGTCTGACCTCCACAACCCATTTTAATGGGTAATACAGTATTCCATAGTAATACTGGTTTTCAGAATTGTAATGACAACCGATAAAGTCATAGAAACGTTGAAAAATAAAATAACAGCGGCATGGATGCCCCATTAGATTGCTTATCTGATCTCCTAAGCCTAGTACAGTATATTAGCAAGACTGGTCGTAAGAGTTACGATTTAATGATCGTCAAAGATCGTGTGACAGCAGACTAACAGCTTATCGTGCTTTTCGAAGCATGGGGAGGATTTAAGCATAATTTATGACCTATTAACGACTTTCGCTTAGCGTTTTTATTAGCTCAATTATAATGATCTAGCTAGCATTATACTTTGGTATGTCTACTTTCAAATCCTATTCATTAAAAATATCATATACAACGTGTTAAAAACTACCCCGAAAAAGTATAACTAATTATCAAAGCCAAAAGTTTTGTCCTAGTAAGCTGTCATGTCAGGGAATCAGATTATTTAACAGAAAGGCCTACTTAAGGTACCTGTTTTAAGTAATAATTGTCTACTTTATTAGTTTTTCTATCATTTCTGATCATTTTTATCATTCATATAATTATGAATGTTCGGCTTTAAGGGCAGTTTTGTACCATTTTGTATATCGCAAAAAAATTAATTAATCGGGCGTTCAGTTTCACCACATCCTGTATTTAATTGTGTTAAAATATACTAATACATACTTTATTATTTTTAGATAAAAAAGTCCACAGCCTACGGTCAAAAGGAGAAGACCATTCAAAGACACCTGAAAAATGTAAGTTAAAATTCTTGTGTCGCGGTGCTTGTTACCAAACTCCTCCGAAACGGCTGGACCGATTAGAATGAAATTTTATTTGCATATCGGATATGTGTGGCCCTCTCCAGATTATTTTAATATGGCAGGACAACGTTTGCCGATTCCAAAAATATTTTCTAGAAAGAAAACATACTGCAGCGCACTGTACCTCTTTGTTATACCCATCGCCCTAGGTTTTTTGTCCGTCCGTGAATAAGTACGTTTCTTAAACAAGAGGGCCATTCTCTAAGTCCAAACAAACATAACGTGGCATAACGCAGATTATAGTTCAAGAACCCAGAGTCGCCAAATCTTTTTTGTGTTCTGATAGTTCACGGTGAGTTTTAGCATTTTAGTTCGTAATCGCCTAAAACGAATAAACGTTTTAGGCGATTTATCACATTTTTACTTAAAATTAATACTACCATACTAACCTAACCTAACAGCATATTATGCTTGGACTTTGTGAATATGGCTCCTGTACGACAAAAGTATATAAAGGTGTTTTCTAGCATTGGCGTCAAGCGACCCTTCTTGGATGCCAGACCTCAAAGAGTTCATCAAGGACCTCGTCTCTCGATTCGGACAACAGGACTTAGATCGATACACCAAACCTGTGGTGGCTGGTGAGTCAATTTTCTTTGATTCTACTATTGCATAAGTTTTGAGTTTCGGTGACGGGGGCTAATGCGTCGCATAAGGTCTATCTGTCATTCTCCACCAATGAGAGAATAGTTACTGGCCTGCGATTGGTCGATGTCTACTTAAACGACATTTACTTACTCGTAGACAACAAGACACTCGAGTCAATCTTATTAAAAAGAGCAATAAATAAAAACTTTTTTTTCGTGATTTTTAATAAGATTGACCTATAAAAAAGGAAAAAAATCTTAGCTAAACGTGAAACATATAAGGCGTAGTCAGAGTCACACTAATATTATAAGGGAGAAGGTTTGTGGGTGTGTGTGTGTATGTTTGTTACACGTCACGCATAAACGGCTAAAGGATAATGGAGATTTTATCCAGAAAAACAAAGTCATCTGGTACACCGCGGGTAACACCGCGGGGCGCAGCTAGTGTAAAAAAAAACGTCAAGTCTAATCTTCTTACATTTTCAAATAATAATAATAAAAACAATAAATATATTATGTATTTTTATTCTTGTTTCCAGCGTTGGAGAAGAAACACAATATAGAAGTTACAGACATAGACGGTAAAGTTATAGTTTCTATCGCTTATTGTATAATATATATTACACATTTCTCAACACTCAT
This sequence comes from Plusia festucae, assembly GCA_950381575.1. Taxonomy (NCBI): domain Eukaryota; kingdom Metazoa; phylum Arthropoda; class Insecta; order Lepidoptera; family Noctuidae; genus Plusia; species Plusia festucae. The sequence continues at coordinate 4,121,021 of OX494453.1, read as the reverse complement.
CCATCCTTTATTTGGTAGGGGATGAGAAAAAATCATCGTCAAAAAATACAGGAACTTCGTTATTGGATCTAAGTATGTATAGCTTATTTTCGGTACGGATATCCGACGTTACACGGGCAGAGCTGGGAGCAAAAGCTAGTGAACTCATAAAATTACAACCCTTGCTTTCAAGCGTGGTTATTAATTCTCGATCATGGTTCCATCTCTAAACGAAACCAGGTCATTGTGCAGGAGTGGCTACACAAGCTGATGCTTTATTGTAAATTTTAACATAAGTATTATCGTTTTAAAATATAATTTCGAATACAAAAGCACTTAGTATTACGTTTTATTTTAGTTAATCTTGTACTTAAGCTAAGAGGTGGTAGATAATAGACTCGAATTTATAATTAAGTTTTCATGAGTGTCCAATTAAGTAGGTTCCATAAAACTAAATTAATTTAGGATAGCGAGAATAATATTACATTTCGTGTTTATTTTTGTTACCAACGTTTGGTAATATTTCTCATATTGAGTAAAAATTTTGTTTGGGCGACTGACTGCAAAATAACGTAAACTTATCAATATAAAAAAAAAGCGTTACTGAATACCTTCTTTTTTATGTAACCTTTTTTGCGTCACACTGCTGGGCAAAGATTTCCTCGGATTCACTCCTAGCTCTTCTGTCTTGAGCCGCTTCCCACCAATCCGATACCTAATTATTATATACATACAATAATGTATTTATTTATTGTGGCTTGTTGAATCTGGTAATATCCGAAAGTCTAACATACAATAGTAATGAAATAAATGATAGATAACAATTTGTTTTTCAAAGTAGAACAATTAAAAGAAAACAAAAGAGAGTCGCTGCGCAGTAACCAATTCGTGCACAGTCGCCATTACGTTTGGATTGAACTATAACAGTTGTTTAAAAGTGAATGAGTTTTTTTTTGTCCTAGTTATTTGATACCCACTCATAGTAATTGAACAAAATTTTTTTTTTTTTTTTTAAAGTTTACTAGCAATGTGGGTCGCACATTACTAGTAATCTCGTTAACCCCTCGTGCTAAGCTAAGATGCTTGTGTTACGAGTGGGTTCACGTCGGTAGTGTAATGGGTGGGATTCGAACCCGCAACCACATGATCGCAAGTCCAACGCCCTAGCCATTAGGCTACCGCCGCTTCTCGAATTCAGAGATATTATTAGAATAAACATCTATTCACAATAAATATTATTGTAGTCTAGAGATCTTAATAATAGTACCATAAGGACCATTTCCACACTAAGTACCTACCTATATAATATAAAAAAATATGTTATATCTACAGGAATAAAAACCTAATATAATGTTGTTTTTTTCAGTTGATCAATACGGTAAGATATATCATTTATAATAATATATGTTCGCTCTGAACAATTTTCGGTATTAACACGCTCCATTTGCGACGTAACGACGCGTATTGAGTTTGTATTAGACGCCTCTCATACGAATTATTTTATGTGAATATTTTTTATGATGTTGCGAAAAAAGTATCTACAGACTAGTCTACCTTGAACTCTGGATAGTTGAGATGTTTACCGGCAGTCATTGGCCATGATTCTGTCGAATACAAACTTTATATATATACTTATTTTCCCTTTTACAAAATATCTTTTGATATTTTCTAATTTTAGTTATTTTAGTTAATAGCAATTATTAATGATATTATTATTGATTTTTTAAGTATTTTGGGCCCCATGGTAAACGGATTTAACACGATAGGTAACCAAATAAAGTAGGAGTCTTTTTTGACCCGGGGATACCCTCTTGGACTTCCTCCGCTCTAGGAAAGGCGGAGGGGTATACCGGACTCTTACCGGCTAAAACCACCGGAGTGCTTCTCCTTTCCCTTATTGTCGGGGACCATCCGGGAACTCGCTGCATACTACCACTATAGGAACACCATTTAATTTAAGTGAATAATAAATAAAGAATTTTTCAATTGATTTCGAGAACAAGGGGTGGTATTGGCCAACTTTTAAGGTATGCATTCGAGTGGAATGATTTGGAAAATCACTGAAGCGCATAAGTCTCGATTCTAAAGCCTGTCTCACAAATATTAATTTGGAAAAGGATTTTTAATGTATTGTTTTAAAATTTAACCTTCACTTTTAACTACCATCAAATGGTTTTAAATGTTTGGTATATACTAAATTGTGTATAATAAATTGTTGTCTTTCTATTTATTTTGTAGATTTTTGATATATCAGAAAATGTAAATTTTCTTATTTTTTTATAGCAAATGGTTGCCTTACTCCTAGACTAGAATTAGAAAAACTTCTCAATCTTAATCACATTTATTAACTGTTAACTTATTATATATAAAAATAAATTTTAGGTACCTATCACAAGTCAAGTTATTTTGGAGGTAGGTATATTAGTGCTATTTATCTTTTTATTTGTTACAGGTGAAGTTTTAATTAACTATGTCGACAAAGTTATTGTGAAGAAAGATAAAGGTAAATTCAATATTAAAATTTATGAGCTCATTCTTTCCTTTTGTGTTTTTTTAAAGCCTACTAGGAATTATTTTATTATTTAATTTAAAATTTTAACGCATTTATGCGAAACAATTTCTTGTAAATTAATTACATTCCTAATTAGTTAATAACAAATAGAAAAGAAATTCTTTAACATCCGGTAGGACTTGAACCCGTGACTCCTGGTTCAACGCACCAGTTGCTTTGCCAACAAAGCTGCTAAACTAAGGCCAGTGACCTGTGTAGCTTAGTCGGCACAGCAACTGGTGCGTATAACCAGGGGTCGCGGGTTCAAGTCCTGTCGGAGGTTCAAACTTTTCCTTTCTATATCTATTTGTAATTAACTTACTAGGAATGTTCGTCGCACATTATTTATGTTCTTGTTATCCCTGGCGAGATTGGGTTCACGTTGGTAGTGCAATGGGTGGGTTTCAAACCGGGAACCACATGATCTTAATCTGACGTCCAAGCAATTAGTTCAATCAATGACTAAATAATAATCGTATTTAATTATTTTCAGATCCAAAAACGCGACGATATTAAACGCCAGAAGATTAACCAAAGACGTAACAAATATATCTTCCAAAAACATTCAGAGTAGTTTAATTCACAGCCGATAACTAAATTGAAAATTTCAACTTGAAAATTTCTCAAACTTTTATCAACAGATAGTGTGATTGCTTGATCAATAGCGTGGTCTAAGTGCCTACAGTTTGTAATATTGTCAAGTGAAGAAAATTCTCAATTCACAAACCAGCAATATACTCTTTATTTTATAGTCCTCTTATACCTCTACAACGGAAATAAAACTTCACTACAAATTATAAAAGAAAATCGTAACAGAAATAATGCTTAAAAATCGAATATTTTTAAATCTCGAAGGAATCCAGCAAATTTTTAAAAATAAATATCAAATTCAGAATATGGAATCGTTAAACATCTCCCGCCATACCAATATCATAATCAGTAAAAACATTCTTTATTCAAATCTGGTGACACAGTTTAATCAAAATGCGACGGGACTGTAAAAGCAATTTTCTTCGTCGTGCTAGAAACATGTACAATTTCATTTTGTGTGTTTGCACTGGCAATTCTGTGCGGATAGCCGTTCATCGAATTAAGTAAATAGAGGAGATAGGGCGGGGATGTAATCGATACTTTGATAATTGATTTTTTAGGAATCGATTTTAGATTCGATGATTTGTTATAATTATAATAATTAATGTGGACAACATCACATACATTGCTCCGAAATCTAAGTAAATAGTTAAAGCACTTGTGTTATAGAATCAGAGACAACGAAGGTCTCTCCACATCACCACCAAAGCACCCAGACCCGAGACAATGAAGAAAAGTGGTTTTATCTACATTGACCCGTCTGGAGATCGAACCGGAACCTCTGAGCTGGCTCAAAACCGGTGTATACGCCACTTGACTTGTCAATATAGGTCATTTATATTAATAGTACCTGGATCACCGAGCTTTGCTCGTTTTTTTTTTGGAAGGGTTTTTTTTAGAAAATATATTTAAATACGAATTACATATGTACTGATGAAATGAGGAAGTATACCTAAATAATATATTTCGATCTTACCAACATAATAATAAAAAAATATGAACTGGTTATTTAAATAAAAAATCACGAGTGCAATTAGTTTATTATTTTATTAGAAACAAATACTTATTTTTTTACAGCTTATCAATAAATCACAAATAACATTAAAATAAAAAAATGTTTTAGAGACTAAATTATCATGGCGTTAAGTGCAAGCCGTACTCTCTAAATCTGAAAATAAATAATAATCGAGCGGATTAAGATCGAGGCTAGACGACGGCCAGTCTTCAGCACTGATGAAGTCCGAAACGTTCAATTCCAACCAAGACTGCGTATACCGAGCTTTATGACCCGGCGCCGAGTCTTGCTGGAAGGACCATTCTTCGTTATTGAACATGGTGTTGTTAAGGGGCTTCACTACTTTCTTAAGAATGGTATCTTGATACCCTTGTGCTGATGTTTTGATACCTTTTTCACAAAAGTATGGCTCAATCACTCCTTCATAGCTAATAGCTCACCAAACCATCACTAAAGTTGGATAATGCCTACGTTGCACTTTGTCGACTAATTGGGAAACTTTCTTAGAGCTGTGAGCATAAATACGGTCATTTTGTTTGTTAAATAGATGCTCAATTGTAAAAAAAACTCATCCGTAAACAATTTTTTTCTGTACTCTCCTTTTGCGAACCGCTTCAGTAGTTGTTTCGATTTTACCAGCCTATTATTTTTTTAATTATCAGTTAAGAAATGACCAGTAAGCCTTTTAAAGGCTGCTAGTCCTAAGTCAGCTTTTAAAAAACGAGACATGGTTCTAGGTGCTAGTATCTTCATCTCCCGAGATAAAATCTTTTGCTTTCGGACAGGATTTCTTCGAATTTTTTCCCTTACTGCTTTGACAACCTTTTTCGTACGAATACTACGTGGACGGCCTGATCTTTTTTTATGTTACAAACAGAGGTCTCAATGTATTGGCGCCAAAATGAGAAAACACAATGAACAATCATATAAAAATGACAGATTCCAAATTCAAATGTAATATTTTGTTTATTTTCAATGATGGCCGTAAATACAAGAATTGCTGGTTTAAAGATTTAAGATTACTGAAAACACGGATAAAACGACATTTTCTGAAAATGAATCCTAGCTAGATCGATTTAAGGCCCCCGAAACTCCCTGCATACTAAATTTCATGAAAATCGTTGGAGCCGTTTCCGAGATTCAGATTATATATATATATACAAGAATTGCTCGTTTAAAGATATAAGATTTTATTAAGTAAGCCTAATGTTAATAGAAAGACAGTACTGAGTTTGGGACAGTTTAAGGATCTATCCACATTACTACTACTATAAATTATACATCTAGGTAAACTACTTTGAAAAAAAGCTGATGTGGGAGAAAACTTCAGATAAATCTCTATCGTGCTTTTGAGCTGGGGCCTTATTCACGAGTCCAATCAGCTAACGTGCTGCTAGGTGTCGGGTTTAGTAAGTAATAATAAAAGCACGTGTGTTATGGAATCAGAGACAACGAAGGTACCACAAACACCCAGACCCGAGACAATGTAGAATAGTGGTTTTCTACATTGACCCGTCCGGGCTAACCCGGGACCTCAGAGCTGACACCTTGAAAACCGGTGTGACCGCCACTCGACCACGGAATTCGTTATATTAAATTATTTTGCTAACAAGTCTAGTAACTGCAAGTCTTTAATTTCACAAATCGTATCACAAAACTCGAAAGACAGTCAATGAAACCTATACTCCATTTAAAATAGCATTAGACAGAAGTTAAAATAGGTTATTTATAATGTACACTTTGTTGCAAAAGTACAATAAACTTGTTACAGTTACGATTGACGCCTATAAATTAAAATCTATTTACATACCAGTTGTCACACTTATTTGTAATCATGTTAACCATTTTTCATAACAAATTATGTGGCTTTCATTTATTTATAATATTTCATTCCAATCTAAAATGACAGTGTCAATGCTAAAAACCTAAAAGAAGCAGTGATGAACAATACTGGAACGTTTTTCGTTTTACTATTATCCTACCATTATTTGTTTATTTATTATTTTATAATGACTAAATCCTATGATGAAGACGAAGAAGTTTCACTATAGTGTGTTGTAAGTTGTTATTTTAATTAAAATATTGTTCTAAAAATTACTTTTATTTTAATCTTAATTAAATCTAAGTCATCATGACATGATTGGTTGTCTCATTCATTGTTTTGGTGTAAGTTTGTAATGTGTGATGAAGATATTGTTATAAATAAAGCGTAATTTAAAAAAAAAAAGTTTTATTTCGTTTATTTAAGTACTTAAAACAATTTCTTTGAAATAAAATGTTTTCAATTCCTGCTTCTGCGAGCCTCTTTTTTCTAATGCTATAATAAATGGAGTATAGATTGTAAAACCTAAACAAGTTCCAATCAGAAAATCCAGAGGCAAATCGATTAAAAAAACGAATACGATGTATCGATTTCCGATATCTCGGTATCGATAAAGCAAACACTAAACTACGTCCGTGAAAGATTTCAACGTTAATCTACTGTGTAATCCGAGACGTCTATTTAGCATTTTTATGTTCTTTCAAATCGACGACTGCATTTTCTTTAATGTTCAATACGTTAGTGCAGTGGACTTGATTTAAAGTTTCCTAGTAAAATGACACTGGCATATTTTTTTTGTTCTCTCTTAAATTATTCCCTCTATCTAGGTATTATCATTGTCCTGCTGGAGTTGCGCAGAGCTTGCGTAAGTGATTCCGCGGCTCCAGCAAAGGCAAGGACGGGACCGGGGTGTTTTTAGTCGGTGCAAGTCCGACATATCCCCACGCTGTGTCCTCAGCGAGGGTTGTAGGCAATAGCGTTTCATCCCGCCAAAAAAAAAGATTATCATTGTCAATCAGCCTTAGACCTCGTTAGCAAAAGTAAAAGGCTTTTATTATTTATTCTTAAATCTCATGATAAGGAAACGATTAACTCGAAGTATCTACCCAATTTATTATAATAATAGGCCCATTATTTTCTAGGTAAGTAGGTAGGGCAAACAAAACCCTTCTTTTGTCTTTCAGTAATGGGACTATTATGGAATATCTCCTCATACCAATTATAATGCAATGAGGGGCTCGTGGCTAAGTGTAAGCTGTACATTTTGACCGATAATAAAGGTTAGGCCGTGCTCCCCGCGGCTGGTCCGTGGATGGGTGACCATTACAATTCTGAAAACTAGTCTTACTATGGAATACTGTATTACCAAATGGGTTGTGGAGGTCAGATAGGCAGTCGCTTAATGTAAAATACGGTAAGTATTCAGCTAAATCCGGTAGGCAGTCCTACCGAATTGAAGTACTTAGTTCAAAGTCGTGGTCGTTAAGTCATTATAATTCTGAAAAGTAGAGTACCCACACATTGAAAAACTCTATTTATATATTAAAAAGTAAAAAGATTTTAAAACTCATCGTCTAGTCTATCTTTGTATCCGAATCTGTTAACATTGTCACTAACATCTATAAATGAACGTTTTGATCTCATTGTGATATTCAATTTTATTACGCAATAAAGTAAGTAAGTTAAGTATTCAAATTAAAGTGCACTTAAACTAATAATTTATGACGAGTAATAACTATTAACGGCAGTGGACACTGTAATGTGCGGCAGATGACAATGCTTTGCTATTTAATGTATAGTTACACTGCCGTCCATAATAAGTGGTACCTACATGAATAATAAAAAAAAACAGGAAAATTTTGTTCTAGGTAGGTACTAAGGTACACTGGACTGGACTGGGCAAATTAAATGTAAATTATTAAAGTGTGTTTAAATTATTATGGTAAGTACCAAATTTTTTATGTAATGATATACTACGCAAGATTAATTTAAAATCATATTGAAAAAAATCATATTTTCATACAAACATAAGTCACGTGACCTTTCACTTTGTATTAAAAGTTAATTTTCCATTTTATGATTTCGACCATGTTCTTTGGGGAAAGTTCAGTTTTATTACCTGATTACCTCTTTGAATATGCGCACTTCTTTTAAATTTTTCTTTTAGGCACCTATATAAATTATAATATACCTACCTAAATCTTCTCTTATATACAACATGTAACAAAACCCCTGTCAGATTCAATAAAGGCGTATTCGTGGTAGTTCATGAACCGTCTCGCATAGGCGGCTTCTTTGACACCAAACTGTAGGTAGTAAGTACGTGACCTTTGAGGAGCGGTCAGTTGTTCAGCTGTTGCCTTGGATAAGTTTTTATTTGAATTTAAATATTTTCACTGGGGAAAAAATTTATTCTCCAATCCATTAAATGGCTACGTATATGTGTTCGCAGTACGATACCGAACAATACCCTCAGGGATCGGACAGGGTTTTTGTTACACGCTGTATAAAACAAAGTCGGGTTTGTTACAACACTTATAACTCGAGAACGGGTGGACCGATTTTCATGATTCTTGATTTATTGGATTCGTCTCTGTCCCGAATAACAGAATAAACATTAATAACTATATAAAATGAAATTTTAAGGGGACGGGGAAAACTTACTGGGTGAAACCGCGGGGCACAGCTAGTACAGTATAATTGTAAATTAGTATCAAACACTTGTTTTATAAGACACATTTTGCACATGAATGTTTGTGAAAAAACAACAAAAATGAATGCTTGTAAAAAACACAACACAACAACAATCATAGGTACAGATCAACAATCCCTAGGATTCCATATTTTTCTCACGAATCTGGCATTAACCTATATAGTATCAAAATATCTTTTCATTTTTTCCATTATATTTAGATAAAAGATTCGTAAAGCTCTCACAACGATATCTTAGTATTAAGAAATACAATATTTACTAAATCTGGTAAGAAAACGGATGATAAATGAATTGAATGGTTGTATTCAGTCTATAAGGCTGTGTTCCATGCGAAATTTATTGTGAGATGCGATGCGGTACGTTCGTATGAAAAATAATTTGTAAAATGGATGTAATGACAATATTTACTAAACTGGGTTTAGGGGTGTTACCAGTCTTATATTTATTTTAATTTCATTAATTGACAATGCAAAATTGATATTCATATAAAAACAGACACGCGTTTCAACATAAGAAGATTATTTCTAGAAATAAAATTAATTCTTAAATATGTTTTGATTCCGGTTAGAATCCCAAGTTTTCTTTTGATTTGAATTGATGAGGTAATTTATTTAGAAAAATCCCACGAGGGACATAATTATGGGACATATTTTTTTAGGGTTCCGTACCTCAAAAGGTAAAAACGGAACCCTTATAGGATCACTTTGTTGTCCGTCTGTCTGTCTGTCTGTCTGTCTGTCAAGACCTTTTTTCTCAGGAACGCGTGGAGGTATCAAGCTGAAATTCATATCAAATACTCAAGTCTATGGTCTCTTGGAGCTGTGAAAAATCAAACTTCTAAGTCAACGCGATCAAAAGATACTCCCGTTTATGCCGCAAATTTTCGACACTCGCAAGGGAATCAAAACCTACAGGGTACTTCCCGTGAACTCAGAATCTTGAAATTTGGTATGAAGCAACGTCTTATAGCAGAGATATAGGAAAAATTGCGAAAAGTATACATTTTTAGTTATATCATATAATAAAAATATTTTTAATAATTTTAAACTTACTACATTTCATTTAGCAATAAAAATACCATAACTTTTACTTATATACCTACAGGTTTGTACGGAACCCTCGGTGCGCGAGTCTGACTCGCACTTGGCCGGTTTTTTTATTATAGGTAGGTATTATGTTTGTAAAAGTTCTCTTTCGCACCGGAAAAGCAGATTATATGATATAGCAGATAATATTTTATAAAGTATAGTAAAATATCGCTCTACCCAGTTATGATGCCATATACCTAATATAAAGTATGTACATACAACATGTAACAAAACCCCTGTCAGATCCAATAAAGGCGTATTCGTGGTAGTTCATGAACCGTCTCGCATAGGCGTCTTTGTCACCAAACTGTAGGTAATAAGTACGCGACCTTAGAGGAGCGGTCAGTTATTCAGCTGTTGCCTTGGATCAGTTTTTATTTGTTCCTATTTAAATATTTTGACTGGGGAAAAATTTTAATCTCCAATCCATTAAATGGCTACGTATATTTGTGTTCGCAGTACGATACCGAATAATACTCTCAAGGATCGGATAGGGTTTTTGTTACACGCTGTATATTAATTTAATTTTACGAAAATCCTCTTTATTACTGGTCTAAAATATAAAAACATCAAAAGTAAAGCTTTTCTTTACGTAGGACAATAGTCCAATTGTGAATCGAACGGTAGACCTTCCAATTTATCATATTGATCTCATATTCTAAAAGAAATTTGTAATGAAACGTTTAGGTCGTGCTTTTAAATAATGGACTCATTTACACACCACTTATTTCGTCAGGAAATTTCATAATATGAAATATGATTATAGATTTCATGGATAGATATATATCGGCAATACAAATGTTAAATTTAGATCTTGATTTCAATTATTTTGGAAGATAGATTTTTTTACGTTATCTTTTAATACCTAAATGTAAATTTATGGATTATGTATACTGCTTTGTAAGAATATCCTAAATTGCGTTTTTTTGTTATTCTAGTTTACTAAAAAAAATATGGTTAGATAAGTATTGCGTGTTTCGCTTTTGTGTTTATTAATTATCAATCGTGTTACAAATAATTAGCGGTCGCCTAATGGCTAGGGTGACAGACTTGCGGCGTGGGTTTACCGGTTCGCAACCCGTCCTTTGTACCACTGAATGGAATCCACTCGTAACACAAAAATTTAGCACGAGGGGTTTTATCATTTGAGTCTCAAAATGGAACGTTGCATCAAACTTTCAAGTAAATTCTACTAATATTATAAATGTGAATGTTTGGATGTTTGTTACTCAATCACGCAAAAACGGTTGAACGGATTTAGATTAAATTTGGCATGCATGTAGCCTTTGACATGGAAAAGAACATAGGCTTACCTATATCCCATCCCGATTCCTTAATAAGTTCCCGAGGGACCCAATTCTAAGTCCCCGCAGACGAAGTCGCGGGCAGAAGGTATCTTTAATAAGTTTTCAATTTTGTGCCAAGAGATGTATAAAAACGATTTTCCTGTTTAACAATATATAAATATTCAGGCTATAGGTACATCACATGTTTTCCTCTGTGTAATAACAAATCACAAGGGCGAAGTTTCATAAATTTTCGGCGCAAGGAATAAATTTTCATGTTAAATATGAAAGGAGTACTCAGCTTATACATATGCATAATATATTATTTTGATTTACAGTGATTTTGCTGCTTCAACAAACACCATTAGATGCTGGGTTAACAAAATATTTTTAGAAAATGAATTATGACAAGAATGGAATAAAACCTAAGCTTAAAGTCGATAAGAAATCTATAAGTCCGTTGATTATGTTTATAATTAACTATAAAATAGAAACCTAAAATCCTAAAATAAATTTAAAATCTTGTTATTTCTTCTTTACCAACCGTTCTCCTAGAAATCGCAAAGTAATGCTATCTATCTAAATAGGTACCTACGTTAAGGTGTAAATACATATATTATTATTGAGAGGTTCACTGAAAAAAAAAATATTTTTGTTTTACTTTACACACTCTCAATTTCACATAGAAATCATTTTCAACCGACTTCCAAAAATGAGGGGGTTCTATTTCGACTGTATGTATGTAGGTATGTTTATATTTTTTTAATATTAATATTTTTAGTCTTTAAAACATTGGTATCAAGCTTAGCACTTAAGCTCTCACTGAAACTTTGGATTGTAAACTAGAGAACTTGTGGGAATCTACTTGAGGATTACCAGCAACTATTATTAATTTAGTTTCTATAAATAAGTTGGGGAAGATTTTGACAACATTGTTACTCGGAAGATACGCGCAAGAGGCGGAGAGCAAGTGGTTTCATAACCGAATTTTTAGTCATGAATATATGCTATTAAATTACTACTATCTACTAGTATGTAACTTTATTATTAATATATTTTTTTTTAAATAGCCTAGTAACCTAGTTCATCTTTCTGTTGGCTCCTTTTTAAATCGGCCCAGTAACAAACCCTTTATAATACAGGATTACTTTATAAGGAGAGCGTATATTCAACGAGGTAATCAGGTGCATAAAACTGAACAACTTTTACCGAGAAACACGGATCGGAATCTTAATATTAAGTCTCATAACCTGTCTGTTTATATGAAAAGTTCATATTCCATTTTAAAATTTCGGCCTATGTTCCTTCGGGAAAGTTGTTCAGTTTTATATACCTGATTACCTCGTTGAATATACGCACTCCTTTTACATATCCTGTATATAGATGTATAAAGTTTGATACAATAATCATAAGTTCCACTCTATTGCAGTCGTTGTTAAGCATAGTAGTTGTCACGGAACAAATATTTGTGTGGCGTGTATATGGATATTTGTTCCGAAACCGGTTGATTGTGTTTGCGAGTTTCGTCTGAATTAGCAATTTGGGACTCACAGTTAAGGTTCGAAAGGGAAGCGGAAATGTAACAACTAATTAGATATATTAGTTTATTTCACTAGGTCGTTTCATTTGATTTTAGACCAGTTTTATTTTTAACGGGATATTATAAATTGCATATCAAATAAATAATCGCTTATCAATACATACTCATCATTTATATTCTTTTTTACAGCAAGTAACTTACAACTTCACTACAGATAAACTAAATGTTTAACAAAACTCAAACTGCAGATAATTCGAAATTATACATCAATATGACATTACTTTTTTCCTCATAATGCAATACAGTTAAATTTATTTTTGTACAAAAATACTACATACATAGCATAAATACTGACTGCACAGCAAATTTTCCATATTTCATAGCAAAATAACTATCCCAGTCGCATATTAACCAGTAAGTACAACAAAACCAGCATAGCGATTCCGATAATACATTAAGTAGACAAAGTCACAGCGAATTCGTCGGTGAAAACTAGATTTCGTATTCCGAAAACCAGTGAAAACTAAAGTGGCGACGCCAGTGTGAGTTGTGTCGGCGAATAGAACTAAATAAATGTGAAATCTTTTCACGAGTACTGTCAGTGACATTATCAATCGAAAACATGACATTTGAAAGGGGCAGTTGGTATTCCGAAAACTCACTTGGCACTTTTCACGTACGAAATCACCTGTCAAAACAAAAGTTACTTATTTCTCGGTGAAAACTGAGGTGAAAACTTACGATAAATCTTTTTAATGACTAAATTACCTGTAAATTACCTAACATTGTTTCTCATTAAGTTTTTTTTCTAAACCAAATTAAATGTTCATTATTTTAATTCCTAAAATAGGATAGTTCCTATTTTAGGTATTAGTATACCAACAACAGAATAACGGCGGCTTACCCTTTATATCCATCGGTCTGTATACGACTTGTATTTAGCCACGAACCCTTCTCAATAAATCACTTTATGGAATTTAGATAGACACAAGCACTCATTATTTAAACCGCACCAGTTTTTTCAAATGATACCTACGCCTAAAACAATGCCAGACTTGTTAACATTTAGAGATAATAATTTAGATTATTTAAGAAGCAGAAAACGATACCATCTTAAACAAGAATTTTACATAATCGCAGTTGGTGAAAAACCACTTGAATATCGAAGCACAAAGGTTTTTTTATTAATTAGTTAAAAACAACACCAAACACAAACTTCTGAATGTACACAAACAATTTGTTTACATTTAACAACTTTTCGTAGGTACCGAGTGCTGTCATAGCAAAGGTAATAACACATACAGCCAATACAATCCTATTAAATTAAATAACACCCTTTTAGCTTCTTGAAGAATTATTTTAACCAACAAACATTCAGTAATCAGTCTCGAGAACATATCTTATGGAGTCTAGATCCTTAAATTGAGTAAATTATTTAAAAATTAAGGTTTATTTGATGTTACTAAAAGCAAGTCCCGTCTAAGCCCACCTCTAAAGTTTTCACCCGATATTTCGACATCACTTGAACTTGAGTGCGTCAAAGCAAAGTTTCAGAATACGGTGAAAAGTACAAGTGAGGTGAGCAGTGAAGTGAGTGTGAAAATCTATGTGAGTGGTGAGGTGAGTTTGGTCATTTTCGGAATCGCTGGGCTGGTCATCATATTTGTCTTAATTTTCAAGAAGCCATGCTCGGCAAATTTAATGATTATTATAACAAAAAAATCCTTTTACATTGCATTATTTCTAAAAGCAGAACAACTTAACTGAAAAACTTCGCGCGCTTTATCGTCACTGGAGTGCAGAGTGGCGCAAGCGAGTAAGATAGAGATAGCGCTAGGTCGTGTTGTCGGGTGTCGGATTTTTTTATAATTGGAATCTCGGAAACGATTGAAACGATTTTTATGAAATTTGGTATACCCACAGGGGTTTTCGGGTCGATATATTATTGTCCTACTTGCCCATTGCAGATAGGTTTAAGTGTCAAATTCGACTCAGTAGGTTAGGTTAGGTTAGAACTGCGACCCCCCACGAATGCCAGAAGCGACTTGCTATGTTTTTACTTGTCCATTACAGATAGGTTAGGGGGTTTACAATCATTCATTTTTACCTCAGCTATTTGGATTTATACCATGAAAAGGTATTATTACAAGTACATTTTTATATTTTTTATTAGTTTCTGTATAACCACTCTGAATAGCATTTTCATTATAACGTTGTAGTTAAATTAGCACCACAGTCTATGAAATGTGAAAGGTAATTTATGAATTAATAGTAGGCAAGTAAAGATAAAAATGCCAAAACATAATTTTCAGTAGAACGTAATTTAAGCTGGTAGAAAAGTATTATAGCAATAAACAGTTAATGTTTATATTTTTATGTTTATATTATATCTGTCGTTTCGTCATTTTTATTCGGATAAAAGTAGTCGGAAAGTAAGTATTTTAGGCAGTAGATTTAATATTTTGAATAAGGACACCCATTAATTTTATGTAATAATCGTGATGATATTTTTAATCGAAATCATTTTTGAAATAAAAATACATTAAAATGCTAACGAAAACAGTCGTTATATAGTACCTACCTATTATTAGGATTGAATGTATTTGCTGCGAAAGCAAGACCCGCTTTAATAATTCAATAAATTACAATTTTGTATCTAATTTTATATTTTTTTGCTGATCTCATTATGTGGTAATTAATAAATAATAAGACGACTGTGACTAATAAAATGCTGTTTTATTTAGAAAAACTGCTGTAAATAATATAAAAATAGAAGCTATATTTAAAAGAAAAAGAGTTAACATGTATAATGTGCATTAAGATTATTAGCTGTGCATTGATGAAAAAGTTTTTGCTTTAGGAAAAATCGCTGTACGCTGCGAAAATATATTGTAGTGTGTTTAGTGATATTTTGAGTTGAATATTTTGCTGTGCAATCAGTAATTTTGATGGGAATTCGGAATCTTATTGCATAGAAAAAAGATATTTTTTGACTTGCGTTTAAATACTACCCATTTTTAACTGGCTTTTGCTCGCAGCTCTGCCCGCGTGGGCGTCGGTTAACGCGGCAAATTATACCCTATAGCCTTCCTTAATAAGTGGGCTATCTAACTGTAAAATATTTTATCATGTCGGCCCAGTAGTTCCTGGGAATAGCGCGTTCAAACTAACAAACAAACAAACTATTCAGCTTTATAATATAATTTAGTTGTTGACTAAGATTGATTTTTATGTAGGTACTTAGGTATCAATCTTACATGAATACATTTCTGTTCATGTCGCGCCTATACATGTAATACATGCTTACATAGAATTAAGTGGATTATATGCCATAATCTCATATATTGAATACCTTACTATCGTTTCAATCAAAGCATAATATAGCTAGCATTCTAGCTTTACATTCCAAAACTTATAAACATAATTATATCATCATGCAGAAACAATTTCATTTTACTGTAGACAAACGTTATATTTTTACCATCATAAATTATTCAAATTTATCATTTAATGAATGTTTAATCAAACATTATTTGAATACGTTAAGTCATAAAAAATATTTTAATAAACATTTATTTAATTTAAAGTGACCATTTTTTCTGTCCGCCACTGTACTAACAAAACAATTGAATACAGTGTAAAAGCAACTTCGTTTGAGTATTGAATCGTTTTTAAGGAAATTCTCTTTATTGTCAAGCTCTTTATATCTCTTTCATTGACGACCAAAGATTGGGACCGGGTTTTTAAAACACTGCTTTATTTTTCATTCATTCAATAAAAAGTGAAAAACATTGAGACAAGTATTGATAGCCTTTGTTGTTTACTTTGTTTTCTGTAACAACCAACCATGACATACCTAGGTACTCTCTTGATTATTGAATGTATTGAATAAGTAGTTTTACTTAAAATTACCATGTGATTAAAATCCACAGCAAATTAGGTTCTTCGATAAATCCGTTAGAGTTGAGCTGAGAATGCACGAGCGATCCCGCGACTCCGGCCTGGCCAGAGTCTGACTAGTATGTCTTCTGTGACCAGGGTGTTTTTTTTATGATGGTCCTACATCCTCATAGGTACGATCCATGATCCACGATCGTCGCGCCATGCCCTCGGCGTGCGTTGAAGGCATTTCATCCTGTTTTTTTTACGATAAAAATCCTTTTTTCCCTGTATTTGTAATATATGTATGGGATAATTTTATTAAATAGGGGATAAAACTTTATAAATGATTTTTTTTATTTAAATCTAATAAACTGACAGACTCAAATGGCCCACAATTTTCATCAACAAAATATAGGTAGATATATTTTGCTAAAAAGAATTTACTTTTAAATTAAATACTAATAGAAAGACGGTTTTTTCTTTAAATTTACCTACGTTAGTTTACAAGTTATTATGAATGCGGTTTAAATCAATAAGGATTTGCTTTTATTCATATTTCAGTCACCAACCTTATTATTTTATCGTAAATTTTTATCAGGCCTAGCAATCGAGTTGTATAGCGGTTTAAAAGTTAACCTCTATACAACTTCATTGCTAGGCCCAGCTGATAAAAATTTCATTCGAATTACGAATTCGGTTTTACGATGGACGTTACACATTCATCCTCTTTACTGCAATAGAGGTCGATAAACTTGCGGTAAAGGTCAAACTAGACTTGTATTTTTGAACTTAGGTATATTTTGAGAAATAGGATGTTTCGAAATTGCTTTGATATTAAATTGTTTTTTTTTTATTAATTACTGTTTTAAGTTTTTTTTTCTGCCTAGCCTTTTCCCAAGCTATGTTGGGGTCGGCTTCCAGTCTTACTGGATTTAGCTGAGTACCGTATTTTACATGGAGCGACTGCCTATCTGACCTCCACAACCTATTGCTAGCAATACGGAATACTGGATTGCTAGCAATTACTGGAATACTGTATTACCTAGGTAATACAGTATTCCATAGTAAGACTGGTTGTAAGAATTGTAATGACTTAACGACTATCAAAGATCACTATATGACAGTCGGGACCAACAGCTTAACGTGCTTTCCGGTCTCGACATCAAAGGGTCACCCATCCACGGACCAACCGCGGCGATTGCGGCTTAACCTTTATTATTGGTCAAACCGTACGGCTTACACTTAGCCACGAGTCCCTCTAAGTGTATTGTTAAGTTAACTAATAAATTTCCAATTCTTTTTACTATGAAAAGTGATGGCTTTCAAAATATCATAACACGTACCGATGATAAATCATGGTAAGTCACCATGATTTATCATAGGTACTCTACTTTTCAGGACACCCTATTCAATAATATACATGACGTCACGGCTGACGTCTTCTAGGATTGTCACGGATGGCATATTCTTACTCGGTGACCACGCGACAGGCGGGATAAATTAAGGTCTAGTGAGTAGTTTTAATAAGGCACAAGGTAGAAGTTACATCAAATATTTTTTTTGATAAGTAGGTACCAACTAAGAAAAAAACATTCGAAAAAATGTCTTATGTCAGACGCAATTGTACTGGAACAACCAAATAGATACTTATCACTACACATAAATTACTTATACAAATAAAAAGTGTAAAAAATAAATTAAGATAAAACATTTAATATGCGTTGCTATGCCTTTGTGTGAAAACATACAGGCAAATCAATAATTAGTTATAACTCAGTCAAACAGTAACACACAAACAAACGTTACCTCAAAAACATATCCATTCCAAAAACAATCCATTCCAAAAACAATTCTACATAATTACAATAGGTCTCATAATTCATTAACTATATGAACCTACTTTCTTGTATGTGTGTTCGTTTTACTTACGTGTGTAATACATCACAAATGTACCTTATATATCTAGTCAAAGTCAGGGGTCTTGAGTTCAGAGGCACATGAATGATATATTTGTTTGTTTGAGGTCGTATATCAATCCTTATTTGTGCGCTGCCTGATCCTAACAATGAAAAGGTGACTGCACCGAAAGTTTTAGTAATATTGATGAGGTATATTAATATTTATATTAATATTCGCAGAAGTTGGTAAGTAATTTATTATTCCATATTGTCCTTTTATTTTCTCCATATTCTAGAAACTATTACCTACTATTTTAAAACAAAGCTGTATTTTGTATCTACTTACGTGTTACAAACTGAGAAAATGTAAAAAAAAAATGTTTACTAAATTAGTATTTTCCGATAAGTACTTTTAGATTCAAATGAAAATTGGAAGGGTTTTTTGTTTGTTTATCGCTTGGACTTACTAGTCGGGTTGAAAAACATCTTTCAGTGCGTTTGATAGCCTATTTTATTAGGAATAGTAAAGGCTAACATTCTTTCAGTTAAGAACGAGGGTTTCCGCGCAAATCACAATAAACTATGACACTAAAACATGCGGACAAAGTCGCGGGAAACAGCTAGTAACATTCTATATCTATTTGTTACCTCCAATAGAGAAACTATATTGGCAATGTGTTTCATAAAGTAACTACTGGATACTAATCCAGTAGTTACTTTATGAAACCAATTACATTAAAAACGAATTATCATGATTAGATCTATCTCTATCATGATAAGATCGCAGGATACATAGTAATAGTCGGGAAACATAATTCATATTGATAGTTTTGTCCTCAATTCCAAAAGAAAGAACATCATTATTCTTATTTACTTTCGAATACCACAAAAACAAATGATAATCGAAACAAAAGTTGAAGGTAAAAAGGTTATCGAGGGAACTTTAAGTTAAAAGTATGTCGTAATGAAGTTGGGGAAATAACAATACGAAACAAGATAACAACGATATCGTTACTGACAAATTTATAACGATAGCTTTCACGGAAAGGGAAGATAAGTAAGTTTGTATACGGTGAAGGTGTTTGTAGCTTCTAAATTTGTTTAACGAGCACAATAATTCATACAAATATTATTAAAGCGAAATTAAATAATGTTTTCTGAGGTTGACGCGAATGTTAGACATTTAAAAAGACAGTGAGCTCATATTGCGTACGTCGGAACACAAATAATTAATAAAATATGTAGGTAGAAGCAACATCTTCTGTCAAGACGAATACCACCCAGTCTACCCGTGACCATGACACTTGCAAAGTGTTGAATCGTCGGCAACTAAAATCAAAATAAAACGCGAAACATTCTTTGAAAAAATGTTTTTTTTTTTGTTTATTGAAATGCAATTTGATAAGGCGTAAGTTATAACTCACATTAATCTGAAGATTTAAATACTTGATCAGTGCATATTATAAATTGGTAACTATTCAGAGTGCTATTAAAATGCCCTGTAATATATTTTGAAATACTAATCCAGGCTATATTATAGATCAACTTTCTAAGAAACTAAAAATCTATTTGAAAAAAAAAATGTTCTCCCATACTAAATTAGATCAACAGCTTATATCTTTCATAGTATTTTTTTTTTAATAATTGATCAACCATGATCAATCCTGAATGTTGTTTATTTTTATGGATTTAAAGATAACTTCAAATATAGCCCGACATTTATGTGTATGTACGTACTGTATGCACTTTGTATAATTATTTACCTACCAACCTATGTTTATTTATTGGTACATCATAAACACACTGACGAAACAAACATTTCCTATATATTCTCTCTATCTTCCTTGCACTAAATACACACAAACAAAAACATCAATAAACAAGAGTTACTAAACTACCTCTAACAGTCCATTTAGTTGCAAAAACAAACGGTAACGCAGTGGAACGTTGTGAACTCGTCGCAACGTTGTGGAACGTTGTTGGAGCGTGTTCGAACATCGTTAGGCCGAAATGCGACTGAGAACGCTAAATGGGCATCTTGTGAGGTAAGCACGGCTTGAAGATTGCACTCGGAAAATATGTTTGTAAATAAATAAGCAGCAGTTTTGTTAAATATTTTATTTAATGATGCAACTTGGGGAGAGTGGCTCGTGGCTTAGTGTAAGCCACGAAGCATCTCGCCGCACCTGATCTGTGGATGGGTGACCATTAATTTGACTGCACGGATAGCCGAGTGGTATAGGTCAACACGCTAATTACCACTGTGCGCTACGTGCTGTGGGTTCGATCCCCGCATGAGACAAGTATTTGTGTCCATGATCCACAAATGCTTGTTCCAAGTCCGGGTGTTCTTTGTGCATGTGATTTTAATGTTTGTGAAACCCCCGTGATACAAGGACTAAATTCCTTAGTGCGGGCGTCGTTTAAAAAGAAAAAGTAATAAGTAATATTAGTAAACATACAGGATACCCATCCGTGCCTCAAAAATGTCATGGCATGCCAAGTCCCGATTTTCATACGGTGATCTTTGGCTGTCGTTAAGTCATTACAGTTCTGACAACCAGCCTTACTATGAACAGTCGTTTCATGTGAAATACGGTTCTCGGCTAAATCCAGTAAGACTGGAAGCGGACCCCAACGTCACTTGAAAAAACTTACTCTAGGTTATCATCAGCGAACGGTATATTAGTGAACTATTAGTCATAGATCCGAGTACGGATGAAGGGTGTTATCGACGAACAGTTCATCGGTGAACTACATCTTGGCTACTACGGCTTGGGCATCGGACTTGCGAATCCCACCCATTGCTCTACCGACGTGAGCCCGCTCGTAACACAAGCATCTTAGCTTAGCACGAGGGGTTAACGAGATTACCTACTAGTAATGTGCGACCCAAATTTATTGCTAGTAATCTTTAAAAAAAAAATTGAATGAATAACCTTCTGACGTAGGGCGTTTTCAGCAAATAGTTCGTCGATGAAGGGTAATTCGGCTTTCGACTCTGAGCTCCTTAACCCTGACCATAAATAGATGGAACTTATAAAAATATAACATAATAAAATGAAGTATTAAAATCACACTGCCAAGTCTCTTGGTGAGTAGCAAGTTCAAGAGTAATCCTAGTATGCGATTACCTGATGACCACAATTACTCTTAAAAACAAGTGAAATCAATTAAAAGGCTTGTTAAAAATGGTCCGTATAAATGGATTGGGTCCACGTATCAGTTTGCCGTACATTCGGATGTCCGCATTTACTTGAACATCGCTAGGGTTGACAGTTTTGTGTGATGTCCTGGGATAGATTAAGTGATAGATGAATGATACTACTTCGTATTCTATTTGAAATGGAATAAAAATTTAAATTGTATGGATAGTGGAGTACAGTCAACAGTAGCAAAGTAACAGCAAAAGTAGATGATTAAAATCAGAAATTCATAGTTACTAATGAACGGAGTTTGCGTCAGAACTGCGTGGTGTCGAAGTGATTCAAAAGTATGTGATTATACCAAACATTTACTACTACTACAGTTGCCATAATTATATTCGTGATCAGTTTTGACTCCGTGAGTTATAAACTCAATTAAACCCAGTTTACGCCCTTCATTAAATAAATTAAATTCTATTATATTATATTCTATTTGTTTCAAGAATTGTGTTAATAAGTACCTACATCGCAATACATAATATATTAGTATCTTTTATGTAGGCACCAAGTACATGGGGTGAATAGAAAATCAAGGGATGATTAGAGAATTACGGTTTTTTACATTACAAAGATGGACTCTAAACTATAAAAACTAAATGAAAGCAGTTTTAATGTAAAATTATATGCTTGCGACACCGTAAAAGGCTAGAATCCTTCTCGAAATTTGTCTTTATTCACCCCAAAATCGTTTCTATTCACCCCATTTTAAGGTATATGTTTATCTTATTTATCATATACATCGCAGCTTCAAACTACAAATCTATAACACTCTTTTATGCATGAACAAGACAACACACTTTCAGAAAACTCGGAAAAAAATTCAAAATTACAGTACAGAGTTTAACAACTGTGGCAACCCTACACGCACCCATTACTTTAATTACTGGTCGCACAGCCAGCCTGCATCTCCTTTCATTTTATTAAACGAGCTGTGAAACTTACTTCACATTACGCTACATGATTATTTTTATTTGAGACTAAAGGGAGATGTTTTTGCATGCAGTTTTTGCTTTTGACATCCTTATGTTAAGGATGTGCTAAAAAAAAATGTTTTGTATTTAAATCTTGTGATTTAGAGATATTTTGTGTTTTTTTTTCGAGCTATTGCTGACACACTGCAGCGTAACTGCGTGTTTAACCCCCTTCCAACTCTCTTCGTGTAGGGCCATGGTAAACTAACTTTTTAGCAGGAGTCCAGCTCATGCCGAAATCAAGCAGAGCTAGATCGAGCAATCCCGCGACTCTGGACAAGTTAAAGACTCGACCGGTGTGTTTTGGTCGGTGAAAGTCCCTAGGCGTCACGCGTCAGTTGAAAGCATTGGTTTTTAGGCCTGAAAAAAAGGACTCCATTTTTTTCTCGATTCCGGCAAGAGCTGGACTCCTTCTATAGGTATATATATTTCGCTAATCTAGCCATCTCTATCTTGACCTACTGCAATTTTTTGGTCCATTAGGAGGGCCTATTGGGTCCTTAGTTTGGTTATCTGGCACGCGGCAGCTGTGTCTAGCTCATTTTCAGTTTGTGATAATAAAATTATTTTAGCGCGGCACTTTTCCGAGTGACGTCACTTACCATTTTTGTGGTGGAACTCCAGATTTTTTATGAGTACTTATTAGTGTCCCAAACAAAACACGCTTAGGAAGTTTGGTGAGCGTAGATGGAGCCACTAATCACTACACAATAAAACACCAGGTATCTCCTAAGAACAACGTTTAATAAAATATGTGACAAAACACTTATCATTTTCCGTGTAACGAAACCATTGCGACTTTTAATTTTACCACTAACGCCATCTATTGTGGTACCCCGGTAAACAATAAATATTTTACAATATTTGGCGATATGGTTCCTTAACAATTAGTTATTTAGTTTCCGTGTCCTGGTATATTAAAATTGTTTTGATTCAGAAATCTATGCAAACTATAAAAGTTTTATTAGGACACGATATGAATAATGTGTATGTAAAATTTATAAATGAAAATTATTTAAATCTTTTTATTTATTTTCATAAAAAAACAATATTTATACTTAGGTAATTTCATAAACTAAATTCTTACAAAATTTTAAAACTTGAGTAATAACCTGGATGCAATGTTATTCACAACCTTTCAAATCGACTTAGGTTGTATAAACATTGAAAATTGACTCATTATTCTTACCTAATTTCACTTGTAATAATATCTTCAACGAAATTAATTTTACAGGTTAAGGTGATTCCTCCGATGTGGCCCGCGAAATTCAAATTTTCATGTGTTTTTTGCAATTTGCTTGTCAGTGACAAGTTGTAACTTGATCAAAATTCGATTCGCGACAATAACAAGTATAATTTTAAATATAAAAATGATCATAATATGTTCTCCATTCATTCTCAAAAAGATTATTCAAAAGTAAGTAAAATTTCCGAAATCTAACTCATTTTCGATTATTCTTTGTGCGAGCGAATGGAGCGAACGTTTTAATCATTCTTATATTTGAAGTTATATTTGTTATTGTCGCGAATCATATTTTGATCAAATTACAACTAGTCACTGATAAGCAAATTGCAAAAAACACATGAAAATTTGAATTTCGCGGGCCACATCGGAGGTATCACCTTAAGACTTTCTAATGAGAGATGTTATCCATAGACTAGTCGACCAACTGATCCACCAACAAGTCTCATGTTAGCATAACTTTATCAGTTAATTGGTATGTTTGTGTGAAAGTTGGAACGTTAGGTACGATGAGGCGAGATGCATTAGAAGTTAGGTAAACTTCCAAAGGTCATATAATTTCTAGCGTCTTAATTAATTAAAATGATGTTCCTTATTGTATCCCGGGAAGATAATCAAATGATTGAAACGTCGGGAACTAAAATCTAAACTAACCGATATAAAATCCGTTTGGAAAATAGTTTTATTTCAAAATCATAATATCCGTTAAATAAATTATTAAAACATACTAATTACTTCGTTGATTGAGTTCCCTTGACGTTTTAATCCTCATCGTAATTTTCGGCGGATAAAGCGAGGATCTATCCCGGGACAGTTAATCTGTGAGGCGATGCTTGTGTAAACAGAGTTTGAGATAAATGGCATGTTGACTAACGAAATGTTTGTAATTATTCTTTAAGTTTTTAATAATATAAAAACGACAGACGTGTCCAGCACCTGTACATTAATACAAATTATAAAGCTGAAGAGGTTGTTTGGTTGAATGAGTTAATATCAGAAACTCATAGACCGATTGAAAATTTACTGAAAGAAAAAAAGAAAGAAAAATAATTAATTTAACACTAGAGTGGCACACAACATAAAATTATATTTAAAAAAACAAATAGAAGAACACAAAAATAAAAAAACGAAGGAAGACAAGTTTGACTGTGGTCTCTGCGCACTGGCATACACCAGAACACAGCTCGAACCGCACCGACCACAGATTAAAGACCAATAGCACCAACTAATAAATAGTCTAGTTTTTATATCAGTAATGCAATAAATACGGTAAAATTAATGGCCTATCTAAGGCCATTTATTGAGGAAGGCTATAGTACATAATAAAGGATATATGTATAGGCTATAATATATTTATATATTAGATATCCATAAAAAAGCGAATGTAACTGTCTGTCTTTGTGGCTTTTACGGTTAAACTGCTGACCCGATTCTGATGTCACTGGCTTAAAAACTGTCTGCCAGCACTGGCTTACCCTCCTGTTACCATATTTACGGATGAGAAACAAAGGATAATAAAGTAAACAGTATCACTTAAAAACTTGTATGTAGTACAAACAAAGGTTGTAATAAAAAAGTTATTAGCACTTAAAGACTACAACCATCCAAGATTTTACGTTCATTCACGGCACCACAATTTCGGTTGGGTCCCGGGACTCCCGGGGGCATTATAAAACATTTTATGCATGCTGAAAATTTTCAAGGCGAAATGAGAACTGTTGCAAGAACAACGAATGCTTAGAGAAAATGGAAATCATGTATTTTTTTTATAATTTCTGTGATTATACATAATAGGCATGTTGACTGGGTAAAGAAAACGTAATTCTATTAAGTCCGTCAGTTAGGTAATAAAAAAATATTACACCCATATATTTTGTTTTATCAAATTAATAAATAATTATTTAAGATCTTAGACACCTTTTTCCAAACCCCCTCCGTCCTTTGCTAATAAAAATACGTTTTTGTTTATTATGTCAGTAAAAAGCTTTAAGGTTGGTGTTATCAAAGCGGAATTCAGTTAAAGTGAAAATTTAAATCTGTATACGAAAGCTGTAGAGAGTGTAGCGACCTTTAATTAATAAATACATAATTGATATCCCGAATTAATTTAGAAGGTACATGTATAGAGAGGGCTCAGGCCCAGAGTTTTTTATTCCGAGTTAACTCAACCAATGGTTTATTATGCTAAGTACTTAATGGTTCCAAACCGCGTTTTTTTCGTAAATTTTTAGTCTCAATTTAGTTGGAATTTTAATAAATTAACCCCTTGTTAGAATAAAAATTGATGAATAAACGCGTTCTACTGAAGTTTGAAACCATTAGTTAGCTTATTTACCCATGGGTTGAGTTAACTTGTTAAAAAGTACCAATGTGACTGTTTCAATGTTATAATTATGTACTTTCTTAATCATTCTTAGACATCATTGACAAACCTGGATTCCGAAAATTGGAATCTGAAATCGCCAACCCGCAATGAGCAAGCGTCGTGATCAATGCTCATTCCTTCTCTATATGGGAAGAGGCCTGTGCCCAGCAGTGAGACGTTAATAAGCTATATTATTATTTATTGTTATCACTGCGGACAATAAACAGGTGCAGTACATTAATATTCATTCATATCACAGAAAACTCACTGCATCACCTACATTTATTTAGCAATTTGTACCACAATTTAAAAATAAAGCGGACAAAAACCAGCCTTAAATACCAGCCAAAAAATAAACTCCGAACTTCTACCCCCAAATTGCATTTTTACATTCACTAAGTTTTTTCAACACTGAATGGCTAGGTGTGCTCTACTGGAGTTTATTAGCGAACATTGGTGTACTCTCGAAGGCTTAACCATTAAATAAATGAGAGGCTGAGACGGCTCTGCGGAAATTAGATGTTTCAGGGAAACGACGGTAGAGAAAGGTATACGATACGATACACGGTTTCTATGTGTGTCAAGCCAGTATTGAATGTAGAGAAAATAGTTCAGAATAAATACAGTCTGCACGTCGTGACCATGACAACTGCAAAGGTGTTGAAACCTATACAGGATTATTTTTTATGGAGTGCGTTTATTCAACGAGGTAATCAGGTGCATGAAACTGAACAACTTTTCCCAAAGAACATAAGTCGAAATCTTAAAATTTAAAATGAAATATTCATACAAAGTGATAGGTCACGTGACTTACCTACGTTTGTATGAAAAATAGATTACACCTATAATTTCATACATCACTCACACAATTAAAAAAAATATGTGCATGAACATCTTAAGCCTACATTCAGTGGGAGCGATATTCGTCATGTTTTTTTTAAAGTTGTGAGGTTTTGAATCGGGAGAATTTAAATTACGTAATAAAAATGAAGAAATGTGGACAGCATCACATACATTGTTCCAAATCAAAAGTAAGTAGCTAAAGCACTTGTGTCAAGGAATCAGAGTCAACGAAAGTACCACAAACACCCAGACCCGAGACAATGTAGAAAAGTGTTATTCTACATAAACCCGTCCGGGCATCTAACCCGGGACCTCAGATCTGACACCTTGAAAACCGGTGTGTAAGCCACTCGACCTCGGAGGCCGGCAAATACAAGTGAATCTGTCAGTGATAATACGAGATATCTGAGTGTAGAAGTGTGAAAAATATCTAAAAACAAAAGAATAGCGATGAATAAATTCGGTTAATTAATAAGGATTTGGTCTGATAACAAAAAAAAAATCAGGAGGTAAGCGTCGGTACCATAATATTTTCTTGTTTATATTTCAGGTTTTTTGCATTTTGGTTTGGAACAAGTCCAATACAGGTCATATTTTATAGCCAGTTAATGTATTGTATGACCAAGAGCTCTGATCCAAAAGTTAAACAATTTTTATATGTAGGTATACTAAAAAAAATTAACAGTACAAATCCACAGTGAGTATTAAATAAATAGAGATGTATGTAAGTGAACTCCACTAACGTTTTATATTAGGTAAATATTTATATAATTGCTAGCTTTAGCTAGCGACTTTGTCTGCGCAGAAAATCAGGTACCATTTCACGGGAATATAAAGCGGAACTAAAGTTTATCCATTATATTTTGCTTGGGAAATAAACAGATACATTAAAGAAAATATACATACGTACGGATTAAACTAAACATAATGAAAACAGTTTCCACACTAAAATCTTAACAGTTGAAAATGGAATAAAAACTTTGAACAAAAAATAAACAAAATTAAAATCAGAATTATTAACAAAACTATGGTAAACCAGGCTATGTACTACGTGTGTGACAAAATTTATCAAATATAGTTGAGTACTTTTCGCGTGGAGAGTTTACAGACTGACAAAAACACAGACATTCACATTTACAATATTAGTAGAATTTATACAATACATTAACAATGCCCATTCGCAAATATCACTCAGGTATTTGTTTATTCATTTAACGGTTCAGTAAGTTTTGCCGATATTATAATTAAACCAAATTGCTGGCATTTGAACCATCAAGTGTTTACGGGCTGGTAAGCGCTGGTTATATTAACAATTAATGTTAACCCTATTTACTCCATTGAATAAATGTGATAAGACCGAAATATCGATGTAAAAAGGTCAGGATTGAAAACTAAATCGTTTGAAGGTCGAAGTCTGGTATAGGTAGATATAGGTAGGCGTACATTGGAATCGATGGCCACGTCGCGTAGCTACCACCGCAGGAACGAACACTATTCGGGAAGCATAGGGTTGTATAATTATAATTTAATCATTGTTTCTCCTTTAATTTTACAATAAATGTAATCGATTGGGGTATCGAGTTTGGTGTTCGGTTGCAATTTATGAAAACATATTTTAGCTTTCACATAGTTAAACAAACTATGAGTTTGACTGAATGGGAATATAGTACATGCAGAGAAACACCACAAAAGAGTTGGATTTTGTGAAAGTTGATCAGAAAGAAGGGAATGAATGCTGAGATGACGAGAAACGGAGCTGATTAAAACGCCAACCCCGAATAATATGGAAAACGGTACTTTCGAAGATAATTTTGTTGGTGATTTTTGCAGCCGTGTGTATCGAACTGCCAAAAGAAATCAAACGTGTGTGTAAAGGTAATCATTTGTTATAAAACAACGATACTTTAGTAACTTCTGGAAATAACTTCATTCGTTATGTGTTTATTTTATACAAAGTGTTTGAGAGTTTTGCAAACTTAATTAGTATCGTTTCCATTTTGTATAGAAATATGTTATAATGATAATTATGTTATGATCGTATTGTATTTTTGTTGGGATAGAGTCGCTTCTTTTTCTTCATAGTTTTCGGGAAGGACGAAGGGTTACGTTGGACCAAATATTTCCCTAAAGGGTTCACCTTTGTGCCCTGTGCTTACTTCTTAAATACTTACAGGAATTAGTAGTAAATATTAGTAGATCTATTCTCAATTCTCAATTCTTTATTGCGTACCATAATGTATATACAGGTTGTTGGGTTTTAGATAGTTAGTCACAATTATGGACCCTGTCGGGCACAGCATATAAATATAGTAGGAGAGAGGAGGAAGAGTACTGAGTGTTTAATGTGATAATATATTCTATTTTTCTAAATTATTATTATTAGTTAAGTAGTTAGGTTGTTTTTTGTTTATTTATTTCATAATCATATATCTTAGGTTTATTAATTGGATATATTAATCTAGATACGTGGCAGAGTGTCCAAGCCAAGTTTAAAAGAAGAGAATTGGTAACGCTGCGGCCTTGTGATACACGTACAATTCGGAGTCAGTTCTGAGACCTACTTAACTCAAAATCTATTAAACATATATGTATGAAATCTGCTTCATATATTAAAACCCTTAAAACAAACAGAACCCCTTTCATGAATATAGTTCAATCGGTTATGGATATATCCTAAGGTTCATTAATATAGCCAAATCGTTAGCCTAAATTTGTGTTAAGTTACCTATTTACTTTCTTACATTATAGGTACAGAATTTGGCATTAATTTTGGTCTCAAATCTATTTTCGGCGTATTCGACAGCCACGATATTATTAATATTGAACTTGGCTCCCATTTCAGTTATGTTTTTGGTAGAATTTAAAGATACAAAATTATGGTTTTTTTTATGAGTTCTACCGCAGTTAGCCTGAGCGCAGGCTTTGACTGCTTTACCAGACTTCAAGGCGAAAGTTTTATTTTAAATATCTTAGGACAACTCACACACGGCCATCTGATCCAAAACTAGGCAGAGCCTGTACTATGGTAACCAGACAAATAACGAACATACTTTAAATTTCTAAACACATACTTTAATCACACAAAGATTTGTCCTGGGTGGGAATCGAACCCACGACCTCCGGAGGTCATGGGTTCCTAACCACTAGACCAACAGGCCCGTCATCATTAAGTGCCTCCAGCCAGAACAAAATTATGGCAAAGGTTCTCACTAATTAGAGGAACACAATTCGACATCCCTCCTTGAGTTTAATTAATGTAAGATAGGTAGGTACTCCTTCATGCAATATATTTCATGCAGAAACCTTACAGTAGTTTCTGCTTCGTTGGTCTGGTAATCGCAAGCGCGACTGCTGTGCACAAGGTCTCGCGTTCGATTCCCGGGTGGAGCGAGTTTATAAATTCTCAGTACCGCTCGGAGTCAGGAAGTGTGGCCGTGTTTACACCCTCGTGCCTCGGAAAGCACGTAAAGCCGTTGGTCCTGCGCCTGATTCCTATTCGGTCGTGTCGGTCAACCGTCCCCTTGAACTATGAGGGTGAAAGAACAGAGAGTGCGTTATCGCACATATATCTCCTGCGTACATGGCTAATCTTACTTGAGATTGGCCGCCGACGCCGAAATTCGGTCTGGAGATTATTATTACATCTATTTCTTATTCAAGTACGATTAAAACCCCTTGTATGTCTACTAAGTAATGGTTTTACATGACCTACATTTACATTCAATTGATTTCAAAGATTGATATTTAAATGCGAACGTCGAGTCAATTAAATTCTGCATAGCCGTAAGCTAAATCGAAGTTATAGAAATCTGTTGGGCCAAGTACCAATGGACAGAATCATTCATAAAGTTTGAATATAGAATTATTGGTGTCGGTTTTTCCTTTTGTTAACAATTTACCTAAGTTGTAATTACCTAAGTTTTCGGAAGGAAATAATAATGAACGTATATTATTAAAGTGCACATAATAATATTTGGTATCTTCATTCTATTTTATTAGATTGTTTTGACGTCTACAAAGAAGTATTACATACTCACGTTTTAAAAACAGACTTTTATAATATTAAATATTTTTATTCTATTTAAGTTTAGTGACTCACAAATAAATAATATTTAAACTTTTTTTTTTTTCCATTCTAGATAGTACTCTTTATTTTATTATTTATTTACAATAACTTTAAATATATACAATTTTAACATAACTAAAATAATAAATGATATATATACACACGAAAAAAAAATTATAATATTTATTAATTAAAGTTTAAAAAATGGCGTCAAAGTATTCATGTGCATCGCTGTCGACCGGAAGTGTGCCCACTAGGCTGGCTGCATTGCCACGTTGTATGGCAATGCTTATTCTTTGTCCAAGGTAAAAGCCAGCCCTCGGGTCACGTGAAGTGTCAACAATATTTTAGTTTTATTGATAAAACTGTACATTTCTGAGAACGGATTATTTAATTTTTATATTTTGAGCTCGCAATCTCTTGCAGGAAAAAGTCGTTTCGTTTTCTTTCCATTTTTTTCCTGTCAGCTCCATACCACTCGGCTATCCGTGCAGCTGTTTTGAATGCACGGGTAGCCGAGTGGTATAGGTCACCACGCTAATTTATTACCACTGTGCGTGACGTGCTGCGGGATTGATCCCCGTACGGGACAAGCATTTGTGTGATCCACAAATGCTTGTTCCAAGTCTGGGTGTTCTTTGTGCATGTGATTTTAATGTTTGTGAAACCTCCGCGACACAAGGATTAAATTCCTTAACGCAGGCATCGTTTTTTAAAAGCTCATAATTATAAGACATCTAGGTCGTTTGTTCATCTTCACCTGGGGTATCTATGTGGCCTCCGTCTGTGGGAAAACCATGATGTAGTAGGCTTTTGTTCGCTTTCAAAAACATAAACACTAAAGGTATGTATTAAATAATAATACCGGCCGATATACGTCCCACTGCTGGGCACAGGCCTCTTCCCATATAGAGCAGTACTTACCCACTTAACCACATAAGAGAATAAGTACCTGTCGATCAATATGTGTCTATATTTAAGAACGTAACTCACTTAACGATAAATGCTTTTCATGTAGGCACATATTACATTTCAAGTGTATTTCGATATTCAAGAATGTTTTGTATATAATTTTCAATAACCAGTTATGTTGTATTGCTCTTTATTCGCATGTTAATATTTGAAGGGAGGAAATTGTCTGTCGCCGTGGTAAATGTTGACAGGTGTACGCTACCCTTTTTATCATAATTTTTTTTGGTCGCATTTGTGGAGGTAAAAATAAATGTAACGGGGCAAAAAGTTATAGGTTTATAGAAATAATTTTTGAAAACGGACCAGTAAGTCCGGAGATTATCGCGATTATTAAGTCAACTATACAAGCAAACAAACAAACTAATCAGCTTTAAAAAATTAAATAGACATGTTTCTTGGTGAAAAATTGAAACATAATTCAACGAAAAAGGTCTGTACTTTATCACAAGAGCGATATGAATTTCTATGATTTATTCCAGACTGAGATGGTTACAATATTGAAGTACTGAAAATTTCTGATTTGAATGTTTGTAAAACCCCCGCGACACAAGGATTAAATTCCTTGCAGCGTCGTCTTATAAAAAAATAAATAAATAAATAAACTGTACGGCCTACGCCATGAGCGCCCCCTTAACTGACTTTAAAAATATAGCTAAAAAAGACTTACCATTGTGTATAGAATTCAATACTCCTAAATAGTCCTATAGTCCAAAAAGTATTCAATATTGAAGTCCCTTTTGCTGCGTCAGTTAGTGGCTATTGTGATCTGATAATATCCATTTGCAGGGTCCATGCCTTTCGCCTCTCCATTCATTTTTGATGCTTTCTTTGCGATTTAATGGGACACTCTAAGAGTAATAAAGTACCACTCAATCGTTTTGCAAGTCATGCCGACTACTGGCTCGTTTTCACTTTGCTGATATATATATATATGATAGTTACTGTGCATGTCGTAAAGAACGCGACTATATTTTTAGTAGTAGTTTTATACTCATTTAATTTTGATTATTAAATAATACCTAAATACCGGCCTATAAAATCACACTGCTAGGCAATGGGCGAGCGTTAACCACGCTAGCTCACTGAGGGTTGGCGATTTCAGATTATTTGGAATCCCGGTTTCTTTATAATGTTTTCCTTCACCGATTGTCAATGATGTTTTAATACTTTAATAAACATTTATTTACTATTATAAACAATATACTCATATATAGCCTATTGCTAAGTTTGGTAAATTACAATTTATTTTGGCGAACTACGCAGAAATAAAAAAAAACAAAAACGTTACGTATAAAAACATAAACAATTATTTGACTGCCACTGTCTTTCCAATGACTGATTAACGCGAACAACGCCGTAGATACAGCTAGTTTATTAAAGAAAAATGTACAACATAAAAAGACCTCACTTATTAGATGTACCTATCAGGTACAATTTAATACATCATGTAAATTTTATATATGCAAAATAATGTCGAGTAAATTTTTCATATCGTCTTGTATTTTGTATTTCATTGTTATTTCACTTCAAGTATCAAGTTTGTTTTTCCATTATCCTCCTAATAGAAAGAGGATACATTTAAATTATTATTATTTTTCTTTTATGTGTAATGAACAGGAATAAAATTGTTGAACTTTATTTATTCTATATTTGTGTAAGTAATTACCATTTCCGAAAGATCAAAGGTTTTGCAAGGATTTATGTCTTAAAATGACTTCCATTAACATAATTAGTTATCTTAATATTTAACTGA
The DNA here is from genome assembly GCA_950381575.1 of Plusia festucae. NCBI lineage: Eukaryota > Metazoa > Arthropoda > Insecta > Lepidoptera > Noctuidae > Plusia > Plusia festucae. The sequence continues at coordinate 4,087,237 of OX494453.1, read as the reverse complement.
AATAACTTCGTTTGATGGACGAAATTACCTGATTTGCTTAGGAAAAATTTGGCAAATGTTGGTGCCAATATTTTGTTATATTTGGCGATATATTATAGCGTTTAAATGGTACGTGAAAGTTTCATTTGATGCCAATATTAAAGTAGGTTGTCAATATATGAAACGATAAGCCAAAAAATCATTTTAGGTAGTTTCATTAGTATTTTGATAAATGTATTACATTTCAAGCATGAAAATTAATTTGCTCGTCGGATATCATATTAATTTTGTTACTAAGTACTTCTGTCTCTTTTCAAGAGAGCTCAAAGTTTGGCCATCATCCAAATATGTACTTAAGTGAAATTAAACGGAATGTAATAATATTGTCACAAACCTAAGTAAACAACAGTATTGTACGACCTTTCACTACCCTTATTATAAAAATTAGGAAATTCTATCTAAGTATAAAATGAATATGAAAACGCACTATAGGAAAAAATATTGTCAATGCTTGTCCCAGTCTAATGTTTACTATCTTAAATTATAATTCAATTATTGTAACCCCCAAAGGGCTCAGACCATTTTAGAAAGCCCCATCCCATCCCCTTCCGCAGTTACGTCAAAGGGGAATGCAGAGATGCATGGAACAGCATCGGGGCTCAATTGAAATTGGTCACTCGGAGGGTAGCTTCAGTATTGCGTCCGTCGCGGTAACGCTCGCACGTTTCGTGGAATACAAATAATAAGAATATTTGAATTAAATAAAGAATACGATTTAACTTCACTTCGTATTTAGTTCGTGGTTACGAGTTCAAGTGATTGGTCGAATAGCCGGTGTTTGAAAAAAGTTTCCGAAGTTAACGGTAAGTTTGTAAAGTTACGTAAACTTTTTCGCTATTTTTTTTCCTTCTATGGATAAATCTAGGTACCTATTAGAGTTATTGTTATTGGTTGTAAAACTAATTTAAATAATTATAATTTATACAAATTGAAATATCAACATGAATGAAAAAAATACAGTGAATTTAAAATATTTTTTTTTATTCACTTTTCCCAATAAATAAATAAAAATAAACCTCCTTTTTGCTACAATTATTAAATTTGATTTTGGGAATAAATTAATAATGACAGCCTTTTTATGATAAAAATGTTCACGTCGTAGGAAAAATAAAACATTATTAATAAATCTTTTTTAATGTAAAACATTTGAAAATACCTTACGGTAAATATATTATGTTATGAAATTATAGATTTTAAATGTCAAAATTTATTAAAAACAAAAAAAAACCGTGTCATAATGTACAGCTTTGCTCGTAGATTAATAATAAACCATAATATTTACGTAGTATTGTACGCTTAGATCTTTTAAACCACACTGCGAATTATAATGCAGTTTTCAGCATTAGATAGAGTGATTCGAGGAGAAGATTTTTGTATAATTTATATACAAAAATAAGCATTTCTTACTGTACTGTGGAAAGCTGGGGCGGGACCGATAGTTGATTATAAAATCGGTTTAAAGAAATTTATTTCTCATAAGGACTTACAGTCCACTTAAAATGAGATACAAAGTTACATCGTGATAACACAGTATAAATAATCTAGAGTAGGTATTAGAAGCTATAAGGTAAGTACATATTTTTTAAGCTTGTTTTTAAAAGTGTTAATATTTTCGCATTCTTTAATATCGGTTGGCAATTTATTAAACAGCTGTGCTCCTTCAAACAATATAGTTTTTTTTCCGTAATTAGTTCGTACGCTAATTAATTCGAGTTTGTTGTTATTTCTCAAATTATGTGACATTGTTTTTTTCTTTATAACTACACTTGTATTCTTATCAAAAATATTACTACTCACTCAATTCAATCTAACATACATCATGTTAGATTGAATTGAGTGAGTAGTAATATTTTTGATAAGAATACAAGTGTAATAAATATAAAGCTGTCTAATGTTTAATAGTTTTGTTTTTTCGTAAGGTTTTTGTGGGAGTGAGGTGATGATAGCGGAAAAGGATTTTAACTATTTTGTTTTGAACTCGTTGTAGTGAAATAATTAAATCAAATCAAATCAAATATTGTGAACACAGGTATACAGAAAGGTCTTAAAAATATGTATGTAGGAGCTCTATGTTCTACCAAATAAGTACAAATAAATATTATTATAAAATATTGTTGAGAATTATAATAACAAATAAATGTGGACAACATCACATACATTGCTCCGTTACGCTCTGCAATAGCTTAAGCACTTATGTTAAGGAGTCAGAACCACAAACACCCAGACCCGAGACAATGTAAAAAACTGTTTCTTTCTACATTGACCTGACCAGGGACCTCAGAGCTAGCGACACCTTGAAAACCGGTGTGTAAGCCACTCGACCACGGAGGCCGTCAGAATTATTTAAAATGTAACAATTTTAAACAAAAAATCTTATAAAAATAATGCAAGTATGAAGTACCTGAGAAATAAGTAGATATACTCGTATATAAGAAAAGAGTTTTTATACTCTGAATTAAAAATCAGGATACACCTTTAAGTTCGAAAGCTCATAACTAAATCTTGTCTAAGTTAAAACTGTTTAAAAATGAATGAGCTATTGAAAGGGGACGTAGGCCTCTTTTCAGATGTAACTGAAATATTCAGGTCGAGTTCGGCAGGCCTGTGCCAGTTCTAAGGTACTAGATGAGAAAATATCTTTGATATTTGTAATTGATAAAGTTCCTATGTCTGTTTCAATGTCCAAGCAAAGTCCAAGCTACTTACCACTTACCAAAACAAATAATACTAATAATATTTTGGATCAGCTCACACACGGCCATCTGATGCTTTCGATCAATGCTTGGTACTCGATTTTCTTGTGTAGGTAATGAATGATAAGTTATGAAGAACTAAAACCTTTTAATAGAATTTTTATTTTCTTAAGATGCACGAATTCAGCAATAGCCGGACGAGTGCGAGACGGGCTCGCCCTCTGAGAGTTCTGCATAAATACCTTTTGATTAGAAAAATATAATATAGGTATAATATCTTGGGAATTCCCACACACGGCCATCTGATCCCAAACTAGGCAGACCCTGTACTAAGGTAACCAGACAACTGATAAACATACTTATATATTTCTAAATACAATAAATAAATAACATCCCAACTAGTGAATTACGTTAGCTGCAATCGGAGGATCGAAAAAAACCAAAAATGACTTTAAACTAATTTATTTTAAGTAAAAAAAGAATTACAATAATTAAATACTAAATTAACCTAACTAATTACTAAACCTAACCTAAGTGCCTATTCGAAGTATGAATATGGAATGAATTTTACATGATTACAATGGTTAAGTAAACACGGAAGTAACACGGGGTGTTCGTCACGAAATGCAAGCTAAGCTCGTTTCTCACGTCGATTGCTACAATTGCTAAAATTATTATAATATGTTTGCTACAATAAGTGGAGCGCTGAGTTGGCGATTCCCCTTGTGCAGAGGTGCGTAACATCTCCACCCGTAGATCAGCAACTATTTTAGAATTTTAAGAGAAAATGTTGCTGGGACTCGTTCTCCGGGCGTCTGTTCCTCTTCGGCTTTCTCAGGTTCGGCATAGATATGTCGGTTGGCGTTAATCTGCGTAGGCGTCTTACAAAACCATTTATATCTATAGCTTAGTACAGCTACAGTAAGTGCTCCTACACTTAATAGTACAGTATAGAAGGGTATCGTAGTGTGATACAAAATGTCGGATTGATTCTGGCTAAGTTGTATGGGTTGGGTCATCGTAATCTGATTCTGAACGCTGTGTAGTCCTCTCAAGTCGATGGAGTTGAGGTGAATAGAAGGTGACTCATCATCTTGCTTCTCTTCATCATATGCGATGTTCATAAGTGTCAACGGTTGGCCGCGTATTTCATCATTTTCATTGATGAGGGTCAATTCGTCTGTACGCAGGTAACAGTTTACAGGGATTGTAGCGAAGTAGCTGCCTTGTAGCGTGTTGAAGCTTTCTCTGCCGCAGTATAGTTGAACCTTCGTTGGCTGAGGGAACGTCAGGACGTAGTGCTGGTCGTCAAGTTTCTCCATAGCTTCTTTCGTCCGAAATACTTAAGTGTACTGGGAGGTATCCTGGAGAGCTTGATTGACGACAAGTTCTTGGATACAGTCGAATTTTGTACGTATTTGATGCGATACTTCCTTTTCACAGAGATACCAGTTTGTGAACTTCGAGCATTCTGCTTCTATGTACACGAATGAGTCTTGATTGGTTGCTATGAAAGGATAGGTGGGGATAAGGGCCTGACCATACCTATTGGGTACTATAGATAATCTGTATAAATTATAAATGCTTTTAGAAACTATAGGAAACCTGAAAACTAAAACTATTTGATTTTCATTAAAATATGATCCTGGGCTTATAACTTTATAATATTCTCTTAGTTCTAACTGTAATAGCTGATCTTTACTATACATATTTTCTAACCTATTTGTCATAGACCTAATGGCGCCTTCAAGCCTTTTACGAAAGCCTGCATAGTTACTTTTTTATATAATGCGCGTTTAGCCTCAACAGTAGTTGGAATTGATTCATGCAATGTAACATAAGTCATTATCGTACTGAATAAAGTTTGGCAATGCTCGTAAAATTCTTGAGGGGTCTTGTTACCTTGCGTAGCTAAAGAGAGGTCTCTGTACAGTGCGGTTTCGTATCTTTGATCAGAGAAATTATTAATTAATGCTGTTCTAATGCCCTGCCAACTATCTGGTATGCCGTTTGAATTAATAGTGCAGGCGGCGGAACCTTTTATTTTATTTAATATGCCATTTATTAAACATAAATTCGTTAACTCGCTACCTGGGACGTTACTAACGTACGTACTAACTATTTGGTCGCAAATTGAGATAAATCTAGTAGTAGATAAGTCTAATATATTTGGGTTTCCATCGAAATCCGGCACCATGCGAAGAGTTTTATAAATGGTATCCGGATCCTGGGCCATGGTTAAAGAATTATTTGACTGATTGCTATCTAAATCTCTACCTATGTCTACAGTATTCCAGCGAGCCGTACGCGATGTAGGCTCCCCGGGTTTAGAATTTTTCGGGTGAAAAATCTTGGAAAAAGGAGACACACACTTAGGAAATAAGAAGGAAGCAACACAAGATCGATTCGAGTGTACTTACATATATCTCATATCTGGTTCTCTCGTGAATCGATGTCTGGATTCCTCCTCCGGAACTGCAGCTGGACCGTAGATTCGGATATTCGGCGTCGGGGCTTGATAGCCGCCCGGGCGACTCGCGTACACGGATATCGATATTAGAGATCCCTAAGCTCGCGAACCGGCCCGCGAATATCCTACCGACTGCGCCAATTACGTTAGCTGCAATCGGAGGATCGAAAAAAACCAAAAATGACTTTAAACTAATTTATTTTAAGTAAAAAAAGAATTACAATAATTAAATACTAAATTAACCTAACTAATTACTAAACCTTTTTTTTTTTTTTTTTTTTTTTTTTTTTTTTTTTTTTTAACTGGGAAAAAATGCATTACGCATACCCCCCTCATGGGGGAATGAGGGGGTTATGTGGGACTCCCCGAGCTGACCCGGTATACCCACTAAAATAACCCAGCAGTATTCCCGCATCGTCTGAGTGGAAGGGGACTGGGAAACCGGCGCAGCCTTTACGTCCAGTCCGCCTCCGACGATCGCTCGCCCTCACGGCGAGCCCTTCATGCCCTCCCCGTGTGGGGAGGAATACCCGACGACGGTGGTGTAGAGTGCAATGCGGGCGATGGCGCCCCCGCACCTATCGCTCGCCTGTCACCACCTTGAGGTGGGAGAAGATGACGTCCTCTCCGGCCTCTTCTTCGTCTTCGGAGCGGCGCAGCGAGAGGATCGTCCTCCCGCGCACGCTCCGCCACCTCCTTTCGCGAAATGACGTCCTCGCAAAAGGAGGCGACCGCTGCCCAAGCTTCCTCACTCTCCAGCATGGAGTTGACCACACCGGGAAGGGAGAGGTCTTGCCCGATTTCCGCAGTCAGACTGCGGCGCGGCTCAGACCAAGTTGGACAGACCTCGAGGGTGTGTTGTGCTGTGTCCTCCGCCGCGCCACAGTCATGGCACGCCGGTGTCTCCTCCCTCCCGATCCTGTGCAGGTACGACCCAAAACAGCCGTGGCCTGACAACACTTGCACCAAACGGAAACTAATTACTAAACCTAACCTAAGTGCCTATTCGAAGTATGAATATGGAATGAATTTTACATGATTACAATGGTTAAGTAAACACGGAAGTAACACGGGGTGTTCGTCACGAAATGCAAGCTAAGCTCGTTTCTCACGTCGATTGCTACAATTGCTAAAATTATTATAATATGTTTGCTACAATAAGTGGAGCGCTGAGTTGGCGATTCCCCTTGTGCAGAGGTGCGTAACAAGTGTTCATCACACGAATTCAACAACAAATTGTAACAAATTGTAATTTATAATGTTATTTGGTAAACAAAGTCCTTAGTAAATTATAGGTCATATCATCTATCAAATACGAAATTTATTTGGTGGATAAGATTAATTTTTTCTTTTTTGACAACTTCCTCACGTTTCGTTCCAAATAAAGTATAAAAAAACAACTCATTTGTGTCGTTATAATTTGTTTAAGAATATTCATATCAAATATATCAATAGGTAACACAAAATAAAACATAGAATTTTTATTACTTTTGAAATTAATTGATGAGTGATTAAATTCAAAATATTTTTATTCTCTCACATGGTCCTCAAAATGATTATCAAAAAATTCATTTGTTAATTAGCCATCGAATACTTTACTCAGACTGTGAAACAGACCCTTCAAGTCCAGTATATTAGCAAGCCCAGCCAAGAATTTTCTCCGGCTATCAATTTAACTATGTAAGGTGTATGTTTTTGGGCACAGTCAAGGATCACGGATTAAGGTCGGTTTATGGCAAGGATGCCATTAATTAGGCGTGCGTTGTATTTGTAAGACGACACGGTGCCTCATTTACCTTTGGCTATGTCGCAAAATTAATTTTGAATGGGTAATTTTGGAAGGAAATTATTGAAATAATATTTGCTACGTTATCTGGGATAGGCTTAATTTTGTTATACTTAAAGTTATTACATTAATAATATTTCAGCAATTAAAGATATATTAATACCTACCTACGTAATAATTATACCAACCTTTAAATATCCCACTGCTGCTTTTCATATAAGGAAGTGATGAGCATTGCTCACCACGCTAGCTCATTGCGGGTTGTCTTTTTCTGACTATTTTTTTGTAATACAGGTTTCCTCACGATGTTTTCCTTCATCGTTTTTCAAAGGTGTCTTAGAATAATTAAGAAAGTACATAATTATGTCTTTGAAAAAGTCACATTGGTATTTGCCTGGGTTCGAACCTGTAACCATGTGTAGGTATACGATTTTGGTCATTGAACCGCTAGGCCACAACCTCAGCAATAAAACTAAATCACTTGAATAAAGTTGCGGAGAAGGTAATATTGCAATAAATAAGGCATTAAAGTTAAGTATGCTAATGAATACCGGAAGCAAATAGTGGAGGCCTATCTATAGCTACTTGCCAAAATAAGGTAAAGATTTTAATCCTACTGTATTATAAATGAGAAAGTGTCGATGTTTGTTACTCAATTACGCAATAACGGCTGAACGGATTTGGATGAAATTTGGCATGCATGTAACCTTTGACATGGAAAAGAATATAGGCTACCTATTATCCCGATTCCTTAAGTAGTTCCCGAGGGAAAATTTAAAATAGTTAACGAGCTAAGCCGTGGGCAGACAGCATAAAAGTTTGGTATTTTTCTCTATTACAGCGCAAGCTATAACACGGGTGAAAATTGTTTTCCATTTTACATTACTTTCACATTTTTCATTTCTTTTTAGACCCAATTCTGAAGTCCACGCCGACGAAATCGCGGGCAGAAGCTAGTAAATTACAAAAGTATAATAACTTAATTCACAAATTCTTATTATCTAAACCCACATTATTAACATGAAGTTTTATCTTTACACTTAAACATAAGGGTGGAGTTCGTTTCAATTAAATCCCCATACTCAAAAAACAACTGAACATTATCCGCGAAATCTGTTCAGCACAGTTCAGAAATAATGACAAAAGTTTCTGGAACGAGAAGCCAACATACTTCAAGAGGAGATATATATCTACTAACATAGTATCTTAGGTGTCTTGTGATAAAGGTGAAGGAAAACGAATGTAAGTGACTGGAGCCATTAATCTTGGCTTGTAGTAGTCGATATTGATAAATAACTTAGTTAGATGATACACTTAAGTGGTATCCGCTTTCTTTAGTTTAAGGGTTGTGGCGAAAATGGATGCCTTTTACTAAGTCGCTTTTTTGGCCTTGCGGGCTAAGTGAAAATTGGTCGTTTTTCTAAGCCTTTTTATTAATCACTTTAGGCCCAGTCTCTTAGTACCTTAACCAATGGCTAAATATCTTAACGAATGGTTTGAAACTTTGGTAGAACATGTTTATTCATAACGTTTTATTCTAACAAATGGTTAAATAATTAACTCTTTGTCTTATTTGAACCTTTCATTGACAAACAAAATGCGTTTTACCGAAATTTGAAGCCATTCATTAGCATATTTAACCATTGGTTGAGTTAACTTGGGATCAAAAAACTGGGCCTTTACCTATCGCTGTCTACTGCTGGATATCGGCTTTTCCTGTACTGGTTACAAATTTGAAAAAAATGACGACCTCCGTGGTCGAGTGGCGTACACACCGGTTTTCAAGGTGTCGCCAGCTCTGAGGTCACGGGTTCGATCCCCGGACGGGTCAAGGTAGAAAAACAGTTTTCTACATTGTCTCGGGTCTGGGTGTTTGTGGTACCTTCGTTGTCTCTGATTCCATAACACAAGTGTTTTAGCTACTTACTTTGGATTCGGAGCAATGTATGTGATGTTGTCCACATTTTTTTTTTAATTTCATAATTCTAGACCAACCTATAGAAGGATAGTACCTATTTAATTTTGATTCCCTTAAAATGGTCGAAATATACGTTGCTGTATGTTTAAATGGTCGTATCTATTTGTTGTGTTAGCACAGAAGTTTATTTTTTTTCATAGCTTTAAAAGTCTGTAGATTTAAATATATGGTTATAATTTCAACTCGATACCTACATAACTGTATTTCCAAGATGAAGGGTCTTGACAGACAGACGGACGACAAAGATATCCAATAATGGTTCCGATTTTTTTTTTTTGAGGCACGGAATGAGACCTTAAGCATATCTCGATTACTGCTTTTATTAAGAAGACGAATATCTTATTTAAGACCTTTTGCTTTGGCCATTAAAGAAATGAAAAGCCTTAACGAATGCCTTCTCTTTGGATGGCAGAACTCAATATTTCGTGCGGCAGCGTTAATTGCATGAAGACGTGCAAGAGCGTAATTATTCTGTTTTAAAAATGTTGTTGAAACATTTTAATGGCCAAAAATATACTACTTACTCTTGTCAGTACCCACGGCCGCCACTAAATACCTTAAGATGATACCATTCTTACGTCTACCCGCATTAACTGTCGCTAAAACTTGCAGAAGTCAACTTGCTCAAATTTTATTGCTAGTAGACACTCTGCTTAATAGTACCTCAGTTATGATTTATATTTTAAACAAATGAATATACAGAGAAAGGATTAGTACCAGGATAACAAAGAAGAAGTTGGTAATGATTTAGTAACTCCAACTTGAAGTAAAACACTTGAAAAGAGAGGCCTAATCCTAGAATTAAAATTATACGGGCTGTGAATGTTGATGAACATATATTAACATGCGTAAAAACGAATTTCGTATAAAACAAGTACTTAAAAACTTGTTAAACATAAACTCATAAAACAAAACATTTATCATTTGTTTTAACGTCTGTTTGACCCTGAATAATATTTAATTCATAAAGAACTTTATATTTTTACCTCAATTAAATTTTGGGTTATTCTCTAAGGTACAGTGAAAGTAGAAGTCGAGTAATGAAATTGTCCGAAATAGATGAAGTTTGTAAATTAAACGCGGCTTATAAATATTTAAGGAAACTGCTCGAAGCCGTGTCTCGGTAGGTTGGTCTTATTCTTGGAAAGTGACCGTTGAAGTTCACTTTAAGAGTTACATGGTTTTTCAGGATATAGAATTTGAAAGATATCTTCCAAATATAGTTACAGACAGACAGATAAATTTAAATAATAATGGTGTGTGACAGCTATTGGGAAATATGACAAATAAAAAAATATAAACTACTATAAAATTTCAAATTTGTATGAAATATTTCACAAAGTTAGGTGCTTGTCGTTTCGCCTTGTAGCTCATGAAAATTATTTCGTGAAACTACATGAATTTTTGAAAAAAAAAATAGATGAAACCCGACTTAAAATTATTGCAATCTATTCAGATGATTCTGATCTATGTTCAAGTTTCGTTTATAGTAAATTATGGCTGCATAAAATCTATGTCAAACACAAAAGCAAGGTGTGGTGAGTGTTCAGGATAGCCGTCATCATTGCGTTGCTTAATGAAACTCAAAAACATTTTCATTATCATTTACTTTCAATCTATATATATAAAACTCTTCCGTTACTGACTGACTGACTGACTGACTGACTGACTGACTGACTGACTGACTGACTGACTGACAGACAACGCACAGCCGAAACTACTGATCGTAAAGAGCTGAAATTTGGTATGTGTGTTTGTTGGAAGGAGTAGGCTACCACTAAGAGAGGATTTTTGGAAATTCCCCCCCAAAGGGGAGAAAAGGGTGGTAAATGACAGACAACGCACAGCCGAAACTACTGATCGTAAAGAGCTGAAATTTGGCATGTGTGTTTGTTGGAAGGAGTAGGCTACCAATAAGAGAGGATAATTGGAAATTCCCCCCCAAAGGGGAGAAAAGGGTGGTAAATGACAGACAACGCACAGCCGAAACTACTGATCGTAAAGAGCTGAAATTTGGCATGTGTGTTTGTTGGGAGGAGTAGGCTACCACTAAGAGAGGATTTTTGGAAATTCCCCCTCAAAGGGGAGAAAAGGGTGGTAAATGACAGACAACGCACAGCCGAAACTACTGATCGTAAAGAGCTGAAATTTGGCATGTGTGTTTGTTGGGAGGAGTAGGCTACCACTAAGAGAGGATTTTTGGAAATTCCCCCCCAAAGGGGAGAAAAGGGTGGTAAATTGAAAATGTTTATTTCTCAATGGATTCACTTAAATCTTTGTATGTAGGTTCCACCAGTGAAGCAAGTGAGCATAGCATATGTATAAGTGAACATAGCATTTTTTAGACCATGATTTCATGGAGACATATTTCTAATATAATAAAAATTTGATTTTTTTAATGTTTGTTTACACATGTAATCGATAGACCATGGAACAGGCGATAACTAAGTGAAAAACCCAAATTCTGACGGAAGTCATTACTCCACGCGGACGAAGTCGCGAGCAAAAGCTAGTCTATTCTAATTTGACATTGATCTAATAACTTTGTTTTTATCCAAGCATCCTTCTTGGATAATGCCGATGTGCCAGTATTAAAACAGATCATAATCAAAGAGGTTTCACAAACGAGGTCGAAACTTATTATTATTATTGAGTTTCTATTCTCCGACACATTGAGGACTCTTTCTTTTGAAAGTTATAATAATATATCGACAAAGTTAATGCTTAATCTCGCCCTCAAAATTATTTCTCATTTTACACTTACCATCTTGCGTTCACTCGTTCCATTTATTAAATCCCATTCCATATTACATTTGCAGCGAAGGTCCCTTAAAAACTCGTAAGAAATATCGCCTTATCCTTTCTGAACGAGGGGTTTAATAAAAAAGCCGCTGCAAATGAACAAAAACTTTCAACTGAGTTTTTTAAGCGAAAAGTTTTTGAACATCTCAAGTGGCGAGTTAAAATCGAAATGAGTAATAAACCATTGTCTTATAAGTTTTATTAGATCCTTAGAGACAGCGTCACTGAATTTTAATTTTTAGCTTCCATTTTAGACTTAGAGGTAATAATTAGGCTAGGATCTTGAATAGAGGTCAGATAGTACTAAATGCTTGGATTAAAGTGTACGAGAGTTTATTTATGTAATGCTCTTTAAATAAAAATGAGAGCCTTGAATAGTTTTAGAATTGAATTGTATTTTATAACTATTCACCTTTTAACTATTTACCTGGGTGGTACAGAATTGTTCTTTCATATTTGATATTTAATATAGCTTGAGCCAAATTAACCAGTTTCTCCTTGAAAGTTATAGTCTAGTTCAGCTAAATCAAAAATTATGTTTAAGTACTTCTCTATATATTTATGACCAGGTAAAACGGTAGATAATACTTATTCCAAATAACATCAGTTGAAGTTAAAATAAATGTAAGGTATCACGATATTACGAGATATTTTACAAAAAAACTCTGAAAATAAATTAATTACTACAGAATTTGAGCCAATCAAGTCAGATCGTTCAATCAGCGGGAAATAGCCTGAAACGCTTCACATGTAATGGGGATTTTATAGTTGGTATGTCAACATTGGATATATTGCGTTTGTGACGTAAGCAAATAGATAAAACGCTTTGCTGTAGACAGAGTAAGTAGAAACTTGTATAATACAAATATAGTACTCGTATATAGAAGAATACGTAGCTAGACATTTTCTAAAAGGTTTAAGAGGAATGTTTGTCAAAATGTTTTTTTTAATATAAACTGGCAGTAAGAAATAATAATAATATTATTATATTTATTTTTAACAGTATAAAAGGTAACGTTGCACATGTACTAATAAGAATATTGTATCAAAGGTATCAGGGCTTTTTCATTTTAAATACAGAATTTTATAACACAGTGAACTAAATTTTGTTAAAGAAATTGAAACATTATAATTAAGAAATTTAATTGAAAGTGAAACCGAAGTGTATCATGTGTGTAGGTTTACATATAGATTTACATAAGTGTGTGAATGAGTGTATAATAATGGATTATTGCAAGTTTATGAGTGCGTGCATTATGTCTAAGGGAATGTCTTTGGTAAATGTTGATAGTGCTAGTTGTCTAACTCTTAAGGACTATCAGAACTGACAGATATTTATGTAATTTCGGTGGCACAAACGACTCAGACTCACCTCACCTATCCACTGACAGGCCGTAGCAAAGACAGCTTAATGTTGGAGGTAGAATATCTGGCTATAATAATAACACACCTATGTTTGAATAATGCTAATCAACAGATGTGTTATTGATGTTGTGTCACTTGTTAATTTATATGGCTTGTGACAATAAAGTACCGTCGACCACCGGTGCGGCTATTATTTATAGTTTCCATTATTTAGCTATGATAATCAGTCAATCTTTGCGGGCCCAAATTGACCTTTAATTTTTATTCTTCATCTTCTATTTTACATACATAATTATTATTGATCAAAGTCCCTCATCGTATCTGTCTAAGGGCCAGTTTATATCTAGTTAACTCAACCAATGGTTAAATATCCTAAATAATGGTTTCAAAGTTCGGTATACCGCGTTTCTCCATAAATTTTTATTCTAACATATAGTTAAATAATTAACTCTCGGACTTATATGACCCTTTGATCGGCGAACAAAACGCGTTATACCGAAATTTGAAACCATTAGTTAGCATATTTAACCATTGGTTGAGTTAACTAGCGATAAAAAAACTGGGCCTAAGTGCGATAACCTCAAAAACTATCGAATGCATAACCAATGGATAGAGTGATTCAAGATGAAGACTTTTATATAATACACGTGTGAAGCCGGCAGGTTCACTATTCTATAAAATATAGCCCATAACTTCTTAATTGAATATCCGTAAAAAAATGGTAATACAAAACATTATTTCACCAACAATTTTCAGCAGCCTTGAACTTAACAAAACTTTTTATACTCCAGCAATAACTTTTATCGTGACCTGAAAAACGATCACAGCCAACTTAAAGTTAGTTGTAATTTAAATTCAATTTGCAGGCTACCATTGAAAAACACTTCGTTAAGTTAAGATCAAATCAAACGGTAATAGGCTTGGTTATAATCTTAAGAGAATCAAAATTACTGTTTTATTTAAAACCGCTATAGAGATTATTTTACATTGGTAAGAGAGGCAAAAATAATACTTTCGATACGAAGATGGATTCACACTGCATGATTAAGATCCTACTAATATTATATATGTGAAAGTGTCGATGTTTGGATGTTTGTTACTCAATCACGCAAAAACGGCCGAACGGATTTGGATGAAATTTGGCATGCATGTAGCCTTGACATGGATAAGAACATAGGCTACCTTTTATCCCGATTCCTTAAGTAGGGAAAATTGAAAAAAAAATCCGAGCTAAGCCGTGGGCAGACAGCTTTGACACAGCGCAAGCTATAACACGGTTGAAAATTTTATTGACAGACGATTTCGAACATTAACAGACGGAGTTAGGCTCTACACCTCTTGTGATCGGTAATATTTAATTATTTAGTGTCATTGTGTCGGAACAATGTGAAGTGGATGACTACGTGTGTAAGACACGTCAAGAAGGACCATGTCGAGATGCTCCTTCTGCCGTAGGTTCTACAGTCGTAATAGAGGAAATAAGTAAATAAAATCCATTTATTTCAGGTTCTAGATCCCATATTACAAAGTTTATGCTTATATATTCCTAACATAAATAAATACAATGTAATTAAATGAAAATATTGTTACAATAGGAATACCTAAAATAATTATTATAAAATTGAGATAAATAATATAATAATGAAATGATTGAAAAGTTAGTTTTTGTAAATCCGAAATTCAAACTCCTTAAAACAAAACAGCTATCACGAAACTGCAGGCAAGCCCTAAAGTTCTAAATAACTTCGAACATCGAAACTCCAAAACCCGTCTCGATAAATTCCAATTTGGAATTCGAGACAGCGCCCTCTAACGGGGAATTAACACACTCGAAATCGGGATCAATCTCACCAGAAGTCGGGCAAAAGGCAAATAGTTACAAGTTTATATTAACGACATCCGAATCGCGTTTTCATTACGATAAAGCGTTTTTGTTGTTCAAGATATTTATGCTGCCATTTGCGGTTTGGTTGTTAATGTTTCTTTGTTTTATTGGTAGTGTCTATTATCTTTGCGGTTGCCTTTCGAAGGGGGAGATAGATGTCATTTGAGCGTTGCAAATGACAATGTTCAGGTAGTTCCTGTATTGTGTCGAATATCCGCTCAAATTATGTTTTGTTTATTGGATTGAAACTTATTCTTGATAAACTGACAGCATTTGTTTGTGAAACTTAATGCACTGTAAGGTTTACATAGTCGGCTTGAAGCCAAAAGGCACCTTCGGGTGAAATTACTGAATTATAGCTTTATTTTATGTAGGAAAAACAAAATATTATGACGAGTTCAATTATATTCTTCATTCTAGTTAGTTCTTTTTTACATTTCTCATCCCCTTTTACATTTATCCAGCCTATAGATCAAAACTTTCAATTATACTGTCTTTTCTCAAGCTCCCACTATTGCAGCCTACTTTGCAGATTTTTCAATATTGCTCAACTTTTTTTACGCTGCAGTGGTTCTCATTCCTCGGTCGGGGCTTAAGTATGACGCAGAAAGGGTAATAATAAAATATGGATCTGTTAATGTGACACTAATTCTTATTTATGTAGGTAAATATATGGAACCATCTGTAGGCTTCGTATTTGTGATACATTCTGAATTATTAATGAGGTATACATATTCAACAGACAGAAATGTCGAATTTGTTTCCAATTAAGATATACGGATATATTTTGGTAAATATTTGAGAAACAAAGTACCTACAAGTATGTTCCTATAAAGAGTTCTTAATCAGAAAATTCTCTTCTATAAATCCTCAATTTTTTAACGTACATTAAAGCGCATGTATTGTTACACTCGGTCGATGATTATATAAAGGGAACGAAAACGTCGATGTATGAATAATATTACTCAAAGAGAATATCGTTTTTTATTATAGTATTCCATCGTGTGAGCTTGCATTATAAAGACGATAGAAGACCGCGTTGAACGAACAAAATTTAGAGTTTATAATGTAGAACCGATTTCAATTCAGGCTCCTTCAAGCTCCATCAGCTCAGATATTTTATTCTTCTTAAAGAAGACTCACAAACTCTCCTACAAGACATTGTAAAGCAAAGTAAAAAAAAGTAGAAACTGAGTTAATTTAAAAGGATTTTCTATTTCTGTACTTTCCATGTACCCAGGAGTTCTATTTCAAATAATAAAATCCAAACGGAAAATCAAAACCGCTGTCGAATCATGATATTTCAAAGCAAAAGTAATCTTAACATTTCAAAGGAGACCCACTACCTTGTACTGTATTTTAAGATTTCAAAATAAAGTAAAAGTTATTCAGTATTATTAACTTGACTCCAAAAACATAAATCTGAAACAAATGACTCCCACGAAACTTGTCCAGGCAATTGAAAGCACGACACAACTTTTGGCGTTGTCCTCAACCAATAAATCTGTTAGATTCCACCTATTATTCAAATAGGGACTAATCACGACAATCCCTTTGATGTATTGCCGAACAACGATTTAATTCCGCTTCACAAATGCCATTTGGAATTTGAAACACGGATTTCGCCGGAACTCCGTCCGAGGTTTCGTCCGAATTCGTTTTGGCACCCGCATAGGGTAGGCGTTGGAAGCGTCTGATGTTACATTTAAAAAGAGTGTTTGAGAGCAAATATTTGAATTTGATTACAAAGAAATCAATTTAATTCGAATTCATTGTTTTAAAATAATATATTACTAATTCTAACAATATATAAAAGCGATACAGCAGAGATAAGACGATTGTCGGCTATTCTCATTCATAAGTAGCTGTATGCTTCTGACAGAAGCGGATAAGTGTGGCAAAATCGTTCAGCGAAACACGAATGCAGCTGAATTCATTTATTTAGTCCCTGAAACTGACCGTGGGAATCATGTAGGTACTTTGACGGTCCTTGGCCATCAAAATCCAAAGGTTGCATTTTAAGCAGTATCTCTTATGTTGGTTATACCTCTCATTCGTCGTACACTATGTATTTTTTTATTATTCACCTTTCATCCAGTGACCTCAATCTTCTTTCAAGCAACTACCAGCTACCTTAAAACCCATCATGTCTAAGTAATAAACAAACTCCATTAAAATTTTAATTAAAAAAGAGCAGTTTGAGCCATCGATTTTAGAAGCAAAGATTGCGTCCATTGGGAAAAAAAAAGAATTTGAAACTTTCTTGTGGAAGCCGCTTAAACCACCGCGTTCATTTTATATCGGTATAGTTTAAAACAATTTTTCCAACATCTGCTTACTTAAGTAGTTCCGAAACAAAAAACAAGCAGGTGAAAATGGTGAAATTTTAATTGGAGTTCAAATTCTTACCGTTTTATTTTAAGTGAATTTAAGAGTTTAAAATATTCTTGACTACAATTTTTGATGATTGGGTGTGTGTCTGAAGTTTGACTATATTAGTTAGCGGTAAATACAAAAGAAATTGCCGATATAATGTCTAACAATTGGCGAAATTTTTCTTTGGGAAAATTTGAGCATAAATCGTAAAAAAAATCCAAGACACCGATATTGTTACAACAAATCGCGTGTGAAAATGTTGCACCGATTCAATTTAGTCTAGTTTTTGCTTGTACGATATTTTCTGTACATTTTTCGGCGTCATGTGCAGAATATGGTATGAAGGATTTCTAAGGCACGTCTTGGCTTCGTTGCTAGTTATGTAGCTATGTATAACCGAATGCTGTTTAGTTGTCCGTAGCCTGCATTCCTATACCCAGCAGTGGGTTATGCTGAAGAACACTACATTTTTAAGTGTTCATAATTAACAATGAACGAGTATTAACTCAACAAAGATTTGAGATAAATACCTAGAGAATGTGATAAAAAAATAAAACAAATGAGACGAGGATCTATGTTATAGTAATTAAAGTCTTAAAAAAATTGTCTTTTGAATCTCATAAAAATAAATTTGGTCACATCCAAACGGATTCTATTTGGGAGTGTCCACAGTGTGAATGAGACGGTAACGCCCGCAGGGCACCGTTGACGCAATCACACTGAACTAAATCACTGAGCGCTCTAGGGCTACCACTATAAAGAAAAAAAGTCAATAGGTTTAAGGCTAATAAAAAAAAAACAATTTATTTTTCTTACTTCTGCGTACTGTTCTACGAGTATAACTACGTTGGGTTTGCTCTCAAACTTCTGTAAAACGCGTTTATTCATCAATTTTTATTCTAAAAAATGGTTAAATAATTAACTCTCCAACTTATTTGACCATTTTATAGAATAACAATTGATGAAAAAATGCGTTTTGACACCATTAGTTAGCATATTTAACCATTGGTTGAATTAACTCAGGATCAAAAAACTAGGCCTAAGAGAAACGAACCAACCACCTTTGCATTCTGATAAAATCGAACAAAACTTTGACAACCTGTGTCTATATTCTATACCTTTGGGATTTTCATTGCCTACTAAAGATTAGAAGGATGTAAATAGTTTTGTTTTTAATCTTACATTAAACCAACAACCTTACAGTCAACCTTCTGAATTTCCTTTTTAGTGACGTAGCGCTTTAGGGCTGTGAATTTTTAAACATGACGCTATGCATGGCCGCAGTCTAATACAGTGTTAAAGAACAGTATTTACAGATGAAAATTGTGGAGTCAGTGGCCAAGACAAGGGAAAGACAGACGGGCTTTTTGTTAGCCATTTCGGGGTCAACTTTATGTCAAGTCATCACGACCTAATTAGTACGAAACTTATATATGGTTAATAGTTTTGTTTTAGATTAGTTTTGGCATAAGGATTTAAAATTCATTTTGAAAATTAAAATCAAGATTACATAGAAGTGTGTTATAACTGCCGTGAGGATATTTATCTAACGATTTATGCGGTTTTCTCTTGCATTTTTTCGGGATCACCCGACTAGTTTTAGATTAGTCAAGGAGTCAAGGAGACTCTTAGGAATCCTTAATCATGAGATAAAGATGCTCTTATGACAACTCTGCCTATTGAGTTTGACAATAGCCAAGCGATCCTGATAATGTCCGTGTGTTAGATAGGGCCGTGGTCGCACCCACTGTATACTGTATACGCGCCATGTTTAATTGAAGAGTTCCTGACACACACATAAACATAGTAGGTATACAGTAGGTGCTGGCTTGACCATTTTTGTAACCATCCATTTCTGGATTTCTAATGAACTTGTTTCGTTCTTCCGCCAAAATAAATATTTGGCTTTGCCGGTGTCAGTTAAAAATGTGCCTGGCTTTATAATTTTTTCCATGTTTTTCTTTCTTCTCAGCCGATTTTCACAGCTATGACCTATTTTTTGATAAACGTACATACAAACACTCCTTGAATTTGGAACCTCTAGTAGCCCGATCACATTTGTAAATATGGCACTCTGCATGTAATATTATATGCAAATGGCTCAAAACGACATCCTCTGTTTTTCGAGGTCGTTTAAAACAATTTGGCGACATTTAGATGCGTATTAAAGAATGTTTTTATTTCATCTTATACCTAGAAAAGGAGAGAGAAGGAAAAAAACGTGAAACCGACATTCATGTAAATTAATGTTTGTTTTGAAAACTTTTTATGTTTCTGTGTCACAACAAGAAATATATTCGTACTTACTAAACAACGGAAATAAACTTTTATTGTTCATACGATGCCATATATTCTTAGGCCTTTTGTTCCAGTTACGGTGTGTTATAACTTCAGGAATTTTAAAACAAAAGGTGTAATTGTTTGGGAAGAAGCAGGTTATTTATAGATTCATCGGTTTACTTGCGCGCATTCTTGAGAATGCCCGACTAGTTTCAGACGCAATAGGAGTCCTTTGGTGTTAATAATATTCCGCTGAATATCGAATTGTTATCATGTCTGAATCCCAAAACCTGGTGCCATACCATGAGCTTATTAAGCAAGGTTGTTGCCGCTGTGGAAGCGAGACGCTGCTACGTGTATTGTATAGCGCTATCTCGCTTCCACAGCGGCAACAACCTTGCTTAATAAGCTCATGGTATGGGCACTGGAAGGCATATAAGCTACCGAAGGGTGTGGAAACACTAGCATTTCAGATTTGCTTTTCGCTAAATATTCAACGTTGAACGTAACGTGACATCAGCACCGAAATGTCAAAAGTTATACGAGTTTTGACATGGGTTTTGAAGTTGACGTTGCCCACTGCATTCGACACTGAAAGTTACAAAAATAGCACTGTTAATTGTCATGGGGTTCCTTGGGAAAGTCTGTAAGCGTAGCGGAATTTTACCAAATTTGGATGGCCTGTTGGTCTAGTGGTTAGTGACCCTGACTGCTAAGCCGGAAGTCATGGGTTCGATTCCCACTCAGGAAAAATCTTTATGTGATGAGCACGATAATTTGTTCTATGTCTGGGTGCAATTTATCTATAATATGTATGTATTTAGAAATATATAAGTATGTTTATCAGTTGTCTGGTTGCTATACTACAGGCTCTGCCTAGTTTTGGATCCAATGACCGCGTGTGAGATGTCGCAGGTTATTGTAAGCCGACGCCGCGACGGAGTGCTTTTTTCATCCCTTTCCCTCACGAAGACCAAACGGGAACAATCACAATTTACCACAGCTCCCAAATATATTAACTGTTTTAGTCCAACCATATACAATATATTTGCATAAAATTTTACTTTTTTTTATTATTGTTTTCTTTTTTTGTGTTTATGCTGTTTATTGTAATTGTGTCTCTGTACTGTGTCCAAATTAAAAAAAAAATCTTTGATTCCTAACACAGACACTTCGACTAAATCAATGAGCCGTCAAATATATACTGGGTACATATACTTATATACTTACCTTTACTTTCCAAATCACTAACTCGGCCCTTAAAATTAATCCTCTTTATTTAGCACTCTCGATTTGCGTGTGATTACAGCAGTTACTGGCTCTTACGATGCGTCTCTCGTAAAAGTCAATTGAGCGAAAAAGGGTTATTAGGCTTTATGTAATGTTCTCGGCTCAAGTCTTAGAACTAATTGCTGAAAACGTAATCCACGGGTGAACCTACCATATAATTCCCTTTACACCGAAGAAAATTAATTAAGTGTGCTATATGGAGCAGAACGATAATAGAATATTTGAAATACTTTCTTAAATGCTTTCGTTTGATTGCCCTCATAGACAAGGTACATTTCTTAAATCGTTAACGCTGATCGAATCGCTCAAATGTATGAAAGTGACAAGTCAAAGGCCCAGTTTTTTGATTCCGAGTTAACTCAACCAATGGTTAAATATGCTAACTAATGGTTACAAACTTACGTAAAACGCGTTTACTCATAAATTTTTATTCTAACAAATAGCTTTTTTTATTAACTCTACAACTGATTTGTTCATTATATAGCCTACAAATTAATGAAAAAACACGTTATGAAACCATTAATTAGCATATTTAAACATTAGTTGAGTTAACTCGGGATCAAAAAACTGGGCCTAAGTCTGACTGTGACTTATTAAAGAGAAATGTCATTTCCATACATTTAATGTCATTTCAGAGATTTCTATCATTGTCAACGCTTGCAGAAGTATACATAATCTAAAGGGCTTGAAAATGTAACCTTATAAAACAAATTGAATCAAGGTTGTAGTATTAGTTTAGTTTATCAAACTAAAAAGAATCCGATTTCGCAGAATCCATCTTGAAATCGTAAAAGCCGAGTAGGTTTGTATATCTCTTAATATTAGCAACGTTGTTTCGTATTTAATTTCCCACAGGGTTTTAATAATATATGCAAATTCAGGGAAAATGGGATGAGACGAATAATGTTATCAAAAGATCTTGGATTGCTTTTTTTTTGGCAACATACAGTCACTATAGAAACAACATGATTAATAAGACAATCGGTTTTTCACAATAGACCACAATATGATATACAGGATTAATTTAAAAAGAGTGCGTATATTCAACGAGGTAATCAGGAGCATAAAACTGAACAACTTTTCCCAAGGAACATATCTCGAAATCTTAAAATGGAAAATCAATTTTTCATACAAGCATAAGTCACGTGACCTGTCACTTTGTATGAATATTTTCATTTTCAATTTTAGATTTCGACTTATGTTCCTCGGGGAAAGCTGTTCAGTTTTATGCACCTGATTACCTCGTTGAATATACGCACTCTTTTTAAATTAATCCTGTAAATTAATAGACATCTATCTGAACAAAACAAAGGCGGGGCGGGGGCTTATTACATTTTATGACTCGAGAACGGGTGGACCGATTTTCATAATCCTTGATTTGTTGGATTCGCTTCCATCCCAAATAGCAGAACAAATATGGGAACAGGGAAAACTTTCGCGGGTGGAACCGCGGGGCACAGCTAGTAAGTACAATAAAACTCCTGTTAAGGAAAGACGCGTTAGGAATACATAATCGTTTTTCGGTATTATAAGGTTCAGTTTTATTTAGGTTATTTATCTACTTTTAACTTTAGTTTCAAGTTTATTAATAGTTAAAGTTATCTATATCTGTAATATTGTTTTCTGAGGTTTACGCGAATATTAGACTTTGAAATAAAACTACTTTTAAACGGATTCTATCGCGGTTTATTTTGATTTTAGTTCCCGACGTTTCAACACCTTTGCAGGTGTCATGGTCACGGGCAGACTGAGATGGTATTCGTTTTGAAAAGATATGTTGCTCGTATTATATATGTAATGTTTTTATTGTAATTATTATTAGAACAGTATAAAAATAAATTACGAATGTGCGTTATTTCGATGTTTTTTTAAAGGTTACTAGCAATGTGGGTCGCACATTAATAGTATTGTTGTTAACCCCTCGAGCTAAGCTAAGATGCTCGTGTTAAAAGTGGGTTCACGTCGGTAGTGTAATGGGTGGGATTCGGACCCGCAACCACATGATCGCAAATCCGACGCCGTAGCCATTAGGCTACCGCAAAATGGTTGTTTGTTGTTGTATTGTAATGTGTACATATTGTAATACTGTGGCAGTATTGCGGGTAAACAGGCTTTTATATGAATACTTGAAAGGGCTCCTTAAGGGTAGTACAAAATATTGAAAAAGGGGAAATGTTATTTGTAATGGTGAGCGATAGATCGACAGTAGAATTTCCGAACGGAAATGAACGAAAAAAACAAATGTATGTGTATAAAATTGGGTGTTTTAGAACTTGCAAGTCAATTGCTAATTCAATAAAAAAAAATTAATATGGGCTTTTGTATGTTATGTCATTTTTATAATTAACTAGTGACCCTAGGGTTCGCACGGTAGCACAGAATTATTAAAAATACCGTTATGTTTCAACCCATTTATTATACCCGAAACATAATTGCAATAAACACAAAAATTCAATCACTCTGTCTGTAGGTGAAAACCATGTAAAAATCTGTTTGGTAGCGTTTGAGCTTATCGTGTTTAGACAGACAGACGCGGCGGGGGACTTCATTATATTATACTAGCTGTGCCTCGCGTTTTCACCCACGTAAGATGTCAAACGCTATAACGGTTAGATTAAAAAAGTTAATATGGTCGCTAAGATTTTTGTTTGGTTGTGCATACCTTGTCGTGATAATTACAAACACGACAAAATAAAGATTTATTTTATTCAAATACTAGCGCGACTCCGCCCGCGGTACCTATTTTTTTTGTAAAAAAATATAGCCTATGTTACTCAGGGTGAATGTAGCTTTCTAATGGTGAAAGAACTTTGTTGCGATACTAGCAGTGATCCATTTTAAAAGTTTCTAGAAACTTACTTTAAAAAATGTGATAACGCTTATGAAAAATGTAACTGAGCACAGCTGCTTAGAAATTTTAAATCGAAAAGCGATTGTTTCAAAATAATTGACGTAATTATATGAAACTACTTTTTAATGGATTCTATTGCGGTTTATAGTGACATTTCTGCAAGCGAGAACGATGATAGAAATTGCTTAAATGACATTAAATGTATGAAAATGACATTTGTTTTCGATAAGTCACGTGACTTAGACTTGTCACTTTCATACATTAATTTAATGTCATTTAAGCGATTTCTATCATCGTTCTCGCTTGTAGAAATGTCACTTGGCTAGGGGGGCAGGTGTCTTTGTCACGGGAGACTATCTGCCCGTGACTTTGACACCTAGAAAGGAATATGCATATAAACCGCGATCTCTCCTCAGTCGTTTTCTGTTCTATACTTCTGTATTATTTCTTTAGTGGTATTTTTTTATTGGTTATCGGTGGTAGCCTAATGGTTAGGGCATCAGACTTGCGATCATGTGTTCGCGGGTTCGAATCCCTCCCTTTTAGTACTTGTTCACGTTGACTCGCGGGCGCGGTGGCGGGCGCGGTCACGAAATATCAAACATATGGCATAATATCCAAGTGTTCACGTACGAAACGCACGTGCGGTCTAAGTAGCGGGCAAGCTAGCGACTGGCGCGCGCGCGCCGCTCGCGGCAATATCAAACGCGTGAGATGTTTGTGTGTGTTCACGTCGAACTAGCGGCGGAGCGCGCGATTCACTCGCGACGTCAGGTAAGTTCAACCAGTATGAACTTGTCGCTAGAAACGTTAGCGCGTCTTCTCTTCATCATGTCTTTCAACACAGAAGAGTTTATTAGTGCTGTTCAGGCTAGAACTCCGATTTGGCAAAATCAAAATAGTTGACAGTCATCCTGGTATATCCAAAAAATCTTGAAGGATGTTCTCTCAAATTACTATATAAAGTATGAAATTCACCGTACCGTTCTCTTTCTTTATTAATTTCGTGCACACCAATTCTAATTTTTATCATCTCCCACTTTAGGTATGAATTTTCGGTTAAAAATAAAAGATCGTCGTCCATGTTTACAATCTCTGACAACACGTCACACCCGCGCAAACGCCTGGCGGCCAATGTGAACACGAACCCGCCACGTCTTCGCGACCGCACCCGCCACCGCGCCCGCGCGTTCCAACGTGAACAAGTACTTAGAATTTCACTACAGCGTGAACCTAATCGTAACACTAGCATTTAGCTTACCACGAGGGGTTAACAAGTTTACTAGTAATATGCAACCCACATTGTCAGAAAGCTTGTATAAAAAAAATAATGCAAATTAAAAAAGTAAAATATTTAATACTCTCAACAAATGCATCAAAATGTTGAATGATACCAATTATTAATAATTTAGGTCACAGTAAAGAAATTCCCTTTACAAAATATCCTGCGTAATCAGTCAAATCTGTCCCTCCATATTTTATTACATGTAAACCCGTATTAGGGTCCCACTAAACTGGGAAAACCCCTCAACAAACGCATTATCAGTATCAATCAGTGTCACAGATGGTATAAATTGTCTCCCATATGTGTACCATAAAATCGAAAAATATTCTATCTGTGGTTATACGTTATTAAAAAACGTCATTATGTTCCACGACACTAGTCATCCCACTGCTGAGTATTGGCCTCTGTTATTTAGAGCTATTATTTTCGGTCTTGTGCCAGTCTTGACCAGGGGTGACTCGAATCCCGCTGGAGTCGAGCAGAGAATGCGCGAGCGATATCACGACTCCAGCCAAGCCAAAAACTGGATTGGGGTTTTTTCGGTCGGTAAAAGTCCGACATATCCCCACACCTTGCCTTCAGCGTGGGTTGAAAACATTAACTTATCACCCCAAAACAAAAGGGGTTGACCCGAAATCTTCGTTATTTATCGGGACAACCGAAGCTGAATTTCTTTGTCTTGGTCACAGTTCTGTTTCTGCCTTACTACACCTGACTTCTCTACGTCTGAGCAAGAGCCCCAAGAAACAAAAATAATGATAACTTCCTCCTACGTTATAATAATTTGATTGAAGTCAGCGCAGCATGTTTCTATCCGTCGTCATCTTACTAAAATAATGATAATTGATTTAATAAATTCGGATCAGTCTTTATAATATACAAGGGCCCAATTAGGGGATCCCCAAAGCGTTTTTATTTGATGTAAACTTTAAGCGTTTCCTAGTATTCGTTAAAAAAAAATCGGTTCGGGAGTGAAGTAATCTGTGCTATTTCGTTTTCGGACTAATGGCCGCTTGGAATTTAAACAGATTTCGTAAAACGGTCTTTGATGATGCCAAAGTCGTACTAAAATCGGAATGCGGCTACTAAGGATACAGATTGGTACGTCTCCTTTTGATTGAATTTAAAAATATAGGAATCGATCCATTAATTATTGTTTTTTGTAGCAATAACTGATGATACATATCTAAATGTAAAAAAAAACGACTTAAATATCAGGCAAGTACAAAAAATGTAATTTTGTAGACGTTCTTGGTATTTTTTTCTAATTTTTTATATAAAAACCAAACTACTGAATCGATTTTGATGAAATTTATATCATATTCTATCGATGTCAAATAAGATTATTTTAACGCGGAAACAAACACATTAAAAAACAAATTGAGAATTGACTCCTTTTGAAGTACTTTAATACAATAATTCTCATTATTACCTAAAAAGTGTAATCTAATATGTTTGCTCTAATTATGTTAATAATTATAAACTGTATTTTAATTATGTTCTGCTTAAAAATAAAAAAGCAGATATAAATTTGTAACAGTAAAATACACTATTCCTTATTGTAGAGTGAATACGTTATTTCTTAATAATTGCGTGATGGATTGTAAACTATTTTATTCCTAGCCCTACTTACAAATTAAAAAAACAGATATTCTTTTGTAACTAATAATATATATACTATTCTATAATTTATATAGTGAATACGCTATTTCATAATAATTGCAACTATAAAACCAGTGGATTAGAATTTCTATATCAATGTTCTTGAATTCTGTGCCAAAAGTAGTTTCCATTTTTATATAATTTCACTTTTAGGTCAAAATACAGACTTACTGTTCAAGGTTTATGATAATCACAACGAAACAAACTAGGACAACTGTCTTGATGGAGCCAATTAGGGGTCTATCTTGGTGTCTCGGCCCCATTGTGACTTCAAATAGCGTTCATGTATAAAAATAAGAGGTCTATTCTCAGAATATTTTTGTACATTATTTTAATGGGAACGTTTGATGTGTTCTGTTATTGTTGTTATAGTGAGTATTTAAATATTTCTTTCATAAATGAGATTTAATTTAGTCACTTGGGTTTATTCACTAAATTCATGTTCTTATTTTTTTCATCTTCAAGTTACTCTGGACTACGTATAGAAATGTATAAAGCCTTTGTAATTTGAATTCAGCAATATTAACATTGTTTACTAGGTAACTTTAAAATAAAATACTGACTGTTCTTTTTTTTTTAAGTCGACAAAGCTTTTGTACTCGAATGTTTTTTTTTAACAAAGTAAAGAAAATTTAAAGACGAAAAGATCAACACAACAAGCTGGATATTTAAAAATACGTAATAATTGTTTTAGTAAAAATTGCAAGGGTCAAAATGTAAATGTTTATTTTCGTTTCCTAAACAAAGGAATGTTTGAAGCCATGTGTAAACAACAAAGGCAGATTTTTCTAAATTAAAAATAAGTCTTTTATTGTTTTACTTGCGGGTTTCATTCGTGGCAAATGGTACACAATTATTGTGTTTTGTATTTTTTTTCTGTTTGTCAAAGTACACAAATAAAATCGTTTGCGACTTTAAACCTAAGTATGTTTAATATCAGACGCATTTTAAAGAATATTTGGACCACTAAATCTAACTTTTTGATTATTTGACATTAACATTACGTGCAAAAATGAAAAGAAAAAAATATATCCTCAAGGCTGATTATATCCTTACTATAAAAACTGTGAGTTCAACTGTATGGGCGTGCCCAGTACCCACTACGTTAGACGCGGCAGATGTCACTCGATCGGTCGCAAAGGCGTGCCATAGGTCTAAGTGGCTCTTAGATAGAGTGGTCCAGAGATTGGGGATGACACTGCCAAACACCCAAGATTTGTGATGCTGTATTGAGAGAATAAATTAGAGGATCTAAGAGTGGTCGTTGGTTTGGTAAGGTTTTTGTTTCGTATGTGATGGCTTGAATATAATTTACTGCAATATGATATGTTGACTTTTTACGGAAACTATCAATAAATACATTGATTGTAATATATTTAAGCATAATCGAGTTTAAACCAACAGTTACAAAAGGAGAGCAATAGATTAATATGCGATAGTGAAGACAGGGGGCTTATTAACTCCAAGCGGTTTACGTATTGTTACGAGTAGGGTTAAGAGAGGCTTTATCTCTTTCGACTTACTTTACTTTTAAGTAAAAATATCTGCCTAATAGGCTAAAAAGTATAAATTACCAGCACCCGATGACTTTCAGAACACAAAAACGATTTGGCGACCCGGGATTCTTGAACTATATATAATCTGCATTGCATGTTGTTTTGTTAGGACGTAGAGAATTGCCCCCTTTTTTGTTTTATGTTTGAAGATTGTTGGATAAAGTCTGAAAAAAAAGCGTTGACTAAAAATACAAATATTTTGTGTAGTAGCAAAAACAGCAGTTTATCAAAATTCAACATGCTAAATTACTCTGAAACTAAATATTTTGCATAACTTAGTTTAGTGGAAAATATTCGGTATACCGCATAAAATTGAAAGAGTTTGAAATTTGAATTTGCATCCGTTTTAAAATTAACACTGGCCACCATGCATGAAAAAGGATAATTATTTTCAGTTGATGAAAATGTTTTTATTTTGCCACCAAATATTAAACTTTCACACATTCAATTGTGTTAATTTAGCTCGTCGCGGTAACTGTAAATTCAATTAGTGTATATTGGTGTACGCAACATTTATTCATGGTTTGGTAGATCCAAATGTTTGGTAAAATACGTATACCTACTGTTTTTACATGCAAAGGTAATGAAAACTTTTATCGCTTTGGATCGATTTCTAATACGACTAACCGCAAGTAGGAATGGTAGGCGATAAATGTTGATTTCTTTCACTTTATGAGATAGTATGTTGCCCAGCAATGAGACAATTATTAGAACAGGTGATATTAATATAAGTGGCCTACATTATTACAGAACTGAATAACGACTTTTTAAACAGTTAAACTAAAATAACAGAATTATTTTATTATGTATTTTAAATTTTGTTTTTCGCTTATTCTAAATTTTTGTTTATTTAAATATTTAAAATAAATAACTCTAGATTATGTGTGAATATTGTTTTTATAAAATTGTGTATTCATTGTTTGTTTCCCAATTAAAAGTTATCTAAATAAATAATTTTAAATTCAATATTCTATTTTCAATATCCAAAAGAAGATAAAATAAATCTAACTTTAGGTTTCTGTCCGAGGCGAAGTCAGCGTTTCTCACCAGAATTTGCGGGGACAGAACTTTGCCTGTAAAACGGGAAATACTAATGAAGTTGTCCGGTTTTTTCTGCCTTTTTAACGTCCGAAGGCTTGTAATTGCCCGGTCAGTGTCGAAGTATTTTTGTTTGAAATTGTTCCTGTAGATTTTTTGGTGAACATTTTTTCTTTGATAACAATGCTTAGTTTAATGCTATCTGCGTCAAATTAAGTATAATTATGTATGTACTATGTATATTATATGAAATATTTTTTAGGCTTAAAATTGTTTAAAACTATATTTAGAAGCAGCTTTTTTTTAAGCTTATTTGCGATGTGCGTCGCACATTACTAGTATTCTGGTTAATTCTTGTGCTAAGCTTAGTGCTTGTGTTACGAGTGGATTTACGTCGGTCGTGCAATGGGTGGGTTTCGAACCGTAATGATCGGAAGTCCGACGCCTTAGCCATAAGGCTACCGCCGTTTGGAAATGGGGCAAAGCTGCGGGCAAAACTATATTAGATGAGGTGTTTGTTACTTAATGTTGGTTTAATTTTACATTCGGAATATCTAGTAAGTACACAAGTGACAACTTGATTAATTATGTTGACTTTGTTTTAACAGATATTTGGCTTTAAGAACTTCTGTTATTTCTTGTCCTATTTTCAGCTATTTTAGCGTCTGAAATGTTCTTAAATGTATTTCTAATACTGTACTGTACTGTATTCAAGATATTATACATTTATCTTTGGCCATATTTTATTTACTTTACATATTTTACTATATTATATTAACACTGATTTATGGTGTTGAAAGATGGATAGAATTTAAATTGTAAATTTTATAAAATACATCGATTGAAAATACCTATAATAGATAAGATATTTTATTCAAACAAAAATGATCTTCTGGATTTAATAGAAAAAATATTTGACAAGTAGGTACGATTTTGTTCGTCTCGTTAAAAAAAAACATAAGAAAATACAGTGAATTTTAAAATTGGCGCGTCGTTTGTTAGTTTTAATTGTTTTGATAAAAGAAAAGATAAATGACAAAATTACCTACGTGATAAAAAAATGACATTGTTTTTTTTGTGAAATAATAAGGAAAGTTTAAATTAGATTAACAAGAAAATCATGTGCCTTTTAGAATACTGTTTAAATAAAACTAAAAGCACAGTTTTACGGGTTTATCTTCAGCTGGCTTGAGTGACGATACTTGAATAATAAGTGTCCGCCATTAAGGCTTCGCTGACTATTTTTTCCACATTATGAACATTAAAGTTTGTTATAAGAACCATTCAGTTTTTCCAAACTACGGTTTATTTCATCATCATCATTATCATTTTAGCATAGGGTTGTGTGGTTCTATATTAACTTTTTAAATATTTTGAGGATAACGTTTCCATGCAAACAAGATGATATTTTTATTTTTCCTTTTAATTTATACTTGATGTACCTACCTATCCTGCGGCTTTACCTGCGTTAGGTGTCCCGTAGACATCCCTTTTCCGACGACTTTCTATTGTTATATATATATTCTGCTATTCGGTATGGAGACGAATTGAACAAATCAAGAGTCATGAAAATCGGTACATCCGTTCTCGAGTTATAAATGTTGTAAGAAGCCTGACTTTGTTTTGACATCGATTTGTATGTCATTTGTTGTGTTAAAGTCTATTTTTATTTTTATATATATTTATATTTAATACTTTATACACAGTGTACATAGAGGGACTTCATGCCTGAAGGCATTCTCTGCCAGTCGACCTTAGGGTGATGCAGAAAGGTGTGGTAGATTTTATAAGTTAATGAAAACCTAAGTATGTATCTACTCGCTACTACTAACATGTATGACTTGTTGTTCGTCCCTAAGAAATTATTTTCTATTGCCATCTAAACACGAAAGCGCAGTTTGTAATCCCCCAAAGTTTATTTTCACTTCCCTGAAATGACCTCCTGCGACCAAGCTTTAGGATGATAAATGCTATTCTCTTTTCATCCCAAGATTAACATATAAATGTCCTGGCAAAATTTCATTTAGTCGCCTGGACCCCGGAGAAAAAAAAATAGACCCGAGTGCAAAAAAAAGGTTTTATTTCGAGATTTTTTACGTCACACTTAATTGTACAAAGTCCTGTCAAAATTAACAAAGGCATGGCCGAAAATAAAACAGATAAAACGATCCAAAAAATCGAACACAGAGACCCCAGGATTTAGTAAACACCCTTCAGGCGTGTCATTTGAATCGTGAAAAGAAAAATAATATTTGAATAACTTCGGGCAATCTGATGGAACGTAAACATTGAACTATTACTGAGCTGAGATTTGGCAAAGACAGGAAAGGAATGGAGTTTACGTTTGAATAAAAACTTGTTTTTTAGAGTACGAAAGTTTATTACCCGTAAATACAAATACTCGCAGATCGTATTTTATACAAGGTATTTTTATATATATTGCAAAAAAATTAAGATGGTGGCATAGGTTACTTTTAAGTAAGAAGGTTTTTAAGGGAAAAGACAATCGCTTATGAACATTAATATTAGGTAAAAATATCTAGAAAAAATGAAAATTTCAACGATAGTAAAAAAAGTCTATTAGTAGGTACACGGTTTAAAATCGGTTAAAATCTATGGATTTTTGTACGGGTAAGCGTAACTCTAGCTGGGTTATTTTTACCTTGTATGTAATTCCTAAATAATTCTAAGAAGCTCTCAGTTTGTGATATTACAGTCATATAAGATCTGACAGGGTTAAGAAAAACGCAATAAGGAAAGTAGATAAATGTGTGTTTTTGCTTGCCCGGAGTATTCGTCGCCCGAAACGTTTGCGTCAATTAACTCATCCCATATAAACCCACGTTTTTATGTCAGATAAATTGATGTGGTTTGTAGCTATGTTTGTCTAAGACATTGTTATAGCTTGTAGAAATATATATATGTTTTTTTTTAATTACTACCAATGTGAGTCGCACATTACTAGTAATCTCGTTAACCCCTCGTGCTAAGCTAAGATGCTTGTGTTACGAGTGGGTCCACGTCGGTAGTGTAATGGGTGGGATTCGAACCGGCAACCACAACGTAAAATTGTATTTTTCTTTTTACTTTGTCGATTGCACCGAAATGATTGAATACATACTTTGTTTGTATATTGTAAGCACTCTTCTATTTCCTCTTAGTAGGGGATATGGGGATTCCTAGGGAAAAGTTGCTCAGTTTTATCCACCTGATTATCTCGTTGAATATTAATTAATATTTAATTTAATCGTGCTAAATTGCTTGTTACATATATGTATAGATAGCGATCTTTCTTGTATTTATTCTCATTTATTTTTCATTTATATCAAACGCAATCCATCCATTTCTTTTTTAGGCTATCTCTAAACCGTTCCTTATTAACATGTTTTATGAAAACAACTGAAAATATCATCCCGATATTATTGTATTACATATTAATCCAGTCATCCAATACTAAAAAAAAATCATTTTATTTTGACACTTACAAACCACATAATTTAAAACGTTATTCCTACTATGTCACATTAATGTCAAAATAAATAAACATCTACAGAATATCAACATCGGCAGATCTAAATCTCTTTATAGAAAGTACATGACGCGCAAGGGGCATCCGGTCAATTTGACATTAAGCCCTTGGAATAGGGCGAGAGACATCATGATTGATACATCAAGGACGGGAGAATGATACACAACTGTCCCTCCTTAAATAATGGGTGGGACGTTTAACCTATATTGTGTAATGTTTCAATGTAAGGGATATGTAACTGTAATGAAAGGCATTTAGAAACTCTACCCTCATTGCTACGTATGTAGTCTGCTGCAATTTTTTGCTCTGCACTCTAGTCTAAATAACATATATTTAAAATTTGGCTACTATGTAGCACTTTTTGAATGACAACATACAGGATTAATTTAAAAGGAGTGCGTATATTCAACGAGGTAATCAGGTGCATAAAACTGAACAACTTTTCTCAGGAAGCATAGTTCGAAATCGTAAAATTGGAAATCATCTTTTCATACAAACTTACATATGTCACGTGACCTGTCACTTTGTATGAAAAGTATATTTATAGGTACTTGGTATCTTTTCTATGAAGTGAAGTAAAAACTTTTTACACCTTATTACGAAAATTCCGCGAACGGAGGAGTATGAAATTTCTCACACAGGTTTTATAGAGGAGTGCAAAAGGCTATTTTTTTAATTATTATTATGGTCGATTTACGACCAATACAAGAATTAAGTATATACCTTTGAAGTGAGTTTTAATATATCTGCAATATAATATATTTATACAATTTTTTTTTATGAGGTATCATATTTTCGCTCAAATGAGTTACAAATTACCTCTCGAAAATAAAATATCGCAGAAAGAAAGTAATAAAAAAATGATAAAAGTACATAATAATATGTAGCAACAAAGAATATAACACATTATTTTTACAAAAGAAAATGTATATTTAAGCGGTTTTCATTTTGGTCTTTGAACAGACAAATAACGTCTTTGCTCTAACCATCGTATTATCTCTAGTTGGACTCAAACGTTTTGGAGCAGTCGGCAACATTTATATAATAATAACAGCAACCGAAACTGAACCTTACTGCTTTAAAATAAGAGCGAAGTTTCAAAGTCTTGCTATATTTTTGTGGTCGACTATGTCTACCACATTCGTTCGATATTATATTTTGGTGACAAAAATGGATTGTAATAATTATTGTTATTCTTTTTCGAAATTGAATTTGTTTCGCATGTTTCTATCTGATTATCTATATTCAGCGTTAACGATATAAAACTCTTCCGTTACTGACTGACTGACTGACTGACTGACTGACTGACTGACTGACAGACAACGCACAGCCGAAACTACTGATCGTAAAGAGCTGAAATTTGGCATGTGTGTTTGTTGGAAGGAGTAGGCTACCACTAAGAGAGGATTTTTGGAAATTCCCCCCCAAAGGGGAGAAAAGGGTGGTAAATGACAGACAACGCACAGCCGAAACTACTGATCGTAAAGAGCTGAAATTTGGCATGTGTGTTTGTTGGAAGGAGTAGGCTACCACTAAGAGAGGATAATTGGAAATTCCCCCCCAAAGGGGAGAAAAGGGTGGTAAATGACAGACAACGCACAGCCGAAACTACTGATCGTAAAGAGCTGAAATTTGGCATGTGTGTTTGTTGGGAGGAGTAGGCTACCACTAAGAGAGGATTTTTGGAAATTCCCCCCCAAAGGGGAGAAAAGGGTGGTAAATGACAGACAACGCACAGCCGAAACTACTGATCGTAAAGAGCTGAAATTTGGCATGTGTGTTTGTTGGAAGGAGTAGGCTACCACTAAGAGAGGATTTTTGGAAATTCCCCCCCAAAGGGGAGAAAAGGGTGGTAAATGACAGACAACGCACAGCCGAAACTACTGATCGTAAAGAGCTGAAATTTGGCATGTGTGTTTGTTGGAAGGAGTAGGCTACCACTAAGAGAGGATTTTTGGAAATTCCCCCCCAAAGGGGAGAAAAGGGTGGTAAATGACAGACAACGCACAGCCGAAACTACTGATCGTAAAGAGCTGAAATTTGGCATGTGTGTTTGTTGGAAGGAGTAGGCTACCACTAAGAGAGGATAATTGGAAATTCCCCCCCAAAGGGGAGAAAAGGGTGGTAAATGACAGACAACGCACAGCCGAAAATACTGATCGTAAAGAGCTGAAATTTGGCATGTGTGTTTGTTGGGAGGAGTAGGCTACCACTAAGAGAGGATTTTTGGAAATTCCCCCCCAAAGGGGAGAAAAGGGTGGTAAATGACAGACAACGCACAGCCGAAACTACTGATCGTAAAGAGCTGAAATTTGGCATGTGTTTGTTGGGAGGAGTAGGCTACCACTAAGAGAGGATTTTTGGAAATTCCCCCCCAAAGGGGAGAAAAGGGTGGTAAATTGAAAATGTTTATTTCTCAATGGATTCACTTAAATCTTTGTATGTAGGTTCCACCAGTGAAGCAAGTGAGCATAGCATATGTATAAGTGAACATAGCATTTTTTAGACCATGATTTCATGGAGACATATTTCTAATATAATAAAAAAATGATTTTTTTAATGTTTGTTTACACATGTAATCGATAGACCATGGAACAGGCGATAACTAAGTGAAAAACCCAAATTCTGACGGAAGTCATTACTCCACGCGGACGAAGTCGCGAGAAAAAGCTAGTTATTATATAATTTACTAGCTTTTGCTCGCGACTTCGTCCGCGTGGAGTAATGACTTCCGTCAGAATTTGGGTTTTTCACTTTGTTATCGCCTCTTCCATGGTCTATCGATTACATGTGTAAACAAACATTAAAAAAATCAACCTACATACAAAGTTTTAAGTGAATCCATTGAGAAATAAACATTTTCAATTTACCACCCTTTTCTCCCCTTTGGGGGGGAATTTCCAAAAATCCTCTCTTAGTGGTAGCCTACTCCTCCCAACAAACACATGCCAAATTTCAGCTCTTTACGATCAGTAGTTTCGGCTGTGCGTTGTCTGTCATTTACCACCCTTTTCTCCCCTTTGGGGGGGAATTTCCAAAAATCCTCTCTTAGTGGTAGCCTACTCCTCCCAACAAACACACATGCCAAATTTCAGCTCTTTACGATCAGTATTTTCGGCTGTGCGTTGTCTGTCATTTACCACCCTTTTCTCCCCTTTGGGGGGGAATTTCCAATTATCCTCTCTTAGTGGTAGCCTACTCCTTCCAACAAACACACATGCCAAATTTCAGCTCTTTACGATCAGTAGTTTCGGCTGTGCGTTGTCTGTCATTTACCACCCTTTTCTCCCCTTTGGGGGGGAATTTCCAAAAATCCTCTCTTAGTGGTAGCCTACTCCTTCCAACAAACACACATGCCAAATTTCAGCTCTTTACGATCAGTAGTTTCGGCTGTGCGTTGTCTGTCATTTACCACCCTTTTCTCCCCTTTGGGGGGGAATTTCCAAAAATCCTCTCTTAGTGGTAGCCTACTCCTTCCAACAAACACACATGCCAAATTTCAGCTCTTTACGATCAGTAGTTTCGGCTGTGCGTTGTCTGTCATTTACCACCCTTTTCTCCCCTTTGGGGGGGAATTTCCAAAAATCCTCTCTTAGTGGTAGCCTACTCCTCCCAACAAACACACATGCCAAATTTCAGCTCTTTACGATCAGTAGTTTCGGCTGTGCGTTGTCTGTCATTTACCACCCTTTTCTCCCCTTTGGGGGGGAATTTCCAATTATCCTCTCTTAGTGGTAGCCTACTCCTTCCAACAAACACACATGCCAAATTTCAGCTCTTTACGATCAGTAGTTTCGGCTGTGCGTTGTCTGTCATTTACCACCCTTTTCTCCCCTTTGGGGGGGAATTTCCAAAAATCCTCTCTTAGTGGTAGCCTACTCCTTCCAACAAACACACATGCCAAATTTCAGCTCTTTACGATCAGTAGTTTCGGCTGTGCGTTGTCTGTCAGTCAGTCAGTCAGTCAGTCAGTCAGTCAGTCAGTCAGTAACGGAAGAGTTTTATAAGTTTAATTTATAATAATATTAAGTCGCGAGCAAAAGCTAGTTATTATATAATTTACTAGCTTTTGCTCGCGACTTCGTCCGCGTGGAGTAATGACTTCCGTCAGAATTTGGGTTTTTTTGTTATCGCCTCTTCCATGGTCTATCGATTACATGTGTAAACAAACATTAAAAAAATCAACCTACATACAAAGTTTTAAGTGAATCCATTGAGAAATAAACATTTTCAATTTACCACCCTTTTCTCCCCTTTGGGGGGGAATTTCCAAAAATCCTCTCTTAGTGGTAGCCTAC
Source organism: Plusia festucae (assembly GCA_950381575.1). Classification (NCBI taxonomy): domain Eukaryota; kingdom Metazoa; phylum Arthropoda; class Insecta; order Lepidoptera; family Noctuidae; genus Plusia; species Plusia festucae. The sequence continues at coordinate 4,050,054 of OX494453.1, read as the reverse complement.
TCCTCCCAACAAACACACATGCCAAATTTCAGTTCTTTTCGATCAGTAGTTTCGGCTGTGCGTTGTCTGTCAGTCAGTCAGTCAGTAACGGAAGAGTTTTATATATATACTAGCTTTTGCTCGCAACTTCGTCCGCGTGGAGTAATGACTTCCGTCAGAATTTGGGTTTTTCACTTAGTTATCGCCTGTTCCATGGTCTATCGATTACATGTGTAAACAAACATTAAAAAAATCATTTTTTTATTATATTAGAAATGTCTCCATGAAATCATGGTCTAAAAAATGCTATGTTCACTTATACATATGCTATGCTCACTTGCTTCACTGGTGGAACCTACATACAAAGATTTAAGTGAATCCATTGAGAAATAAACATTTTCAATTTACCACCCTTTTCTCCCCTTTGGGGGGGAATTTCCAAAAATCCTCTCTTAGTGGTAGCCTACTCCTCCCAACAAACACATGCCAAATTTCAGCTCTTTACGATCAGTAGTTTCGGCTGTGCGTTGTCTGTCATTTACCACCCTTTTCTCCCCTTTGGGGGGGAATTTCCAAAAATCCTCTCTTAGTGGTAGCCTACTCCTTCCAACAAACACACATGCCAAATTTCAGCTCTTTACGATCAGTAGTTTCGGCTGTGCGTTGTCTGTCATTTACCACCCTTTTCTCCCCTTTGGGGGGGAATTTCCAAAAATCCTCTCTTAGTGGTAGCCTACTCCTTCCAACAAACACACATGCCAAATTTCAGCTCTTTACGATCAGTAGTTTCGGCTGTGCGTTGTCTGTCATTTACCACCCTTTTCTCCCCTTTGGGGGGGAATTTCCAAAAATCCTCTCTTAGTGGTAGCCTACTCCTCCCAACAAACACACATGCCAAATTTCAGCTCTTTACGATCAGTAGTTTCGGCTGTGCGTTGTCTGTCATTTACCACCCTTTTCTCCCCTTTGGGGGGGAATTTCCAATTATCCTCTCTTAGTGGTAGCCTACTCCTTCCAACAAACACACATGCCAAATTTCAGCTCTTTACGATCAGTAGTTTCGGCTGTGCGTTGTCTGTCATTTACCACCCTTTTTTCCCCTTTGGGGGGGAATTTCCAAAAATCCTCTCTTAGTGGTAGCCTACTCCTTCCAACAAACACACATGCCAAATTTCAGCTCTTTACGATCAGTAGTTTCGGCTGTGAGTTGTCTGTCAGTCAGTCAGTCAGTCAGTCAGTCAGTCAGTAACGGAAGAGTTTTATATATATAGATAGATAATATACATAAAATACAATTTGACCTATTGAATATTGACTCTATTATGGGCTTAGAAACCATGATTGCGACAAAGACAAGCTTTGCTATACAGCTATTGTTTAAAAAAGAAATTGAGTAGTCTGTTGGTCTAGTTTGTGATCGTATTGCTGGTTCGATTCCCAACCAGGACATTTTTTTTATGATGAGCTTATTAATTATTTTTTTCAACTCCCGCACTAAGGAATTTAGTCCTTGTGTCGCGAGGGTTTCACAAACATTCAAATCACATGCACTAAGAACACCCAGACTTGGAACAAGCATTTGTGATGCTTGTTCCATTCTAGTGTAATTTATCTATATTATGTTGTCTGGTTACTGTAATATAGGTCCTTACCTAGTTTGAGATCAAAGGGCCGTGTTTTATTAAACGCTTCAATATGCCTCTGTTTTCTTTGATATTTTTCTTTGGTGTGTACTTTAATTTTACTACCGTCAATTTTGACAGGGAATTGTGATTCAAGTGCCATAAGTGTCCTTTTCATGACAAGGGTTTAGGGTCCCGTATACCCAAAATTGACAGCTTAACAAACATTAACATACCAATAAACATGATAATACGGTTACATATAATAAATTGAGATATATTTTTATCTTACTGTGAACTTCGTATTTTTATTGAAAGTTTTGATTTTATTTACTTTGGTAGTATATTGCTAAGGTAACATTTTCTTTTTTTTAACCTAACTATATTAAAAGGAATTTGGATATCCTACGACATAATCAGGTGCATAAAACTGAACAACTTTCCGCAAAGAACATAGGTCTAAACATAGGCATCTTAAATTGGAAAATTAAATTTTCATACAAAGTGATAGGTCACGTGACTTATGTTTGTATGCAAAGTTGATTTTTATTTTAAGATTTCGACCTATGTTCCTTGGGAAAAGGTGCAGTTTTATGCACCTGATTACCTCTAGGGATATCCGCACTCCTTTTAAAATAATCCTGTATATGTACGTAGTAGATAAAAATAAGGTTGTATAAGTCCATAAATATCCACACACAATTCAATTTGTTTCTGTAATCATTCTTGTACTTTTAAGCCACCAAGGAGTCTTCTACGAGTACCTACAAGAGATTATCTCCATGCCATATTAGATTAACTGTCACGTTATACATGAACTCAATCTATCAAACATGTTATGAAATCGTGTTCAGTATCAATAAATTAAATTCCGATTTGAGGTTCCGATTACGTCGTATCAATTTAGGGTTAACATTATTTTTCTTTTCTTTTTTTTTTAAAAGCTTACTAGCAGTAGAGTAATGGGTGAGATTCGAATCTGCGGCCACATGATCGCAAGTCCGATGCCCTAGCCTACCATCGCTTTGATTTTTTAAATACAGTTTTTAAATTGATAATTTTATCGCATTCAATACTTGTGTTGTTATATTCCACTGCCAGACTACGCTTCTCCTTTGAAGCGGCGACAGCCTAATGGAGGGCGTCGATTAATTCTTTCCTTCCCGATTAATTGTGGCTGAGCTGCACTGATCAAACTCAAACTCAAAATCTTTATTTGCATGTTAAGGTCCTACTAACAGGTCTTAATGAAATAACAGGCACAGCTTATCAGTGAGCGCCCTCTGACTGAATAAAAACAAATTTGTGTGAGCGTTTAAGTATAACACATAATGATGTGTTTGCATTCTGAAAACAGTATTTTGTATACTTTATTTTTGTTCATCAGTAAAAAGTATAATTAAATTAATTGAAAAACAGTACAATACTCTTGAAAACAGTATAGTTGGCAACCCTACTTCCGATCATGTAGTTGCCGGTTCGAGTCCCACCTATTGCACTACCGACGTGAACCCACTTGTAACATATTATAAGCATTTAGCTTACCACGAAAGGTTAATAAGAGTACTAGTAATGTGTGACTCACATTGCGGGAAATCTTTTTTTATAATGAGTGCAAATTATCCACGGTTGCAGTTATATCGGCTTTTGTACAGAGGCGTTTGTACGGTTGACACTTGCACCGGAAAGTATTTAGTAAATACTCAGTAACTATTTTTGGCTTGAAACGGGTTTTGAACCCGAGACTTAGAGCACGACAGTCGCGCTTACGAAAACTAGACCAATGAAGCAGATATATGTATTTTGACTATTGGTAACAAACAATATTTGGCAACTTTCGAGCCATTCAGTCTCAACTGGCCGCTCGTGTCCAATACCATTAAAACAAAAGTTGTAGTGAACTCCAGACATTGCAGTTTTGCATAAATGAGGGTCGTTTTTATAGAGAAACTTTTAATTAAATTACAAATACCAATTTATACGTAAATTAACAATAGTGATAACATCTTGGCCATTTTTTCAGCTCTGATATTGGATATAAATGGTATAAATGGTTATCATGAACCACTGCTTATCGTACTGTTTTTAACCCTGATTATAGTGCCAAAACTTTCTGACCCGTGACAGAGTTGTTGTTGAAATAAATGTTTCAACTCAGTAGATTTTTTCAGAAACATTTGTATGTTTCATTGTTTGTTTCTTTGAACGCGCTTATCTCATAAGCTACAGGTCCTATTTGAATAATTCTTTCACTGTTAGATAGCGCACTTATTGAGAAAGGCTATGGGCTATAATTAATCATGATAAACGACGCTCAAGCGGGTGGAGCCGCGAGCAAAAGCTAGTTATAAATAAATAATAAATAAATAATTTATTTATTTATAATGAGGCTATATTTAATGTAGTTATTATTTAAAACGACTCGCGATAACCAGGATAGGATTTTGTATAACAAAGATGGAGGGAGATTGAATCATAGCTGATTTATTAATTTAATATCAGCCTATATTTGGCTAACTGTAGGGCATAGTCCTTTTCTGGCACAAAAAGGATTATTTGTTCAAGTTATTAAGTACACATTACGTAGTATTGGGTTAATAGGGAATGTTGTTCTTTCTTTCTATTAGTACTTATACCATTTAGGAAACCAATTATTATTTCGCTTTGTATATAATATTAAAATCTTAATATGGTTGGTTATCTCATTACAAATTGAATAGAAGATATATTTTTTTTATTCTAATAATATTTTAAGAATGAGTTCGCTTATAATGTTCGTTTTATTCCCGAATCGCTTCGAGGCTTTCGGGATTAATTTGTTACCAGATCCAATTATAATATTTAAATTTGATAAGTAATGTATCTCAGCCTTGATACTGTATTGATTAGAAAAACCTTCTTTCTATTATAAAAGGAATAAATCTTTTAAAAATCTTTGTGATTTTCTCGTTTGGTTTTCTAATTGTAAGGATTATTTTCATGAAATATCGGGATGAAAAATGGATTTCCATTTTATTTTCATTTAAAATCTCTCTTAATTTTCGCAAAAAATATTTTTTTTAATGCAAATATTTTGTATAACTTTTAAACTGTCGCATGATTGTTGTAAATTGTAATAATTCAAAGAAAATCTATGATCTTCATTTTCTTCAGCCTACCTTTTTTCCCGAGACATTTTGGCGTCGAATTCCAGTATTACCAAATTTAGCTGAATACCGTATTTTACATGGAGCGACTGCCTGTCTGACCTCCACAACCCAGTTCTGGGTAACACAGAATCCCATAGTAAGACTAGTTGTCAGAATTATAAGGACTTAAGGACTTAACCGTTATTTGTGACACTATAAAATAATTTATGTGGTACAAAAGGTATTATTATATGCCGTAGCAGAGAGCTCTCCTAAAGTTTCGACAACGCATTAAAATTTTGCACACCGCCTATCGCTTTCATTACTCGATTTTGGCATCATGCCAGTTTGGATAATATCCAAATTTGGACCCTATGTGTCAAGGGTTGAGTTCAATTTCCTTTGTGATGTTCATCCGTTTTTTAAGTCATCCAGTGGCTACCAAAGTGATTGCTTTCAGTATTGAGCAGCAGGTCTTTGTCACCGAAATTTATCAATGGGTGGTTATTAATGCAGCTTAATATGTGGATAAAATTTATACAGGTCATCAGTTTTTAAACCTGCCTATAAAGTATGCTCTTTTCCTTCCATCATCCAAATGACCCGATTAAATCACGATTTCAAATCTACACCAGATTGGAGACGAAACTGATAGCTAGATTAAAAGCTAATATGAACTCTGAACACGACTGAACACGAGCAAAATTAACTTGTCACCCTCAAAATAATTGATTACAATTCATTAGACTAATTTTTTCAACGTTTAAAAAATGGAAGACAGGCGTACGTAAAAACAATACATAAGTAGATATTCACAAGGATAGGAAAAAGCCTACAGATTTTTTCGTCAAGACATTAATCAGGATTACAAAATGTTACTTAAAACTGAAAAGCGAAATCCATGGCATTATTCCAAAAAAGCAACCTAAACAACTGTTACTGCTGCCATTCGAATACATAATTAATCAAAGAATACCAGATGTCGTCGACCTTTTAAATTAAATGCAATTTATTTTCTTGTTTATCTTCAGCCAAAATAAAACTGGAGGGGCTCGTGGCTAAGTGTTCTCCGTACGGTTTGACCGATAATAAAGGTGGATGGGTGACCATTTGTAAACATACCAAAATCACCTTGCTCCGGAAAGTACGTTAAACCGTTGGCACCGACTGTCATACAGTAATCTTTGACAGTCATGAAGTCATTACAATTCTGACAACCAGTCTTACTATGGGATACTATATTACCCAGCAATAGATTGTGGAAGTCAGATAGGCAGTCGCTCTATGTTAAATGCGGTATTCAGCTAAATCCGGTAAGACTGGCAGCCGACCCCAACAAAGCATGGGAAAAGGCTAGGCTAGATGATGATCTTCGGCCAAAATATTGGCTCTCAAGACTACAGTGTCTGCCAAGTAAAAGCGAGTTATGATTTTGGCCTCAACAACACAAGTTGTGATAGCTTTTGTTTAATGCCTTCAATAATCTTCAAAGTGAGTTTGATTGACGTAAGCAAGCCTTAATGCTTTAGCACTTAACTGAACCGATTAAGAAAATATTAGGTTTATATGCATGCCCTAGAAACTACACTAAGTAGAATTATGAGTGTTTTTTTCTGTCGTTAACCATTATTTTAATGAATGTTTTATTAGAAGAAATGTAATGTAATGTTTTCTCTAGTTCATATAGATATATTATGAGATAATGTTCTACTTTCGCTTATACTACTAATATTATAAATGTGAAAATGTGGATGTTTAGATGTTGTGATGTTTGTTACTCAATTACGCAAAAACGGCTGACAAGATTTGGATTAAATTTGGCATGCATGTAGCCTTTGACATGAAAAAGAACATAGGCTACCTTTAAGTAGTTCCCGAGGGAAAATTTAAAATTTTTGTGTGGAGCTTTGAAATTTGGTATTTTTCTCTATAACAGCGCAAGCTATATAACACGGGTGAAAATTTTATTCCATTTTTCATTACTTTCACATTTTTCTTTTTGACCCAATTCTGAAGTCCACGCAGACGAAGTCGCGGGCAGAAACTAGTTAAATAAATACTGAAAAATGTCATGGAATCTATGCCAAACATTTTTTGTGTTCTGAGAGTCACCGAGTATCTAGTGTTAGTCACGTTTAATGGATGTAAGTAGAAATAATGTCAGGCGTAAGTAGGATTTAGATTAACATTTCATTTTTTTCCCATAATACTTTATAATATAATCTGGTCATTACCAAACCACTTTTACTTTACTTGTCAAAAGAGACCTCCATCTGTAAAATCCCTCTAAAAGACTTCCTCTTAAAATCTTTATAATCCAACACAAAACACTCGCCCTATCCATTATGAAAACAATTTGCGGCCGAACACTTACTATGAATATACTAATATAGGCGGGATACCGCAAGGCACTGTATAACAGTAGCTTTCACTGTAGTAGAACATTTGTTTTTGTAGTACATTGTGAGGCAGGCATTGTTAGTGGATACTCGACACTACTCCACGGCCCGACCCACTGTTATAATTAAAAATACCCGTAAAATGCGGTTTCGTTGAGAAATTATGTTGGTTTTCGGTGCGGTGATTTTGGATTTCTATGAGGCGTTTGATAGACATCAATTTTGGTGTACTTGAATGTTTGTAATGGGTTGTTGATTGTTTTTTATTGTTTGACGGGAAGATAAATATAATATACCTAAGGCACGCATTTTGAATATTCTTTTAGCGAAATTATTAAAAACCCTCGATTCTCATCTCGAATCACATCCATTTTTTTTCCCACTCGTAACAGATGCATCTTAGCTTAGCACGAGGGGTTAACGAGATTACTAGTAATGTGCGAGCCACTTTGCTATTAACATTTAAAAAAAAAGGAAGAAAGAATTGATTTTTACCCAGTCAACATTCCTATTCAGTACGTAATACATTTAAAAGTGATGCAACGCAATTACCTTTTCTTCCCTAGTTAAATATTGTTATTTGGACAATCAAGTTAAGCAAATTACATAATAATGTACTTTGTATATTAATGTTATTTAATAAATTTATTAACATGCAATCCAACATTGAAAACTTGTTAGAAATAGATAGACAATAAATTCATTCCCGAATACAGAAACACTAATTAATTTTAAGATGCTCTTAAATTGTCTATATGTTGCTATACACCTTAAAGAGACAGAGATAGCATGAGACTTAACGGCGGCTTCAAACTGATTAACGTTACAGTATTCGGCCATTTGTGTTTTTATTGTTGAGTACCTTGATTTTCAAATATTTTTTTTTTTTTTTTTTTTTTTTTTTTTTTTTTTTTTTTTTTTTTTTAGAAAGGTTACTAGCAATGTGGGTCGCACATTACTAGTAATCTCGTTAACCCCTCGTGGTAAGCTAAGATGCTTGTGTTACGAGTGGGTTCACGTCGGTAGTGTAATGGGTGGGATTCGAACCCGCAACCACATGATCGCAAGTCCGACGCCCTAGCCATTAGGCTACCGCCGCTTCTAAATTGTGTTGTGTCACACTATACAATATGTAACAAAACCCCTGTCTGATACCTAAGACTATTATTCGGTATCGTACTGCGAACACATATACGTAGCCATTAAATGGATTGGAGATTATTATTTCCCAATTGAAAATAATTAAATCAAAATAAAACTGATCCAAGGCAACAGCAACACTGACCGCTCCTCAAAGTTCACGTACTTACTACCTGCAGCTTTGTGTCAAAGAAGCCGCCTATGCGAGACGGTTCATGAACTGTACCACAAATACGCCTGCCTTTATTGGATCCGACAGGGTTTTTGTTACTCAGCGTGGGTTGAAAGCAATAGCGTTTCACCCGCCAACAAAAAAAAAAAAAAAGGGTTTTTGTTACATGTTGTATACTACCACTATTTTAGGTTGGACATGATTTCAAATCAATAAATTTAATATCTTCCATTATTAATAACCAAACTTTGAAATCAATCAAAGAGATTGCCCTATAATCTAAACCTAAGCTAATTTAATTAATTTGTCGAATAATGTTCAGAACCTAAACTGAACTTGAATTTCATTAGAGAATCTCATAATTTTTCATTTACCGATATAAATTATTACTACGTTATTTCTTATTAGTCTGGCAACACTTAAGTTTATGACTTGAAGTATTTTTAATATCGAAAATAATGTATTTTAGTTATCCAAAATTATCTTGGAATTATTATCGACCAAACACTGTCATTTAAACTGCACATAGAGAGTTTAGTGAATAGGGTGCGTAAATTAATGTACGTATTCAAGAAACTAATAACTATTGCAGATTCAAAATTAATCACCCAAATATACTTGGCCCTATGTCAATCCATAATCCAATACTGCATTACCTCTTGGGGTGGAGCTCCAAAAACTGTTATGCTTCCCCTTGAACGAGCACAGAGAGCCATCTTAAAAGTAGCTAACTCTTACCCCTATTTTTATCCCACTCTATTATTATATAAATCCTGCAACGTTTTGACTGTTCGGCAAATTTTTATTATGCAAATTGTATTAAAACAGCACACTATGCTTACGCACAACTCCGATTTTAATAATAAGAGACGGAAAGATATTGTCTGCACGACTTTGTCAAGCATTAGACATATTTTCTTAAATAGATTCTTTTCATTTTTAGGACCTTTTTTATACAATAGACTAAATAGGGAAATAAGTATTTATAATTCAAATTACTTTAGCTGTAAAAATATCTTGAAAGAATACATCAAAAATTTGTCGTACGAACAGACAGAGAACTTACTTTTAGTATGTAAATAAATATAATTTTGTTAAATGTACATTTAAACTGTCACTGCAGCGATCTCCGTTTGTTTTATATTTAAGTTATTTTAAGGTCATTCTATAAAGTTATGTAAGCACTAATTAGTCTGAGGCACAGGTTTCGACCTAGTTCAGACAATTGTGCAATATTGCACTTTATTTTATTATGTTAGATAATATTGTTTGTAATGATGTACCTATGTGTTTATGAATAAATGATTATTATTATTATTATTATCTTTAAAAGATAATTACTTTGCGTTACGACCAAGGTTTTTTGTAAAACTCCATCAATAATGGTAAATTATCTCTTCACGTCCTCCGATATCGGTTCCTCTTGTTTCCGATGTGTAATTTATGGTTTCCATGTAATTATTATGGAGACATTATAGTCCTCTTCTCGTATATATATTATCTTAATTATTTCGTGTTTCTGGGGGCCAACTTTCTTTAGCAGAGTCATAATAATAATATGATTTACAAAGTGAATTGTCATTTAGTTCATAATTATTTAAAGATTCAACGGCTTACTCACGCGCATTCTCGGGATTGCCCGACTAGTTTCAAACTCAATAGGAGTCCTTAATCATGAGCTGACGGCGGCGGTGTCGCAAGTCGCGAGTCGCTTATTATGAATTCGTCTCACGGAAGTTACCTATTATAAAAAAGATGAATTCATTTGCACTAACTAATTCAATTTTTATTATTTTACTATAATTGAATTTATAAAAGCAGATCTGGTTGCAATTTAGTAAACACTACTGTATCGCGTTACTTAACCGTTACTACTGACTTGCACTTTAAATGTATTATGCATATCTCTTCATATATATTAAAAAAATTGCGATGAAACAAAAACTAAATGTAAAAACTAAAACTCCACACAAAAAATTTGTATCAAAAGTTTATCTGTTAATTTTCATAACAACCTAACCGACAAACAGACATATAGATTTATTATTATGTATAGAATATCATAATATGATTCTCCAAGAAGACCACTTTAGGCCCCCAACGTTTCATTGAGTTAATAACGTTATGAAGCGAAGAGGTGGTTATTGTTCAATATTTATCGACTTTCCTAATTAATTTATTATCAGAGATTAACTCAATTATCTTTTGGTTTCAGCTGTTTATTGTACCGTATATCTATATACCGTAACGCACGTACTTCAAACACGAGTAAATGAAGGAACTTCTTTATACGAATTAGATGTTTATTTGTAACTTGTTAAGGATTTTTTTTTATAAATATGTACGCAGACAGGACTGTACCTACCTTTAAAGGTTGTATTTTTTTGTGCTTCAAAATAATATCTGCTATTCAAATCTATGCTAAAATTATAAAATTGAAGAGTTTGTTTGTTTGGTTGAGCACGCTAATCTCAGAAACCACTGGGCTGAGTTGAAAAAAATATTTCATTTTTAGATAGTCCGCTTGTTGATAAAGGACATAATTGGCTATAATTTGCCGCGATAACCGAACCCCACGCGGGCGGAGCCCCGAGCGAAAGCTAGTCATACATTAAAACTTATGTGCTAAAGTGGTAAAGACTAAGCAAATCAAGGTGCAAGCCATATAAAGGATTAATTTTAAAGGAGTGCGTATATTCCCCAAGGAACATAGGTCGAAATCGTAAAATGGAAAATGAACTTTTCAATCAAAGTGATAGGTCCTGTTAATTTAAGTTTGTTTAAAAAGATGATTTTCAATTTTAAAATTTCGAGTTATGTTGATTGAGAAAAGTTGAGTTTTATGCACCTGAGTACTTCGTTGAATATACGCACTCCTTTTAAATTAATCCTGTATAATATCACTTTCAAATAGTCTTTCTCATTATCCAAATTTACGTGAAGGATATTTTGGACGTTTACTTATCATTCCCAAAGTTTCACAAACTATGAGACATGAACACGTCATAGGAGTTAACGCCCCCATTGCCCTAAGCCATTAGTTAAAGTGCTCTATACTGCAATGGTCGTTACTTTGAACTAGTCCTGATCCCTCAGACACGTCACCTAGAGAAACTACATACATTTAAATTGCCTGTTGAGGCTTCAAAAACGTCATTGGTAAGCATAAAAAAGATGGGGTAATTTAATACTTTATGCTTATGATTTTGTTGATAATTTTTTCTTTCTTTCTTTTCTTTTTATAACAAACGACTCCCGCACTAAGGAAATTAATACTTGTGTCGCGGGGGTTTCACAAACATTCAAATCACACGCACAAAGAACCCAGACTTGGAGCATGCATTAGTGGATCACACAAATGCTTGCCCCATGGATCGAACCCGCAACACGTCGCGCAGATTGGTAATTAGCGTGATGATCTATACCACTCGGTTATCCGTGCAGTCATGTATCTATCTACTTTATTTAACCGTTAGCGATTTGCATTACTGAACATTTTTTAAAGGAATCTTCAGTAACGGGTTGGATGAACATTTAAATCAATACAATCATATACAAAGAAAACCCAGACTTGAAACAATAACTTATGAGTCACACCAATAATAACAATAATATCTTGGGACAATTAACACACAACCATGTGATCCCAAACTAGGCAGAGCCAGTACTATGGCAATCTGTCAACCGATAAAAATACTTATTTATATATTTCAGCAATTAATGATCGTGCCCAACATACGCAATCCCAGCAGTGGGACAGTACGGCCTAAGAATAATAATGCACGAATACCACCCAAACTTGTAATATCCTTTTTTTTTTAGAGATTACTAGCAATGTGGGTCGGACATTACTAGTAATAAGTGCTAAGCTAAGATGCTTGTGTTACGAGTGGGTCCACGTCGGTAGTGTAATGGGTGGGATTCGAACCCGCCACCATGTGATCGCAAGTCCGATAACCTAGCCATTAAGCTACCGCCGCTTCTTCTGTTGTGGATCACACACATTTTTTATTCAATACTTATTTCTACCTTTTGAATATAATTATAGTTTACCTAAATATCCAGCCGCTTCAGCTGCTTAATATTATTTTTCATTCCAGATCATGTCGTGTACGAGGCTAGCTACGGTATACTTCCTGCTGACTCTAGCGGCTGCGTCCAGCGCCATCAAGTGCTGGAAGTGTGGCCAGTACAGCGATGGGGTCGGCTCCATTACGCCGTGCAGTAACAGAACTGCTACCCGCTTGGAAGAGTGTCCGAGCAACGCTAAATATTGTATTGTGAGTATTCTCAGCTCATAATCTATGCCGTCAATTTATAATCTATCCGTGGATTTTTTCTACTACAGATTGATAATTTGATATTTTGAGTGTTGGTGAAGTTAATGTTATATCTTTGAAAGGTGTTTTTATTATCATTTATATACAGGGTAGATTTATTTAATGCCGCCTGGAGGAAAAGTGCCCTAAACACTAAGATATAGCAAATTATCCTCAAATGAAACATTTCTTCAGAGAAAAATAAAATTGCATTACTAAATTTCAAAAAAAGGTTGTCTGACCCGGGAATCGACCTCGTCCCGTCATTAAAATAAAACTTAAATGTGATAATAGCAGGCATAGCAATCAGGGTCACTAACCACTAAGCCAAAAAGCCCATCAAATGCTATAAAGATGTACAATCGCCAAATCCAAACCAATCCCAATAATCCCACTACAACCCTCAAAACACCAGTAGCAATTATTTAAACGTTCTATGAAATAAGTAGCTTTATTAACACTGCTAATTATCTTGCCATTATAATTCAAAATGGCTGCAATCAAATGCTCCAGGCCTCTTCCTTTGTGCGGCAACGCGAGAAACTTGTAGACCCTTGAAAATATATTTGCGCAGTGTTAATATCAGTACTGTTGTGTTGTATAACGTGTTTATTTGCTGTAATGTATATTATACTTACGTAGCCTGAGGTTAAGTTATATTACTAGTCGTCTTGATTGTTTGGGCTCTATAGTATTCAGACAAGGCCAAGGCCAAATAATTATCTTGGTTTATCTCGAAACAAAAATTCTCGTAAAGTAGTTTAGTTGCATTAGGTAAGTAACCTGTTTGATTTTTGAATACCCATATACTAGTTCTCTCTCTCTCTCGCTCTCTCTATAAAAAAATAAAGTAATGTCCTTGTCTATGTACAGCCATTTTGTGCAAAATACTGAAGGCTACAGAAAGTTACGAATTTTTGGAACCCTTATCCGTGGATATCCTACGAAATTGAAGAAACACCGATGAAGCGGCGTTAGCCTTACGTCTGGGACGTCGGACTTGACATCATGACGTCGTTGCCGATTCGAAACCTAAAGATTGCACTACCGGCCTGAACCCACTTGTAACACAAGCATAGCACGAGGGGTTACCAAGAATACAAGTAATTTGCAACCCACATTGCAAGGAAGCTTTAAAAAAAAAGTATGTATATAAATAAAACCTATACAGTATACTATTACCTAGCAATAGGTAGTGGAGGTCAGATAGGCATTCGCTCCATGTAAAATACGGTATTCAGTTAAATCCGGTAAGACTGGAAGCCGACCCCAAGCAGAAGAAGACGGTATACTATCCCATATAATATGATGAGAAAAGATTTCCCCATCCATATTATTTTTTTTCGCCTTTGATCAGAACGCCTTTGATCAGAAACAAAACTTTACCGAATCTTTGTTAAACCGGCTTGATAGATGCCCGACGTTCAATATCCGGACCGGACCGGACTGGCATCGTCAAGACGGTTATCGACTTGCGAGGCCGTTTACAATCCGGTCTGATGACGTCAGCTTAGCTCGGATTTTGGGCTTTCAGGTCCCACATTGAGCGGGAAATGACTAAAATGAAAATGATGAATCTTGCTTTTTTAGATACTTTTTAGTGCCCGCAATCTTGTCATTCGAATATACATTATCAAAGAATTTGAATAACGCTCAATTTTGTTAAATATTATTCTTCCGCTTTATATAAGGACTAGCCCACCTTAGCCTGTTTTAAGCTATATTACGATGATTATTTAATTATCAACTAACATTTATCTTTAAAGGCTTGACATTTCGGCCCGTGTAAATCCTTATACGCTAGCTGACTCAGAAAACGTTGTTCTGCCATACAAAAAAAATCTGCGGAGGGCCAGCCCTAACACTTAGGGGTATGAAAAATAGATGTTATCCGATTCTCAGACCTTTTAGCACTGAGATTAATTTAAATTGAAGAAATAAATATAATTTATCGTAGTACAATTATTATATTTGGCCTTATTGTGGATCTGTGGATGGAACAGAATAATATAAAAATCGCAATAAAAAAAAAAGGGTTTGATCGTAGAAAAGTGAAAATTTCGAGTTGTATGTATTTTTTAATGCTAAATCAATAATATAATAAAAAAAAATATAACAACAATATTTAGTGGCAGGCCATCCCTATCATATAGGGGTTTGAAAAATAGATGTCCGATTCGTAGAACTAACCGATATTATGCACACAAAGTTACACAAAAATCGGTCGAGCTATTTCGGAGGAGTTTAGCTACAAACACCGTGACACGAGAATTTTATATATTAGAAAGATGTCAGTGTGTGATTGTCACCGCCACTTCTCAAACTACCCTCTTACTGAAGCGTTAAAGATAAGGTTATTAAGATAACGCGGACGAATGCCTTGACGAAGGTACCGAAGTTCCACTGATTCTCCATCTCACTTCCTGAGTTGATTGTACCTTCGATCAAGTTTGTTGAAGTTTGATCAAATTCTGTATGTGCAATGATTAGTGAAATTCGAAGAGCGGGTCCTAAATTATCCTTGAGGTAATCTATTTTTAGATTGTTGTTTTTGCTTAACGACTTCACACAAAACTCTAAGTTTTTAGTATATTTTTGTTAATTGGTTGGCAGTAAAAAGGTTACGATAAAAGGTGAGATAAAAGAAAATATTATTCTTTCACCAATTCTCGATTCCAAAAACCAATAGATGTCGAAATCTGCAGCCTACAAATTAAATGAAATAAATTGAAAACATAAAATTATTTTAGAAATTTTTAATTATTTGATTAGGAAACTTTATTTTTGACTGACCAATTAAAGTGTTTTCAAAATAAAATAATTCATGTGAGAATTTATAACAAAATATTGATTGTCAGTACCTTGCGGTCCTAGTATTTCACAATGGTCCCTTGGCATGAAACCTTTTAGCATTGGTTCACCAAACGTTTACGGACCCCTAATTCCTGACATAACAGATTAATGTCCCTAAATCAACAACACCCTTTACCGTAACTGTAAACATGGCTACATATTTTACTATTGTGAATTTAAAACAATCGTCAACATTTTTTGTTGGATAGGGTTGGCAGTTAAAAAGAAAAATGAGCTTCTCAAAAAAAATGCTGACAGCTGAAGAATTACGAAACCTGTGATTTTTTAATGCGTTATTGTTTGGATGGAAAGAAAGTTATCATTAGAAATAATCTTTCCTCTTTCGATTCCATTTTAAATTGTGAGGAATTACTATGGTTAGGTCTTTAAAATAAAAAAAAAGCAACAATTTACTATCTAGGTTAAAACCCTGATAGTATACTAAAAACTTAATTTTATTTATGTTATTCTAACTTTCATTTCTTCTTTACTTTTAATCTACATAAGTACAAACATTTCTAACTAAAAAAAAAGAAGCGAAAATCCGAGCAATAAAATTGTCTCTTAACTTTTATTTAAAAAGGTGTAAAAAATTTGGATAACACTGGATTTGGTAACCCTACCTATAAGCTTGGCTGGTAAAATTTGTAAAAATTATTGTTTTATTTAATCCGCTTATCTTTTGGTTCGTTGCCTGAAATTTTGTTACGGTAGTCCACAGTGGCTAATGAATAAAGTGATGGGTTATTTAGTGAAAATATTATAGTGAAATCTTCTTTATCCAAGTCTGAAAACCGTATAAAATGAAGAAGTATGTGTTTCAATTAAAAAATATAGGTGCGTGTATTATGTACGTGCGTGAGAAATTATACTTTACTTATTTGAGATTACTTAAAATTGCAATCTCATAGTGTGTTCGATTCCCTCCCAGTACATAGTGTGTGTGTTTTCATAACGAGCCTAAATAAGTATAACTTCAAAAACATAAAAATCTGTGAGGCTGATTTTTAAAGAAGAAATATTTTTTACATGATTGCAATGAGTTATCACAAACTTGTTGATTTTTGAGAATTGATAAATAACCTCTTTGGAGGAGGATAGGAAAAAAATGTCGTCATGGCAACTACCTATAAATTTTGCCATGGTTACCGCATTATCAAAAGTGTGAAATTTTGTATTTTATTATGATGCGCGTGTATCATAAAATTTCACTCTCATCATTTTTTCATACGGCACCTAAAGAAGTACTTCAAAAAATCTTCATTTCCCTTCAATCTTGGACAAACATTAATAATCTCGCTTACTTAAAATATATAAGAGGCTAGCCCTTAGCCAATTATTTTCAAGCTCCTTAAGTTAAATTACGTAAACACTTCATGAAAACGTATTAAAAAATATAATCTATCGTTCAAGAATTGAATTATAATTAAGTAAGTTATGTAGCTTATCAAAGTATAAATAAAAAAAAAAAGAAGAGACTTCATAAAAGTGCTTTCGAAATTCAAAATGTCCTTCGAACATTCAAATCTTTACATAAAATTACCCCCTGGCAACCTTTGCGCGCCAAACGAGTAGCATTTAAAATAAAACTCTACTTTTTATACTCTATGCTTTGCACGTATAGTAACAAGCCTACAACCGTTCGCTTTTTATTTGATTTCCATACGATTGGTATTACGTCATTATCTCAGCCGTTTTCAGAGTTCCAATAGAGACGTTTTAATAAAAATATTCTTTTGATATTTAATTTTATCAGAGAGAGTCAAAGTGATGTTTGACATTTATGGAGAGATTTGAGTGGTTTATGGACGGTACTTAAATATATTTTACGGATAATGTTCAAAATATAAAATATAAGACACGAATATGTACTTTTATTACTTAGACTTATTTGCTTACTTTTATTTTATTACTTATAGCCTTTTGAAGATTAATAACAAATAATAAAAGGTATGTACCTCCACCATTTTTGATGCACAATTAATATATGTAGGTACATTTTTAAGATGTTCGTTGACTTTAGGTTACATAACATGATAACATATGATGTTTATTGCTAAGTTCAAAACATAGGACAAGTAAAAAATATAGGTACCAACGTACTTATGTAAATATTTTGAGTTAAAGGATTCATTATGACGATGGTTTATATACTTTAACCTGTAACCGATTATATAATTACTAATGTACCCGAAAAATGTTGTTTTGCCTTATTAATAAAAAAGAACTGGAGAGGCCACTTTATCACTTATGGGTATAAAAAATAACCTACGACCTGTTCTCAGAATTGAAAATACCGACACAAAATTTTCATTAAAATCGGTGACGCAGTTTCCGAGGTGTTTGATAAAGAACACTGGGAAACAAATTTTCATACTTAGATCCCTTTTGTTATATACAGGCAATCCAAGCTTTTGCTGCAAGACAATTCCATTAAAATTAACACAGCAACTTAAATCGAAACAAGGAAAAATATGCCAAAAAAGTTTTTACTTTATATCCGTGTTTTCAGTCGCATGTCCATAACATCTAGTGTTGTATTTCATCGACAAAATGTTGTTCTATCAGAAGAGAAATAGAAAATATTTTTATGTACGCAAGTATGAATATTGAGTGGTTCTTAAGATAATAACACGTGTATGAGTTACCGCATTTTGATACGTAAAAATTTGACAGTCATGACACGTAATTGCTTGCTATTTGACTTTGATGTTATGTCCTTGTATCGTTTTTAAAAGCTTATGAAAAAGTACTTAATTCTCATCTACATATAAATGTTCGCTTTGACATTATCAATAGATGATAATATTGAGTATCATTTCGTGTTTATAGTAATGTGAAAATAATATTTGATAACTATGACGTATCAATATGTTTGCTATGAGTGGGAGAAATCTTGCACTTGATAATGTAATTTGCATTGAGTTACCCTATCTTTTTGCTTAAAGTTTTTCAAAGAGCTATGGGATATTAAATGGTAAATGGGATTGACTTTTTTTATTAGGCTTGCCTGATATTATAGAATAATATAATTTACACTGATATCGACTATCTCGTATACCCGTTAGGTATCTCACTTTGAATGACGTAATTTTTTAGCATATTGGGTCTTTTTAGTCTTACAGAAGCTTCGAAATATCTTCGAACTCCAATCCCAAAAACCATTACCATTTATTTGTCCTTCTTGGACACCGATATAAATTCACCCAAAATGTAAATAAAGATAAATTCAGAGATTTTATTTCTAAAACCAAAATCACGTTCAATACAAAACCGTCCTTTTTCATTATTATAAGGATAAAAGTACATATCGCGACGATACATCTGACAAAGGGAATATTTATTTTTCTCCAATCTGAAGAGGCATAATATTTTAGGGGTTCTGTGAACTGTACGTTTTGTTTGCGATAAGATGTTCGCTGCGAGAATTACAATTGTTTTTACGGACACCGATTTGTTTCTTGAGAATGGTTTCGAGGTTAGAATTGACCATTATTTGAACCTTCAAAAGCTTGCCAGTTTCTGAATTGAGAAATTCAACTTGAGAACGCCTTAAACTCTGATCAATTTATCATGTGATAGCGTGTGACATTGCTCGACTAATCACTTGGCCTAAGTAGGTACAGTTTGTGAAATTGACAGGTCAAGAGAAATTAGACGATATGCTTGACGTCGAATAAACTCAAAGTTTGATTAAAATGAGATTGTATAAAATCGAGATTCAGGCTTCTAGCTTTATCCACAACGAAGTTATAAGGGGTCGCAAACGGCCTGAACTGCTTCGAGAAAATGCCGTGCCGCTGTTTTACTCGACTTAGCATGGCACCGGCGCGCGGCGTGCCCCCAAATAGATTTCTAAATTATAAAAAAAAAGTTTTTTTTTCTCTGTCACTAAAATCCGCTTAATTATTTTGAAAGATAAGTCATTTTTATATCGAGTCAACCAAAATAGGAACTAATCGTACCGCATCCGTAAAAAATTGAACGACACAAATATCTTAGGAGAAAACGGCTGGAACTAACTAGGTCCTATACAATACCCTGTCATCTGCCGTCTAGGAGGTGGGCGCTAATAGCAACGACACAGTTTTCCAAACTTATGCGGCTGTTACCGCGCACAAAACATTGTAATTCCTGTTTTTTGTTCCAATAAATAAAATGAAAATATGTACTTACTACATGAAGTATCAATAACAATTGAACATCAATAGGCCTAACGGGTGCAGTGAGTTGTTTCTATAGATAAGCAATATGGTTTCGATTCACACGATTCACACGCGCGTGCATTGTAAACATATTTATTTGTTGCAAAGCGGATCTATGCCCCGTATCAGTTTAGAAACTTGTTGTTTCTGTATTGTTACTGGCATACGGGTTAACTGTTGCAGTTATATGTTTGTTTTCTAACGTAAGGAAACGATGTAGTTTGTTTTTTATCGGCTTTTGCAGGCTTGATAAATTTTGATCTGTATTTTTTTTTCTATGATTGACTGGTTGCATGGACAGGTTTTCACTCTACAGATCTTGGGTAGGTATTTGCACGGTAATTAATAAAACAAGCTATTAAATTTTCGAAAAAAAAACAACCACAATTTTATATAAGACACAATTTTACAGACGTGTTCCACACACTCTAATTCTAAGCCATATAATTTATTGAATACGATATTTAGCTAACACCGCTAAGACTGTCGACCCTAACTTAGCTTGGGAAAAGAAATAAAAAATATTGTGGGAAACGCCAAGTAACCTTCTTCTAGAATTTTTACATCCACTGCACTACTGACATGTACCCACTCGTAGCACAAGCATTTAGCTTAGCACGAGGGGTTAACAAGATCACTAGTAATGTGCCACATACTGCTAGGTAAGATTTAAAAAATATCATGGTTTCACTGGCAACAAATATGAATATGAATATCTTTAAACGGGCAATTCTTGTATCTGTACCTCAGAGGTGTATAACATTAAGTGACAAAACCAAAATTATACAGGAGAGGCAAAAATGCGCGGGGTGAAATTTTGAATGCAATTTTGACATAGTTGCTTTATAGATATGGGTCCATAAATGTGACTTTTATATTTCCTTTTCCACCATTAATGTACATTATGGATTGCAATAAAGAATATGAATATGAATATTGGAACCAACTAAACAGTATTTCTTATTATTATTAGATAGAATTATTGTGTATTTGACATAATTACATTATAGTTTATCCTAATTATCATCATTTGAGGTCTTATACCCATTCAACGTTAGTAGATTTAATGTTATATACGATTGGTTATTTCTTTTCATAGAGGTATGACCTCTTAATGTTTTATACCATTATGTAGAACTGGTTTTTGCAATTTTAATGGTGCAAGAAACATTATTTTCAATAAAAGTGGAGTTACCATTGTATACCTGTGAAATCTCGAAAATCCAGGCACTCATAGCTAATACGCGGAATTACTATTCTTAAGTTTAAACTCGCTTCAACTAAAGACCAAGTGAGACGAGCCGTGCTAAACAATTTTACATAACAATGACATGTTTTCAAGGCGAGAAATATTACAGAAAACAGATTTCACCCCACATTTCACTGGTTATAAGTTGCTCTAGTTGTTACAAGACGACGAATACCTGCATTTTGTGCAACAAATTGTTTTAGATGAGACGCTGTAAGCTGCTGAAAACGAATGCAAAACCAGATAGAAGGTGAAAAATTCCCGGAACATTTTGTCGTACGGATAAATTTGAGGATTTCAAAGCTGAATAGTGTGATATCCGTATGTTTACGTATTTTGATCCGATAGCCGGCTTTAAAAGCTAAAATATTTAGAGGTAAGTATAACCGGATTTTTAACTTAGCTATTTATACTCATTGATTCTGTTAAAAAGTTTGCATCTGTAAGGTAGCACAGATACGAATGAGGGGGTATTTTAGACAAAAAACAATTAAGAGAGAAAAGATAAGAGAGGAGATTGCAGCAGATGCTAATCTCTAAAACTATAGATTTATTTTTGCTTACGATGGCCATTTCGTGAGAAAGGCGGATTTAATAGCTTTTATGATCATGTTCAGCACACAAAAATTTGTCCTGGATGGAAATCGAACCCACGACCCTCAGTTTAGCAGTCAGGGTCACTAACCACAACCCAGCAACGAATATTTTTCTATTAATAATAATATCTTGGGACAGCACACGGCCATCTGATCCGAAACTGGGCAGAACCTGTGCTATGGCAACCAGACAACTGATAAACATACTTATTTATTTCTAAATACATAAATATTACATATTATAGATAAATAATACCCAAACACAGAACAAAATATGATCGTGCTCATCACACAAAGATTAGTCGTGGATGGGAATCGAACCCACGACCTTCGTCTTAGAAGTCAAGATCTCTAACCACTAGACCAACATGCCATTCTTAATAATTCTGTTGTTTTGTTCAGAACTCATCTTGTATATGTAAAAAGTTTCCAAAATCTATACATATAATAAATCTGTAGAAAAGTCATTTTTGTACATTGAAGAAATTGAAAAAAAAAATAGCCAGCGTGTGAAAAGATAACTAACAGAACCCATTTCCATCACTTTTGAAATTTTTGTCTGTTTGTCTGTTTATCTGTTTGTCTGTTTGTCTGTTTATCTGTTTGTCTGTTTGTCTGTTTATATGTTTGTTTGTGCGCGCATCACGTAAAATCTATGAATCCCATGCAGACAATGTTTATATACAAAAATTATACGTAACTTGAGGTATTACTTAGTTTTGGTTTCATCGAAATCGGTTCATAAACAAAAAAGTTATGTACATTTGAATCAATAGAAAGCGATCATGTTCTGCGATTTCGGCGGTCTCTCCAGTCCTGCAGCCATAGCGCTTGATAGCGCGCCCCTTCCAGTCTGCTCCGACTTTCGGTATCTCGGTTCACTCATCCAAGGCGAGGGCGATATTGATCGGACAGTCATGCACCGAATTAACATAGGATGGTTGAAATGGCGGCAGGTTACGGGAACAACTTGTGATCCCCGCATTCCCCTTAAACTTAAGGGGAAGATATACAAGACTATGGTCAGACCTGCCGTCCTGTATGGATCAGAGTGCTGGCCCACAAAAGGGATAAATGAAAGACAATTGCATGCAGCAGAGATGAGAATGTTGAGAGGAATGTGTGGTGTTACGCGAATGGATAGAGTGAGGAATGATTATATAAGAGGAAGTTTGAAAGTGGCACCGGTAACCGAAAAACTATGTGGAAACCGGCTGTCGTGGTATGGTCATGTGATGCGGAGGAATGAGGATCATGTTGTAAGGAAGGTTTTGAGCATGAATGTGGATGGGTATAGGGGAAGGGGACGACCAAAGAAACGATGGATGGATTGTGTGAAAGTCGATATGGCAAGAAAGAATGTTACTTGTGAGATGACGGCAGATAGAAGAGTATGGAAGAAGAAAACATGCTGCGCCGACCCCAAATAAAATTGGGATAAGGGCAGGAGGATGATCGGCGACACAATGTCCAATTTAGGATGAGCTCTCATCAATATGGTCGTCCATATTAAATAGGGATCAAACTCTAAATTTACATAATCTCCATTCACCTGTACACGTAATCTTTGACATATAAACAAAAAAGTAACCATGGCGAAAATAACGTTGCCATAGCGATCAGTTTATTGAAGTATGAATAACTATTTAAGATGCTTACAGTAGTATTAAACAGCTCGGTGGTTATACGATAGGAAATGTGAAATATCTTGCTGCGTGTTCAAATCCTGATGTTACTGCATATTTTGTTTTTTATTTCTAGAACCGACTTTCTTACAGAAGTACGAATATATCGAGCTAACCCTTTTTGTGTTTTGTATTATTTTTTAGTTTGTAAATTTTTACATGGCTAATTTTTTAGATAGCTTGCTGCTCATGTAATTTTTGATGCCTGATCGAGACAAACAAAAATGCATAAAGTTTTTACAATCACACTTTACTGTTAAACAGGTGAAGTTCATAGTCAGTTAGTTGATAAGTCCATCATCTAAATCCCGCAATTTCTGCGACTTACATAAAAGAAACCAAATTGTCAAATACCCGTATCAGGCGACTTGAGCCATCTAAAGCGCATTCAGTGATTCAGTCAGTCAAAAATATTTTTCACATGCATACCTATTACGACTGATCAGCGCGAACAACGTCGCGGGTACAGCTAGGTCATCAAGGTTACTTTATTCATATTTTTGTCTTTATTAAACTGAACGGACGGTATTTGAATCGCGCATCCACTACTGATGAATGCCTGTGTGTGACGAGATCTGATGGCAAACTGCTAAGCTGGCATAAATAAATATACTTACAGGATATAGCGCATGTTCCAGCTTTTGATCTGGTCATTATTATCTATACCTACTAATATTATAAAGCTGAAGAGTTTGTTTGTTTGTTTGAACGCGCTAATCTCAGGAAGTACTGATCCGATCTGAAAAATTCTTTCACTGTTAGATATTCCACTTATTGAGGACTATAGGCTATTTTTCTTTTGGAAATCTATCCCCTAAGGGGGTGAAATAGGGGTTGAAAGTTTGTATGGGAAGTTCGGTATTTTCAATGATAGACACATGAAATTTGGTATACGGGTTTCGGGTTAGAGATAAATGAAGACGTATTTCAGCAATTTTGAAAATCATCCCCTTAAGAGGGTGAAATAGGGGTTGGAAGTTTATAGGTATATGAATTGTGTCGTTTTCAAAGATAGACACGTTTAATTTCATACAAGGGTTATTAGTTAGAAATAAATAAGACGTATTTCCGAGATTTTAGAAATCTACCCTCTAAGGGGGTGCAATAGGGGTTAAAAGTTTGTATGGGAAGTTCGGTATTTTCAATGATTGACACATGAAATTTTGTATACGGGTTTCAGGATAGAAATAAATAAAGATGTATTTCAGCGATTTTAAAAATCATACTCCTAAGACAGTGAAATAGGGGTTGGAAGTTTGTAGGTACATGAATTGTGTCGTTTTCAAAGATAGACACTTTTAATTTCATACAGTTAGTTAGAAATAAATAAGATGTATTTCCGTGATTTTAGCCTTTTAGGAATCTTTCCTCTAAGGGGGTGAAATAGGGGCTGAAATAGTTGGTATGTGAAGTTCGGTATTCTCAAAGATAGACAGATGAAAAGATAAGTAGATAAGATAACGCCCATCTAAGACATATCTATAATGACGACCCCCGTGGTCGAGTGGCTTTCACTCCGGTTTTTAAGGTGTCGCCAGCTCTAAGGTCCCAGGTTCGATCCCCGGACAGGTCCATGTAGAAAATAACTTTTATAAATTGTCTTGAGTCTGGGTGTTTATGGTATCTTCTTTGTCTCAGATTCCATAACACAAATGCTTTTGCTACTTACTTTACGTTAATTATTATTTTAACGCCATAATATTTTATGAAAAATTTTATTCATACTCCTTACTTTGAAAATCACAGAATACATCCATCTACCTTTATTATACTACTCTTTATTTTACGCGCGAGCGAAGCCGCGGGCAACAGCTAGTCGTAAATAATTTTCATTGCACTCCTGCTATCTTTTAAACCAATAAATTTATGTACATTGCACTGTGTAATTAAACACACGGTACCCGATATTATCTGGTTGCATCCATTTGGTGTGACGTCATAACCTGATATTAATGCGACCATTAATTCAATTGCTTGCAATTAAATGGCTTTTCCAGTCAATATTTTATGTTTGTGTCTGTATGGCTTTGTTATGAAACAATGTTTTCTTTAATTTTATTTATTTTTTAATTTTGAAATGAAAACCGAATTTAATGGTTGTATCGTGTTTAAATTGTGTTGATTGCATTGTTGATAATTTGAAGAAAATGTTGTGATGTTTCATTCTTTTATTTCAACTGAACACGGAAATCCATTCAATGAGAAATACATTATTAAAAAAACTATCATTAACTATATACAGAAAATTACAAATGATAAAATAATCGTAAAAGAAACGCTTAAAACAGACCATTCTATAACACATTATAGATTATAGATCTTACAAAAATTAAAAATAATAATATTTTTTGTACCTGCTCGTAATACAAAATTTTATTACATAAATGGAACTTTCACATTTAAAAATATGACATGGTTAATGTCCAATGTAGGACCAACCTTTTTTTTTTTTTTTTTAATCTGGTTTTTACGAGGCTTCAGTACACTCAAGGTGACTATGCCAGCCCCATGGGATCTTTCAAATCATCTGCAATACATCTACACCACTATATCTAACCTTTCATCCCTTTTGCTCCTTTCTTTCAAACACATTTTCATAAACAAATAAGTATATCTCCTTACATTCATCAGACAGTGGTTGATTTAAAATTAGGACCAACCTTGAATTTCATTGTAGAACAAATCTGAGAATTAGTAAAAAATGGTTTAGAAACTACAGGCCTGAAAGAATGGTCCATTTAGTCCATAGATTTCCACAAACATTAAAAATAATAGTTAGGTTTTTGTATCAGCCTAGACACGGACAGCAAAAAAAGTTCATGAACACAACCAGGTTTACAAAAAACCTGAACCAAGTAAAATTCTAGAATATGGATATTTAGAATTTTTATTACTTTAAACATACATAGTATACCTAACATAAACAGTGCGAATTAAGGCTAATTTTGTTTTTTAGTCGCAATATGAATATAATAATTATAATAATATTTTGTTTATTCAATAAAGTATATAAATCATATAATTAAACACATAATTATAATTAAAATAAAACTATACTAAACTAAATAATAAAATTGTGTTAAGAAAATCTAATTATCTTCATCAATTTATGTTGCTGACTGTACGTATGGAATCCTTCGGCTAGACAAATGGCTTCTTCTACCTTCTAAAGTTTTTCACTACGAATTCAATCCATGAATAGTTTTTCTAAGTTAAAATTCGTCAAAATCAAAGGTATGAAATTGAGAAATAAAGAAAATGTTGGTAAAAGAGATATTACCTACCTCTAATTAAGAAGCTTTGAGTAACATAATTATCCGTATTTCTTTTAATTTAAAAAGCTCATTAAGACGTGTCACTGAATCCTCATTAGAGTCTGAATATTTTTTTTTATTGTTAAGAGAAATGTACGTACCAAAATATTTTAATGGGATGCTGATCACGTTTGATAATTCTATTTTGTGTCTTTGAATACCTGAGCTGAGTACAAAATTTTTACCATTTTTTTCGATAATTAAATGTTCATAAAACAAATGACAGTCAGGCCGTTTTCTAATCCATCTTCTGCCTAGCCGTTTCCCAAGCTATGTTGGGGTCGGCTACCGGTCTTACTTGATCTAGGTGAATACCGCATTTTAAAAAGAGCGACCGCCTATCTGACCTCCACAACTCATTGCTAAGTATTTTTATACACAATCATTCAAATAATATGAAATGTAGATAAGTCATATCTACGATAAACACAGTACCTACGGATATTATGTATATGTGTAGTTTTTCAGGAATTGACTTCGAATACGCTGTGTTGAACAGTTTTTGTGAATATAATATAAGTAGTAAGTACCTAACACTAAAAATATATTAACTTTAAAACTATCGCGTTGCATGATTTTAATACAATACGTCACGAGAATTAACGCGAACTCTGTGAGTCTGCTTGCTACCACGGCCAGTGTAACCTGGCCGAAACGTCAAGCCTTAAAAGGTAAATCCATGAGTTCGCGTTAATTCCCAAGACGAAGTTTTATTGAAACTAAAAATATTTGGTTTGTCGTTCTATACAGCAATTTTAGCACAACTGGGTACAGGGAAACGAGGTACACAAATACGCGAATAAATATTCGTTGATTGTGTATTTTGGTCGGTGGTATTGCTCCCGATTTTATGGTGTTTGCGAAAACAATAGGCCATTACGATCGTGTGTACACAGCCTTAATGATGCGTGTTCGGGTTCTGCACGAAATGTTCCGAAATTACCCGAAGTAAACCCATGAGGTTCTCAGAGGCAACCCTGCTGAGACTTAGAGAACTATTGGCGCCAAAAATACTCAGGAGTATTTCCACAGAACATTGAATTACTTCGGTGTTCCTGTTATAACTATCAAACTATTAGTGCAAGGTTAGGTTAGGTATTAGGTATTAGATGAGGATTTAGAAATAATGCTGGGCCTATAGTAGCGCGAGGACTGCATGAACTGGGTTTGCCACTGTTGCCACCCCTGGTGTTGAATAACGTCGGTTTTGGGCATTGATATTGAGAGGTTTATGCTTATTTGAGGTAATAATGTTTATTTATATAGTCTCTTAAACAGGCTTAAGTCTACTGACTTTATTATGGCATTACTATGCTTGTTTATAGACATAAGCCTCATTTCTTTCTGCTTCTCTGTGTCTCCGACTAGCAAAGGATGACAATCAATTCAAGTTCTATATATATTTTTTTTATTGCTTTAGTAATTTTATAATAATATGTAACGTCTAGATGTAAGATTAATTTTATTTTGCTGTGCCCTACAGGGTCCACGATTGTACTTAGCTTTAAGCCATTTAATTCTGTAACATCTTATTATATACATTGTGGAATGCAAATAAATATGAATATGAATATCTTACGAGACAAAATAGTTCTGCAAGTAACACTATCTCCTTTTCGGGCGACAGTGACCATTATCCTCAGAGCTGGACCTATAATAGGCTTACTTCACTTACAATCACCAAATCTTTAGCAGGTGTTCTCAACTCATTCTATAACTGTCCACTGCTGGACATAAACCTCTCTCAAGTTGCATAACTCCCGGCCTTTCCCATTTAGTCTGACCCAGCTGCTTTTCGTAGGTGTCCGGCTAAAATAAATTGATTTGAGTTTAGTGATACAGTTTTGGAAATCTATCACTGCCGAGTTTTACGCTGGATTCCTTATCACATACTCCGTCAATACATTCATAAATTAAAAATAACTAAGCATCACTTCGTTCACACAGACAGCGTTCTCCTAAAGAACTGAAAGTAGACTGCAGTCACCAACCCTCGTGCCCAGCGTGGTGGCTAGAATAAACACCTAAATGATGGCACACCATAGCACATCGCCCCCAATGGAGGACCGGGTGCTATGGCGCAACATGCGAGAGGCCTAGGTCCAGCAGTGGACCATGATAGGCTGAGTTGAGTTGAGAAGCATCGCTTGATGTAATTAACTTGATAGCGCCTTGTAGATAATGTCCCTACTTCACGTCGGTGAATTATAAATGGTATAGGTAAATAAGATCGTCCAATATTCGGTAATGGTAGAGATATTGATGAAGAATATCTTTATATATCTATTGATATGATTATATCAAGGAAAAAGGAACCTTACTTCCATTCCCTTACAATTTATGAGTTCAAATATCAAGAATTGTTTGTTTTTGTCGCTGATATAAGGAAAATTAGTGATAGTGGACAGAGCTGGGATCGGTATCTCGAAGCTTGGAATCTCAATCAAAGATTATATTCGGCTCAAACTAAATAGGATTATAGATGAAATATTTGTTTAATTAAACCGTACGAAAGATACTTAACCTGCATTGAGTGGTTTTGGTGATGAAGGCTTGTTCCTTGTCCGAATATGTTGTCCTCCAATACATAGTACCCAAAGCGCTTATTAGTCTATGCAATGTACTTGATAGTACGTATAATCTTGATGTAGAATATTTTAACTCGTTTTTGATATCAAGGAAATTTAAATTGAATGAGTTATCAATTGATAATAAAGACATTATTACAGTTGTAAGTGAAAACTTGGAGGCGCTAATTGCTTCAATCGCTGGCACATTTTATTGGAATGTGAAATTAATACGAATTGAAACGAATTTTATGTTTTAAGGTACTGAAATTTTAACTTGTCGTTTCATATGAATTGAAATGTGGTGAATAAAACTTTATGTTATTGTTGTTAAATAACGTTTAAAGTTTTTGTTGTATTTCGTTATGTTTGCTGTAAAAAGCATGCTGAATTATGATTTAACATAATTAAATTGGAATGTAAGGCATATTTAAATTAAATGTGAAATCCAAATGGTAGTTATAGTACCTACCTCATTCTCAAATCTCTCAAAAAAAAATCCTCTACATTGAATAAGAATTTCATCCTTATTGTCATTTTTTTACTTACCATTGACGATAATAACAATCAAACTGAAAATTTTCAATCCTATTTTAAAAAGTGAAGATCGCATACGAATCTCAAAAAACAACTGAAAGATCGCACAAAAGCTCCACAGAATGGTGATTTCAGATTCAGGATGTAATATAAAGCACGATTTATTTGCAAGTAAAATTAGATTTTACTAAAACGTTGAGCTTCTGAGATTTAGTTCAACGCTTTTGCAGTTTATTTTTGCTAATGCTGTTTACTATCTGCTTAAATATAGTGAGTTGGATTGTGGCTCATGCAGGGTAGATTAGTGGTTGTTTTTGTTTTGTTTTACTATCTAGTGTATGTGAACTCCTCCGAAACAGCTGTGCCTACTGATGTTTATAATGTTTTGTGTACATCTGGTAGATCTGAGGTGATTAAGTGGCTCTCTCCAGAATATGGAAAATTTGAATGCCTAGTTGGGGATTTAATTTCCTAGTTAATATGAGCATTTTTGGATCAATTTTACATTAAGAGGGATTTATGGAATTACAGATTTAGGAATGGATTAATTAAATTACTAACTTTTAATTAAACCATTTAACCGTAAAATTTATGTATGTTTTTAACATTCATTGCAGTCAGGGATATCGCATGAATAGAAATAAAATTCATAATATTTATTTATTTTCTTTATTTTATTCAAATAAGTACCTATTTATTGCTTGTGTTCGTGTTAACAACACAATCGCATAACTAATCGTGTCAATTTATGCAAAACTTCCATAATACAAGCGATATCGCATCAAGCGAATGCAGTTTGACCCCTTTCCATAATATTACACCTTTTTATTAACCCTCAACTGCTATTATTATTTCTATTAATTTATATCGTTTTATATTTATAAAATAGCATGTTATAACACCATGTTTAGCCTTCCGTGTGTTAATACGGTTTTGCACACTGGATTTTATTATACGAAAATAAAATGATTTTCCATAATTTGAAAAGGTTTTCGTGGTTTTAAAAATGCATGCCTAAAATTTCAAATAATAGAGTAGGTATATGTAACTACACTGAGCTGTAAGTAAAGTGTAGGTAAAGTACCTATTTGGTAAAGTATTAGTAAAATGGGCGTTAGTTAATTTTTGTAAAAGCGCAAACATCATCTGAACCAATTCGGTTTTATCATTAAGTGAAAAATAATTTTATTATAATGGAATTTTCATCTATCTTATGAACACAAAGAGATTTGGCGACCTGGAATTTTTTAATCTGCTTTATGCCACTTTATGTTTTGTTTGGGTTTAGAGAATAACAGGAAGTGTATGACTTACATATCCATAAGCTATTTTATATTTGAGAGTAGATATTGGCCCCGATTCTGTTAAACACATACTAAACTAATTTAAGTCCATCGGTATCTTTTTCACTTGTACTTATTTAGAAAAGGACAGATGAAAATTAGAACTGTCAAATTTAGTTACGATTCTACCATTCTTTCATACAAATTTGGTGACAAGTAAAACGAGCTTTATAAACACTGTGATGTTCAAGGCGAAATTCAAACTAGTTCGACATTTCTAAGTTACTTATTATCTGTTGCTATCTCACGCTTTATGTTAGTAAAAGATAACAATGGTTTAAATTTAGTTTAGTTTGCGTATTTAGGAATCAGCACCATTTTCAATATAAAGCTGCCACCTAGTACATATGTTGACAGATCCCCTATACATTAACATACCCATTTAAATAAAACTTTATTATCTTGTTTTGAGCATGACCAGCCCTGGGGCCAATCAGAGCCTACTTATTCAAACGGACCAGTGGCGCTCAAACAAATTGAATATTAAAAAGTTTGTTTTACATTTTATTTAAATATCCTCTTTGAATGTCGTATGTATGGCAGTTGTATTGATGAGTTGGGGACCAAAAAGGTTTTATTACGGATTTTTTAACATGGAGATTAAATATTTTTATCGGTTGGTAGAGCAGAAAAGGTTACAAGTTATGTGAGGAAGTTAATAATTATGAAAGAGAATTCGGAATTTTATTTTTAGGTTGACAAAAAGTTGAGTGACTTAGAAATGAGAAGGACTAAGGGAAGGCTTTTGCCAGTCAGATGCAGAAGATAGGTTCTGTGAAATTTGCATTAGGCGTGGCAACTGGGTAATTATAACAATATAAAATCTATTTCGTCCGTCAGTTCGATAAAAAAAATAACATGTTTTTTTTTATTTTATCAAATCAATGAAAACTTAAAAAGTTAATGGTCTTTAAAGTTCAGAAGTGGGGGTTTTGACGTCACTTTTAAGTTTAAAAGGTATTTTTCAAGGCAAAAAGGACTTGCTAATGTCACAATCTATAGTAAAAGATAATCATCTGCGTAGCTACGAGTATATTCCCAAGCTATGTTGCTTCTAGTCTTACTCGTTTTAGTTGAATATCGCATTTTTACATGGAGCGATTTTCTGACTCCACAATCGATTTTGCTGAGTACAGCATTCCATAGTAAGACTGATTACCAGAATTGTAATGACTTAACGACTGCCAAAGGTCACTATATTATGACAGTCGGGACCAAGAGCTTAACGTGCTTTCCACTGAGAGGTCTCGGTAAGTTTACAAATGGTCATCCATCCATGGACCACATGGCAAGCGCCACTTAACCTTATTATTGGTTAAACTGTTCGTAACCACGAAGTATGAGTAAATAATTCGAAAAAAAAAAAAATTTGGACAACATCACATACATTGCTCCGAATCCAATGTAAGTAGCTAAAGCACTTGTGTTATGGAATCAGAGACAACGAAGGTACCACAAACACCCAGACCCGAGACAATGTAGAAAAGTGTTTTTCTACATTGACCCGTCCGGGGATCGAACCCGGGACCTCAGAGCTGGCGACACCTTGAAAACCGGTGTTTATACCACTCGACCCCGGAGGTCGTCGAACAAAAAAACAATGATACAAATAAACGGAAATGAATGAAGCCTCCCGAAAATCCAATATATTGTTCCATTAGCTTCAAGTAGGAACGGCTTTTAAAAGTTTATTTGACCGCGCAGGTCCGACACTGAAATGCACTTCCAATTCAAACAAAGCTGGCATAAAATCTCAAATAATTATTTATTCGTTCCATTTATTGCAGCGGTACTTTATTTAGCCGATATGGGAAACAGCGGAAAGTTTAACAGATCTGATAATTTCGGTTCGCTACGCTTTTGTTTCGCGAGATAGTGTGGTTTAAAATAATGGATGTGATTTTAGTATAGTCATGATTTTGTTGAAATTCATGTTTTTGTCAAATGAGCAAGTGATCAATGCTCGGTTTTTCTCTATATGAGAAGAGATTTGGCCCCATTATTATTATTAAGGTTTTCGTATTTATGTCATGCATAGTTATCATATATATACGAGTAGCATAATATATTATCCTTTAAAGTAAAGGAATGGTTTGTTTAATGATTTAACCTATAAAATTGTGATAATTAGATATGTAGGTATGTGTGATAAGACTGCCGTTGTACCTTTCATTAAGTTTTTTTTTTTTGTATAATTAATCTGTGTAAAATGTTGGTGTTAATAAACTTTAAAATTAAATGCTACTCTTGTGTATTTTAGATAGGAAGTTTTTATTAATCTATCCGAAAGTCATTTATTTTTTCTCATAGGTAAGTTCTGAGCTGAAATTGGAATGTATTTTATTTCCATACGGGCTATACCAGTCACATTGTTACATAAATGTGTTCTTGTCAATTTAAGATACCACTTACTTGCTTCGGAGATACCCTTTATGGAAAATAGAATTGATAAAAGACCATTTTCCTGGAGTAAGATCTAGTAAGGTTTCGTGTACAAAGGTATCTAGAAAATATATTTATTGAAAAATGTGTTTACCAAACGTAAATATTGTTTGATTTCTGATATTATCGAATATAATGTTGGGTTTATTCTAGAATGCTTTTATACAGAAGTACCTGTGTCTCGCTGTGTCACTAGCCTTGCTTTCTTCCAAACGTGGTGTTTTAATAGAATTTATCCGATTTACGGTATAGGGCAAATAAATGGAAAGCATTTTCAAAATCCGACTGGTAGTTTCAGAGATCAGCGTGCTCAAACAAACTCTTTAGCTTTATTATATTAGTGTAGGTATGTGAATTGTATGATGTAGTGTTGTTAAAACATGACCAAACAACAAATATTATTATATTGTTCACTTTTTTATAATTCGTCAATATCTTCTTGAGCATACAATTTCACCCTCTTACGAGTATGTGCCGATTTTTATTCGTTTATTATTTGTAGATCTAAAACATTTTGTAAGGCATTGTAAAGTTAATAATTATATTAGGTATTATATCTTAAATCCCGATATTCATTTGCTTAAATTATAGATTACAAAGTACTGCTGCCGACAAACTGTTTTGCAGTTTGGCAGATTTTATATTATAATAAACACTGTAAAAAATTTATGAAAAAAAACTTAAGGACTTTTGTGAAGTTGTAGACTTCTCCAGTTTGAAAAATTACAGTGTTTTCTTTTTAGAACAGATAAAAAAACGAATTTTATTTCCTTTATTAGTTTCACATGTTCCGATGCATATTAAATGCAGTTACTGTTTATGAATACCAAAATTTCGACTCTAACCTTTAAATTTATTTCAATATAAATCTATGAATGTTAAATTAAATGCTTATCGATGCAATAAATTATTCTAACCTGCAAAAGGTAAATTTTGTATTGTGTTGTTAGCGTTTATGGTCGCATTTGAATATAATTGTTGGTGAATTATTAATCAGTGGAAATAACTGTGGTTTGTATTAGCATAGGTTCGTTATGGGGCAGAAAAATACGGCCTATGATATTAAAATTACTATTTTCGTGAAGATTTCTAAATTTCTCGTTTTGTGCTTTGAACGTTGATAACTGCACGGATAGCCGAGTGGTTTATGTCACCACGCTAATTACCACTATGCGCGACGTGCTGCGGGTTCGATCCCCGCATGGGACAAGCATTTGTGTGATCCAAAAATGCTTGTTCCAAGTCTGGGTGTTCTGTGTGCATGTGATTTGAATGTTTGTGAAACCCCGCGACACAAGCATTAAATTCCTTAGCGCGGGCGTCGTTTAAAAAAAAAACAGAGTTATTTTATATTTCTGTAACAATACATTTATGTTTAGGTGTTAAGTTTTATTTGGTGAAACTTTGTAGGTAATACATGTTCTTCTCAGCATTTTTGGGTCCACTGCTGCTGAACGTATTTTTTTGTGTGGTTCTCTAAGATGTTCTTGATGGGACGATTCAAGTCTAGCCCACATAGAGAGATGGTTTATATGAAAAATGTAAGGAAATTACATTTCTTTTGAGATTTGTCTCTTCCATACATTTGAGTGAGTCGATCAGTGTCATCGCAAGTAGAAATTAATATCAATTCTTGGGACCATGTTTTTATATCGGTCATCTATATAGGCACAAGAAAATTGTAGTAGAGTTGCATTAAGTTCATGATCCACGGATGACTACTTGTACTTATTCTCTGTACTATTATTAGTTACAAAAAAATACTTTTTTTTTGTTACTTTTTTATAATCAGACTTTATTTTTTATTATTTTTTCCCCAAATTGTCGCTGCGGTCTCTTATAACTATGAGTTATTTACATTGCAACATGTTTCTACAAGTTTCTCTAAAGAGCATATTTACGATGTATAACGTCTGCCATGAGACATAAAATAAGAACCATGGTATATATATACCGCCTCCTTATTTGACAAAAATCCAATTACCATTTACACACAAATAAATAAACAATAACTTTTTTATCGCTGTAACTAACTTTAGGGTGACAATCACTATGACGCGCCATCCAATCATCGAAGACAATTTAGCTGACCTGATGACCCGCAGCCTTATTACGTATCTGGCAAAAGCAAAGCGACAGCAAAAATTTGCACAATGATTGCTGTGAAATTGCTTATTTGTATTACGTATTGCGATAACGTAATGGAAATTAGTAGGTATTTTAACAGCAATAGGATAGGAGTACGATCAATAAAAAATCTTAGATCGATCAATAAAAAATCTTAAGTTAGTTAGGTTATAAACAAATATAAGACACGTACTTTTTCTTGTCTCAGTAGGTAACAAAAAACAAAATTAAGTAAAAAAAATATTGAAAAGTGTGTGCTACGTCACAAATTTATACATTTTGCAGCAGTTAGTGACGTCATGCAACATAGAAATCAACGTTTGAATACTTATAAAGAAAAAATACATTAATATTTTTGGATATTTATCTGTAAGTAAACATAAAAAAATTTAGTCATTATCCCTATCGTCCATTTTTTTTGTTGCTTTGCTTTTGCAAGATCCGTAATATTGGTCCTCTCGTATTGACATAGAGAAGTTATTGGGCCACAGTTTGTTCCGTCGCAGACGTTAACTGGTGTTTACACCTAACTTCTGCAGTTTCGTATTTGTTTTCGATAACTTTTTTCTTTTCGCGTCTTGTTATTTATGTACTTAAAAGTAATACATCTATATCTTGATAAGTGACTGTTTATAAATTCCTTTTTTTAAAAAACGACGCCCACACAATGGAATTTAACCTATTCGTCCCCAAGCGGCGACCGGTCGCCGCATTACAATAAAAAATCAAGTGTGTCTCATTAGCGGTGATTAGAGAGATTAATGCTTGTGTCGCGGGGGTTTCAAAAACATTCAAATCACATGTACAAATGGTTTGTATGACCAGATGATTTTCAATATACTCGTTTTAAATTAAAATCCTGTACATATCATCAGTTTTACATAACATAGGCAATATAATATTATTATACTGTACATAACATTACTTGTTAAAGCAAACATATTAACCCCATAATAATCTTCGTCCTTGGCAAAGGTGAATAAATATCCAACAAAATTAGGGTGAGTGTACAAACTCCGGCCATATCTAAATCAAAATAAAGTACTAGCCATTAGCTTAACGACCTCTAATGTATTCAAAGTGCGAAACACAAGCTCGAACTCTGAATCACCAAAGATTATTACATTGATAGTTCCAACTAATTAATTTGAGGACCGATAACGATCAGTTTTTCAACTAAACTTTAATTGGTGCAATTTTAAAGGGTTTAGATTGTTTGAGGTCGTGTTTATTTGTTTTAGTCGTAAGAAGATATTCATACAATACAAATAGTAACTAGGTATTTTAAGATTTCGACCTATGTTCCTTGGGGAAAGCTGTTCAGTTTAGTGCACCTGATTACCTCGTAGAATATACGCACTCCATAAAAATTAATCCCGTATACTCCTGTTATACCTATACGGTTAAGGAGAGGGGCTCGTGGCTAAGTGTAAGCCGTACGGTTTGACCGATATTAAAGGTTAAGCCGCGCTCGCCGCGGTTGGTCCGTGGATGGGTGACCATTTGTAAACATACCGAGACCCCTCCGAGGCACGTTAAGCCGTTGGTCCCGACTGTCATACAGTGATCTTTGACAGTCGTTAAGTCATTACAATTCTGACAACCAGTCTTACTATGGAATACTGTATTACCTAGCAATAGATTGTGGAGGTCAGATAGGCAGTCGCTCCATGTAAAATACGGAATTCAGCTAAATCCGGTAAGATTGGAAACCGACCCCAACATGGCTTGGGAAAAGGCTAGGCAGAAGACTCCTGTTATACCTATACTTGAGTATGGTATTATCCTTTGGTATTTTGGGTAGTTTGTGTTCCAGCAGGTGCCGCTAACGATTGTCGCTCATAGGGCATTACAAGCGTTTAGCATATGATATTAATTTGCGCTTATGTTCCCAACGTTTGTCGAGAATTAGTTCCCATTGTGTGAATGGGACTGGCTATCTCTGTTATTTGAATTGGTCTTTTAATCTGAAATGTTGTAAATACATTTTAAACACTCAAAAAAGTAAAAATTTCAATTTCAGATATTTATTATGATCAAAATTATTTTATTATACCGTAAAGAGTAAAAATGGAAGGGGCAACTACAGTGAAAGAACTACGAAAAAATATACCATAATATTGTATGGTTCCCATTCTTAATCATCATGTAATGGGGGCCTAGCGGATTTTCGACACGCGAAAGCCCATTGACGGTGATACAAGTTAGGCGATCCGGATAATGATCATAAGTAGTTCCTACTTCCGTTGAATCAGTAAATAATTGTGAATGCACCTCACATAAGTTCAATGAGACAGATGAAAATAAAAAAATAAAAACACGTTCCTTTTTTTAGTAGCAACTTCATTAACATTTTCCAAGTCTTGATCTACAATTGTTTTTTCATTTGTTTTATGACTATCGCATCAAAACTTTACACAAAAACACCATACTAAAGTAAATAAACTACACAAAATAAAGTCTTTTTAAGTCAAATAAAACTACACATTATACAAAGCACGCTTAATACAGACTATAATAAAATGCAGCAAGGCACAATCTAGCTTGTATTTTATATCCGACTAAGCAGAAATGTGTCAGAATAAATGATGCAACTTATTTTTAATAAGTACCTCTGTGTTTATTTCTCTGAGTCATATTTATTTGTCTCTATAACGCTGTTATCTTGAGAAAATGGGCTTCCTTATTACTTTTTGCAGATGGGAAAAGATTTGCAATACTTATAGCAAGTGTTCAGGATGTTGAGGGAGACCTTGCTATAGGATACAACACCTATGTATATAAATAGCTTGTTTTTTTTTAAATTAAGAGTTAAAACATTTAAATTCAATGAAACTAAAGTTTTCGCTTCTAATAAAGTATGTCCTAAATATTATTTTATAGTCGTGGTGGCCTAGCGGTTCAATGAGCGGATTCGCATGCAAAGAGATGCAAAATAAAATTATTATTATTGATAAAAGGTGAAGGAAAATATCGTGAGGAAACATGGATTCCAAAAATAGGAATCTGAAATCGCCAACCCGCAATGAGCAAGTGGGATGTCAATGCTTATTCCTTCTCCATATGAGAAGGAATGAGCATTGATCACCCCTACTAATCAACCCACTACTGTGCCCAGTAGTGGGACAATTATAGGCCGGTATTATAAAAAATATTTTTAAATAGGACAAGCCCACCACAAATGCCCGTCATTTCAACTCTTGTAGGCCAGGATCTAGTGTCCAAAAGAAACAATTTACTGTCTTAGAACGGCACTGAAGTTAATAACAAGTAGTTTCTTATTAGAAGATGCTCTAAATGTTCAGTTTTCAAGACCTTCAAAAATTTGGACAAAAACATTCGAAATAACCCAGTAGTTTGAATACAGTCCTATTTTACGCTTTGAATTAATTTTAGTAGCTCGTCTTTAGAGCCAATCGCTTCCCAAGTACCTAATTAATGATCGATCTTATCAATATGATTCATCATTCGTCCCTCGAGACGCCAACAAATTAACGTTGATTACCCCACAGGGTGACCAAAGTTCTTTACAACTTTCCCATAAAAGTACGTATAAACATACAAGAATAAAATTTCCTCCGGTAAGGCTATTAATATTAATTATTATAGCCTTTTATATCTAAGTTTATAGCCTCGGAAATGTCAAGGCGTTAATACGTAGTTAAAAATACGTATGTAATATCATTAAGGTTTATTTTTATAGCAAACCCTATCCTGTGCGCCCTTGATAAGTTTTAGTGAACCATAAAATACAGTAATGGTTGGTCTTTATTTCTGCATTTCGTAGGACTTTTTGGGATTAAAGTCGTATGCATATTAAAAACAAATTGTTTTATGGAAGGTTACCTAATAAAACAAAATCAAAATCGGATAATTCAATCGTCATTTATTTCGTTACCTCAGAGCAAGACATTTATTTGATAGTCGCGACATGACTTATAGTTTCGCATGTAATCAAACGATAGCGACATCTAATTTGACGTCTAACGCCATCTAGTTGTAAAAGTTGTTATTATATAATAACATGGATTCTGTACAGCCATAAGAATTTAATATGTCTTAAACAACCAAACAGACAAATAGACTTACAGCATGCATCTAATCGACAGCTTTGTTAGTGTGCCCTGTATAACTATTTAGTTTGCTGTGTGTACTTAAATCACCCATTATGAAAACAAAGGCCATGCTTTTGTCTGTCTGTTTCGATAAACTCAAAACCTGCCGTACCGATTTTCATGATGTTTCCACCTATAGATAGAGTGGTTCTCGAGGAAGGTTTTAAGTATTAAATATGTCAAGTTCTTTTTAGCCTTTCTGAACATTAAATAAACAGGGGTGGAATAACAGAAATATGTTTTTGACGGTCTCATTTTGAAAAATTTATAGTTTAGAATAAGACTTTAAGGTATAATAATAAGTTTCTTAAGCTTTTAAGTTTAAAAAAATATATTTTTTTAAACCTTACTTGCCATGTGGGTACATTACTAGTTATTATTATAGATAGCTTGTACTGTCCCACTGCTGGGCTCGCTGGAGGGCCATTCCCTCCAGCGATCCCGGTCGCCTCCTGCCAATTCCCCAGAAAGGCATCTAGTTCATCCCGCCATCTCTTCCGTGGTCTGCCGCGTGCCCGTTTCAATGTTGCAGGGCGCCAATCCTGAGCTCTTCGACATTACTAGTATTCTTGTTAAACCCTCGTGGTGAGCTAAATATATGTTGTTGTTACGAGTGGGTTCACGTCGGTAGTGCAATGGGTGGGATTCAAACCTACGACCACATGGTCGCAAGTCCTATGCCTTAGCCATTATAAATAGGATACCGCCGTTTAATACAGGAAATTAAACTATTTAATGGTTATGAATAATTCAGATTTGCTATAATAATAATAATAACTCTTTATTTCAAGTGACCAGGACTCATAGTGTTAGTAACAATATTTACTTAAAGCTATGTTAGTAATACAGTGATGTGGTTTATTTTAAAATGTTTTCATTAAATATAATTATGAAT
Organism: Plusia festucae; assembly: GCA_950381575.1. Taxonomy (NCBI): domain Eukaryota; kingdom Metazoa; phylum Arthropoda; class Insecta; order Lepidoptera; family Noctuidae; genus Plusia; species Plusia festucae. Next base: position 4,009,367 of record OX494453.1, on the reverse strand, counting down.
CATTGCCTCAGAATTCCGGCTGAAATTCTGGAGCAACGATTCACAATACAGCAGTCCAGCCTATCGGCAATCATGCCCAGTACGCTGTTGGAGCTGGCCCGCACGCGGCGCACCAAGGATACACATCTTTTTCGCATTCGCTATATATCATTTTATTTATTTTACCTGAGACGATACATCAAATTCTGACGCGTTCTGAAAGACACGACTGAACAGTGATGGATGTTTTATAGCATACGTCAGGGATGGAATAAGAGATAGATGGAAATAATGAATGAATCTGTTACTATGGAGCCGAGATTGGCTTATTGAGGACTGACTGAGATTATTTTTGATATATTTTCTATGATGCATTTTCAAGGATTAAGTAAAAAAAAACTAAATATTTTTATTTCGAATAGACCTTTTCAGGTACTTTCGAAACGTTCAATGACGCTAGTTGCGCGGTTTCAAGTTACTTATAAAGAATTGTTAAACGGATTCTATCGCCGTTTATTTTAGTTCTCGACGTAACAACATCTTAGCAGGTGGTATGGTCACGGCAGGCTGTGGTGGTATTTGTCTTGACGGGAAATTTTGCTCGTTCTTATAAATATGTTCATATTTGTATTAATCATTTTTGTTCCGACATAAAAAATAAACCGCGATAAAATCCGTTTAAAAATTAGTTTTATTTCAATGTCGAATATTCGCGTAAACCTCAGAAAACAACATTATTTTTTTTTATAGAATATTAGTAAATACTAGGTAAATTTAAAGTTATCTAATTTCTATATGTATTCGTCAAAAATATTTTCTAATTTTTTTAGATAAAGGAATGTCAATAAAATCATATTATGATCTAAATAGTTCGAAAGGAGTGGTTTTGTGTTTCGGCTAGAATGCGTTAGTGGGTGGAGTCAAGTGAAATAATTAATTATTCAAAATTGAGTGAAATAATATCATAAAAGTTTATGATCAACAGACTTGCGTATTTTTTTTCAGAGTCCAGAGTTTAGAAATAAAAAAAAATTGGGGAAGTATTTTTTGCATTTTCGTAGTAACGAATATCTACTTAGATACAGCAAATTTAAGTTAAGGAGTGGGGTCTCGCCACGTTTCCTGTGGCTATTTTCGCCTACATAACCAAACGTCAGTTACTTGGGTAACGAGTCGTATGTTAAAATAACGGTTTTGGATGACGTCTCGTTGACATTTTAACTTTTCGTAATAAAACGATCAATTATCTGAAATAAAGAACCGGTCCTAAATGCATTTCTACTTTTCATATCAAGTTTTTTTTGGTTTTAAGCTGGTAAAAAATATGCATTACGCATACACCCTCATGGGGGAATGCCCCCTCCATTCCCCCCGGTTATACCCACTAAAATAACCCAGCGGTATGCCCACATCGTCTGAGTGGAGGGGGACTGGGAAACCAGCGCACCCTTTACGTCTAGCCTTACGGCGTAACCTTTTTATTGGAATGGTGATTTAATTAAACCATATACATCTCTATTCGAAATTCACTCAACTATTCAGAATTCGTCGAACAATTAATCTTGTTTGTAAAACAATCGCGTGAGGCCATAACTTAATTATTACAGTTGTTTCCAACCTCACCCAATTTGAGTAAATAGGTAGGAACTACTAACTGAACGGTTAATAGGGTAAAGTTTGATTTATATTCTTTGTATTGTAGTTAATTGAATTGTTTACTGCTGTTTCTATGTGATATTCTTAATCATTACTTATTTTTTTAAACGAAAGTAACTCTATTTTGTTGCCTCTGTGTGTTACGCAATCACGTCTAAACTACTGAACCGATTTCAATAAAATTCGGTACGAAGATAGTCTAGTCCAGGAAGAACATAGATATTTTTTTCTATGATAACCAACACCCACCGCGCGAAGTCGAGAGTGACTGCCTGTCTGACCTCCACAACCCATATTACAGATTCCTTGCATCCTGGGTATCATCATAATAAGATTCTTGCAAAATGTAAAAAACATCCTGATTTATTTATTACTAGCTTCTGCCCGCGACTTCGTCTGCATGGTCTACAGAATTGGGTCCAAAAAGAAATGAAAAATGTGAAAATAATGAAAAATGGAATAAAATTTTCACCCATATTATAGCTTGCGCTGTAATAGAGAAAGTACCAAATTTCAAAGCGGTCCACTTTGAAATTTGGTATTTAGCTTAGAAACAATTTTAAATTTTCCCCTGGGGAACTACTTAAGGAAGCGGGATAAAAGGTGGCCTATGTTCTTTTTCATGTCAAAGTTTTTGCGTGATTGAGTAACAAACATCCACACTTTCACATCTATACATCTATACATCTATACATCTATACATCTATACATCTATACATATTAATAAAATCGTAAACGACCAGTGTCTGTACATTGAATATTTTAGAAAAAAAACTACATACACACGGTCTATTCAAGTAACGGAAGCCGATTTTTTTTTTTTTTTAATTTTTGTCTGTTTGTCTGTGCGTTTGTACGCGATGATCTCAGAAGCGACTGAATTGATTTAAATGCCGTTTTAATTGACGTATTGCTTCAACTTTCCCATAACATTTAGTAGTTGTTTCATCGAAATCGGTTCATAAACAAAAAAGTTATGTACATTTGAATCAATAGAAAGCGATATCGGCGACACAAAGTCCAATTTAGGATGAGCTCTCATCAATATGGTCGTCCATATTGAATAGGGATCAAACCTTAAATTTACTCAATCTCAATTCATCTGTACATGTAATCTTTGACATATAAATAACAAAGTAACCATGGCGAAAATAACGTTTCCATAGCGATCAGTTTATTGAAGTATGAGTAACTATTCTGCCGTGCAGGCCCTAAAGTGCAGTATGAGGAAAAAAGCGGTTTCGAGAAAACAGCGAAAAACTTTTTAACACTGTTTTTATTTATATTATTAATGTGTATGGTGGATATTTTTATTGCTAAGACGACTAAGTGACAACAAAGATGGTATTTACCAAATAAAATGATAATTTTGTATATTAGATTTTAAATAAAATGTATTTTTTTAAAATCATAGCAGTTACTGCACGCAAAAAGTTACATATATGCAAATTAAAATGCGGTAAAAATACTCGATACTACAAAATCTTTGATTTTTTTGCTACTTTGCAGACTAATTTGCAGTATAAGACTTTCTTTACTGCATTTTAATTTGTTCCTTGAACTAATTGCACATGTAGTATATAACAATTTCCTCAAACTAACGAGTATTTTTTAGGTAGGAATTCACAGAAAAAATGGCGATATGATGTGAGATATTTATTAATGATATTAATATAACTATATACACATATAACTTATTATAATAAAAATAAAACTATACTAAACCAAAACTTATAATATAAATTAAACTATACTAAACTACCGATAATAAACAAAGCTAAATAAAAAATTGGAAACTTATTAACCATTATCAACTAAAATTGATTGATAATGGCTAACAAGCATCCAAGAATTCATCGTCATCTTTGTCAATGACGGGAAACGTGCCCAAAAGGCTGGCAGCATAGCCACGTTGAATAGCAATACTGATTCGCTGTGCCAAAAACATGCCATGGTTATGGTCATGGGTAGTGTCGACCAAACCTTTTGCGAGTTCCTTAAAAAGAACTCGTGCACCTGGTCGCCATGTCCCGAGCGTCTCAACCCCAAACGGCTCAAAAATATAATTACCTATCAGGTTATTATATTTTCGCCGTTTAAGGGTTTCCGCGGCTCCAGCAGCAGTAACCAGAGGCCCGATTCCCTTTCTCCCACAGCCAGGAGACGAGCACGCTCTGCACTTCTGCAGTATTGATTGACGTTTCAGTTAATTCCTTACGTATCAAACTACAAAGCGGCTCATCCCACTGCCTCTGAGAAGAAAGTTGTTTGGGTAGATCCGTGCCCGGGCAGGACAATTTCCAGCTATTTACTGCTTCAGTCATGCACAGAATCTGACAACCAACGAGAAGATCCTAAGATTTCCCTGGTCAACCTTTCAGTATTGTGAACCGAAGACAGAAATGCTGGTAGGCCTAAACTAGAAACTTTACGAACACCCAGCCCTCCAAAACGGATCGGCAAAGTGGCTTGGGACCAAGCACGGTCATCCAGAATCACTTTGAACATCAACGTTATGGTGGACCGGATAATTTAACGAAACGAAATATGTAAATTTAGGGCTGAAACAAAAAAAACGAATTAAAGTGATAGCAGAATGCAATGAAATTTTAAAAAGTCTATCTGGACCCGATTTTATTTCCGGAGCAATTGATTTGATTTTTTGTAGTGTAGATTGTCCATCAATATACTTCAGATTAGGGATATAAATTTCGCATTTAGTTGTGTTTAAATCTAAACCTATTGATTGAAATTTATTCTTTAAAGTTGTGTAATCATCGGCTATTGTGTTAATATCACCTCCTAGGGTTCCGTCATCTAGGTACCAAACGTTAAATTTTGACTTTAGTTTCCTAATATGTAATTGCATGAATGGCCAAACTAAATATGACCGGCCCGAGTGGATCTCCTTGTTGGCAGCCTACAGCGGAATTCAAAAGTTTGTTCTTATAAACTAATTTGGTAGGGCTTCTATAACATTGCCAAAGAAAACTGTAAATTTTGGGAGTATCAGATTTAACTTCTGCCAACAAGGTGTCTCTGTTAATGGAGTTAAAGGCATTCTTCATATCAACTTTTAAGATAACCTCACTTTTCCCGTAAGACAAAAATGTGGAAAGTACGTGTACGGCAGCTTCACAGCCTCCTTTTGAGCCAAAACCTTATTGAAGGGGCTGGAACTTATCTGATAAAAATTTGTTGTAATACTTACAACAAATTTTTGCTGCCCTACGCCTATATGTTAACAAACGGCAATAGGACGAATGCCGCCGTCCTTTTTTCGAAGAGTGCAGAGGTTAGCTCCATAAATCGTATCAATGGTCCTTACCTACCAGCATTAAATTAGTCAAAGCCGTAAAATCCTTTAAAAGCGACTCACCAGCTTCACCAGCAGTGAGACCGTCAGATCTTTTAAGCGTTGAGCAACTTCGGATATCTCAAGGTTCGTAACCTTGAGAAATCCGAAGCAAACACAAAACACGCTCCTCGAAGAGCTTTCGCTGCCTACACTGACGCGGCGCAGATGTCTTCCTTCCATGGCAGCGATGAATTACACGATTCATTGAACGAGAGAGATAGCGATAAATTCTGACTAGAATGCAGTAAAATAGGAATTGAACTGCAGTGAAATTACTAAAATCGTCCAAGTTACCAATTATAATGCAGTAACAGAGTCTCGTACTGCGTTTTAATTAGCATTTATGATATTTTCATCTTTGAAAAATACAGACTATACTGCAGTAAATAATGAACATACTGCACTTTAGTTGGTTTTCACGATATAAACTTACTTAATAACACTAAATAAAAAACCACATTTTAGAACTTTGCCGCATTTTAATCTGTAGTTCCTGTGAAATAAACTAGTGATCAACCTTGCAGTATTAATACTGTTGGTACAAAAACTACTTACTGCGTTTTAATTTATATGCCTTAATATTTTTTTGGGTGTAGAATACTGATTTTTTGTGGTAATATAGATATTTACTGCGTTTAACTTGGTAAAGTGACGGATCGTGGCAGGCGTAACTGCTATAACTGTATTTTAGTTGGTATTGTAATATATTTAGACATGCAAAGTTAAGTTACTGCTTTCACAAATTTGATTTTTTAACCGTTTAAAGCATCCTAACAAAAAACTGATTAGATCTTTATGTTCCTTATAACGTGTCCATTAAGGTTCAATATTCAACAAAAAATGGCAAAAAAGCCTGTTACTGCGTTTTAGGGTCTGCACGGCAGTATTTACGAAGCTTACAGTAGTATTAAACAGCTCGGTGGTTGTACGATAGGAAATGTGAAATATCTTGCTGCATGTTCAAATCCTGATGTTACTACATATTTTGTTTTATATTATTTCTAGCACCGACTTTCTTACAGAATTTTAAATGTATCGAGCTAACCCTTTTTGAGGTTTTATATAATTTTTTTTTTAGTTTGTAATTATTTACACAGGTGGTTATTACTTATAAGAAATATTATAAAAACAGTTCCAATACTTTAAAACGCTCAAGATAGCTTGCTGCTCATGTAATGTTTGATGCCTGATCGAGACAAACAAAAATGTATAAAGCTTTTACAATCACAGTTTACTTTTAAACAGGTGAAGTTCATAGTCAGTTAGAAAATATATAAGTCCACCATCTCAATCCCGCAATTTCTGCGAGTTACTTATGAGAAACCAAATTTTCAAATACCTGTAACAGTCGACTTGAGAGATCTAAAGCGCATTCAGTGATTCAGTCAGTCATAAATATTTTTCACAAGCGTACCTATTGCGACTGATCAACGCACGTATTTGAATCTCGCATCGACTACTGATAAATGCCTGTGTTTGACGAGATCTGATGGCAAACTGCTAAGCTGGCATAAATAAATATACAGGATAATTATAGCGCCCGTTCCAGCTTTTTTTTCTGGTCATTATTATTATTTATAAACTATTATGGATGTATTTATCTAGACACTATTTACGGAAATTCACGAGATCTCTGATTTTCGTAAATTCAGCTTTGGTCAAAATGTGCACGTCAAAATTACATTCTACCATTTCCCATGCTGTTGAAGTAAACTTCCTTTTTCACCGGTTACAGCTGTAGATACCAATTTTACTGAATAATACGTACATTTTGGTAAGAATGGTTATCAGGATTGTTATGACCAACAAAGACCATATAATTATGACCATCGGACAGTCGTGTGGATGTAAACCCGTCCAAACTGCCTGACCCTGGATTCCAATCTGAAACATCGCTCACGGTAGTCGCAATTATGAACACTAGAATTACGAGGCAACTGTCATGGAAATTGCATAAAATACCGGCCTATAAACGTCCCACTGCTGGGCACAGGCCTCTTCCCATAAAGAGAAGGAATTTAATGAGAATTGATCTGGCTTGCTCATTGCGGGTTGGCGATTTCAGATTCAAATTTTTGGAATCCAGTTTTCCTCACGATGTTTTTCTTCACCGATTGTCATGTATGTCACATTGGTACTTGCCTGGGTTCAAACCTGCAACCACGGTGCATGCGAATCCGGTCATTGAACCGTTAGGCCACCACGACATGGAGACATGAAAATTACATATTTAGCTGGAAATTGTTTATACGCATTTAGCGTTTTGGTGCCGCTTTCAACTTCCCAGCCGCCTGCAGTGATCCTCCCTTTTGCTCTATTCCAGTACCGTAATGCAAAATTATCAGCAAGGGTAAACAGGACTGTCTGGTATAATACAAAAAGAAAAGAACCAGGAAATGAATTCCCTTCTCTTTTGGTCGTTTGTGGACACCATAGTAATATTTTGAACAGTGGACATCGAAAAACCTTCTTTCTAATGAGCTATTTTTGCTCACAGCTATATTGACACTCGGCTTAATATCAAACTCAAAATAAATATCGTCGAAACAATCCTTTAAACGTTCAAAGGAAGCTGCTATTACACAGGTGTATTTTTTAAGGCCATTTGAAGGGAACGTTAAATACCTAATGGAGATAGCAAACGCGATAAGTCGATAACATTTCTTTATTCTTTTAACATATAAATTGAAATCTATTTCATTTTCAGCTGCATCCATAAGTTTTTAATAATCTGTTTTGCACACCCGGGAATCGAACATTCTAAAATGCGTTAAATCACACCCTGTACTGTTATAGGATCATCAACAGGGACAATTATGAAGATCGAATCATTTCAACAAACACGGTTAATTACCTATATGAATGGTAAACCCGTGCAATCTTAACTTATAAACGTGTCAATAGGCAGAAAAAGCACCTTTTTCTCAACGGTTGATCGAATTTGTCATGTGACAGTGAAAAATTTACATCTTACCAAAAATACCTAACTGTAAAGGAGTTACGAAGGGTGTGTATGTGTATATAACTACAAAATTAGTAAATTCAGTTAAATTCACAAAAAAATCGCGAGCTAATACAAACATGTAACTAACTACAAATATTTCTGACTCTAGGTCCCGCAATCTTATTTGTGTATAGTAGTCTACAGAAGAACATTTATCTAACGAACAAAAATACATCTTTCGTACAAAGCCTACATTTATTATTTATTTAAATATTTATCTTCTACCTACGTAGGTACTCAATAAGCAATTTTGTTTTGAGATTTTGAGAATCAATTTTGATGATATAATTATGGCGTATGGGACCACGTGTTATGTTAACCCAATCGATACAAAAAAATATTGAAATTGATCAATTGATCAATTATAAAATTCCCGAGGTATCGCGTAACAAACGAAAAGAAAATATCAGTCGACTTGAGCCATCTAAAGCGCACCCAGTGATTTCAGTCAAAATATTTTTACACACTTATAGGTACCTATTACGACTGATCAACGCGAACAACGTCGCGGGTACAGCTAGTTTATAATATTAGTAGGATATTGGCGAACATACATCAACGTTTTCAAATAAAATTCTCACATCTATAGTCCAAACATCAGTAAAATGTACATACCATTATGTTTAACTATGAATACGGCTGGCCGTCGGCGCGCGGTCATGGCAATTTAGCGCTAAAAGCAATTAAATTACAGCGCTGTAAAATTGCTAACAGTTTGGACGTCACTGCGTTGTCAGCGATTAAAGCGATAATTGAATCAATAAAGCGATGTTTATTGCAATGCATAAGATGTAGTATTGGCTCCATAATTATTTATTTAGTTCTAAAGTTTTCAGGTATTTGCGTAGGCTAGATTTTTTAAACCGAAGAATTGTTTTAGTTTACAAGAAATTTCTACAAATTACGAAGATAATTTTTAAGCAAATCTCAAAGCAAAAGTTAAGGAATAGCTATTCAAATTGCCAATCATTTATTATGTAAGTCTTCAGAGACAGCATCAGTACAGTAGGATAAAGAAACAAAATCACATCGATGCGACATGATTATTTTTTATGAAGACTTTGGAAATAACACTGATTACACATTAAAATAATATATAAAAATATCATTACGAATGCATTTTTTATTTAAATTCTCGTTCCATCATCATAATGAGTATTTCGGGAGTTTTGGGAGGGTGTTTGTCTTTTGTTACTATATGAATGAACAAACAACATGACGTCATACGAAAACCAAACCGCAACTGTATCAGCACTATACTCAAAGTTTCCTATACTTGAAGCACGAACTAAATCCATTACGACAGAAAATCAAACACGTATTCACAACAACTTCAGCTTTCGACGAGTATACGTGCTATTAAGGGCAGGTCAGTAGATCTTAGCTTACGGCTATACGAGACAAACTGGTAAATTGCCGTACTGGAGCGAACTTTGTTTGGTAATCGGGTTCTGTAGGGAAATGTATATCTGTGTAGTGAACGTGTGATGCAAAACATTGAGAAGTAATAAATAGATACTCTATTGAGTGTAATCATAGATTGAGTGTACTAAATGGAAATAAAAGCAATGATAGTTATATTATTTTCTGAGGTTTACGCGAATATTAGACATTAAAATAAAACTAATTTTAAATCGCGATAGAAAACGTAATTTGGTTTAGCCTTAATTTTTCTATCGGTAGGTATCACATAATAAGAAAAAAAAAACACCAAATCACCTCCAAATCGTTGAGATAAAACCATTTTAATTCTTCATTTTTTATCAAAAAAGAGAATAAAAAAATATGTATTGCTGTACAATACAAATTTGTAAAAAAAAAATATATTTTTTATTGAAATAAAACTACTTTAAAACGGATTCTATCGCGGTTTATTTTTGATTATAGTTCCCGACGTTTCAGCGCCTTTGCAGGTGTCATGGTCACGGGCCGACTGAGAAAACAATATATTTTTATTATAATAAATAAAAAATGCGAAAATAAATATAATAATACATTTAAAACAACACAAATATTACCATCACTCTATTTAAAACCGTCCAAAAAATCAAAGACCATTCTATGTCCAAATTAAGTAAGCCCTGTACTAAGCTTCAAAGAGCAAAAAGATCCTTTAACAACGTCAAACCGAACCCGGAAAGCCAGTTAATACCCACCTTAAGGTAACGTCGCCGATCCCAGGGTAATTAATTTTAATCCAAAAGGCTTACATTACAAAAATATTAAAGGTATATTTTGTTTGAACATAAAGCTTCCCTCGTCTACAATGTAATTTGCTTTTTCAGCACGTACTGTGAACATTATTTTCATTGGGTGTTGATATATTTTTCTACTGTGAATGCTAATCAAGTTGGCCTATTAATATTTCTGTAACAAACAAAAAAGTCACTATGGTAAGGTTTAATTTGAAGATTAAACCCGTATACTGAAACACCAAATTAACTTTAAGATGATCTAAATATCTAACTTTATTTTTTATTCATTATTCTTTTAAAAAAAAACGACGCCCGCACTAAGGAATTTAATCCTTGTGTCGCGGGGGTTTCACAAACATTCAAAACACATGCACAAAAAGCACCCAGACTTGGAACAAGTATGATGTAGATCATCTGTAGATCACACAAATGCTTGTCCCATGCGGGGACCGAACCCGCAGCACGTCGCGCACAGTGGTAATTAGCGTGGTGACCTATACCACTCGGCCATCCGTGCAGTCAACTTTAAGATGTTCTTAAATGTCTGACTGTCGCTACTTTACATGTTGAAGTGACAGAGACAGCATGAGACTTAACGGCGGCTTCAAACTGATTGAAGTGTCAGTAGTCGGCTATAAGACTTATTTTGTTAAATTTGCTCAATCAATAAACTATTTAATTATTAGCTGTATCCGGGACTCAGCCCGGGATGTCCGCGTCGGTATTGGATATCGCAGCAAAAAGTAGCCCATGAACTTTCCTAGGCACACGACTGTTTTTGTACCAAATTGTATTTAAATATGTAAGTAGTTCATGCGTGATTGCGTAACACACAGACAGACAAAGGTACTCTCGCATTTATTTATTTATTTTTAATATTAGTTGACCCTTTAAATAACAGCTGACATATTTTTGTCTCGCAGAGTCCCTCCACCTCATATGCATCATTCAGTTCTCGTTCTCGTTGGGTTATCGGAACAAAAATAATATTTTGTGATAATCCAGATCTAATCTAGAATCTATTTGTTTTCAAATCCATTCAGTAGTTTATGCATGATAGAATAACCAAAAAAGCGAGGGAGCAACAGAAGAAAAAATGAAAGGGGCTCGTGGCTAAGTGTAAGCCATACGGTTTGACCAATAAAGGTGAAGCCGCTATCACCGCGGTTTTTCAGTAGATGGGTGACCATTTGTAAACATACCGAGACCCTCGATGCCTTGGAAAGCACGTTAAGCCTTTGGTACCGACTGTCATACGATGATGTTTGACGTTAAATGATTACAATTCTGTCAACCAGTTTTTATGGGATACTGTACAGTATTACCCAGTAAAATGAGTTGTGGAGGTCAGATACAGAAGACAAATATATGCTGTGGATTTGCATTAAATTTTATTGTTCAACTAAAATGTATAAGCTAATATGGTGACTAGGAAGTGGATGTATTAAGGGGTCCAAAATTCAAAATGGTTGAAGCAAAGGAACCCTCTATACATTCCTCTATAGAAATGAAGATGTCTCAGAATTTCAGTAGATTTTCGCAGTCTCAATCTACACAATTGCTCCATTATTGGCCTTTGCCAGCTTTCATCTTGGAACGGAAAATCTTATGGCTGCTTCGGAAAATGCACTGCTCCATGCAGCATATTGGCGGAAAGCCGTATTGCAAGTTAGATTTAATGAACTTAAAGGATAAAAGAAGCTTATAATAATAGTTATGTATAACATTAAAATTTTCCGAAGTCGTGCTTATTAGTTTGTCAGCTCCATATTATTGTAACGATTTTTTTAAATCTTTGGACAGCTCACGCGCGGCCATCTGATCCCAAACTAGGCAGAGCCTGTGCTATGGCAACCAGACAACTGATAAACTTACTTAAATATTTCTAGATATATACATATCATAGATAAATAACACCCAGACACAGAACCGATGATCGTGCTCATCACACAAAGATTATTTTGTCCTGGGTGGGAATGGAACCAACGACCTCCGGCTTAGCAGTCAGTGCCACTAACAACTAGAACAAAAGGTCCGTCGATTACGAGTATCTATAATAGAACACGAGTATAATAAAATTAAAATCTACAAACCTGAAATGTATTTTACTGGCATATGTTTTTTACTTGAAACTAAGTTCTGTTATAATACGCGCTTACAGGTAGATAAATCATTTGAAAATCTGCATCGGAAACCAGTGGAATAAAACAAAATTAAATTCTTGACATATGTATAATAAAGGATCCAAAAAAACTTAAATATACAAAACAAATATAATTTTAGTAAATTTATACATAAATTAACAAAAGAACGTCATTCATATTCTTGAATATAAGTCATCAATCCAATTTTAAATCCTAAACTTACATTTTATATTTTCGGAAATTTCTTGTCCCACATCATGACAAAGCCCTCCTTTATATTTTTTTTTCATAAATTCGACAGCTCGGACGAAAATAGAAAACAAAAGACGTACACATAAAGGTATTTCTGAGATCGAATGGCAGTGACTTCCCTTAAATTACCTTGTATTCAACGGATCCTGATTGGCTTGGAAGTCGACACTTACCAAGTAGAATTAGGGAGACGTCTGTAATTATGGCACACGTGCCGCATGTGAGGTAATAATAATAATAATAATAATAATAAAAATCATTTATTTGGACCAACAAAGTTTTACATTTTATAAACCCACCAAACTGCGTATTAACAGTTTGTCGGCGGGATTAGCGCTTAATTATAACAATTGGTTCAAATGCAATCTACTTAGTTATTTTTACATCTAGAACTAACTAAATAAAATAATAAGTCAGTGGGTATTTTCACATTTTGCGACCACTGTTTTAAGGAGAACCGTCTTTAATTTATTTTTCAATGTTCGTTTACACATTGCCTTATTGTTTCTCAACATTTGGTACTTATTGAAAAGTGTAGGTATTAAATACCTGTTGGTTCTTTTGCCATAGTAATTTTTTACGGTTGGTCGAACGAGTTTCCGTTCTAGAATAGAATAGAATAGAATAGAATAGAATAGAATAGTTCTTTATTTGCACAGAAAGTAGGTACAAGATACAGATGTTATATTATAATGAGACCCTTATACAATCTACCATAGATTAGGCATGCAAAAAACACAAATTTGAAATTCAAGTCGCTTAATAACAATTTTTACACCAGCAACAAAAGAATAACATACTTATAAACATTATTATTTTTCAGAAATTGGTCACAAATTGAATCATAAATTTAACAATGTCAGCAACATAACAATTTAATAGATGTGTCAAAAAAATTAAGATAGTTGAAATAAATTCAAATACAGTATTAGATTAATTACAACATTAAAATAACAGATTAAATTACAAATAAAATGTCAAAGGATAAATTGAAATATATATGTATGTCAGAATTAGATTAAATTTTATCACTCAAAAATTCGGAAACTGAATAATAACATTTACTAATTAATAACATAGTCAACTTCTTTTTAAAAAGTTTAATAGTCTGATTTTTTATTACATCTGGTATTTTGTTGAATATGATCGGACCCATGCCTAAAACGCTTTTTCTTAACAGTGCAGTTTTATATCCACCAACACGTAACATATTTTTATATTGCCTCCTTATTGGCCCCTTTCTACTTTCTGACACTGTATTAAAAAGATGCATATTTAATTTTACAAACACAGCTATTTCTAAAATGTAAAGCGATGGAAACGTTAGTAATTTTAGGGATTTAAATATAGGTTCACAGCTATCCGTGACTTTCATATTGCACATTGACCTTATACAGCGTTTTTGAGCCTTAAAAACCTGTTCCCTTAAGCAACAATTTCCCCAGAATATTATCCCGTATCTCAAAATCGACGCCACCAGACCATGATATGCTAGTAATTTTGTCGGCATGTTAACTTTCCTGGACAAATTAAAAAGTACATACGCAGTAGAACTTAGTTTTTTGCATACTTCTTCTGCTTGTGGCTTCCACGTTAGTTGGCTATCTATGAGTATGCCTAGGAATTTCGCAACTTGTACTTGGTTTACCATTTGACTGTTATAGTGTAGGTTTAAAGCTTGGGGTGGTAAACGTTGATAAAAATGCATTAAGTTTGTCTTTGGTATATTAATTATTAAATTATTTTTGTTAAGCCATTCCACAATGTTATTAAGAGTGTTATTTATATCTTGTTCATAAGTATTTATGTCTGTGCATTTAATAAGAGCAGTGCTATCGTCAGCAAACAAGACCAACCAAAGTTCTCTAACGCTTCTAGTGTTATATTTATTTTGCACACGTATTTTAAATTGTTCATTGTAGTACTGTTCTAGAACCAACAGGTACTCGACCTTTTCATGTACTGGAAGCACCTTACATGAAACAAAGAGTTTTTCATAATTTTCTTTACAAGCAAGTTTTGTGTGTGAGTTGACAAGATATTTCATAAATCGAATCTGCAGTGATTTTATACTGTTGAGATAGGTTTTAAATGTACGGCCATATGTGCTTAATCCATATGATAGCAGTGATTCGGCGAGAGCAAAATAGATGACTCGCAGCGTTTTCCTGCTCATCGGTGCCTTTAAGATATAAAACTTGCTTAAAACTGCCCTAAGCCTTGTACACACTGTATCCACCTGTGTTTTCCAGTTCATGTTACAGTCCACCCACAGACCTAGATATTTAAATTTACTCATATATTCCAACTTTTGACAAACACAATTGACATTTTTAACGTGCATGCACTCATATGTGTGACCCACGATACCTATATCCTCACTTTTGACATTTTTTGCCACCAAGTTATGCGGTGAGCGAATATGCATCACTTTCGTCTTATTTAGGTTAAGAATAATACCATTGTCGTGCGCCCACCTTGTGATATTATCGAAGTCTGCCTGCAGCACAGCCCTGACCTCCTGTATATTCTTAGAGGAATACATAAGGCACATGTCGTCTGCGTACATGTATACCCGACATTTTTCTACCACATTACTGACACTATTGACATGCATGACATAGCCAACCGGACCATAGACTGAACCAGTCGGAACACCTAGCTGCACCGTCGCTTCTTTGCCCGCAACACCAGAAATGTAGGTCTGTAAGGTTCTTCCACTTAGGTAACTGCGGAACCACCTATTTGTGGGACCCCTGATCCCACACTCATCCATAGCCTGCAATAGTACCTCATGATCCAGGGTCTCGAAGGCTTTTTTATAATCAATGAACAGTGCCAGGACCTGGTGGCCGTTGTCAAGACTACTATTCATGTCTTCGGTGAACTGTGATAGCGCTGTCATGGTACTTCGACCCTGTCTGAAACCATGCTGTACATCCGCTAGTATACTATTTTTCTCTAAGAATTCGCTCATCTGGCCGACTACTATCCTTTCAACTATTTTGTTAATAACCGATAAGATCGCTATAGGCCTGTAGTTAGCGTAGACTGAGTGAGCTGCTTATAAATGGGCCTTATAAGTGCTTTTTTAAGTGGACTAGGATATTCCCCCTTTGACAAACACAGGTTAATAAAGTGCGACAAGACAGGCGAGATCTTATTTTTAATTGTTTTTAAGTCTATAGCTCGAATGCCGTCACTGCCTGGCGCCTTATCACTGCTCAGCTGATCGATAACTTTACACACTGCATAAGCGGTTACCGGCCTATAGCGAAATGTTACATCACTCACCTTAACATACTTAGATCTGTCTAATAATTTAACACTGCAATTATGCTTAATTGACATAATTTCATTAGTGAAGGTATCTGCAAAATGACTACATATGTTATACATGGAATCAGTATCTCCAAAGTATCTTTTAATAACATCGTCTATATTTGCTTTTTTTCTACCTGTCCAACTATTAATTTTGTCCCATATTTTTTTGGGGTCTCCGTTACATTTCTTAATTTCTTCCTGCCGATACCTATTTCTTACTTTAAATATTAATTTGTTTACCTTATTTCTAAATCGTGTGTAATTTAGTCTTTTCGTATTATTTTTAGGTGCTTCTTTCCACTCTCTGTATAACCAATCCCTACGCCTCAACATTTCATTTAAGGCTCTGTTCATCCACGGTTGTGTCACACGTTTATTATTCTTTGGCACTAGTATCTTACTATTTTTATAAATATTATCAAAAACATTATGTAACTTACAATACACAGTTGTTGGGCAATGAATTAACAACAGTTGAGACCAATCGTAATCTGTGATCTGCTTAACCACTAGCTTATTATTAATCACATACCTAGTGTCCGAGTTCTTACTATCAGTGCAGGGTTGCGTCACATCTAACGGTACCGATACGCCAACCACGTGATGATCCGACATAAAACACTCAATAACAAACGAATGGTAGTCTCGTAGCTGTCTTGCGCGCACCCATATATGATCGATACACGACACTTCTCTTACACCCGCGACGATAGCCTCTCGTGTCACCTCCGTATCGGGTATTACGCACTGTAGGCCTAGTCCACACAGGCAGTCCCTATACTTTGACACTTGTTGACTCTCACCCTCTCGTAATAGATTTAAGTTGACGTCACCTAGCATGAGGACTTGCTCGCCCGCTGGTATCCTCTTGATTATTTGCTCGATTTCATCAACGAATAACAATTTACTCTTTTTTGGTGGTCTGTAGACCGCAATTACATTTATAATTGTCTGGTTAACAGTAAGTTTACCATGTAGTCCTTCCAGTGAGCTCGTTAGTGTTTTGCTCGCATTGAACATAAGGTACTCCTGCACATAAATAAGCACACCCCCTCCTCTCGTATTTTCCCTCGTGTTCGCAAATAGATTATACCCTTCTATGTGGTATAATGCCAACTCGTTCTCCTTAATGTTGACCTCTGTCAGTAATAACATTCCTATCTTTTCAGCACAATTATTTACAAAGATTTGCAATTCATCAAAGTTTTTTCTTAACGATCGTATATTTAAATGTGCTATGTGTAAGTATTTATTGTAGCTAGTTATGCATTGAGTCCAAGTCCTCACTGTTTTAAATCTGGTATATTGACATTCGAACGTAGCAATTGTATCGAAACGATCCACTTTTTCTTGTTAATTGCCTAGCTCGCTTTGTTTACATCGCAATATGTGTGCGTGAGGTATATATAATAATATGTAAGTGCCAACAACATCTAGCTACCTGCCGTATCTATGCCGCATTCTAAGAATTGCTCAATATCACGTTCACTCCTAATTGACATTATTTTCTTTTGGTCATCACTTTTCCTTATGAGTATCTTTCCATCCTGTACCCATATGTATTTGTAGGTTTTTTTTAGTTGGTTTTTAGTAATCCATAGTAGATTCCTTTTATATCTTGTGAGATTCTCATTTATATAAATACGATTCATATTATTTGTTCCATAAATATCACCATTCGTTAAGTATTTTTTGCGACTTCCAATCCACTTATCACGAGCCTCTTTTGTTCTCAGCGTTACAACTACTGGTAGCGGTTTGTTGGCGTCTGATTTTTCACGGCCTACCCTCTCTGCGGACTCAATCTGACTAACGTCCATCTGTAGCTTATCAGCGATCTGAACTATTATTTTTGTCATATCTTCTTTTTCTTTCTTCTCTAAACCCGCTATTTCCACCTTTTTCTCCTTGTGCTTTTCTTCTAGCTCGTTCACACGTTCTTCTAGTGATTTATTGCACCTTTCTAAGTATGAATTCTTATTTTGCAAGGATTTTATTTTTGTTTCGATTGATTTTTGATACTCTATCAGATTATCATACTTTTCTGATACAAAATCAACCAGGTCAGTAAGCTCACTCAGCTTTTTTTCCATCTTGTACACTACATCCATTTTCCTGTTCATGGCGGCTAAGGTCATTGCAATATCTGGTTCTTCAACACTAGGCGAACTTGGATGTGATCCGGGCAGGGAAACGCAGTCCTCACATTTTTCATTTTTGAAGGTAGTTTTTGTGACACACTTTTTATGGAAAACTGCTTGACAAGAACCTTTGCATTTACTGGTCTCATCTTTCGCTATCGATACCACCTTATTGCACTTCTTGCATTTCACCATTATTAATGTATTACCGAGATTACACTTTTTTCAAAATACACGTATTTGGCTGCGGTGGGTCTACGAAACAGCCGTACGCCAAGCGCGCGCACGCACAACTGAAAAACTAGGTAAAGAGTTTCCATCGAACAAATTATGTGAACACAAAATTGCTCAAGTTTCTACCACGTGATATTAAAGGGTTGACTTGAAAACCCCATAGGGGTAGATACCTAACATCATAAGTAACAAAATTTGTTCTTTTTATAATTTGTTAGATTTTTTTATCATTCTTCATACATCAATATCAAATATAACGCTCTTGCGCTTGAGTATGGAAAAATAATCGCGAATGAACGTTGACTAAGTCTTATAAACATTAGATACGACGACCATCCGCGGTCGAGTGGCGTACACACCGGTTTTCAAGGTGTCGCCAGCTCTGAGGTCCCGGGTTCGATCCCCGGACGGGTAAATGTAGAAAAACACTTTTCTACATTGTTTTGGGTCTGGGTGTTTGTGGTACCTTCGCCTCTTACGACTCCCGCTGGTAGGTAGAGGGTTTTGTTCTTAGCCTCAACCCCACGGCTAATATAAAGCTGATAATCAATATAATTATGTAGGTATATAGGATTATTTTAAAAGGAGTGCGGTTATTATACTTGATTACGAAGTAATCAAGTGCATAAAACTGAACTACTTTTCCCAAGGAACAGGCCGAATTCTTAAAAATAAAAATCAACTTTTCATATAAACATGTCACGTGAGAGACCATTAACTTTTCTAATGTTACTTCATACGTTTAACATAACTGTTAGTTGTTTCACATGACAACATCTGTCAGGTCATATCGTATCTCATAATTATGTCTCTCCCAAATACTAATAATCAGATAAAAATACCGACTATATTAACTACAATAGAAATAACACACACATCAGAAAAATAAGTACCCACTGCTTTTGGTGTCTCTGTTTATAATTAAGGGTCCATTTAAAATTAAGGACAATATGATATCATTACGGTCTTTGATTATTTATGGTACCTACCATTATTGTGTGAATGCTCGTTCATTTATGCGGATACTAGCTTTTGCCCGCGACTTCGTCTGCGTGGAGTTCAGAAATGAGTCCAAAAAGAATTAAAAAATGTGTAAGTAATGAAAAATGGAATAATTTTTTTACCCGTGTTATAGCTTGCACTGTAATAGAGAAAAATACCAAATTTATAAGCTGTCTGCCCACGGCTAAGCTCGTAAACAATTTTCAATTTTCCCTGGGGAACTATAAGGAATCGGGATAAAAGGTAGTCTATGTTCTTTTCCATGTCAAAGGCTACACATGCATGCCAAATTTCATCCAAATCCGTTGAGCCGTTTTTGCGTGAATGAGTAACAAACATCCAAACAACTAAACATCCATACTTTCACATTTATAATATTAGTAGGATAAATTATTTCTTATCCGTTTTGGAAACTACGCTAGACGTCATCGGGGCTAACCGAGATGAGCATGATCAATTGCTCTGGGTCTAGATGTAATTTACATAAAATATGTATGTGTTTAGAAATATAATAAGTGTATTTATCAGTATACTCAATACTTTATCGTCTTTCCATAATGACAGAGGTGGTATGTTTAAAGCTAACGTTAGGAACATTTATGGACTCTGTTGGGCACAACAATATAATTATATTATAAGAGAAAGGATAATACTGTTTTTCATTATAATTCTGACAACCAATCTTACTATGGGATACTGTATTGTCCAGTAAAATGGACAGTGGAGGTCTGATAGGCAGTCGATCTATGTAAAATACGGTATTCAACTAAATCTGTTAAGACTGGAAGCCAACCCCAACATAGGTTGGGAAAAGGCTAGGTAGAAGATGGGCTAAAAATTATTAGATAATCAAAACATTGTTATAAATTTAAGAATTTTTGTGATTATATCTCACTCTTTATGGTAAAATTGTATTTATTTTTCTTTACCTTGAAACACATGCCAAATCTTCGGCATTATACGTGCGATACATAAACAAAACACGAGATCCTAACGCCGACATTTTTGTTTTGAAAAATTCTGATTTCGGCTCCCGTTACGTGAATCGTTGGAAAACGTGACTTATTTTTTAGGGTGCACGGTATATTTTCGTTTGATAATGTTTCATTCTTAATTAAATGTAATGGTACGTGTTTTGATTACGTCATTGTTTTGTTTCAGAAATATGTGAGCGAATTGACGACTGTGCGGGACTGCGTACCGACCTGCAGCGAAAAAGGTAAAAGACTTTTGTTCTGAATTACAAAATGAAAAAATCTTGTAGTATTTGTGTAGTTAAGCTTACTCTGTGAAATTATTGTTATGATATGTGAATAGAAATATTTGATTATTTATCATCTCAATGCTACCATCTAGTTAATAAAAAAAATGACTTTAATTATATTTTTAAATTAATTTGCTTTGTACATACGATAGTTGCGTGGTGAAACTTTTGTTAAATCGATGAAATTTTCGAATCAAAAATTCCAAAGGTCCTAAAAATCTAAGTATAGGCTTTGTTTATATTTCTGGAAGGACCCCAATATCCGATATCACGACACTTACGTTTTTCAATATATTTCGTCCTACCAATTTCCTAAAACAGAACACCATTCTCTAACACGTGGAAGCCTCCAACACGTTCTCTGAATAGCAAACATATATATTGGGGTGAATATTATGTTTTCCCATGTAAAATAAGCCATACAATATCCTAAAAAGTTGCCAAAAATTTTGTTCGAGGATCCAATAAAAAGAAGAACGCAAATACCCTACCCCTACACTGCATTGTTTTGGGGAAAGAGGTTTTTGTTTATAATTCCAAATTGTCCCCACCCTTCTTAATGGGTTGTTTCCACCCACTTATAAATTATATTTATGCTCACACAGAATTTATGAGACTATATTTTTAAGAAATTGTATTTTGTCTGTTGATTTGAGATGAGGTGGGATGAAAATATTTTTCAAAAATACTTTTGGTAATCTCATTTGCGCTATGAATGAGGTAAGCAATGTTATTTAGCGCATGGGATTATGGTTTTGTAATGCCCATGTATCATCTTTGTTTGTTTTGTAATGCTCATGGCACCGGAACGAGGTAAATAGCAATTAGTTCCAATTTATTGGTTTTCGGTAAAAGGAAATTAATTTTAGATTAAACACCGTTAAGAGTATAATAACGGCCTATAAACGTCCTACTGCTGGGCACAGGCCTCTTGCCATATAGAGAAAGAATGAGCATTGATCACCACGCTTACTCAGTGCGGGTTGGCGATTTCAGATTCAATTTTTTTTGGAATCCAGTTTTCCTCACGATGTTTTCCTTCACCCTTTGTTTATGGTGCCTTAGAATAATTAAAAAAGTACATATAAATTTAAAAAAGTCACATTCGTACGTGCCTGGGTTCGAACTTGCTACCACGAAAATAGTTCATACCCTCCTCAGGCAGTCAAACAATAAGTCTCTTTTGTGCAGTTCGGTGACTTTACCTAGATCTTTATTTATTGAAGTTTGCTGATGGCAGACAGCCAGGTTTTTTCTCATCTTCATCATACTCATCATTAATATTTTGATGAATTTCCCGTCGTTTCATTGACTACCTACAAGATTTAATTACAAAATTTTTCTAAAGAAAATTCCTGTCACCATTATTTTTAATTAACATCAATTTCAAAAATGAAAAGTAATTAATTTGAAATGTAAATTACAGTCTCAATTCAGATTCTATTAATAATGTTAATCTTTGATTAACTTTCCGGTAATCATTGTAAAACCCTTAACCTAAATTCAACTTGTTGAAAACTTTTAATCGAACTAGAATCCTGGACTCAAAAAGATTCATTTCAAGCAAGTAGAGTCAGGTCGCTTCGAAATCGCTTTCTATTCATTACTTTGGCGATAACTTCTTGATAAAATCTATTTGAAGGACTGTTTTAAAGTTTATTTGGAAGATTTTTGCTGTGGGGTGCGCAAGGTAAGCCTTTTTAGTACGAAAGTAATGGCAGTTCAATGTACCCGGGGCATTCTGCAACTCTTCTTTATTATGCTTACGTTGTGCATTTTGATGTGATTGTGGTTTTGCGATCAGTTTATATGGTTCAAAGTAACTTATGTTTAGTAAAGCCAATTCAAGTAACAGACAAGACTGTAAAATCCTTTTTCATTATAAAAGTTTTGCCAATTAAAAATAATACTATTTACTTTAATTCTAGACCATACAAATTGTGATAAATAACAAAATAAAAGTTAACTTCCAGTTTTACTAGATTCGGCTGAATACCGTAGTTAAAATTAAGCAGTATACTTCATTATCTTTTCTTTCTTTAAAAACACTTGTGTTATGGGATCAGAGACAACGAAGGTACCACAAACACCCAGACCCGAGACAATGTAGAAAAGTGTTTTTCTACATTGACCCATCTGGGGATCAAACCCGGGACCTCTGAGCTAGCGAAATCTCGAAAACCGGTGTGTACGCCACTCGACCACGGAGTATAAAATTATTAGCAATGTGGGTAGCACATTACTAGTATTCTTGTTAAACCTCACCAGAATTTAATCAGAAACAATAAATATACAGAATAGGATCCTTAGTTATAAGCTAGTTCCACTAATGGCCTTGTCTCGTAATTGCTTCACGATAGTTATCATCTACAAATAGATCTTAACCTACATCATAAACACACATAGCAGTCAACATATAGACACAGAAATACCATTCGATCGATTACAATTAACATCACTAAAAGAGCAAGAAAAACAATTTTTTATTTTTGGCCTGTTGTTCTAGTGGTTAGTGACCCTGACCGCTAAGCCGGAGGTCATGGGTTCGATTCCCACCCAGAACAAGTCTTTGTGTGATGAGCACGATCTGTGACTGGGTGTTATTTATCTTTAATGTGTATGTATTTAGGAAATATATTATATAAGTATGTTTATCAGTTGTCTGGTTGCCATAGTACAGGCTCGGCCTAGTTTGAGATCAGAAGGCCGTGTGTAAACTTGGCCCAAGATATTATAATGATATTATTAAATAACTCTCGACGGTATTAAACATTAATTAGTGTCGGATTGCAAGCGTTTTATTTAATAAAACTGGCCATTAATTATAACAAAGCTTATTTCAAAACAGATGGGTATTTTTATTAATCTTTGTTAGAGAGTTATGAAAATTAACCTTGATTTATATCTCGGGGTTAACCATCTGTATCCACGGTATCTTTTGAATTGTTCATATAAATTCAAATAATTTATTTTGTGAGGATTTTTACATTTTTTACACGTCACTTTTTTGAGCTCGCTGGAGTCGACATTTCTTAACTGGCTGAGAGGAAACATATTATGTTATACTGTATGATTAGATAATAAATCCATTTGTTCTTTTATTTATTTGTTATTTAAAAAATAAGAAGCTTGTATTCATTATTTAAAATGTACATTATAATGCTATGTTATTTTTTTATATATTATTTTAAAAGTTTAAGTTTAGTTAATGATTTCTCTTCAATTCATAATTTTCACTCATAATTTCATTGCTCATTTGTTATTCTTGTCATTAATTTATTTGTACATGTAATTTGTACATCCCACTCAAATAATAATAATTTGAAAAAAAGATACCCGCTCTTACCACACTTATGAGAATAAATTACAAATTCCCTGGTCACATTAATCATAGTCCATCAAAACGAAATACAAAATACACAATACGGTCTTACATTTAGCTCTCCTTATATCAGGAATGAGCTTGTATCATTTATCATCCGGTACCATTTGAACGAAGAAATGTATGGACTCAAAGACAATAAGATTTTTCGTCGCCGTGTCAAGTTTAAAATTGACTATCTATTGATCTTTTGAATCTTGGAGATTCTCCAAGGCTTGTAAAAATGAAAAATGCCAAGGCAACCTAGCGGTTCTATAAATGGTATTGTGTTTTTACAATTATAGGTATGTACCAATATGCCT
The DNA here is from genome assembly GCA_950381575.1 of Plusia festucae. NCBI lineage: Eukaryota > Metazoa > Arthropoda > Insecta > Lepidoptera > Noctuidae > Plusia > Plusia festucae. The sequence goes on along the minus strand of OX494453.1, from coordinate 3,985,130 downwards.
TTTTCCAAAGCTAATTTGTTCTAAGATATAATTGACAATCGGTGGAAGAAACCATGTCTAGAAAACGTGGATTCCAAAAAATATTATCTGAAATTGCCAACCCGCAATGAGCAAGCGTGGTGATCAATGCTCGTTCATTCTCTACATCAAAAGGGAATGAACATTTTTTTATAGAGCGGTATTATAGAAAAAGTATAACTCTAAGGATTTAAGTAAGAAGGTACACATTGTGAGGCGAAAAACCTTTGCTCTTTTATATAAATAATGCTTTCTCATCATTGTTAACAACTAGTGTTAAGTATACCCCAAAAAAGAATGTTACTACGTAATAATAACCTTTTCCACCCTGAACTCTTTTAATAGGCGCTCCATAAGGGTGTTTTTTTCCTCGAAGTGTTATTATTTCATTCAAACTCATGTGAATATACGAGTTATGGAGAAAATTTAAGTGTGGAATAAATAGAAGACTTGACAGGCATTGAATAGTTCCATATCCCTACAAAGTCTAGTGTAATTTTCATGTCAACTTTTTTTTAAATAATTCTTATGACCTTGTAATACATATTTATTTATGTTAAAACTGTTAACAGTCGCTCAAAGAGTAAGAAAGAGTTAATTAACACAGCAGTTATGGAAATTATAGCTTGGTAACTTCCTTTTGATACAATAAAAGTTTGACCAAATAACTTCTCGAAGTCTATAGAATGTTTCTTATTGTTTTTTTAATTCTTTTGTTTTTCTACCTCATTCATTCGTAGTTTGTGTTCATTCTAATATTTTTGAGAGGGGCTCGTGCGTGGCTAAGTGTAAGTCGTACGGTTGGAATAGAGGTTAAGCTGCGCTCTTCGCGGTTGGTCTGTGGATGGGTGACCATTTGTAAACATACCGAGACTCCTCTGCGCCTCGGAAAGCTCGTTAATCTGTTGGCCCCGACTGTCAAAGTCGATCTTTGACAGTTTTTATATCATTACAATAAATTCTCTCATTCATACTGCTGCATATTGCGTTACCAAGTAAAATGGGCTGTGGAGGTCAGTCAATCGCTCTATGTAAAATACAGTGTTCAACTAAATCTGGGAAGGAAACCTCAACATAGCTTAGAAAAAGATGAGGATATATCGTTTGAGTTCTGAGTGTGCCATAAACGGAACATAGAACAAACTCGTGCTTAATACACCGGACTATTTGTACGAGAATAATGATTGTTAAAGAATACATTAATAAGCGAGGTTCCGGATATTTCACTACTTTATACCGATAAATAATCGGTATAAAAAAGTAAAATGTCTCGTTATAAAATTTCGTAAATCCAGTAATAGTATAAAGTATATTTGATAGAAATAAATATAGTTTGAAGTCCACTAAAAATAAATTTATATTCATTTTATGATCGTACCCACCTGATTTGGGTCAACTGTTGTTGGTTGTTTAAAAGTTAGAGTAAACATTTTAAAACAAACAATTAATAGTTTATCGATAATATTTATCGACTTCGCAAAGTTAATTAAAACATCATAGGGTATTGTATTAATGCTACAATGTTTATCGACATTTTAGTTTATTTAAAATAAACTATTTTAATTTTAATTTTATTTAAAATAAACTATTTAACTACCTTTAGTTTGATTATGAAAGCGGTGGTAGCCTAATGGCTAGGGCTTCGGATTTGCGATCATGTGGTTGCCGGTTCAAAAACCACCCATTGCAGTTCAGACGTGAACCCACTCGTAAAAAAAGCATTTAGTTTAGCACGTGGGTTTAACAAAAATACTTGTAATAATATGCAACCCATATTGCTAGCTGCATCTTAAGAAAAAAATTTTTTTTTTTCCATGTTTGTGTATAGCTATTATCCTGCTAATATTTCCTTTGAGAACTTACTATGTTGTTTTGAAAATACTGCATCTATTTTTCTTCCACTACAATCGATACCTATGGCCTCACTACTCAGTCTTCCGAGTATTGACAAGAGTTTTAAATGTGAGGCACGTTTGATACCTCTCAAATGTTACGACATTTTCATCTTCAATCACTCTGGCACAGCAACCTGCATTCTCCCTGAGGATTGGATTCTTACGAGGCGAGCTTTCTAAGGAAATCTATTTTCAATCTATCTCTTGGCATTCAGGTATTTGGCATGTATCATCTTGTCTGCGAACTGTAGATGTATTTATAGTTGCTCAAAGTCTATATAGATAATAATTTAGCAACACTTAACAACAATTTAAATCAGTTTTTATTCGTTTGAGATCAAAGCTATTATTAAAATTGCACTTGATTGTTTTAGCGTAAATATGAAATAAATGAATAAAAAAATATTGTACTTAAATTTTAGTTTAAAGAAATTGTTCTCATAAGAAAAATAAATAGGTATACTAACAATGAGTTTTTTTTATATCTAAATAAATATATTTTGCCTCCGATGCTTGTTGGTGAAGTACTTTAACATTTAATATGGTACTGTTATATACTTATCAAATACTGGCTAGAAAATTAATTAAATTTATTCATAGACCACCAACTATATTCTAAGCATTAGACTATACAGAATAGTCTCTATTCGACCCAAAATTGGCAAAGGAATATACGAACGGTAACTCCACTGGCATTGCCAAGTCCATACGTCGCAGTGAATGTCCGAACACGGACAATTACTATAATTTACCGGGCCGACTTGGGTCAACCGATTGACCTTCTCGTAGGCGTCTACAAAGTGCCTACACGCTACAGTAATTCGTAGACGCTACGAGATTTGTAGAATTCACCAGAGGTTCCTCCGAGTTTTTCTGCGCGTCTATTTGATAAATATGTTATTTTATTTTATTTCCAGCATATAACTGTGTTAAAAGGGTATGCTTAACTAAAAATAAGTATTAAAGATTAGTGTCTAACAAAATTTCTACAATTGCATTAATTTTTATTTTCGCAAATCAAAGGCAGTCAAAATAATAATGTATTTCGTATTATTTAGTTTGTCTACGATTAATGGAATACTTAAACATTTTTTTTTCAGTTTTTGAAGTTCTTTAGGCTCGTTATGGAAAAATGATGGGAGTGAAATTTTATGATGCGTGCGCATCACATTTAATTATAACTTCTCACGCGCGTACATAAGTACACGCACCCATTTTTTTATTCATCAGTCATAACAAATCAAATCCCACAAAAAACGTTTTAAAATTCAGTTTCATTTTTCGCAGCCAAAACAAAAGTCTGCAATCAATAAATTGTTCCGTAGATAAATCTAAGAACGTCCCCATTTAGATTCTCACGGCAGCACATTACATAAAGCCCCTTTGTCAGTAAGCGGGCCTGAATAAAACCTCAATTTGAACGATATTACCATAAAGGTCTACAATCGACACTTGAAACTCTTTGGTTTATTATCAACTAGCTTAATGTATAAACCATTTTTATGTGTTTTTTTAACGGTGTTATAGCGTTGTTCCAATGCGGTGCACGCGGCGCACGAATTCTACGTCCACGTAACTGCATGTGACAGTTGCTTAGCTTGCATGAGTAGCGTGCCCGACTGCCCGTGCACTACCAATTTCAAAGTGAATCTTTACACACGTGCGCAGCGTCTCCGTTGTTTCATGCATAGCGTGTCCGTGCGTGCAGTGGATGTGTAAACAATGCCAAGCTTGACGTTTGTTCATCTTACATAGGAATAGTATATATTACTATAATTATGTTGGAATAAGTTTTGTTTGTCAATGCGTAATTTCATCTTTTTTGCTAAATCATTTCTCGCGATAACAAACCAAATAGATTTATTTGTTGGATTATGTTCTGATTTCGACGAACTAATAAAGTGGCACCCGGTTAGGAAACTTTATCAAGAAGTACAGGTTGTCCACAACCGTCCACTTCAAGTAACTTCATATACAGTTTTAGTATTAAATCAGATGAACTGCATATTGTAAAAAAATGCATAGGTTATATGTATAATATCTCTTTGATTTATTATAAGTTATTATAGCAACGGACCATTTGTAACTAAAAGCGTCTTAATCACAGAGCAATAAGATTAACTTTCACAATTCGTTACCTATAACAAGGTATAGACCAAAACTCAAAATAAATATCGGTTAGCCATCTATTTTAAAGAGCTATTTGCGCTTTTGTTTATATTGGAGAAGTGCCAATATTTATATTAGCGGCATAATGTAATGTACATAAAGAAACAAATGACTTTGGACCATGTATAATTGAATAAACCTCATACATGTTACACATGAGCTGAATAAAACTAATTATATTAACTTTTATTAGAATATAAATCAAAGTTTCTCTGAAATTTGCAGAATGGCTTACATATATTCTTTTACTAATGGCCGAATACTTAAAGCCGCTGTTAAAGTCTCATGCTGTCTCTGTCTTGTTGATTTACTTAAATCGATGACATACGCAATAAAAAAAAAAGAAAAAAAAACTCAACCGAATTGGAAACCCCTCCATTCTTGTGAAGTCATTTAAATAATCTTCACAACCGTACCTTTACAAATTCCCATAAAATTACAAGAAACATTTCTAAAATTCACCTTAAAGTTCCATTGTGGCACCGCTTTCTGAAACATGTCACGACTTGTTCGCGCCGTCACTTACTTGTCCTGTTTGTCAAACATGTTTGTTCACCCGTTAATTTCTGACAAGGAACTGTTTGACATTGCTTTTACGAGTTCGACACGTCGATTGATACGTAAAGCCGGCAATTTGAACCGTTATTTGTTGCCATTCTCAAAGGAGTTGTGCACAAGAAATTAAGAAATAGAAGCAGCTATTTCTGTTTTTTAATTTGATGTCGTTCCGATGTGCGTTCGATTTTGTTGACTCAGAACTGACTTTTGAATTTGAAATAAATAAATGAGTACTTATTACTTTGCCATTATTATGACATCTGTCACTGTCAAACAACTGTCAGATTATATAAAACTCAAAACAAAGATGGGATGAATATGAAAGAAAATTCACCAATGTCTGCTAACTTTCTGATATTAAAAGTAAGTTTACTGCCTGTGATAAAGATTATTAATATTAATTTATATATTATAAGTATACCTTTCAAACCGAAGAATACAAAAACTTAAGCGGTTTACTCTTGAATGTTGATCGTTACGGGGAAGCCTTTACAGTTCTGAAGGCTGCCTTTTTTATATTTCCCTCGAGGAACCAAAATTCTTACGAAAAAAAGAAACTCGTTCTACAAAAGGGTAAAAGGTTAGTCATAGCCAAATAAAGGCGCCATTATTAAAAAAATAATTAATTCATTTTAAAATGTGAAATTTTGGATGCACGGATTTTTGTTGCTCTTTCACGCAAAAACTACTAATCGATTTGGACGTAATACGTTATATATTATATATATATATATATACCAGCAATTACGCGCGAATAACGGCGGGAATTTACTAGTCTTTTTAAATACGTACTATGTGGTCATCACACTCAAAAACTTGGTGACAGTAATAAATTATTTTGAATTGTTCTAAAATAGATAGGATGGAATTTCACAGAAATTGTATTAACTTGGTTGGAAGGTTTCGAACTTGGAGGTTGGTAGGTCCTGTTTGTGGGTTCTTGGGATTCGTAGTTTCGTGTTGAATCTGGAAGACTGGCATACGACCGGAGAGAATATCACTTAGGTAGAGAGGCCAATGCCCAGCAGTGGGACGACAGGGCCTGTAGATGATGATTATGTCACATTTTACATATCCTATTTGGTGAATGTACAATAAAAAGTAAATAAATAAATAAATGATCATGATTGAAAAACTTGAAAGTCTTTCTACTAAGAGCATTTATTTTTATTTTTAAAAGTTCGTGAGAATTTTGTGTACGTCCGAATTTTTTTTTTGATATTAGGATCTAATACTCTGTTATAGGTTGGCGTTGGTGTTATTGACATCTCCACAACAAGCTAAAAAACTATTTACCAACCAAATTTCAATTTTAATACATGTCTGTGTATTTGTACCTAGCATTTTTAGTAAGTTGAATAAACAGTTACAGAAATGTAATTATATGCCAGTGTAACTCGGCCGAAACGTCAAGCCTTAAAAGGTAAATGTTAATTCCCGTGGCGTAATTTTATTAAAATCATGCAACGCGATAGTTTGAAAGTTAATATTGCTAACCGCTACGGGTCGGAAAGTGCAAAACAAATATAATTATATGTTTGTATCTCATCTTATATCAATTTTGTGTTAATTTTGATTATTGCAGTTTACAATTTATTAATAGCGTTATTTTGCTACGATGAAACCGGTACGATCACTATATTTGCATGAAATTGGCTTTCGATGTATGCTGAGCTAGCATAGTGGCTTATATCTTATTCCGGAACACGACACGTCTCAAACACCGTCCGTATAAATTTCCTAGAAAATATCCTCTCATATTAATGAAATTTCTTAGTTAAATAAAATATTTTGTAGCCGGTACAGTCCGTTCATTCAGTCGCAAAATTTTTCACAAACACCAATTTTATTACGAAGTAGTAGGGTTTGTTTTTTCGATGTGTTGCTAATATTGTCATGGAGTAGCTGTACGTAATAAGACGCAAAATGTGACTTGAGATAACAAGAAAATTATTAAGTGAAGTAACGGTTTTGTACTTGACTATTAGAGATACTTTGAGACTTACATAGTCCAACAGATATTATCAGCCTGTTTATTCTTTCGTTCTAAACTTCGAATCTGAATCCGCTGTGAGTTTCTTGATTGGTATTCTAAAAACTCGGTTGATACACTAGCGCTACCTTTGCGAGCGTGTCAGCAAGTTGAACTTAGTTAGACAGATAAAGTATTAGATGACGTATAAAGTGGCATTCAGTAATATAATCACTGGTCACTTCGACGCTCACTTCGCACTTGAAATTTGAAACTTATGCGAAGTGAGAGTGAATAGCGATGTGAGATGCGAGTTGTTGATTGAATTTTACAGATTCGACGTGCTGCACTGATGTCTGAATTTATGGTTCTTATCTGCAAGAAAAATGTCGCTATTTATACATGATATTTTCCTCAGTTAGTTAGAACAAATTATAAATGATTTGAATCTTATTTAATTAGGATTTAGATTTAGATTTTTACGTAACTGAGTAAACGCAAGAATACGTCCTATGATGATTTTAGGAATCAAAAGTAAATCTACGTAGCCTTTTCCCAAGTTATGTTGGAATTGGTTTCGAGTCTTACCGGGTTCAGCTGAGTACCGTATTTTACATGGATCGACTCCCTATCTGACCTCCCCAACCCATTTCTGGGTAAGTCAGTCTTCTTCTTCCTGCCCTTATCCCATTCATATGGGGTCGGCGCAATGCGTATTTTCCTTCCATTCCTCTCTATTACTCGTCATCGCGGCATCCACTCCTTTCTTTCTCATATCATCTTTCACACAATCCATCCATCTCTTTTTCGGTCTCCCTCTGCTTATATACCCATCCACAGTCATACTTATAACTTGTTTTGTTATGTGACTTTCATCCCTCCTCATAACATGTCCATACCACGACAAACGCTTACCTCTTATCTTTTCATTCACTGGCGCTACTTTCAAGCTTCCTCTAATATACTCATTCCTTATCCTATCTAATCTCGTCACTCCAGTCATCCATCGAAGCATTCTCATTTCCGCTGCATGCAATCGTCTTTCATCAGTCCCTTTCACTGCCCAGCATTCTGAACCATACATCAATACAGGTCTTATAGCCGATTTATACATTTTACCTTTCAGCTTTACGGGCATGTTAGGATCACATATCATCCCAGTCATCTGTCGCCATTTAAGCCAACCTGAGCTGATTCTGTGCTTAATATCTCGGTCAATCTCTCCATCATTTTTTATGACGGAACCGAGATAGCGAAAATCAGAGCAAACTGGCAGTGGTTTTCCATCAATGGAAATTGGAGCAAAAGTGGAGGGACCGCCGAAATCACAGAACATGTGCTCCGTTTTGGTTTTGCTGATTTTCAAGCCAACACCCTCCAGCTTCTGCTGCCACACAACCAGTCTGCTCTGGACCTGCCCTGGATCCTCGCCAAAGTTAAAGCGTCCACTACCAACAGGAAAAGGTAAGGGCTCAGAGCCGAACCCTGGTGCAAACCTACCGTGACATCGAACTTGTCAGTAGAACCCACTACAGATCGAATGTATGTATCAGATCTATCATACATAGCTTGAATCAGCTTCAGGTATTTCCCAGGCACACCTTTCTCTTTCAATGCCCACCACAAAACCTCACGGGGTACCCGGTCGTAAGCCTTTTCCAAATCGACAAACACCATGTGCAAGTTTTTATGTGCACGTCTGTATTTTTCACACACTTGTCTTAGTGCAAATATGGCGTCTGTCGTTCCGCGACCGGGCATAAATCCGAATTGGTTTTGGGTAATTTCAGTCTCTTCTCTCAGTCGTCTTTCTATTACCTTCTCCCATACTTTCATACTATGTGACATGAGCTTTATTCCCCTATAGTTGCTGCAGTCTAGCACATCACCCTTATTTTTATAGATGGGCACCAGTGAACTGTTACACCATTCGTCAGGGATCGTCTCCTCATGCAGCAACTTATTAAAGAATAAAGTCAGCCATTTACATCCATCCTCACTCAAAAGCTTCCATAACTCTGCTGGTATACAATCCGGACCTACAGCCTTTCCATTCTTCATACTGCTTACTGCCTTTCTTACTTCATCACTCTTCTTATCTCTCTTACTAGACCTGTATTCACTGCCACACTATCTATTACACCACTCCAAGGATTTTCCTCATTCATCAATCTTTCAAAATATATTTTCCATCTGTTTAAAATATCTTCATCTTTCGACAGTACTTGACCGCGATCATCTTTCATACATCTAACTTTCATAACATCTTTCGCTTGCCTTTCTTTCGCCTTTGCTATTTTGTAGAGCTCTTTTTGGCCAGCTGGGTAAGTCAGTATCCCATAGTTAGTAGTCAGAATTATTTTAACGACTTAACGACTGTCAAAGATCAACGTATGACAGTCGGGACCAACGTTATGAGTGCACGGAGGGCTCTTACAATTTGTCACCAATCCACAGACCAGCCGCGGTAAGCGTGGTTTAATCTATTTTACCGGTCAAACCACGAGCCGCATGCTAATGTTAATTCAAATATTATTATTCCAAAACTCATATTTAGCGATCTAGTCTTTTTACAATGTTTTCTCGATAGATACAAATTATTTGGTGTACTATTGAAAGTCCAATTTTCATTTTCTAATATTTGCCAATGCATTCACTAATTATTGGCACATGAAAATGTTTTCGAGTCTAAAATAGAGTCACGGCCAGTTCCATTCGATGTAACATAGATCTCAAACATACACTTACAATATTTAGTGCCAAAATAAACTAGGTTACCTTATGAAATATATACCTAACCTTATTTTTAGTGTATGATACCTAAACCGATACACGAAGTGTTTAATATTTCCATTTCAAGAGAGTATGAGTACAAAAGGGGAATGCCCATTTTTGGCCATTAAACGCCCAACAATTTCCTTATGTTAAAAAAACCCTCTATTTTTATGGTTATTAATCGCGATATCCATTTATCCAAACAAGATGGCCACATTTTTGCACAATAAAAAGTACCGGAAGATAAAATGAAATCACGTAAATCCGTAATTTGTGGAAAAAATAAAAAGTGTTGCAAGTTACTAATCACGTTAAAAAATAATCGATTCTCTTTTTGTCGATCGATTGTTGGTAAAACTTTCCTTTATGGGCCGTCGAGTTAAGGGTCGGGAGGGGGGGAGGGGGTAGGGGGGGAGAGGGGCTACCCCCTGTACCATTCCCGCACCGCGGAACCCCATAATTATGGAGATATCCATGGTTAAAGTTTTGAGGTTAGGTTAGGTTAAAACACTAATTTACGTCAATTTGAACTCTAATTTCCAACCTAACAAATAAAAAATGATTTAAATTAATAATTACTTCTGGGTGGTCATAAAAAAAATAACCACGAAGGAGGTGGTGGGGTCTGTGTTCGCTCGCTTCGCTCGCTCACTAGACCCCGCCACCTCCTTCTAACCTAAACCAACCGAGTCGGGGTGCGCGAAAATTCCGAGCTCGCTTCGCTCGCTCTTGGACTGACTAGCCTAATCGTAGGAGGTGGTGGGGTCTGTTCGCTCGCTTCGCTCGCTCACTAGACCCCGCCACCTCCTGGGTGCCCTAAAGTTCCGAGCTCGCTTCGCTCGCTCTTGGACGAATGTCACAACAAAAGCTTCACGTTCCGTTCCACAGTGTAAAAAATATTCGTTATTTTTATGTAAAAAAAATCAATGTAATTGCATAGTAAAGCGCGTTTTTAAGTGCACATTAATTACGTATCAAATTTACATATTTTTTTTAAATTGAATTTTAATTTACTACTTGTAAATATAATTATATTAAAAGACATAATAAGATAAAATTGAGTGAAACGCATCTCCACCGTCAACGGAACGTAAAATGTCAAATTTGACATCTACCATGACATTAAATCTAACTAAATTGCGTGATAATTTGGAAACTTTAAAAAATTATATCTCGTAAACCGTGAGTAATCGCAATATAAAACTTTGTAAAAAGCCTTCTGATTATGAGTGCTATCTACAAAAAAAAAATGAACCTCCAACTCGACGGCCCATAAAGGAAAGTTTATCCCTTAAATTGCCTAAGAGATTTTTTTTAGACATGAAACACAAATATAAAATCGATTTCGATTTATCGATTTTATGTCTGTTAAGTAGCAACATCGAATCTGACAGCTGCCATGCGAAATCACAACACAAGTCACAACTATCAAAACACAAATAAACAAATCACAAGTCGAATTCTTTTGCATTTGTGTTATTTTGTTTGTTTTCTCGCTGATTTGTTATTTAAGTAACGAATAAGCTTTCTATTTTAATTAGTGGCAATGATTCTGGTAGAAGTGCAATCAAAATGTATTGTTGTAATTGTATTGTCAGCCGTCGAACGGTAGGATGCTGTGCCCATGTTATGACGGTAATATGGTATTTGGGTTAGGCACGGCATCAGACTAATATTTTGCCTCCTGCTCAATTCTTAGATAATGTAGTAATTGTGTTTGATACAAATGATGAATAAGATCATAAAATAGTTGTCAAAAACTGTATGTGTATAAACAAAAACCTTTATATTTATCTTAAAAATCCGGACTTTTTTTTAAACCAATACCTTAACCATTTCATTTTTTTAATTGCATATTATCAGTTCCATATGCTTTTATGAGTGGGCACCCGTGGCCGAAGTGTCTATGAATGGTGGGCATTCCCCTTTTAAATTTGTATGGAAAAAACTCACGGTGTTGGTAGCTTGTGGTATACATTTTCATGGCGGTTATGGCACATCTCAAAGAAATACAAAACTTGGTGTATAAATTATTGCAATCGAATCAGTTACTGATTCTGTAAAAACTATTTTCAGGTCTCGTATAAAGTAAACAAAGGTTATATAAAAAGAGTATTGTACCAGTTGCGTGTTCCCGCGAATATAACATGTCTGGAAGAGCTCATTATTATGTTGGCAACGGTCTTAGATAGCGTCGAGATAAAACTCCTTACTTCAAGTAGAATGTAAGCAAGAGATTTTCTTTAAAGATATCGGTGGAGAACAAACGTATAAATCATTAGATGTGTACGCAAGTGAAGATGTTGATTATTTCAGTTATACCGGTCGGATACATTTTTAATGCAACCTGAAGGGAAATACGTGTTATTTCTTCGCATTTTAGCCCAGTCAATTCCCGGGTAAACACAATGTATTAAAAAAACTAGGATTGCAGTTTTAATTAAAAAAAAAATAAAGGAAAGTTTCCCTGGAGTATAATTTGCTATCTTCAGAATTTAGAGTACCTTCAGGCGGTATTAAAAATCCACTTTGTATACTACGCAGACTTGGAAAAAAGGGCTCTAGACAGTTACATATTTAGAGAGATATTCCCAGGGCCGACATAATTTTACGATACACTTCTATTAGATACTAATTACAATCAAAAGGTTTAATGTATTTTATCATGAATTCATCGGACGCAGTAACTATTATCTAATCTGTGATATCGGCCTTTAACTACTTTATTTTCTCTTAAAAAATGTTTCCAATATTCAGCAACATAATATAATGTATGACACAAAAAAAAACAGAAAAATAAACAAATAAAACATAATTGCAGGTCATTCGTCCGTCAAATCATATTTTTCAATCAACTTTATTTAAACAGGCTGGTTGAAAGCCAGTATGCCAACTCATTGGCTATCTGTTTATCGATAAGCTGCAATATAATACTGACACGCGATCCGACCAATTATCGGCTACTAGTAATGTTATTAACGATATTGTGCTTAGCAACGATGTAACGTGTTTGAGGTATATTTAAATGCAGTTGTACTGTTCTATTTTGTTAGACTATTGATTTTTAGTGTTCATGTTAGTTTTATGTAGAACGAGAACGGGGTAACTATTGTTTAACGATTAATTTTTTTCTTAAGTTATGTAAATTGTCGAAAATATATTAATAAATAGTAATAAATAAATAAATCTTTATTTGTATCCACAAATTACATATCAAAATAAGTATAAATTACAGTCAGATAGAGAAATGTAGGCAAAGTGTGTGATTTGTGGAAGATCTGGAGTCTAAACTACGCCTAGGCCTGTATTCAAAGTAGACCAAAAAGACTATCTTTTTGGTTTGAATGATTGTAATTACTTTTAATATTTTCTCCACTTTAAATTTTGATGCAGCACTGCAAAAATCCACTGCAAAAAAAAACTTTAAACAATTCAGTTTTTTGGTTAAGTAGGTCTGGATTATTCCAGAATAGTGGATATAGACTGTTGTAACACACATTTCTTATTATTTTAAGGTGTATTGTCTGTAAGAACAGAACTCCAAACGGTTCTCCCTGGGCATCATCATAGACGGCCATATAAATTTGTCTCCTATTATTGGTGCAGGGTGCATCAAAGCGCTCTCATATTTTGATATCCGAATGTGCTAATTATTTTTTTTTTTTTTTTTTTATAACCTTTTAGGTGTCCTACTGCTGGGCAAAGGTCTCCCCCAACCTGCTCCAGGCCACGCGGTCTTGAGCCGTTTCCCACCAATCCGGCAAAAAGCGAATGATGTCATCTCGCCAGCGTCTTTTTGGCCTACCCCGTTTACGTGCTAATGATATTCAAGGAATTTTCGGTTTACTTTATTCCTGTTAAAAATATTTTTCTTTACAGAATGGTGGGGCGCACGGACCTTCTGCTGTGATACTGACGAGTGTAACAGCGCGTACGCTCCGCGACCACTCACGATCCTTGCTGTCATAACAGCTCTGATCACCGCCGTGGTTGCGCGCTGACCGCTGTCCCAACTCCAGTAAGATCAGAAGTGCGACTCTGTTAGGTTCCTCAAATTATTCTTTTGATTTTTTTTCAATGATTTTGTATAATTGGGTGTACTAATAATTGTTTTGATTTATTCAAATAATTTTATATTAGTAGTCATGTTACCATGATTCGATTTTTTATCTGGTTTAGTATGATGACAGACTAGTGTGTTCCAAAATGTATCTAATAAGATTTGTGAGGTCATCTATGTTTAGTTGAAAATACTTTCGTTTTATAAATTAATTAGAAATTAACTGAATAATTCAAAAAATAGAAAACCCATGTTTATTAATCACGTTACTAGAAAAAATCAAATGTACCTGCATATTTTTTATATTATTTGTAATTTCCTTATTGCAATTATTTTTAAAACTATATTTAAGTAATACTACCTAGCAATTTTTTTTCTGTATTTAATTAATTTTCAAATTATTTAGATATTAAAGACAACACAACATTACGTACGAACTTTATATTTATCAAAAATCTTTGCAAAAAAGGTCTAAATTTTCATGTGTCCTTAACTACAATACCTATATGTAATTATTATAAAGATTGCATAAATAACAATTTCATTATCATTATCACGTTGTAATAAAACGCAATGATAGATTTTATTTTATATACAAAACATATTAATACATAGGGAATACAATTCAATAGAAATATTAAACTTATAATTTTTTTCATGAAAAAAAAACAAAAATTGAAATGAATATTGTAGAACAATATGCAAGGCAAGTTCAAGCTTCACAAGAGACTATCCCACTAAAGCAAAAATTATAAAGAGAAAAAGAAAAAAAAAATGAAACTAACGAATCGAGACGATAGTGATATATACAACAATAATTTTAGAATTATAAGCTCATACAAGATAGCAGTAAGTATTATTAAGAAGTATTATTACATTTCAAACCTTTTTCGGTTCTAATATTCCAGTTAAAAATCAAAGAAATTTAGCCACCACAAAAACCAATATCAATAAAGATTACGATAATGTCAATCTAGAATAATAAATTAATAGTTTAAAAAACACTAAAAAACACGCTTTACCTAATTGTGGTCAAAGTTCATTACAAGACCTTTCTAACAAGTCAAAACACTGCTATGATACGATATTTCATCATGGAATGCTAGTGCCTATCTTCCGGCTTCATCATCAGACCTTGAAACCTAATCATGGTCAACGTTCATTACAAGACCTTTCTAACAAGTCCAAACACGGCTATGATACGATCATCCTTCATGAAGTTCCAGTTCATATCTTCCGGCTCCATCATCAGATCAGCTCGACAGTACCATATTATTGTATTGTCATCAAAATCACATACAACTGCCAATTTTCATAACGCTACGATCTTTAGAAGATGGTTAAATTAGTTTTCTTAGATTTGACTACATAGTTACATACATACATGACGACCTAATAAAAGCGTGTTAAAAATACGACCCTTTTTCGTCTGGATTAAAAAAAGTGTTGCATATATACAGCAAAACAAAGAAACAATAAAATCAAGACATTTGATTGGAGATTGAAGATTTGAACGATATAGTTCCCCAAGGAGTCATCGGTCCCAAATATAGGACTACAAAACATTGTAAATAAATACAATACAATGTTAAGTCCGAAATGTTTTTGTTGGATAGCACTGGCCTCTGTTTTTAATGTCAAATGTCGCATAAAAAATAAAAAAGACAAATACAATGACAGTTCAAAGATATTTTGAAATGAGAACCATTAATTTTATGATAATACTAGATGAAAACCCGGCTCCGCTCGGTTTAAATGTGACTCATGATACACAATGTAGGTAAATATTCTGTAGTCATCGGTTCTATAATATCGGTTCAATTGGCCAATCTCAGGTTTAAAGAAAGAACACATAACAAAGAGTTTATCATAAAAAAGTTTCAAAAACAATATTTTCGCGAAACGTCAATGACTGAAGAAAAGTATTAAGTATAAAAATCATAGATCAGAAGGGTTCAAATGAAACAATAACCTTAATACCGATAATAAACTTATTTATTCTACTTAATAATCACAATTCACTTTTCGCTTAATTCCGACCGGCCGCAGAACAACGAGAGACCAAAAAAAAACAAGTGACAACAACCGACGTTTTATAATAATAAAAAAAAACAGACTAAATTCTACTTAAAGGAGGTTTTATATTATTTTGATATAAAACCTCTTACAAATTAAATTGTTCTAAATATTTGGTTACGAAATAATTATCAAAAGCTTACAGTCGGCCATTCTGAAATAACAGAGTCCTCTCGTTACGCTATAATGCTAGAATGTATAGTCAAAGAAGTTAATAACAAACAGATCTAATTCCAAAACTTTAAACAAATAACAATTATAACATTAAAAACTCAACACATATTTTACTAGGTACTCCTAAAGAATAGGGAAACATTTTATACAAAATTGTTACATTCGCCAACTAATATTATGTATGTTAATAAACATTATTTGTTCGGCCATCTTATAGATTGATTGTTCCATAAATTAATACAAAAAAGTACAATTTTAATAATTACATCTAATTTATCTTAATTATCAACATATTTTATTTAATCAATGTCCAATTATTGTCCAAATCAAAAATTACTGAGAAAGCGCTCAAATCCTTGGCCTACAGCCTCCTTGCGCAATATTGCCATATTCCATAAAATCTAACACACTCATAATTGTCAACCGACTCCATTGTGTGTAGATTTTTCCATATCAATTTTCAAGTCCATTCGAAATCAAAATCATCATCAATTACATAAAGTTGAAAACCTAAAATAATATATTATTAATCCATAAAATCTAACACACTCATAATTGTCAACCGACTCCATTGTGTGTAGATTTTTACATATCTATTAGTCTAATCAAAATCATCATTAATTCCACAAGTTTAAAACATAAAATAATATTAATCCAAAAATCTAACACACTCATATTTGTCAAACGACTCCATTGTGTGTGGATTTTTACATATCAATTTTAAAGTCTTATCAAAATCATCATTGACTCGTTTAAAACATAAAATAATTCAAATTCACATTCAAAATAATCTTTAAAAGAAAATAAATAAGGGAAAGTATTCATGACATCTTTTTTTTTATGATTCATTTTCGTTCTTTGGTCCAGTGCTCTCCACACTATCTACTGACATTTCTGACGGTTCTATGTATGTTTATGTTAGCAGTACTTTCAGTAGTTCCTATAAACTCTAAACCGTTGCAAAGACGCTCTCACCGCAAGCGTTTCCAATTCGAACGAATGGTATTTCTGCTCTTCGTGGGTAGTTTGTCTACTGTAATACGCTACCGCTCGGCACCTACCTAATTCATCTTCCTGCAAAAGCATACGTGCTATACCCAATTTCCACGCATCTGTATGTATTTGAGTTTTAGCATTTGGGTTGTACAACGCTAAAATTGGTCTTTTTATTAGCTCTGTCTTAAGTACTAAATTCATTACCTGTTTTAAGACCATTTGATATGGAGTCGCAATCCCTATTTTCTATCATTCTAACATTTAAGCAATCATCATCATTTATAGTGGAGGTTCTCGTTAATAATTCCCCTTTTTGGAATTTGATTTCGTTACTATTTAAATTCATTACTAAAACGTGACCTTTACCTTGCAAAACTGTATATAATCCAGGCATAATAAAACAACAATTAAAACCTATTTTCCTCAAAGATTCCTTTACATAAAATTTTATGGTGATATCAATTTTTATATTTACTGGTATCATATTGATAGAGTTAACAATTATATTAGAGTCTACAACTAAATTATTTTTTTTTGACAGTTTTTTAAATTCAGAATTATTTAACGAGTCAGGTTTTTTTTTTGAAAAACTAAATGTTCGTCTGTCTTTATAATAATTATACCTGAAAGTGTGTCCCAAAAGTACAGCATGTTTAAGTAATTCGTCTGGTACCACTAATACTTCTACGGATGTTGTAACGGCTTGTACTTGTATTTGGACCACTGCTTTACCTATAGGTTCTATGATTGAATTTCCAAAACCTTTCAATGTTGGCAGATCATTTTTATTGTAAGCGGTGTTTAGTATATTAAAATCACTTATCCGAATCAGAGTACTTTGGCTACCAAAATCTACATAGCAAGACATTGTTTTACCATTAACTTGCACTGGAATAATATACTTATTATCTAAATCACCCGTTAATTTAACTTCTATACTGCTTTACTGATTTCATTACTACCTTCATCACCGTTTCTTAGAAGCCGTCTACAATTTGCGCTCTGATGCCCAAGTTTCTTACAAATGTTACAAGTCAACAAGGGTTTGTTGCACTTAAAAGAGGGGTGACCCACCTCGTTACAATTAAAACATTTTATATTATCACTCATTTTGGAATTATCATTGTTGTTATCAGAGCGCCCTTTTGTAAACGGTTGACGAAATACTCTGTCTCTTATATCCTCCAACTTAATAGATTTAAAATAAGATAATAATTCTTCAGGTTGCAAATAGTTCGCAGCCTGAGCTCCTAGTCGCATACCCTTGTCCTCTAATCCATATATAAGACAATCCACAGCCCGCTTACCAGTTATATCGCATCGGTTGAGTAAACTTATTTTCTGATAAAAATAAGTTTCTAATGTTTCATTATGTCTAACCTTCCGATCCAACATTTCGTGCAAAAGTTGTGCATAATTCTGAACTGTGGGAAATGTCTTTGTCAATTTATCCTTCCACTCCAACCAACTATAATTTAAGGAAGTTAAGCCTTGGTACCACACTTTAGCTACTCCAGTCAATTTAGGCAACGCATAATGAAGCTGTTGGGTTTCAGTCCATTTATACAAGGTCGCACATTCTTCAACTTTGGTAATCCATAAATCGATAGTTTGCTCCTTATTAGCAGGATCAAATTCTGGTACTGCATTTGTCGACATATTAAAGTGGTTTTGAGCTTGGGACGCTGACGAGGGCAGTGATTTAATTAACTCCATGACATCATGAATACTAAAACTATGGTCATTTACAGTTTTGTTTTTAGACGTCTTATCTATATTAGCTACATCTATGTTCAAATTACTATCCACGCTGCTAGAACATGATAACTGACTCACAGCTTCACGTCGTCTTCGACTCGTCCTGTGGTGACGGGATCTCCATCTCACCTCGCCTTTGCTCCGCTGCCGTCGCCGTGTCTCCCTCCTCGAGTGTGCAGATCGGGAACGCGAGCGCGTACTTTTTTTCACACGCCGCGACTCCGGCCGACGCCGCTTACGACGCTCAAGGCTCTTATAAGAACCCGCGCGTCTCTTTGACGCGCGGCTCCAGGATCTTGAGCCGGTCCGCACAGAACGCGGGCGCCGCGTACTGGAACAGCTCCTCCTGCTCAATCGCCTCTCGCGTCCGCGACTGCGGCTGCACGAGAGCGTAGCTCCGCTATTCCTCGGCATTTTAATTAAGTCTGTAATCATATTTTAACCGATATTTTAATATTTTTAATGAGAATACCTATTCATAAAATCACGTCTTCTTGTGGACATTGTTTAATTATCATTAAACAATGCCTTTCAACTTTAAACTAACTTCTATCAAATTGTTATTTTTTTTTGAGAAAAGAAAAAAAAAATTACCTACATTTACTTTTGAAATACAACTTACCTAGTTTAGGTTTAGTTTACCATCCAATCGATCTTAGTCCAATATTCCAACGCTAGCGGGCGTGATTAGAATATTAAGTAATATTCATTCATTTATCCCACTTCTGAACTATAAAAATCATAGATCAGAAGGGTTCAAATGAAACAATAACCTTAATACCGATAATAAACTTATTTATTCTACTTAATAATCACAATTCACTTTTCGCTTAATTCCGACCGGCCGCAGAACAACGAGAGACCAAAAAAAAACAAGTGACAACAACCGACGTTTTATAATAATAAAAAAAAACAGACTAAATTCTACTTAAAGGAGGTTTTATATTATTTTGATATAAAACCTCTTACAAATTAAATTGTTCTAAATATTTGGTTACGAAATAATTATCAAAAGCTTACATAAGTTTTGTTATGATTTAATCAATGTTTCCGGCAAGACGTTTCTACAATAATAATAATATGTAAATTAAGAAATAAAATTACCGCTGACTGACAGCATTGATTTTGTTATGGTTAGTATTCTTTTTTCTATGGTTGTTATCGCAATTGGCCAATCTCAGGTTTAAAGAAAGAACACATAACAAAGAGTTTATCATAAAAAAGGAGTTTATCATAAAAAAAGTTTCAAAAACAATATTTTCGCGAAACGTCGACGACTGAAGAAAAGTATTAAGTTTTGTTATGATTAACTCAATGTTACCGGCGTTTTCAGGCTACTTAGGCCCATAGATATATACCTTACAGACTACACATATATTTTATAAGTACATTTTATGTTATTAATATAAACGTTTCGTTTTACACAGTCAAATGAGTCACAGTTCTTTGTGATGGCTACTTCTTTGGCGCGACGCACGCGATGTGTTAATTGGCGAGGCGTATATTATGCAACGGAACGTGAAAAAAGCGAAATAAATAATTATCGCGTTCCGAAACGATTCTGGTCCCAACTATCATGCAACTGTCATGCGCCCTGTCAGCACTGTAATCACTTCAAGGAGGTTGTATGATAATAAACTCCTTGAATCACTTCGAAACAGAATTATCTGTTACGGAACGCGGCCTTATTAATTACCCAAGATGGCGACTGCGGTTTTTTGTTTGTCAGTGCCATTAGAATTTAACGAAATTCTCCATAATCCGAATTTTGCGGATATATGTTGTCGACTCGAAATCAATATTTTTTTATGTTTTGTTATTCATATAAGGTTTCGATCGAGTCTACCGTAGCCCTGAACGAAATTATTAATATAGACTAGATGAAAACCCGGCTCCGCTCGGTTGAAATGTGACTCATGATACACAATGTAGGTAAATATTTCTGTAGTCATCGGTTTTCAAGGAATATTAAATGTAAGCAAGCCATAGATTCGTATAGCTTCGTTCATTGTGTTTAATAAATATAGTAAATAAAAACTGCAATAGTTTTCACACACATAATTTTTATTTTTTACACACAAATAATATTAATATTTTCGCGAAACGACAACGACTGAAGAAAAGTTTTAAGTTTTGTTAAGATTCACTCAATGTTTCCGGCAAGACGTTTCGTTTTACACAGTCAAATGAGCCACAGTTCTTTGTGATGGATGCTTCTTTGGCGCGACGTACGCGACGTGTTGATTGGCGAGGCGTATATAAGAGCTAGTATGCAACGGAACGTGAAAAAAGCGAAATAAATATTCTTGAACTATTATTTCCAACGCGTCCCGAAAAGATTCTGGACCCAACTGTTAAGTAATCGTGAGGCCTAGCTTTTTATGTGAAATAACACCATCTTGTACCAATAATAAGTAAATATATTTTCATCAGAGCAAGTTTTCTTACATCATTGAAAGAAAAACAATTAAATTAGAGAACAAATTAACTTAGCAGTAAAGGAGGTTTTTATACGAAACTCATACCTCTTTCATTTAACACCAACTATCATGCAACTGTCATACGCCTTGTCAGCACTGTAAACACTACCCAAGATGGCGACTGCGGTTTGTTTGTCAGTGCCATTAGAATTTAACGAAATTCTCCATAATCAGAATTTTGCGGATATATGTTGTCGACTCGAAATCAATATTTTTTTATGTTTTGTTATTCATATAAGGTTTCGATCGAGTCTACCGTAGCCCTGAACGAAATTATTATTATAGATATTATGCTAGTTCGATTCTAACGATGCTCGATTCAAAATAAAAATAAAATTGCCATTTCAGATTAAAATTCTTATTTTGAACTTCGTACTATCAGATTAATAAAATAATGTTGTTGTTATTTTAAAAATTACTTGACAATAACACCGTTTGTAATGGCTGTCAATATAATAGTACCTACGTAGTAATATCACAGTATACATATGATTTAAAGACTGGTAATATTAGGTCTTCTTCTGCCAGCCTTTTCCCAAGCTATGTTGGGGTTGGCTTCTAGTCTTACCCGATTTAGCTGAATACCGTATTTTACATGGAGCGACTAACAATCTGACCTCCACAACCCATTTTACTGGGTAATACAGTATTTCATAGTAAGAATGGTTGTCAGATTGTAATGACTTAACCACTGTCATAGATCACCGTTTGATAGTCGGGACCAACGGCTTAACGTGCTTTCCGAGGCACGGAGGGGTCTCAGTATGTTTATAAATGGTCATCCATCCACAGACCAACCGCAGCGAGCGCAGCTTAACCTTTATTATCGGTCAATCCGTACGGCTTACACTTAGCCACGAGCCCCTCCAGAGTAATACCTAATATGAGGTATTCTTTGTAAGTACCGTTTATATGATTTACATTGCCATTTGATTTATGTACGATATCTATCACTGCGTTTTAATACGATTTTATTTCTAGTCTAGACAAGCAGAAATGTTTATTTTTAATTTGTTTTCTTTTTTATTATGGTAAGGGTGCGTTTACTGACGTTGTTTTGGCTCACTGTTGTAAATCTGAGCCAGACGAATTATATTTTTTTGTTACCTACATGCTAAGATTATATTATGTAAAGTTAAAATATTTTATCATATTATTAAAATGGAGTATTTCAATACTGTTTTCATTATTCAAATATGTATGCTTTGTTGTCTAGTTTTTGATGTTTGCAAACTTTGAGTACCTAGCTTTTAATTATATTATGTAATTCAGTTTGGAATTCGAGTTGAAATCGTATTCCTAAAATACAAATACAATTCAAAACACCTGAAAACTATCGTCACTGAACAATAAGATGATATAAATTATTTTCTTATTTCTGCTTAGAATTTTCTTCATGATATTTTACTTTTTCTATTTTGAATCTTTTTGTGTAAATAATAGCTATCATTATTTATTGTTAGCCCTTTTTCTTAAAACAAAAGCTGTCTGACAGAATCATTAATCAACGTTGGCGAGTTTAAAGACATGATATATACTAAAAGCGGCGCCTACCTTTGTTGATGTAATTTTATTTTTCGTCCCCTGATAAAAAAGATATTGAGGAGTCCTGAAATTTTCGATGGAGGAAAAACAATAGAAAGTCATATATCAGGAAAATTGTAAGCAGAGGGAAGAATTTAGAATCATTAGTTAGTTGTAAATGTATATAGAACGATATCACCCACAATTGACGCTTTATTAATTAAAACACGATAAAATTCCTTTTCTATATCTAGATGTACTTAACTTATAGATGTACAAATATATTCACAATATTGTTTGGTATAGGATAGCGGGTTTTACGTATTGGATGATTTAATGGAAAATATTAATAACATTTTTAATAACATTTCTGTTAATAATATAGATGGAAGAGCAAAGATAGAAACAAAATTATCAATCTATTCAATCTAAAATTCTGGCAAATATATTTACATTTTTATTTCTCATGCAATGAAAGATCTCTGATGTGTATAGTAGACCACAGCGAAACATTTATCTAGCGAATCAAGATTTTTGGGAACATCACCACACAGCATTTTTTGTATTAGTGGAAAAAATTACACAAGTATAAAAAAGATTCGTACATCAAAAACAAAGGCAAACTGCATTTTGTTTGCGGCATATTAAAGACCCTTCTCTACAGAAGAGTCCCGTACCCAGCAGTGGGACATATAAGCTGGTATTATTTATTATATACGGACGAGGTACCTACTCCCAGCCCGCAGTTGGTAGTGGTGCCATCTGTACTTCATTTTGCAATCAAAATATTTATTAAGTTGCAACCGTTACCCACGGTCGATAATCTGAGACAAAATTGATGCAGGGAAAAAATTGAACATACTGATTGCAGTAGTGCAACAAGCGCACTTTATAAAAAGTCGCATAGAAATAACGTCTCGACCGATCAAAATCTGCCCGATTATCGGTCCAACAAAAACTCCGACATGAACGCGAAATTTTTCGTGGGTACAGCTACTAAATCAGATAAGATGCTCTCGAGTCACGAGAGAGGAACATAGCGTGGTAATATATTAAGGTATTAATACAGATTTATTTCACCTGAGATGAAACAAAATAAACCATTTCTTGGAACCCAAAACCACATTGAGATGCTTAAAATGTACCTAAGTGTACGTGATCTTACTCTCGAAGCGACCTGATTTAATATTCTGTACAGTTAACCTTGCGAGCCTCTTTCTTTAATATCTATTTTGATAACTTCTATGAAACTGATACTCGGGTAATGTTTTGGTAACGTATGTCGGTCAGGTAAGTGCTTAGCGTGCTTTCCGTAGCACGGAGGGGTCTCGGGACATTGATTACTGTAAATGCATCGATCGGGATTGTAATTTTTTAATAATAAACTACAATGAACACCGTTTAGAATGGTTTTTATTTCAATAGCGTACACCAGAAAAATCCTTTTCATATTTAGGGCTGATTTGACCAAAGAATAAAAATGACATCTGTCAATTGTTTTTTTTCAAATATGTCAAAAATGTAATAATCTTAAGTGTAAGCCTTATGGGGAATAAAAATTTGGTAAAATTCCACCCTT
Source organism: Plusia festucae (assembly GCA_950381575.1). Lineage (NCBI taxonomy): Eukaryota > Metazoa > Arthropoda > Insecta > Lepidoptera > Noctuidae > Plusia > Plusia festucae. The sequence continues at coordinate 3,961,096 of OX494453.1, read as the reverse complement.
AGATGTGAAAATGTGTAAGGAATAAATTTTATTAGTGTCTCTATTTTGCTCTTCTATTTATATAGCTTTTATGTTAAATATTGTACCTAATTTATATTTAATTTAAGTAACAAAATATATCCCAGTGCCTAGACACAATATAAATGTGGGTTTGTAAATACCAACCAAAACGGTTCAAACAGTTCCTAACTAACCTAGCTGAAACCTACATTTATATTATGTCTAACGAAATAAAATAAAATATTAAAATTATTATTAAAAATATATATTTAAATTATTTATCTTTCGAAGAAGACGGTAAAAATTTGAGTTAGTGAAAATTTTCAGAATATGAATGTAATGTTAAAATATTTTCTAAAGAACATAATTTACTAAAAATAACGCTTTATAGTATTTTATCACGTAACATCAAAAAGCTGAAATATTCTAAATTATAATAATCTAATATTTATAATTAATAATTAGATTAAGAATAAATTTATGTAAGTCACTTAATGATATACAAAAAGGTCACGAAATTCATATTATTATAATAAATGGCTGTATAACGGTAACTTTGCCCCTTTTTTGATTAGGATGATTTATAAAAGAATATTTTTGTCTTTGGTCAGAAAAGGGATGTGCTTAAAATGAAATTATGTGAACTAACTGCTTTCGTGAGACCTTAGTGGACACTTTGTTCAAGAGCGCGTGTAATGGAATTATTTTGAAGGATAATAAAAATATTGACTACACTATGCTTCTGCAGTCTTCGCAAAATAATAAATAATAATAAAAAGGGGTTTTAAGGTCGTTCTCCTATGACAAATTCATAAAAAACTATAAAAAGACTTCAATGATATCGAAGGGTATATGCGTGATCGTAAAAAAAATATTTATCTTGAAACGATTCGATAAGTAATTGAGAACACTGTGCTTTATAATTTTCATTCTACTTACATACATATTACTACATACTATACAGGTTGGATATTTTTATTGCCATCAGGTCGCATTAAAAAAATCCTTTAAATACTCTAAGTATTTAGAGAACTTTCCCTCAAGGTGACATAAAAATAATCACTCTGTACATCTTGAAGAAAGTAAATAAAAAGTGGTAGCACTTAATTGACAAAAATGGAAGGACATAAGCGGAATGAACGAGAACACTATTTGATTTCAGTGGAATTGAAAATTTTGTTTGAGGGCCTCTATATTTAAACAGTGTTATTCATCATCATTTTAGAGAATCCAAGTAATTATATTATTATACAGTTACAACATTTAGAACTAGATGGCGTTAGACGTCAAATTAGATGTCGCAATCTTTTGATTACATGCGAAAGTATAAGTCATTTCGCGACTATCAAATTAATGTCTTGCTCTGAGGTAACGAAGTTTCATTGGTTTCAAGCAACTTTGTACCGCTATTGTACAGAAACTATGAATTAATTCGATTCGATATCTAAACCTATAAGTCGGGCTTCAAAAGCCTTCTCATAAGGAAGGAGCACTGATCACCTGCAATACGCCTAAGCGGCCTCATATAAGCCTGATTAATGCGATTCGGAGCCATCTGTAAGCGAGGGAGTCGCAGATATAATCGGCAAAGGAATATATGGATATGCAGGCTGTTTGAAATCTATGGATTTCTACAGTAATAGAAGCAATTTAGGATTACCTACTAATAATATTTATCTAAAGTTTAATGTTATAAATATTATTAGTTTTCTTTATTCTGTTACTAAAAGTTGATGTTATTTTATTACTCAAGAATTTAGTAAAAATTCAGTTAAATAATATTCAAAACAATAAATACAAATTACTATTTTTATATTCGATACACAAATTTATTTATGACAATAATAATAAATTAATTTCCTTGAATGTAAGTTTTGAAGATGTATAATCATATTATATTTTAATTTTGTTTGAATACTACGGAAATATTAAAAATTGCAGTTTTGTGTGGTCAATATTTTGTTCATTCTTCTTCAACGCTATTAATACACCTAGCACTTAAATATTATGAATAATATGAATATGTTTATTATTGTTCTAGTTTTAAGAATAATGAGCTGTGTTTAATTTATTTTTTAGCTAAATAAAGACCAATTTATCATTCATTGAAGGGGTAGTTTGCTTTCTACATTTTAGTATTAAACTTTTATAAAACTCTTTCGTGAAAGATTTTATGATATCGCTGCTAAAAAGAACTTGGTGTTTTTAGAAGGAATCACTCAACTAAAATTTTTGTATCGCCACTGTTTGTTTTTGCTAAAATATTGTTGGCCCACTGCAAGTCCAGTTAAAGGCGTTTCTTCATTTTTCCACTCTTTACGGTCGCTTTTTGGTCGTACTTTAAAAAGACAGATTTTTTATTCTTTACCTATTTAAAAATTATAAAAAATTCAAAAGTAACTTTAATAGGATCCTAGATATAAATGGATTTTTATCATAGATTTCAAACTCGCCGAAAATAAGAAAAAAAAATCGCCGAATGAATTTCCCGTTCCCAAGTTATGACTTCAGGAAAGTAGTTAACGAAGACTTCCTACCCTACTAAGCTCCTTACTATTGCCTCCCTACGTCCCTTCTACACGGAACTTCAGTAATTAAGTCAGCCCAATCACATTTGTCTAAGCCAAGAACAGTTACATTACATAAATCTTTCGTGGCCTTTATTTGGCCTTTATTATTCTGTTTGCAATATTTCTCTACATTTCTTTACTATTGGATTACGAGATACTCAAATAAATACGGATAATCAAACAAATTGTAATCAAATAATGTGTAAGTAGATTGGGTCTTGGGAACATATTGAAAGATAGAATAAAAATTACTTACTGGATTACTGGTTTGATTCGCATAGGGAGATAGCGTTTTAATACCACTATTCAGTAAAATCGCATTTATTTTTACATTTCCAACGAAAACCATTTTTAAAAAAATTACAAAATTAAATTTAAAGGTACAGTTATAAAAATGCTTTATAAAACTGTAATTTATTTCACGCAGGTTAAAAAATAGCAATTAAGATTCATTGAAATCTCTCCTTCTAAAAATATTGGAATAAAATTAATTTAAAAAGTTTTTAGATTGTATTGCGATCTCATAAAAATATAAGAAAACTTTAATTTGATTAGGTTTGACCGTACCAAATCCAAATTTAAGGGAAAAGGAAACAAATGAACTCTGGCTAGCCAACTGCTGGAGTGGCGCAGAGCTTGCGTAAGTGATCCCGCGGCTCCAGCAAAGGCAAGGACCGGGGTGTTTTTAGTGGGTGCAAGTCCGACATATCCCCACGCTGTGCCCTCAGCGTGGGTTGAAGGCATTAGCGTTACACCCCGCCGAAAACCGAAAAAAAAAAGGTAACTAGCCAAGTTTTTGCATCTAGCACATACTGTATTTATGTTGATAAGAGTGTCAGTTAATTTGTTTTATGAAGCTACAATTTGTACTTTTAATTTAGTATCTGATGTTACTTGACTTGGGTTCAAAACTATAAAATTACAATTAAAATGTAATTCTTTATTTAGATTCATTGTATGGACTAGTTTAGTGGACACGAGTAGGTACGAATTTAAAGAAAATTATATTTTGCGAGAAAAATTGGTTATACCTAAATAAATATATTGAACTTGGCTAACATGTGTTTTTTATCCTTATGAAAGTTTCAGCTGCTGCCAGCGACATATAAGGGCTTATGACCAAATTCTGAAACCTCAAACAGTTTGAAGCTGAACTCCGCATCCGCGTCTTTCTCTACAGATAGACCTTTATGGACGTGTTAAAGGTAATTTGCTTTTAAGTATACGGGGGTTAGTTTCCAAACCTAGTTTCGAAAGTAATGTACTGGTAGACAAAACAAAAGACGTGACATAAATATATTTATTTTTGTCAAACAAAACAATAAAAGTGTAATCGGCGTAATACGAAAGAACGGACAGTTTTATTGCTTTTATCTTGATTTACGTCAAGAACTTGAATATTTGATATTTTTAGATCCTATATTTTTTAATTTACGCTTTTTTAAGGATAATTTTGATTAATATAATAATAATACCATTTTTTTAAATAGGTACATACTAGAGAATTTGTCTATCTCTACGAGTATGAAATATTTTTAGATATAATAATTCCAAAAATATATTGATATTTTTAGAAATTATCAAGAAGATACAACATTGAAGAAGACTAGAAGACTATTCATATTGGGAGGGAAATTTTCAAGAAGAGCTCGTACGTTGCCGACATTAGAATCAGTACGCTTTGTCGTCACTTGCGCGCGAGTTCACAAAACGACCTGATTCTTCAGTCGGCGCGTACGCATACCCACAGCACAGGTTACAGTAGAAGAATTGTGTAGAAGAATTGTACTTAGATTTTTCATGAATATGTGTGGAATATCGACGCTGTCCCAAGATATTAAGATATTATTATTTTTAATTGATATACAATCCAATTTTTCGCCTCAATAATTTTATTTTAATGCTTAAGCGATGTATCTGAACAGTAATAAGATATTGGCCCTCGTAGTGCGGTGACACGGTGTTTTAAGATTTTTGGTGTCGAATAATTATTATTTGTGAGAAAAAAATGATTTTTATACATAATTAATTCTGTATCCCATATATTCACAAATTATTTTCTATTTCATTTGATCAGTCCTTATCAACTGAACTGGATGAATAATATAATTAATAATTCATGTTATTTTTATGTCGAAATTCATTTAATATAAACGAAACTATAAATTGTTTTGATACTCATGTCACATAAATAACTGCTCTTTTATGTCGTCGCGATGCTGTTCAGCTTTGGCATCACGACGCCTCTCAGCCATGGCGTCGCGACGCTGCACTGTTATGACGGCGCAGCGCTGCTCAGATATACTTTTATGAGAATTGTTGAAAAACCGAAAAAAATGTTCTTCGTTGCGTGCACTACGGAAACGCACAACGTTAGAATAATATCACCGTAACAAAATAATGGAGAACCAAACACGCATATTATGACGTGCAAGACGCGCATGAACGCATACATAGATATTTATAAATGGTATGAATCGATAACCCACAAAAAAAGTAAAATACGCGGGCGAAGTCGCGAGAGACCGCTAGTATTATAATACCAAACTAATAATTTGACGGGCCTGTTGGTCAAGTGGTTAGTAACCCTGACTGCTAAGCCGGAGGTCGTGGGTTCGATTCCCACCCAGGACAAATCTTTGTGTGATGAGCACGATCATTTGTTCTGTGTCTGGGTGTTATATGTATAAATGTATGTATTTAGAAATAAATAAGTATGTTTATCAGTTGTCTGGTTACCATAGTACAGGCTCTGCCTAGTTTGGGATCAGATGGCCGTGTGTGAGCTGTCCCACGATATTTATTTATTATTAATTTATTTATTTATAATTATGTAACAAATGCAACAAAATATATATATAATGCCTTATACATTTGTTATATCCCTAACTACAACAAAATTCATTATTAATACAGTTACAATTTAGTAACAGCGTACCGTATGCATTGAAGTTCGTCCTGAAACTCGAGAAAGCTATTGTTAAGCGATCTATTTCGTACAGAAATCCTCAGCTGTTATATATCTTACTAAAGTTAAAGAAGTGACTGGTTAAAATATACGTTTCGTTCATGTATTACGTACATGTTAGTTTGGAGATTTTAAATTCGAATGAATCTTGTACTCAGTGAATGGGTTAGGTGTTGATTTTTCGATTTGATTGCCAACTGTTTTAAGTTTTCAAATTTAAATTATATTTGTTACCGTCCGTAGTTCTACTTTTTAACCGACTTCAAAAAGGAGGAGGTTATATGTTCGACGTGTCACTATTTTTTTTTAACAGAATTATTCTATACAGCTCTTTATTTTTCTGAAACAGTTATAGATAATTATGATACCGATTGCCAATTCATGTATAGTCTTGCAAAATAAGAGACATTTAATTATAAAAATAAATAAAGTTGACTGTTTTATAAAAACAGATGGTTTAATTATCTATCTAAACAATGTTTTTTTTTAATTTATTTTACAGGTGAACTCTCACTTTTTCAAAAACAATTTAAAATATTAAATGTTTATTTTAAGTGAACTGTATTTTAGTTTTCATTCGCTCTTGCGGTCGTCTCGCTCATTAAGTTCATGAGTGAACGGGTCGCAGGCGAAATTAACGTTCAATTTGCAGCGGAGCGCAATGTTGCCACTCTTGCACGCTTCTTATAACTCTGATGGGGTTAAATATATGGAAATTAGGAACAATATTTACGTTGTTATGGTTTTTAGTATTGCATTATGAAAATCACATTTATTTTCATGGTAGTAGAATAAGTGAAATGGGTTAAATAATTTTTTTTAAAGCCTCTGAAATCAGTACCAATTTTTGTAGATTCGCGTAGTTCTTTGTTCTTTATGTCTTTGCATGGGCAAAGTTTTAGATTTTTAACGCTTTATTCCATAATAAAGTGATAAAAATCTAAAACTTAAAAGATCTGTCAGTCTGTCAGTCTATCCGTCTATCTGTCCGTTCGCATAACTTCAAAATTGGATTCCATAAAAATTGTAATCTGTAATCGCCAACCCGCAAGGAGCAAGCGTAGTGATCAATGCTCATATTCCTTCTCTATATGGGCAGAGGCCTGTGCCCAGCAGTGGAACGTTTATAGGCCGGTATTTTTTTGTACAAAATTATGATGTGCTTTTAAAGGTAATATTTTAGACCGGAGGAAATGATTAAATATAAAGTAGAACCCTTTCACTTTAACGAAACTTGAGTCACCTTTATTAAACAGGAATACTTAATTGGTAGACATTTAAATGTACGGAAGTGGACATTATACAAGAAATTCAGGATGCATGAAAATATGCTAATGTTGGTATTAGTCCTCTTTAAGCGTTAAACGTTATTCAAATGACTGCACGAATAGCCGAGTGGTATAGGTCACCACGCTAATTACCACTGTGCGCGAAGTGCTGCGGGTTCGATCCCCGCATGAGACATTAGTGTGATCCACAAATGCTTGTTCCAAGTCTGGGTGTTTTTTGTGCATGTGATTAAAATGCTCCTATTGAGTCAGAAACTAGTCGGGCGATCCCGAAAATGCGCGTGAGTAAGCCGTTGAATCTTTAAATAAGTTGGTATTCATCTACAAAAAGCACAGGGACACTACGCCAGCCAGCCAGAAGTTCTATACCAACTCAAGATGTAAGAAGCACGTAGGAACGTAGGAAGTTATGTGCCAACAATGAACCAAACAGATTCCTTGACTTTTAAAGCCATTTATTATGATGGTATTAAAGTAAATATGTAGGTATGATATAAATCATGAGCGGCTAACACCAACATATTAAAACCATCTGAGAAAACCTTAATCTATGAGTATGTTTGTAGGCCTATTTGATTCTATTATTTAATCCTTTTACTGTTAGATAGCCCACTTTTGAGGAAGGCTATAGGCTATAATTTGCCGGGGTAACCGACGCCCACGCGGGAAGAGCCGGGAGCAAAAGCTAGTAATAAAAAATAATTTCTTAGCTTAAATAAAATGGAATCCTAAAAAAAAAAGGGTTTATTTTATAAGGTAATTGATCAGGTATGGCAGATGTGAAGAAAGCCAATTAAGAAAAGGGCAAACTGACCCTTGTCCTCACAACGAGTTGTGTCAACAGGAAACTTATTTGCACAGATTTGGACCCTTCAGTGCGATCGCTTGAAAAGCTTACTCGGAGGATCCCAAAAGTACTCCCACAACTTTCTGCTCGTATTGAAACCTCCAATTAATGAAAATAAATAATAAAATAAATAATAATAAATGTGGACAACATCACATAATTACATTGCTCCGAATCCAAAGTAAGTAGCTAAAGCACTTGTGTTATAACCTCAAACTATTTATTATTAATAGGTAAGAATATACAGTTTATGTTTATGAATTATTTACAATCTTAATAATAACTAAAATAATTAATCATATATATATACACACACGTGTATATATATATGATTATGTTATGGAATCAGAGACAACGAAGGTACCACAAACACCCAGACCCGAGACAATGCAGAAAAGTGTTTTTCTACATTGACCCGGCCGGGGATCGAACCCGGGACCTCAGAGCTGCCGACACCTTGAAAACCGGTGTGAACGCCACTCGACTACGGAGGTCGCCAAATGAAAACATTCTAAGTGAGAAACGTATGCAAAATTATCATCATGATTTTAGGTAAGCAAATAACCCAATTTTTGACGCATTTTCCAGATTACCTGAACGACTTACAACAACAATTTTCTACTGCCTATTATAGCCATTAGGAAACCCGGTTGAAAAGCACCACCAGTTTCTGGTAAGAGCTCAAGGCATGTGTCAAAGTATCTTTGATTACACCTGTTTAACGATGGAAAATATGTATAGACATAGTTTTCAACCAACTTCACAAAAGGAGGAAGCCCTCGTTCTTATACACGTATATATATTCCATCAAAACATATGAATCGTAAAAAAGCTACGTCATGATTTCATTATTTTCCATCTCTTGCACAAAGATCTCTCAAAACATACTTCCAAAATAAATGCCTCAAAGCGAAATCACTACAGGATTTTCTGGGTTTACGCGAGCATTGAGTGTGCAAAATGTATCGTAAACTCTAATGCATAAGGTCTTTATTGTAATGAAGTTTACAGTCACGTAGAAAATAGAGCTATTTGTCACTAAATAAGAGCTGGCTCTATGTCAGTTTTGAGACGGTTTGGGACAACTATATCGGTAGCTACCAACTCTTTTAAAATATAAGTTGAAATAAAACTACTTTTAAACGGATTCTATCGCGGTTTATTTGGATTTTAGTTCCCGACGATTCGACGCCTTTGCAGGTGTCATGTCGTCAGTCGGCCCATGACCATCGTGTCATGGTCACGGGCCGACTGACGACACCTGACAACATTCGCGTAAATCTCAGAAAACAATAAAGCCGTGCATAAAGCCGGGAACTTTGCATTTTAAAATCCGGATACCCTTATGATTCTGCGTGCTTTTTTCTAAAATACGTAAGGGTCGGCTTCCAATCTTCTGAGGGTACCAAGAAAAGGAGGGGGCTCGTTGTAATAACCACGGCGACCCTGATTCCAACCTTCCTTAGCCACGATTCGTATTTTCATATGGAAAAGCATGATATATAAATGTGTCCTAATAATAACAAATTAGTCGATAGCATGTGAATAACCGTGAGGTAAACATCATAAGGAAACCTGGATACTATAAAACGGAATCTGAAATCGCCAACCCTAAAATGAACAAGTGCGGTCATCAATTCTCGTTCCTTCCCTATATAACAAAAGATATTTGCTCAGCAGAGTGACAATTACAGGTTGATATTAAAAAAGGAAAACAAAAAAAAGTGAAGTTAGTGATTTAGTTTCGTTCCTATAAATTGTCGTGGTTAGTTTTGTGCTATATTTAGCCTGCAAGAACCCGTCTCTAGATAAAGGCCTCCTTCAAAGATAACCAGTCCTGTCTAGATTGGGCTACTAGAATCCAGTTGGCAATTGTTTTAAGCTCATCTTCACAAGTAGCTACAGGTCTTCCTCTCTTCCTTTTGCCTTGAGGATCTACCCATGTTGTCACCCTATTAGTCCATCTCCGGTCCCGCAGTCGCGCCACATAACCGGCCTACTTGCAATTTAATGATTGTGCGTATACCAGTCCGTCTCTTGCCTTGGTGTGTCTAATTTTTTTGTAGCTAATTTTATTGAATTTTTATTAAATATTCAGCGTACCACGCTCTATCCCTCGTTGACTCTATTTTATTAATATAATTTTAAAGATTGAGATTCTTAAGACTGAAAAGTACTCTATCATAATTTTAAATTTGATATCAAACAGCGATCTACTTCATGCAGTTTTATATAGAATGGTAATCAACATATTTCTTCACTTAAACCTGTAACAGAAACAGAAAAATAATTTGAATGCATTGATAAAATTATACTTAAGTCAATTATTTTTTCAATAAAAGTCTGATTGCGTGACTTTGTGGATTTGCGTTTTAGTTTCAACACAAGACAAACGTTGAACTAGCTTTAAAATTATAAAAAAAACCACTATTAAGTACGTAGCGTAGAATACAGTGAAAAATTGGCCGCTATTGAATATATATCTACGTGTATATATTAACATTTACAAGACGAATTAGATTAGTTTTTTTTTCCGGAGATCAAAATACCTTTTTATGGCAATTAACATGTAAAGTTACAAATGGACCGCTTGGATAGTTCAAGAATTAAGGGTTAAAATAAAGGATTTGTCTATTTACTTGTGATGAAAACATTACCGTGTTAAAAATTGTAAGTAGTTTTCTTTCAATTGAAAATATTTTCTGTCTTTATAAAAAACTAGCTAACCCGGCGAACTTTGTTCCGCCTTAGAACCTCTTGGTCGCGGCATGGTATTGTTATTAATCATAAATTATCGGCACAGCAACATAATATTAAAAACTTTAAACAAATGCATCAACCTGTCAATTTTTTTTTAATATGTTCAGCTGTCAGTTGTGTTTGGTTATACCATTTTTAACAAATGAACCGCTGACTTATATATATTATGACTGAGTTGTGTTTTGTTATTCTATGTCAGTTGCGTTTTGGTATACCACGTTTTATGTCACGTCCCACGGGGAACGACGGGAACGGAATAAAAAATCCTATGTCCTTCTCCTGGTTCTTAGCTACCACCCTACCAATTTTCAGCCAAATCGGTTTAGCCATTCTTGAGTTATAAATAGTGTAACTAACACGACTTTCTTTTATCTAATAATATATAATTATGAAGATTATATCAAGTTCCAATTATGATTCTGATAATACAGTTTTAACATACGAAGTACCTTTTATTTAAAGCTGATACTTAATTATTTTTTCATGATCGTACTAGCTCATTCAGGACTATATAAGGACAATATAACGGTTTTATCATTGTGGGTACGAAGCAAGAAAAAAAAGATTAAGATATCATCTGCTGTTCAAAATGCTTTGTTGGTTAATCAAATTAAGCCATTTGATTTTCCTAAAGTTAATTTTACATGCCTGTAAGTATAAACCTTTAGACATTTTCCTATATATAAACAACAGTAAGTCGATTCTGTAAAATTCAATCAACAACTCGCACCTCACTTCTCTATTCACTCTCACTTCTCATAAGTTTCAAATTTCGAGAGCGACGCGAGCGTCGAAGTGACCAGGGAATTACCTTACTGAATGCCACATCATACGTCATCTCATACTTTATCTGTCTTAATCTCACGGTTAATTTAGTTCAACTCGCTGACACACTCGCAAGAGTAGCGCTAGTGCATCAACCGAGTTTTTAGAATGCCAATCAAGAAACTCACAGTGGATTCAGATTCGAAGTTTAGAACGAGGTCTTACAGAATCAACAGGCTGAATTATGATTTCAATAGTTTTATTCTTAACACAATTTTAGAAAGAAAGAAATACCTTTAATGCCAAAAAGCAGAACTACTAAATAACTATATCACATAGAACTAAAACGCCTAGAAAGCGAGTAAGTATGCGCACGAATAGTGAAGCCGTTTAAACTGTGTCATATCAACACAGTTGGTACGTCCAAATTTAAGTCTGTCGTCAAGCTCAAGTGCTAGTGCAATAATTATCTCATAATTTTAAATTTATAATGGCTATTTAAGTAGTGAATGAGTATCACAATGCAATAAATATGTAGACGACGTAATTAATACATTATGTTCGATGCACACACCAATATTTTTGGCTTCACTAATAGCTACGAGCTTGTATGAAAATTCCATATCTAGGTGTTATAATATATGATGTAACGTTAAAAATGTAACACAAAAATCAACAAAATTTTAACAGCAATACTTAAATATTTATATTGTACGCCAGTGAGTGTGACAATGAGGTACTAACTCGGTATGAACATAATATTATGACTATCATCACAACATGGAACTTACTTTATTTTTAATCTCAATAGCCTGAATTTATCTTTATTTTATTTACACAGAAATATTTAATTAAAAAATACTCTTAATACTAAACTAAATATTTTTTTTTATTAAAAACTAAAACTAATTAACCGAAACTAAAACTAAAAAATAGCATAATAAAACTCTTCCACATCGCTGTCGACTGGAAGTGTGCCCAAAAGGCTGGCAGCATTGCCACGTTGAATGGCAATGCTTAAACGCTGACCAAGGTAAAAACCAGCCCTTGGGTCACATGAGGTGTCAACAAGACGCTTGGAAAAATCTTTGAAAAGAATGTGAGCACTCGGACCCCACGGTCCCAATGTTTCAACCCCAAACGGCTCGAAAGTATAACTTCCAACTAGGTTGTTATACTTCCGCCGCTTGAGGTTCTCAGCAGCCGCAGCAGCAGCGCCAGCACAGCACGACGAACTAGGAAGATGGGATGGCGCACGAGTATCGACACAAGTAGCGTCCCACACTAAAGGGCTACCCATCTACCAAGGAAACAGTAACATGCCGTCCGGTCTCTTGCCATCGTCGCGTGCCAAGCCATTGGGTTCGAGTACGGCTAGAACGCCGACAACTTCAAGAGCACGGCGTATGATGTCATTGATATTCGCGTGCCGCGCCATACGACCTGCGCTACGGCTGGTGACCGAGGCTGTTGACAACCTCGCCACAGTGGCAGCGATGTGGAGAACAGCAAGTAGCGCCTAAGCGAACTTACTTTGCATTTCCTTAGTATTTTATTTGAGAAATAATAAAAAAGCTATCGGGACCAATGAAAAAAAAAACCCGGCCAAGTGCGAGTCAGACTCGCGCACCGAGGGTTCCGTACAAACCTGTAGGTATATAAGTAAAAGTTATGGTGTATTCGTGTTGCGGTGTTTGTTTCCAAACTCCTCCGAAACGGCTGAACCGATTTGCATGAAATTTTGTGTGCATATCGGGTAGGTCTGAGAATCGGCCAACATCTGTTTTTTTTTTTAATCGCTGAACAACGTTTGCTGGGTCAGCTAGAAAGTTTATGATTATTAAAAAAAAATATACTATGTGATGTAACTAAAAATTTAAGATTTTCGGAATTTTTCCTATATGTGTACTTTATAACGTTGCTTCATGCCAAATTTCAAGATTCCAGGTCGTCTGGAAGTATCCTTTAGGTTTTGATTCCCTTGCGAGTAGTTGCGAGTTTCAAAATATGCGGCTTTAATTGCTGTATCTTTTGATTGCGTTGACGTAGAAGTTTGATTTTGTTACAGCTTAAAGATATTATAGACTTGAGTATTTGTTAAGAATTTCAATATAATACCACTACGCGTTCATGAGTAAAGGGGTAATAAGTTTAAAATTATTAAAAATATTTTTATTATATGATGTAACTAAAAATTTATGCTTTTCGCAATTTTTCCTTTATCTGTGTTATAAGACGTTGCTTCGTACCAAATTTCAAGATTCTGAGTTCACGGGAAGTACCCTGTAGGTTTTGATTCCCTTGCGAGTAGTGGCGAGTTTCAAAATATGCGGTTTTAATTCCTGTTTCTTTTGATTGCGTTGACATAGAAGTTTGATTTTGTTACAGCTTAAAGGTATTATAGATTTGAGTATTTGATATGAATTTCAATATAATACCACTACGCGTTCATGAGGAAAGGGGTAGTAAGTTTAAAATTATTAAAAATATTTTTATTATATGATATAACTAAAAATGTATACTTTTCGCAATTTTTCCTATATCTCTGCTATAAGACGTTGCTTCATACCAAATTTCAAGATTCTGAGTTCACGGGAAGTACCCTGTAGGTTTTGATTCCCTTGCGAGTGTCGAAAATTTGCGGCATAAACGGGAGTATCTTTTGATCGCGTTGACTTAGAAGTTTGATTTTTTCACAGCTCCAAGAGACCATAGACTTGAGTATTTGATAGGAATTTCAGCTTGATACCTCCACGCGTTCCTGAGAAAAAAGGTCTTGACAGACAGACAGACAGACAGACAGACAGACAGACAGACAGACGGACAACAAAGTGATCCTATAAGGGTTCCGTTTTACCTTTTGAGGTACGGAACCCTAAAAAATACTAAAATAATTATTTAGGGATTCATTAGCTCACGCGGCAGGAATCATGAGCTGACGCGAGTCGAACAGTTCGACTCGCGTCAGCTATTATAATAATGCTAAAATAATAATACTGGACTATAAACTTCACATTACTGGGCACTCTTCCCATATAGAGAGGGAATGAGCATTGATCACCACGCTTGCTCATTGTGGGTTGGCGATTTCAGATTCCATTTTTTTTGTTATCCACGTTCCTCACGATGTTTTCCTTCACCGTTTGTCAATGATGTCTTATAATGATTAAGAAACAACATATATAACTTTGAAAAAGTCAGATTTTTACTTGCCTGGGTTCGAACCTGCAACCATGTGCATGCGAATCCGGTCATTGAAACAATAGGCTCCAGGATTTTTTCAGAAAAAAAAAACTTTTAATGCCTAAGGCATTAAGTCCGCCATTGTACTTTATTTATTTATAACGGTACATAATGTTTAAATAAATAAATAAATTATCTTTAGGTTACAATTTCACGGAATGGCGAACGTCATTGTGATAGCTAGACCAATACAAAAATGGCTAGACGAGGTTCACGTCATAATCTTCAACAACATTTGACGCAGAAGAAAAAAATTAAATTCGTATATCTATGACATAGTACAGGCTTATGAGCTAAAGAAATTTTACCGCAGTTAGAAAGAAATAACATTTAATTTGGACACAGCACAGAGACACAATTAAGAATAAACAACATAAACACAAAAACAACATAACTAAATTAAAAAAGAAAACTTTAAAAACATACATTAATGATTGTGTCTCACGACTGACCCAAATTGGTTTCCAGATCAGCGTAATGTCAAACAGGTAAATTAATACCCGTGTTTGACGCTGGTTTTTATCTGGCACCCCTGACCATTCCACGGATGTCAATCGTCAAGTGTCCAACCGTAAATGTGTGTGCATTGGTGTGTTAGTGTACGTGCGTGTAATAATATTATAGTGGTGTGATAGATGTGTAGTAGATGCATGTTTGTAAAACGCCATTTGCAACTAAGGTGAGTTACGTAATGCCGTCTGCTAGCAAATATTGATGTGGGTGGAAGTTAAAATTTTTAACAAAAGTATAGTTATCTAAAGTACACTCGTTTTTCTTTTAGTGGATCCTTTTACTGTGGTGATTGAAGTAGAAGCCACGTCAGAGCATCCCCCTGAAGTAAATGAATACCGCCGGCAAGGAGACAGACATCCTGGAGAGGGGGAACCGGGAAATGAGGGAAATACTAGGGGTGACCCCGACTTTGATCCAAATAAAAAGGGACCAGCCCTGAACCAAGCCCAACGGTATGTTGATAGCTTAAAAATAAAATTTCTAAAGACATTCCGAAAAAATAGTGATTGAATTGAGACAGAGTCCTTACATTTTTTTTTTTATTTGGGTGAGCTCAGTTTGAAGAGATCCATTTAACACAGCTTTTCACGGAAGTGCCACACAACAGGCTTTCCACTGGAAGGTTTCTAGTTTGGTTTTTTAAGAGGTAACAGAAACTCCTCCAAATGCTGATGGTGATCGACGGGATGGTCTTAGGCCCAGTTTTTGATCCGGAGTTAACTCAACCAATGGTTAAATATGCTAACTAATGGTTTCAAACTTCGGCAGAAAGCGTTTATTCATCAATTTTTACTGGAACAAATGGTTAATTAATTAACACTCGAACTTATTTGACCTTTGACAGACAAAAAATGTGTGAAAAGACGCGTTTTGAAACCATTAGTTAGCATAATTATTTAACTATTGGTTGAGTTAACTCGGAATAAAAAAACTGGGCCTTTGTGAGGCGAAAATACCATACATTCCAGGATATCCCCATAAGGACGGATAACTATTGAAAGGTTCTTCTTTAAACAAAAAAAAAGTTATGTTTAGGCGCAGTTTTATGCTCAAACCATTAGTTAGCATATTTAACCATTGGTTTAGTTACCTCGGGGTCAAAAAACTTGGCCTTGGTCTAACCTTCAATAGTTAGACAAAATAAGTATAATTCTAATTCAAATACTGTAATTGTTTTATTTGTATATACATACATAGTATGGTCTCAAATAATGTAACATAATAAAGTTATGAAAAAATTAATGTGACTTCTTCATAATTATTACAAAAAATCAGTGTCTCATTTTTGTATGTCCTTTAAACCACAGGTTTACCACGAAAATATATGTAACAAAAAGATTGGATCGAACGCCACCGTATAGATCAACTTACGAAGAGGAGTGTGATCTTATTGCTAACTATTGCCTTAAAGGTTACAAGTAAGAATTTTGTTCTATGTTTGTCCTAGTATGAACTCTCCAGGGTCGTGTCGACTTGCCCTTGCCGTCCTATCAGACTATAAAAGAGAACTAGCTTCAGTTACCTGTTGTGAGTAAAATAAAAATATAATATACCTAGCTGTTTCCCGCAGCTCCGCCCGCGGTCTCATTTTTTTTTTCTTAAATTGTGATTTAAACTATCCTATCTCTCAAGTTAGATCGAACTGCACATGGTGTGCGAATTTTATTATAATCGGTTAAGTGGTTTAGGAGTCCATTGAGGACAAACATTGTGACACGAGATTTATATATATTAAATTATAATCGGTTAAGTGGTTTAGGAGTCCATTGAGGATAAACATTGTGACACGAGATTTATATATATTAAGATAACGCGTACTTTGGTATTTACCTTTTAAGGCTTGACGTTTCGACCGGGTACACCGGCCGTGGTCGCAAGTAGGAAACTTCATACATAAGCATAAAACACAAAGAAATACCACCTATTTTAGAGAACTTATAGTTTTGGATCTGTGTAGTCTTTCTAGACACCATCAGATGGCGCTGCCTATATTAATCGCTTAAAAAAAAGATTGATTTTTTTAAATTAATAACATTCATCACTAATTATATAAATTACTAGCTGTTGCCCGCGGCGTCGCACGCGCGTAAAGTTAAGAGTAGCAAGTATAGTAAAGGATAGATGGATGTATTCTGGGATTTTCAAAGTAAGGAGCATGAATTATTTTTTTCAAAAAATATTATGGCGTTAAGATAATAATAAGATAATGTGCAAAACATCACATACATTGAGTTTGGATAAACTTTGAAAACACAGACAAAACTTGAAAATCATTGACACGAAAAGATGAAGAAGAATCACATACATTGCTCCGAATTCAAAGTAAGTAGCTAAAGCTCTTGTGTTATGGAATCAGAAACAACGAAGGTACCACTAACACCCAGACTCGACATAATGTAGAAAAGTGATTTTCTACATCGACCCGTCCGGGGATCGAACCCGGGACCTCAGAGCTGGCGACACCTTGGAAACCGTTGTGGACGCCACTCGAACACGGATGTCATCGTAAAGATATGTTTTAGATGGTCATTTATTTGTATCGATCCAGAAACCCGTATATGAAAGGCATGGCCTTATCTTTAAAAATAAAGTCCACAATATAATACCTTGCAACCCCTATTTAACCATCTTAAGGCGGAGATTTCTAAAATCGCTAAAATATGTTTTCATTTATTTCTAACCAAAAACCCGTATACCAAATCTCATGAAACCAAATCTTATCTCTCTCTTTGAAAATGACGAACTTCCTAAAAAACTTCCAACCACTATTGCACCCCCTTTGAGGGTAGATTTCTAAAATCTCGGGAATACGTCTTATTTATTTCTAACTCATAATCCTATGAAATTTAATGTGCCTATCTATGAAAACTACACAATTCATATACCTACAAACTTCCATCCCCTATTTTACCCTCTTAGGGGGTAGATTTTCAAAATCGCTGAAATACGTCTTCATTTATTTCTATCGAGAAACCCGTTTACGAAATTTCATGTGTCTATCTTTGAAAATACCAAACTTCCCATACAAACTTTCAACCCCTTTTAACTCCTTTAGGGGTTGAATTTCGAAAAATACTGAAACACGTGGTTTTTAATTTTTTACCAGAATGGTAACCACAAATTTTTATGGTTTAAACTACAAAAATGACGATTTTCCATACAAACTTTCATCCTCTATTTAAGTCCCTTAGGGGTCGATTTTCGAAAAATAATGAAACACGTCGTTTTTAATTTTTTACTAAATTGTTATCTACCAATTTTTATGGTTTAAACTACAAAAATGTCGATTTTCCATACAAACTTTCATCCCCTATTTAAGTCCCTTAGGGATTGATTTTCGAAAAATACTGAAACACGTCGATTTTAATTTTTTACCAGAATGGTAACCATCAAGTTTCATGGTTTAAACTTCAAAAATGACGATTTTCCATACA
The DNA here is from genome assembly GCA_950381575.1 of Plusia festucae. Taxonomy (NCBI): domain Eukaryota; kingdom Metazoa; phylum Arthropoda; class Insecta; order Lepidoptera; family Noctuidae; genus Plusia; species Plusia festucae. The sequence goes on along the minus strand of OX494453.1, from coordinate 3,942,707 downwards.
AACTTTCATCCCCTATTTAACACCCTTAGGGGTCGATTTTCGAAAAATAATGAAACACGTAGTTTTTAATTTTTTACTAAAATGTTATCTACCAATTTTTATGGTTTAAACTACAAAAATGACGATTTTCCATACAAACTTTCATCCCCTATTTAAGTCCCTTAGGGATTGATATTCGAAAAATACTGAAACACGTCGATTTTAATTTTTTTACCAGAATGGTAACCACCAAGTTTCATGGTTTAAACTTCAAAAATGACGATTTTCCATACAAACTTTCATCCCCTATTTAACACCCTTAGGGGTTGAATTTCAAAAAATCCTTCCTTATTCCTTGTCTACATTATAAAGGAAACCTCTGTGCAAAATTTCAGCTTTCTAGGTCCAAGGGTTTGGGCTGGGCGTTGATGAGTCAGTCAGTCAGTCAGTCAGTCAGTCAGTCAGTCAGGCCTTGTCTTTTTATTTATATAGATAATCATTCGTTCGTCCGTGTTTTGTACTAAGATGCGTCCTTCGACCACTTCCTAATATTAAAAAGTAAGGTAGAGTTGCCTGACTTTTGACATTACTTTGACGTAAATGACGTTTAATATTGCTTCCATAGGGACGAAATAAAAAAAAACTATTGAAAACGAAATCGAGGGATACAGTCTAGACTTTAATGTTTTGCATACCGTCGAAACGTCAAACCTCAAAAACGAAGTTCGAATTTCAATTTTTTTCATACATTCATAGCTTTTACCCACTACCTCAACGACAATATATTTTTTTAATAGGTATGTGTATTGTACATCGTTTTTTATTTCTAGTACTGGGAGGCTATGCGGAAAAACCATTTATAATAAATATATAACGTTCAAGAATTATTGCATGCTGGATTATGTAAATTGTATGCAGCGCTATGAAAGTACGTATTGCATTCGTTTGAGTTCATCACACTTAGGTATATTTTATAAGCGAAAATGTTTGACTGTGTATGTTTGTTAAATTGTCACGCTCAAATGTCTGGACCAATTTTGATCACCTTTGGTCATAATTTAATGACCTGTAACTTCGTATGAAAATTACATTTTCCATTTTATGATTTCGACCTATGTTCCTTGGAGACAGTCGTTCAGTTTATGCCCTGATTACCTCGTAGAATATACGCACTCCTTTTAAATTAATCCTGTATAAACTAGTTGCGCCCCATGGTGTAGCCCGCGGTTTATCAGACAACTTAGCTAATCTGCTAATTCGGGGTGACAGCTACCTCCATACCAAATTATATCCAAAATGGTCAAGCCGTTTGAGCGTGGAAAGGTAACAAACATAGACACACATAGTCACACATTTTCGCTTTTATAATATTAGCTTGATATCTAGATTTCCGCTTTTGAGGGGCTCGTGGCTAAGTGTAAGTCGTACGGTTTGACCGATAATAAAGGTTAAGCCGCGGTTGGACCGTGGATGGGTGACCATTTGTAAACATATCGAGACCCCTCCGTGCCTCGGAAAGCACGTTAAGCCGTTGGTCCCGACTGTCATACAGTGATCTTTGATAGTCGTTAAGTCATTACAATTCTGACAACCAGTCTTACTATGGAATACTGTATTACCTAGCAATAGGTTGTGGAGGTCAGATAGGCAGTCGCTCTATGTAAAATACGGTATTCAGCTAAATCCGGTAAGACTGGAAGCCGACCCCAACATAGCTTGGGAAAAGGCTAGGCAGAAGATCTAGATTTCCGCTTTTAAGTCTAGGTCTTAGATCTTTCTAAGTATTTAGGTCTTAGATAAAATTTGTGCGATAAAAAAAGAAGTACATTTTCACACGAAGTATTCGTAAATAGCCAATATTTAACTCCACACATCGGCATACTTCAAACATTCGTGCTATTGAGTGGAGTTTGAACTTGTTTTTTTTATTTCTTGGTGGCAATCCTCATGGACTTCCTCCGTCGTGGCGTAAACGGAGGGGCGTGCCGTACTCCTACCGGCTAAATTCACCGGAGTGCTTCTCCATTCCTTTTTGCCGGGGTCACACGGGAACACATTTCGCAATACTAACGCGATTCCCGGCAGGGGGACTCCATGATCAAGGATGGAACCACTTCGTTGAAGGAGGGTTTATTTTCTCAAGTACAAGTGGAGTTTGACCTGACTCAAAATAGCCGCACAATTACAAATAAATCACATCGAAATTTATTTTATTATATTAATCTAATATTTTTCTTATTTTCAGTGTGGCAACTCGTGCACATGGGACATTGTTATGAAGCAAAACTTGTTACTGAATATATTCGTAAGTGTCACGAATTTCAAATTGATCTCAATCTGGTGGATGTTAAGGGTATTTTTTATTGGCTGGGCTAATCTGAATCTTATGTGGTTGACACATAAGATTCAGATAGCCCAGCCAAGTCTTTTCTCACGGTATGTTGGTGTCGGCTGCCAGTCTTACCGGATTTCGCTGAATACCGTATTTCACATGGAGCTACTGCATACATAAGGTCTTATTCACTTAGTTCAAGCAATTAACGTGCTGTTACGTGCCGGGTTAAGAGAGGCGCTATCTGTTTCAACTTACTATTATATACTTTTAAGTAAAAATCTTGTGTAATAACACCGGTCACACAGAACATAAAAAAAATTGGCAACCCGGGGTAGTTTTTTTTTTTGCTTGGGCCAACAGAGGCTATATAAGTATATACACTATACATACATAAAAATATTGACAGTGAGTTTTATTTCTGTGTACTCCTTCAATTAAAGGAGACCTCAGCTTCCAAAATTAAAAACAAAACAGGTTAAGTGTGAATGTAATTACTCCGATGTGAATAAACAATGTTTTGATAACCTATCCCTATATACAAAGCAAAAATAATGTTTTCAAATTAGAGATATTTAATTGTAATTTAAATTATAGTTAGGTTTTAGGATTTTATTTACTTTTTTATTTATTTAGTTGAACTATAATCTGCGTCATGCCACGTTACGTTTTGTATGGACTCAGTGAATAAAGCCACTGACCGCCAAAACCCATTGCTGGGTAATACAGTATCCCATAATAGGACTAGTTGTAAGAATTTTTTTTTAATCGACGCCCTCAGTAAGGAATTTAATCCTTGTGTCGCGGGGGTTTCACAAACATTCAAATCACATGCACAAATAACACCCAGGTTTGGAACAAGTATCTGTGGATCACACAAATGTTTGTCCCATGCGGGGATCGAGCCCGCAGCACGTCGTGCACAGTGGTAATTAGCGTGGTGACCTAATACCACTTGGCTATCCGTGCAGTCATGAATTATAATGACTTTTTGACAGGCCAGTTAAAACTGATACTGTGAACTTTAACAACAGTAGGTATATTTATTCCAGGATCTCAATTTTACCGTTCCTTTGTTTCTTTTTCAGACTTCCCAATGGAAGATGATTTCTTTTTGGACGCTGATTACGTCGTTGATGATCAAAACAATATGTAATAAATCTTATGAAGTAATACTGTGTTTTCATTTATTCTTTTAAAATATTTATTAGTAAATTGGCCAAAAATAATTGTAAGTTTAAATGTTAAGTTTCTCCAAACAATAAATTTGTGTGAAAGGCGAGAGTTTATAGTTAATAGCTATATTTTTTTGTTTAACACCTTCTGTATACAGCATGTCTCTAGCGAATAAAGATATATTATTTTCTATATTATCTATGAGAGAGAAAGGTTTTTTTAAACAGTCTCGTGACTTTTTTTTTTTTATCAAGCTATCCGCGCGCCTTCGCACGGTTACAATGTAGGTGCTAATGTGGGGCGATGTGCCCACCAACCGTTCTGCCCCCTCTTTTAAATCTCTGTTATCTTCTAAGATATAAAAATATAATGATATGCTGGAAAGGGCAACTATTTGATCGACATGAAATGCTCATAAAAAATGTATTTAATTGGATTAGGAATAATACTGTATTGTTTAAAATAGCTAAGAAAAGAACCGTTTTTTTTTTTTGTAATGTGTAAAATATAAATATGGTTACTCTGGGTTGTTCTTAAGAGTTAAACCTGAAAATGAAGCAGTAATAAGCACCTTTGTACATATTTATCCAAATTATGTGTCTTGTTACTTCGTGTGTACAAAAATGGATCTAAGTTATCTGAATAAAAAGATTATTATTATTATTATTATTATAAAAATGGTTAAATAAATAAATAAATGAAGCGGCCATAACCTAATCGCTAGGGCATCGGACTTGTGATCATGTGGTCGCGAGTTCGAATCCCACCCCTTGCACTACCGACGTGAACCCACTAGCAACTCAAGCATTTAGCTTAGCACGAGGGGTTTACAAGAATACTTGTAATGTGGACTCACATTGCGAGCAATCTATCTTCGCCGACTTTTTTATCGATATTTTTAAGATGTACAATTCCGTAGTACCTACAGACAACAGCAAAATTAAATGATGAATTGCGTTTATAACTTTTGGAGTCAAAACTGATCAGGAATTTAAGGCAACTGTAACAGTAAATGTTTGGTATAATTTACCATCACATACTTACACTTCGACGCCACACAGTTCTGGTGTGAACTCCATTCATTAGTATTGAATTTCTGATTTTGATCATCTACTTTTGCTTTTGACTTTACATTAATTCGCTGTCTCCTAATGCTTGCAATGTAAGCGCACTAAAATATGTTTGTTAACCCTTTAACCGATTAATCCCACAAAAATAAGACACTATTGAAAAACCGTGAAGGACAACATCGTGAAGAAATCTTGATTCCAAAAATTGGAATCTGAAATTGCCAACCCGCAATGAGCAAGCGTGGTGATCAATGCTCATTCCTTCTCTATGTGGGAGAGTTCTGTGCCCAGTAGGGGGACATTAATAGGCCTGTATCTCTATATATAAAAGAAAGACGGGTTTGTTACAACACTTATAACTCAAGATCGGCTGGATCAATTTTCATGGTTTTTGTTTCGTTGGATTTTTCTCCGCCCTGAATAGCAGAATACATTTTAAAAACAATGAAAACTTGACGAATAAATATTTATGAAAATGATTCATTTTCCATTTAATTATGTTCCTTAGTTTCGTACCTGTCAAACATTTGTTTTCCTCCTGTCATCCTGTCAAATATCGCAGTATTTGACACGATTTGACAGGATGACAGGAGGACATTTATGCATGCGTTCAGAAATGTATTTTGTGTAATTATTTAAAAAGGTTGAATAAACTTTTGTCTGTATTTTTTTTAATCAAATAAAAAGGTTGAAAGGTGTATTAAGCAGATTTGAATAAAAAGGGCAGTATCCAAAGTAGTAGTCTATGATCTAAACTATTGTCAATCAATGTCTATGTCACGAAAGTTCAGCTACTGTTATATTTGTTTGTTTTGTGTGGTTTTGTGCGAGTACATATTCAGTATTAGTATTAGTAACAATGCCACGTCCTAGAAGATCTAATCTTTCCCAGCGAAGCAGTACTGCAATAGGCAACGGAACATCGCGAGTCAATTATCTGATGAAGAACGAGACATTGCACGAGAAGAGCGCCGCGTTAGTATGGAGCGAAGAAGGGCTTTAATTCGTGCCTCTCAAACACAAGACGAAAGAGAGGCAGCCCGTGAAACGGCTAGGTTAGAAACGAGAAATCGTCGAGCTTATCGTACAGATCAATATTAGTTATCAGATATTTATCATAATAAAATACTTTTTGGTATCTAAGTATCTGTATTTTTATTTTGTATCATTGTATTACGTTCATCAAAGCCTAAATTAGTTCAGCTAAGAGGTAACACGACATTCATTGACTGTTAGGCGGTACGAAGTTCGCCGGGTCAGCTAGTTATTATTATATATCAAAGTGCGATGATAATAGAACGCCACTTAAAAAAAATTGTTTTGAAGAATTTTGCTAAAATTAAAATAAACGTTCGTGTCAAAATTACTTAAATATACAATTTTGTGTGCACAATGCCATACTGAGGTCTCATTCGCTAAGTCCTAAGTCCGTGCTGTTACGTGTACGTGCGTTATCTCTTTCAACGTATTATACTTTTTAATAAAAAATCTGTTAAATGGTCAGAACGGCATAAACTAACACTAACCGGTGACTTTCAGAACATACAAAAGAATTGAAGAACTGGTGTAGTTGAACATGCGTTCGAGGGCTACGCATTCACTCTCGCTCTATCTCTTTCTACTCCCCTCCCCGAGGAGCGTTGAACGTTTGACGGAATAGTGCTTTCATACCCCCTCCACGATCAAATCAGTCAATAAAAATCATTTATTCAAACTAAGCTACCAAGTAGCACTTTTTGAACGTCATACATTTAATATTGACAGCACCCTGCCCCCTAGACAAGGCACACCCCCACAATCGCCAACGCCGACAGAAATCGCTCAAAACATTAAATGTATGGAAATGACATTCCCTTTCAACAAGTCACGCGACTTACCGAAGGGAAATGCCATGCGACCCACTTGCCACCTCCATACATTCGAGCGACTCCATCAGCGACAACGATTGCAGGAATGTACCCGGTCCAATGGGGCTGATTCACCCACCCTTCACCGCTTCCTAAGTGCTTTCGCCGGGGAGAAATGGTAACCGCATGGTAACGTTAAACGTTTAACGCAACCTTGTTGCGCATATTCTGCTTTATACAACGTTACGTTTGGACTTAAGCCTAATTTCTTGATCCCTAGTCAACTAAACCAATGGTTATATATCCGAACTAATGGTTTCAAACTTCGATAGAACATGTTTATTTATAATTTTTGTTTTCATATTTAACCATTGGTTGAGTTAACTAGGGATAAAAAAACTGGGCCTTAGTAAATATTATTTATTTATTTAATTTGGTACATTTTGTTTTCTGCATCACAAGGTTATAGCTTAAGTGGTATTTTATGCACGTGAATGAAAACGTGTAGATCAGCAAGTAATAAAGTAAACCCAACAAAAATAAATTAACAGATAAAACTTAATTCAATTCTTCCTGCACGTGCACTTACTTCTGCGAAATATTTCAGTTGTGAAGTGTGTTTCCCTTGTTTATACATAACTATGTTATAGGTGTATTGTATCACTATTGTATAACAGCTATACACTGGTTAGTTTATTTTCATCGTATAATTTCGGAAATGTCGTGAAATAATCGAATAAAATAGTAATATAATTATAAATTTATGGCAACGAGACCACTGTTAAGAGTCCAGTAAACGATTAAACTACTTGTCAGGTGAAGCACGTATAGTCAGATCGTTGACGGCCTTGATTGACGTAATAGGTCAAGAAATCTACGTGTTTGACGTGGTTATCCTCTAAGTCCAAACATAACATAACGTGGCATAACGCATATAGTTCAAGAATCCCGGTCGCCAAATCTTTTTTGTGTTCTGAGAGTCTCCGGGTAGTGTTAGATACGTTTTAGATCTTTTAACAGATATTTTACTTAAAAGTATAGTGGGTCGTAAGAGATAACGCGTCTCTTAACCCTTCACGTAACAGCACGTTAACTGCTTGGACTTATTGAATAAGGCCCCTGGATATAAACGTGATGCTTGACAATGACGTTTACGGGGCGATTTAAGAAGATTTAATATTAAAAAAAAAACGATTAAAAAATTGTTATTATCGGAATGGACTCTTCACTCGCTGACATTCAATCAATTGTTGCGTCACAATTGATTTTACCTTTTCGTAAGTATTATTCTATTTTCGTTACTAACGTTCTATCGTAATTGGTATACGTCAATTTATCGAAATTGGTATAACATCACTTAATGAATTTTGTAATTTTTATCACACTAGATAATAAAACGGACGGACAGACAGACGGACAACAAAATGATCCTAAAAGGGTTCCATATATCCTTTTCAGATACGGAACCCTAAAAAATAATATTGACGGAATAAATTGTTAAGTTTGCAAACGGTAACATTCTCTACAAATGTTATTGTTTCTGGTTTAGTATGTTTTTTTTTTCGAATAAATTTGTTCGTTACCAAATCTCACAGAATTGCTGACCGATCAGAATGACAGATTGCTCATTGGTTTAGACAATACCGCAGCCACTCTGCCTATTATTAGAACTGTATCTACTGTTCTTGTAAATTTTCTTGTAGTATTATATCACTGCGAAGTCTATAGTGCCAAACCAAATCGTACGATCCCGCGCATATACAGAAGACAAAAAGAACCAATGGTTGATGCTGAAGGATTGGAGCATTTTCCAGATGTAACTGGGAAAATTGGTCCAGACGACATGCAAGCCGACGCGGCTGCAAACAGGTCCGGTTAACTAAATAGCTGCTAGTCTTACGAATGAAGTCGAAATAGAGACTTAGGTATTTTAAGTATCTATGTATATTTTTCCATATGTACACACAGCAAACTAGGGCAACTATGCAGGGCTCACTAACAATTTTTTGTTGTATATATTCTCTTTTCTCCCGGTCACACACTTAACGAACCTATATACCTGCACACTTAGGTATAGAAAATATGGTTGTAAAAAGTGCCAGTCAACCTTCACAAAACCAGAATGCCCTGCCTGTTGATTCTGTAAGACCTCGTTCTAATCTTCGTATCTGAATTTGCTCTGAGTTTCTTGATTGGCATTCTAAAAACTTGGTTGATTGGCGCTACCCTTGCGAGCGTGTCAGCGAGTTGGAACTAAATTAACCGTAAGATTTAGACAGATAAAGTATGATTGACGTATGAAGTGGCATTCAGTAAGGTAATTCCCTGGTTACTTCGTCGCTCGCTTCGCCTTCAAAATTTGAAATTTTTGCGAAGTGAGAGTGAATAGCGATGTGAGATGCAACTTGTTGATTGAATTTTACAGAATCGACGTGCTGTAGATCGCTACAGCACGTCGATTCTGTAAAAAATCATGCCTGGGACATCGGTCCCAGGCATGATTTTTTAATGGTAAGCGGGGTTTGAATGTTCATATTGGGAAGGTACACAAACCCCACATAGCAATCATTTCAGACCCTGTCGATACTCAGACTCATGCAACACCCAGGTTCGACCCCCTTTGGAAAAAACTATCAAAATTCAAAAACAATGTCCCAGTTTTAAACCAAGTCTGCTCTATCTGTTTATAGGATTTTACATGTTCAAAAGAATTCGGCAACCAAGAAAACTTTAACTTCCCAAATTAAACATAATTGTGACGTTTCAGCTCATAATTTGAATTCAAAATTATTGACACAGAGGTTTACCTCCTCAAGAGGTATTTCCAATCTTGTCGAATCCAAATTAGGGGAACGTGATATTAGCGGAGCAGCCAGGACTATTTTAAGCAGACGTGATGGCATGGATAGACGTGATAGAAATCTTAAAATTGAAAATCATCTTTTCATACAAACATAAGTCAAGTAAACTGTCACTTTTTATGAAAAGTTCATTTTCCATTTTAAGATGTTGATCTTTGTTCCCTGGGAAAAGTTGTTTAGTTTTATGCACCTGATTACCTCGTTGACTATACGCACTTCTTTTAAATGAATCCTGTACAAGTTTATATATTGTTAATTTTGGAAATATTTAAATAAACATATCTGATAAAAATAAAAAGTTTGTCAGTTTACTCAGTGGATTAACTTAGAAACACAAAAAACTATATCTATAATAAATTGAAACGCTAACAAACCAAATGACCTATTTTTTCAGATTTTCTACTTATGCAACGAAAGGAAAAAAAGGAAAAGTTCGAACTACTCCGAGTGCTCAGAACTTAGAACCACATTGCGATCACATACCAACTAACTGTTTGCACGTTCACCAGTAAATCTTTAATTATTCAATTTTTGTGATGTCTTAGCTATCCATCAAACCTGTAATTCGCTTTTTGTTTCTATTCTTATTGATTTTTTACATTTTGTATAGCTGTTGGTTTCCTATATGATAAATAAACAAATTTAATTACCTATTGCGAGAACATGGTTAAGAAAAAAATGTAAAATAATATTATTTTTTTCAGAACATCCAAAGTTTGTGCCAGAACAGTGTATTACGACTACCAAACGATAGAAAACTATTGTATGTTAGAATACGTCAACTGCATGGAAGGATACGACGGTATGTTTTTTGTTGTTATTTTGTTTATGCAACGATCTGTTTTACTTCTGATGAATAAAGAGGGGTTTTAGAACTCCGTGGCATCATAGCTTTTTCGGTTTTTGGGTAACGACTATATAAAACTTATGAAAATCGGCTAAATCGTTTAAAAAAACTACTATTTACCAGTTGTCAGCGTTTTGCAAATTATAGTTATTAATATTGGAAACACACAAATGTATTGCCAAGAGCATCGAAGGAAGATGCATATTACTATCACACATACACCCACAAAGTCATACATACGAAAATGCATCTACACGCAACAAACGCATAATCGGTAGTGGGTTCGATTCCCACCCAGGACAAATCTTTGAATGATGAGCACGATCATATTTTGTTCTCTGTCTGGGTGTTATCAACAATAGTCATCTATAATATGTAAGTATGTTTATCAGTTGTCTGGTTACTATAACAGTACAGGGTATGCTTAGTTTGGGATCAGATGGCCGTGTGTGAGATGTCCTTAAAAAATGTTTTCCTAGGTTAGTCATGAGAAAAAAAAAATGAGTTCTATGTTTATGTTTATTTTAAGATTTTGGATTTTTGTAAAACAACCAAAGTATATAATATACAAAATCCAACTATACTAACTATTTCAGCAGTATATGAATGAATTCTGTCCCAAAAAAACACCGTCCTTTGTTTTATATACTAATCCTTTCTCTCTCTTCCATTACCTGTCCCTTTCACACTTCGTTACTTCCGATTTCCCTCAGATATACTTAATGCTCCCTCTTTTTAATGGTTTTTTTGCGACCGGTGGCTGCTATCTCGTACTGCAACTCCCAGATAATAACTCAGGGAGTGGGAATTACTGAAAATCAGTACGGTGACGTCATGCTTGTTTTGGAGCAGCATCAGTTGACCCATTTCCTTTTGCTACTATTTAACTCTTTATTTGGTTTAAAACAGTTTTAACACAATCTATGAATCAAAATCATTTATTCAAACTAAGTTACTAAGTAGCACTTTTTGAACGTCAAACATTTCATATTGACAGCACCCTGCCCCCTAGACAAGGCACACCCCCACAAGCGACAAAGCCGACAGAAATCGCCCACACCGCCTCGACCCGCCCATCGACATTAAATGTATGGGAATGACATTCACCTTCAATAAGTCACGCGACTTACCGAAGGGAAACGCCACGCGACTCACTTGTCACCTCCATACATTCGAGCGACTCCACCTGCGACAACGAACACCTTTCCTGTCCCGTCAGAAGAAACAATAGTTAAACAAGGAAATGTTCATATGTGATTAACGGGACAGTGAAAGGGTTAATATATTGTTTGATTTGTAAAACAAATCAACAGTCCACATTACCGTTAATAATAGGTACCTTTTATAATTATTATTAACATTTACTATTTTTTTTAGTATGGCACGTCGTTTACATGGGAGAGTGCTTCAACCTAACTGACATTCACGAATATTTAAGTAAGTATAACAAGAGAGGCTCGTGGCTAAGTGTAAGCGATACGGTTTGACCGATAACAGAGCTAGCAAGCTAGGAAAGCCGCGCTCGTTGCGGACGTTCCATGGATGGATGAAGCTATGTTGGGGTCGGCTTCCGGTCTTACCAGATTTAGCTGAACCGTAAATATCGTGGTGTACGGATAGCCGAGTGGTATAGGTCACCACGCTAATTACCACTGCGCACGACGTGCTGCGGGTTCGATCCCCGCATGCGACAAGTATTTGTGTGATCCACAAATGCCTGTTCCAAGTCTGGGTGTTCTTTGTGCATTTGATTTGAATGTTTGTGAAACCCCCGCGACACAAGGATTAAATTCCTTAGTGCGGGCGTTGTTTTACAAAAGAAAAAGAAAAAAAAAGAAAACTGCTAATCTGACCTCTACAACTGAGAAACACAGTATCCCATAGTAAGACCGGTTCTCGGAATTGTAATGACTTAATGACTGACAAAGATCGACGTAAGACAAATCTGTACCCTTATCTACCCACTTTATTATACTTTCTTACTCCAATCCCTGCACAGGTTGTCTGGAAGAGATCACAATCAGTGATGAGACCGCCCCTTGTACCAACTATGTATTTGTTTTTATGTAAACTTGTTTTATTTATTTATTTAATACTTTATGCACAGTGTACATAGGTGGACGAAGGCATTCTCTGCCAGTCGACCTTAGGGTGATGCAGAAAGGTGTGGTAGATGCACTGAAATTTATCCTGAAAATTAATTGAATTTTATATAATTAAAAAGCTCAAAATAATAAATATTTAATACACAGAATTACAGAACGATGTTATAATATAATTGTTTAGTTTATTGGTATTGCGAACCCTTAAACTTGATAATACCCATTCCCTTTGTTTCAGATTATCCATATCATGACGACTTCTTCTTGGATCAATACTATGTTGTAAATGACCACTAATTTTTTAACCTGTTCTTAAATAAAATATAATAATGACCGAAGAATAAGACGTCAATCAATTTGAAGTCGCCGATAAGCCGCACGCTGTCTCTGTATACAAGTTGTGAATTTGCGATAGATAAATAAATAAGAACATCTTAAAAATAATGAGCAATTCAGTATTCGGGAAATAGTGATATAGATTTACGTATATTATGCGTTTATATTTGTGTAAAGATTTTTTTTTTTTATGATAAATTATAACTAAATATTTGGTAGTTATAGACATATAAGTTTAGAAGTTTAGAAGCGGCGGTAGCCTAATGGCTAGGGTGTCGGACTTGTGATCATGTGGTTGCCGGTTCGATCATGTGGTCGAATCCCATTCATTACACTACCGACGTGAACCCACTCGTAACACAAGCATCTTAGCTCAGCACGAGGAGTTAACGGGATTACTAGTAATGTGCGATCCACATTGCTAGTAATCTTTAAAAAAAAATATCAATTGTAAAACGTCAATTCAATAATTTTAAACAATTAATTTGTTATGGTATTCTTATTGATTTATTATGGTATAGGAGATGGCAACGTCGAAAAAAAGTTCATTTTAGGATGGCTGGATTTTTAATATATTATTTGGCATAGAATTTAGCATAATTATTATGATAGGATAGGTCTGGCACCTGGGACCGGTTGCGTTTACTAGTGCGCACCCCGTTTATGGGGGTGAAAAATGCAGTTACGTATTTTTTTTTTAATATCATCATCATTTCTATTTGTATCAGCCCTCTTAGACAAAGGACATCTATACAAGCGTTGACGATGATAGAAATCGCTTAAATGTATGGAAGTGACATTAAAATTTCTCTTTGACAAGTCACGTGACTTAGACTTGTCACTTTCATGCATTTGAGTGATTCGTTCAGCGATAACAATTAAGATTGACTATGTAAATTTTTAAGTACTTCGTTTTCTTTTAAGATTGTATCAAATAGTTTAAACTTTTAAAGTTTTTATTGTATATTTACTCTAGTTAACTTGTTATTTAGTATAGTATAATAAATCTTATACCTGTTTGAAGCGTTTGATCTTATTCATCCAATTAATTGGCGTTAAATAAAATATTCACAATGCCGTCGACAGGAAGTGGGCCCAAAGGGCTGGCAGCATTGCCAAGTTTAATGGCAATCTTAACCGCTGTTTTGAATGATCTGCTTTTTAAAAGCTGCCAGACTATATTTTTCTAAATGCGAATTATTATTTTCTTTACTATAAAATTGAACGCAATAGCCAATAAAAATTATGGACAAAATCTCGTTTTATTCCTTTGAGTCTCAAATCTTTGACGATTCCTTGCTAAATTATTGATGAGAAGATCAAAATTTCAATAAAGTTTCGGATATACATAATAATTTTACATATTAAATATGCATTCGGCCTTCACTCATATTCTTCGACATTGCTATCCCAAATAAACTTACTTTCTCCGGTTTTAGACTTTATTGTTTGTCATCATACAATAAAAGGAACTAAATGTATATACCAACTTGCAAAGGCCGTGGTCGTAGGTAGCGTGTAGAAGTACCGACGATTTTGACGATAATGATAGTGAAGTGAGGGTAGCGGCAGAAATTCGCATGACACGAAGACGTCGCTAAGCGAAGTAACTATTTATTAATCTGTGGCTAAGCTGTCATCAGTCTACCCGTGACCACTGCCTTTGCAAGTTGACTGTTACGCTTTGCCGATACCATAATAATATGTCGTTTGATTACCGACGCGTAGATCCGTTTACTTTAATGGTAAGATGTACTTTTTCCGTGCTTCCCATTTATGGAGGCACCCTCAACTTTAGGAAAAAATGGATTAATCGTTAATCCCTCGTGCTAAGCTAAGATGTTTCTGTTAGGAGTTGGTTCTCGTTGGTAGTTCAATAAGCGGGATTTGAACCGGCGACCACATGTCATTGATAGCAAGTCTGATCCGAAGACATTAGGTTACCGCCAATGTAACCTCATTAAAGCAAAATTTTAAATACTTCTTACTGTCTTATACACAAAATGCAACACGAAATCATTTTATTAATCAGAGAACTTTACTTTTTAATTAATTCATGAATCAATCAACTTCGCAATAAAAACTCAAGGCAAGTACACGTTCTTGAAATGTATTATTACGTCCGATAGGAAGAATGTCGTACAAATAGTTTATCCAAAACGATGATGACTGTGTATTTTTAATAGATTTGTGAAAAACTAAAAAAAAATTTGGTTGACTATATGACATTTTAGGGTGATAATGTTTCCGCTTTACAAAAATGTATATTTTATTTGTATGCAGTTAGTTATGCCTCAATGTAAGTAAATTTCTCTTAGATAATCTTATGAGATTCTATTGTGAATATATAATGAAAAATTTATTTAAGAGATGTTACATGCTGAATTAAAATTATAATACGTAACAGCATTTTGCTTCTTAATAAATAAGGCAGCTGTTATCGTGTTTTCATACTTGAGAGGCTTGGGAGCATAATTATCTGCCTATTTTAATGTTTATTATCATGTGTACCATTAAAAATGTTGTCGTGGCATTTTATCGAATCTACTCGACAAAATATCTTCGTTCTAAAGTTTTCTCTTTGGTTCTAACATGGCTGCCTATGGCAACGGCTGGATCTAACGACACGGGCAAGTTAGCCATGTTAGGGCCGAAGACTAAACGATATTTTGACATGTAAGACTCGATAAATTAACACGACAATTTTATCGTGGCGCGCATGCTAGCCCGGCAGATAAGTATATTATTACAGTTTCAACATGGAGCCATTAGATTTTAATTTAAGATCATCATTGCATTTCGGTCAACACCACTGCACCACATATGGGTACTATGTACTTTATTACCAATATTAGAAATATGATCATTTTCGGAAACATTGTTTTTATAGTGATATTTCAAAACGGCGTCCATAGCCTGCTTCACAAGCTGCCGCTATGGGCGGTCTCCACCAACAGCACTCAATCTCCACCAAAACCCACGGTACCCTATCGTCGACAGCGAGGTGCCCCTGAAGGTTTCAATGATATGGGCGATCCGCCAATGTTCAACCCCCCCCCAGGCCCGTTGGGGGCTTCACCCGGGGGTCAAGTAGGAGCCGCTACGAGGTAACCAACCTTATTTCATAATAGTGCCCAAAACAAGGAGTGTTCAGAATTTAAGGTTCATATTTGTAACTGTTCCTTTGTGCCACAATAACTTTACTTTATAATAATCTTCATTGACAAACTGTTCGACGTCAGGATCGATTCAACCCTAAGAATTAAGTTTAGTAGATTTTATTAAACCATATTTATTAAAACCATGTTAACTTTTTATAACAGATTTTCCACAAGAAGAACTACCTCATATCGTCGAAAGCGTACTACTCAAGAACATATTTCATTAGCAGAACACTGTGACTACATATTGCACTTTTGTATAAGAGGCTATCAGTAAGTTTTTATCATTAATATAATTATATGCCGGTACCTACACTAGAGCTTTTTAGACAGAACTGTGTTTATATGGCACCCTTATTATATAAAAACCAAAGCCAATTGAGGAATTACCTGTTAAAAAATTCTGTCGTGCTATTCAGGATTGGTTGATAGAAGAAAACTATTATACGATTAATGATTTTTTAAGAAAACTTCCTGTGGCTTTCGTTGGCAATTTATTGTTTTAGTTCTTTCATTTTGTAATCATGTTTATAACTATCTTCTTACTATAATAATGAGAAAGTAATTAACAACGTTAATTTGCCGGCTATAAAAATGTATGAAAAGTATCAAGCAAAAAATAATAAAACTTTGCTATAAAACAATTGACAGAATATTTTCAAAAAATCGGACACAGTTAAGTAATCTGAGACGCTATGTTTCTTAAGGTTTAAACAAAATTATTTATCGATCCAGGAAATAAGATTTGGAGCTATAAATTCCAAGAATCTCAAACTATCTCCCTACGTAAATTGGCATTATTGACGTGCAAACAACGTTGTCATGACGACCTGATCTGGTAGATTATGTAAATATTGGAGATAGCAAATTATAATATGCTCAAAGGAAACATTCTTTTATTTTTTTAAAAATTTTTTTTTCATTTATATTTTTTTATGACTGAATCGGGTAGGTAACTGATAGGCTAATAAATCATGAGAATCAATTCCTTCTAACAAACATGGTAAATTAAATGAACCATATACTCAATCTTAACATGGGTCACTTGAGCACTTTTTTAACGTGAATTTAGCTGATAATAATAATAACTTTAGTTAATAACTGAAACTCACTTCGTGACTAATTAAAAGATGCATAGGAATTTTGAGAGGCTATAATTTTTTTCTATAAAAACAGTTCTCGTATGGAGTTCTCACAACCTGAAGAACAGTAAATCGTACTTCAAAATAAAAATCTTGTCGCCATGGCAACTACCTACTTCCTATCTATTCCTATGGATCGTGGATGTTTTCATTGAAATGCATATTTCTTTGGATGTAATAAACAAATTGCGATGATCAAAAAATAAATGTAACTTAGAATTTATACGCAACAACTGTGTATCAATATGTTTTTTGCTTTTGACGTGATGCCATAACAAATAAACAGATAAACTATTACTTAAACTATATTTAAAACGGGTTCTTTCGCGATTTATTTTGATTTTAGTTCCTGACGTTTCAAACGTTTGCAGGTGTCATGGTCACGGGGAGACTGCGAAGGTATTTGTCTTGACAGGAGATGATACTCGTTCTACCTTCATAATTTTGTATTTTAACCAATCGTTTGTGTTCTGACTTACACGCTATATGAGCTCACTCAGACTGTCTTGAGGTCTTGCGGCGCTGATTTTTCGGTTTGATTTTTATGTGAATTATTGGATCCCAAGTTGGTGATATCTTCCAGCCATCTTCTCTATTAATAACTAGCTGACCCGGCGAACTTCGTACCGCCTAACAGTCAATGAATGTCGTGTTACCTTTTAGCTGAACTAATTTAGACTTTGATGAACGTAATACAATAATACAAAATAAAAATACAGATACTTAGATATCAAAAAGTATTTTATTATGATAAATATCTGATAACTAATATTGATCTGTACGATAAGCTCGACGATTTCTCGTTTCTAACCTAGCCGTTTCACGGGCTGCCTCTCTTTCCTCTTGTGTTTGAGAGGCACGAATTAAAGCCCTTCTTCGCTCCATACTAACGCGGCGTTCTTCTCGTGCAATGTCTCGTTCTTCATCAGATAATTGACTCGCGATGTTCCGTTGCCTAATTGCAGTACTGCTTTGCTGGGAAAGATTAGATCTTCTAGGACGTGGCATTGTTACTAATACTAATACTGAATATGTACTCGCACAAAACCACTCAAAACAAACAAATATAACAGTAGCTGAACTTTCGTGACATAGACATTGATTGACAATAGTTTAGATCATAGACTACTACTTTGGATACTGCCCTTTTTATTCCAATCTGCAATACACCTTTCAACCTTTTTAATTGATTAAAAAAAATACAGACAAAAGTTTATTCACCCTTTTTAAATAATTACACAAAATACATTTCTGAACGCATGCATAAATGTCAATCACAGTATTTGCTAGGATGACAGGAGGAAAACAAATGTTTGACAGGTACGAAACTAAGGAACATAATTAAATGGAAAATGATTCATTTTCATAAATATTTATTCGTCAAGTTTTCATTGTTTTTAAAATGTATTCTGCTATTCAGGGCGGAGACAAATCCAACGAAACAAAAACCAAGAAAATTGATCCAGCCGATCTCGAGTTATAAGTGTTGTAACAAACCCGTCTTTCTTTTATATATATAGATAATAATGTTTATTTATAATTCTTAGGTAGTAATATATTTTTTTTTAAAAACGACGCCCGCACTAAGGTATTCCCTTGTGTCGCGGGGATTTCACAAACATTCAAATCACATGCACAAAGAACACCCAGACTTGGAACAAGTATCTGTGGATCACACAAATGCATGTCCCATCCGGGGATCGAACCCGCAGCACGTCGCGCACAGTGGTAATTAGCGTGGTGACCTATACCACTCGGCTATCCGTGCAGTCATCAGTATTGAAATTAGGATGGTATTTAATCTCAATAGGCTCGCGATACATCACTGTTAGGAATTTGGTTTCATGGGCGAGGATCTGTGGTTGTAAATTTAGTGACAGTCACCAACTTGGGACCCAATAATTGTGACTCAACCCACAAAGGTGTTGAAACGGCGGAAACTAAAATAAAAATAAACTGTGACTGAATCCGTTTTAAAAGTAGTTTTATTTTAATACAAATTTATTGAGCAAACTAATAAAGGACCCGTTACGTTATCATGTCAGATAATGCCCGGATAGCAATGGAGTCATAATTATGAGCTTCTATATATCTTTATCTAATTGGGCATCAATTAGATTAATACAGTTTCTTCAATTATTTTTCTGAAAGGGCATCGGATAACATATTTGCTTTCACTATCCATTTTTCATAACGATTTTTATGACGAAAAAAAGAAATGCGAAATAGAAAATCAATGAATCAACACTGCCGGATATAGACCCCTCCCAAGTTACGTTACTACGCCAGCCCCCTAGCCAAGTGACATTTCTACAAGCGTTAACGATGATAGAAATCGCTTAAATGACATTAAATGCATAAAAGTGACAAGTCTAAGTCACGTGACATAATTATCGAAAACAAATGTCATTTCCATACATTTTATGTCATGTAAGCGATTTCTATCATAGTTATCGCTAGTAGAAATGTCTCTTGGCTAGGGGAGCTGGACCTCGGCTTTCCGCAGAGGGACTATCGGGATCGGGGCCTAGTGTTATGGTGACCAAAGGTGTGTGGTGTTTTTGCCCTAATCACCACGCTGGGCTGGGCTAGGCAGGCTTAAGCTTGGAGCCCAACGTGCTCGTGCGCGCCGCCATGCCGAACACCCCAGTATATGTCTACCGCCTACACTTCTCAGTTAAGGCGGAGAACATTGTGGAGTACGTCCGCCATAAGCTGAAGTACTCGCGGTGAGTGCAGGAGCTGGAGTCGCGCCGCAATGTCAACTTCAAGGCGTTTGTGGTGCGAGTACCAAACTGCTACTTACCGCACGTCATGACTGAAGACTTCTGGCCGCAGGGCGTGGTGTTCCGTCGCTTCCGCGGACAAGTACCACCGGAACGCACTAAGACGTAGTGCATGGAAGTTTTTACTAACATTATTTTAAGCTATATACTAACAACTTGTATAATATGTTGTATATATGCTAGTTTGTAAGGTATATATCTATGGGCCTTAGTTGCCTGACAATAAATGAGTTTATTATTTATTTATTTAAGACCGGAGTTTTGTATTCGCTCTTTTAAAGAACGCTACTGCCTCTTTTCCTTGTTTATATATTATATCCCTTTGAAATTAAATTGAAAATGGTAATTGATATGTTTTTTCATGTTTCAGAACTGGAAAAGTATGTGGAAAATCGGTTTACTTTTATTATTTTACATTTAAAAATTATTGCATGTTAGATTGGATGAACTGTAGACTGAGATATGAAAGTACGTATATAATAGAACGTAACTGTTTATATTTTAATTGTTAACCTAAAACAATTCAGGTAAGACTGTAGGCATGTATGTTTTTTTATATCAGGTTGCTTAATTAAGCTAAACGCATACAGAGGCGCGCCGCAAGCGACGCAATCGACGTACGCGCCGTATTTTCTAAGCCGTTAGCATCGTGACCACCACGCGTAATTTTTATTTGATGTTATTTATTGAAGTCGTTTCTTTCGAAGGGTTCCTTATTTTTAGTTTATTTATTTATCGATTTTTAGTCTAATTAATAATCAACGGTACGTAGTTTATAAAACTACACATATAAATTATTCAAAAAGATTGACTATGGGTAGGTCGGCCTACCCATAGTTAAACTTTTTGAATAATTACGAAAACTCCTCGTGGATTTGGGCTTAACTTATGAGCGTTAAGGAGTTTTACCTTCTATCATTAGCTCATGTGAATAACCTGAAGGAATACAACTCACAACGTCTACAATCTATACGTTGCGATAATATTTCAAAACAAACCTTCTCTAGTTCCTAACTGCTAAGGTGTTGTGTTGTAGACACTTTCTATGACTGCCAGACTCAGTACTTGAACAGTTTTAGAAATTCTCAAAGAAAAAACCATTAGAAACGATACCTCACACGATATATTTCATTTTGAAAAGAATGAAAGGAGTTGGAGGATTGGATGTACCCCCCCTCTTTTCAGTAAATCATAAAACCCCTCTTTGATGTCAGCAGCACCGAACGCGCCTTTTTTTTAGCATTCTTAGGCCAAAATTGTGACACTTACCGCATTTTACAAAACTCGGCGGGGTCGGTGCGGCTGACTTGTGGCAAGCTGTACCGCACATACATCGGTATGTGAATCATTATACAAATTATTCGAAAATACGACGCGGTCAGCGAGTGTGTTGCGTAAGTACGGCGCGGTTCTGTGTGCGATTTCCTCCTTGTTTAATAATAAGAATTGATATCCAAGTGATGATAGGATGTGAGGCGGGGTGGATTCCCCGAGCAGTCCAATTATGTATGACTCACAACGTCCTAAATGTCTATTGAGGATTTCAGATACGATGATTGATGATAAGATGATGTCTATCTGAGGCTACCTCGTTAATTAAAGAGACGCAGACGGCATGATATTCCCAGCCTATTGATGACACACAGCTGAGCACAGGCCTCTACTAATATAGAGAAGCATGAGCATTGATCATACGTGACTTAAAATTATGTGACGTTTAAGTCGTACGTTGTTATGTCAAACGTTGCGTTTAATGAAATATTCTATTGATTTATAGTGACGTAGTTTGGTCTTTTAAGCCTACTGATATTTGGGTATCACATTACTAATATTAATGTGAGACCTAATAGTAGTAGGCTTAACTTGCTAACCCCTCGTTGTAGGCTAAATGCTAGTGTTACGAGAGGGTAGTACAATGGGTGCAGTTTGAAAAAGCAACCGCTACAACTGCTTCAACAGAAGAAATTGGAAAGTAAGAAGCAGTTTTAGCCGAAGAAACTCCAACATGTTTCTAAGCCCAAGTGTCAAAAGTCCCTTGGCAAAAGAGTTCTATTAAAGAAACCTTGTGTACCTAATAGATGGAATTATTAAAACGAATGCTTTTTTCAGTGTGGCAAGGCGTTCACATGGGAGACTGTTTCCATGTAGTAGGCAATGAGGATATCGTATGTAAGTGTTAAAGAATTTTATTAACCTACTTTAAAAAGGTTGTCGATTCGGATGTTTTATAAGGTCGAGTGGGGTCATCAAGAGAATCTACGGGAAAGAGAAATAGTCGTTTGAAACTCATAAAGTATAAATCCGAGCTCCATTGTAACTTGGTCGATTGAATCAATTGAATAGTAGGTATTACAGGCTAATTAGGGAAGAAAGTTGAAATTTTTTATTTTATTTTATTTAATATTTACACAGGAATATTTAATTACAAAACACTTAATACTAAACTATATTAATTAGACAAAACTAAAACTAAAAAATAGCATCAAAAAACTCATCCACATCGCTGTCGACTGGAAGTGTGCCCATAAGGCTGGCAGCATTGCCACGTTGAATGGCAATGCTTAACCGCTGACCAAGGTAAAAACCAGCCCTTGGGTCAGAAGGGAAGATATTTTTATTGTAAGTATTTGAGTAGTCGAAACCTAATCTATACTTTAATGAAGTAGAAATTGACAACGTTTATTTGCCGGCAATCAAAATGTATGTAGGTAAATCAAGCAAATAATACTGAATACTTCAAGGTATTTGAAGATTCGAATAACTGAACAGTGTTTCGACAGCCGGTGTTGGAAGGTACAAATTCTTAACGGTTAAGAGTTGGACCATATTTCTATAAAAAAATATAAATTGTGGACCGATTAAAACGAAAAAGACTTTTTTCGAAAGAATATACTGCTGAAGTGGAGGAGGTCCCACTGTCACCAAGTCAGGATCTGATGTTAGGGAAATCGAGAGCAACCCTCAAATTTTATAGGCATGTATTACGTGTTACAAGTTTCTTCCTGAAGCTATTTAAGTAAATGCTACTGGGAGTCTTTACTAACTCCCTAAAGGAATTTGAGAATGAGCTGATGAATGAATTCTAAAACAAACGCATTTGTAGCTTTAATTTTAAACGAAATAAAATATAATTGGTCTACCCATGATATTATATGATGAATAATTAGTAAAATTATTTGTAGTTCAACTCATACGCACTAACGATAGTGACACAAAAAATCTAAAAATATACAAACTTTTTATGAAAACATAAACCGACTTAAAAAAACATCCACTTAAAAACGAAAAGTAAATGAATAAAAAAAATTACATTATTTACTCAAAACTGATCTACTTAAGGGTGCCACCAGGTAACCAAGTCATTCACATTCAAGTTGTCCCCAAACCAAATATGTTATCGATACCGACTTCAATTACGTAGGGTACGGGCAACGACTTCAAACATATCGGTGGGTAAATTAACAAATTTTTAATTGATAAGGTAACTTTTTTAACTCATTAATTTTTCGCTTTTATGTGGATGTTTTTGAAGTCGATATACTTTTTTTATAAGTTTGTTTACTAAAAAAACTAAGGACGAGACGGTGTTTTGTTTATTGTATCTACCTATTGATATATTTTAGTTTCTCTTATTTTTGTTTTACAGACTATGATTACAACGAGTACTATCCAGTGGACCAGTATTTCGTCCAGGAAATAGAAAAATGATATAAAAATAAAAAAATAAAAAAATTGGTTTTCAGGAAATAAAAAGCGTTTTAGATACTCCTTTTTTTATTTTTTGAGTTTTACCCTAACCCTAAAAATTAAATGTCAAACTTTTATTGATGTCCTATTTATATTGAAAAAGATACAGCCGCTTATTCTGCAAAAAAAACGTGTATTTCGACAATCGCAAGGAAATCGAAATTAATAAGGTACTTCCCGGTGGTTTAGAACTGTGATATTTGGCAAGTAATAAGGTTTAATACTAACAGAGGAATAACTCTAAAACCTATATATATATTATATATATACAAAGTCCATATTTTTGCAATTAAACTACAAACGTATAGGTCTACTTTAAACAGATTCTATTGCGGTTTATTTTCGGGGAACTAAAATCAAAATAAAAGCGATATAATCCGTTTGTTGTTAAATTGCAAGAATATGAACTTTGTACAGAACCTTCGGTGGGCAAGTCTGACTCGCGCTTTTCTCGTTTTTAATTAGGTTTTAGATTGAACTAACAAAGAGATCACTATAAATATACATACTGTTTTTGTAAAGTTTTGATTACAGAATTTAATTAATAATTAATAATGAATTTTAATTTTAACAAAAAAAATAAGTAAATGTGCACAACATCACATAAATCGCTACGAATCCAAAGTAAGTAGCTAAAGCACTTGTGTTATGGAATCAGAGACGACGAAGGTACACCCAGACCCGAGACAATGTAGAAAAGGTATTTTTTTCTAAATTGACCCGTCTGGGGATCGAACCCAGGACTTCAGAGCTAATGACACCTTGAAAACTGGTGGTCGTCAATATAATATAAGTAATAGTACAAAAATATTACTAACATAATTACACAACATGTTATACCACAGTAACTTGAGGTAACTATATGATTTAACAAGTTTCGTGTGCCTTCCGGATAACAATAATCCTTTTATAAGACTTAATGCTCATGACGTCGAAGCCTTAATTACATTGTTGTCAAATCCTCTTCGCTTTTAGTTTCATATTGCATTGTAAACGAAAAATACTTAACGTAATAAACGAAATGCAAGCTACTGAAGAATCACCTATTTCTATTTTTACCGCTAAAATTCATACTACAGATATAATTTACTTCAGTTAAATCTTCTTGAGAATTGCGTGGCTAAGTGTAAGCTGCGCTCACCGCGGTTGGACCGTGGATGGGTGAACATTTGTAAACATAACGAGACCCCTCTGTGCCTCGGAAAGCACGTTAAGCCGTAGGTCTCGACTGTCATGCAGTGATCTTTGACGGCCGTTAAGTCATTACAATTTTGACAACCAGTCTTGCTATGGAATACTAAGAGGTCAGATACTCAGTCCATGTAAAACCCGGTGTTCAGCTATATCCGGTAAAACTGGCAGCCAAAGCCAACAAAGCTTGGGAAAAGGCTAAACAGATAATGAGTTTTGACAACAGTCGACTAGTCTTAAAAAATTGGTTTGTAATTCAGATAGGTCGCTGGAAACATGCGTAACTAGTTTCTAGTTACTTGAAAAGTACTTGATAGGTACTTTTTTTGCAAAAAGGCACGCTGTCGTAATTGGCGTGGGACACTACGGAATCGTTGACGTTGATGTATACCATTTGTCTAATTGTCAGTCATTTGAGAATCTTCTTTTTTAAGTGCTACTCCAATTAATGAGGGTCGACTACCAGCTGCTGGAATCCATTTTATCAATCGTCCTCGCCAGATGTTGTAGAGAGTTCCTTCTGCGTGTAACTTATCATTACCTCGCGACCTCCCCATCATAATTACTTGAAGGAGTTCATTATATATCAAGCCTAAGCACGTGTCCGAGATATAAAGGTTTTCTTTTCTTAATGATGGAAGAGAGCTTCCACTCCTGCTGAGGTCTTTGCAGAACCTCCATGTTGGTTACCCTTTGCGTCCAACTTATTCTCAACATTAGTCGACATTAGAGAGTATAGCATACATATCGGCTATTACTTAAATCCACCAGTAGATTAAAAATAAATTTATTTGGACAAAAGACAGCACAAAAAAAGATAAATTCAACTAAATAAACATTCAAATAGGTATATGTAGCACTGACCAACATGCAATACGAAAAAGGTTCCTAAATCAGTCAGTTCAAAAATATGCTGAGTTTAGAACACCCAGCGCTGGTTTTCGGTTGGCAACCACATAGTTATACAGCATGTAACAAAACCCCTGTCAGATCCCATAAAGGCGTATTCGTGGTAGTTCATGAACCGTCTCGCATAGGCGGCTTCTTTGACACCAAACTGTAGGCAGTAAGTACGTGACCTTTGAGGAGCGGTCAGTTGTTCAGCTGTTGCCTTGGATCAGTTTTTAATTGTATTTAAATATTTTGACTGGGGAAAAATTTTATCCTCCAATACATTTAATGGCTACGTATATGTGTTCGCAGTATGATACCGAATAATAATCTCAGGGATCGGACAGGGTTTTTGTTACACGCTGTATACACCGACACAGGCAAAATTGATAAAACTTATTTCGAATCAATGGTAATAGGTGAGCTTCCATGAGTCAGATTTATACAGTTAGTCGAAAAATGCTGTCTTCTCAGGCCATTAGTAGTGACACTATGACCATCGGATCCTCTATCTTTAAGATGAAGTGATTGATTAAAAGGAGTAATTAATTGTTACTACTGACATGTCTTCGACACAAATTCACTCAACTTGCTAAAATTCTATAGACATTAGAGATCAATAACGATTTGACCTTAGTAGCGCCCTTATTTCCCGTTAATAAGATCGAATTTGGCCATCACTGTAGCCTAGCTTTTGAATGCGGATTTGCCCGCTTAATTGTCAGTAATCGCAGCAAAAAATAGCCTAAATCCTTTCTTGGGATACAAGATAATCACTTACAAAGTTTTACAAAATTGGGTTCAGCGGATGTTTAGCCGGTTAACAACAAAAAGATCGTCAGATGGACAGACCGAATTTCGGATTGAGAACTGTAAAAAAAAAACACCTGACATCATAAAAGATAGAAACAAGTTGAAAAATTAAATTGTTTTCTGAACCAAATGGAATAATCATAGTTGACAATGTTCTAATTTTATTTCAAACTAGCTTCTGTCCGCGACTTCGTCTGCGTGGACTTCAAAATTGGGTCCAAAAAGAAATGAAAAATGTAATAAAAATTTTACCCGTGTTATAGCTTGCGCTGTAATAGAGCAAAATACCAAATTTCAAAGCTGTCTGCCCACGGCTTAGCCCAAAAACAATTTTCAATTTTCCCTCGGGAACTACTTAAGGGATCGGGATAAAAGGTAGCCTATGTTCTTTTTCATGTCAAAAATTTGATCCAAATCCGTTCAGCCGTTTTTGCGTGATTGAGCAACAAACATCCAAACATCTAAACATCCACACTTTCACATTTATAATATTAGTAGGAAGTAGGATTGATTTACATTTTTTTAAGACTAATGCAATAATTATCTCTTTTACAACACATAAAATATGCTGAAGTTACGTCAATTATTTTGTTATTGTTTTAGCATCTTCCATTCCAAAGTACATGTAAATGTACATGTTGCATATTTTACGCAAGTTATGTCTGAAGACCTTTACATAATTATTATACCCGATACTCCCATTAGATAAGACTTGAGAAAACAAAAACTTTTTTAAAGACACAATATGCCGCCAAAAACGGACATTTTTTTTTCCTAATTTTGAAATACCTCCCCACTGTGTTACAATTAAGACGAATCTAACGAGACCTCTGAAAATGAAATCGATAAAGCCGTTTAGGCTACAGAGCGCGGCAATGAAATATACATACAAACACTCGGAAAAAATTACCCTCCAGTACCCGCGTAGTCGGGTAAAAAGCAAGCCTTCGTCTTTCCGCAATGATTGTTTTTAAAAGCTTACTAGCAATGTGGGTGGCACATTACTAGTATTTTTGTCAATTCCTTATGCTAAGCTAAAATACTTGGGGTACGTGTGGGTCCACGTGGGTAGTTTAATGGGATTCAAACCAGCAACCACATCTCGAAAGTCCGACGCTCAAGCCATTTGACTACCCCTTTTAGATTCGTTTTCTATCAATAATTTATTTTACTCAAGAATTTCATATTTACCTCTTTCTTCCTAATATTCCATTAGATTCCAATTCGAAATCTTCGTTCCATTCCGATTCTGAATTCCAATCCGAAAGAAATATTGAATTATGTCTTCGTAAAATTATTGGCATTAAGATGTAATTCGATAAAAAAGTTTTTGATGAAGTCCAAACTTATTAAAGTTTCCTTTAACAAACTCATTCAAATGCACACCAATAGCAAACTATTCATAACTAGAATTAGACATTCAATATTCAAAACCGTAATCCGTTTGGTTCTCAGCCAGATTGTAAGCTTCGTAACTTAGACGGATAGACCAAAACTGTCGATACATTTCATTGAATCGAGTTAATATATCGATACTGTTTGGATATATCGATTCGATTTTCTCAGATTTAGAATCGGTAATGCGAATGTATTTGTTACGTTCGCGTTGTAGGATTTGCTGTAACTCTGTGAGTGAGCGTCAATATCGATAATGTAACGATTGTGTAATACAAATATTGACAGCAATTTTGTCATCATAAGTATATTAATCCTCATGTTTATAATAGTTACTGACACAGCCTGTATGTTTAAAAGAATAGGTACAAAGATATCGGGTTGATTTTAAAAGATTTAAAAGTAAGTATATAAAATTTCGAAAATGCGACATTAATAAAATTTAAAAAAATAATAATTCTATAGTCTGTTTTTTAATCATGGAGACTAAATTGACAAGTGCAAATGTCAAAACTGACATTGACGCTATTGTAATCTATCTCAATCAATCAATTCAATCTTGTTGATTATGGCGCCGTCGGGTTGTCGACAATTCTGCCAATGTCAGGGTTGGGAAAACAAGTGTTATCTGTGGAAAAAAAACAACCCGAACAAAACTAAAAATTAAATTAAACTTGTTATTTTTTTAACCGCGATACGCACTGGGCATTGAATTAAAAATAAAATTACAACTATATCAAGAATTACAAGCAAATAGTAATCTATCTCATTTTGACATTTTCACTTGTCAATTTAGTCTCTAGGATTAAAAAACAGACTATAAGCATTTATTTGAAGAAAAAACTATCAAACAAAGGATTCGAAAAATAGAACGGCTTTATCGGGTGGACACACTGAACGACTCAACTTATCGCAATGGCGCGTACAAACTGTTCTCGCTACAATAACTGACTCTCTCGATATGGCTCGATGAACATTTCTAGTTGACGTCACGTGGCGTCAGATGTGCGATATGCATACGATCGAGTTGCGTCCGGTCGCGAGGTTTGATGTGTAGGGTGCTTTATATTCGAAAAATCATAAATTAATAAAAATAAAAATTGAATATAGAATTAATGTGGAAAGTGTTGGTGAATCATACAAGTAATTTTGTAATCGACTTCAAAAGGAGAAGGTGGTTATTTGGACTGTGTATTAGGACTTTGGTCCACAAACATCTGTGGCAAGCCTTCAAAGCTCAACTACCTTTTGTAACGTCTGATTTGGTTATTAAAAATGTCTTAGTTATTATTTGGCGGGTGGAAAAACGGATGTACTTTTTTCATGATAATGGTTTATGAACTTAGAGCTATGATTTTTTGCAGCAAAATAGATATAAACTAGTTCTACGCCCCAAATTTTTCTTTTTGTCAACACTTTATATTTAAAAGAAATACACCTTCCAAAAATGCTTACTTAGATCGTAGTCTTCCGAAACATATTATACTTTTAACTTTGGTAAATATTTACGAAAAAATAGGGGCATAGTCTGTACTCTGTATTCTTCTTATTCAGTATATACCTATATAAAATATCTTTTTATATCTTCAAAAATTTGAGGAGTTGAGAGTCAAACGTCGTTTTAACGTGTGATATAATCATAATTTTTAGTCGCATGTACAGTTGTCCTCTAATCACATACACATGTATTCAGTGCGACAGCGATAGTTACTTCAATAACCTAATCTTTAAAAGTTTTTCTTAATAAGTTGTCCGTAGTCCGCCGGTTAAATAATTCGCATTTCTTTAAATAATAGTTTGAAGTAAAAAAATTTATGCACGTTTGACTTGGGGGTAAAATTAAAAAAAAATTCAAAATCATTTATTCAAATTAGGCTACCATGTAGCACTTTTTGAATGTCATCAACACAGACAGCACCCTGATTCGCCCACCCCACCGCTTCCAAAGTGCTCTAGCCGGGGAGAAGAAACGGCGCAACAAACTCCCCAGCAGCACGCTGTCTTTACAATATAAAAAATATAAATAATTTAGGGAACATGCCAAGTAATCAACTGCTTGAGGTTCATAAGTATCTCTCTGAAATAAAAAATTTAGGTAAAGTAAACTACAGAAACCAAGGTCAACAGAACAACCAGTCACCGCAAGCAGCACCCGTTCACGAGTATGACGCAAGGGTCAGCCATCACCTCCCTCGCCATATTTGAGGGAAGGAGGTGACCCGACCCAAGACGCCACCACAGGCAGTGACGACTAAGGGAGCATGACGAAACTGTTGCCGGTAGTTAAGCAAAAAAAAAAAAAACATGACGCTGAATGAGAAACCTCAAACACTGATTAAGTGCACAATCCCATTACATGTTTACGAAATTAAATTTTATAATTAATATAATTATACATTCCAAGATGTAAAAGGAAAAAGTAATAATTTGGATATAAATTATATATAGATACGCATAATCGTATTAAATATAAAACAAAAAACGTAACAAACGTTGTTACATACAAAGTGTATGCCTATCAATAAAATAAAAACATGGTTATAAAGCAAAACATAATTAATACAAATTAACATTCCATATGGAACCGTCTTGTGTCTATCGCTGCGGTACATAAGTAAGTGAAGTTAGAAAGAGAGAAAGTAACTTTTCGAATATAACTGTAGGGGCAAGAGAGAGAGGTGCAAGCGTTTTGTATATCTAAGACATAGTGCAGGCCTACGAGCTAAATAAGTTTTACTTCAGTCGTGGGGTCTCACGTACATCTACACTAATATTATAAAGAGGAAAGATTTGTCATTTTGTGTGTGTATGTTTGTAATGAATAAACTCAAAAACTACAGTGCCGATTTCAAAATTTTTTCTTCACCTAAACTACATTTACCCTGAGTAACATAAGCTATATTTTTTACTTAAAAATGAGGTACTGCGGCGACAACCGTTAGGGAATACGTGTTCTTGAGTGGAGACCGCATCTCAGCAAGCATAGTATAGCACGACCGGGGGTTAGATGAAGCGATGACATCTGCAAAGTGGCTGGCAGTTGTTGGAGACGAAGAGCTGAAGATCGAGCTCAGTGGCGTGCCATAGGAGAGGCCTATGTCCAGCAGTGGACAAATAAATATATAGGCGGAGTCGCGGGGAACAGCTAGTTCTTTAATATTTTGTGTTATAAAACAATCTCATTTATCTTGTATTCGCATAACAAATAATGGCCACCCGCATCGGACGCATCACACCACTTAATTAGCGCAGTGTGCTATAGTAAACGTATAAATAACGTAAAAAAAGTGTAAATATAAGTATTCGCTTTTTCGCTTGTTTTTAAATGGCAGTAATTATTTTGAGGGATAATTATTATTTTGATGTAACCGTCATTTAGTTTTATTCAGTAATTATGTAATTTTTCTATAAAAAAAAAAAAAAATGTAAGCAAAACAAATCTGCCCTGATAATTGTAAATGCAGTACTTGCAAATTGGCGGTTTCGAGATAAACGCGGTAAACGTGTTTTGTGATATCTACATAACAAGTCTGAATTAAATAATGTTTTAAATTTACCAGAAAAATAGGAAAAAAATCAAACTTTGTATTAATGTAATTTTTTCTTTACTTTATTATTTCTTTTGGATAAAATGCGCATTACTGCATTTTGTTCTACCATCTAGACTTGTGAACATGAAAGTATCACTAAGCCCAAAGGCAGTATGTGTGTTCATTACTGCAAAATCACCTAGCACGTGTTCAATACTGCGTTTCTATTTATTAATCGTGTCATAATATCATGCCTGGTACTAGTTGAAAGATTTATTAACCTTTTACTTCAGCTATCAGATACTATTATGAGAGGATATGTGACGAAATAAAACAGACCTTAATAGGTACTAGAAAAGTGGTTAAAAAAAATTATCAGTCTTTAAAATACACTTTAGGAACATGTAGAATAATACGTTTAGTGTTAGTGGTGCAATAGAAGCTATTTATTATACTTGCTACGCTCAAACGCGGCATTGTCGAATACTGCGTGTAGTTTTAGTGTCGCAAGAAAAGCTCTATAATATACTTGCTACTCTCACACGCAGCAATGTTGAATACTGCGTTAAGCTTTAGTAAACTGTATTCGTTGCAAAGTACTAAAACGTTAAATAAAGTTGCAGTAACCATAGTAAGTACTGCACAACCTTCTAGCACATGCTGAGTACTGTATATCCTGTTAGCAAAAGTAATAATTTGGTGCAAGTACTGCGTATCTTGTTATATAAAAAACATGTTTATAATAAAAAAAAAACATGAAAAATCTTTTTTATGTATAGATTAGGTCCTTGAGGTGTCATTTTTGCAAAAAAGTGAAAATCGCAAAAATGTCGATTACTGCACTTACAATTTTGACGGCAGAAATATAAGATTCATGGCCGAATAGTGTATCGTCAATCAGTTTGGATCAAAATCCGTTGAGTAGCTTTAAAGATACATAGGAGTAGACGGTGGGAAGCGACTTCATTTTTAACTATGTACAAGTGATAATTCAAAGTATGGCCCCAATATTATCATTTTCAACATTGCACAAACAAAAGTTTTACTCTATTCTATTCAAAAAAAATATTGAAATTACATTATCATAGGTATAATTGAATGTGTATATATTCGTTCATATTACCAAACGTATGCTTGTATGATTGTTGACGTTAGAATCGGGGCAAGTCGCTCGTTTTTACGTACGACTGGTGCGAATAGTCCCGAGAGAGTAGGGTGCCTACATTTTAAAATTTTTATGTATAATACATATTGCCGGTGAATTAATCATGGCGTCGAATTAATTTAATAAGTAATAAATGTTTTTTTTTGAGCTATAATATATTGTTTATTATTGGTCGTTATTGTAGGGGGTTTTTCTCTTAGTCCACATAAAAAATAACATGGGATAACGCAGATTATAGTTCAAGAATCCCGGGTCGCGAAACTTTTTTGTGTTCTGGGAGTCACCGGTAGTGTTAAGAGTAGTATATACTAATTAATACGTTTTAGGCTATTTAAAATACTTTTTCATAAATAAAGCATAAAATAACAGCAAATTTAGAAATATTGTTTATTTTGTGAACGCTTGGTCACCGTAGCAATCACAGAGCGCTCCCACCACGGTCCATTGGGCACTTTTAAGTGGATTTCAACGTTCTTTGCACAAATACCCACATTGAGAAAACTGCTCGCATTTAGAGTTAGACAAATAGTTTTATTTTGTGGATTCAGGTTTAGTTTCAGAGATAATGTGCTTTGTCAGAACTTTGTAGGTTAAAAAAGTTTAAAAATAAACATACTAGCAAACTTACTAGCAATGTCGCACATAAAACTAGTATTCTTGTTAACCCCTCGTGGCAAGCTTATATATGCTTGTGTTATATATGCATTATGCTTATATAGGCTTGTGTGGGTTCACGTCGGTAGCGCAATGGGTGGGATTCGAATCCGTGACCACATAATATTCCGATTTCGAAATTCTGATACCCTAGCCTAGTTTAGTCAATGGTGGAATTAGTCAAAGCCACCCGGACGAAAAGTACCTTAATTGTAATGGATAAAAAAACTGAAAGGAATTATTCCTTCATTTGTAATATGAGGCAAATCTCCATTCACACTTTCCCCCTGCATTAACACAAATGAAATAAATAAAAATAAAACACATATTCAACCTTTCTGAGGTATACGCGAATGTTAGACATTGAAATAAAACGACTTTTTAAACGGATTGTATCGTGGTTTATTTTGACGAACCGTATTCACTGTCATCTGAAAAACACATAAAAACATAAGTAAGAAATACCAAAGGAGAAAATAAAACGCCAGTAAATATTATGTTACTAACGTAATATTCACAAACTCCCCAAAGTTTACTGTTACAAAAAGTCTAAATCAATCCTCGAGATCTCGGGACCAAAACAGACAAATCAGGGACCTCCACAAATATTTTGACGCCCTCCAGGACTATACATACAGTCTGCCACCTTCACGATCTATTTTGACTGTTTATCCGGAAAATGTAAATCCGATGAAATCTTTGGTAAGCCGCTAGCCGCAAATCGTAAGCGAAAGCGAGTTTTTAAATGTTTCTATTATGTTTTCTTTCCTTCCCGAGAAATCAGGGAGGGGATAGGTTAACAGGTTAACGCGGGCTAGTTTTCCGCAAATCGACGACTTTGCTCGCGCCTGTTTTGCGTTGAGAGGGTGTTTGCACTACGCTAGCCACCCCAACTCCTCCACGAAGCCTAGCTGACTGCACGTTGCCGACGGCTTCGGAAAGAGACCTCGGAGCCCCGAGTTGTAGTGCCCTGTAGTTTGCCACCTCCGTACAGTCCAGGATGACGTGGGCTGAAGGGGGATAAGGGCGATGGGGATTGCTCTCTTGGGACCATACTCCCTTGAAAACATGATAGGTCAGGAGATCTATTTCTCGGGAATTCTCTTCCTAGGGGAATATGCTCCCTCAAGATATCGGTTCTTATTGAACCTTGCTATGATCATGTAATAATTCGTACAAATACTTGATTACTAACATTTTGATTTTGTTCTTTTTTTCCACATCGTAAGGTTGGTTTATGAATACCAGGCTATAAATGTCCACACCTGGGCACAAGCCTCTACCCATATATCACTACGCTTGCTTATTGCAGGTTCGCGAATTCAGATACCAGTTTTTGGAAACCAAGTTTCCTCACGATGTTTCCCTTCACCGATGGTCAATGGTTAACTTTGAAAAAGTCACATTGATACTTGCCTGGGTGCGAACCTGTAACCATGTGCATCGAATCCGGTCATTGAACCACTTGGCCGCCATGATACTTTTGATAACGTGATTTACATTTAATTATACCACATCCGATTCTTAACATAAAGACTTAATCTCGCAAAGCTTAGGTAAGACTGAAATTCCCACAGAACAGCGGTAAATGTGAATTATACAAATGATAATCCCTTGTGAATATTCATAAATTATAACCCTACGTCAACCTACCCTGTTAACACGTTAATGCTTGTACCGGAAAAAAGTGCTTTTTAATTTTGTTCATGTAAATAAAGTTTGGTTTTTATCGTGTTGAAGTATGGCCTAAGGGGATTAAGTGAATATTTTATGTGAGCGTTGACAGGTTAAAGCGGTGAATTTTCGGGTTATTTTGTAGTAGTTGTAATTTTAGGGTTGTCTGTTGGAAACAGCTAGTATATTTATATATTTAACTTACACGTCACGTTGTTTGTCCGGGATGGACTCCTAAACTACTTAACCGATTTTAATTGAATTTGCACACCGTGTGCAGTTTGATCCAACTTGAAAGATATGATAGCTTACATATCAATTATATAAAAAAAATAAGACCGCGCGCGGAGGTGCGGGAAACAGCTAGTTAGTTTATATAGATCAAAACCAAGTCTCTAATTTAAAAAGCCCTTTAATAAGCATGTAACACATAAATTATTACACACAATATCTTTACAAAGATCTTTATAATAATAATATAATATCTTGGGACAGCTCACACACGGCCATCTGGTCCCAAACTAGGCAGAGCCTGTACTATGGCAACCAGACAACTGATAAACATAGGTACTTTTATTTCTAAATACATACATTTTATAGATAAAAATCACCCAGATCACCACTTAACACTACTACACTTAGTTTTAACCTTCGAGTATAGCTCAATATAACTTCAAAACTTTCAGGAGCCTATTTTCCCCTACTATCGGAAACTTAAAGAGACTATCCTAATATATACAAGTACGATGCTTATCACTAAGTGGTGTAACGCACTAGCGGTAAACCACGCCGCGCGGCTGGCCGGTTTTTCATTTCAGTACGCATTCGCTTCTGATCGTAAACGGCCGCTGCAGTGTTGCATACGGAAATCGAAAACTTAATGATAATTATGTAATCTTTTGGACTGAATTGAGGCTTCAGCGGTCAATATCAAGTGAGATTTACGCTGAAGATTGTATAGTTCAACAGTGTGAGCAAATGCAGTTTTGTAGTCGATTGGAGACTACCTGCTCTTTAGGTCACGGCAGTATAAACTCTGCCTAACTTGATCCGAGCAGTACCTACTAAGTATTTCAGAACAGAATAACCCAGTTTGAAGTGAAAATTCCAAAGCGACTTCCAACAAGGTTGCGTCAAACGTTTAAGGGTAGTTCTTCGAAATTTGATTCTTTGACTGATTCATATGGCCAAAATTTAATTTCACTTTCAGCTTAATAACGCATCTTCATATGAAAATAGGTATGCCAAATAACGTATATTTGAATGAGGGACTCGTTTTTACAAAGTAGTTTTCGAGATATCGACGTTTAAATATTTTGTGCCCAGATGAATCAGAATTTGTTACAGATTAATCAGAAACAGAAATAAAAATGAAAAGCTTTGAATGTAAATAGGCTCAGTCTTATGAAAATAATCATAATATAATAACAACAATAATCAGTTTTTATAAAAACAATTATCAGTGATCATATCGCGGAAAAAAATTGGTCAATTCAAACTTGCGTGAAATTGTTTCATGCGATTTCTTTTTAGCAGGTGTTTCCCGTGCAGCTTTTTTTAAACTTTTGGGCTGACAATGAGATGCTACTTTGTGGGCTGGGAGTCCTCGGTGAATCTGATATCCAAGTATTGGGTGAAGGCGATTTTATTATTCTCAATGGGACGTCAGCGTTGGATGAGACATCGGTTTCATTTTCAGTTAGGTTCAAATCGATTCCCAGTGTCTTCTGTTGTCTTAATGTGGATCTTGTTATACGTGCCGATAGTGGTGAAGTCTGAGTTGAAACCTGTGATGAGCTGGGAATTTCCGGAGATCTTGGTATGATTGAAATTCCTGGAGATGATGGTAATGATCATTTATTTCGGTATTGTCTGCTGGATCACATTCGTCAATTATTTCCTGCACTCTACTTACTTGGACAAGAAAAAATACGCAACAAAAGTGCTCCTTTCTTGCTGGAAAAGGGAAAAACTAATTTATTTTCTGATTCATATCGGGTTTTGAACATATGAATCAGGCACAGATGAATCATGATTTTGCCTAAAATCATGCATAACTCATCATACATACAGACTTCAATATTGTGATTTTTCTACATGAATCTATAACCCAAAAGCATCACACGAAACTCAGATAGAGGTTTCAAAATAACAAAATAAATTTTATAGAGTAGGCATTGTAATCAGGAGGCTACCTGAACCAAGCACAGATGAATCAGATGTTTACCTTCGTTACACCGGGATCTAATCCAACTAGCCATAAGTACGACTTCTAGCTCATAGGGTGCACAACTGGCTCTCCCCCGCGCGAGATTCCAGACCCTTATCATTATTACTCGACCAAGTACGGTCAAGCGCAGCTTACTCCACATGAATCAGTATTATACGCCGGACACTTATTATTTAATTAATTATAAATCCACTAACGTAGTTATAACTAATTCATATTTTTTTTGTAAGAGGTCAATTTTCCTTTCAATATAATTTTAATTTATATTGAAGAATCAAAGGGAAAATGTGTCATCGACCATTTTGACCCTATATGAATCAGGAGAACAGACTTCAAAATTTTTTATTTTATATCTAGACAGCAATTATTAAAAAAATATAATTTGTCCTAGATAAAGGTAAAGCTAAACTGCATAAAAAAAAATATAACATGCCCTTTTGTTTGT
Source organism: Plusia festucae (assembly GCA_950381575.1). Taxonomy (NCBI): domain Eukaryota; kingdom Metazoa; phylum Arthropoda; class Insecta; order Lepidoptera; family Noctuidae; genus Plusia; species Plusia festucae. Next base: position 3,905,333 of record OX494453.1, on the reverse strand, counting down.
TGGTTACAGAAATATACCCACAGACATCGAAAATTTTGTCTCTGAAGAACTACCCTTAACGCTACCATGGAGGGGGGTATGAAAGCACTGTTGCGTTAAACGTTCAACTCTCCTGGGGAGGGGGAATAGAAAGAGACAGAGCAAGAGTGAATGCGTGGCACTCGAACGTATGCGCGTAGTATACATACCTGTTACAGGCCAGCGCGAACGTTAGCAACGAGTACCGTCCAATATTCCAACGAAAGAGGTAGAGAGAAAGAAAGATACACTAAGGTAGAAAGTAGGAGAAAGAAAGAGGGTGAGTCGGTAGATCCCAAGCACATGTTTTTACCCAGGAATTGAACTCAAGACCAAGGGCTCAGGGCTCAGTCGCACTCGCAACAGCTAGTCCAACAAACAGCCACCGTTGTTAACAAGTTGGTTCTTCCATTGCTTTAACTGGAGGCCCGTATGGTTTCGCCAAAAACTCTGGTGGAGCAGTTGAAGTCTGCGTTTTAACTAATTAAGTAAGAAAAAAAAAGTACTGTTTGTCCGTATATTCCAAATTTATGTTTTGTGGTATAATTTTATTAACTATTTGTTTTTTTTTTCAAGCAAATCACTTAGTTCAGTAGTTCATCTATTTACAGTAAATTCAGCGGCAACTAACAGCTGTTTCAAAGAAGATTAGTCGTGTTGCATAGCAATAAATCCAATTAGTTATCCATTAATCTTGATAGGTGCAAATTCTATTCCAGATCGTTCTATTAGACAACCTGGCAGATGCAATTGGTAAGACCAAAGACCAACGGTGAGCTATTTGTCACGATTCTATTTCATTCCGTTGCTGATCAATGGTTACTGACCGTTTGTAGTTGTAAGTACAACTGTCAGAAAAAAGAGAAATAATTTCGAAATTAAAACTCAAAATTAATATAAAATAAATTTGAGCATTTTATTTTGGGCGATTTTCTATTTGGATTTATTGTGTGATTAAAAAAAAAACGAAAAAGAAAACTAAAATCTTGATTACATGCTGTCTTTATAAACTTGTACGCTTGGCATAATATTATAATCGTTCGAATTTCAAGAACAGACTTTGATTCCAAATAGTTACATTACGGCCTTCTTTTTATTTTAAAATTTATTTTTTATTTAAATTAACGGCATCATTAAAACTACACCAGCATCCAATTAAATTCCGGTTCTGTATTTGAATTATTTTCTTAACTATCTCTGTATTGCAACTGTTTGCAGTACGGTATCGGTTTTATTGGAATACCGAACAAACGGATCTCTTTGTGCTCTGATTTGAATAAATTCTTTTGTTTATTTATTCATTGAATTGTTGGCATTTAGAAGATTGCAAAAAAAAAACTAAAAATGTATTTGAATGTTAGTCAATAGTTTTTCACAAGACTAAATTTTTGAATAAAAAAAAACATTTTTGAATTCTTTCTAGTTAATTTTAAGATTGTACCTCAATAGTCACAATTTAAATTTCAATCTTAGATCTCTCGTGTCACCTCTGAAACGACTGAAACGATTTCGAGGTTATTTTGCAAAATATTGAATTACTTTTTCAAATAATATGAATAAAACTACTTTTTAAATGGATTCTATCGCGGTTATCTTGTTTGCCCGCGATAGAATACGATTAAAAATTTGTTTATTTCAATGTCTACATCAAGTTCAACTCCAGAAAATAATATAATTGTTTACATTTCTACAGATTTTGTTTGTTCAAGTAAGATAAGTTCAAAGTCGCGAACTTTCAATAAATTGTTTAAGCAATATATCAAAAAGTTAAAATATTTTCTATCATATTAACAGTAGGTAGCAAACTTATATTAAAAAAAAGCTGGCTCTAAGCCAGTTTGGCAGGATTCTTACATACTCTTAAAAATCGGAAGGCATCTTGCCTTAAGCAAGGAAATTGTGAGTTATTGGCTGGTAAGTGCCTGAAATATACTCTTTTCATAAAAATCAATTTTTTCAGTAAAACTGAAGAATTTTTAATTTTTTCGCAGTATTCCGTGCGAAAACATAATAATGGTTTATGATTTTAACACCCGAATACTGAATTTAAATAAATAATAATAAATGTGGACAACATCACATACATTGCTCCGATTCCAAAGTAAGTAGCTAAAGCACTTGTGTTATGGAATCAGAGACAACGAAGGTACCACAAACAACCAGACCCGAGACAATGTAGAAAAGTGTTTTTCTACATTGACCCGTCCGGGGATCGAACCCGGGACCTCAGAGCTGGCGACACCTTGAAAACCGGTGTGTACGCCACTCGACCACGGAGGTCGTCAAACCTTTTTTTGTTTAACTTTAACACATTCTTAAATGTCTATCTGTCGCTACTTCACACCTTAAAGTGACAGAGACAGCATGAGATTTAACGGCGGCTTGAAACTGATTGATGTTTCAGTATTCGGCCATAATTGTCTTATCACTTTGTCATAGAAGTCGATACTATAGTACAATATCATTAATGCCTACAAAAATTGTTCCAAATCATAAACTACGTAATATCGACAAACAGCACCTTAATCCAAACGGGCTAAGGTTGATAGTCGAAATTTGTTGTAATTGAAATATTGTCGTGCAGTTTCCCCTACTACTTGATAAAGCCACTGACTCCTACACTAAACTCTTCACACTATGTCTGCAGATGACGTTAAGTGACAGTTTTGTTTAGTCTCTAATTTGCTCTAATGGCCTCTCCACACTTCGCCCGCGAATCGCGCGCACGTCTATCTCCACTGACGTGCGAAGAACAGCGCGCCAGATTCACAGTTATTTCGCGTACTTATCAAAGACGGATGCCGAGGTAACTGCTGCGAGAGCGTGATACTTTGCGAATTAGTAATATATAATTACGCTTATAATAAACGTAAGAAACCCATTAAAAAGAAATAGAGAACTCATCACTCGACTCGATAGGACTGAGCCGCACGATGTGGTCGATTGCGCGCCAATTTCGCGGCTTGCGAATCGCAAACGCGTAAACACGTCGCAATGCCTCCATGAATATGCGAATCGGATCCACTCATAGATCGCGCATTATTCGCGGCTTTGCACGCGGGATTGTGGGAGGCTTTTAAACACAGTATGGAGCGTTACATATTTCTATAGTTGTTAGCAACCCTTTGATGGCGCACAAAAACGACAAAACTGCGCGAAGATGCGAAAAATAATCGAAACGGTTCCACACGTTGTATTTGCGGTCCTTTGGCGGTGACGCGCGATTCGCGAAAGAAGTGTGGAGCGGGCTTAACATCTCATAACTGCTTACTCAGTTTTCGTTCAGCTACTACTTATGATGAAAGAACTTGTTATTGGTTAAAGTGGGTTCATTGTGTCTGATAGGTTATTGTTATTTCGTAAAAAGGTTGCTTGCAGGATTTCTGATTGTATCATATGAACGCACATCTTTACAAATAATGTGATTAGAATGCTTATATGTTTCTCTTTCTAACTTTATGAAGTATCAATAGTAAAAGAGCTTATTTTTTTTTTACAACTTTTATGGAAAAGACCTTAGATACATAGTCTCTCAATTATATCAATTACACATAGACGTGACGAACATATTTTTTGGCAAATTCAATCTTATCTGCATGACATAAAGTGGTTTTCACGATGAGAGACTTCTTGAAAATACTGCATTTGTGTGATAATTTATGGGGATGGATTTGATTTGTATATCAATGTATTTTACCCTCGAACTTGCTGCATTTTTTTGACACATAAGTTTCTTTCACTTTGTTTATTATTAATTCAAATAGCATAGCCAAACTCACCACAATACACACTGCTTTAATCTTAAGTAAATAGTTTGTAACATCAAGTACTTATGAGATTTCAGCATAGTTTGTAAGTGTTTTCGTCCGTCATGAGCGTCATAGTTATCTGTTCTATGGTTCTAGCGAACTGCCATGTTTACGCCCACACTCCTAAGTTCATGAGTAAATATTTTGCGGTGTTTCGAATTTCGTACGCGTCATGATCTTTGTTCCTATTCTTATGTTCGTTCATTATAATAACTTACAGTGAGACGAATTCATAATATTTAGAGATTTGAATACATATTTAAAAAACTTGAAACTAGTCACGCGATCCTGAGATTGCGCGTGAATAAACAGTTGATTATTTAAATAATAATGTTATTTCATTAATTGGGACAAATTAGAATACCAACACAATATAGACGTATTCAACTCGTTAAAACGACTGCTCCCCAATTGACTATTGAGAATCAAACGACCAATCGTTTAGTGTGGCTTTTACATCTATCTGAAGCACACATCCGAGTGTCGTCGTGCGAAATCTTTGAATGGTCACGTTCACGTTCACGTTTGAGAGCGAATGTCAACTGTATCTGAATATTTTCTACATACCTACATAATATATAATATACATAAAAAATTACTGCTATTGATTGTCCTGAAACTGTTACAACTGTGTCACTTTATTTATTTAACTCTTTAATTAAAAAAAGAAAGGTGCTTGAGCCTGTTATCCTCACCTTGTGAAGAAATTGGAGAGGCTTGGTATAGTACCACTGAAATTGCTCGAAAACTATCTATCGGGTAGGAAACTACGGGTCAAGTATACCTACCAGGTGGTTGAGTGAAGAGCTAACAGTTGAATATGATGTACCACAAGGCAGCATCCTTGGTCCAACCTTTTTTTATAGTACAAGCATTACAGCGTTCCTCTGTATATTTTTTCTTTCCAAGTTAAACTTCTTTAGACGCACTTGTCTTAGGGAGTAAGCTGCTTAAAGCGTGAAGAAAGCATTACGAAAAGTGTGATGGGGCTGGGCGAACGCTTGACTTGGGGAGGAAGCTGTGGAATGCGTGACTAGAGCGTTAAAAAAAGTGAGATTGGGTTACGCAAACGGAAGTTGAGAGGGAGATATAAGTTAGTAAAGATAGAAAAAGAGAGAAAGTTGCGTTTCGTATATTACTGTAGGGGCAAGAGAGAGAGAGAGTTTATCTCAAAGCCAGTTACGTTTCGCATATCTAAGACGCAGTGCAGGCCTACGAGCTAAAGAAGTTTTACTAAGTCGTGTGATCTAAAGTGCATTCGTTTTTTTTCTCTATATCTCAGTACAAAGGTTCACTATAAAACAAACGACGATAAAATGATCGTAATACATGCAGGTATGGTTGCTGAATGTTCCCGCATCTGTTCGTATCGTATCTCTAGACTTTTCTTGTCGTCGCCATTCAAAGTTTATTTATCGAATAGCCCTTTATAAAGCAAGGCAAACAAAGGTCGTAGAATTCACAATTTATTAAATACTAGCTGTTGCCCGCGGCTTCGCTCGCGCATAAAGTAAAGAGTAGTATTAAAGGTGATGGATGGATGTATTCTGTGATTTTCAAAGTAAGGAGTATGAATAAAATTTTTCACAAACTATTATGGCGTTAAAATAATAATTAAAGTAAAGTAAGTAGCAAATGCATTTGTGTTCTGGAATCGGAGACAACGAAGGTACCATAAACACCCAGACTCAAGACAATGTAGAAAACTGATTTTCTACATAGAACCCATCCGGGGATCGAACCTGGGACTTAAGAGCTGGTGACACCTTAAAAACCGGAGTGAACGCCACTCGACCACATAGCTATGTCTTAGATGGTCATTATCTTATCTACTTATCTTTTCATCTGTCTATCTTTGAGAATACCGAACTTCACATACCAACTATTTCAGCCCCTATTTCACCCCCTTAGAGGGAAGATTTCTCAAATCACGGAAAAACATCTTATTTATTTCTAACTAATAACCCTTGTATGAAATTTAATGTGTCTATCCTTGAAAACGACACAATTTTTGTACCTACAAACTTCCAACCCCTATTTCGCCCTCTTAGGAGGATGATTTTTAAAATCTCTAAAACACGTCTTTATTCTTCAGTGACCCGCGAGTACGCGTGTTGAGCGGTCGCGTCATTTTACCTACGCTAGGAAAATGGCGTCGAACTCGAAAGTATTAAAGTGTAATAACTGTAATATTGTTATATGTGAAGTATTAGCTTACATCCAAAATAAAATGGATGTGATGGATGAGGAAAGTTTAATGAGATTGTGTGTGACAAGCTTTTTGGAAGAAGAGATCGAAGCGGCAAAAAATTTACTTTTTGACTCGATCACCACTACAAGACGCAAAATTTCGCGTAAAAGAGAAGGAAAATCTCAAAGAGATCTTGCGGATATAATAACGTTGTTTAAAGAAACGGATCCAGAATTAGTACCCATATTTGTTGCACGAGAGCTACATAAACTACCACCGATATCATTTGATCATCTGGATGCAAGTAGACTTTTAAAGGATATCTTGTTATTGCAAAATGAGCTTAAGATTATTAAGGAAGATTATGTAACAAATAAACAATTAGAAGATCTGAAAAAACAAATTGATCAGTGCAAATATCACACATCGGGTACATTGCAATCTACAATAACTGATCTACCGCAAATTATTGAAAAGCAAACCGACTCAACGATGCAATCGTTGGCGGTAAGCGAGCGAAGCGTAGATACTCGATCCTTGTCGCTCGCGGAAAGTATTAATCGCTCCGTCGCTCTCTCACAAACTATTATGCACGTGGAGGCCCCCACCGCGGTCTCGTCGCAGCGTATGCGCGCGAATACGGAGCGCGGGAGTCACGCGGTTTGTTCTATACCACAAGCGATAAGCGATAGCGAGAAAGTTCAACCAGATATAGAAGTAAAGAATGAATGGTCAATTGTACGGAGAAAGAAGCCGAAATACAGATTTGCAGGAAATAAAGGGAAAGCTGCTTCAGAATTACAAACGAAATTTAAAGCCGCGGAAATGAATATTCCATTATTTATATCACGTGTTGCTAAAGAAGTAACTGAAAGCGACATTACTGATTACATATTATCCAAGACACAGACGTCAGTAATAATTAAGAAAATTATGATGAAAAAAGACAGACACTATAATGCATATAAAATCTTTGTACCACAACACAAACTCGCAATGTTTTTGAATGATAGCCTATGGCCAGAAGGTGTGTCGTTTAGGCGTTTTGTTTACATAAATAAAGCTAAGAATTACGCTAACAGTAATAGCAGGATTAGTGAATTGAAAAATAATAATTAATAATGGATATACAAACAAATAGTAAAAGTAAAAGTAAAACTATATCTAATTTCACAAGTTTCAACTGTAAGTCAGTTAAAAGATCAATTGATTGTGTTAGAAAACTGTGTAGCTCCGCAGATATTATAGCCTTACAAGAGACATGGTTATTCCCATACGACATTCCGGTACTGGGAACTATTGACCAGGATTTTGCGTACACCGGTACGTCAGCGATGGATATTTCGACTGGTGTGTGTAGAGGCCGACCTTACGGAGGCGTTGCAATATTGTGGCGCAAAAGTATGTTCAAAGAAGTGACTGTTATTAATTGCAAGAATCCGCGTATCTGTGCAATAAAAGTGTCAATGAATAACCGTGCATTTCTTGTGTTTAGTGTTTATATGCCAACAAATGCAATAGACAATTTGGAGGATTTTACGTCGTGCTTTGGCGAGGTATGTGCTATAGTTGAAAACTATTCTATAGAATCTATATACGTACTAGGAGACTTTAATGCACATCCGGGTGAACTATTTGGGTGTGAACTAATTAATTTGTGTGCGGACCAACAATGGACCTGTGCGGATATGGATTTATTAGGAAGTGTATCAAATAACTATACATTTGTTAGCGAAGTGCATGGGTGTGTGAGATGGCTTGATCACTGTGTCACTAGTCATTCTGCCAGGCAAACTATTAAAAATATATTTATAAATTACGACACGTTCTGGTCAGATCACTTACCGCTAGTCATTGAGTGTGAATTAAATGAAATTATATGTAAAAATAGTCAAATTAGTAACAATAGTAAAAATAAAGTTGTTTGGGGCTATAGAACTAAGGAACAGATAAAAAACTATACTAGATTGTGCAATAGTAAGCTTAAGTTAATAGATTTCCCGGTCGAATTAAGACAATGTAGTTATAATATTTGTAATTGTAAGAAACATAATTATTATCTAGATGTAATCTATAAAAATATAATAAGAGCACTGACAGACTCGGCTGTTAACACGTGTGAAAGACAATTTCACGCACGTAGAAAGAAAAAACATGTTACTGGCTGGAACAAGCATGTGAGTGAAGCACACAGGGAAGCTAGGAGTAAGTTTCTACAATGGGTTTCTCAGGATAAGCCACAATTTGGTACAGTGTATGAGGAAATGTGTGAAAGTCGAAAATTATTTAAAAATAGATTAAAATGGTGTCACAGTAATAAAGAACAGTTAAAAATGGAAATAATATCAGAATGTCGTGCCTCAAAAAAATTTAGTGACTTTTGGAAAGCGACTAATAGCCTAAACCATAAGTCTGGTCTCCCTGTGAGCGTGGGAGGTGTGAGTGATAGCAGAGATATAGCTGAACTGTTTAGAGAACATTTTACTGCGGAGTCACCGCTAGGTCCATCATCTGGAGATGCTGGGTCTTGCATGTCCGGTGACTTATATAGTGTGTCAGCTAAAAAAGTGCGTCAAATTGTGAGTAGCATGTCGAGAGGTAAGTCACCGGGCCATGATGGGCTCAGCATAGAACATTTGAAGTATGCTGGCGTACATTTACCACGCGTACTTGCGATGTTTTACACTGTATGTCTGAATCACTCATACTTGCCCATGGACCTTATGAAGACGGTTGTAGTACCGGTCGTTAAAAATAAAACTGGTGATTTATCTGATAAAAATAACTATCGCCCAATTTCCTTAGCAACAATCGTGGCCAAGGTGTTGGACAGTGTGCTTGACTCAGAACTAGACGAACATCTTAACCTTCACGATGCTCAGTTCGGTTTTCGCACTGGGCTTTCTACCGAAAGCGCAATTCTGAGTCTCAAGTACACTGTTCAATACTATACGGAGAGAAGTACACCTGTGTATGCATGCTTTCTTGACCTCTCCAAAGCATTTGACCTTGTATCATATGACTTGTTATGGGAGAAGCTCAGAAGGACTGGTGTGCCTACACAGGTGCAACGGATTTTTCATTTCTGGTATCAAAACCAGAAAAATTATGTAAGATGGGCGAACAGTGTTTCAGATACGTACAGGTTGGAGTGTGGTGTGAGACAAGGAGGTTTGAGTTCTCCTAAGCTCTTCAACTTGTACGTTGATGAGCTTATAGTTGGGCTCAGCAGCACACGTGTAGGATGCCGGGTTGACAACGTATCTATGAACAACTTTAGTTACGCAGACGACATGGTGCTGCTGACTCCAACTGTAGGTGCAATGAGACAACTACTAGCCATGTGTGAAGTATATAGCTGTAAGCATGGATTAATATATAATTGTAAGAAAAGTGAGTACATGATTTTCAAGGCCTCAGGTAGGTGTCCGACATATGTCCCAGTCATAAAATTGAATGGTACTGAACTGAAGCGGGTACAACAGTTCAAGTATCTCGGACATTACGTTACCGAGGACTTTGACGATCCAGTGGACATAGAAAGGGAACGTAGGGCATTGGCGGTCAGAAGTAATATGCTGGCCCGCAGGTTTGCGCGTTGTAGTAACCAAGTGAAAGTCACACTATTTAGAGCCTATTGTCAAACATTCTACACGTGTAGCCTGTGGTTCAGATTTACGCAGAGATCGCTTAATGCCCTACGTGTCCAATATAACAATAGATTTAGGATGTTGTTGGGGCTGCCCCGTTATTGCAGTGCCTCTGGTATGTTTGCGGAGGCAAGGGTAGACGGCTTTCATGCCATTGTAAGGAAGCGACTCGTGTCGTTATTAAGCAGAGTCCGGAGTAGCACTAACAGCATCCTACAGGTCATTGCGGATAAACAGGACTCAAATATCCTAAAGGCATTTATTCGTGCACATATTTTGTAACTGCTCTGTATAATTATGGACTTTGTCTGAAATAAAGATTTATTATTATTATTATTTATTAATTTCTATCCAGTAACCCGTATACAAAATTTCATGTGTCTATCATTAAAAATACTGAACTTCCCACACAAACTTTCAACTCCTATTTCACCCCTTAGAGGGTAGATTTCTAAAAGCTCTCGGAAATGCATCTTATTTATTTGTAACTTATAACCCTTTTATGAAATTGAATGTGTCTATCTTCAAAAACGACACAATTCATGTACTTAAACTTCCAACCCCTATTTCACCCTCTTAGGGGGATGATTTTTAAAATCGCTGAAATACGTATTTATTTATTTCTATTCAGATACCCGTATACAAAGTTTCATGTGTCTGTCATTGAAAATACCGAACTTCCCATACAATCTTTCAACCCCTATTGCACCCCCTTAGAGGGTAGATTTCTAAAACTGGGATTTACATCTCATTTAATATTATGTCTAACGAATAACTTTTGTATGAAAAATAAATAAATGTGTATATCTTTTAAAACGACACATTTCATATGCCTACAAACTTCCAACCTCTTTTTCACCCTCTTAGAGGGATGATTTTTAAAATCGCTGAAATACATCTTTACTCATTTCTAGTCAGAAACCCGTGTACGAAATTTCATGTTCTATCATTGAAAATACCGAACTTCCCATACAAACTTTCAACCCCTATTGCACCCCCTTAGAGGGTAGATTTCTAAAATCTCGGAAATACATCTCATTTATTTCTAACAAACAACCCTTGTATGAAATCGAATGTGTATATCTTTGAAAACGACACAATTCATATGCCTACAAACTTCCAACCCCTTTTTCACCCTCTTAGGGGGATGATTTTTAAAATCGCTGAAATACGTATGTATTTATTTCTATCCAGAAACCCGAATACAAAATTTCATGTGTCTATCATTGAAAATACCGAACTTCCCATACAAACTTTCAACCCCTATTTCACCCCCTTAGAGCGTAGATTTCTAAAATCTCGGAAATACATCTCATTTATTTCTAACTAATAACCCTTGTATGAAATCGAATGTGTATATCTTTGAAAACAACACAATTCATATGCCTACAAACTTCCAACCCCTTTTTCACCCTCTTAGGGGGATGATTTTTAAAATCGCTGAAATACGTTTTTATTCATTTCTATCCAGAAACTCGTATACGAAATTTCATGTGTCTGTCATTGAAAATACCGAACTTTCCATACAAACTTTCAACCCCTATTTCACCCCCTTAGGGGATAGATTTCTAAACGAAAAGTAGCCTATAGCCTTTCTCAATAAGTAGGCTATCTAACAGTGAAAGAATTTTTCAAATCGGACCTAATCGGTACTTCCTGAGGTTAGCGCGTTCAAACAAACAAACAAACTCTTCAGCTTTATAATATTAGTATAGATATATAGATAGATAGATTACGTGTACAGATGAATGGAGAATGTGTTAATTTAGAGTTTGATCCCTATTTTATATGGACGACCATATTGATGAGAGCTCATCCTAAATTGGACTTTGTGTCGCCGATATCGCTTTCTATTGATTCAAATGTACATAACTTTTTTGTTTATGAACCGATTTCGATGAAACAAAAACTAAGTTATACCTCAAGTTAGGTATAATTTTTGTATATAAACATTATCTGCATGGTATTCATAGATTTTACGTGATTCGCGCACAAACAAACAGACAAACAGACAAAAATTTCAAAATTGATGGAAATGGGATCTGTTAGTTATCTTTTCACACGCTGGCTATTTTTTTTTCAAGTTCTTTAATGTACAGAAATGACTTCTCTACAGATTTATTATATGTATAGACTAGCTTCTAACCGCGACTTCATCTGATGGACTTCAGGATTTGGGTCCAAAAAGAAATGAAAAATGTAAAAGTAATTGAAAATGGAATAAAATTTTCACCCGTGTTATAGCTAGCGCTGTAATAAAGAAAAATACCAAATTTCAAAGCAGTCAGCCCACGGTTTAGCACGTTAACAATTTTAGATTTTCCCTCGGGAACTACTTAAGGAATAGGGATAAAAAGTAGCTTATGTTCTTTTCCATGTTAAAGGCTACATGCATGCCAAATTTTATCCAAATCCGTTCAGCGGCTTTTGCGTGATTGAGTAACAAACATCTAAACATCCACACTTTCACATTATTTTATAATAATTAGTAGGAAGGAGATTTGAATTAAAAAAAAATGTCGTTTCGATACAAATACTTTCTCGATAGTGTTTGTGCTACGAGCTCTGTAAAGTCGGGGTCATTTGACAGGCATAACTTCAATTAACAAAACCTCGCTTTTCTGCAAAGTCGGTTAACGTGCAGAACACGGACACGGTCAGTGTAGTGTGTAGGGTAGTTGAAGAACTGAAGGTAGATGAAAAATCATCTACTTCGTGCACGGAGCTATGACACCGCATCTCCAGTCTGCTTGCGACCACGGCCAGTGTAACCCGGCCGAAACGTCAAGCCTTAAAAGGTAAATGCATGAGTTCGCGTTAATTCCCGTGACGTAATTATATTAAAATCATGCAACGCGATAGTTTTAAAGTTAATATAACTTCAACGTTTTGTTCTTTAACACTAACCTTATAGTGTTTTGCGGAATATTTTGCCAGTAAGACATCTGTGGCACAGCCGTGAGATTAAAACAACAACGTACAATATCATAGTAGTATCGTTGGCATACAGTGACAATACAGAGGTAATATGCAGCAGAAGTATCACGAAATATAAAATAGTCATGAATTCTTCGTCTGGTTGGCCTTTTCCCAAGCTGTGTTGGGATCAAGGTCCAGTTACACACCACTATATTATTACACGCACGCACACAAACACACTAATACACACACATTTACGGTTGGACACTTGACGATTGACATCCGTGAAATGGTCAGGGGTGCCAGATAAAAACCAGCGTCAAACACGGGTATCAATTTACCTGTTTGACATTACGCTGATCTGGAAACCAATTTGGGTCAGTCGTGAGACACATTATATATGTATGTTTTTAAAGTTTTCTTTTTTGTTTTTTAATTTAGTTAGGTATGTTGTTTTTGAGTTCATGTTGTTTAATTATTGTAATTGTGTCTCTGTTCTGTGTCCAAATTAAATGTTCTTTCTTTCTTTCTTTCTTTCTTCTTCAGTTCACTGGATTTCAGCTGTAACATGTAACACTTTATTCGATATCTAAATTATGTAAAAGTTAAAAAATAGAATGGCCTAAAACCGAAATAAAAGTGTTGTGATTTAAGAAAAAAGTCAAAAGGTATGTAGCTATACAGAAACCAATACTTTCTGTACTCGAAATTGATAAATTGACGTTACCTTTCCTATTTATTTCGAAGAAGTTAATTTGAATGTTTTGTATTCATTATGAAAAATGCACACACGTGACTGCCTGGTAGATAATGCCTGAGGCATTAAGTCCGTCATTGTACTGTTTGCTTGTATGCATACAGAAGAATAAATAAAAAAATAAAAAATGTTGTAGTATATAATATTCGTTTATAGATCCCAAATACCTGTCGTTGAAAGTGAAACAAGATAAAAACGTTCGTTTATATCTTGTTTATTTAAGCACATCTTTTTTCTTCCATTACCATCTTCCTGGATATTCAACAACAGACTCGCCATACTAGTGACGTCACTAAATTTAACTACGGCGTTTCGCTTGCACGTTTCTGGCACGGTGCCAAATTGTGGACCTACCCCCAGTGCCATGCGTTAGCACCTTGGTACCGCATTGTCGACCTGCCTAGAATTTTCTTATATTACGAGAAGGCCAATCTTGGTTAGCCGTTTTGTTCATGTTTTTGTTAGCATAGGGGTGCAAACTAGGTATGAAAAACAAAATCTTTTTAGTCCGTAAGTAAGATAATAAAAAAATGTTATATACCTACGTATTTTCTTGTTTCAAAACAATACAATTTGACAAAGATAAGGCGCGATAAAGTTCAGAGGATACACTTACTTTTTAATCATCTTAAAAAGCTAATTTTATTTTATGAAGCGGTGAAGGCCGTTTGGATTTTGAATTTTCAAAAATGGTGTTGAAAAACCTTTTAAATATTCTTATTAAAAATATTCTTTATTAAAATATTGAAAGGTATACCTTTTTATCTTAGGATATAAAAACAATGAAAAGAATTTTCACAGTACGTGCTGAAAAAGCAAATATAATCCTAATCGTGAAACGTAAAGTGACATATTTTCAAATAAGTGTCGTACCTAGGTACCGCGCAGAACCTCAAAATGCTTTTAAATAATATCTGAAAGATTTTTATTAACGTGATAAAAACATAAATATTTATTATCTCTACACTTTGATGGTTGAGCGAAAACTCTGAATAATGTTACGTACATAGTAATAATTCTTTTTTATAACGCCTATAAAAATGGAAAGTACGAGGGTTAAAACCTGTTACGTGACAAGATCAAACGAGTTTAGGAGGGACTTAATTTTGAGTGCCATTGACATTAATTCCTTAATGTCTTTTTAACCACCATTTATGGATTGAGACAAGATGCTTACTATTATTACTTGCGTAATGCGTAGGTAATTTTTGTCTCGTCGATGAAAAAGATTGTTAGTGTAAGCGAAGTTTCACTGATTTGCCTTATCGTATCAATCAATGGTAAAAATTTCCTGACTATTTCTGTCCTGCGCAAAGATTGGCCGTGTTGACTCTGAAGATTGCTGGAGTATGATGGATGCCAATGTTAAGAGACAGAAAAGGTTTAAGATCCCACCCCCCTAGCCAAGTGACATTTCTAAAAGTTTTAACGCAGATCGAATCGCTGCGGCCGGTCTAAGTCACGTGACTTATCGAAAACAAATGTCATTGCCATACATTTAATGACGTGATTTCTATCATCGTTAACGCTTGTAGAAATGTCACTTGGCTAGGGGGACTGATAAAGAAAAAGAATGTCGTACATAATTCGTAACTTATTAGATTGTTTAAAATTTCCAAATTAAAATATTGAGTAAATGCAGAAGACAGACCGTTTTTTTTTTATTAAAACAACGACGCTCGCACTAAGGAATTTAATCCTTGTGTCGCGGGGGCTTCACAAACATTCAAATTCAAATCACATGCACAAAGAACATCCAGACTTGGAACAAGCACTAGTGGATCACACAAATTCTTGTCCCATGCGGGGATCGAACCCGCAGCACGTCGCGCACAGTGGTAATTAGCGTGGTGACCTATACCACTCGGCTATCCGTGCAGTCTTTTTTGGTGGTGGAATTTATGAAGGTTTCATCTCAAAAGGGTAAGAAATCTCTCGAGACTTACAACTACAATAACACGAGATCCTCGGGTTACCTGCAAGATTGTAAATCACAGTAAAGCAGTCAAGCGTATGATATGGAATCCTCGGATCACCATTCATTATTCAAGATACCTTCCAAATGTTCAGAAATTTCATACAACTTATCTAGAGTTATTGTCTCGATCCAGACTGTTAGACATTGTGTGTAGCATTATTTATAAAGTCGAAATATGTTCTCTAGCTCCCGGCCTATAACGTGCGCAATGCGCCAGGTGTAATGTGAAGACAGTTATTTTGGGAAATGTCTGGATGGTTTATGAAAGTAAGACGCCAAGTTCTATGAGCCGGAATTAGTACTAAAAATTCGTTTACTCTAAAAATATTTATTCCTTATACTTATCTTATTGAGAAACAATCATACAGCTTTAGTTAAAATGAAGTATATCAGTCAAAAAATTCCCATGAAGTTTGATATTATTATGTTAATTTATCTCTTTCAAGAAGTTGCCCAATAAGATGCAAAATAAATTGCGTATTTGAATAACCATAAACCTTTATAACGGTCTATAAATGTCCCACTGCTGGGCACAGGCCTCTTCTCATAAAGAGAAGTAACGAGCATTGATCACAACTCTGGCTAACTGCGGGTTGGGGATTTTTGGAATCCAGGTTTCCTCACAATGTTTTCCTTCACCGATCTTTAATGATGTCTTACAAGATTTGAACCTGCAGCCTTGCGTACGAAAATCCGTTTAGTGAACCGCTAGGTCACCAAGACACTAAACCTAATCCTCCAATAAATTGCTTCAATATGTACAAAATGCTACTTCTCTCAACTATGAGTACCAGTCCATAGTAACAAGAGCAATAATATTTAACTCAGCATTTACACCAAACCCGAAATACCAAATGCAAATTCAAACGCCAACAATTGTCAAACATTTCATTAATTAAGTCCGGTTAGATACCGCACAAGATAAATAGTTTCAACAGTATCGCGCAATGTAAGCCGTCCTAATCATTCAACTAATGCCCGCTGCAGTTTTAACGTCGCCAAATTGTTCGATCGCGGTTTTCGAATGTCGGTCGACTCGATACATGCGCCAATCAGAGCGACGTTCATTTATAGTGTTTTGTTTCTGTTGTTGTTTGAAAATGGAACGCTTTTCTTGTTTTTGTTCTTTTTGTTTGAATGCCTTTTGCGTGGTTTAGTTGAGTTTTGTTATGACTGACTTGTATCAAAAATTATGTTTGATTTGAGTACTGTCTCTGAATGTAAATTAAGAAGATATATCGGTATTTTTTATAGTCTAGACGAATTGAATGGTAGATGTAGTTTTATCATTTCTCTATTTTGTCCTATAAAAGGCGCTGTTAGGTACCTACTTCGGTCTCATTAATATTTGATCTACTATATACGTTATTTACGTTGAATATAATGAAAGAAAAATACTTGATTTGCTTCTGATTATTTCGATTTTTTTATTATATGTTATTTATTATATTTTATTGTTTATTATTATTATATTATTCTACGCCTTAATTAATTTCTTCATGAGTTCATACATTAAAACTACCTAACTTTCAGCCATGTAAAGAAAAATACACATCTTCAAAGATTTTTATAGAAGTAGACACAGAGGTTGTTTTAAGGATTCTTTTGGCAACATTTATTCAAACAAGCTCTTGTATCAATTTAATTGAGACATTTCGGTAAATACTATTCGGTAAATAGTGCCGTCAACTAATGTCTAATTCATTAATGGTGCACTATTTAATACTACGGAGTCAAACCACATATGTTTAATGGTATATATGGTATACCTTTGAGTACAGTTTCAAAGCACACTACAATAACAAGAGTGACTGACACGCAACTCAACCAGCCGCTTCCATTTGACAAATTACAATTTATATCCTATGCCCAGGGGCTTTATTCACTAAGTCGAAACGAAACGTAACGTGGTATGACGCAGATTTCGTTCAACTGCCCCTGGTCGCTAAATCGTTTTTAGGGTTCCGTACCTCACAAGAAACAAACGGAACCCTTATAGGATTACTTTGTTGTTCGTCCGTCTGTCAAGACTCTTTTTCTCAAGAACGCGAGGTATCAAGCTGAAATTTATATCAAATACTCTACTACTACTAAGTCTACGGTCTTTTGGAGC
Organism: Plusia festucae; assembly: GCA_950381575.1. Lineage (NCBI taxonomy): Eukaryota > Metazoa > Arthropoda > Insecta > Lepidoptera > Noctuidae > Plusia > Plusia festucae. The sequence continues at coordinate 3,887,898 of OX494453.1, read as the reverse complement.
TGTGACAAAAATGAAACTTCTAAGCCAACGATAATAGATACAGCCGTTTATGTCGCAATTTTCTGCAAATTTTCGACACTCGCAAGGGAATCAAAACCTACACGGTACTTTCCATGAACCCAGAATCTTGAAAATTGGTACGAAGCAACTAGACCAGGGCCGAAGCCTTCAAAATTTGTAAAAAGTGAAAAAAAATTACAGTAGGATGAAACCAATTAGAAAAGGAAGGGAATATGATAAAAATTAAAGAAAAAATAAATTACGGTCGATCCGAGTTCGGGAAGGGGGGGAGGGGGGGGTTTTAAGGGTAAAAAATGGTTTATCTTGATTTCCAGCAAAACTACAAGTCCTATGGAAAAAAGTCAAATGGCAAAGTTGTAGGTAATAAAAATATCTACAACTTTTGTATTTACACTTTTTTCACATAACCTCAAAATGTATGTGAAAAATCCAAAAAACCAAGTTTTTGGTTTTTTATTTTTATCTTTTTCAAAAATATTTTTTTTTCACGAAATTTGGTGAAAACTTACCTTTTTATGTCCCAAATACGCTGTAATTTATTTGATTAAAAATATTTATATTTTCACCTTATTTTGAATTAATATAAAAAAAACACCCTAATTTTCAATCGAAAATTCACCCGTCAAAATATCAGCTTTTTTCAAAAAGTATGGGGGTTTTTTGTTCGTTGAAATCTCTACTTTCTGATGGTTTAAAAAAAAATATACATTACTATAGTAAATGTTCTCAGAAAATGCATAATCACTATGTACAATTTCATCAAAAAAATGTCTTTGCTTCAATTTTTTCCAGTCTGCATTGGTTCTTCATCCAGAATATCATCTGAATCATTTTGTGAGATTTTCTATGACATGAATGTAATTCGAATTTAATAAATAAACTTTAAACTGAAAAAAAAATTAAGCAATGTCATTTTTTTGATGAAATTGTACATAGTGATTATGCATTTTCTGAGAACATTTACTATAGTAATGTATATTTTTTTTACACCATCAGAAAGTAGAGATTTCAACGAACAAAAAACCCCCATACTTTTTGAAAAAAGCTGATATTTTGACGGGTGAATTTTCGATTAAAAATTAGGGTGTTTTTTTTTATATTAATTCAAAATAAGGTGAAAATATAAATATTTTTAATCAAATAAATTACAGCGTATTTGGGACATAAAAAGGTAAGTTTTCACCAAATTTCGTGAAAAAAAAAAATATTTTTGAAAAAGATAAAAATAAAAAACCAAAAACTTGGTTTATTGGATTTTTCACATACATTTTGAGGTTATGTGAAAAAAGTGTAAATACAAAAGTTGTAGATCTTTTTATTACCTACAACTTTGCCATTTGATTTTTTTCCATAGGACTTGTAGTTTTGCTGGAAATCAAGATGAACCATTTTTTACCTTTAAAACCCCCCCCCCTCCCCCCCTTCCCGAACTCGGATCGACCGTAATTTATTTTTTCTTTAATTTTTATCATATTCCCTTCCTTTTCTAATTAGTTTCATCCTACTATTATTTTTTTTGGTTTTAACAATTATCGGCCCTGGTCTAAACGTGTTATAGCACAGTTAAAGAAAAAAATTCTAAAACTGTAAATATTTTACTATAACAATATTTTTAATAATTTTAAACTTAGGTTTGTACGGAACCCTCGGTGCGCAAGTCCGACTCGCACTTGGCCGGTTTTTTAGGTTCTGAGAGTAACCGGGTAGTATTAGTATATAAGGTATAGACCATTTAACAGGTTTTTAACCTTACAGTACAGTAAGTCGAAAGAGATAACGCCTCTCTTAACCCGATACGTAACAGCACGTTAACTGCTTTGACTTAGTGAATAAGGCCCCAGTAGGTCAACTCAATGTTTTTCATTACATTTGCAGCAAAAATAGTTATTATCGACTTTCGAAAACTGAATGATGACATTGTCTACGGACTAGCTATGAAAAGAAAAAAAATCTATTTACGAGTAGTCCGCAAGTTAGATATAATAAAAAAAAGAAACGTACTTTTTTCTGTTTTTAAAACAGTACAATTTTACAAAGATAAACCGCGTTTAAGTTTAGGTGTGACGTCATTGACGCTTGTGACGTTATAAGTAGGTTAAAGTAGTAACCACAATTATTAACGTGGCGAGCAACGCCTTAACTTACATTCGCTGTATCTAAGTAGACATTCGTTATTTTGGAAAACCAATATTATATATTTTTTTACTATCTAAGAACTAGATATTGGAAAAATCAGTTCACACCTCTATTGGAAAAAAGCTTTGGAATAGAATAAAGGAATAGAATAGAATAAAATTTATTGACTTGAAATAGAGTTTTACGGATCTTAAAAAATATTACAGTTCTTCTTATTTCGCCTACTTAATTCGGCATGCTAATTTAACAATTAGATAAAATCAGAATAATTAATAATCTAAACAAGTTCAGTACTTGTTCAATAACTAAATAACAAGTAATACTACTTATTTAACATTATAAATCCAATTAATATTACAAATCTTAAAAACATTATACAATTTCTTATAAACTGCTTATTACCTATTATATTATTTTAAACATCTTAACAAATTATGGAGTACATAATATTGTGAGTACATTATGGAGTACATAATATTGTGAGTTTAATTACAACCAATACTAAAGGAGGTTCTCAATTTGACTATATGTCTTTTTTGTGTTTATTACGCGATCTGTCCGGAAATTGTGAATCAAATATAAAAAATAAAAATTGTCGTCGGCAGCCGTCACTATTGAATCTATATTATTTTAAATAGATATAAAATAACAGGAAACCCAAACGATTTTATTTCAAACATGTGTAACTAAAGCGAAACATTCCTACCTTCCTACGTAAACATCAGTACAGAATAAATTTTCTCCTTCCGAACATTTTTCCGTCATGCAACACTTTGAGCTTTTTATTAAAGTTTTGACACATGTCGCTTGCGATTATGTAATGGCTTTCTATTAAATATGTTATGGTACAATTTTATTTTCCCCTGACTAAAGCTTGCCTTGAAACTTAAAAAGACAGTTATGAGAAGTATTTTTTACGTTTGTCAATGGTTTTAGCTCTTACAGTCAAACAGTTCATAGTTACTTGAACGGGTATTTTTAATTAAAATACATGTATTTTTTCTATGAAAGACGATACCATTAACTCCCAGCAGCTTCATTTAAAGGGACAAATTTAAATAATCTGAACCTCTCAGAGTAGATTTTAATTCGACAACGCAGCCGTATTGGCTTGAAACACACGTTCGCCATTTTTTCTTCAAAAAAAGTAAATCGACGAACCCCTTCTTCAATGGCAATATAAAAACAAAACATATACAATCTCCTTGGTTTCCTCAGAACGTATCTTGGCACGAGCTCAATAACATTAGTTATTGACAGCCTCCTTTCCCATCACCCATACCAGTCGAGTCACGTCCATGGTAATCATATGAAGACCCTTCTCTGGTCATGTTTCTTTTATAGTCGACGTGTTGCTCGATGGTCCACATCTTCAAATTTTATTGTAAGCTCAAATTGTACCCGTAGAAAGAACATAAATTCACCGTCAAAGTGATTTGGTGTACTTAGATATTTTGAATATTTTACAAAACTGCCTGACCAATTTAAGAAACAAAATGATGTTCTTTAAATACCCAGAGATGTACAAAATAGTTTTAAAAAAGCATTTAAATACAAAATGCAAAATATTTTCAGATTTCCTATTTCAAATGCAAAATACCAAATAGTTTTACGTTTTGTATTTTAAATGCTAAATGCAAAATAGGTATTTGCAAAATACTTTTTCAAAATAAAATACTTTTTGACCAAATTGAATGAACAGGCACGGGTAATTTGAAGTAGCTGTCAAATGTCACTTTAACGTTTGCGCTGACAGTGCCCATGCTCGTTACCGTGAGCACTCTGCTGAGCGCGTGGAATAACGTTTGTTGATGATGCGAACAGCCGAACGCACCCTCGGCGGCATTATAAGCGTCATCCGTTCATTTCATTTCGTTTGACTGGTAATATTGGCTAAACTTAGTCACAAAGTATTTTGCATTTTGAAATGAATGTTAAAAATACAAAATACATCTCAAAAGGTATTTCAAATAAAATACAAAATGTTTTTTACTAATAGGCATTTAAATGCCAAATACAAAATAGGTATTTTGCATTTTGTATTTGTATTTTAAATGGAAGTATTTAAAATAAATCGCATCTCTGTAAATACCGTATGAGAAAAGTTTCATATAAGTAATTGGGAACACTTACACTTTACGAATTATTATTACACATTTAAACATTAATATTTTTATTTTTTCTAAATTTCGATTTGTTTTTCATACATAAACAGTTTGAAGCGGAATAACGCGAAACAATATCATATTTTAACAAAGGGATTTCATTATTTGTGATTTCAGTGATGCGCGATTTAATTTCTAATATCGATGATTCCGATATTGAGGCTTTCAAATCAAAATACGATTTAAATCGTGATCTGGTGCACTCATTAGGAAAATTGGATTATAAAATCATATTGTTTCGGTTTTCATATCCATTTTCATTCCACTAACCCTAAAATTCATCAGTAGTTACAGTTTATTCTCCATATTGTAGTGCTCTCCATTTCAGTTGACCTCAACTCATGGAAGCCTGCAAATAGAAGTAGTAACAGTTTAAAAGGATTAAAACACCATTAAACGTTTTATTCATAAAAAAACAACCAATCGAGTAGTCACAATCTAAAATCGATTAAAATAGTAAACCGCGCATCCCTATTCGATTCTAATACGTACCCGCGAATTGTTATTCCATATTATTCGCCCGCAGCAGTGTCACCCGTTGTGTTGTTACAAAAAATGGAACGTTTTTTAAATTTGAATATTGGCAAACATTTAGGTATTGAAATGATACGTTGGTTGTTCTATTTTATGTCTATTTGAAGTCTTATTTCGTAAAATGAGCGGTAATGAATTTGTAGTGAATAAAGACAACTTTGGAGTAGGATTTGTAGCCTTTGATCGTGTCGCAGGCATATAATTTTACATTCAAACTGCTTTCACATAGTTTTTTTTTAAAGTTAAGTTAAGTCCATCGTTGTCATCATATTTAACCTGAAAAATGTAAAAACGGTTTTTTAAATTTCAATTCTCTATTCACCCCATTTTACCTGGTACTTAGACTTATTTTGTTTTCGTCCGATGTATTATATCGATAGCCCTAATATTTTAGATTTTCAATATCTTTTAAACTTGACTCATAAATATATTGAAAATCGGTAAATGCAAATCCATTTTCTTTTTCTAATACTATTATTTTGATCAAAATGTAATTTTTTTTTTTCTTACTATATAGAACCTCAATAGACAAGTCCCCTTTTTATACCTTTACACAGAATGGACTGTGACTTATTAAAATAATTTTTCTTTCCTTTCAAATCATCCAGCACTTTATTCAATTTTGAAGGATCATTTTCCATTCTATTTCAAGATATAATTATTCAAAATGTCGACGAGAAATGGCGTAATCAATCAAGGACCAGCTGAAAAACTAATTTTACCAATGGTTCGTTACTTATTGATATTTTTCTTAAAGGAAACGAACTGAGAAAACGTTAACTTGTAAATAAAAAGACTCCTTGGTGAAGCTAATTGTTTTTTTCTTGGCGGCCGGCCCGCATAAACATGTTCTAAAATGAATTAAGATTCTCAAGTTTTGACATTAATTGTATGGCGAAAAACAAACGACTACACCGTGTACATTACGCAAATGTCCACTCGATAAAAATGGGTAGTATTTAAACGCAAGTCAAAAAATATCTTTTTTCTATGCAATAAAATTCCGAATTCCCATCAAAATTACTGATTGCACAGCAAAATATTCAACACAAAATATCACTAAACACACTTCAATATATTTTCGCAGCGTACAGCGATTTTTCCTAAAGCAAAATCTTTTTCATCAATGCACAGCTAATAATCTTAATGCACATTATACATGTTAACTCTTTTTCTTTTAAATATAGCTTCTATTTTTATATTATTTACAGCAGTTTTTCTAAATAAAACAGCATTTTATTAGTCACAGTCATCTTATTATTTATTAATTACCACATAATGAGATCAGCAAAAAAATATAAAATTAGATACAAAATTGTAATTTATTGAATTATTAAAGCGGGTTTTGCTTTCGCAGCAAAAACATTCGATCCTAATAATAGGTAGGTACTATATAACGACTGTTTTCGTTAGCCTTTTAATGTATTTTTATTTCAAAAATGATTCCGAATTTCCGATTAAAAATATCATCACGATTATTACATAAAATTAATGGGTTTGCTCCGCCAAAAAAATAAGAATTGTCCTTATTCAAAATATTAAATCTACTGCCTAAAATACTTACTTTCCGACTACTTTTATCCGAATAAAAATGACGAAACGACCGATATTTATATAAACATAAAAATATAAACATAACTGTTTATTGCTATAATACTTTTCTACCAGCTTAAATTACGTTCTACTGAAAATTATGTTTTGGCATTTTTATCTTTACTTGCCTACTATTAATTCATAAATTACCTTTCACATTTAATAGACTGTGGTGCTAATTTAACTACAACGTTATAATGAAAATACTATTCAGAGTGGTTATAATACAGAAACTAATAAAAAATATAAAAATGTACTTGTAATAATACCTTTTCATGGTATAAATCCAAATAGCTGAGGTAAAAATGAATGATTGTAAACCCCCTAACCTATCTGTAATGGACAAGTAAAAACAAAGCAAGTCGCTTCTGGCACTCGCCGGCCGCTGCCGCGGCACGCTCGCTTCGCTCGCTCGGCTCGTGCATGGGGGGTCGCAGTTCTAACCTAACCTAACCTACTGAGTCGAATTTGGCACTTAAACCTATCTGCAATGGGCAAGTAGGACAATAATATATCGACCCGAAAACCCCTGTGGGTATACCAAATTTCATAAAAATCGTTTCAATCGTTTCCGAGATTCCAATTATAAAAAAATCCGACTCCCGACAACACGACCTAGCGCTATCTATATCTTACTCGTTTGCGCCACTCTGCACTCCAGTGACGATAAAGCGCGCGAAGTTTTTCAGTTAAGTTGTTCTGCTTTTAGAAATAATGCAATGTAAAAGGATTTTTTTGTTATAATAATCATTAAATTTGCCGAGCATGGCTTTTTGAAAATTAAGACAAAAATGATGACCAGGTTTTGTTGTACTTACTGGTTAATATGCGACTGGGATAGTTATTTTACTATGAAATATGGAACATTTGCTGTGCAGTCAGTATTTATGCTATGTATGTAGTATTTTTGTACAAACATAAATTTAACTGTATTGCATTATGAGGAAAAAAGTAATGTCATATTGATGTATAATTTCGAATTATCTGCAGTTTGAGTTTTGTTAAACATTTAGTTTATCTGTAGTGAAGTAAGTTATTTGCTGTAAAAAAGAATATAAATGATGAGTATGTATTGATAGGCGATTATTTATTTGATATGCAATTTATAATATCCCGATAAAAATGACACCAAATAACTTCACAAACTTTTGCTTGCGGCTTCGACCATGTGGACGTCTGTTTTCGGAGCAAAAAAATTACCGTCCTTGAGAGTATTATTCGGTATCGTACTGCGAACACATATACGTAGCTATTAAATGGATTGGAGATAATTTTTTTTTCCCGATTGAAAATAATTAAATCAAAATAAAAACTGATCCAAGGCTACAGCAACACTGACCGCTCCTCACGTACTTACTACCTGCAGCTTTGTGTCAAAGAAGCCGTCTATGCGAGACGGTTTATGAACTGTACCACGAATACGCCTTTATTGAATCTGACAGGGGTTTTTTTACATGTTGTATACGCACAATTTTTTTATCTTCTTCTTCTATATTAATAATTTCGTTCAGGGGTACGGTAGACTCGATCGAAACCTTATATGAATAACAAAACATAAAAAAATATTGATTTCGAGTCGACAACATATATCCGCAAAATTCGGATTATGGAGAATTTCGTTAAATTCTAATGGCACTGACAAACAAACCGCAGTTGCCATCTTGGGTAGTGATTACAGTGCTGACAAGGCGTATGACAGTTGCATGATAGTTGGTGTTAAATGAAAGAGGTATGAGTTTCGTATAAAAACCTCCTTTACTGCTAAGTTAATTTGTTCTCTAATTTTAAAATTTAATTGTTTTTCTTTGTTGTGTGTCAATGATGTAAGAAAACTTTTGCTCTGATGAAAATATATTTACTTATTATTGGTACAAGATGGTGTTATTTCACATAAAAAGCTAGGCCTCACGATTACTTAACAGTTGGGTCCAGAATCGTTTCGGAACGCGTTTGAATAGTTCAAGAATATTTATTTCGCTTTTTTCACGTTCCGTTGCATACTAGCTCTTATATACGCTTCGCCAATCAATACGTCGCGTGCGTCGCGCCTAAGAAGCATCCATCACAAAGAACTGTGGCTCATTTGACTGTGTAAAACGAAACGTCTTGCCGGAAACATTGAGTGAATCTTAACAAAACTTAAAACTTTTCTTCAGTCGTTGTCGTTTCGCGAAAATATTAATATTATTTGTGTGTAAACAATAAAAATTATGTGTGTGAAAACTATTGCAGTTTTTATTTACTATATTTATTAAACACAATGAACGAAGCTATACGAATCTATGGCTTGCTTACATTTAATATTCCTTGAAAACCGATGACTACAGAAATATTTACCTACATTGTGTATCATGTCACATTTCAACCGAGCGGAGCCGGGTTTTCATCTAGTAAATACATAATACCTATCTTACCTTACCTATCAAAAATCTAAGAAACATGAATAAGTATAAAATTAATCTCAAATGTCACCCCATTTTCGGATTTATTATCACAAAATTTAACCCCAAACGATTTTATCCGGATTTTATAGCAACCATAAGTACAAGATTCCCGTTATTATTTTTTTGCAAGTGAACATAAAGTAACAGGTGGAAAGTCGTAACTTTGGTTTATTTTCAACTTAATCCCCACATCGAACGAAACAGGAGTCGTAAATCGTCTTCCCTTTAAGTAAAGGGAGCAGATGTTTTGTGATAATTCAGGATTTTTATTTAATTCAGTCGTCTTAAAAATTTCTAGTACCTACTATATTATGTACACTTTGGGTTTGCATTTTCTTTTGTTTATTATTAAACATGTAAGTATTAAAAGACTCATAACATTAGATAATCTTGCATATATATATAACTTAGTGCGTCTGTTGTATTTAACAAAAGAGGTTGCTACACATAATATACGTCAAAATTTTTATCTGGTAGGTCAGGAGTAGTAGAATGAAATCTGGAGTTGTTTATCGGGCTGGTTATCACTCTAAATTCATCAACACTTTAATGTGATATTTCAACCGAAGATTTTCCGAACCAATAGCATCTATCGTTAATCACTCAAGAAAATTAGTCCCTAATACCTACCGAGTCCTTGAAAAACACTTCGTAAATGAACTTAAAACCTAATAACATAAAGTTGACTTTAATTTACTCCGCAAATAATTTTTAATCACTCTATCTAGTAATCTTTGTAATAAACAATGTTCCCGGTTCTTCTAAATGGGAATTAACTTCACAAATTGTTTTATAATGAGATTAAAAGGCTTGACAGCTTGTTTGCCAGAAGGAACTTGCCGCGAACAAAAATGGAAGATGAAAACTTAAATAAGTGTTATAAGTTTTCATTTTCCATTTTTGCTGAATTAAAACTAAGTTTTATTTTTTTTAGTATGATTAACTAAACATTTTAGTTAGATGCTTTTTATTGCTTCTTGAAGTTTACGCGAATATTAGATATTGAAAACTACTTTTAAACAGATTCTATCGCGGTTTATTTTGATTTTAGTTCCCGACGTTTCAACACCTTTGCAGGTGTCATGGTCACGGGCAGACTGAGATGGTATTCGTCTTGACAAGATATGTTGCTCGTTCTACCTTCATAATTTTGTAATTTTATTTTTAACCGATTCTGTAACTTGTTTTATTTTCATTCACAAAATTGTATAGAACAATACTGTACGATACTTCATAAAAGTATACAAAATCAAATTAAATAAAACACTGTCAGTCAGGCCATATAAAACGAACAGCACTAAAATAAAAACAATAACATTAAAAAAAAATCCTTATTTTCTCTACAAAAGTTTGGCTACGCTTTTCAACATCACCTTTACTTCAAAATATTAGTATCTAAAGAAGGAGACAGGCATATGATCACACCGCAAGTAAGAAAGCGACAAATATATTTGTTATTCTCCCCATAAAAGGTGTAATAAAAATAAAATATGATCGCAACACCCAGTGACAAGTTTCTACATCATGTATGTCTTTTCAGATTTGTAAATATACGAAGCTTATGACCGTAAAACATATTTTACGTTCTGATTTATCACTCCCAAACTTTTGCTAACCATACTTAGGTTACAATTTTTATTGGTAAGCAATATTGTAATACGATGCAAACTCTTCTTCTGCCAGCCTTTTCCCAAGCCATGTTGGGGTCGGCTTCCATTCTTACCGGATTTAGCTGAATACTATATTTTACATGGAGCGACTGCCTATTTGACCTCCACAACCCATTTTACTGGGTAATACAGTATCCCATAGTAAGACTGGTTTTCAGAATTGTAATGACTTAACGACTCAATGGTCACCCATCCACGGACCAACCGCGGCGAGCGCGGCTTAACCTTTATTATTGGTCAAACCGTACGGCTTACACTTAGCCACGAGCCCCTCAATATGATGCAAACGTATAGTGCGAAAAACTTATCGATGCGGCAAGTACCTACGAGTGAAACGTTTATAGGCCGGCCGGTATTATGCAGCATTTTAATAATTTTGCATAGAAATTTAATTATTTATTTAAGAGATGATGAAAAGTCTTCAAGTAATCAATGTAAATGTAAAACAATGTGTAAAGTAGGGCAAAATCAGCCGTAGGCTTTTAAAGGTTAAGTAAAAATACCAACGCGAAACCGTTATTAAAGGCATAGACGGGTTAAAAGCACGTCGAACTTGGAAATAGGTTTGAAATAGGTATCGGCTAAAAGAACAAACAAAATAAATTACAGAAAACCCATTCCACAAAAACAACGAAAATACGTTCACAGGTGTAGTATTTATTGCCCACATACGATTCGTCTTGAGTCTAATAGAGATGCATACTCTACTATTTATCCTTATTATGTAAAGATTTGAAGATAATAAAAAATATTGGACATGTTATTTTCGCTTTTCGAAATAACTAATAGGTATTATACTTTAGATACAGCGAATTTAAAATAAGGAGTAGGGGCTCGCCACGTGTGGCTACTATTTTCGCCATCTTGTGACGTCACAGGCCCCCACTCCTGAACTTGATGCGCGTTATCTTTGACAAATTATATTGCTTTAAAACAAATACACAACTAATATTTTTAAATCATATTTATTATTTTACGTTCTAAATAGATTTTTAAGAATTATTAAGTCTAGTCTATACAACACGTTACAAAATACCCCGTAAAAATATAATTAATTATCAGTCAACAATTTTTGTCAACCCTAGTAAGCTGTCATGTCAGTTAACCAGATTATTGAACAGAAAGACTTACGTACCTATTTTACCTAATAATTGTCTACTTTAATAGTTTTTCTATGTTTCATTCATAAATGAATATTCGGCTTTACGGGCAGTTTTGTAACATCCTCTGGAATGGCTATGTTATTGATCTGTAAAAAAAAAAGCTGTATCTACCACTACCCTCTATCTAATGTTAATTGATATACTGTTATTTGTAACACTTGTTATCATCACTGTCAATGTTACCAATTGGATAAAATAAAATAAATAAGACAATAAAATGTCTTAATGCGTTAGAAGAGCAAGACAAGTATTGTCATTCGGGGACCCTCTCAAAGAATGCTAATTCAATGTCTTACCGATACTTTTCCAAAGACATTCAATGAACAGAATTAATAATTAAACGAAAGAAACCAATTATTAGTTCTTACCAGACATCCTATTATTACATTCGTTCACAAACTCTATTAAGTTGTCACTACCAGCAATGAAAGACACAACTCTTTGGAATTAAGTTTCTTTAATTTAGACCATCTTTTGTTTAATATCAATGAACATGATAATTATTGTAACATTCAGATAAAATGGTTTTCAATTAGGTCTTAAAGGCTCGTTTATTTTAAATACTGAATTATTCCCGTACACCAACCAAAACAATATTTTTATAGCCATGTTATATGAATTTAAGCTTCTTCTGACTGATCAACAGAATGGTTTTTACTATTTCTATGTAAATATTAGCTTTTAAAAACAGTTAGCCAATAATATGACAGTGAAAATTAAATAAATAATTAATAATAAAAAAATATGTTGCCTAAGTACTCAATTTTTAACCTGAGTTTAATAATGTGTAATAATAATAATACCGGCCTATAATCGTCCCACATGAAAGGAATGAGCATTGATGATCACGCTTAGTCATTGCGGATTGGCGATTTGACATTCCATTTTTTGGAATCCAGGTTTCTTCACGATGTTCACCGTTTGTCAATGATGTCTTAGAATGATTAAGAAAGTAGGTACTTATAACTTTGAAAAAATTACATTGGTACTTGCCTGGGTTAAAACCTGCAACCACTTGCATGCGAATCCGGTCATTGAACCGCTAGGCCACCAAGACATGTGTGTAAGCATAATATGCATTATTACATCTGTAATATTATGCTTAGGAGCGAATTTAAGGTACGACATTCCAAACAGGTTAGTTTGTAAAAAAAAAAATAGTTCAGTTGTTGGTGAAACTTCTGTTTATTATTTTTACTGTACACACGTGTGTTGAGGTCTTGTTTTCTTTAACTTGTTCGGGGGCTAACAGAAAAAGTTTCGAAGGCCCACAAAGCCAAACGCTTTAGGCTCGACTTTTACTTTGGTAGGATTAAGTATTAAATGTCGAATATCTATTTTCAGTGTCTTTTAGGATTTGTATTCAATATAAACTATAATGGTTGGCTAAATAGTTTTAAACATTTTCAAGGGGCTCGTGGCTAAGTGTAAGCCGTACGGTTTGACCGATAATAAAGGATAAGCCGCGCTCGCCGCGGTTGGTCCGTGGATGGGTGACCATTTGTAAACATTCTCCGTGCCTCGGAAAGCACGTTAAGCCGTTGGTCCCGACTGTCATACAGTGATCTTTGACAGTCGTTAAGTCATTACAATTCTGACAACCAGTCTTACTGTGGAATACTGTATTACCTAGCAATAGGTTGTGGAGGTCAGATAGGCAGTCGCTCCATGTAAAATACGGTATTCAGCTAAATCCGGTAAGATTGGAAGCCGACCCCAACATAGCTTGGGAAAAGGCTAGGCAGAAGTAAGTATTTTCAAGACGCGATTTTTTGTAATATACATAGTTGTTTGATAAAAATGAAAATTTAATACTTAGAAAGAAATTCGGACTAGATGCGGAAGGTGGACTGAGTTTTGTGGTGCAACTTGGGAGAGGCTTTTATCCAGAAGTGGAACATTATACTCCGAGTTGATTGATTAATTTAATGAATGTTTTTTTTTTTTTCTTTATACTATTATAATGATCCAAGCCATTCAGATTAGTTTCTTCCAAACAGTCTGTTTTCATCAGTTCATGCATTATTGTTAAGTCGGTATGAAATTGAAACAAGTAATTATTCCAACTCGCTAAAATAAAAGTACAAATCAGAGCTGCCCTAGACAAGAAGTTCAAATTCCGTCATATAAGTTTTTTATAAAGTAATATAGTCTATGTTACCTGGGCCGTTATTACCAATCGATTGACACCTCAATCACTAAAATCGGCTCAGTAGTTTAGGCGCTACGATAGAACATACAAACAAACATACATAGACTGCCAAAAACATTACCCTTCCTTTTGGCTTGCCGTAATTGGGTAAAAATATAATCGACTAACATAATAACTATTTTACAAATTGAACAGAATAAAAGTGTTACAAATAATTCCAACAGAAACCTTTAAAGTCAAAAAGACATAAACTAAGTCTAAATGTACATAAATAAAATATGTATACTTGTACAGTACAGCCTCGTCGAAATTCCCGCAAAAACTTTTATTATTTAAAGTTTGCCAACTTCGCACGTCCACGCCACCCCCGGGTGTCGTTCGGTTAAAATACAGTCAACATTATAACACTGCACCGAAACTGCGACAAAGGACTATATTATGCTATTAAAAGTATTAACTTTTTTTTACTTGGTTTCTGTTTGAATTATGGAGCAGTGAAAATATTGTTGGGACAGTTACTGTTGATAGTTTCTTTGATAATGAAGAATGTTTTATTTTATAGCGGTTTCGGTGTCGTATAACTATAGAGTTGTGACCCATAAAGTAGCAGGTATAGTCTCCTTTTTTAACAACATGCAGATTGAAGTTTGGAGAACAAAACATGTTTTCGGGATGGTCAATGCTTAATATTAATGTTATTTATTAATTTTTATTCTTAATTTATTTAGCTTTTTTTCTATTTATTTTTTATATATTTTATACAATGATCTTTACATAGTATAAAACAAATCGCTCCCGCTGTCTGTAGGCATATAACTTTTATACTAGCTGACACGCCCCGGCTTCATACGGATTGCACAGCAATAAGTAAATGCCTAGAATTATTTTAAATTACTCTATCTATTACTGAAAACTACATCAGAATTCGTTGCGTAATTTAAAAGATAAAACCTCACAGAAACACACACACAAATCGAGAGCGTCTTTGTTTTCTATTATTTAAAAGTTTATTCAAACCTGCATCAATCGAATCCTGCATCAATCAATTAAGCTTTTTACTCATTTAGTATTCAGGGTCGGCAAACAAACCACGTATCTCCTTAAATATTACATTTTAGTTAAAGGAACATCACTGCCTTCCTTCAAAGTTCCTTTATTAATTAAATCGACTCTAGGGGTTATATAGGGATGGTTCTGTAGTCGTCAACTTCCCCACGCTCGACCACACGTATAAGTAACCGGTATAGAACGAAATTGAACCTTAATGCAAATACAGAATCAATTAAACTAGAAATAATTATCTGGACGAGATCACAATAAGTGATTAGACCGCTCACCGTACCCGCTATTATTGATATTGTTTTCCCGTTTACTTTTTGTATTTATTAATATTATTCTATATCTTTTCTCATGGATTCATTCCTTCACATTTTATATCTCCTATTTTTCATGGGTTATCCTCATTAATGAGAATACCCGGTCCTTTGAAAGGCTTACGTGGGGGCACTTACAGGTCATTATTTTTGTTATTGTTGTACTTCATAGGCCGATCATGAACGCGTTCATTATAACTTCAGTTTGTAATAAAATCCTTTTGATTTGTATTATTTTATACCACTAATTATATATTTAAAATAATTTTGAATACTTAAGACGTATCTACAAATAAAATATTTTTTTTATCACTTACAATAAATTGTAGAAATGCGTTCATGGCCGTGTTACGAAGGAAAATACTATTATACCACTTATTTGTACATGATTTTGTACCAAAGATATCGTTATCACCAGCCAGAATTTGACAATCCAGTAGTAGACCAACGCACTGCATCACTTTTTAAACATTTTATAAGATATTATAATTTGCTTGTAATGTATAATAACTGGAAAATAAATAACTGGTATTTATTTTCCAGTTATTCCAACATAAAACTTAAATTAAGAAATAAAAAAAATACATTTTATAAGATATTATAATTTGCTTGTAATGTTTAATAACTGGAAAATAAATAAAATAAAGAAATAAATTAAGAAATAAAAAAAAAATTATAAGATATTATAATTTGCTTGTAATGTTTAATAACTTTACATTTACATTATATTCCATCATAAAACTTAAAATAAGAAAGAAATATAAAGCCATTTATAAAATTTATTTCCAGTGTTTAACTTTCCGAAAACCAATAAACAATGAATCATCTTATGTTGGGCCCATACAAGGGCAAGTGACAAAGGTGGTACTTAGGTGTTATCTATCTATATGTACCTATATATTATTATGCTTCCCTCTTTCCTTTCCATTCACACAAATTCATACAAAAGCCGATGTCAAACGAGCATCAAGCATTTTGATCCAACAATACTCGAACACTATATGAAACGACTTACACATAATAATATATCCATACAAACCCTTAATGCGTTTTCCTTAACCAGATCTGTGACAGTTGATACGCTGACGGACCTATTTTGTTAGTGATGGTGGTACTAAAATCAATTTGTTTAATATTTTTAATAATTTGTAGTTTTTAGAATTGGAGGCTGTATGAATTTGGATATAAAAATAATATAACAAGTAGTTCAGATGGGTGGTAAGGTAACGCTAGAATTGGGTGTCGGTATGTTTCAAATGATCACCCATCCGCCGATCAACCTCAACGAGTGTGGCTTATCCACTATTATAGGTAAACCATGCGGGTGACACTTTGTCACGAGCCCCTCCCAATTTACCTACTTACTCTTCATAATTGAGTCGGCCTCAACAATTCTATAGCTTTTTTTCAGTTACTGACATTAGTATATGTATACAGGATTAATTTAAAAGGAGTGCTTATATTCAACGAGGTAATCAGGTGCATAAAACTGAAAAACTTTTCCTAAAAAATCTTAAAATGGAAGATTGACTTTTCGAAGAAAGTTCATTTTCGAAGATTGAAGAGTCCGTTAAATTATTGAGGGTGTCCGAGGATTTGTAAAAAATAAATGAATTAACTGACCTCAAAAAAAACGATAGAACCTTATTTTAAGTATGTATCTACTAAAATCGATAAAAATGGGCTATCCTACAAAGTGACAGGTCACGTGACCTGTCACTTTGTATGAAAAGTTAATATCCGATACAAAAATTGTAGATCCCGTTAAATTATTAAGGGTGTCTGAGGATTTGTGAAAAATAAATGTATTAACCGACCTCAAAAAACTATAGAATCTTATTTTAATAATCTAAAACCGATACAAATATGTTATCTTACACTAAGAAATATCTGAGGGTTGGATGATTTACTACCAAAATAGTTAAAATATATTCCCGTTAGTTTTACATCATAAAATGTCGTAAATACCAGTTCATGTAGCCCCAGGGAAGGCCTTCGTTTGCAAAAGGTCGGAAGTAATACCTACAGGTATCTGCGGGTTGCGAGACCTTGGATATTATTTACATAATTATTTTGCACCTTATAAAATACATTGGAGTTTAAATTGCTCGAAAAGCTAACTTCTTGGTTTATGATCCTGTTATTTATAACGTTTCTTCTTTTTTGTTGAATGTCTTTTTGTTATGGTGGACGCCCGCACTAAGGAATTTAATCCTTGTGTCGCGGGGGTTTCACAAACATTCAAATCACATGCACAAAGAACACCCAGACTTGGAACAAGTATCTGTGGATCACACAAATGCTTGTATGGGACAAGCATTTGTGTGATCCACAGATACTCGGATCGATCGCATCAGGGATCGAACCCGCAGCACTTTGCGCTCAGTGGTAATTAGCGTGGTGACCTATACCACTCGGCCATCCGTGCAGTCAAAACTTATGGTTGTAAAGCAGTATATTGATGTAGATTATGTTTGTGCCCCAATCATCATCTTCCAGAACTACCATTTTCCAGAATTAGTTAGTAAGATCTAAGCGTAAAAACGGTTCCATATTTTTAAGCATAAAAATAATATTATGTAATAAGTTAACATCGCATAATTACATATTACATATACAAAAAAAATTGGGAGAAATAAATGGATTCCCGTAAAAACAGCGGGAGCGACTTGTTTATTTCTAACTAAAAGTGTAAATGAATATTTGACTAATTTTGTATATCACGAACTTTCCATACAAAAATCCAACCACTGTTTCGACCCTTATAAAGGTAGATTTTTAAAACCGTTAGTGTTCATTTATATGTAACCAAAAAACCCTATTCGAAATACGACGACATTTGAGCCATCATATACTTAGCTATATTATTATATTACTTCTCATACGAACCTCCCATACTTTCAACCCCTATTTCACCCTCTTAGAAGGTTATTTTTAATAACATATTTATTTCTATTCAACTGTTTTGTAGAACACCAAATAAAGTTTTCTCCGGCTGCTCTTAATTCCGAATAAAATATTTAGATTAAAGAAAATTTTCAAAGTTTATCCAAAACAATGCGAAGAATTGGAATGCGTGTATTATTAATAGCAAAACTTAAGGTAATCACAATGTTTTGATAAACTTATGCGAACTTTTGCATTAGGGAGAATGGTTTCCCAATTAACTAGCTGTACCCAAAGTTTTCGCAAATCATCGCCAAAACATTCGGGAACTTTTTTTATTAAATAAAAAAACATCCCTTGTTTTTGTAAGGTTGGGATAACAAATGGTCTGAATATGTTGGATGGAATGGTAACAATTGATGAACAAACTAAGAGTAAGTTTGAGCATTAGTAGGTATTCAGAAATAATTTTCGATTGTGAAATAAAATACGTAATTTGGGGTTTAATTGTTTTTGTGTCTGGTGTGGACACTTTTATTGTTGGTCCTAACCATATTATGTCCTAATGATTGTTAAAGTAAATAATAAATAAAAGCCGCGATTGAGTTGCGGCTAACAATAAACCCCTCCTCCTCCTTATCTACCCGTGGGTGTTGTAAGAGGCGACTAAGGGTTATAGAAAGAGTGGACAGCAGCCCATCTCCTAAAAAACATATACAAAACTGTGGTCACCAACTTACTTGCTCAGCGTGGAGACCTGGGCATAAGTAAATAAATAAATAAATAAAATGTGGACAACATCACATACATTGCTCCGAATCCAAAGTAAGTAGCTAAAGCACTTGTGTTATGGAATCAGAGACAACGAAAGTACCACAAACAACCAGTCCCGAGACAATGTAGAAAAGTGTTTATTCTACATTGACCCGTGCGGGGATCGAACCCGGGACCTCAGAGCTGGCGACACCTTGAAAACCGGTGTGTGCGCCACTTGACCACGGAGGTCGTCCAAGTTCGGGAACTGCCGGTTCCCGGTAGTCCCACTGCGGAAGGCGGAGAACGGGTGCTGTGGCGAAACTTGCGAGAAGCCTGTGATCGCAATAGGCTACCAATAACATTAGTGCCTTCTGGACCTTTTTCGTGGCATGAGTCATTTGTTTCAAAATAAACTGTAGAAAACCTTTTCGAAGTAATAAAAAAATGTGTTTATTATGTAATCATAAAACTTTTTTGTTTCACGCTATTTATACTTACAATAAGTATTTGTCAAAATAAATTATATAAGTAAACAAATAAACGTAAAACAATATGATTATACAGTTCAAAAGGTAAGGTTTAAGGTTAAGGTTTGACCGACAATGTTAGCATGAAGATCACTCAGATTACTCGGGAAAGTGTCCGAGTTTGAAGTAGGTTAACTCATAAATGTACAAATTGACAACTGAGGGATAATCTGGGAGATCTAAGGCCGTATTCTGCAAGTTTTAGGTGAAAATTATCTATAAAATTATAAACAAACGAAAATATAGATAATGCTGGTGACAATGTTAATTGTTATATTTGTGAGCATAAAACACTTAAGATTTAGTATAAAAAGTTTCCTCTGCTGCTCTCAATTCAAAATACATTATTTACATACAATTAATTTTTCAACACTGGTCCATTTCTCTAAGTGTTAGTGTCTATAAGGGAAATGAAAAGTGTAAGGTATTTGTAACTATTTGTATATCGTTGTGTGTGGGTATGCGTACTTATTAATAAACCAGTCAGCTATTCATCTCGGTGTTTAATTGAGGTCCCATTTGGTGACAAGGATGGTACAGGTAATCTGATTTGCTCTTTGTTTTTGGTACAATACATACTTCTCACAGGTTTAACACCACCTAAAATCCAACTAAAATCTATAACAATAAAAACAAATCACCTTATAACCGCATAACTTCGGAAAGGCTCCAAAAAATAGATTTTTTTTTGTAAGTTATTGTAAAAAATATTTTTGTATACAAACAAAACAAGAAAATACAAAAATAATAAGTATTTTCTTGATCTCAAAAGTGAGTGATTGAGACAGAAGACTGTGATAGACCACATGGCCTAACAGGACCTATCTACGTGGGTGACAGTGTGACGCACAGCTAGTTATATTATAATAAACCGTATTATAGTGCCAAATATTGCTTTAGCCTACATAAGTTCATTCGGTTTTTTCATATCTGAGTGAGCATTATGAGCAACTTGTAAACTAAACTAGCTTTTGCTCCGGCTACGTGGGCGTTGGTTATCGCGGCTAAAAGTAGCCTTTAATCTTCCTCAATTAATGGACTATCTAACACAGAACGAATTTATCAAATCGGACTAGTAATTCCTGAGATTAGCGCGTTTAACCAAAAAAACAAACAAACGAAAGCTTCAGCTTAATAATATTAGTCTAAATAAATACGTATATTATTATATTCCTGAACAATGAATTGCCTTTCCACTGGCGTCAAAGCTACTAACAATAGATCAAACTTTATCTCGTCTTTAGAAATTAATGGAAGTTAACATTTTCAATCCATGGTCGAGACTGCAAGAGGCTCAAAAGTTTTGTTAATAGAATTTCAGCTATACGGCTCAGATTATATTAAATTCTGCTACTCATAAATAATATTGATTATGTTAGAGGCTCAGTAATCAATACTTGTCTGGAAACTTTTTCTTCGCATCGGTGGTGTAAGAGTTTTCTTAAAGTTTTGTAATCCTGATTTAGGTTAAGATGTTCGTGAAATGAAACAGAATCGCTAATAACAAGATCTGAGAACAAGATTTGTTTTCTTTTGGTTGTATCGGATTGTATGTTCAAGATATAAGCATGATGCTATTTCTGGGGTCTTCAGCCTAGCCTTTTTCCCAAGCTATGATGGAGTCAGCTTCAAGTCTTACCGGATTTAACTGAATACCGTATTTTCCATGGAGCGACTGCCTATCTGACCACCACAACCCATTGCTAGGTAATACAGTTTTCCATAGTAAGACTGGTTGTCAGAGTTGTAATGACTTAACGACTATCAAAGATCACTAGGTATATGGCAGTCGGAACCAACGGCTTAACGTGCTTTCCGAGGCACGGACGGGTTTCGATATGTTTGGTCACCCATCCACGGACTACCGCAGCGAGCGCGGCTTATCCTTTATTATCGGTCAAATCATACGACTTACACTTAGCCACGAGCTCCTCCTCTCGATGTTATTTCTGGGATCACAGATAAAATTAGAAATACCTATTATGAGTATTCAAGTTATTATTCCAATGGAATATTGAAACGTCAATCAGTTTGAAAACGCCGTTAAGTCTCATGCTGTCTCTGTCACTTTAAGGTGTGAAGTAGCGACAGATAGACATTAATGCTGTATTGGTTAAAATCGCTTCGAAAATTAGCCATTATTTGTCGTAATAAGTAAATGACAAAAACATGTTATTGTGGGATATCCATAAGAGATAGACATATACCATCGCGGAGTTTTCTGTAGACCTTTTCAATGTGTACAATACTGTAGTACATTATTTTGATGTATCTCGTAGGGTTCAAATCAGCCAGCGTTTGCTTTGTTTGCGCAAAAAAATGTGTTTATTTACGACATCACTTTAGAAACCTCTAAAATTATCAGTGTTTCTCTACTATATTATGCATGTATTATACATATAAAACTTCCTCTTGAATCACTCTTTCTATTAAAAATGCAATGCATCAAAATCCGTTGCGTAGTTTTAAAGATCTAAGCATACATAGGGACAGACAGACAGACAGACTGCGGGAAGCGACTTTGTTTTATACTATGTAGAGAAGATATAGAGAAGAAATATATAAGTATGTTTATCAGTTGTCTCGTTGCTATAGTACAGGATCTGCCTAGTTTGGGATCAGATGTCCGTGTTTGAGCTGTCTTAAGATATTAATTGAAAATAAAATTTGGCCTATCTTCATAATATATTCTATCCAGTTTCATCGAAAACCCAAAAGCTACCACCATTTAATGAAAGAATCTAATTCAAGTACTTAATTTTAAAACAAACATTGGGTTTAGAACTATCTTTTAAAATCTAGATCTCCCTAGTGATGCATTTAACGATGAAGATATACGAGACGAAAACTAGGCAACTTAGGATTGCCTGGAAAGATAGCCATGGATTCTATTTTAGATAGTGGAGAGGGATTGTGATGCATTGGAAATTAAAGTCATTAGCCAAGACGGACCCAAAATTGGTACATCCATGAAATTTCATTTTCTAAATATAATATTCTGATCTATATTTATACAGACAGAAGATCAAAATACTTAGAGACAAATACATAACTAGAAATAAAAACCCAGACTAAAAAATATCACATTTCTATAAAATCCTTGAGCTTAGGAACCTCATTCAGTATCGGTAACTACGCGATATTTCCCTCAGGACTGAACCACACGTGCTTTGCAGCCTGGGTAACATAAAATGTTCCTAAATGTCAGTAATATCAAAAAATACGAACTGTTTGTCGGTCACGTTTTCTCATTACCACGAAGGTGAAAAACCGTAATATTTTCTAGTTTATTCCTTCAAGTTTTTTCTTCCGTTGCTTTTTATTTAAGAGATTCATGAATTACAATTTAGGCTGATCTTTGCTTCTGTTTTTATTTTTTCATCCTTTTTTTATGTTTTTTTTTGTATACGTTAAGGATTATAATGAGGTATTTAATGAAATAGTCTTCTTTTTGCATTTTCTGTTTTGGATTTAAAGAAAAAATCATTTTGGTTATTGACTCTAAGCTTAGCAAATTTATTTGTTGAACAAATAAGTATTCATTTGTGGTCTTCAATAATTTATGGTCTATAGAATAATTGCTCTAAATCCAATGTAAATAGCTAAACCACTTGTTTTGTGGAATGGAGGCAATGAAGGTACCACCCAGACCCGAGACAGTGTAACAAAGTGTATTTTTCTACATTGATCCGTCCGGGGATCGAACCCGGGACCTCAGAGCTAGCAACACCTTGAAAACTATTTTTATTTTAGTTGTTTGTTTATTTTCACTGCAATTGTCAGTCATCTCACATTAAACATGATAAACATTAAACATATGAAAAACCGATCAAATCAAAAACATTCAATATTCCAAGCCAAAATCTTAACCCTCTTTAATCAAGAACCCTAATAATACCTTCCCGTGTGTTTCCTCGGGTATAAATCTTACGTTTGACAGGTTAGTCCTACGATTTATTAGACGGTGTTATCACGGATTTGTAGTGACGTTGGTGTCGGTCCGTAACTTTATATGGTTTTTGGTGCTCAATAATGCGTATATATGGACCTTTTTTAGTTTTGAGACGAGATTTTTGGGTGTTCGACGGCAGTGACCTGTCATGGAGATATTGTGGGTCCAATGATTCTTGACACTTTTTATCATGAGAAGTTGAGAGAATTATTGCAAAAATATGTGAGTGACCAAACTCAAAGTTGAGTAAATTCAACTCAGCGGTATTCTACAAATTATTTCAATACAATTATCACATAATGTTGTCTTCTTAGCTAAACTAAAATTTAAAGCCATCTTATTTTCACGAGAAGTCTTTAGCCAGCGGTACTGTCAAAAAAAAAGATTCTTGTACTTTCAATTTTTAGAACTAAAACGGAACTAGTTACCAAAAACAATTTTAACAAATAGTTATCTTGAGCTACAATTCATAATTAGGATTGACCACAATAACAGCTTAAAATACATATGCAGCTAAATTAAAATGGCACTTTATAACAAAGCAGCTTTTTAAAACGACTTCTGGATCCTCACGCCAGATGCAAGATACAATTCTTATTAAAGAATATAGTTGTGTATAATGTGTTGTTATGTTCGGGGGATAATCGCGGGATATTTATGTCGAGTGCCGTCTCCTGTAACTTTAATACGGTTACAGGGTTTTAAAACCCAGTTTATAGGGAACGGGGACGTGACGATATCATTATTATAAAAGCCCACGTCACTCACTGACTCACTGACTCACTGACTCACTGATTCTGGAACGCTCGCACACTATGATAATTTTTAAAGAAAGAACACATAACAAAGAGTTTATCATAAAAAAGTTTCAAAAACAATATTTTCGCGAAACGTCAATGACTGAAGAAAAGTATTAAGTTTTGTTATGATTCAATCAATGTATAATACTTTACGCGCGAGCGAAGCCGCGGGCAACAGCTAGTTAATTATAAAAGCCCACGTCACTCACTGACTCACTGACTCACTGACTCACTGATTCTGGAACGCTCGCACACTATGATAATTTTTAAAGAAAGAACACATAACAAAGAGTTTATCATAAAAAAGTTTCAAAAACAATATTTTCGCGAAACGTCAATGACTGAAGAAAAGTATTAAGTTTTGTTATGATTCAATCAATGTATAAGCGAAGCCGCGGGCAACAGCTAGTTAGCAATAGGGATCGAACATTATGACATTTTTGGTTGGTTTCCACATAGATACCTGCATAAGGATTCTTTGTTGATAGTAGGTAGAAATAGAGAACGTTTTATCTACACTACTATTATAAAGAGAAAAGTTTTTTATTTTTGTGTGTTTGTTTGTAATGAATAATCTCAAAACCTACTGTGAATTCAAAAATTCTTTCACCATTAGAAAGCTACATTTACGTTGAGTAACAAAGGCTATATTTTTTTTCTAAAAAAAATAAGTACAGTGGGCGGAGTCGCGGGGAACAGCTATTACTTATATATCACTTGTCTAATTTGCCATAAAAAGTATAGACACTTAAATTATTGGTAAAAGGTAACTACAAAAACGGCAGTACAAGATGTTTATCCCGATATATATATAACTAACACCACAGAAATAGTAACAGATGTTTCGAAGTGACCCAATGTTACCCAAATACTTGAGTTGATATACAATTTGTAAAAATCCTTCCATAACATAATTTTGAATAAAGACCAAAGGTTGAAAACAGGGGAAGCCCATCCTCACAAATAGGTGATTCTGGTATGAAAGTAAAATAAGAGCTTTGTTAAAATATTAACTTTAAAACTATCGCGTTGCATGATTTTAATAAAATTACGTCACGGGAATTAACGCGAACTCATGCATTTACCTTTTTAGGCTTGACGACTTGACTACCAGGTACGAGTCTGCTTGCAACCACGGCCAGTGTAACCCGGAAGAAACGTCAAGCCTTAAAAGGTAAATACATGAGTTCGCGTTAATGCCCGTGGCGTAATTTTATGTTAAAAACACTTCGTGTCGTGGTCTGGTAGTCTAAAGAGGACCCATAAGTAATGTTAATACTTAATCGTTTGTCGCTTAAAGTAAGGCCTACTTAGTGCGATATACTGGCCACTTAAAATACCGAATTAAAAATAACACAATGATCATTTCTCAACACGAATTTTCCGAGCGCAAAGTGTAGTATAAGTACAAAACATAATGGCCTCAGTTATACCATACTTTAGATGAAAATCTATTGATTTCATTATGGAAAATGTGTTTTGATATCATTCCGTTGTTAAATCTTAGAGCACGGGTAAGTGTCAAGCTTATCTAAGTCATGCACTCAATTTGTTCTAAGTAAACTTCACCTTGAGTATATCAAGTTCCTGTAAACAGTCTTGAAGTCAGACAGAATAAATAGTTGACAGAAGATAATTTATTATAATAACCTTTTTGCTGTAAAATAAAGTGAAAAAATATTGGATTTCAATGGTTTAAAGTAAGTTTGTTTAGCTGTGTTAATAAGCAGTAAGCATAATATAATAAATTATGTTTTTTTTTTGTTATATGTTTAATATTAAGTATAATATAATTATGTAAGTTAAATGTTTACACATACATAGCGTTCCCTATAATACTGTAAACATTGAAACACCTATGTTCCACAAAATAAATACTTTTGAATTTTGGATTTTTACTATGACAATGTTACTTGTATTCAAATTTATATTTTAATTTAACAAATTTATATAATTAAAGCCTGAAGCTTCATAGAGTTTCACCACATCAGTTTTACGGAAATATTTACTAAGATTTTTAACAACTAATATATTTTAAATACAGTACACAGATCACAGAACTGTACGAATTTTATGTCCGAAGCGTTTGTTCATATCGCATGTAAGAAAATCAAATAACAACCCATGCATTGAAACTACAAATCACATAAAATCTAAGAATAAAGTTTAACGAAATTCGCTGAGTAAAAAATCGCTCCGGGTCACATTGAAACTCCATTTCGACATATAAGGAAAAGGCTAGGTACAGAATGTTCAATAACACTTAAAACAATGTCTCTAAAGTCAATAGTTCTCTCAAATTCTTGGCAAAGAATGAATTTGTGTTTACACACGGCTTGGACACTTGCCACGCAACGCAACATTCTCTTATTTCAAAAACTAAGCTTTACTTAATAATCTGAACAAAATATACAAAATACATAAAGTTCAATTCTCAATACTACACAATGCAAGCTTTTAGCGTTATAGAGTAAGATCCCAGAGCGATTAGACATATCTTATTTCCACATGGACAAAACCTTGTCAGTCAGTAGCTTCAAGAGTATGTTGAATACCTACGTACTTGTGGAACTTGCCCTGTGACACCTGTCCCCTTAGCCAAGTGACATTTCTATAAGCGATAACGATGATGGAAATCGCTTAAATTACATTAAATGTATGGAAATGACATTTGCTTTCGATAAGTCACGCGACTAAGACTTGTCACTTTCATACAACATTTTGTGTCATTTAAGCGATTTCTATCATCGTCAACGCTTGTAGAAATGTCACTTGGCTAAGGGGGCTGCCCCGTTAGACAATGTACATTTCTAAAATCGTTAACGCTGATCGTATGGCTAAAATGTATGAAAGTGACAAGTCTAAGGCCCGGTTTTTTGATCCCGAGTTAACTCAACCAATCGTTAAATATGCTAAGTAATGGTTTCAAACTTCAGTAGAACGCGTTAATTCATCAATTTTAACTGTAACAAATAGTTAATTAATGAACTTTTACTGTGATATTAATGACTATTTAATAGACAGAATAACAAATGATGAAAAAACGCGTTTTGTAACCATTAGTTAGCATATTATTATTTAACCTGGGCCTAATCCCATGACTTATCGAAGAGAAATGTCATTTCCATACATTGAATGTCATTAAAGCGATTTCTATCATCGTTAACGCTTGTCGAAGTGTACCTTGTCTAAGAGGGCTAGGCAGATATCAGGTGAGAGTTAACAAAAATAAGAGTTACCCAACTTAAATTTGTTCGTAGCCACACATTCGTAGCTCATAGATGCAGCTACGAATGTGTAGCACGTCGAGAGATGGAGGTTTTTATATTAATAAAACCCTAAATATATCTTAATATCTTAATATATAAAATTACGCGTCACGTTGTTTGTCCGGGATGGACTCCTAAACTACTCAACCGATTTTAATCAAATTTGCACACCGTGTGCAGTTTGATTCAACTTGAAAGATAGGATAGCTTACAACTCAATAATAAAAAAAAATGTAACCGCGGGTGGAGCTGCGTGAAACAGCTAGCATATATCATTTTTAAGAATAAAATTTGTGGACGTAATTATAACTCATGCTCATGGCGGCGTCTACGCGGGGGGAAGTGGGGGTAAGTGAAAGACACGTGAAACTCACATTGGAATTCAAGTAATTAATAACTTCTGCGTAATAACATACATCCGACTTCAGTTTTCCTTCAATCTATTCTAACATTTCTAAAATCCACAAAGTTTCTCATACAATGCAGATCCATCAACGCTAGATAAACTAGATGTAGTGCAGTGCAAAGTGTACACTGCTGGCCAAGAAAAACAATCCAGAATTACAAAGTAAGCAGTATCGGTGAAAGCTTTAGGTATGTTCTCATTCTGATGGCATATTTATTGATGCAATTTGATGCTTAGATATGCTTTTTTTTTAGATAGCTTACTAACTACTAACGGTCTTGCATTATTAGAATACTTGTTAACCCCTCTTTGTAAGCTTAAGGCCGGGACTCCACCAAAGCGGAGACGAGACGAGCGGAGAGGAGATGTTTTTTAAACAACCAATAGAATTGAGTTATTGACACGTCTCCTCATCTCTTCTCGCACAGCACACAGCACACCGCACACATCTCTGCTTTGGTGGAGTCCCGGCCTTATGCTTGTGTTACGAGTGAGTTCACGTTGGTAGTGCAATGGGTGGGATGCGAACACATGATCGCAAGTCTGATGGCCTAGCCATTAGGCTACCGCCGCTTAGTTCGATTATTAATTATGATTGAATAAACGCACTATTTAGATGGAAAATTACATTTATTTTCAGTTTTAATTTTAATATCAGAAATGTATGTCTCGGTTTTCGACCTTACCTTCTACTTACGACTAACAATAATGAAATAATAATCCGATGTAACACAACAAACAAGTCTTCAAGTTTTTTCTTTTCTTGTGATAACTTACACAACTTAGGGCTCATTTTTCCATCGTCAGATAACTTTATTCGAGGAATAAGTTTGAAATTTTGACAGTTGTTTCATACAATCTGTCAATCGTGAATATTATTCGTCGAATAAAATGTATCAGGTGATTGGAAAATCAGCCCTTTAATAAATACCTATTTAGTATTAGAAATACAGCATTTTTTCGGCTACAGACATTGTCTTGCAAAGCATTAATTAATTGCTCTGTTTAATGGGATCTGATCGTAATTAAGATAGGTTTCACCTCGGCAGGTGACATTTCCGATTTTCGTAAGACCACTTTCGGACCTTTCTGAATTACCTCAGACTTTTGTCGTAACATCTACCTTTATTCTTTTATAAGAATCGTTTATGTTTTAATAAATGATAATGTGGTTTCTTTATGAGCGATCCCAGAGATAGATTAAACTAGATATATTTGTTACATTTGATTTTTATTTATTAGACTAAAGAATTATCTTCGAAAGTTAACATTCGTTGTGGTGAAAAAAGAACTCTTCATATTAGTAGAAAAACAAAAAACAAATTACCTTCGATTTACGAATTCACTTTTTGTAAGAAATGAATTTTAATATCACATAGCTGAATGCGAAAACATACTACGTAAATACATCTATAACCGCAGCATTAGGTAAATATTCAATACAATTTTTCCATACCGAAATTGCTTTAATGAACATCTTAGAGTAATACGTACCTAAGGACATAATAACTGAGCGTATATACCACATATCACTATGAGTGTAATGTGGTATGTAACATACAAAACAGCTGGAGCATAAACAAGTTTGCCAAAATAGATACGGCTATGTCAGCTGTCATTGTTTATGAACAAATTCTTGAACCAGTAAATAACAATATCATTAAAGTGTGAAGGCTATATTATATTGAGGTTAACTAATTGTTTTTTTTATTATCATTTTTTGATCCCGAGTTAACTCAACCAATGGTTTAAAATGCTAACCAATGGTTTCAAACTTAGGTAGAACGCGTTTAATTTATATTCTAACTATAATTAATTTTAATTCTAACTATTTGTTAATTTATTAACTCTCCAGCTTATTTGACTTTATTTTGATAGACTAACAATTAATTAAAAAACGCGTTTTGCAAGCATAAGTTAGCATATTTAACTGTAGGTTGAGTTAACCCGGGATTAAAAAACTGGGCCAGGGAATTATTTTTTTTGCTAGTTTGGCTGGCTCGGGCCAGTTTGATCTAGTGATGGTAACATTTACGTAATTATTATTTACAATACGGCCCTCGCCGTCGAAGGCACAATATACGTCAGTTACGATTAGGACGTTCAGCGCACTGATTGGTCCTCTCCAAGCCCTTAAAAAAGTACTGTTAAACAGCTAGCTATTTGAGGTAATAACTTTTTTGTTTCCGAACTAATTGTGGCCAAAACTGTATGAACTAAGTTAGAAAACTTAAGACAATAAACTTTGAGAGGTCGTTGAGGTCTAGAACCCTCGTGAATACGAGTCCGAAATACTTTGCAAGTATTGGACGGATGTTAAGCGGCTATTGTGGGCAAGGGTCAACTAAACGCATGATTTTTGTGGGAATCCTTGGTTTTATGTATGTCCATGAGGAAAACGGGATACCCATTCTTGCCCATTCGTGTAAGACACGAAGAAAAAGTACTGAAATCCCTACACTCTATTTATAACATCGGCCTTTCAGATTAAAATTTTTGGATTCCAGGTTTCCAATGTCTTCAGCCGGAGTCTAGCAGAGAATGCGCGAGTGATCCCACGACTCCGGCCAAGGCAGAGACGGGAACGGGGTGTTTTTGGTCGGTGAAAGTCCGACATATCCCCACGTTGCGCCCTCGGCGTGGGTTGAAAGCATAAGCTATTCACCCCAAAAAAAAAAAAAAAAAAGGTTTCCAATATCTTAGAATAATTAACTTCGAATAACTCACATTGGTGTGAAAAGATTCGCTGCAACCTTATGCACACAAAATTAAATACCTACGTTTAATTGAACCAATAGGCCACCACGATGAATGCACCCCATTTGCTGGTAAAATATAGTCAGTTATTAGGTACTTTGTAAAGTAACAACGCACGCGTAAAATACACACATAATACGATAACTTTAAGAGTGAGAAAACTTCTATGATTTAACCAGTCTCATATACGTCAATACAACTTCAGCCCAGGAAAAGGTGAATAAAGAAAAAGAACAAACAAACATAAATAAAATAATGACAATAGACAGTTCATAAGAAAATATAGACAGTAAAGTAAAGCAAGTAAAAAAAATAACGAGTATTTTTTTGTTGATCATGAAAACAGACCGAAGGTTCGTTGCCTCAGCCTTCAATCATTCTCGGTTCATTTATAAAACTTTGGGACAACTTCAATAAATACCGTCGGCAAACTTGATTTAAACCACACGGAGTAAGGCGGATTTCACCGATGAATATGGTCGCGATCAGTTGAAGTTAATCTCGAGTCATACATTTAATTAAGTTCACTGCTCCAATTTGCTGTTAAACTAAATTAAGTTTATGCTAATACTACATTTACAGTATATGAAAAGGCAGAATGGCTATACAACGCTTATACTCGAATAACTTATTCCCCAGCCTACGTCACTTCAAACCAGAATTAAGTGCTGTGCAGCAATATTAAGTATTAACTTCAGTTTAAAATTTTAATTTTTGATCGCGTTTTTATATTGGTTGTGAAATCACCCCTAAAAACCATCCTCGAACTCGGTTTAGCCACACGGTATAAATTTAAAAACTTGTTAACATTCCGACAGGTCGCAGATTTATCGCAAAACCTTTTCAGTCTAGTTAGTATAGTTTAACACACTCAATTGATTCGTAAAAGGGCGTCTCGTTTCAAAACTAAAATTCTATTCCATTGGTGACAAAGTATTTTTTAAGTCGCAGGTGGCCTGTCATTATTGGCAAGCTATTTGTCAGCAAACATTTGAAAAAATAAAAGGAATTTTAGAAGGTCCCAAATGAATTTAATCAAACTTTTTGCATTAAAAAATATTTGCATTATTTGAAAACTATATAATAGTCATTATTTTTTGCTCGTCTAAAGATTGTTACTCTTTTTTCAACCTAATATGTATGGTGATAAGTATTTATTTCATTTATATTTGTAGCCTTCCATTACAATGCCCATTTATTCTACCTCGAATAAATATAGCAAAATAATTTTCTCACGGATTGACAGCTATCAAAAACAATCACTTACCTTTAAGGAAAAACAAAATAATATAATACAACATACCACTCGTATACTATAAGATTATTTACGGCATTGAAACACACTGCATAAACCATTATTTTCGCATAATTTCGCTAACACTACAATTTATCTTAAAACTTTTGATAACAAAAATAACTCCAGCAAGCTACTACCTTGATTCAATTATTCCTAAATTAAAAAAACCAACCGAGGGAACCGTTACAGTACTTCTATAAAGATGCTTTCCAATTCCATTCGATCCCGCTAGTTCAGAACAGTAAATAACCTGATTGTTTGATACTTTTTTTAAATATTAATCACACTACAGGATCGCTAAGCTAAAGTCGGCTGGTCATGTCTGTCGAAGGACTGATGGTCGTTGGAGCAGACGGGTCCTTGAGCGAAGACCGCGAATCAGCCACACACCAGCCAGGACCGATGACCAGAAAAAGGTAGCTGGGTAGGACTAGATGCGGAAAGCGGAGGACCGGGTGTTGGGGCGCATCTTGGGAGAAGCTTAGGTCTAGCAGTGGACCACGATAGGCTGAGTCAAATCTACATATATATATAGGTCCTGTAAAACTTGTCACTTTAATAGCTCTAAATCTATATTAAACTCTTCCGTTACTGACTGACTGCCAGACAACGCACAGTCGAAACTACTGATCGTAAAGAGCTGAAATTTGGCATGTGTGTTTGTTGGGAGGAGTAGGCTACCACTAAGAGAGGATTTTTGGAAATTCCCCCAAAGGGGAGAAAAGGGTGGTAAATTGAAAATGTTTATTTCTCAATGTATTCCACGCGGACGAAGTCGCGAGCAAAAGCTAGTACTGTATAAAAAAAGATTGGTAATACGTCAAGTATTCTCCTACGCTAAAAAGTTTATCAATGAAGTGCGTGTCAGCATTTGAGGATTGGTGTCCGCATGGCTACCCCTACATTCTTGGGCCTAAAGCAATACAATTGGATTTTCCTAACAAAAGACATGCAGTAGGGGTCCAAGAATTGTGCCTTGTAAATAACAATGGGCTTGTCAGCGTTATTGGGTTTATTTTACAGGTATAAGTATTTTTTTATCTTTCTTCCCAGTGGAATTTAATTGATCAAACATACCGTAAACAATCAAGACCAAAGAAATAAATTTTACGGTGGTTTAACGCTATTCGCTTTGATGTCGTTCATATAACAAGCTGTCAAATGCGTTAGACTCGTTGAGATTATTGATAAAAGTTGGTGATTTGAAAATAAAAAGAACTGGACTTTAATTTATAACCCTACTCATCCATATTTGTATGTCTTGATGGCACAATATAGCACTATATATATTATATTTAAGATCCTCAATTGTTTACCTATATTTCACAAATCTGTCTTTTTATGATTTAACAAATGTATAGGTTTCAATTCCTTAAGGTATTTGTAGTTTAAGACGATATCACTTGCCAAATATCAAGGTTTTAGGTCAACATAAAGTACCCTATAAATTTAGATTCCCGTGAGAAAGTTGAAATGTTTAAATTTTTGCGGTATAAACGGCCGTATCCTTTTCTCACGTTAAAGACATAAAATGTATTTTCAGACAGATGAGCTACAAAGCGATCCTATATGTTCCATTTTTTCTTTTGAGGTACGCAACCCTAAATAAACTTTTACACGTAAACTAACCTATGATAATAATATTGTTGTCAAAGGAATATGCTTGTTCTTGTTTGTCCCTTTTCTACTAGGACTTGATGGCAGAAAAACAAAAAACACTTCTACTCATAATGAACATAAGAAAAACCATCTTAAAATGCATTATAGCTTCTTATATTATCTTATAAAAAATATGTGTCGATGAGAACAAAAACATATTTAATTTTCTCAAACTGAACTTGGTATCCAGTTTAAGTAATAAATTCATGGATTAGTTAGGATACCAGAACGATAATACGTATTCAGATTCTGAATGAAACTCTAACGCTAGTTATTTAAGGTTCAATAATGTAAATCGTCCATTATCGTTATTATGCTAAGCACTAACGTGTTGGCACTGACCCAAGAACGAACAAAACGAGTAACTTTAGCTTAAAATATGTTCTCATACGAAAACAATGTGCCCTTGCGTAATGTGTGATATTTGTTTGAGAATCTTAAGAAATTACGAATTAATTGAGTTGATCTTATCTATGCCGAGTCGATCTGATCGATGATCGAGATTGCAATGATGCATTAGAGATGTGATTTTTTTCATTAGAGATATCTTGGGACATCTCACACACGGCCGTCTGATCCCAAACTAGGCAGAGCCTTTACTATGGTAACCAGACAACTGATAAACATACTTATATATTCATAAATACATAATATTATAGACAAATTACACCCAGACACAGAACAAATGATCGTGCTCATCACACAAAGATTTGTTCTGGGTGGGAATCGAAACCACGACCTCCGGCTTAACAGTCAGGGTCACAAGCCACTAGACCAAAACCATGCCCGTCAAAATGTCACAATGCTGAATATATATTTAATTTTTCCAAAGACTGTTCCCGAATTGACCTCGTACCCATAGATAACACACTATTTCAATAGCTACAAGATCCTCAATGACGAGGAAAAGCAAGGAAGGAAACGATAGTATGAGAACTGTTTCATAAAGTCAATTTATACTGGTCTAAAATTTCTGGACATACGCATCTCGAATATATGAAATAATCGCCAACCCGCAATGAGCAAGCGTGGTGATCAATGCTCATCCCTTCTCTATAGGGGAAGAGGCCTGTGCCCAGCAGTGGGACGTTCATAGGCCGGTATTATACGCATCTCACTGATATGTGGAATAAAAATTTCTAAGTTTAATCCTAACATCTGTATGCGCCACACCACTCGCGACTGTTAATGTGCTATGTATTAATAGAACTATCAATGAGAGAGAGTAGGTAGGAAAAATAAAAATAAAAATCGATTGTTTTATGAAATCAAGGAATAGCACCGCCATTCAGAAATCTCCGCGATCTGTTGGCGAAAAGCTTAACTAAATGTTTTTAATCAAATTAAATCAATAAATTTCTTTTTGTGGTTCTTACATACACATCTACCTATTGCCATAATTTTGTTTTGTAAATTTTTTTCATGATTCCCCAATAAAAACATCTGACTGTATATTCCGAAGTACATTTAAAAATTCAAAAGAGGCCAACCAATTATATATCCTCATATGTTTATATATATGTATCTAATTTATAAAATTCTCGAGTCACAGTGTTTGCGACATTCTTAATCAATTTCGTGTGTATATTCAGTAGGTCTTAGAATGGATAAACTATTTTTCACGCCCTTAAGCGGTAAGGGTGGCCTTTCCGGAATATGGGAAAACAACAATTACCGGGTCAGTTTGTTACAATATAATAAACTGTACTCTACAACAACAATAACAAACCAAAAACTATTTTAACGTCTTTGGTGGCACATTAATTTCATAATTACGTACACAACTAACCATTATAATGACACAACTTTTCACATTACTACCCCTAATACCTTACTTGTGGTTCTTCCAATCGCAAGGCTTAACAATACAAAGCGCTGGAATAATCCTCTTGGGAATAATAGATTTGTTTCCACAAAATATTTTCCAGTTTCTTTGAGTTCAGAGCGAGACTTTCACCTTTTGTAACAAAGGGAAACACATCGTTTTATTTTGAAGATTTATTTTAATATAATAGTGAGGAATGATATCAATTTCTCATTATAGTTTAGTTTTTGCCGACCTCCGTGGTCGAGTGGCGTACACAGCGATTTTCAAGGTGTCGCTAGCTCTAAGGTTCCGTGTTCGATCCCGGACGGGTCAGTGAAGAAAAAATAAACTCTTTTCTATATTGTCTCGGGTCTGGGTGTTTGTGGTACCTTATTTGTCTTGGATTCTATAACACAGTGCTTTAGCTACTTACATGAATCGCAGCAATGTATGTCATGTTGTCCACTGCATTTATTTATTATGAATATCAGGCTAGAAAATCTAGAAAATTCAATAATTAACACAATATACAGGGTGCAAGGGGAATGCTGCTTAAATCGAAGATAGTAGATAGTAATCATGATACCTAAAACGATAGGGCCAAAAAATATTAGTCCGGATGAAAAAAACATGTTTACACTCTATATACTTACTCGTACCCACTGAGTTGTATATTTTTCTTACTTTTGCTCGCAACTCTTGCCGCTATCTTCTAGTTCGCTACTCCTGAGATTTACGATTCAACGAAATAAACAAATTAAGCTTTAGAATATTTTATTTTTATATTTATATATTTGCATCAACTTAAGTCTATAGTTACAGGAAAGAGAACGCCTAATGCAATAGATAAGTTACTTAAAATTAATTATAAAGTTTAAATATGAGTTATTAAAATAATTCATTAATTAATCATGATTAGTGTAGATCAATCGAAATAATTAAACTTGAATAAAAAAAAAAACAATCAGACATCCTGGATATCCAAGATGTTTGATTGTAGTTCTTGTCTATCTGAAATGAAAACTTTCATAACTATAAGTATTTCATTAATATGTTACTTCACTCAAATCTAACGAGTTCTCTTACTATTTAATATATTATAAGTTGTGTTATTATTTCGTAAGTATCTCCAACTCTCTTGTGCGAAAACATTCAGCAATATTATATTATTGTTTTGTTTCTCAACAATATGTTATTTGTTCTTACTTGTGAGGAATATTATTTTCTTATTGAATTTGGTCGTTATTACTACAGACATAGAACTTCTATGTAGAAGCACTTTGAAGGCCAGTAATGATGTAATTAAAATAAAGTGTAGCTTTATGTTTCCTAGTCTACCGGGACATAGTTTTGTTTTCGACTAAAAACGACTTGAGCACCTTTTTTTCTATTCTGCCTGAACAAGATGACTTCTCCCCTGATCTTAAGCATCAGTCTTCTTCCTGCCCTTATCCCATTCATATGGGGTCGGCGCAATGTGTATTTTCCTTCCATTCCTCTCTATTACTCGTCATCGCGGCATTCACTCCTTTCTTTTTCATATCATCTTTCATCTCTTTTTCGGTCTCCCTCTGCTTATACATACCCATCCACAGTCATACTTATAACTTGTTTAGTTATGTGACTTTCATCCCTCCTAAGCATCAGTGAAGTCCAGAAATGGGACCCATCGGCATTGAAGAGCTCAACGCCATTGCCAATCAGCCTCACCTTGTCGGCCTAAGAACTTTTTCGCGTTCCGTTTGAAAAACCTGTGGTCAAATGACATCAGTGGTCTGCGTAGAGCAGGTCCCAACTAATTTTCTTTTTAATCATTTTTTACGGTTAAAATCGAACAAGGCCTTCTATTAACTAAG
This sequence comes from Plusia festucae, assembly GCA_950381575.1. Lineage (NCBI taxonomy): Eukaryota > Metazoa > Arthropoda > Insecta > Lepidoptera > Noctuidae > Plusia > Plusia festucae. The sequence goes on along the minus strand of OX494453.1, from coordinate 3,850,675 downwards.
TAACATTCTGCTGTTCATAACTCTAGACTAAAATACTATGTACTTCAATTAAATAACGAACAATTTCTGTCCTTTTTGCTATTGTTTTTTTTTTGCATACTCGAAGAAAAGGCGGCATACTGTTTTTAAGATCAGTAAATATAATTTGGACTGAAGATTAACCGCAAAAAAACCAAGATGATGATTGTAGACCGAGCCAACAATAATTCGCTCGAAGTTAAAAAAAAAATAGCGAATTGTGAAGTCGTCCAATCTTATATATACCTTGGAGCTTTAATCTCGAACAAAGGCGGGTGTTCTGACGAAATAAAACGACGAATGGCCATAACCAGAACTGCGATGGACAAGCTGAAGAAAGTATGGAAGAATCGGAATGTTACGAGGGCTACTAAAACCCGCCTAGTACAATCGCTCGTTTTTCCCATATTTCTGTACGCTGCGGAAACATGGACATTGCGACAAGTCGAAAAGAAAAAAGTTGATGCTCTGGAGATGTGGTGCTGGAGACGGATGCTGGGAGTATCGTGGACCGATTTTCGCACCAACATCTCTATACTCCAAGAACTCGGCATAAAACAACGTCTTTCAGCAGTCGTACAAAGTCGCATTTTAAGGTTTTTTGGACATATTTCTCGGCGCACCAATGACTCCATCGAACGCCTTGTGGTACAGGGTAAGGTAGAGGGCACCAGAGGGCGAGGGAGGTCGCCCATGAGATGGACCGACCAAGTGAAGTCTGCTGTGGGTGGCTCCTTGAACGAGTGCAACAGGTTGTCCGCAAGCAGAGAGAAATGGCAAATGATCGTGAAGCGAATAACATCTGCCTCTACTGAAGTCGCGACCTGATGACCACGACCGCTCTGTAAAGAGTGTAACGACGAAGAAGAAGAAATATAATCTACGTATAGATACATAGTCATACATTTAATTTCATTTTCAGCTATGATCGTCAAACTGCATGGCTTAGACCTCCCTTTCCTTCTTCTAAACGTCACAGTCTTGCAATTAAGCAATAAATTTCCTGCATATATGAAAAACTCTACACTAAAAAGGAATCCTTCCATAATAAGCGTGTGATCTCTTAGTTTTTTTTTTTTCGACTATCAGGTAGATTATTGAAAAGTATTGGACACGATTAAATTTTTCAATTTCCACGTGTTCAAAAAATGACGGAGATACATTGAGATGAAATGTCACATGACGTCACGTCTTGGTAAACTTTATACCGAGCCATAACGTAGTGAGCCCCCACTTCCCAACTTTAATGTGTTTTAACTAAGTCATTATTTGTTACTTTGATAAAACAAAAAAAGTGGCTGTAATATTTCTTATTACCTAACTGACGGTTTAAATAGAACGTTTTCTTTACCCAGTCAACATACCTATTGAAACAGCAAGTTTTCATTATACGTATCAAAACTAGAATCTAAGGTAAATTTGGTACGTACAATGAACTTAAACTTGGCAAATGGACTGTCGGCTGTCCGAGCCAGATGTACTGCCGTTTGCCAAATTATGCTCGTTAGTTTGGTCAAGACTTGCTTCGAGTAATTAGAACTGTGGTTCCACCAGCTGTCACCGATTGAGACCATTGTTTTATTCATTGTACCAAGTGTGAAGTAACTTTTGACAGCTACATTCTTTTGTTAATGTATTATCGTTATTTTTATATTACCTCCTGTCCTGTTACATAGTCGTCATCAAAATTTGATAAGGAAAGATGAAAAACGTTATTTTAAACTTAGTTGTGATTGAAATAAAACTACTTTGGGATTCTATCGCAGTTTATTTTAGTCCCTGACTTTTCCACGCCTTTGCAGGTGTTGTGGCAGACTGAGGTGATATTTTCCTTGACATAAGATGTTGCTCGTTCTACCTTCATATGTTTATTTATGTTCCAACCTTATACCACATGGAATAATATATTATTTATTTACAATAACTTTAAATATATACAATCTTAACATAACTAAAATAATAAATGATATATACACACGAAAAAATAAATAAAAAACTAATATATATTCATAAAAGTTTAAAAAATGGCGTCAAAGTATTCATCCGCATCGCTGTCGACCGGAAGTGTGCCCACTAGGCTGGCTGCATTGCCACGTTGTATGGCAATGCTTATTCTTTGTCCAAGGTAAAAGCCAGCCCTCGGGTCACGTGAAGTGTCAACAAGGCGTTTGGCTAGATCTTTGAAAACCATATGTGCACTCGGGCCCCACGGACCAAGTGTTTCAACCCCAAACGGCTCGAATATATAACTGCCCATTAGGTTGCTATATTTCCGCCGTTTGAGGTTTTCAGCAGCCGCAGCAGCAGCACCAGCACAGCACGATGAACTTGGAAGATGGGATGGCGCAAGAGTATCGACACATGTAGCGTCCCACACTAAAGGCCTACCCATCTTCCATGGAAATAGCGACATGCCGTCCGGTCTCTTGCCATCGTCACGTGCCAAGCCATTGGGTTCGAGTACAGCTGGAACGCCGACGGCAACAAGAGCTCGTCGAATAATGTCGTTGATATTCGCGTGCCGCGCTATGCGACCTGCGCTACGGCTACAGGACAGGCCGTGGTGTCCGAGGCTGTTGACTACTTCACCGCAGTGGCAGCGATGCGGTGAACAACATGAAGCACCTATGCGTAGTGCAACAGCAAGGCGGAAAGTAGTATCGTCGAACAAGGTGCCGATGTGCGACGATGGCAGTGCGTGAAGCCAAAGACCTGACTCCCACTCGCCAACAGCCAGCAGGCGCGCACGCTCCGCAGTAGAAGTAGACGTAGAAATAAGACTTTCTTGAACTACTCTGCAGAGCGGCTCATCCCACTGTCTCTGGGAAGATGGGTAGTCAGGAAGATTTGATTTTGGGCAAGCAAGTCTCCAGGCATCCACAGCCTCGGAGAAACACGGCACATCAAAATTAATCAGTGTAGAAGCTAGGATATTCCTGATTAACTTATCAGTACCGTGGACCGAGGATATAAAAGCTGGTAAACTAATACTGGTAATTTTGCGGACGCCGAGCCCTCCCATACGAATAGGAAGAGTGGCTTGAACCCAAACTCGGTCATCCATGGCCACATTTAAAATCAAAGACAGTGTGTGTCTGATAATTTGGTCCATTTTTTCCAAAAGGTGAGGGTGCTTCCATAAATGGGAAGCACGGAGAAAATAAGTTAATTTAGGGCCAAAACAACAATAACGAATTAGGGTGATGGCCGAATGCATGTTAATTTGTAAAAGTCTGTCAGAAACGTCATTGAAATTTTGAATTTTTTCATCAATAAATTTTGGAAAGGAATTATCAAAGATTGGAGACCCAAGGAGACGAAGAGAGTTTTTATCTACAATTTTGATATTGGGGGCTATAGCGTTAAATTTTGAAAGGGTCAATTGTCTGTCAGTATGGTCAGAAATGAATAATTCACATTTAGATAAATTTAGGTCCAGTCCTATGGACTGAAATTGATTTTTTAAAAGCAACAGATCATTAAAAACCGTGTCTACATCGCCTCCAAGGGTTCCATCGTCAAGATACCAGACGTTAAATTTAGAATTTAGCTGTCGAATAATTGGGTGAATTGCTAGACTGAAGATCACTGGCCCAAGGGGATCACCTTGCTGACAACCAACAGCTGATTCCAAAAGGTTGTCCTGATATAGTAATTTGGATGGTTGTCTGTAACATTGCCAAAGGAAACTAAAAATTTGAGGTAATTCTTTTTTTGTTTCTGCCAGCAAGGTGTCCCTATTAACTGAATTAAAAGCGTTTTTTATGTCAACCTTCAAGATGACCTCTCCTTTGCCAGAATTTAGATAGGTCGACAACGCGTGTACAGCAGCCTCACAGCCCCCTTTGGAGCCATAACCAAGTTGCAGGGGCTGAAATTTTTTCGAAACTACCTCACCGTAAAATTTGCAACAGATTTTGGCTGCCATACGACGGTATGTAGTGCCTACGGCAATGGGACGAATGCCGCCATCCCTCTTGCGCAGGGCGCATAAATTAGCCCCGTACAAGACGTCGATGACGGAACCGTTAACCTTGCCGGAGAGCATGAGGTTGATCAGAGCCGTGAGCTCCTTCAAAAGCAACTCACCAGCTTCCCCGGCACCTGAGCTGACACAGTCCTTCAAATGTTGAGGGCTCAGGCCGTCGAGGCCGCCAGCAGAGCCACTCTTGAAGGAACAAAGAGCTGCGATCACCTCTTGACCTGTAATGGTGAGGGAGTGAATGTCTGGATCAGGGGGGTCGGGACATTACCTTATGCAATATTATCTCATTGTGTCTTGAGGTCTTGCAATGTTACTCTTGGCTTTGTCTTTAATTTTCTGAATTATTGGGCCATATTACGAGTGGGTTCACGTCGGTAGTGCAATGGGTGGGATTCAAAACCTTAACAACATGATTACAAGTCCGATGCCCTAGCCGTTAGGCTACCGTCACTTAATACGGTAATTGTAATTACGATGGTAATTTAAATACGGTCTACGTATAAATCTACATACAAATGGAAACTCTATTCTATTAAAAATAAAGTACAAAGCAAATTCAATCTACTTTGAGCATACTAAAGCTGCAGGCGACCAATACAATTTGTATTATTCTATTAAAACTTTATAATTTTATTCCACAGACAGAACATTACAAACATTTTTATACTAACCTCTTTACTTTAACTGTCAAAGTTTTTAGAGGCCGCCAATATTGGTCCCTGGCGAGGCAAGCGACCGCAATGGTTCCCCAGAAAGAGTTCTTGATCAAATAAACTTAGAATGATAAACAAAATTAAAAAAAAACTTTTGTTTGGCAGACTCGGACGACGGTCGACCTCCGTGGTTGAGTGGCGTATACACTGGTTTTCAAGGTGTCGCTAGCTCTGAGGTCCCGGATTCCATCTCTGGACAAAAACACTTTTCTACATTGTCTCGGGTCTGGGTATTTGTGGTACCTACCTTCGTTGTCTCAGATTCCATAACACAAGGTCTTTCGCTAGTTACTTTCGATTTGAAGCATTGTATGTGTTGTTGTCCACATTTATTTATTTATTTACAGTTTCTAAGTTTGATGAACAACCGTTTCAATCAATTGTTGGTCTTTGCCGTATATTCGTCTTTTGGGCTTTCCCAAAAGTCGAACTGTTTTGTGCCCTATGGCAATATGGCAGTATTTATAAGTTACCACCTAAGAACTGACATTATTGAATGCAATGAAGTATTGAATTTTATATTTATTGTAATGAAATGGTTTTTTATTCCTGCAAGTAGGATTATACATTATATATCATCATATTTACATATCCCAAAATATATTATTTTGTAAGCTCGCTGGAGTCGAGTTTATGGACCTTGTTAAGTGAATGGACAAACTAACAGACAATTGGCAATAGGTAATTTAATTCAATAAGGTAAGTACAATTCAATGACTACTTAAATATCACTCTAACTCATTTCAGAAGTTCTTAAAAATACGTCCGCAAACTTCCTCCTCTACATCTCTTTGAGGATAGTTTATCTGGATATGGTCCATCGTTAAGATATTCCAAACTTGAGCCTAAAGTTAGCTGGCTCCTAGGACTCGTCGAATTTACTTGTCAGAGCCAGATGTGGCTCCTGGCTGCTTGCCAAATTACGCTAGATATGCATTCGTTATGCCGAATGTGAATTTTAGAAGGGTAGTTGTGGTGGCATACGGTATCCTCATGTGTGTGCCAGTAGCGAGACGTGATATTGTAATCCTTAATCTTATAATTTTCTTTTTTAAAACACTCAAGCGGTGAATGGAAAAGGCGTGTAATTTTGATAGAAAATTAAACTAAGTTTTTCCTGAAGTTTATAAGAAGGTACTTAGGGCTATTTATACGCATTCACGAGAACCGATTAATTGTAAATTAATTACAAATAGTAAGGAAAACTTTAAGCCTCATTCAGGACTCGAACTCGTGACTAGTACGTAGTAGACGTAGTATGGTATCGAGTTTAACATATATGTTCTGTTAACTGAATTACCTGGAGCCGTATTCACTAAGTCCATACTGTTACGTGTAGGGATCCGAGAGATGGTAAATGACCTAAACGTATAGGTATATAATACGTACTAAAACTTCCCGGTGACTCACAGAACACAAAAAAGGTTTGGCGACCCGGGATTCTTGAACTATAATCTGCGTTATGCAACGTTATGTTTGTTTCAACTTAGAGATTAGCCCTGGTCATTTCAAAGGCGTATTAATATTGAAAAATAAGTATTAAATGACCTACAATTCAACTGAAAATGGAAACTTTTCCAGATAAAACGCTTAAGATCCCAAACAAGCATCATCACCTTGCAGCCCATTGGTTCTTTTGCGTAGGTACGTACGAAAAATACTGTAAGCAAAAAAAACAAGTACGACGAGTAAAAACTTAAGTCTGAAAAGCCAAAAACCAAATTACCTTTAATAGTCTAGGGGTACTCTGTAAGCCAAAACTAAACTTCCGATCCATTTCTCAAGACCCTCACTCAGTGCTAACGATAGCTTTCTAAACTATCGTGGAACTTCTACCAGTTCGCTGGCTCTAACTACACTTGTGGTAAGAAATTACTTGGAACTAATACCGCGTTGTGTTCTAAAACTTTCTTTTAAACGAAATTTAAGGTATTGTTTCAATATCGTTCAGTTTAGAACAATAGGTCCTAGTTCCTTACTTAGATAATGAAAAAGTTAGAAAATTTCATGTTTTTTGCTTTTGTCTCACAAACAAATGTTACGAATATTTTTATAATAATATAACAATATAATAAGTATAATAATAATATTTCGGGACGACTCACATACATACATAACACCCAGACACAGAACAAATGATCGTGCTCATCACACAAACATTTGTCCTGGGTGGGGATCGAACCCACGATCTTCGGCTTAGCAGTCAGGGTGGCTGACCACTAGACGAACAGGCCCGTCAATAATAAGTTTCGTGAGACGAATTCATGGCGGCATTCATGGCTTCATCAATTCGAATAGCGCCGCACAATAACACCGCGACCGCCGCGTCAGCTCATGATTAAGGACTCCTATTGAGTCTGAAACTAGTCGGGCGATCCCGAAAATGCGCTTGAGTAAGCCGTTGAATCTTTAATTAATTAAATAAATATTACGAAGATACACTGAATGGAGAATTCGCGTGACATCACTCCGTCATACAAGTTTGTAACATTAAAGTTCATAATCCTTAACTTTGAAACGCTTCATATTTGTAATTGTTTCATGGTTTGGATATAGAAAAAACACTTATCGTGTCAAATACATATTTATTTATTATCTGACAGACTACTTTTACGTTTCTTACACAGTATAATAAGTGCATTATTACCAATAGGGTTATTGTGAGCATATTGTTAAATCAATTGAAACTTTGGAAGAGGGAAAAAGTGAAAAATAATTAAAAAGTTAATTAAGCAACCTTCCAATAAATTGTGGCAAAAGATAAGTTTCTTTTGAAGCGAAGGAAAAGGTCTCTTAAAAAAAATATATATACAGCCATGTTCGTGTTCCAAACCTCTCATTGAAGAAAAATCGTGTGCATTTATAAAAAGCCTTATTAAATTTTTCTTTAGAAAACCAGAAAATAGTTTGTACAAAATCGGTAAGTAATCCTAATAATAATAATTATGTTTGTGAGTTTTTATCGTACAATTTTGGATTTTATTAAAGACTTTTTTCAAATGAAAATATTTGAAACGTTTATCGGTTTTATTACAATACCTAGGTATATGTTTGAATACGTCTGTATCCTTACCTAGTTTTTGAGGACAAAAGAGACGTATAGCTGTTGGTTTTCTATTAGTACCTACCTACCTATAACTAGCTTGTACTGTCCCACAGCTGGACAAAAGCCTCCCTCCATTCATTCCAGCGATCTCGGTCCTTCGACTCTTCCTGCCTATTCCCCAGGAAGGCATCTAGTTCGTCCCGCCATCTTTTCAGTGGTCCTCCGCGGGCCCGTTTCGTTGTAGGGCGCCAATCCTGAACTCTTCGCGAGCATTACTTATTTGGCATGCGGCAGACAAGTCCAGCTCAGTCCCATTTTAAATGAGCAGCTTTTCGAGCCACGGCTATTATTTGTGTTCTGGAATGCAGAATACTGTAATATGTCGATAAATAAATAATTCTTCCATATAAACCTTCCTTTTGAATCACTAGTGTACACGGCGATAAGGTTGAGTATTGCTTGTTGTAATTATTATAGTAGAACGACGGGTTGTAGGTTTAACCGTTTATTTCTAACTAACTACATTAACATTAATGTGGACTGTAAGTACATGCATAGGTACATATAAACACCTTTGTAACCTACTAACATAGCATGTTATGTTCTCTGACAACTGGCAACTGCATTAAAATACGTCACCTAGTTTAAAAAGATCTAAGTATATACCTACATTACAGTGATTTTGTTTGTGTGATAATGAAAATAATGATTTAGCTAGCTCACCTCGTCCGTCGAAACTTAAATTTAGATTCTCGCTTTATATTCAGCACCACAGAAATTGGTTTACGTAGCTTAGCATTTAACCGGCAAGTCAACATGAAACGGGGTCAAACTGTCTAACAGCGACCAATCCCATCTTAGAACTACTAGCCACTAGGTACTTATTTATAAGTAAGATAGTGATAGACACCTGTTTCGTGACTAAAATGCTTCCGAACAGATTTAAATACCATTAACTTTAAGTTGCATCATACAGATTTAATTTTTTAAGATCTATCGACCTCGTCATGAGCTGGGCTGTATAATATGTTTGGTAGAGATCAATTATTGGTACCTACTTTTAAAAATATTTGTTCCCATTGACATGAATACAAGTTCGAGTCTTTGTTCAAGTATGTCGCGTGCGTGATATGCTCCAGTAGGAGTAGATCAACGCGTCAATCGCAACTAAAAACAAGTAGGAAAAAAAAGAATAACGGAGTTTCAGAAGCCCACCAAATCAATACGTCAAATAACATGTTGATAAAAAATAGATCGATACAACAAAAAAAATACATCAAAACAAACCATCGAATCCAGACCATCAAAACCATAAAAAAGAAAAATATTCTACTATTATTATTGTACACAATTTAGCTTTTTTTAGTAACTTATTACACTTTGAAGCTATGTATAGCCTTTTGAGTTGAGTATTTCGTCCAAATGGGCTTTACAATACTCCACTATGTTTAAAATCATTTTTATTCATAGGTACTTTGTAATCGATCAAACAGAACTACATATAAAGACCACAACTTCCTATCATTTGAAATTCGAACTCGAACATAAATTGTCGAACCACTGGAGGCCAACAGTATTTTATCTTTGGCATCTACACCACTTTTGGCATAAACTGCCAGTGTTTACAGCCTATAAAACTGTCGCGCTAACTCACGCGGCCATTTTGAACTTTACTTATTTGATGCTATGCTGATATTTATGGAACGTACAAAGTAGCTCATCATCTGCCTAACCTTTTCTGAAGCTATGTTGGGGTCGGCTTCCAGTCTTACCGAAATACCGTATTTACATGCGATTCCACAACCTATTTTACTGGGTAACACAGTATCCCTTATTAAGACTGGTTGTCAGCTTGACAGAATTGTAATGACTTCTTCTCAGTCGTACACTCCTGATGGAGTGGTCGTGGTTATGGATCGACTTCTAGCTTGGTTGCGGCTTTTGCAATGATTCTCCATCTCTTACTATTTGTGGCACTACGTGTATATTCAATGACTTAACGACTGCCAAAGATCGATATATGACAGTCGGGACCTTAAGTTTAAGATGCTTTCCGAGGCACGGGGGGTCTAGGTATGTTAATAAATGGTCACGGACCAACCACGGCGAGCGCGGCTTAACCTTTACAGTACGGCTTAAGCCACAAGCCCCTCGCCCTCAACATACAACGTTGCTATTAATGTTTTTTTAGCAACATTTTATAAATGAACCTATTAATATACTCTTTTGATCTTAAATTAATTATACTCTTTCGAAACAGTTATTTTCAATTACTTTTGAACCTTTGAGTGAAACAAAAATAAATCGTATTAATTTCAATTCTATTTTCGTGCCATTTTGTTTTTGAATAAAATAATTTATTATTGCTAAAGCTTCCTTCAAAACAGGTAACAAGCAATTAATTTAAAAGGAAAATAAGTATTGCTGTGCTTTTGTACGTCAAAATTTAAATGTGGTTATTGAAATGGTATACCACGAGAGAAAAGCGTAGAATTTGATTGGAAAAATACTTTAATTGGAAATTTATAAGAATCTGTGCAGAGCCAGAGTTGAAAATAATATGGCGAGGTCGTGGAATAGCAGTGGGATATAAGCTTAAGAAACACGGGTGTACTTTTTCCATACTAACACTCTCAACTGTTTGAAAGAACAACGAAAGAATAGCTATATTAAAAAAAATGGAACCTTCCAAAATGCTTAATTTTTTATCGCAGTTTCCAGAGACGTATTTTATAAATTTGGTAAATATTAATGAAAAAAATTAAAAATGGAGGCATAGTCTGTAGTTTTCTCATTAAGTTTATGAAATACCTTTTAAAATTGTTCAAAATCAAATAGTCGAGAGAACGACGTTTTTACGTGGGACATTAAAATTTAGTCGCATGTACAGTAATGTCCATATCACATACACAAATTGTATACAGCGCGACAGCAATAGTTACTTTAAATAATTAATTTTCTCTCCACCCGTATGTTTACTATTTATATCAAAGTAGTAGTAGTTTACTAATATAATAATATATTTTATCGTCGGATGCAGTAACTTCAGAAAACCTAAGCACATCACTGCCTATTTTGTAACTATTAAGGTTCGAAAAGTCAATGAATGTATGTAAAGACGTGATTTAATGATTGCTTAAAATTTCAAAAAGCTTTTTGGTTTTTAACTCATAATTATCGAAATACCGTCTCAATGAAGTTAATCACTTCACATTCGGGATAATAAAATTCACAAAAATGTACCTACCTACGTGCGACAATTTTGGCATCCAAACCTTTCAATCCTGGCCTGAGGCCAAACAAAAAGGATCTATGGCCGGACTTTATATTACATCCGGTGTAATCGAGACACAATAGGTTCAAAAGGTTCAAACGAATTTACTTTAAATCGAAAAAAAAACAAACATTATTCAAGGTTTCAAATGGACACAATGAGTATTTCACAAAAAAGGTGTCAATTTTTATTTTAATAGTCGTGAGTTCGTGACCAAGAAAAATTATGTATTCACGCTTTAATAATACTTCTGGAAGTACTCATACACGTACATACATGTATTTACATGGTGTTACCAAAAGGAAATAATGATATCTATCCAACAGGAGTAAAGATGACATCAGTCTGGCCAAGTAGGTCAACATTAGTTTTTGTTAGTAAAATGCGTAGCACAGAGCTAAATGTTTCAATAAAAAAAACGCAATCGATTCGTTTAGCCTCCGAAGAAAACCCAGGAAGGTCTGAGCTGAAAAAATTTCCTTTATAGAATTAGGACTAAGGTACATGCCAGCAGAACGCAGGGAACAAACTTAAGCAAGTATCTATGCATATAACATAGTGATCAATGTTCCTTGAATCGACCAGTGAACTTAGTGATTTTTATTTCATTCGTGAAATCCACGTTTTATCGATGTTTCCATTTTCCAGTTTGTATTTGTCCACCTCAATATCAGCTGTGTAACCTTATCAATGAAAAATATTAGTTTACCAAAAAATCTTAGGAGACTCTTGCGTCAATCACAAGCGGGAAGGGTCCAAAGTCCCTTACCATTAAATTTACAAATTGTGAAGTGCGCTTAACACTACAAAAGACCCTATTAGGGTGAGGGCTTGGAGAACCGCTTATGAAACACGGATTAGCAGTGAGTCAATTAGGTAAGTAACTAGATCTTATAGTCACACTAAAAAAGCTGGATTTTTGGATAAAGGATATTTTTTTTGTGCACCATATTACTGTAATTGTGATTAAAGAAGAGATCAAGCCTAAATACTGACTAAAAATATTTGCTTTTGATTTAAACGGTTTAAAACCATTATGAGATAATTTGTAAACTGAATAATTTTATATTACTGAAGTTATGATTATCCTCAGAATTTCTTTATTCAAAACAGTTCTTAAATTTTATTATGTATCTAGGTATAAAAATCGTTTATGAACTATGGTATGGTATGGTATGGTCTTTATTAATCATTTACAATTATCAAATGCATAACAATGCCCTACAAAACCGTATGAACGGTTTAACTGCAGACCATTCTCAGACCAGAACATATAAGAAAAAAATAACAAAAATCGGTCAAGCCAATTCGGACTAGTTGGTTACAACCACGGGTCACGAGAATTATATGCATATTGATTATACCATAAGTATTTGTACCTTTTTATCTTTAATCCAGAGACTTAGTAGCTTTGGGCCACCAAAACTGGACATCTACTCACTCTTCTCAATCTAATATAATACTTTTCAGTAGTTCAATCAATCCATCAACTCAGCCTATCGCAATCAACTGCTGGACCTAGGCCTCTCCCATGTTGCGCCACAACACCCGTTCCTCCATTTTGGGGCTATGTGTGCGTGCGGAGCATGGTGACTTGGTGCACCACATGCACCAAGTCACCACGCCGGACAAGCGAATTGGTGTCCGCAGTTTACTCTCAGTTCTTTAGGATAACGCTATTACCCTTTAGAATTGTTTTTTTGTATCCCTTAGTCTTACGACACCCACGGGTAGAGAGGGAGAGGTTCTATTATATACCCCTATATATAATATTCTATGCCAAAACCCCACGGTAAGTTTCAGAAGTTGCGATGGGGAAAAACAAAAGACGAAATCTTTGGCCCCTAACAAAATCATGTCAATCCCAGGACTTTTGTTTCAACATGACATAGGCTGACCGGTTCGTTACCCGCACCGGATGACGTCACACTGAGATTGTTCACACGAGAGCCTGAAGCGAATTGTTTTGCATAATTTGATACGTTTGGGTCTCTGAATTACTGGCGAGTAATTACCAAACTATTGTGTTGATGAATATGTCGGGTGTGTGATTTACGAGCTGCGAATGGGGTGAATGAAGCTGGTATTAGGATAAGACTGTTGTACTTAGTTTGGGAGAGGTTTGTAGATTGTTGGAGCATTAATACTTTACTAGCTATTGTCAGTAGACAAAAGAAGATTATAGTTCCCATAAATAAGCCTAACAGATATCTCCTAGAGGGGATTTGGTATGTTTACTAAAGAGTTTCTAACCAGTTCGTATCAAGGCATAGAACAGAAATACAATCGATATCGTGAGAGAGAGATCTTGTCTTTTAATTTTGGTAATTGCTATATCAAACCTGCATCAAAACTCTTCATAAAACGGCCACTTACCATTACCACGGTACCTTCTGCGATAAATATAGAAATTACCGAAATGCTTCCACAAAGATGCCGCCTGCCTTCTAGCCTTGTGGGTAATTTCCCCTTTAACCCTCAAAACACAACAACCATTAAAAGCACTTACATAACTCAGTTCCAACAATGTAACAAACACGTACCTAACTCTCAAACTTATTAAACCTTTCCCGCGTAGTTTCAAAGCGAACTTTAAATTTAAAAGGCAATATGGCGTGCGTCGCGTTGCCGTTCGAAATTCAAACAAACAGAGTCGGCACAAAGTGGATAAAATATGGCAGACTGCAAACATTGTGGAAAAAATGTACTACCCACCTTTTTTGGCAATTTTTTTATAAGAGTTATGGATATGCAAGCGACACGACGTTTTTGTGAAAGTGTTAGCATATAGCAGACTCCCTCGCTGAAAAGATGGATGTGATGTGTCAGATTTTAGAGGCGTTTTATTTTTCTGAAAGCCTTTCTATTTGTGTAACTTATAGTATTAAATCTGTGGTGAAATACATGTGACGGAATCACTAAATTATTCTCGCTCACGAGCTGATAACACAATAAAAGACTAACAACTAAATAATCGAAAGACACCTGTTCTTTCTCTTAATAAAAAAAGGTATTTCCACAAAGGATACAATTCTTCATTACCCAGCCAATTGTGGTTTCGCAATTAAAAATGTAAACCGTCTTTCTCGTACCTTACAATCGGATTCTCCTTACTTTTCTAAGCACATTATCTTTGCATTAGATACTTCTGCAATTTCATCAAATTAAAGGCATTACGTAGAGGTTGTTCCCGTAAACACTGGGAACAATATAAATCTTCTTGACGGATTGAGAGAGAAATCGCGCTAGAATGTTCTCACCTTCCTTCATTTATTATTTAAGTAAAAGGGCCAGGCCTGATTTATGAGAGATGAAGTTTGCTGTCTTAAAAAATAAAATATGCATAGTTAGGTTTGTATCTCGAATATTTTTTTGTGCTAATAATTATTTAAACTACTTACCAACAATTTAAGTCAGTTCGTAGAAGTAATTGTTTTACACCCAAGGAAGAAATTATTAATGAGTATAAAAATATTTTTAATTATTATGAATAATTTATTTAAGTCAGCGATAGCTTAAGAAATACAGACACTGCATTCCCTGTAACGATAACAAGCACTCAACAACTTAGAAGCAATTTCTTAAGTCCCGCTCGCAAACGTACAAGTACCTAATCAAACTTACAGTTAATTAAACTTCACACGTCCCAACATGCAGTTTCCATCTGACAAAAGATATACATTTCATCCATCTGACTATTCATAGTGCAAAATAGAGAATCTTCAACGTGGCGCCTGCACAAATACTGCTAGCAACATATGCACATTGTGTGAATAAGCGCCTGAGTAAATTTTACGATGCGATAACTTTAGCGTTCAGTGTTATTGGTAAGTTCGGAACTAGCCATTTGTAATAGGATAACACGAAAACTACGTAAGTGTTATGGTGGGGAAAGATCTTGCAGCTTTGTCAAAATAGAAAAATAGATAAAAACGAACTGGAGACACATCTGTATTACTAAAAGCGCCATAAGCAAAAGCTAATCGTGTCAGAATATACATAAAATCTAGGTTGGTAAGAATGCTAACTGCAATACCTACCTTGTTTATAGAATAATCAGAAAATTAATAAATTATGTAAAGGCAATCATGCGTTCCCTCTAATCGTAAGCCATTTTATGTTCAAAGAGACGCTTATTCACAACGTCTACATCTTGTCATGATACTGAAATTTTAACGGTTCAATGCAGCGCCTGAATAAATAACATTAGCAAAGCGTACGCTAATGCTTTTGCAAATACCTATAGTTGGCGCCTATTAAAACTTATAAGACAGTAATCTTTAAAATATACCTACAAACAAAAAGCGTACTTATTTTTGTTATATAAGAACTCCTTAGTGCACTTTATTTGTGCGAGGTCAGACTAAATAAATATAATTATAATATACCTATGTCTCTAGTAAGTATTTATAATATTACCGACATAGGTAGGTACCCCTTCAGATACTAAATACATTAGGTAGGTACCTTACCTATAATTTTTTGATTTGACTATGCTTTTACAAGTGTCGTTTATTAATGGGTATGCAGTAATAAATTTAAAACTAAGCGGTTGGATGCTCGACGATTTTGTTCAACTTATGATAGGTAGGTAGGTACCTAGTGTAAAATACTAAAACAAGTGAGTAAGTAGATAATATTTTCTGGGTTTTCAATATTAGGTCTATTTATTAATCTGTGATCAGGTATATAAACCTAACCTTAGTATCACCGTGACTTCGTTATTCTTAATTCAGTTGGGCATTTCTAACCAAATTTTAAGAACTACATTCATTCATATTTACCTATCAGCAAATGGATTTAAAGGAGAAGAAAACCATTTTTTTACATCCAAAATGTTTTACGCGTACCTAACTAACGCCTGTTCTTTTATTTTCCATTATGACTGACATAGGTAAAGGGCAGAGAGGGGAAGGTCATCGTATGAACGTTATATTTTAGGGTTGAAATATTTCTTTATTTTTGTTCACTCACCTGAAATCTGTGACTGTCGGGTGAAGGGTATAAAAATACCAAAAGGAGACAGGTTAAGTGAAACTGTTTTCGTTAGTGACAGGTTTATTTTGAGTTGTGGCTTTTAGTTTCGTCAAAGGTAGGTACCGTTAGTACGCAACATTAGATAAACATGGATACCTACATACTTGTTTTGTTAGTAGATTAGGAAAATATAATTTGAACTCTCGGGCAGTGACATGATCTGTAGCTTAGTTGGCAAAGCAATTGGTGCGTTGAACCAATAGTCGCAGGCTCGAGTCCTGTCGGAGGCTCAAATTTTTCCTTCTCTGTATTTTAGTATCTGTATTTTTACAATTTTAAACATGTTTTTGAAAAGTTTTACAATTTCGCCATGCATAAACATGTTTATGCTCGTGGCTGTACCTATATTAGCGGGAAGTTTTTGTTGAAACTCAAAAATATATAGCTACATGATTTGGGAACTGTTATAATTTTATGTTGTTAAATGATTAAAAGTTGAATAGATGGTGTTAAATTATTTTTTTTTACAATTTCGCTATATGTATAAATATTTATGCTTCATCATCATCAAAATGTTTACCTACATCAATCGCTCGAAATTGACCGATATTAATGCTAAAGATTTGAAAAAAAAGCTTATTATAAACTGAGCTCCGACATGGCAAAGTTTTTTTTTCTATTGTCGGCACAGAACACTAATACTCTAGCCGAGATTGTCGGTATGCGTACCTACCTATAACGCGGCCGTAACCCCCGTCAAAGTCTTTTACCTACTGGTTTTGCAAAGTCTGGACTTTTGTAGACGACCAGAAAGATACGAACAATAGAAAAATGATAAAATATCAATAATCTCACAAAGCCAGATAAAACTGGCGGCATTACGTAAATATAATATATCTATCAATGATATGCTGATCCAAAAAATGTTAAAACTAATATAAAAATTACCATATCACAAGATAAAAACTTTATCTGTACTACAACGATAAGTCCCTTCATTTTGTATGGGTTTGTTAGTTTAACTCGCTTGTCTATGGTATTATCGTATCCTTCCTTTCTCTGGGATACTATCTGACCTACTGTTTAGTTAACGGCGATAAGAGATTTGTAGACCACTAGCTGTTTCCCGCTGCTCCGCCCGCGGTTTCAATTTTTTTTTATATTTGTGATGTAAGCTATCCTATCTTTCAAGTTGGATCAAAGTGCACACGGTGCAAAGATTAAAATCGGTTAAGTAGTTCGGAGATTATCCCGGACAAACATCGTGACATTGGAATTATATAGGTACTAGATGAAAACCCGGCTCCGCTCGGTTTAAATGTGACTCATGATACACAATGTAGGTAAATATTCTGTAGTCATCGGTTCTATAATATCGGTTCAATTGGCCAATCTCAGGTTTAAAGAAAGAACACATAACAAAGAGTTTATCATAAAAAAGTTTCAAAAACAATATTTTCGCGAAACGTCAATGACTGAAGAAAAGTATTAAGTTTTGTTATGATTCAATCAATGTTTCCGGCAAGACGTTTCCATAATAATAATAATGTAATTATGAAATAAAATTACCGCTGACTGACAGCACTGATTTTTGTTATGGTTAGTATTCTTTTTTCTATGGTTGTTATCGCAATTGGCCAATCTCAGGTTTAAAGAAAGAACACATAACAAAGAGTTTATCATAAAAAAAGTTTCAAAAACAATATTTTCGCGAAACGTCAACGACTGAAGAAAAGTATTAAGTTTTGTTATGATTAACTCAATGTTGCCGGCATTTTCAGGCTACTTAGGCCCATAGATATATACCTTACAGACTACACATATATTTTATAAGTACATTTTGTGTTATTAATATAAACGTTTCCTTTTACACAGTCAAATGAGTCACAGTTCTTTGTGATGGCTACTTCTTTGGCGCGACGCACGCGATGTGTTAATTGGCGAGGCGTATATTATGCAACGGAACGTGAAAAAAGCGAAATAAATATCGCGTTCCGAAACGATTCTGGTCCCAACTATCATGCAACTGTCATACGCCCTGTCAGCACTGTAATCACTTCAAGGAGGTTGTATGATAATAAACTCCTTGAATCACTTCGAAACAGAATTTATCTGTTACGGAACGCGGCCTTATTAATTACCCAAGATGGCGACTGCGGTTTTTTGTTTGTCAGTGCCATTAGAATTTAACGAAATTCTCCATAATCCGAATTTTGCGGATATATGTTGTCGACTCGAAATCAATATTTTTTTATGTTTTGTTATTCATATAAGGTTTCGATCGAGTCTACCGTAGCCCTGAACGAAATTATTAATATAGATAATACAAGATAACAGATATACCTACCTGTAACTATTTAGTACCTATTGTACCTAATCTGTGCCACAGCTTCATGCGCTCGAATATTTAAAAAGTTTTCATCGTCAAAGTACCTATGTAGCTAAAGGTTGATTCAAACTTAATTAATGACGGTTTTGAAGAAATTGATTTAATATTAAGCAGTCCCTTGCCCCGCACACCCGCTTTACCATGAATAGTTACTGCGCACGCGCAGTCATTCGCCTCATGTTCACAACCGCCAAAGTTTGAACCGGACCATACCACTAATTTCATGTTATTTGGTAGGTAGGTGCTTACATACCGCCTATAAATTAAAGGGTTTTTTAGGACCATCCTTAGTTTTTCTTACAAACTTACTGTAAGTATAACAGTCAAATAATTTGAACGGTTTTGTATGGCTTTTTTTAACTTTGATATTTGTAAATGTTTTAGACCTTACCATAACAAGTACCTAAGCAGTAGATAGGTAAATAAATCACATCTAAACAAGTTTTTAACAAAGCGCCAACGATGCATACCTACCTACTGTATACAAAATAGGTAATAAACTAACACTCAAAAGCAACACCATTTAGTGTCAGTACCTACACTACCTACCTATGTTGCAGTTGCATAACTTGAAAGCGACGTAATCAAACAATGATAATTCATCAATTTAGAGAGTTCATAAAAAAAGACAGTAAAAAGTTTAATAAAATTTTACAACAATCTGTTGGAAACATATTTTTTGTCTGTGTCATGTACTTATTGCCAGTAACAATAAATAGGAATGATTGTCGCTTCAATGGTTGCAAAGCGTTTTGTAATGTGCATGATGATGTATTCAAAAATTGTAAGAAATGTATTTGGATTACAAATAACAAAAGAAAAATTGTCTTTATCAACAATAAATCTTTTAGCAATAATTCATGAAACAAACGCCGCAAACCTTAACAATATTTCAATAAGCGCTGTCTAGCGCTGCAGCGCTAAATACTTGAAGTGACCTACTAATAAATAAATATTAAAGTGGCAGGCAAGTGGCAACACTACGCTGTCACAATTTGTCAAATATTGGTTTGGTAAAAATGACGAGCTGCACAATTTTCGTTCAATAAAAAAATAATTTATAAATATACGCGAGTTTATCACAATGACTGTTTGGCGTAAACTTGAAGATGAAGAAGTGTACGCAGTTGGTGAGTATTTCTTTTATTCCCGCTCAATTTGTTAAGATGTTGTGTATTGGTGTCGAATAGTAATCGTGTTGCCTCCCGCAGAGTTGTGATAAATATAAACATTGTATCAGACTCCTACATACAGAATACTTCTATCGTTATCCTGTTTGGGATAGCCCTCAATTCAACAGAACTAGGATGTCCAAACGTCATCACTGTTGTCATTGGCCACTCCCAAAGCTGTGATTAAATAAGTTGATTGATAATTCTTAATGCTTAATTGGACGTACGATGTCTTGTTATGTTTTTATTCGATCCTTTTTTATACAAATAATGTTCCTCTATTGAATTGAATTAATGTTATGTGATGACTTTTGTGAAAGGATTGTAAATTTTCTCATTTACTTATATATTTTATCTAGGTTTCCTTATTGCTATGAGATAAAGTATCTTATTTGACATTGATTTCAGTGTAATGAATTCATTCAATCCGCCTGTATGTATCCATAGCATGATTGAGAGAATGTGTGGTGCGTCTCATACAATTTTGATTTAGTTTTTCTTTTTATACACAATACAATTTAACTGATAGCTATCTAATTTATTTCTGAGTGTGTAGAAATAAATAATCTGTTGTATGAATAAATTAATAAACAAATATCATCATTGTTGACGGTTTGGAAAATGTTCATTTATTTATTTTAAAGTTATTTTCATTTCACACACATACAGTGTAAAAGGTGGACTTCATGCCTGCGGTATTCTGTACCAGTCAACCATGGAGTGAATTAATTTTTACTCATGTAGATTATTCATATTTCTCTAGTATGTTATTATATTGCAATTACATTGAAAGTTGCAATTTATTATAGTATAGGTATAGTCCACAGTATAGGTTTTGAAATATTAACAATTAATAAAAATAAATGAAAACCTATAATAAGGGGATTTTTCTCATCCGACAAAATTTATGTATCCACAGAATTGGAATGCCACATTGTATTAATATTCTCTCCCTGTGCGGCGAAATGTTGCCACAAATCTGTACTTTATAACTATTTATACGATCCAAACGTTAAAATAAGGAAATATAGTAGGGAAATACATTATAATAATTACTGGCTCTAATATCCTCAAATAAAGTAATTATAAAACTAATTACGTTGTTTACTATATTGTAGTTGAGAAGTATTCATTTATGTTGTCGTAACATTCTTGCAAAGTATGTAGACTCTATTGTATTTTATTTCATAGTATGTTTACCAGCTAGATTGGCTACTATCGTATTGGTAATTATTGTTCCCTGATCTAAAAAGTTGAACAATCTCACCCACAGTCGGGTTATCAAAGTTATTACCATATCTAGCTCAAACTGTGGTGCAATTGTCTTATAGCAAAATAATAGAGAAATAGAAGCGGCGGTAGCCTAATGGCTAGGGCGTCGGACTTGCGATCATGTGGTTGCGGGTTCGAATCCCACCCATTACACTACCGACGTGAACCCACTCGTAACACAAGCATCTTAGCTTAGCACGAAGGGTTAACGAGATTACTAGTAATGCGCGACCTACATTGCTAGTAATCTTTAAAAAAAAAAACTAGCTGTGCCCCGCGGTATTACCCGCGTTAGTTGTCCCGTTCCCCTAAACATAAATTTTTCATATTATTCCGTTATTTGCAACAGAAACGAATCAAGGATCATGAAAATCAAGTTAACCATAGTCGAGTTATATGTAGAGTATTGTAACAAAACTGACTTTGTTTTATATATTATATAGAAAAGATATATTATAAAAACAATATATTGAAACAATTCCCCACAGTTAGGGCACCGAGGAAGCGGTGAGGGTGGGCGAATCAGGGTGCTGTCAAGTGTCAATCTTTAAGTTGACATTCAAAAAGTACAAGATAGTATAATGTTTTCTGAGGTTTACGCGAATGTTAGACATTGAAATAAAACTACTTTTAAACGGATTTCATAGCGGTTTATTTTGATTTTAGTTCCCGACCGACGTTTCGACGCACGTGTCATGGTCACGGGCAGACATACTTAATAGATATTAGTTTTATTTACAACTTGCTGTTCCCCGCGACTCCGCCCGCGGTACCTATTTTTTAGTAAAAAATATGTATAACCTATGTTACTCAGGGTGAATGTAGCTTTCTAATGGTGAAATATTTTTTTAAATCGGCACCTTATATTTTGAGTTAATTCATTACAAATATACACACAAAAATACAAATCTTTTCTCTTTATATATTTTATTTAAAATAAATGTCTTTTTTATTTTGATAATCAGTAGGAACATTTTGTGTGGATGTTTCACACTATTTTTCCAATCCTTTTGGTACTTGTTATTTGTATTATTTTATAGGTCGCGTTTCATTGAAATATTTTTTCTATCTTTATTTAATAAAATATCAAGATGTTTAAGATTTATCATTATGTGAGTCTTTCATAAATAAACTAGATTATTTATTTCCTACATTAATTGAGATTGGCATTTCCTTAAATCAATTTTTGATTGATACCTTTTCCTACTTTTGTTAAATAAAACTAATAGCCTTCCCTTTATGAAAATGATTAAATTTAGTACAAATAATTATTTCTTCTTCTTTGTCGTTTCGCTCTTGGCAGAGTGGTCGTGGTCACGATGAGGCGTTCAATGTAGTGTCAGAGGCGGACACAGCTTTCTTCACGACCTCCCGCCATTTTTCTCTGTTTGCAGACTGTCCTGCGCAGTCTGACACGTGTTTACCTATAGCGGATTTCACCTGATCAGTCCAGCGCATAGGTGATCTGCCGCGTGATCTGGTTCTCTCTACCTTTCCTTGCACGACCTTGTTAAAATAGATAAAATAATTATATAATTCAGTATAATAACTGCGACTATTTAAAATCTTGGTTTACCTTTACCAACTCATCTATTATGTTATCCTTTTGGGAAATCGTTCATAGTTCGTAGTTACAGTCAGTAATAGGTTCACCCCCGTAACATGGTCTTCAGAACTTTGAATATCTGCATAGGTAATCACTCAATTAAATGGTTCAAATAATATTCTAACGTCCCTGTCATAAAAAGAAGAATTCTATCATATGATAATCAAAACTCCTAAATACTGACTGCAGGGATAGCCGAGTGGTATAGGTCACCACTCGGCTATCCGTTAATTACCACCGTGCGCGACGTGCTGCGGGTTCGATCCCCGCATGAGACAAGCATTTGTGTGATCCACAAATGCTTGTTCCAAGTCTGAGTGTTCTTTGTGCATGTGATTTGAATTTTTGTAAAACCCTCGCGACACAAGGATTAAATTCCTTAGTGCAGGAGTCGTTTTACAAAAAATAAAAAAAGAAACTGAAGCATCTTCAAGACGTGTCGCTAGTGACCTATTACTACCAATTACTATAATATCAATAAAGATAGTTACAGCTAATCTTCGTTTTCAATCGTCACAGAGTATTGATAGCGCGGGTCATGAAGTACAATTTAAATCTATTTCTGGAGCGCATGGAACAAGAACCGTGTTATTTAGTGGCCCATATTAATTGTAGTGCACTGGATTTCCTTATCTTACGTGTGGTAAAGGAATACTGTCATCCGTAGGTGTAGAAGGTAACAAAAAAAATATTTAAAAGATATTTCTACTAAGAGATAATTTTCGATTTTTGTAGACAAATCAAGTGATCATGGTTGTGATTGGTTGTCAATGTTCTATTGCTATGTATGTCGTTCTGATTTTATGAATAAATAAATAATTGGTTATGAGGAGGCTTTAACACTGCAGTGGAATAATTATATGGATATTTAATTGCAATTTTACTGAAAACCTTTCGATCCTCCTGCATTGCAAGTGAATTTTATTTCAGCACCATACACTTATCTCTAGTAATTCCTAGTTAGTTTTCTGTTTTATTTGTGCCTCAGTTTTATGTTTGACATTTACCGCACGGTATACAAACATGACATGTGAACATTTGGGGGACATTTCAATACGAAATCTCGATCAGTTATCTAAATGCCAAATCATTACACTGTCGGATCTGGGAATCATCAAAATTTGTTTGTGACCATGATATTTTCCTCGGGTAATTTTCTTGGTCTAATCTTTTATTAATATATTTCAGTATGCCATGGCACTGTTATACTGATAATTAGGTCGCTAATGATTGTATATTTCTGCATTTTTATATATATATACTATAACATTATAAAGAGAAAAGATTTAGTTCTTTTTTTGCATTGAATAGGCTCCGAATCTACTGAAAGGATTTGAAAAATTATTTCACTGTTGGGAAGCTACACTATACCCGGGGCAAATTTATATTAAAAAAAATGAAGACCGCGGGCGGAGCTGCAGAAAATAGCGAATCAGTTAATAAATGCAGAAATTTTTGAATAGTTTGTGGAATGCTGCTCGATAGATCAGAAAAATACCGATTGACACTCCTGATTTGAGTTCTAGAATATCATATATATTTAATGATGGAAGCCTTCTCTAGCATTTGGAATGATAGAGGAAAGTCTACCGAAGTGTAGACTAACGTATATAATGATGTTCAAACATTCATTCAACCACAATCAGCCCGTACCAGTCCACTGCTGGACATAGGCCTTTTCCATTGCACGCCACAGTGCTCGATCTTTAGTTCTCCTTTTCGAATCTAGCACAGAATAATTAATTTACCTTCGATACCTTTGATTATTTACAAACAATAGTAATTAATTAGTGCTGTTTACCATCTTAGAATACTTATGAAGTGCAATAGAATAATCGTACGCCTTAAGTCCAAATCTTATTTATTGATTATTTATGTACACACACACAACAAAGGATAAATACAGAACAAAATATAGGGACTGCTGACTGGAAAAGTTTACATAGAAACGTAGACACAGTGTGAAATTCTTGTTAGATAGTGCTGAATTATCTATTGCAATAATAACTACATACTTATCTTTAAGTAAGCACTTGAATATATTAGATACATAGCAACTACTAGGCATCTACTAAATAATTTGACTTGCGTCACTTGAAACATGATACCGCGATTTTTTTTTGCCCAAGTTTTAAAATTGGTCCTTAGGTCCAAAGGAAGATGCTTTGACAACAACACTTATGACGCCATCCAAGGCATAGAATGTATTATTCTATTCCTTGATGTTTTAAACAAAACAAGAGAAAATGCTTGCCTTTGTGACTTTAATTATTTAGCCGGTTTGTGTATAATTTGTTCTTTAGCTAATCGGTTGATGCTAATTTTATTAGACACACAATCGTTATGTAAACTTATGAACACAACACACATTACTTAAAAACACATTACCATTAACGCACATTAACATTTAAGAATAAGATCGTCTTAGATTCTCCCTCTGCAGAATTGTTAAAAGATAATATTATGTGTTTAAAACTATGGAAAAAGAAGTAAGCCTATGAAATAATTCGTCATTTGAAATTCTTAATTTCAATGTCCTGCGTTACCATTCATATCCCGATTTCGAAACGTGTGTGTTTCCATGTAAAATTGTTTCACAAAATAAATATTTTAAAACTAATAGGTACCTATTATATTCGCACACGAGTCCCTACATAGCAAACGACGCATTCAGTCCCCTTCCGTCACCTGAGGAAGTCCAATTAGGTCTGTCAAAACACCACTCTGCCAATAACGAAGTCCAATCAGCATAATAAATATGATTCAATTGATTTTACGTGTCCATTGCCAGTTCACAAGTGAGCAACACATGTTTTTATTTAACATTTGGGGTGTTGAACTTGTTTTTTTTATTTGGACTCGCAAACCCGTATGCGATGACACATTTGCTGAAGACGAAGCTCAAGTCTGCCGTTATTATGCTCAAAATAATAATCCGGTTTGAAGTTCATCGAAACTAAACATGGATTTCAAGTTTTTGAGTAGGTCAGTTCACTTACGCTACATTCAAAGTGAATCAAGGTATCTCACTAAAATTACTCGGAAGTTCAAATGTATTTTGTTTCGTGATGTCATAGCGAAGGTCATGTTTATAGTAAATGCTAATGCTAGGTATGTAATACTACACTGAGATTTGTGTTGTTTGTTGAACTCGTTTGCTTGATCAAATCTCATTAGCACGACGGTACACATACTGCCTACTCAATTATTTCAAGGCCAATTCGGAAAAATCTTTAACTGGTAACACACACCGAGAGTAATTAGACCAAATTGGCGTAATGTTCAAATTCTACCTTTCTTTAGGTACCTTCTACTTGGACATTAATGTAGGCTTCGGAACTCAATCAACTCAACTTCAATAGGCAAACTATGCTTTCCATTTGGTTAATCAATCAAACCAGAATCCATAAATTACCTTCGGGTCATCAACCATACATTAATCGCCACACAACAATGTGCTCAATGACCAGTAAAATGGAACATGTAATCGAATGCTCTCGTCCGAAAATATAGCAGGCGATACCAGGTGGTACACTTGTACTCATATCTCATTACTAAGTATCAGTGTCAGGTGTATGGATCTGATGTCTGATAGATGTATGAGTCTTTTACACGCGCCATTTTATGGATTCCCTCGTAAAATTGATAGATTCAGGGATACCGGATAAGTGGTGCTTGAGATTTACTGTTTTTGCGTAGATTGGACTCTGATAGTTAATGAGTTTTAAATGAGATGATTCTAAGTCCGGAGCATTCTACAAAAACAGTTAAGAGTTCAGCTCCTTCAATTTCCGACAGATTTATGTTCTTTTATTTATTTTTTTGACGGTCTGCGACTTCACCAAACCGTGGGGTACTTTCACCGTTCATTGAAACATTATGTCGTTGCATTTATTGTAGGATCTTGGTTATTGCTTTTGTCCATTCGGAATTCGATTACGAATAACTGTCAAATGTTTGGAATGGTCAATCTCATTTGAAACGTTTTTTGTTTGGTCAACATTATTATTGTACGTACTTCGAATGCCATTTCATCCGGGTTTTATGTTTATTCCTTTTAAAACAGAAGTACCAGTTGCAGCCCATTGTTTTATTAGGTTTGAATTAAGTGCTCAACATAAGGAACTTGTCCTATGTCCCTATAATATACCTTCATTTACAAACTTTAAAAAAAAAAAAAATCTTTTTATGAAAAGATTACTAGCAATGTGGGAAACAAATTCCTTAATTAACGTATTCTTGTTAACCCCTCGTGCTAAGCTAAATTGCTTCTGTTACGAGTGGTTTCACGTCGGTAGTGTAATGGGTGGGATTCGAACCAGCAACCACATGCTCACAAGTCCGACGCCCTAGCCATTAGGCCACCACCGCTTCTTAATTTGGATATACCATAAATAAATACAATCTATCCCGTCTAAAATGTTACTAGCTCTATAGCCCCTCACATCAGCATTCTGATCGCGCCCAAGCTGCGTTCAAACGCGATTTTGGTGCGCTCGCGCTTGTCTTGTCTTACGTGAGTCACACGCATACCGCCCCTATTGTCCCGGATTAATTGTTTGTGTAAGTACAATGAATGTTAAACATTAACTTTTCTTCATATTAATATGAGCTGTGTTTTTTTTACCGTTTCTTTGCACAGGATGCGATTCGTTAGCTCATGGTTACGTTACAGATGCTTGTTAATCTTGATGTGGCATTAATGGATTTGCGACTGCCTATTAAGGATTGTTGGCAGTTAAAGACTGTCGCCTCCATAATTTGTAAATGATTTATTTTAGTTGCATATTTGTTTCGTTCATTCAATGTATTGATTTTTCTCACGGGAAAACTGATCTGCTTTTGGACCAATATATTTTCCCACGTTTATTATTTGCATGAGTTTTATGAATGAAATTGCATCGTTTACTTGTATGTAATAAATATGAAATGATGGTGTTAACAGTGGATCTGCCAACGACTGTACTTATTCTTTTTATCGCAACACGTATTGTTGTGCCAAATTCGAAAGCTTTGCC
Organism: Plusia festucae; assembly: GCA_950381575.1. Taxonomy (NCBI): domain Eukaryota; kingdom Metazoa; phylum Arthropoda; class Insecta; order Lepidoptera; family Noctuidae; genus Plusia; species Plusia festucae. The sequence continues at coordinate 3,823,205 of OX494453.1, read as the reverse complement.
ATTACGTACATACCATGATTCTCATTACAGGATACGTTAGCCATAATATCGTAATTTATTATGTCATAGTATTTGACATGTCATTAGCATCTATTTTGCGGGTAACGGTTCGTTTGCTGTTAATGCTTGAATTTTGGTTCTCCTTCATTTTGCATTGGTCAACCGTTATGCACGACAAGCGCACTACACATAATAATCACAGAAAAATAAATGCAAGAAGCTGTGTATTTTTTCCTCCCATAAATTTTGAGTTTATTTCTTTTGCTTGGCAACTATTTATGTTGAATAATTTAATGATTTTATTGTGTCCATCCAGTCCATCACGCGAAGGACTACGTCATCAAGACGATATTGTCGTAGGCCGTGTGAGACTGATAAAATGACCTCATTGTCAATTATAGTATACATTGTCTTGCTTAAACTTGGACCTAAAAAGGAGTTCCATTGAAGATAGGAAAGGAATTCAAAATTATGTCACATTTGCTGTGTCGTCGACATTATAAAGTTTTGAATAATGCTCTATAAGCCTTGTGCATTTATACTTCACAAGCGGAGCTGCCCCGTCTTCGCACGGGTAACACAGTTAATCAATGGCTAAACATTCCTCTTGAATCCTTCTGTCTATTACTGAAAACTGCAATCAAATCCGTTGTATAATTTAAAAGATCTAAGCCTACAAACAGCGGGAGCGACCATTTTTATACTTTGAAAAATTATGTACTTACCTAAATTGTAAAATAAATCAATTAAAGAAAAAAGTTTTCAAATCGCTTAAATTACCCATTAACCACAAGTATCATCATTCTAATTGGTAGTAATAGAAATAGGTCGGTAATAAAATGAGTGTCTTGAACGCGGTGAGTCAAAGGTTACCGGTTATTGGTAATTATCACGAGTATATCTAGGTCAATAAATCTATATAAGGCTTTTTATGTGATCTCAATACTAAATTGAATGCTAAATTTTTATCACCATAAGCTGAGCTTTGAAATAAGTAAAAAAATAAATAAATACTTAAGTAGATAATTTGGACCAAAAACGACAACCTGTATAATATTAGGGAAACCACTTTGAAGGATCATCTTAAATGATATGAATATAAGTAAAGTCATTATTATATAGTTCAAGAAATAATTGTTAATTCTTTATTGTACACTATAAAATACAGAAATAACAAGTATCAGAAAGAGTATAATAAATACTTGGTCCTTTGTGTTTTTCATCCGGAGCTGGCAACCCTACGATTCCGATTTCCTTCAGAGCTTCGGTCCATGCCAACTTTATTACATAAGCTTGTATAAACCAAAGTAAGAATATCACATACTGATCTTGCGTTTATTAAACCTATTTTTTTTTATTTTTCCAGCCATTTACAACTTCACAGCCCGACCAGAATCGCTGCAGCTGTCCTTCGATGTCGGCGAGCTGGTCCACATCGAGAGAGAAACAGACCACTGGTATTGGGGCAAATGTCTCAATAGGGATGCCAGTGGTGCATTCCCGAAGAACTACGTACACATAAGGGACTGTATTGTGGACAAGTAAGCGTTTTAACTGTTCAAACTTGCAACTTTTGCGCACAAGACCGTTCAGTCAACCTCGAGGCCGAGATAATACTATAATACAGGGTGTCCCCGAAAGCGCTTATGAATCGAAAAGGGGTGAAGACTCCATCTGGTATAGTCAATTTACAAAATTTTAATTTTAATATGAGCTTTAAATGTCATTTTTTTCATGCTACTTACTAACTACATACATAGGTCAGACATCAAAAATAATATTAAAGGTGTCACCGCATTACGAGGGATAATATATTATCACCGTAAAAGCTGGATTTTAAGATACATACGCTTAAGGAGTCAGTTATGATTCGAAAAATTTGACATATTTCGTAAATTTACTCTGTACCAGGTGAACAGTCCACCCTTTTTTTAATCATATAGCGTATCCTTTCAGTAACGTCATGTATTATACAGGGTGTAGAAAAAAAAAGGTAGGTAGAAATTAAGGTTGGTTGAAATTGGCTGCTGTTCATACAGATATAGTTTATTCTTCACTAAGAGAGCCTGAGTGAACTAGTGAACTATTGTTTGAGTTTTATAAAAGTTTTAATCTTGAAAAATACTGTTATGTTCTTGGTTTCCTATGTGATTACAGTGTTGCATCGGGTGAAGAACCTGTTATGACAATATTATCTGAATAAATGGAGATGAATTATCACTGTGTAGATTTACAATAGAACTCATTCGCAAAGTTATCATAATAATAAATCATTTGTTTGCTCATAAACATGCTGTTTACGGTGCTGCTTAGCAATATTTTGACATTATAATTAATTAAAATTTCTTGACAAAATCTACATTAAGTAAATTAGCCATTCCTAGATGCAGAAGAATAGAAAAAAAAATCGCTTCAAGTAAATTAAATTGGTTTTTGCGTAGGTACAATCTCTGTCCAAAAACAAATCCTTGCGTATGTTTATACCTAATAAAAATAAACGAGACATTCCCCGAAGTAACCAAATCACTGTACAAAACACTATATATACAAAAGCTACTTAAAAAACAGAAGTAGATTAGGTACTATACTATTACATATAATCAATTTTACGTAGTAGCAAATTACTGCTAACTGATAATATTTTAATTAAACGTCGCGTTGCAATGCCTCACACGCACTCGCACACGTATGTATTTGTGTGAGAGTCATTTACACACACACAACTACATACATATGCACAGATGTGATTCATTCGTTCGGCAATGGACAACGATTATCAATCACGGTCATTGACCTCGTCAATTAGTAGTTTTTTTTATGTTAATTATAGTAAACTAGAGTATGTCTGTCCATAATCGCCAACTATTGTCCTTGGTTAAGGTCTGTATCGATATGAATCACTTATTTCCTGAGTGATTCGTGTCGTCGGATTGTCTAGAGGTGTTAGAAAAAGGAGTAGGTATTTAGTGTGAGTGTGTGCGGATGAGTCAAGGAAGACTGCAAGCGACAAATTGATAACTCATTGGGTCATTAGGTCCTTGTTGCATAGGCATGTCCTGTTACATAACCTGTCTTAAAAGGGTTCTTATTTGGTTTTCAATAGATGTAACCATGAAGGTAGAAGTAAATATGGAGAAAACACTTCAAACACCTAGGTGAAACCGACTTTGGTCTGATCCTCTCATTCCAAATACATTCATAAGAACGGGATGGTATGTGTTTTCTTTATCTGACGTATGTATTTAGCAAGAGAGGGTAAGACCAAAGTCGGTTTTACTTATGTGTTTGGAGTGTTAGCTCTGTGTTTACCTCTACCTTCATGGAAATCATGAAATAACCAGATCGATGGGATTTTGATTACCGTCTTTTAAGTCTTTCATAAAACATAACATAAAACATAACACAACAGCAAATTCAACTTTATGCGATCCTATTTAAGTTAAATTTGCTAAAAAGGGGGAACCCCCTATGTGTAATTAAAAACAGTTTTTGCTGTGTATCTATTCATTTTTATCTGAGTTGTTTACATTTTAGTTCTATAGTAGGTTCTGTGTAGTATAGTAGGTTCTAAAAGGTTCTGTGTATATGGGAAACAAGTTTAGCCATTGATTATAACTGCTAATGAATGACTGCACAGTCCCTATAAAGTCTTAGATTGAAATTTATAAATAATTCATATTGAATCATGCCTGACTAATCCATTACAAGGTACTCTCTTCCAATTGAATCAGTCCAAGAAAATGAATTAATATATTTGATGCACCTTTCTGTGACTCAAGTTTTATTAAAATTATGCTTACTTGCTTTTATTGCAACCCCGCTTAATGTAATGTTGATCACCCAACAAGTATTATAAGTTTAAATATCATCATAATTTTTGCTTCTTGTGATCAGGCAATAATTTATTCAACCCTCGGCCCCAGCCTGGTAAACACATTGACCAAACTAAACGTCAATGAGACAACAGTATTATTAATAGGTTACTAATAAGGACTAAGCAAAGGAAGACATTTTTTTAATACTCTGTTAGGTGTCCCACTGCTGGGCAAAAGACTCCTCTTTGCTCTCCGCTCTTAGGAAGGAAGACCTTACTACACAATAAATATAGCATGCTGTAATAAATAATTAAATAAAGCAATATGAATGTCAAAGTGTTACCACTCATACTCATATGCACTCGACCGTAAGCCTGCAAGACGCCTTTGTCGCAAGCGTGAAGTGATTGATCACTTACCAAATGTTTACAGATTTCTTAGTATTCAGTGCCGTAAAGCTTGTATGACTACTCGAATCTTCGAAAAGACAAAATGTCGTTGAGGTTTTCTGTGCAGTCAACAGCAAAAGTAGATGATGAATTGAGTTTTGGAGTCAAAACTGATCACGAATATATAGTAACTGAACCTGTAGTAAATTTATTGTATAATTAATTTACAATCACTTCGACGCCACACAGTTCTGACGGGTACTCAGTTTATTAATAATTAATTTCTGATTTTCACCATCTACTTTTGCTGTTGACTGTACGAACATTTTATGTAATTATCTAGATAGGTTCTGGAATTGTGCCCAAAAATAGAAATAGACTTACCACTGTTACTTATTTCTACTTTAATTCTTGTTTGTCAATACACGCCACTGCCAAGTCAAACTATCCTAGAATTGGCAGAGTATTTTCATAATTACACTACAAATATATTACTTTTGATATTGTATTTCTACTAAATACAATACAGTATCAAATAATATAATAAATCCATATAGAATGTCTGTGAATTCTGCTCTAATACAAGGTAGGGAATGACTTATGATGACGTATTATGATGATCCATGATGTATACTACGTCATCAATTTTTCCAATTGAATTCTGCTGGATTTGATTTTAGAGGGAAATAAAAAAAAGTCTGGTGTATTGATTGTCGGTTAGCGATTCTTTTTACATATTGTATTTCTTGACTGCACGGATAGCCGAGTGATATAGGTCACCACGCTAATTACCACTGTGCGCGACGTGCTGCGGGTTCGATCCCCGCATGGGACAAGCATTTGTGTGATCCACAAAATGCTTGTTCCAAGTCTGGGTGTTCTTTGTGCATGTGAGTTGAATGTTTGTGAAACCCCCGCGACACAAGGATTAAATTCCTTAGTGCGGGCGTCGTTTTTTTAAAAACAAATAATAATATATTGACGTGTTTTGTAATTTGAAGTTCCGATATCCAATTCACACCATGAGTTAAGTTTCCCAATTATGTGAATGTCTAAAATAATGTTCTTAACATTTTATAATACGCCCACAGGTCTAGAGATGTCGCAGTTGTTATGATTCTATTCAAACTTTTGTAATTTTGTAGAAAGCCAATGTTTTGTGAAGACAAACTTTTGGACTTTGTTCAATTATAGGTTTCCGATGTTTCTTGTTGGGTAGACTGTGACTAGGATAAAGTTGATTGAACAAATATTGGACGTTGTTTTTATGTTGGTGATTGGCATCATTGTAATTTAGTCTTGCTAAATAAATACTTATGATTATTGTCAGGATTATTTTTCTGTTACTGTTACTGTTGTAAACTTAAAATAAATAAGCTTAATTAATCTGTCAGAGTGCCATAAAAATCGGTCTAGCCGTTCTAATCTCTGAAACAGAAAAAAATATGTTCTTTTATTTACCGTGTATAATATCATCCGTATGCATTTAGTAAACAGTGGTTATTTTAATATTACAAACACAAGTTCAAATTTTATTTATCTGTAGAGTGTGTCATATCTGCCTTTAATGATAAAAATAATAATTTAGGGCAGTGTTGTAGATTATAGATTTTTTAAAAGATTTTTTGAACTTACTATTGGTATTTTAAAAATAATTTTAGACAACAGATAAATAAATATAATGTTGCTTTTCTAGATGTGGCGGGACAGTGGTCGCATCGGCTGGAGGAAATGGCGTGGTACACGACATAGCTGTCACACTTAGAGAATGGTTGCAGCAGTGGAAGAAATTGTATATCGTAAGTGCTTTATCCACATATTGACTAGTCTGTTGGTCTAATGGTTACTGGACCTGACTGCGTAATCGGAGGTTATTCGGTTCGATTTCCATTGGGAACAAATATTTGATGGACCAGCATGATCGCTTGTTCTGTGTATGGTTCTAATTTATCTATAATATGTATGTATTTCGAGATATGTAAGTATGTGTTATTAGTCTAAAATGTTGGTGCACAATAAAGTATATAGTCTATTCTATGTTTATTAGCTGTGTGTCAGCCATAATACATGGCCGTGTGTGAATTGTCCCAAGATATTATTATTATTAAACCTCTTGATTCAAAAGATCAACGTTGTTTGGAGCTTGCTGTCTCTTTTTCAACTTTTACAAACTACATGTGTGTGAAAGAGATAAAATCATTTACTTCCCTGCAGATCATTTTTGCACAGCAGGCCTGAAGACGTTCTAATACTTCAGTTTAAATAATAAAAAAAAAACAGTCGTTGAAAAACAAAGTTTTTTTTTTATAACACGGCCATCTGAGCCCAAACTAGGCAGAGCCTGTACTATGGTAACCAGACACTGATAAACATACTTATATATTTCTAAATACATATATATTATAGATAAAAAACACCCAGACACAGAACAAAATTAAATGATCGTGCTCATCACACAAAGATTTGTCCTGAGTGGGAATCGACCGACCTCCGGCTTAGCAGTCAGGGTCACTAACCACTAGACCAACAGGCCCGTTAAAAAGGTACACTCAATCATATTCGAGCAGGAATTCAATATCTTGCCAGTTGTTGTTATTCTATAATTTAATTATATAAACATGAGCATCATTGTATAATTATTCGGTTGATTATGCTTGAATATTCATGTACACGTAACTGTTTGTCAATGTTTTGTCGGGCGAATAAGTATGCGACTGTAACGGAATTTTATATGACACGCAATATTATGATCGTATCCACTTAATTTCCTGTGTTGGCAATCGTATATTCCTACTTTTTAAATTTTTAACTATCAGGTTGTATGATTATAGTAAAACTACTAATACTACTACCACCAAAATGTAGCCTTCCTCTAAATAAGTTAAATAAGAATTTTCCGAAACGGACCAGCAGTTCTTAAGATTAGCGCTACTCTTAGGAAGCGCTACGCTTCTACCTAACAAATATTCTTAAGCTTTATAATACAGTAAAATAACGTATCAGGAACTGTTTGAATGATTTGACAGGCCTTTTGGTCTAGTGGTTAGTGACCCTGACTTCTAGGCCGGAGGTCGTGGGTTCAATTCCCACCCAGGACAAATCTGTCTGATGAGCACGATCATTTGTTCTGTGTCTGGGTGTTATCTATCTATAATATGTATGTATTTAGAAATATGTAAGTATGTTTATCAGTTGTCTGGTTGCTATAGTACAGGCTCTGCATAGTTTGGGATCAGACGGCCGTGTGTGAGCTGTCCCCAAAAAAAAAAACTAACCCGATCTCATGCTATACTTTGGTATGGATTACTAAATCCTTATTTCTTTGTTAAAGACAAACGATACCCGCCTAAAGTTCATGGAGGTGAGCTTGCGTGCTCTACTAGAGTTACGAGGTCAAGCGGCCTCTGGAGCCCTACCCTTGGACCAGCTGCGAAGAGTCGCTAGGACTGCTGTCTTCACTATAGATAAAGGAAACAGGTATTTTTTTTAATTAATTTTTAATTAAGTAGTTAATTTATATGAAAACTCAGCTATCGTTATATATTTATAAAATAAAGTCACCTGCCGAAAAGCAGTACAGATGACAGACGATTTTTATTTCATAGCCTATGCTGTCCCACTGCTGGGAAAAGGCCTTCCCTAATATGTCCTTACAGAGGAATTTCGACCATGACCAAGGAGGTCATCAGCTATTTAATTAGTTGGAAAATTTTATTGTTGTATCTAGCGAACCACAGTGACCTTCAAAACTTGTCTTTATTTTACCGACACTCTTTAAAATCAAAACATCAAAATCTTTAAATAAAAGTAAAAAAAATATATTTAAGGGCAGTTTAAACTTCATTTGACTTGACCTGATTTAAATCGTTTGTTTACAGAACCTTGGATATGGAGTTAGCAGTAAGAACAGCCAATGGTCAACTGGTTGATCCGTTAAAAGTATCCACGTATAGGTTAAATGCACTGCACGATGAAGCTAATACTCGAATCGAGAAAAATATGGTAAGTTGACGTATAAATACATACCTATCCCTAAAAAATAGTGATTTACTTTAAGAAGAAGACTTTTTATTTTCTCATAATCTTAACTTAAAGTAAGAGTAGAAACCGACCCAAGTCGAACTTTTTGCCAACCATGCATGCAATTGCAAATTGCATTTTTTGCCAATTATGCATGCTTGGCAAAAATACCAAAAAGTTCGACTTATTAATATTGACCTATCCAGGATTCCTTACGTTGTTTTCCTTCACCATTTGCCAATGAGGTCTTAGAATAATAAGGAAGTACATAAACTTTTAAAAAGTCACATTGGTGATTACATGTAATGGGATCGAATCTGCAACGTGTACAATATCCGTTCACTAACCCGCTAGGCAACAATTTTTTTTTATAGAAAATGCTAAAAGGTAATATTTTCTTTATATGTATCTCAGGAAACGACCCCGATAACACCCCCACCGCCAGCACCCCCTGGTGCCCGAACATACACTTTCGGGGTTCGAGTTCACAACTTCGTGTGTCGCATGACTGAGCCAGCGGAACTTGCGTTGGCTCTACATGATGCTTCGGGCGCTAAACTGACTGAACATTTACTGTTCAAGTGGCCTACCAACCATGTCAGCCCAACACTTGTTATGTTTACTGTGAGTATTTTTTTAACTTAATAACAATATGGGTGATCAATGCTCATTCCTTCTCTATATGGGAAGAGGCCTGTGCCCAGCAGTGGGACATTTATAGGCCGGTATTATTATTAACAATATGGGTCCCACATTTCTAGTGTTCTTGTTAACCTCTCGTGTTAAGCTAAATGCTTGTGTTACTAGGGATTGTATGAGCGATAAATCGATCCTGAACAAACTTTCTATTTGTATTTAATTTATAAGAAAGATATCACGGTTCGCATTAAGTAAATATTTACGATATAACCTAGTTTTAGAATTTGATATAATAATACTATAAAAAGACAGTATTCCGTATTATCTTTAAGGTTCAAGATCTTGTAAGACTCCGTATAAAAAAAAATTAATAAAGATAGAGTAACTGACAAAAGAAAAAAATGATTTTGCTAATATAAAATAATGTGCTTTTATTTCAGGACTTTAATAGCGATATTCTGAAGAATGAAAAGCTTTATTTGGTATGCAATGTAGTCCGAATAGGATCCATGGATGCACAGAATATTGACCACAGGTAACAAATACAGTTAAATCGACATCGTTAGCGAGAACGATATTCGTTAACTTTTAACTCATGTCGTTAAGGCCATTATTATTATTATATTTAAACATTTTAACAGACGCAGTTCCGTAGCCCAAGCTCTTCCAATAACCACGTCGGGACGATCAATGCGGCGGCCTTTTGGAGTCGCGTGCGCAGACATCAAGCGAGCCCTTAACAAGGAAAGCTCGGACAAACACATACAACTGCCGTTTTACGCGTAAGTACTCTCTTACTTGTTTATTGAAAGGTAAATAATGTGAATAAATATGTTTCGCAAAAAAAATGCAGTGTAATTAATTATAAAATGAGTAGGAAATAATCTATAACTGATAGGATATAGGCTCGATATTTTTGTATTTAATTGTACAGTTAACGTCTTAACACGATACAGGATTAATTTAAAACGAGTGCGCATAAGTTATAAGTCACGTGACCCGACACTTTGCATGAAAAGTTCATTTTCCATTTTATGATTTCGACCTATGTTTCTTGGGGAAAGTGGTTCAGTTTTATGCACCTGATTACCTCATAGAAAATACGCATTCCTTTTATATTAATCCTGTATTAGTTTTAGAAAATATGATATCATGATAATTAAATATCGCGGTGGTGGTAGCCTGATGGCGTCGGACTTGCGATCATGTGGTTGCGGATTCGAAAACAAAAACACCTAGCGTCAAAATATATTATTAAATTATAAAGACGAAATAACGATTATTTCTTTCATAAGAATCACAATTTTAGAAACTATTGCCTATTTTTTGGTGTCAGACCAATGTGTGTTTCTCGTTCACTTACTCCCAATACTCGTCTTATCAACATTCGCTCCTTTCTTTCACTCTATTATTTTGTTTTGATGTATTACAGTTATGAAAAGGAAAACTTAGACGCATTGTTGAAGAAAATAATAGCAAATCGAGAAATAAAGGACGCGAAACATCCACAAGGATTATGGGTGTCTGTTCAATTAGTTGAAGGTGATTTAAAACAGGTAAGTTTATGTTCTCTTTCACTCCAAATTTCATATTCATGATTTTTTAAAGGCAAATCTCATACACTATGAAATCAGCTTTAAACGTTCTTACAGCATATGTTACATTGATTTTGGTATAGTATTTAACAATATTATTCATTCTTTATCAAGAACAACATACTGTTTTGGTTCATCTGGTCATCAATCTGATTTTATGTTATTCGTGCCAATTTTGGTAACAATTTCTATGACACTCTCATAGTGTAGAATAAATAATATTCTATTCTATTCTAAAAATAATCCTAGATTTATTTTATTTCTCACAGATACGCGAAGAAAACCCCCACATTGTAGTTGGCAACACAGCCGTAGCTCGCAAGATGGGTTTCCCCGAAGTAATACTACCGGGAGATGCTCGCAATGACCTCTACGTGACCGTCTGCGGCGGTTCTTTCTCGAAGGGGGGAGGGAAATCTTCCGAGAGGAACATAGAACTAGTGGCGAGAGTCGTCGATAAACATGGGAAGATATTGCCCGTGAGTATATTGTAGCTTGGCAAATAGTTGTAATGGTAGAAAACCTGTTTTCTTCCGCAGTCTTTAAACAATGGTTTTAATTTCAGGGTGTAATATCAGTAGGCGCTGGCACGCCTTTAACCAGTGAGTATACATCAGTAGTGTATTACCACGACGATCGACCTCGTTGGCAGGAGGTATTCAAGGTAAGGATGCATTTATAACAAAATTTTATTTAATAGAAAGAGAAAGCAACATTTAAGTGATTTGTTTATGTGTAATAGTTTTATAATAATAATTGTTTGTACCTACTCAAATATTTGTGTGCCGGAAACGGCAGAATATTATGGATCAAAAATTTTTGTAACATCTTAACTGTACCATATTCTTACAAATAAATATATCTTATACTTTATCTTAAGACCCTTTTTAATTTTCCTGACACTTCTTTCTCATAACGCTATACTGTAATAACATTCCAACAGGTCTGCCTCAATATCGAAGAGTTTAAAGAAGCGCATCTAGTTTTCCTCTGTCGGCATCGATCATCTAACGAGGCTAAAGACAGGGCTGAGAAGCATTTCGCTCTCTCCTACTTAAGATTAATGCAACGCGAAGGGACTACCACACCTGATACACAGCATAATCTATGTGTTTATAAGGTAAATATACATTTATGGAAAAGAAAGAAAGAAAGAAGAAGAAAGAAAAAACATTAATTTTCGTCAAATATGCGACGCGTACACATAAAAAAAAAAACAAATGAAGAACAGAAAAAAAACAGCAGTATAAGGAGAATGAGAATAAGAGAATGAGTTTTGAATTGAAATATGATTTTGCGGCATTCGTATGAAACAAATATATTCCCAGGTTGTTAACCACTGTAAACCTTACTCAAAATGAAACTCCCGCGAGAAATTTTTGCCTTGACATTTCTCCCGCGAAAACTAGCTCCCGAGGGACTTTGTGCCTGGGAAATTTCTTCCCCGGAAAGCCAGTGGGAACAGACTCAGAAGTATCTCCCTAAAGAACTCTCTCCTTGGGAACTCTCGCCCGGAATTTATCCCCGAGTAATTTTCTCCTTAGGATAGAGAGGGGACTCTCCTGCGGGAACTGTCTTCCTGGAAACTATCTCCCTCGGAAACACTCCCTGGGAATTCTCTTCCTGGAGAACACTCTTCCTGAGAAACTGTCTAACTTGGGAACATTCTCCCTGACGAACTCTCTTACCGGGGGACTGTCCCCTCCGAAACTCCTCCCTGGAACTTTGTCCCTGGAAAACTCCCTCCCACGGAAACTCGATCTCTGAGGAATTCTCTCCCGCAGGAATTCTCTCCCTTGGAACTCTCTACCTGAAGAATTTTTCGCGACTTATCTACCTGAGGAACTATCTCCTTCGCGAATTCTCTTCAATAGGTACTCTCACCCTTGCAAACTCCCGTTGGAACTGTCTTCCCGAGAACTCTCCTCTGTAAAACTCCCCTGGGAGCTCGTTTATCTATTTAAAAGTAATTTGATGCTTTTTTTATTCGTCAAATCGTTCAAGGTCTGACAGGCCATGGTCTTGTTCAGCTAGTAAATTAAACCTGTCTTAAACAGATCGACAAGCGTTCTTCTGCGGAAGTGGAAGCGGAAGCGTGTGCGGCGTGCTTGGGCTTACCGGCGCGGCGCGACGAGCTGCCGGCCGGCGCCGAGCACGGCCTCACGCGCGGCGCGCTCGCGCTCGTGCACCGCGACACGCTCACCGTGCACACCAAGCTCTGCTCCACCAAGCTCACGCAGAGAGGTAACATCCTTATACTGCTGTAATACTGAAGCAGAAGTGTGCGCGGCGCGACGAGCTGCCGGCCGGCGCCGAGCACGGCCTCACGCGCGGCGCGCTCGCGCTCGTGCACCGCGACACGCTCACCGTGCACACCAAGCTCTGCTCCACCAAGCTCACGCAGAGAGGTAACATCCTTATACTGCTGTAATACTGAAGCAGAAGTGTGCGCGGCGCGACGAGCTGCCGGCCGGCGCCGAGCACGGCCTCACGCGCGGCGCGCTCGCGCTCGTGCACCGCGACACGCTCACCGTGCACACCAAGCTCTGCTCCACCAAGCTCACGCAGAGAGGTAACATCCTTATACTGCTGTAATACTGAAGCAGAAGTGTGCGCGGCGCGACGAGCTGCCGGCCGGCGCCGAGCACGGCCTCACGCGCGGCGCGCTCGCGCTCGTGCACCGCGACACGCTCACCGTGCACACCAAGCTCTGCTCCACCAAGCTCACGCAGAGAGGTAACATCCTTATACTGCTGTAATACTGAAGCAGAAGTGTGCGCGGCGCGACGAGCTGCCGGCCGGCGCCGAGCACGGCCTCACGCGCGGCGCGCTCGCGCTCGTGCACCGCGACACGCTCACCGTGCACACCAAGCTCTGCTCCACCAAGCTCACGCAGAGAGGTAACATCCTTATACTGCTGTAATACTGAAGCAGAAGTGTGCGCGGCGCGACGAGCTGCCGGCCGGCGCCGAGCACGGCCTCACGCGCGGCGCGCTCGCGCTCGTGCACCGCGACACGCTCACCGTGCACACCAAGCTCTGCTCCACCAAGCTCACGCAGAGAGGTAACATCCTTATACTGCTGTAATACTGAAGCAGAAGTGTGCGCGGCGCGACGAGCTGCCGGCCGGCGCCGAGCACGGCCTCACGCGCGGCGCGCTCGCGCTCGTGCACCGCGACACGCTCACCGTGCACACCAAGCTCTGCTCCACCAAGCTCACGCAGAGAGGTAACATCCTTATACTGCTGTAATACTGAAGCAGAAGTGTGCGCGGCGCGACGAGCTGCCGGCCGGCGCCGAGCACGGCCTCACGCGCGGCGCGCTCGCGCTCGTGCACCGCGACACGCTCACCGTGCACACCAAGCTCTGCTCCACCAAGCTCACGCAGAGAGGTAACATCCTTATACTGCTGTAATACTGAAGCAGAAGTGTGCGCGGCGCGACGAGCTGCCGGCCGGCGCCGAGCACGGCCTCACGCGCACTTTAACAAACCTGAATATTCAAATCATTTTTCCAGACCACCAGATATTATATGCAGATGATGGAAAGCTCTCATTTAAATATTTTTTATTATTACAGAGGAAATCCTAGGAGTATTAAAATGGAATACTCATTACGCTGAGGGTACCCTAAGGAACGCTCTTACTCAACTGCTATCGGTTCCAAGTGAGGAGCTCGTCAAGTTTCTACAGGACATTCTGGATGCTTTGTTCAGTATTCTTACACAGGTAAGATACATAAACACACACATCAAATATAGACCCGCACACTACGCAATAAAAATACAATCTGGTGATGGTCTTAATAAAGTAGAACTTTCGGAAACGTGTATCAGTATGTGTCACTGGTTGAGACCCGCACACGAACACAAAATTATTGACAATACGTACGTTATGTGTGTGTGCGGTTAGTCTTACATGAGCCATACACCTTGAATTATCTCATTTGAATTATTAGCTTTTAACTTTATGGTCCCTAAAATTACTTGATCAAAATTGACAATGACTTGTTTGGGTTAAGATTTTCTTCGATGTCAACACTTAGCTAGGCAATGTTGCCGTCTTTAAGAGATTAGTAGCCTTCCATATCTAGTCCCAACCATGAACCTTCACGGGCTGAGTTAGATTCTAAAATCCATTTTCTAATATTTCGCAATAATGGCTATCGCATATCTAAAATCCGCTAGGGTTGCTAGTGTCGCATAAGGTTTATCTGTCATTCTCCACCAATGCGAGACAAGCTACTGTCCGGCAATTGGTCGAAATTGCCAGATAGACCTTAAGCGACAGTAGCGACCCTAGTGGATTTTCGACACGCGATATCCCCCATTAGGTGAAATCAATTATGAAGATTTTGTTCCATGAACGTGATAACCTTGAAAAGTTAACCAGGTAAAAAGTTATTCCAATGGTTCCAAATTCGTTCTCAGGTGGAAGAAGACCACGAAGGCTACTCTGACACGAGTTATGGTGTCTTAGTACTGGAATGTCTACTTCGGGTTATATCCTTAGTAGCGGATCATAAGTACCAGCACTTTCAACCGGTGTTGCACGTTTATATCGATGACAGCTTCTGTGATGCACTGGCTTATGAGTGAGTATCAAATTATTATTTCAATAATTTCACATAATATGTTGCGGATTGTTTCGGCTACCGTTGTAGTCGTATATTATACGTACGAAATTAAATTAATCTCTTCTTTACCATACTATGACTTTACAATGTATTTCATTATACATTGTTAAGTCATAGTAGGAATGGAGGGGGGAAAACAAGTGCAGAAAATCTGCAGTTTTTTTTGGGAATATTGAGGAATGATTCTCGTTTTATATGTCTTCTGGTTGTTTGTATCAATCTTACATGTATTATTTGGCCTGTTTAAACACGCTTTATTCTACACTAGCTTTTGCACGCCACTCCGCATGGGCGTCGGTTACTGGGGCAAATTATAGCCTATAGGTTACTCAATAAGTGGGCTGACGAAACGGTGGAAGTATTTTTCAAATTGGCCCAGTAGTTGATATTAGGGCGTTCAAACAAACAAACTCTTCAGCTTTATAAAATAAGTTATAAACTTTTTCCTTCTACTTTCAGAGTTTTTGCCGTTTTAAGTATCTGTCGATATGTCTGGGCAAATAAAACCTATAAAATGAATTCAAGGTTCTGATTACTTTATTGTCAGAATCGTATCACGTGATTCAAATAATGTACTTTCCTAATATTAGACGATTTTCTTAACAGGAAACTAATATCAGTGATGGTGTGGGTTATATCAGCGGCGAATGCGGGCGACGCCGCGTTAAAACGTTTACTTGTCTGCATGAAGTGTATAGAGAGTCTAATACGATTGATCGTGAGGAGTCGTCAGTTAAGAAGTGCGTTGGGCGATAGAGCATCTGATAATGACTTCTGCTGTTTATTTGAGGTGAGTTAAATATATTGCTGCTTGTCACAGAATATGCATAAATATAAGTATTAATTTAGATTTATATAGAAGAATAATTTTGCACATAATAATCTTATTTAATTATTAGATTGGGTGGTAGTAAAATGAGTTATTATTGATTATTTGAATTTAAATCATGTTCATTATTAGATTTTTATGGTTAGACATAGAAGAGGACAGGGAGTTATAATTTCGTTAGGTCATATGGATTTTAGGATAACTGTAAATATACCTTGTTTGACATGATACATTGGTGTTACTAAGGGTGGATTTTACCAAACTTATTCCCCGTTTAAAGCTAATGCTTTGGATAAATATTGATTTGTTACATATTTGAAAACAAAAACTTTCAAACGCCATTTTTATTCTTTGAATATAAGTTATCAGACTAACGGTAGGTACGAATACACCAAATCCGTCGTCGGCCGAAGTATGCTCGGGCGTCATCGGCCGAACACGGCCGATCAAATCAAACGTATGTAAATGGAAGAGAGCGCATACACTGCTACTACCGGCGTCGTCCGATGACGCCCGAAAACGGACGATCAACTGATGAGTCCGAACGTGTTTGGATTTTTTTGTCAGTTTTACTCTGAAGTTGCACAGTTCAGACTTCATAAGTTCCACCGACAACGGTCGTTATCGTCTGCAGTGTATTCAGTTGAACGTCCGAGTTACTCGTCCGAGTAGTTCTGTCCGCCATCGGCCGACAAAATCGGTTTTAGTGTATTCGTACCGTAAGGGCTGTTTTGACCAAAGTCAGATAACTTTTATTCGTGGTATAAAAATGGCGTCTGACAGCTTTTCTTTACAAATATGTCAAAAATTCAATATTTATCCGAAGTATATGCCCTAAACGTGGACTAAAAGTTTGGTAAAATCCACCCTAAAGGCTGATTTTTCCACCGTGAGATAACTTTATTCGAAGAATAAATTTGAAATTTTGATACAAATTTAGTTTCATACAAAAACTGTCAATCATCAATTTTATTCCTCCAATAAATTTTATCTGACGATTGAAAAATCAGCCCTAAATCAGTTAAATGTGTTATATTTTTGGAATAATAAGGCATGCCTAGTCACCAGTCATCAAAATCGTTTTACCTTTCCAGAATCTGCTAGAAATGTTAGTTTGGTTAATGCGATGCGGCGACCACGCTCTCACGTGTCAGGGATCCGCGTTGAAGTACCTTCCACATGCTGTACCACACATCATTAAAGTCTACCCGGATACGCAACTCAGGTTGGATAATGTTTGTTTAATTTTTTTTACGTACGCGTCTTGGTTTGTGACGTAATCGTGACGATGCTTTCAGATTCTGGGTCTATATTATGGAGTATTAAAATGAATAGAAGTACGTGTTTGTTTAGGACTCAATGATTCTTATATGAACAGTATTTCACCTTCGAATAAGTAAGAAAACAGATTGCAATGAGTGATTTTTTTGTCGTTATGAGATGCGAGTGCATGTATCGGTCTTTTACTAGTTTGAGTAATCGTATAGCAAATAGGATGAATCTGAAACCCTCTTCGTCTGCATTGTGCGCTCGCATATTGATATAATTTGTTTTCCGTTTAATACTGTGTTCATAAAACATGATCGTAACAGTTTATATAATGCCATGCCACGTTCTGTCCGGCAGTGCGTACGTGGTGCGCGCGCTGGACGCGCTGCCGCTGGGGCGGCTGAGCAAGCAGCGCATGCTGGCGCTGCTGGAGCTGGTGCGCGGCCCGCTCGCCGCCGCGCCGCCCGCGCGCGCGCTGCTGCTGCCGCACCTCGCCCACACCACGCGCGCGCTGCTGCGCGACAAGGCCGAGGTCAGCCCACACACACACACACACACACACACACATACATACCATACACATACATACCATACACACACTGACTTACATACCATACACATACATACCATATTACACACACTGACATACTTACCATATACACGCTCGCATAAACTAAATTGTCTTTAACACTAACATACATACGTACATAGCACACACACTAATACCAAACGAAAGTCTTACGTACACTGAGAAATCAACGTGCTGTACAATATAGAAAATTCAGACGCAAATGTACTTATGTCACACATACAAACTTACATATACACACGTACAGAAAAACGTTGTACTATACACATACACTTACAGTCATCGTTGAACGTCTTATACAGCACATTTTATAATCATTCATAATGATTGCTACAAACAAAGCTACGATTCGATGTACGTTAAATTACTTTCATATGCAATGTACATGAAGGTCAAAGTATAGTTTTCACCAAAATATACCTAAAATTTTACCTTACATATCAATTAAAACACAAATGTAAAATTGAAATTTGTATGTAACTTGTACCATAAAATCACACCAGTTTGTTTATTTTCTCTCCAAGAAACATTGCTGAACTTACTTTTTTGGGTGGAAAATTTATCATCTTGTTTAATAATAATCCAACAAATCAATTTTAACTGAATGTAAAAAGTTTGTTGCGTCATGACTAATACATCTAAAACTATTATAACTGAGATACTTGTTTAATCCCAAGTTCATATAAATTTGTCATGTTTATTACCAACCATCATTCCAAAAATCTGAATAGTCGTGTGTTCCTTCTCCAATTTTGTGATTTATTAACATTTTTTTCATGAATTTCTTTAAATGCAATAGTATCAACATTTGTACACAATTTAAAAAACCTTACACTACACACATTCTGTGAAATTGGTAACTAAAATTCGGTAGACGGTATTGAAAAGTTATTTTTACGATAATTAAATATTTAATATGATAAAATAAGCTTTCAAAACGTCTATCGAAACAACAAAAAAGTATTTAGGTAAGTATTTTTAGTTTATTTTTTGCACTGGTAATATAGTTTAAGTGTTGCCAGGATTTAAGTGTCAATGTGTACTTTTGGGAAACTTAGTTTGATCGTTAAGATCTCTGTAATGACTCAAGCGAAGATATCGATGATGTCTGATTAGTAAAAAAGTTTAAAACAAAATATCTATAATCATACTTTACGTATAAAATCTGGCATCTCAAGCATTTACGTGCGACGACAGTCGTTCTATTATTCTCAACAGTTACGCAATGATGGCTTCGGCTAGTTAAAAATCAGCTAGGGACGGTTGTCTCCCGTCAGTTGTATCTGTCAATTTCCACCAATCACAGGCCAGTAGCCTTGTCTCTTATTGGTCGAAAATGACAGATATCTCTGATGCGACACTAGCGACCCTAGTGGATATTTAACTAGGTCCTCATTGCTTAACATTTGAGAATACTGAAACGACTGTACTGACACGTAGATATTTGAGTGGCCTCCATTGACTTCATATTTCGTCTGCAAACGCGAATAACCGCTTATAAGGCCCGAGTCACACCGAAATAGCAGCGGCCAGTAGCGGCCTCGCGTCGCCGCGGGCGGAAACACCAACAAGGCGCGCGGCCGCTCGCGTCACCGCGGGCGGCCTCGCGACCAGCTTTTCAAGCGATACTGGTCTTTTAAGTATGTAGTTACAGTTTAAAATTATTTCACACTGAATGTGCTCGCCGCGTCGCTGCCGGCCGCTGCCATTCCGGTGTGACTCGGCCCTAAGTATTGAGTAACCAATAGATGCGGCGGTCAATGTAATCGATCGAACGGTAACTTCTCGTCTACAATCAAATTTATGTCTTATGTTTACGTCTTAAGATACATATTACACAAATAGCTTGTTACATTGATGGTTTTTCCTGGCAGCACTTAATATTATCTAAGGTTACATTCGTCAATAACCCTGTGTTCGTCTAGTAAAACCCACCGGTTCGTGTGATGGTATGTGAGCACCGCACTACGGTAATGTACGCGTTTTTGTGTTCGTTTTGTGTTTTCGTTACCCCTGCGAAGGACAGATGGTTGGGAGACAAATGATATTTATACTGTTTTAATTAAAATTTAAGTTTTTATTTTAAATGCCCGGAAATAACACCAATTTTTTTTGTGTCTATTTTAAGTAAATGAACAAAATTCTTTACAAGGATACTTTTCATTTGCATTTTTTAATTTGGTTAAAACAAAAGGCAAAATTGGTTTTTGACTGTTTGCACTATCGTTTCGGACTCAGTTTGAGAACTTCTGTTTCCTTTGTAAATGGTAGTTGAGTATAGATTATTTTAATGCTCTTGCGGTGGATTTTACCAAACTTTTATTCCACCTAAAAGGCAAACTATTGAATTTTTGACATACTTACTTAAAAACAAAAGCTGCAAACGTCATTTTTATTTCACAAATACAAATTATCTGTCTTTGTTCAAATTTGCCGCTAGTGAAATAATCCACTATAAAGTGAATTAAATAACCTAACATTTTCTAACCAGGATGGTTTCCTTCAAGTTGTTTTTTAGCATCTTACTTGTAATTATTAAACAGTATAATATATCACTCGTCTCTCACCACCCTATTGGAGCCACCCAGGTATGTGTGTGTCTAAGGCGCGCCGCGGCAACACCGAGGTAAGCACCGCACGCTGATGCATGCAGTCCGTTTTGCACCCTATGTCGTATGCGGTATAGTACAATTTGGGTGAGCTTTCACTGTGGTCGATTAAAATCAATTAAATAGATGATAATATTATGTTAGTGTTTGGTTATAGATTAACTTATAATTCAATTATAAAGAAAACTGTGCTGTAAAACCGTGTGTCTGGAATTTCATTCTACTAAAATTAAATTTATATTTTATCTTGATAAAGTTATGAAGATTTATATGAAGAGCAACTACCTCTAAATGAAAGATTATTAAAAAAAACAACAATCATTCAGTTTGCTAGGGTCAAAATAATTCGACCTCTTTTCTAGTTCTCAATTTTATATCTTATTTTGATTGCTTAGTTAGATTCGTTTTATAAAATGTTTTCTTAACAAAATGTCCCACCGTGAAAGCTCCATAGTAAGGTAGAATAGTATGATAGAATGTTGTAGACGTTTAGATAGTCTAATTCCTATAGATACAATATACTCACATTCTTTATTCCAACATAACATTATTATATCACTTTAACCTCCCAACATATAGTCAGTCCCCCACATAACTAACCCTAGATATGTTTGGCTGTCTTGAAACATGCCTACAATTGTTACACAGTATCAACTGTGTAACAATTGTAGGCAAATCATTAAATAAATAAATGTGTTTATTGGGCTTCTTACTGTATGTGATCGCGTCCTAAGAATGTTCCATTTATTGTATATTTCTAATTCTAATGTATTTTTTTGTTCATGAGACGAAAGAGAACATAGCTTTACATTTCCAATATTTAATGTGTTTCAAGATGTCAAATACACCATCAATTTATTGTCACTAACCGCTAGATTCATATGAAATAAAATATATTTACTTATAACATCGCATGCCTCTTGTAATGTTTATGCAATAACACTATATAATTATATGTAATATTTATTCCTAATAAAGAAACCTCTTCTTCTTAAGTGTTACAAATTATTTCAAAGCCAGCCAAGAGAAAAGAGGTTTCGACTTATGAGAACCAAAAAAAGAAAATGCTGTCATTGTTATTATATTAAATTAGCTATCTTAAAATATTGACTGAAACGAGTACAGTAATATTCATTTGTTGAATTAATTTAAGAAATCGAGGTTTTCTTCATACTACTTTCATTCAACACCCGCATGCACGATTATTTTGAATGTTAAATTCTCCTTATTTATAACAGAACATATTTATCGCAACAAGAACTACGGCCCGTCGAACAGAGTGTATAGTACGAGTTTGTTCTACGTTCTTATTATCAACTTGTATACCGAGATTGGCTCTCTGATTGGATAAAAGCATGAAGCGGACCAATCGGAGCGTCGAACGTCATAAACGTGTCAATGTATAACAAACTCCCACGCACACATTGAAAATTCCGATGTCCTGACTCTTGTCTGACGGGCTAACGACCTCTTTTGCATTCTTCCCATAACACAAAAAGCGTGCCATCGTCGCACCCGCATCGTGAGATATGCACACAAACCGTGAATAAGTAACATCACACGATAAATAATATATTAATTATATCACTTCAATATTATCTAAGATTATTATGTAATACTCGTCATATGGCATTATTAGTATGTATTTACTAACATCACTATATGTTTGTGTGTGTGCATGTAGTGTGTATACACAGTGAGTAGTTGTGTGCGGCACAAGTTAGTGCAGTCGACGATATGGTTCAGTTATCACTAACTATATTGGCAGTATTCAATTATATTGGCAGAGCTATCAATTTTGTCTTTTTACAATGGTAAAAAACTAGTGGTAAAAGTAGCTAAATCTAAAGTTTCTACTAGTTTGCAAAGTGAACCTAATTGAGTAAAGAATAAAGGTGAATTTAGTTAAAAATATATTTGTTAATCATTGAAATGACTTCATAAACTAACATTAGAACCGTAGAACTTGGTCTACAACACATTGTAGTTAAGGGTATTAACTTTTTATACCTAAGGGGAAAATATTAGCTAACCTTAATAAAGGTTTGGTAGACATTGAACCATGTGTTGGCTAATTAGAGCTGTGTGTCTGTCTGTGTGAACACCTTACTAATATCTTGTGACGCTATCGTACGAATCTCACATTATTATGTATGGAAAATAATGAGCACTATCTATATTTCTTTTTCTACCTATAATATAATTTGTTCTATATTTTATCTAGTATAAGTATCCATACATATAGTACAACTTCACTCACACTTACGACTTTTTCAAAATAACATTGCAACATTTTTTTTGATGTTGGTGTTAAATTAAAATATTAATTAAAATAATAATTATTTAACAAGCGCCTTCGATGTCGCTTGAATACTAAATTGTGTGCAAACTCTTGATGTGTTGCATGTTTTGCGCTTGCGTGCCGTCACTTGACAGCTGCATTGACAGATGTCAGTTTGAACTGTCAATGTCTGTTCGATTTGACAGCTCGTGAGTGTAACGACTGATTATTATAAATTTTATACAGTAAAAACAATATTTAAAAATATTTTTAGATTAATTAAATTTATTGTAAATGATATTGTTATAAAATGAATTGCGATAAAAATACTTTTGAATTTATAATGATCAGTCTATTGGTGTACGCTAGAGACGAATTCCCGTCATATTAAAAGGCTTTAAAACGACGATGTTACATTACTTATAAATCTTAACGAATTACCTTAAAATGTCCATGTATTTATTGAATCGTAAATTTATCAAAAACAGAAATATATAAAAACATATTTTTTTTGAGTTTTCGTAATGTGACATCAAGAGCCATAAAGGCCTTCGCCTAAGTACGGGGATAAGTCAGCGTCCGCTAGCAATGTCGGGTGTGGCAGTGGGTTCGCGAGGCCGCCCACAAATCGCGCTCCGAGGTCAAAGCGGCGCGACTCCTCGGCGAGGACACCACGCGGCTACGCGACCACACGCATCAAGAACAGATCGTATGTATACGCCTTTAGAATAAGCTTCATTCACTACTCGATACTCTCGAATATGCCTCGATTTGAGTGGGAATAAGGGCGAATATATCAAAACGCCTATTAGGTCCCTTAAGACGTTTCAAAGTTTGAGAAAGAATAGATCTTAATGCTTTGTAATAAAGATGCTGTTAATATTGTTGCCGTACAATGTGCAGTAGATTAGTTAATAAATTTGATTTACGCTCAAAACGAGGCAATAAATACGAAAATATGTTATTTTTGATGTCTACATTATTATATGAGGATTTCTCCTATAGCATACACAAGACAATATTTGACGATAATTTCAACTAATTAAAATAAAATATTTTAACTGCTTCCTTTTCAGCTTATCACGCATTTGTAATGAAATCATTATTATTTACGTCCCTTATCGTATAAATATATCATGCTTTTAACATATAAACTCTGTTCAGTATTGTTAAAACTTCCTTTGTCATTGGCCGTGAATAAAATGTAACTTGTACAGTGCTTTACGAATTAAAACATGTGTAAATTGCATAGCTTATGTATATTCTGATTTCATGCAGCCGTGTTCACGTTCAAGAGACGAGCGTAAGTATTCAATAGGGATTCTTAACATTCATAAAAGGTTTTTCAATCAATTTCAAACGAAATATAAACATTGAAATAAAACTACTTTAAACGGATTCTATCGCGGTTTATTTTGGTTTTAGTTCCCGACGTTTATAGTAAGTCTGCCCGTGACCATGACACCTGCAAAGGTGTTGAAACGTCGAGAACTAAAATAAAAATAAACCGCGATAAAATCCGTTTAAAGTAGTTCTATTTCGATGTCTAATATTCGCGTAAACCCCAGAAAACAATAAATATAAACATAGCAAAGATAATACTTGTTCATGGACACAAACATCAAAAGCTTGTATAACTGCTTGTTATTAGATCGTATTTACAAAACGTTTGAACATCCTCCTTATAAACATGTATAAAATATTTATAATTATATTAATTATTCGGCTTATATTTGTAATCTATGTCATACCACATCCAAATTACTTATTAACTACATTCCTTAAAAACACATTAGAATTATATCCAAAAATGCTTAAAAGTAATTGTAATCTATCGCCTTGTTAAAATGTACAAACGCTTAAAAAATCAAGCATTTTGCTTTTTCAGAACAAGAATCAGGAATATAAAGGGTATCTTCAAAACAAATATTCATAACCATAATCTACGAAAAATTTGCAAAAGCAATAAAATGGGTATAGGTGATGCAAAGCTTATAACCATAACAATCTGAAAGGAGTTCCTGAAACAATGAACAATGGAAATTAAAAAACAATAGATCATCTAAGCCGTTTCCAAACTAGCCATTACGGAAAATTCACTCTCAATTTTCTCGGGCTCAATCTCGGAAACATGAGGATACTAAACATTTGAAAATCAAGTTTTATGTACAATTGCGGCCTAAATCATATACCTTATTAATAACGAGTGATACTTTGTGTAAAACCCACAATTGAAGAATCAAACAGGTCCTCTAACCTATCCCAATATTCACACAATGGCCGACAAATATAACCCTCATATTAGGTGGAAGTTTTCTTGAAAATATTGAAAATCAGTATTTAATCAATAGCCCACTAATCTATGCTCTTATTTACACAATGGCCAACTAATATAACCATTTTATTAGGTGGAGCTTTGTGTGGAAACCCTTGGCGAGGTGGTTTCTCTGCTCGCTCGAGACGACGTCGGTCCGGTGGAAGCCGATAGGGGTGAACTGGCTAGGAGACTGTTACCGACTGTTCTGAAGACTGCTGCGACCATGTTGAGGGAGAGAAAGAGTGAGGATCACAGTATTAGTGCCAGTGATGATGCTTTATTGGTAAGTTTAGTTGAAGTTTTGCCAAATAGTTGGATATTTTTCTTATTTTTTGTCGTGGTTTAGCCTAGCGTTTTAATGACCGGATTCGCATGTGCATGATTGCAGGTTCGAAAACCCAAACAAGTACTAATGTAACTTTTCAAAGTTATATGTGCTTTCGTAATCATTCTTAGACAAAATTGAAAACCTAAAAAAAAACCCGAAGCATGGTGATCAATGATCGTTCCTTCTTTATATAGGAAAAGGCCTGTGCCCAGCAGTGGGACGTTTATAAGCTGGTAAAGCAGGCTGGAATACGAATCTGGTCATTGAACCGCTTGACCACCATGACACACGGTCATAGTATAATTGTATTTTTATTGCACCTGCCACACACACTACACCACTCTTGTTTGTCTGTTAGAGAATACCTAACGCATTACGTCCTCCTTTGCTCCAATTTAATGCAAGAAGTTTAAATAAATCAATAAATTGTATAATATATTGCTACATTATGATTCCATCTTAGTTAACCCTGATACTAAAAATATTTGGAGAGAAACAAGAAAAAGAAGAAGACATATATTTCAAATAAAAAAAAATTATCACCAAAATGATAATTATCTTTCCAGAGGAGAATAGTCTCAGTTCTTCTCGACATGGTCCGTCAAATGTCTGAGAATCAATACGCGATGGTCGTGCGAGCGTTGGAAGCAGAGAACGTGGGTGGAGCCGGGTCGTTAGTGTCTGATGCTCTGTCGCTGTTCCTGGCGATACTGCAGAGGCCGCTGTTCAGACCCCACTGGGCCGATATGCTGCATTTACAGCATTATGTTATGCTGCATGCTTTGAGGTGAGTTCTTTTGTGAGTAGTGATTTGTAGGCTGTGCTGCCCCATTCCCGGAGAGTCTGGGCTTAGTTAAAGAGCTCCTTTAACTTAGTCCAGAATCTTGGGTCTTAGATATGGTGGCATGTCCCACTGCAGGACAAAGGCCCCTGTACCCGCATTCCTTGATTCATTTACCAAGTGATTATAAAGCAATTGCCTGTAATCTGAATTTATATTTACATTAGCCCGTGGTTCACTGGGTATCTTTTTTTTCCGGGATAAAAGTGTGCCTATGTGTTAATCCAGGGGGTGGGCTACCTCCATACTAAATTTTATCAAAATTTTTGCTGCCGTTGACCGTGAAGAGGCAACAACAATATACGCACACACACATGCACACTCACAAACTTCCACTTTTTTTTTATAATTAGTGTGATACACAACATCAGATTATTAATATGAAAATGAAACGGAAATGCTAATCATTTAAATTAAACTGTTACTAATAATGAAAAAAAATCAGGTCCCGTTGTCGAATCTTTGGAAACGAAGATAATAATACCTACATTTACAAACGTATAAAAACAAACGCTTATGTTATCAACGATTAATCTACCGTCATATTACATAATTTATTTTTTAGACTACTAGCTTCAACGCTCCGCGACCGACTCCACTCAACCGACGAATCCGACTCAGAAACGTTAACGAACATTCACTCCCTCTGCCGGACTTGGTTCGAAGCTGGTGCGTGCCTAGCTACGTCACCGCCTCTACAACTAGAAACGTTGCCAGCTGCGAGGAAACAAAGACTTAGTTCTTTGTATGGCGATATTAGACGAGGCGTCGCTGATTGTTTGAGCGAGATGTGGTATAGTTTGGGTACGTCACTTACAAATATTTATATTATAGGCTGTTATGACATCCCCTCTACAACTACCCTCTTTTTATGTATTTACACTTTTCTTGAGTTTTTTTTTGTTTAGGTCTATCCTAATATACTATCGTAATATTTCCTACTTTGTTCTCAAATTCTCTAAAATACTATTAATCACTCAAATAACGCAAGGTTTGACAACAATAGCGGTGTAATACCGGCGTATACGAAATTTGTAAGGTGTCACCAGCTCTGCGGTCCCGGGTTCGATCCCCAAACGGGTAGTACACTGTAGAAAGTACTTTTCGATATTGTCTCGGGTGTTTGTGGTACCTTTGTTGTCTCTGATCAATACAACAAATGCTTCAGCTTACTTTGGATTCGGACCAATGTATGTGATGTTGTCCACAATTATTTATTTAAGGAAATTCATCAGCGATACATAGTGTGAAAAATCAATAAAGATAGAAAATATAAAGCCACCATAATCGATAAAACAAATAAACTTAAAATGGTTTCCACAGACAGCTACAGTACAGCATGAGTTAGACCTAAAAAAAATTTAATAATAATGATTGTGGTGATTTTAAAAAATTAACTTAATTTCTCCTTCTCATTATCCACAGAAGATCACAAACGCTCATTCATACCGTTCCTCGTGGGTCCGATGCTAGAGGTCAGCTTCCTCAAAGACGAAGAGGTTCGGAACACAACCATACCTCTGTTCTTCGATATGATGCAAACGGAATATAGCCACAGTGTTATGCACGGTGAGACAGGTGAGTTAATAGCTCATCTCATGTTTTGGTGAATGGGTTCCATATCTTAAGATTTAGTTATTACTTCTTTCTTTTTAAGATTACTAGCAATGTGGGTCGCTCATTACTAGTAATTTCGTTAACTCCTCGTGCTAAGCTAAGATTGATAGATGCTTGTGTTGGGTGGAATGGTGAAGTGTGGGCGGGTGAAATGTGGTGTGTGAATGGTGTGGGATTCGAACCCGCAACCATATGATCGCAAGTCCGACGCCCTAGCCATAAGCCTTTTAAGCCATATTTTATAAACCACCATATTGTATACCCAATATTTTGGCAATATTACTTTACAGAATTGTATTATTATATAATAACATTTTTTACAACTAGATGGCGTTAGACGTCAAATTAGATGTCGCTATGGTTTGATTAACTGCGAAACTATGTCATGTCGCGACTATCAAATAAATGTCATGTGTAACGAAGTTTCATTGGGTTCAAGCTACTTTGTACCGCTATTGTACAATTACTTTATCATACGGTCCCAAAACCAAAATACCACTATGTTCCCCTCATTAACAAAACACCTTTTTTATTCAACAGAAAGCCCCCTCAAAGACCTAGAAAGCGAAATGATAGATAAAGTAGATGTTCTTGTCGAGAGAGGATACGGGGACACAGTGTGGCGAGTTCGGTTTGTATCACTATGCGGAGCCCTATGCGGGGCGGCGGGAGGGGGGCTGAGGACTGCGGCGGCCGCGTTAGTTGCGGCGGCCGCCAGGCAACTGGACGCCTTACTGCAGTATAGAGCCGCCGCACAACGATCCGCCACCCCGCACAGAATGCATCTTACGACGTGTGTCTTGCATTTCTATCAGCAGATTGAGCGACCTCATATGTATATACGGTGAGTAGAGGTTAACGACCCATTATTTATTAATACCTTTCATTATTTTTGACTGCACGGATAGCCGAGTTGTATAGGTCACCACGCTAATTACCACTGTGCGCGACGTGCTGCGGGTTCGATCCCCGCAAGAGTCAAGTATTTGCGTGATCCACAAATGCTTGTTCCAAGTCTGGGTGTTATTTGTGCATGTGATTTGAATGTTTGTGAAACCCCTGCGACACAAGGATTAAATTCCTAAGTGCGGGCGTCGTTTTTTAAGAAAAAGAAAAAGGGATAGGTGTATTAAATTCTGAAGGAAAGTTTCGTGGTGTGGTAAATGAAATAGCAAATAAATATATGTACTTCAATAACTTTAATTATATAAAATAATACTCGGAAGTTATAAATGACTATTGCGGAGAAAAGTTAACAACGGAAGGAAGTGAAGTAAGCAACGTCAGTTGCGCATAGACAAACAATTATAGACAAGTAATAAAAAATGGTTGCGTTCCACTATTAACATTAACAAATTCAACACTATTTTTTAACCTTACAATATTTTAACCAATAAGTATTTTATTTTAAATATTTATTTATTTCTTTTAATTATTGCTCCATTTACAAAAATGGTGCACAATGTGGACTTAACCACTATCAAGACCTGTGATTTTCAATTAAATTATGATAATGAAATAATTAACCAGTCTCCTTAAACATTTTGTATAACTATAGCGTATGTCTTAAAATAAGGGACCTAAAACAAAAAACCGTAGTGTTTTTTTCTTAAATGAAAATTTTAAACAGACTTCTTTTTCGTTCACAGTTATGTCCACAAATTAGCTAAAATGCACCACGCGGCCCAACAGTGGGCGGAAGCTGGGCTTTCCCTACTGCTACACGCGAAGCTGTTAGCTTGGAGCCACGATCCCTTGCCGCCGCGGCTCCGACATCCGACTGTTGAACATGACAATCATACTACACATCGGGAACTTAAGGTGGGATTCAAAAAACGATTGTATTAAAACCATAATAAAATCCCCATTTTTTTTCCTTTTTTATTTGATTTTGTGTCTCATATTATATGGCTCATTATTAGTCTTCTTGTTAACTTCTCGTACTAAGCTAAATGCTTGTGCTACGAGTGGGTTCACGTCAGTTGTGCAATGAGTAGTCCGATGCCTTCGTCATTAAACTTATAATTAAGACTGAATTACACGTAGATACTGCGGTACAAAATTACGTCATACTTACTTATATGTCACAAAACCCCTGTCGGATCCCTAAGACTATTATTCGGTACCATATACGTACCATATACGTACGTATATGGATTATTACGGTATTAGTACAGTACGGTACCGATATTATTAGATCGATTGAAGATTTTTTTTTCCAATTGTAAATAATTAAATCAAAATAAAAACTGATCCAAGGCAAGAGCAACACTGACCGCTCCTCAAAGTTCACGTAGTACTACCTGCAGTTTTGTGTCAAAGAAGCCGCCTATGCGAGAATTTACAGGAATGTACAGGGGCAATTTACACGGGTGAAATCGCAGGGCACATCTAGATATATTCATAACGTATTGTTGTGTAGTATAATTGTGTCATGCAGTGAGATAAAAAACATATTTTTTCTTTCTTCAGGAATACCTGTACCTCGAAATAGCTCACCTACTAAACCAAGGCCGGCAATGGGAGCTAGCCGTCGAAATAATAAAACAATTAGTTCAGCAATACGAAGAAGAAGCTCTTGGCTACGGCCCTCTAGCGGAATTACACAGTCAACTAGCAAGCTTGTACGACGCCATGTTGAGAAAGCCGCGGTCACCCCCGTGTTACTTCAGAGTTGTTTATTACGGGAAAGGGTTTCCCGAGTTACTTAGAACACCCTATGTAAGTTAACTCCTGTTAAAACTTTAGTAGTTGTCTAAAAGTATATCAATTCTGACTAGCCTGTTGGTCTAGTGGTTAGTGACCCTGACTGCCAAGCCAGAGGTCGTGGATTCGATTCCCACCCAGGACAAATGTTTGTGTGATGAGCACGATTATCTGTTCTGTATTTGGGTTTTATTTATCTATTACATGTATGTATTTAGAAATATATAAGTATGTTTATCAGTGGTCTAGTTGCCATAGTACAAGCTCAGCCTAGTTTGGGATCGGATGGCCGTGTGAAGCTGTCCCAAGATATTATTATTTTATTTATTAATTTAGAATTTAACAGCCAACAAGCGCGCTTGTACGAAGCCATTTTCATAACGCTGCGGTCACCGCCATGTTACTTTGAAGTCGTGTACCGCGGGAAGGGTTTCTAGAATTACTTAGAACACACTACCGCGAGGCGAAGCTAGTATCTCATAATGTTTCATTTCAACAGGGCTACATATACCGTGGCAACGAATATGAGCAGCTACAAGACTTCAATGATCGTCTCTTAGACGAATGGCCCGAAGCCGAAATACTGCCGAAGTTAGCTCCGCCGGGACCCGAAATCACAGAGTCCAATGGACAATGTATCCTTTTATAAATAACTAGCTTCTGCCCGCGACTTTGTCTGCGTGGACTTCAGAATTGGGTCTAAAAAGAAATGAAAAACGGAATAAAATTTTAACCCGTGTTATAGCTTGCGCTGTAATAGAGTATTATACCAAATTTATAAGCTGTCTGCCCACGGCTTAGCTAGTAAACAATTTTCAATTTTCTCTCGGGAACATCTTAAGGAACCGGGATAAAAGGTAGCCTATGTTCTTTTCCATGTCAAAGCCTACATGCTGCCAAATTTCATCCAAATCCGTTCAGCCGTTTTTGCGTGATTGAGTAATGAACATCCAAACATCCACACTTTTACATTTATAATATTAGTAGGATTTATTATTAGTAAGACGAAGTTATTATTTTGTTTCAAATTCTCTGATTTCCTGACCGAAACACAGACTTACAAATTAACGCAGTAGAACCAGTAATGGGAGATAAACTCAAGCGCCTCTCCGGCAAGCCGATAGCTGAACAAATATTACAGTATTACAAGCATAATAATGTTGACAAGTTTGAGTTCTCAAGACCTTTCTACAGAGCAGGTAATTTATGGAAATTATTTTGTGTGAAAATCAAAATTTATATAATTTTGTCTTGTTTTTCTTTCTTGGTGGTCTTTTGATTATACAGGAATACCTGTAACCTGTATTATCAAATCATACAGCCAGCAATATAAGCTACTGAAAACAATCAGATTTACAAATCACTTAATTGCTTTAAAAAATCACGATTTGACTAATAAGGATATCATCAGATGTAGCCTCTAGGGCGTCGGAATGGGGGCCGTATCGTGTGTCTAACATCCGCTAGGGTCGCTACTGTCGCTTTAGGTCTATCTGGCAATTTCGACTAATTGCCGGCCAGTAGCTTGTCTCTCATTGGTGGAGAATGACAGATAAACCTTATGCGACACTATCGACCCTAGCGGATTTTTGATACACGATAGCCATTGCGATCATGTGGTAGCCGGATCGAATGCCACTCATTGCACTACTGACGTGAAACCACTCGTAACACAAGCATTATGGCTTAGTATGAGGGGTTAGCAAAAATACTTGTAATGTGCGACCCACATTTCTATTAAGCTTTTTTATTAAGTGTTTTGTAAAACTGATTGTTGTTTTATTTACTTGTTTATTCTTTTTTATTGGGGGTGTAGTGTGTTGAAGTGAATTTTAATTAAAAGTCGGGCTTGGCTGTCTTTCCCCTAATACTTTGTTCGTTTATAGAGGAACCAGTTGACGGCTCAACCGATGACTTATCAAATCAGAACGAATTCGCTACTCGATGGCTAGAAAAAACAGAACTGCAGATCAGTGAAAAACTGCCAGGTGAGAAATAAATTATCATAAACAGTTGAATCGATTATCTAGACAATCGATTCGCGATTGTCTGAATTGTAAAGTATAGTGCCACAAACTTATCTGAACCAGTGACTGCGTCGCTGTTGATGAATTTACTTTTCATTTTATTTCAATTCTTTACATTCCAATTCAAGTTTTCCAATACAATAGAATTTTCGTGGATTTTAGGGTACTAATAATGCATCCAAGTCCAACTTTGTTACTTGCAGTATTAAAGTTGATTACTAAGTCTTAATTTCCGATTATTTTATAATTAGGATATACTTTAGTCTTTTTTTAAATCCTGGAGACTAAATTGACAAGTGCAAATGTCAACACCGACAAATAAAACAGACTATAAATGAAATCTATATTAATAATTTCGTTCAGGGGTACGGTAGACTCGATCGAAACCTTATATGAATAACAAAACATAAAAAAATATTGATTTCGAGTCGACAACCAAAAAAGTAGCCATCACAAAGAACTGTGACTCATTTGACTGTGTAAAACGAAACGTTTATATTAATAACACAAAATGTACTTATAAAATATATGTGTAGTCTGTAAGGTATATATCTATAGGCCTAAGTAGCCTGAAAATGCCGGCAACATTGAGTTAATCATAACAAAACTTAATACTTTTCTTCAGTCGTTGACGTTTCGCGAAAATATTGTTTTTGAAACTTTTTTTATGATAAACTCCTTTTTTATGATAAACTCTTTGTTATGTGTTCTTTCTTTAAACCTGAGATTGGCCAATTGCGATAACAACCATAGAAAAAAGAATACTAACCATAACAAAAATCAATGCTGTCAGTCAGCGCTAATTTTATTTCTTAATTACATATTATTATTATTATAGAAACGTCTTGCCGGAAACATTGATTGAATCATAACAAAACTTAATACTTTTCTTCAGTCATTGACGTTTCGCGAAAATACTGTTTTTGAAACTTTTTTATGATAAACTCTTTGTTATGTGTTCTTTCTTTAAACCTGAGATTGGCCAATTGAACCGATATTATAGAACCGATGACTACAGAATATTTACCTACATTGTGTATCATGAGTCACAATTAATCCGAGCGGAGCCGGGTTTTCATCTAGTTAGGAAAATAATATTAGTTCCTGATTTTGCCACCAGGTCTGATAATATTCAGGTTTGTTTATACGTGTTACAAATTGATTATCACATAATAAACATCGGCATTTGTTTATTAGTCTAAGAACTTAACTATCCCATCAGTAAAGTAATGAAGTTGTTCATAGTATGTAATTTACGGGACAGAGAAATGTTTTATTTTGATTTTTTTTGTATGTTTGCAGGCATCCTCCGCTGGTTCCCAGTGACGTCACAGCGGACGTACGAAGTCTCACCAATCGCAGCTGCAGTGCAAGCGTTGCGTGATACGAATAGATTGCTTAAGTCGCTGATCATAGAGGCGAGATCCCCAGACACGCCGCTCCATAGGCTGACCATGAGGCTTAACGGTACGTTATAATAATAATACTGGCCTATAAATGTCCCACTGCTGGGCACAGGCTTCTTCCCATATAGAGAAGGAATGAGCATTGATCACCACGCTTGCGACAGGTCACGTGACTTACGTTTGTATGAAAAGTTGATTTAAAATTTTAAGATTTCGACCTATGTTCCTTGGGGAAAGTGGTTCAGTTTTATGCACCTGATTACCCTTTAGAATATACGCACTCCTTTTAAATTAATCCTGTATAACTAGCTTTCTATATCATCTGCTTAGCCTTTTCCCAAACTATGTTGGAGTCAGCTTCCAGTCTTATCAGATTTATCTGAATACCGTATATTTTAAGTGAAGCAACTGCCTGTCTGTCCTCCACAACCCATTTTACCAGACTTACATACATAAATAAGCATTGTATATCCTGTTACAGGTATCCTAGACCCAGCGGTACAAGGCGGCATAGTGAACTACGAGCGCGCGTTCCTGACGCCGTCGTACGAACTGAGACATCCCGACCACGCGCCTCTACTCGCCGAGCTTAAAGATTTATTAGCTGATCAGATACCGCTGTTGAAGTTTGGTAAGTGAACAAGTTATGAGTATGATTGTGGATGGGTATACAAGCAGAAGAAGACCGAAAAACATATGGATGGATTGCGTAAAAGATAATAGTAATAGTATATGAGAAAGAAGTGAGTAAATTCTGCGATGACGAGTAATGGTGATGAAGGAAAATACGCACTGGGAATAAATGGGAAATATATTTTTGTAATTTAACTAGCTCTCTCTTCTCAACGATTCCGACCGAGAAGAGTGGAGGAGAGGCGTTTTTAACATCAAAATTAGCTGTTTGTTTTGGAGTTTATGCTACTCCATTATTTATAAATATTTTACGAAACTAGTTGCGAGCTACCTCATATTTTTGAGTGAGTAAAATTATACATAATTAATTAATAAATTTAAGTATACAGAGGATGTGTAGTCTTAGATCAAAATTATAATTAAATTTTAAGTAAGAGAAACTACAAGAATGTGCTAGGAAATTTAACAAAAATATTCAGTGTCCCGGTAGTCAATCTCACATTTGAAAGTCTGAGAGACGGAAGTATTTTTACCTTAAATGTAATTGTAAAGTCGCTAAAAAATACTCTCATTATATCTGACATAATTATTATTTGTACAGGTTTGGACGTACACGGAACGCGAGCGCCGGCAGAGCTAGAAGAGTTGCACGCGCACTTGTTGAAGTGCTTCCGAAGGATGCAGCAACACGTGCACCAACGATATGGAAGGAAGGTGAGCGATGTCGTTATACAACGTGTAACAGACTGCACGGATAGCCGAGTGGTATAGGTCACCACGCTAATTACCACTGTGCGCGACGTGTTGCGGGTTCGATCCCCACATGAGACTAAATGCTTGTTCCAAGTCTGGGTGTTTTTTGTGCATGTGATTTGAATATTTGTGAAACCCCTGCGACACAAGGATATAATCCCTTAGTGCGCGCGTCGTTTTTTTTTTTTAAAAAACAGAGTATCATAGTAACCTCAAGAACTCTTAAGGAGTCATTGTACTTACAATTGTTTTTTTTTTAACTACTATTCAGTGTTCAGTTTGTCGAGTTATGCGCTCATTATATTTATGGGGTAGGCGATATTTCTTTTTGCGATTTAAGACATAGTAAAAGTTGTCCATAATTAAGAGTACAATTATTCCTAATAGGTCCTAATAAATCTCGCATAACTTCATATATATATTATTTATTAGTTATCTATACTAATC
Source organism: Plusia festucae (assembly GCA_950381575.1). NCBI lineage: Eukaryota > Metazoa > Arthropoda > Insecta > Lepidoptera > Noctuidae > Plusia > Plusia festucae. The sequence continues at coordinate 3,787,460 of OX494453.1, read as the reverse complement.
ATAAAATTATAAAAGGGAAAGATTTGATAAGATTTGATTGTTTGCATTGAATAAACTAATCTACCGATTTGTTTTTTTTTACTGTTGTGAATAGGCTCCGGATCTACTAAACGGATTTGAAATATTAATTCACTGTTTCACTGTTCGGAAGCTACACTATCTCGGGGTGACATAGGCTATATTATATTTAAAAAAAGTTGACACCGCGGACGAAGCTGCGGGAAACAGCTAGTTAGTTATATAAGGGTTGATTGTAACTAAATAGTAATATTGTCCTAGAAAATACCTTTAAAGTATGCGTTTTATTTACAGAACTGTGACATAGAGGTAGAGTCACCTGAGGTACAACTCCGCATGCCGTTCCGCGACAGTTTGCAGACAGAGTCCAGCAATACGTCAAATAACAGGATATCTGATATATCCACTAACACTGAGTAAGTTTATTTAATTAATTAATTCCACTGCACGGGTAGCCGTGTGGTATATGAATATAATTAACTCTGTGCGTGACGAGCCGCAGGGTCCATTCCAGCACGGGAAAAGTTTTTGTGTATTACACGAATTCTTGTTCCAAGTAAGGAGTACTTTGTACATAATAACGGCCTGTAAATGTCAAACTACTGGGTACAGACCTCTTCCCATATAGGGAATGAAATTTAGATGCAATTTTCGGGAATTCAGATTTCCTCACGATGTTTTCCTTCACCGTTTGGCAATGGTGTCTTAGAATAATTAATAAATTTCATATAACTTCGAAAAAATCATATTGGTACTTACCTGGGTTCAAACCTGCAACCATGTGCATCAATCCGGTCATTGAACCGCCAGGCCACCACGACATTGACGATTGAAGGCATTACTCCTCGAAAAATCTGTAACTTATATCAGTCCAGTTTGGCATAGGCCTATCCTAAGTTCCATCACTCAGTTTTTCATAATTGGTGATTCAATATAATAAACTTTTTGTTTCAGAACTTCATCGAAGAACAGGTTCTTCAGTTTCAACGCGGCGATAAATCCACTTGCGAGGTAACTTTTAATTACTGTTTGCATTATATTTAAAGTTATTTTTTGTTATCAAATTGTGTATTTTTTATAATTACAGCAGGAACAGTAGTACCGGTGTGGTGACCCGCTTCGCTACGCTTCAGAGTTCTCATGGCAGGCGGAATAAGAGAAATCTGAGGAAGGTAATATTATAAATTATATTAATATTATAAATAAATATATGAATATGAATATTTAACTGAGAAAAATAATGGAGGATAGTAAATTAGATGTTCTTATTGTCACGTTTATAAATCGAAAAACATTTCTTATTCGCAGTTAGATGCCTATTGGCTGACGAAATTTAGTTTGAAGCAAGAAAATCAGATTTAACTCTTATGCTGTCTCTATCACTTTAACGTGTGAAGTAACGACAGATAGAGATTTAAGAACTTTAAGTTAATTGCATTTTTTATATCTTCTTACTATATAAAAATAAGTCGGGTTTTCCTTCCTGACGCTATAACTCCAGAACGCACGAACCGATTTCCACGGCTTTGCATTCGTTGTAAAGGTCTCGGGCTCCGTGAGGTTTATAGTAAAGAAAATTCTCAATTACATAAAAAAAAATTAGACCGCGGGCGGAGCTGCGGGAAACAGCTAGTTTATTTATAAAGTATTCATAATCTATTTTGCCATTAGTATTGTAAACAAAGTAACTAAAAAACCTTTTTTCAAAACCATCAACAGAGTGAAGTGGGTACCCAAGCAAGCGGCAGCCAGTGGTACACCCAAGCCACGCCTAACGGCTCCCTCAACAGCAGCAACAACGCACCAATCAACAACAACAGCGTCACAAGCATCAACTCTATCAGCCAATCAGAAGCTTCCGCGTCGCCGTTAAGAGAACTGCGGCAAGAGGTGAGACAAGTTCTTAAGGTCAGTCGATATATCAATTTGTTTCGTTTGAATGTGGTAACTGAACGTGCTTGATGTAAGTTAACTTTAATACTACTACTTTGTTTAATGTTTTCATCTTGTTTTTAACTGATATTTTCGTGTAGGGTTGATTGGTTACAAGAATTTTAATTTGTGATTTTTCTGAATAGAAACGGTCTCGCCTGTTTTCAGTCTAAATTATGAGTACAGCATTTTTTTTCACGCTCTATAACCTAGAATTGAATATCATAATAATAATATTTAATATATATTAAGTCCTAAGTAGCCACTTAGAAACAAGACTTTTAAAAAGAATATAATTTGGCTAGCGGCTATCATATATGCAGGAAGTATTAATAATATCGTATTTTTGTAGAAAGTTTCAAATCAAAAACTTGTAACCTTAAAAAACTTCGGTATTTCCCATCACATTCTCATACAATTTTCCCATTCCACCCATGACAAACATATTGAAGCCTTTTCTATGTACAGTTAACCGCCATAAGTGCAGTAACACCTCAATTGTTTTTGAATATATGCACGCACACAATAACAGTTTACCAGTATGACTGGATAATTATTTTTTGCGGGGTGAAAAGATCATGACTTCCTATGTCGGACCTTAACCGACTAAAACACCCCGGTCTTGACCTTGCCAGAGCCGCTGGATAGTCGATTTCATAATTAAGAATCAAAAACAAAAATCATTACTTAAAATCAGGCTTACTAGTACCATTTTTTGAACGTATATACAGAGAGCACCCTGATTCGCCCACCCTCTCCCTGGCAGATGACAGGATATCTAGGAGAAATTGTCATGAGATGCCCGTGAAAGCGTTTAGGGAGCGAATTCAATAGTTGAGGTGCTACTGCACGTATATCGCTTAACAGTACTTAATTTGATCAAAAACTATGGATTTTCATATACTTCCAAATAAAAAAAGAAGTGCCATAAACTAATCAGATCAAGATTTAACGACTGAACTAACTCATTTTAACTGGCCTTGCTTCGCTTTCACACTCAGATTACCATATTAAGTACCATTTTTGTGTTTTTTTTTTCACAGTAGTTAAAATTTCGACTCATTATAAGTTATCTCCGCTCATCAGTTTCTACCTATTTCAACCCAAGCACACAAATCATAATGCAATATCTCTATTATACAGAGTGTTTCGTTTATGTACTATCTTTATATCTGCCTCTAACTGTCCCGTTACCGTTTAAAGGTATCTTCCCATACCAAGAAAAAACTAGCATAAATACAGTCGTAGTTTATCGCAATTTTTGAAAATTAAAACTAGGTTATTGAAAGATATTACCTTAACCATAGTTAAGTGGTTAGTTGACTAATATTTCTTTACAAGTCATGCTTAGAATTGTCTTTGCAAGCATACGAGTCTGCAGGCTTCGTACCGAAACTGGTTTAGTTTTATTACCTCTTTGTAATAAAAGTGTTGTTGATTTTATTCATTTTTAAAAAAAACATTATTCCATTTTTTGTTGCTACTAACAATATTATTAATTGCAAGTTACATTGTTTTTTTTTATATAACTGAGATTTACACTCGGTTTCTTAAAAGCTGGTATGAACAAAAAATATATAAAACGCTGAAAAGTGCTGTGATAGGTTGTTTGTTAGTCTTTTGATCAACTAATCACAAACGAAATCAGTAGATTTGATAAAAAAATTATTGATCCTTTCTGAAACCGGGGCTTATTTTTACTAATAGAAAGCCGACAGCCGTACCTGTTTTTAATAGAAACTGTTTTTAAAGTAATTACAGAAGTTACAATATTATAAATAGTTCACATATCCGGTGTCTAGAAATATTTCAATTAGAATAATTCAATTAAATAATTTTATTGACATAATTATTGATACCTATTATAAATTATAATAGACAAATTTATTTTTAGTCAAATTTGTAAATTTAGAACAAAATTTTGTTGATTTGCTTGTGCGTTAAAATCTTTTCTCCCTCTAAAGGAAAAGTTATTTTAAATTGAAATAACTCTATTATGAACAAATTCTATCGCGTTTTATTTACATTTTAATTCCCGAACTTTCAACACTTAAAATCCAATTAACACGCGATAGAATTCGTTTAAAATAGTTTTATTTCGAAGTCTAACATTCGCCTAATCCTCAGAAACCAAGACATATTAAAGTAAGTATAATGTTATACAATATAATTCGCTTGTCTCAGTTGGTGACTGAGCGTCCCCTCCGCGCCGACGTAGAACGCGAGCGTCGCCTGTCACAACGAACTAGCTTGATCAACTCTTCCGCACCACCCTCGAATAGAGACTCTATGGGTGAGTGTTAAAGACTGTTTTTGAGTGTTTGTTTGGTTTTGCTTGTGTGATAAACGGCTGATGTTAAACTGGCTATCTGTTCTCTTTTAGATATTTTCCCGAATACTGAAACATCAATAAGTTTGAAGTCACCGTTAAGTCTCATGCTCTCTCACTTTAAAGTGTGTCTTACAACAGATAGACATTTGAGAACATCTTAAATAACCGTTTCAGTATTCGGAGGTTTGGAAAATGACAAAAAAAAACGTTCGTAGTAATTCAATACTACTGAACTAAAGGTACTAAAGGAAGTTAATTTTATATGGTACCTACCCGGATGTCTGTTAATAATGCCGTAACGCATATGTTTTTGCGATATTATATTACTATGGGTATTCGGGGCATTAGTAAATAAATGTTAAATGGCCTGAAGAAAATAACAGATTGGTGTTTAATATTAGCCTTAAATAACGCCCGAAAGACGGGATATTGGTGATTATTGTAATGGAGTTTGAGTTTACGCTTGTGAATACTGTGCCTTTTAAACAAAACTTGTAACTACTTAGGAATTAACTTAGAGCTATGTACTATTTTGATAGCAGGAGATATGTGGCCCAAAAGCATACTTAAATCCGAAAGAAAATAATGCAAGACATAAGATGATGCCATATACGATAATATTTTCAAGCAGCGGTAGCCTAATGGATAGGGTTTGAATCCCACTCATTGCACTACCGACGTGAACCCAAACATGTAACACAAGCATTTAGCTCGTTGAATATACACACTCCATAAAAAATAATCACGTATACAGACTAATAGACCAGGGCCGATAATTGATAAAACCAAAAAAAATAATAGTAGGATGAAACTAATTAGAAAAGGAAGGGAATATGATAAAAATTAAAGAAAAAATAAATTACGGTCAATCCGAGTTCGGGAAGGGGGGGAGGGGGGGGTTTTAAGGGTAAAAAATGGTTTATCTTGATTTCCAGCAAAACTACAAGTTCTATGGAAAAAAGTCCAATGGCAAAGTTGTAGGTAATAAAAAGATCTACAACTTTTGTATTTACACTTTTTTCACATAACCTCAAAATGAATGTGAAAAATCCAAAAAACCAAGTTTTTGGTTTTTTATTTTTATCTTTTTCAAAAATATTTTTTTTTTCACGAAATTTGGTGAAAACTTACCTTTTTATGTCCCAAATACGCTGTAATTTATTTGATTAAAAATATTTATTTTTTCACCTTATTTTGAATTAATATAAAAAAAAACACCCTAATTTTCAATCGAAAATTCACCCGTCAAAATATCAGCTTTTTTCAAAAAGTATGGGGGTTTTTTGTTCGTTGAAATCTCTACTTTCTGATGGTGTAAAAAAAATATACATTACTATAGTAAATGTTCTCAGAAAATGCATAATCACTATGTACAATTTCATCAAAAAAATGACATTACTTAATTTTTTTTTCAGTTTAAAGTTTATTTATTAAATTCGAATTACATTCATGTCATAGAAAATCTCACAAAATGATTCAGATGAAATTCTGGATGAAGAACCAATGCAGACTGGAAAAAATTGAAGCAAAGACATTTTTTTGATGAAATTGTACATAGTGATTATGCATTTTCTGAGAACATTTACTATAGTAATGTATATTTTTTTTACACCATCAGAAAGTAGAGATTTCAACGAACAAAAAATCCCCATACTTTTTGAAAAAAGCTGATATTTTGACGGGTGAATTTTCGATTGAAAATTAGGGTGTTTTTTTTTATATTAATTCAAAATAAGGTGAAAAAATAAATATTTTTAATCAAATAAATTACAGCGTATTTGGGACATAAAAAGGTAAGTTTTCACCAAATTTCGTGAAAAAAAAAATATTTTTGAAAAAGATAAAAATAAAAAACCAAAAACTTGGTTTTTTGGATTTTTCACATTCATTTTGAGGTTATGTGAAAAAAGTGTAAATACAAAAGTTGTAGATCTTTTTATTACCTACAACTTTGCCATTTGACTTTTTTCCATAGGACTTGTAGTTTTGCTGGAAATCAAGATAAACCATTTTTTACCCTTAAAACACCCCCCTCCCCCCCTTCCCGAACTCGGATCGACCGTAATTTATTTTTTCTTTAATTTTTATCATATTCCCTTCCTTTTCTAATTAGTTTCATCCTACTGTAATTTTTTTTCACTTTTTACAAATTTTGAAGGCTTCGGCCCTGGTCTATAAGTACAGTTTGATATGGAATCCTCAATTCAGAAACCGGTTGCATGTCTATTTGAAAATTAACTATTTCATATTGTCTTCTGTATATCTGATAGAAAGTTAGGAGTTTAGATAAAAAAAGGCAGGAAGTCAACATTTCGATAGCTAAATTATACCTCCACAATCCAGGTACCACAGATTCTAACCAAGAGGAAGAAGAGCCTCCCCCACTCCCAAAGAAGTACTCCCACCGAAGCATGGACCTCGAGAGCGACACCAACAACAACGGGGAGAACCCCCTCCCCCCCCGACACAACTACGACACGGTGTGGGCGCCGCGAGGCTCCTTCCTGTACAACTCTATAGCCAACAGGCGAAGCGATAAAGCCCCCACTCCGCCACCGAAGAAACGAAATGCACAGTAATGGTATTTGAAAATAGTCATAGAAAGAGATTTTGATAGTAACCTTTTAGGATTATTTAACGGACAAAGGTTTACTCACGCGCATTCCAAGGATCGCCCGACTAGTTTCAGACTCAATAGGAGTTGCTGATCATGAGCTGACGCGTAGACAGCGGTATCGTGAGTCGAACTATGAACATTTAGAAAGCCCACTGCTAGGCAATGGTGCATATTATAATGATATTATAATCTGGTAAATAGCAATCGATGACAGACACCAGCGTCTTTTCGGCCTACCCCGTTTTCTGGTTCCAGCTCTAAAAGTTAGTTCCAATAATTTTCTACCTAACGTAGCTTAGACAAGGGCAAATTGTCTATTTCTAAGAATCAGGATTCAACTCTTCTTATCAATTCGATGGCAATTGACTTTTTATTGCGAAATAATGTTTGGATATAACTTTTTGCCGGTCTGGCCTTAGTATAAGTATGGGAGTGTGCCTATATCACTTGTGAGATCATGCAATAGGTTTCTATATTAAAATAAGGGAATTATAAACACCCATAATCTACACCTTATGTAACTGTATAAATTCAAATAATATTCTATAAATCAATACGATTTATAAATTATTACGAAAATATTTTATACAAAATGCGTAGTCAAATTAACACAAAAATTGAACAAAATTATTTAAGCAAGATATATTAAAAACAAAACAAAAACAGATTTAAAAAAGTGCAGTCCTTTTTATAATGTAATTTAAAAAGTTAGTTGTTACTGCTTCAGTACCCATATGATCAAAAACTCAATAAATGCCACCGAAATTTTACATAGATTTATATACTTTCCTATGTGTTATATTAATCTAATGCTGTGTATATATACCTATATTGTTTATCAGATGATATTTTTTGTGATATTTAAATTCATTCGATGCCATGTGTCCAAAGGTTTTTAAAAGATATTATTATTACTAATGATATTCAAATGTTACCGAAAACGGTTATTTTTAAGAAGATTTAAAGTGTATACATTAGCAAACTAATATTTTTTTTTTCTTACAATTTATATGTAGAAAATGTCTACTTGTTTCTCGCTGTGTCATTGATTTTTCAAACTACCTTCTTTTTTATTTGAACAAGATTTATTATATAGATCGGAAAAAGAACAATAATTGTAGTTGTAGAAATTATGTTTCAGTATTTTTATTTATACTTAATATTGAATAATAAGAGAATGTGTCCAGGATTTTTAATGTGACAAAAAAGAAATTAACTAGAAAGTATTTCAAAGGCATTTCTTTAAAAGAAGACTTTTTCTTATATTCATCTACTTACCCTTCAATTTTGAAATGTAAGGAGTATGTATAATATAGTGCGTTATTATAAATACTTATTATTGTAATTTTAAACTTGTTAATAATATCTAAGAAAAAGGAATTACCGTTTTCCAAATTATACCATTTCGCGGCCATAAATAGCACCAAACATACAAAATATTATATTATTATTTTGTATATAAATATTATTATTACCTACTGTATAGATTTAGTTGTATAAGTCGATTTCTTTGACAATAATATGTAAGTTTATTAAGATGTTTTAATATGTGTGTGATATTCCATGTCTAAAAATGTATAATTATGTTAAATCGTTTTATGTTAACTTGTATATTATATGTTTTTCGACATCTTATTGGCCAGAAACTAGTCGGTCATACCGTAATATACAAAATAAAGCTGTTTTTACACACATAATGCACAATTTTCGAGTACAGTCATCCAAATAGCTATGTTCTAATTAGTTGACTGTACATTCCTTGTTATTTTTTAATTGAATAGATCAAATTAGATTAGGAGAAATGTTTATTTATAAATTTTGTAGCATTTCGATTATTATAGCTGATTATTTTAGTGTTATTTGTTGATTTTTATTTCGTGAAACGCGGGTGAGTATTTTTTACCAAACCTGCCCTAGGCAAGGCCTCTACAAGCTCGAACCCCCCCTAGACCCCTACCAGAATTGTCAATTCCATAACCGTTTTCCCCGTTACCATCGCTCAAATGTATGGAAGTGACAAGTCTGAGTCAAGACATATCGAAAAGAAATGTCATTTCCATACATTTAATGTCATATAAGCGATTTCTGTCATCGTTCACGCTTGTAGAAATGTCAGTTGCAAAGGGCATGAATAATTATTATGAAACCGATTGATCCTAAAACAATTATGTTACAGTTCGAACAAAGAATAGGTCACGATCAAGTGTAAAAGCAAATTATAAAAATGGTTAGTGGATCGAATTCCAAAATAGCTATATGTATCATTAAATAAGAGTAAATTAAAATATTCACTGCAAAGAATGATGGCCGTGTATTAATACGTTATTGCAACTTGTAAAAAAAAGCAATAAAGCAACTAAATTATACCCCTTCTAAAAACGTTTATACCTTAAAAAGGTATCCGTGCATATAATTGAGGTAGAAAAAGCTCTCATATAGTCTCGGACTTATGTCACAACTAAAAATGTTTTCAATAACCCATAGGTGGTGACATTTTTGATATAAACATGTTCATTCGCAAATTCAACCATATCGTCATGGCATAAAGTTTGCATTTCTGTAGCTATTTTTTGACCGCCATCTTGGTTTTTTTTCAATGGTAATACGAACATAAGTTCATTCGAAAATTCAACCTTATTGTCATAGCATAAAGTTGGTTTTGTAATTATGTTTTTTTTGAAATTATTGCATTTCTGTCGTTATTTTTTACCGTCATTTTTCATTATTCTATATCAATGGTATTCAAAATTTTGTAATACGGCCTTACTCGGCCCGCGGCCATAAAACACCAAATAATACGATTGTTGTGTTTTTGTATATTGTATAATTGATTTGTATATTATTATTATTAAGTAGATACGTAAGTATAATATTATTGTGTACTCATGTTGCAATAATTATTTTTACCAGCAAATAAATAGATATTTTATAGATTTTGTTTGGTTTTCTTGAATAACTACATAATTTCTTATGTTCTTTGTTCTTTGTTTAGGTGGTGTAAAATATTACCAGATGTCATGTTAAAATTATCTGTTAGGAATTGAAGAAGTTAATACAAATAGTACAGGAAAAAAAACTCCAAACAGTACGCGAACCCGCGAATACTAGTGAGGCGCTCAAATCGCTTAAATAACTAAGCTACAGAGGTAATTTGCCTGAGATTTCAAATTACCGGTGCGACTAACCAGTTGTCGCGGGTTCGAATAATGACAGAGATAAAAAAATATTTTCTAATATTGTATTGAACTACAAATATTCAATTTGCACGCGTAAACGCCTAAAACAAGATAACAGAAGCTGAGGATCTATAAATAAATTTATCTTAAACACATTGTACTAAAAATAAACAAGTTTAAGATATATGAATAACTAGCTGTACCCGCGACGTTGTTCGCGTTGAAAAGTGTATTTATTGCCGTCAATAACTGAAAGTGAAATAACTAAAGTGGCCGTGGTGCCCTAGCGGTTAAATGACCGGATTCGTATGAACAGGGGTTCAAACCCGGGCAAGTACCAATGTGACCTTTTCAAAGTTACGTGAACTTTCTAAATTATTGTAAGACACTATTGACAAACGGTGAAGGAAAACCAAAAAATTAAGATCTGAAATAATTGCCAGCCCGCATTGAGTTAGCATGGTGATCAATACTCGTTTCGTTTTTATATGGGTGGAGGCCTATGCCCATATAAATGCAATACATGTTATAGGCGGGTATAGCTGAGAAGTGTCTCGACACCATAACAGAGTAGCGTCGCAACGCCATTCTAGAAAGGCGCCACGACGCCACATTACAACGGAATCGCGACACCAAAGCTAACGGGCGTCGTTACTCTATTTTATAGCTGAGTGGTCACGACGCTTTAGTTGTATGGCATCGCAACGCCATAGTTGATAGGCGTCGCGACGCCATAGATGGGAGGCGTCGTGTAGCCATATTAGAGCGGCGTTACAACACCATAGCTGGGAGGCGTTCAAATCGCTACAATTGCGAGGCGTCGCAACGCTACAATTGAGTGGCGTCACTACGCTATAGCTAAAAGGCGTCATAGCACCATAGAAGAGCCGCGTCGCTACGCTATAGCTGAAGCGTCGTGACGCTATAGTTGAGCGGTATTGCGACTTCGTAGCGGCGTGGCGCACGGCTACTGGAGTCGACTGTTATTCTTAAATTCGCCCTCTACCCCTCCGTCTATCTCCGAAAATAATTGTGAACTAATTCAATAGTTTTTATAGAGTAGGTAAGTCTTCGAGGTGGTTTCATATGTATACATTTCAATCAATCAATTTAGTAGTTTTGTTGTTAAATCAAAACAACTGGAAAATGTAACCAAAAATTACATATCGGTTAACGAAAAGGATCATGATCCATGAAAGACGACGAAGACGCATGATCTGCAAGCGATGGGGGATGGAAAGCAGCGAAGTAGTGAATCATGCAACCGGGACGGGGGTCAACTGACTGTCTTGTCAAAATGCAAACTCATATGGCTTAGGTGTGTTGTAACACACCCAGCACAAATCTGCCTCTTAACTCTGAGGATAGGCTTCGATCTTGTTTTAGATTGATTATCAGCAGAGTGACAGCATGCAGGTTTTCCGGTGTCCACTCAAGTGCACTGTATAAAATTCCCTAATTGTTCTCAGACTGAAAGAAAGAAAATGCATTTACAAAAGAAAAACTAACTTCTACAATAATTTCCAAAATGTTAGAGGTAATAATTATGCGTCTCATCCGTGCGGAACATCTGCTTGTTGATTTGGTGGTTGAGACTGAGTGTGACCAGCAAGAGTATCGTTGAGGTTGGAATCCAGTGTCGGGTCAAAAATTAAGAATTGGTTTGAGACAGGCAGGCTAAAACTAATACTTATTATTTCAATGTCCAACGCCTCCGATAGTATGTAAAACTGTTGGTTCCGACCGTCAAAAATGATCTTTGGTCATTGCTATTGCTTTACCCGTGCTTCAAAAATATACCGAATTACCCAGTAAAATGGATTGTGTAGGTCAGACAGAAATACGAACATACGACATCGACGGAGCTTGGTATACATTTAATTTTGAAGGTACCATTTAATGCTAAAGCTGAATAAAAACAGAAATCTGGTCCATTAATTGACAGAAGACGCTGTGAATTTTAGTAAATAGTCTCTACTAATTTGGTAAAGAAAGTAAAAACAATTGCCCTAAGCAAAAGTTGGCGCTGGCGCTGTAAACCGTATATTTATTGGACCCATAGTTTTTCAGCTTGCCATCGGACACTTGTCACAAACAGCAAAAGAAAGATATGGGTAAAAGAAAGGTAAATTTAATTTAATTTTATTATTTTTAACCAAGAAATATTACAGATTAACAGAAGAAAACGTGAGAATAATAATATCAATAACGACCAATAGGTAACCTACGTTGAACCTCATTTTTTTTTAGGGACAAAAATGATATTTGATTGAAAAGACAACAGCGAAAAGTTTTAAAAATTTAATTTTTAACTAAAAGACACAAAAAGGGTTAGCTCGACTGAGATTCGAACTTGGAGTATCAAAATATTTGAACTTGTAAAATAAACTGGATTATAAAAGAAAAAAAGGGCGCCGTCACACCTGGATTTGAACTTGCAGCAAGAACATTCATTTCCAATCGTTCAACCACCGAGTTGTTTTCACTACAGCTAATTTTCCTAAAAAGTGACTCACACTTCAATCAGATCTGGTCGGTATAGTAACGTAGTTTTTGCCATGGTTACTTGGTTGTTTACATTTTGACGGCGGGCAAATGAATTTTGTAAACAATTATCAATTTTCCCTCGGGAACTTCTTAAGGAATCGGGATAAAAGGTAGCCTATGTTTTTTTCCATGTCAAAGGCTACATGCATACCAAATTTCAACCAAATCGGTCCAGTCGTTTTTGCGTGAAAGAGTAACAAACATCCACACATCCACACATCCATTCTCACAAACTTTCACATTTATAATATTAGTAGGATTATGTATTAAAACGGATTGTACTACAATGAAAACAAACACAGTCTGAGTATTTCGTAAGAGCAATAACCATCACAATTGCGTAAAGAAACGTCTACATGTAAACAATATTTTAATAGTTTTAACGTTTGTTTGTAAACAAATATAAATAATGTGTAACATTCGTTAATATTTTATTTATATTCACGTGGGAGCTGCGTGCGGTTCTGTATAATCTCGAATGGTTCTTAGTTATATCATTATAAAACTATTTAAAACTATAGTCATAAAATCATTTAACTAGTGACATTGCAATATAGAAAGTTAAGTATTTTACTTGTGTGCATGATAAATTTGCTGTCGTCTTCTATCCAAATTTGTACTCCGTAAGGCACAACATGCCTGATCTATATGTATATCATTATTACCACATTTCTTTTTTATTACCACCAATTCAGTTAGTGTTAACTAATAATATCCATTCCAAGCAAACGGGTATCTTGACTTACTAATTTTTAGTTTCGTACCTCTAAAGAAAAACGGAATCCTTATAGGATCACTTTCTTGTCCGTCTGTCTGTCTGTCCTTACGTCCGTCTTTCTGTCAATTATCTTCCGGCTTTATCCTGGTAACGAAGTAGGAATTATTATGAAAAAAAAAATAGTATAATAACAAGCCTTAAAGACCAAAAATGGTAACGCTTTTAGTCCCACGCACTAGTTACGTGATAAAGCTATAAAAATAACAAATTATAATTAATAATGCCTACCTTAGTACAGTCAAACACAAAAGTCGCCCAGATTTCTCAGAACTCCATATACAGGATTAATTTAAAAGGAGGACGCAAATATTTAACGAGGTAATCTGGTGCATAAAACTGAACAACTTTCCCCTAGGAACATAATGTAGGTCGAAATCTTAAAATGAAAAATGAACTTTTCTTACAAAGTGACAGGTCACGTGACTTATGTTTGTATGAAAAGATTATTTTCAATTTTAAGTTTTCGACCTATCTTCCTTAGGAAAAGTTGCTCAGTTTTATGCACCTGATTACCACGTAGAATTTACGCACTCCTAAAAAATTAATCCAGTATTCGGAGGAAACCACGAAATATTCTGCTATCTTGAAATGAAATGAAGTTTTATACTTAGGTGCTCATTTTTTTCTCACTTGATAACGGCTAGTATTTGATGCAGTCCCCAACAACGATGTTGGAGAAATCAGAATGGAATTGAAATCTGAAATAACAATTGACATTATGGTACCTTTTACCTTAACTAGGTACTTAACTACTTTAATCTTTACACACCTATTACTTATAAAACAAAGTGGGGGGACTTTGTTTTATAAGTCTGTCTGCCTGCCTGTCTGAACGCGATTATATCAAAAACTACCGAACCCAACCGCGAAGAAGGTTTCTGTGTATAATCCCTGTGCGATGCCGGGGTTCCGCTAGTTCTTTCTAAATATGATTAAACACAATGTGATAACAGCATACCAATCATTTGAATAAAAATTTAGTTATAGTAAATATATCAACGACTTTCCTTGTTGACTGTACCTTTTAATTCTCTTTTAAACCATAAATAGACCTTAACCTACATTGATAACGGAATGTCAAATACACAGGTGACGACCACGTTGGATACCACGTTGGTGTGGGAACAGGTGACGTATATCTAATAAAAGAGCGCAAAGAACAACACGGAACACCTAATATTTATTGAACTAGCTACATAATATTATATTGATACGACAAATTTTAAAGGACCTTTAAAATTTGTCTGTAGATATTTACACAAATTAAACACATTAGTGTGTATGTGTCGTGGTGGCCTAGCGGTTCAATGACCGGATTTTCGTGCATAAGATTGCAGGTTCGAACCCAAAGGCAAGTACCTACCAATGTAAATTTTTCAGAGTTGTATGTATTTTCTTAATTATTCTACATTCATTGACAAACGATGAAGGCACACATCGTGATGAAGTCGCGAGATCAATGCTCTTTCATTCTTTTTATGAGAACAAGCCTATGACCATCAGTATTTATAGGCTGGTATTGTAATTGACGACCTCCGTGGTCGAGTGGTGTACACACCGGTTTTCAAGGTGTCGCCAGCTCTGAGGTCCCGGGTTCGATCCCCGGATGGGTCAATGTAGAAAAACACTTTTCTACATTGTCTCGTGTCTGGGTGTTTGTGGTGCCTTCGTTGTTTCCGATTCCATAACACAAGTGCTTTAGCTACTTACTTTTGATTCGGAGCAATGTATGTGATGTTGTCCACATTTATTTATATATGAAGACTAGAACTAGACCAATGTACAAGTAGAACTTTGTATTACCTACTGGAAAATCTATTATGGTATAAACATACGGATTTTTATTTTTACCAATTAATTTAGTAATAAGTAGGTATATGTTATTCAGAAGGTTAATTACATCACTACATTGTTTACAACCTTAAAGTTACATTTGTTTATTTTTAAATCCCACATACTATAAAAACCTAAATAGCGTGGCAGTTAACTAATTAAAATTAGGTAAGAATTTGTTTACGTTCCAAAAATATTCAGTTACACAACCTCTAAATACACCCAATAATAACTAGTTGTGCACATAATAATATTTACTGTGTGTACATTATATTTAAAAAGATAACGTTTTATTTAAATAGGTTTAATTTGTCATCCTTCCAGATCTAGTTTAGTCCAGTTTTATTGGGTAAATATCCAGGAGGTGCCTTGGTAACTTGGTATTTTTAGAATTCATAATTATAGAGCTGATAGCCTGCTCCAACTTTTTTTATGTAGATAGTACATTATTAGAAAATCTCGCCTTCCTCGGTCTTTTCTTGAATGCCTTGATCTTACATACCGAGCGTCAAGTGCTCGGTCCTGTATTCGGGCCGTGCGTGGTGATCAATGCTCATTCCTGCTCAATGTGGGAAGTGGCCAGTGCCCAGCAGTCGGACGTTTAAAGACCGATATTATATGATGAGTGAGTAATTCGTGATAAATATTTTTTGTACTTTTGTTTTATGAAACAGAATAAATATGTTTTCTTTCTTTCATTATTCTTAGTATTGTTTCTACGAATAGTTATTAAAACCTCGAGGTCACTAAGTCGAAATAATTAGTCACTGAATTTATTTCACTGTTACATGCAAACTCTTATCTAGATTTCGGGAGTAAACTACCAGACTGTCTTATCTATGACACAGAATAGATAAACAAATTAATATTTTCTTCCGGAATAAACTGCGGATGGATTAATTTGTTTATCTTAGAATCATATCTGCCTAGGCCCTAGCCTCTTCTTAAGCTATGTTGGGGTCGGCTTCCATTCTTACCGGGTTTAGTCTGAATATCATATTTGACATGGAGCGACTGCCAATCTGACCACCACCCATTTTACTGGGTAACGCAAAATACTATAGTAAGACTGGTTATCGGAATAATTTACAATGACTTAACGATTATCAAAGATTTACGTATAAGAGTCGGGACCAACGACTTAACGCACTTTCCGAGGCATGAAAGGCTGATGTGAGCTAGCGTGGTGATCAATACTCGTTCCTTCTCTATATGAGAAGAGGCCTTTTTTTTGTCGGGGTGAAAGGCTAATGACTTCAACCCACCGGACCGTGCACAGGACTTGCACTGTCAAAAATCAACCCGGTCCTGTCCTTGCCTTTGCTGGAGCCGTGGGATCACTTACGCAAGCTCTGCGCAACTTCAGCAGGATGTGAAATTTATAGGCCGTTATTTATTTTTAATTATGATACTTAAATACTTATATTAATAGTGACAGGTCACCTGGTTAAAATATTACGGACTAAAAATCCACATATCATCCTTATCTCAGCGCCCCGTTACTTAAACAAAAAACAAACCAAATTTGTGTATCTGTTTTTAAGTATGGAAAAATTATGTAAACTTGACACACTTTGAGTGTTTGCCTTACAATAATAAATTTCTGTAATGTGGTAAGGTTTATCTCAGAATTTTTTAAATGCACGCTTAGTTTTTCTCCTGTGAATTGCACGCCTCATATTTGAATTTATTGTTCAAGCAGCAATGCAATACTAGATAATTTTGTATAAATTAAGTACCTAGTTTTTTTTTTAATTAGGTACACGTTCAGAGTAGGTTATATGAAATCAACCTTAATTTATTAGGTTATTTTTGTTTTCTTTAATAATTACTTTCTTCAATACTTATAACTACTCATAAGATTATAAATCTGGAGAGTTTATTTGTTTGTTTGCTTGAACCCGGTAATCTCAGAATCTATTGGACCGATTTGAAAATAATATTATTTCACTGTTAGATAGCCCACTTGATGAGGAAGGCTATAGGCTTTAACTATTATAGCTATTGGCTGCAACTGACGCTCACGCGGGCGGAGCAAAAGCTATAATTCATAACAATAGCAGCTACTAATACCTACTACCGAAAACCTTAAAGCAGTTCAAATAATTAGATAACAACAATAAAGCAAAGTTTATGTTTATATCGCCGTGGCCTAGCAGTTCAATGACCGTATTCGCATGCGCATGGTTGCATGTTCGACATGTAGCAATGTGACTTTTTCAAAGTTATATTATTATGTACTTTTTTATCATTCTAAGACACCATTGAAAAACGGTGAACGGTGATAACTGGATTCCTGAAATCGCCTACCCGCAATAAGCAGGCGTGGTGATCAATGCTCATTCCTTCTCTACAGATTTGTCCCGGGTGGGAATCGAACCAACGACCTCCGGCTTAGCAGTCAGGGCCACTAACCACTAGACCAACAGGCCCGTCATATATGTCCCACTGTTGGGCACAGGTCGCCCAACATTATTCTATTTTAGGATTAAATCTTGGAACTCTACTTTGGTACAAAAGTCGTTAGTCGACGAATGTTTCATCATATTATTATCTTGTAGTGATTCTTATTCTCTGTGTAGTAAAATTATCTTATGTTTCCAAAGTCGCTGTCTATCATCTTACTCACTGGTGAATCACTCACTATCAATAATCAAATTAAATGTTTATCTAGAAAATCATAGGTATTTATTTTATTTATTTATATGGTTAGTCTAGCAGGAATGAAAATTCGTCGACGTAATCACGTGAAGTTTGCAGTCTTTTATTTAGGTACTTTTTCTGGAATGACTATTTTTCTACTTAAATTGAACTTGAATATGTAAAAAAATTGTAATATACTGGATCGATGAAGACAATTATATGGGGCCACCTTTGCGGTACACCTGACTGATGACGAAGCAGATATCGTGTAAAAAACTATTTATAAAAAAAAGGAAATTTCGAATTGAGAAACTCTTCCTATTGAAGTTTGTTAAAAAAAAGTAGGAAGATAAAATGGGGTGAATATAAAATCAGGGGGTGAGTAAAGATTGCGGTTTTTTACATTAATCAAGTCAAATATAATAACAAATATGGACTCTTAAAACAGTTTTAATGTAAAAATATAATTATGCCTACGACACTATAAAAGGCTGGAATCCTTCTCCAAATTTGTCTTTATTCACCCCAAAGACATTTCTATTCACCCCATTTTACGGTGTGTACAATTTCGCATAATCTGTTTCTTAATGTTGCATTTTTAAATTTTTGCGAATCTTTTAATATTTTAAAACAAAGTTGTGTAAACATGAAGCTAAAATTTGAAAACTACCATAAAATGTTTGGGTTTACCAACTAGATGCACACAGCATGGTCCAAGAACTTAGCAATAAGGATCGAACTCAGGATCTACGAAAACATAATGTAACTTCTATATTCTTATAAAAAGTTTTTTAGGATGTCCGGGTAAAAGACGTAGATAATATAAAAATAGTTGGAAAATCCAAAAGTGCACGCCTGAGTCATTTATTACAATACAATTGAGATTATTTGTAAATAATAATTAAACTACATCGAATTATACCGTGAAAAGTAATAGGCTTCTATTCCTCAAAATACTGAAGCCTATAAAAAAAAACAACTCGATAAGTGAAGTATTTCGCTCGTTATCGTGACCACAAGATACGGGATCCGTACATACAGACACACGGACGTCCAAGACAGAACTTTTTTAAACATTGTTTTTTATTAGTTTAAATAATAAAAAGAGATTTAAAAATATCATGAGTGTTAAAAATAGTGTTTTTTCTCAACATTTGTCTATTTACATTCACTTATAAAGCAATAAAGAATAAAAAAAGTGACATTTTAAGTTGGAGAATCTCTTGGTGTGCGTAAACTGACAGTAATACGTGGCTCAACGCTTCGCTTATGAGGCGTGCAAAGTACTTGACTATCCATATATACAATCGTGTTAAAATTCGAATAACAATACAATACATAATTATCTATTGAACTTAGAAATGATAAAAGATTTATGTATCTCAATGCTCAGCTCTTCAATACGCTTTGGCGCGCTGCAGCACTCTGTGACGTCACTCCGGGACTGAACATGAAGCTAATGAGTGGTTTCAGATAAAATCAACAATTAGTACTGAACATAGTATTAACAGCTGTATTCGTGAAACATGTGACTAGCTGTTTCGTTCATCAAATTGCCATTATTGTTAGAGGAGAGTCATTATTATTGTAATAAGGATGTTGAATGGATATAAAAATATTTACTTAGTCCGCAAGTTACATAATGAAAATATATACTCGTACTTTGTGCTTTTTCAATGAAAAAAAAAAAAAAAAATGAAAATTTATTGAGACCAAGCGAATCAAAGTTCGGGAGTTAATGCCGTCACGGGCTTAGATAAAACGTAGGACATCGTTACGACATGCGCCATTTCAAATCAATGTATCAAACCAAGTAAGAAGAAAAAGTAACGTTGGTACTTATTCTAGATTTTTATCGTTCTAACCGATGGAAAATGTAGTCAAAATCCCTATTGTGAGCGATGGATAATTATTTTATATTTTGATAAGATGTTTTTTATATTTGATAGATAATATATATTTTTTAAAGTTTGTGCAATGAGATGCTAAGATGCTTTTTAGTTGAAAGTCTTATACCGAATTCTACATGACTACTTTACCCCCTAGAGTTTCTATTTCTATCATTTGTATTTCTATTTATTTATTTTTAGGATATACTATGCACCTCGGAAACCTATCCACCTTTGTTTTGTCGGTGTGAAAAAGTTACTTCTTCGATCCACGCTGAGGGCACGGCTTGGGGATATGTCGGGCTTACACCGACTAAAAACACCCCGGTCCTCATTTTGATAACCGGCAAATAAATGTTGTAATTAAATATTTTATTATAGTATAGATAGATAGATAGATTTATGTACACACTTCATAGTGAAACAATACACCAGAAAACCAATCAAGCTTTATGAGGAGAAAAAAAGCCTCTTCAAAGAACATTCGAAGATTAATATTACCACGAATGAGTCAACTCTTGTTCACAAATTCAGACCATGAAAATCACGCTTTTGAAGATGTAATTTTTGTTAATCTTTGAAATCTAAAAACAAATTTAGTTAGACTTACAATCAGACTTGGCGGAAAATTTATACGACTGCCTGGTGTGTCTGCTGATGTTCAATTTTTTTCTACTAATTTGTGTAAGTACCGTCATGTTTGGTAAATAAATATTTGATTGTCTGTTCTAATCACGTTACAAAGGGATGATTTTACAAAGAGTACGAGTATGATATGAGCCTACCGCTTAGGTAAAACTTGCAAATTTTAATAATTTTAAAACATAACAGTAATGTAGCAGGTATAGTACTTAATTTTTATATTTATTGAAATACACACATCAAAAGTGTCTAGGGACCAAGCATTTTTATGCGGATTTCTTGAGATTGAGATGTGGCTTTGTAATAAATTTATGATTTTATAAATTTATATGGATCCTTTTTGGTGCATTTCATAATTCGAATCAGGAACTGTGAATCAAATTCGAGTAAAAGATGAAAATCAGCTGTCAATATTTTCCCTATAAAAACATACAACGCATTGAAGACATTATTAGTGCTACTGTTTCCCTACTACTGATTAAAACCAACGTTATTATGGAGCGGCGACGTCATTTAAGCAGGGAAGAAATGCTCAGAGCCGTGGGAATGATAGAAGCTGGTTCCCGGCAACGTACTGTGGCTTTAGCTCTGAATACAAGTCAGAGTGTTATCAGTCGACTTTGGACACGTTACCGAAGCACTGGTACCGTGGCTGAGCGCCATGGAGGACGGTATCGCTGCACCACACGGAGACAAGACCGATACATTCAAATCTTAACTCGAAGAGCTCCAACAATAACCGCCATGATGTTAGCCGTGAGGCTTCATCACTCTTCAGGGAACTTAATTAGCGACCAAACAGTCAGAAACCGCTTGCATGAAGTGAACCTTCATTCCCGAAGACCGCTACGGGTACCACCTATAGCAATGCACAATCGTAGGATTCGATATCAATGGGCTCTTGAACACAGAAATTGGGCAGAAGAACAATGGCGTTTCGTGTGCTTTTCTGATGAGCCTCGTTTTGGTATGAGACCGGATACAAGACGTATACGACACTGGAGAACCCCTGGACGCCAACAGCGATTAAAATCCTGCCAGGAAGTCCATCCTTATAGTGGTGGAACCATCATGGTATGGGCGGGTATTTGGATCGGCGGAAGAACTGAGTTGATTTGGATCAGAAGCAACCTCAACGCTCAAATTTATGCTGAGACGATTGTATCAGACGTCATCGTTCCTCTACAAGTGCAAATCGGTCCCTTATTTCAGTTAATGCATGATAATGCACGACCGCACACCGCAAGAGTTGTAAGACAGACTCTCGCCGCAGCTAACATCAATGTCCTGCCCTGGCCTGCTCAGTCGCCAAACTTGAACCCGATTGAGCATGCATGGGATATGCTACAGAGAAGAGCTCTGCCGAATATGGAGGGTATCCAGTCGCAAGAAGACCTTTTTTTGTTGTTGCAACGAACATGGACGGCCATTCCACAGCGTGATTTGGATGAACTCATTTTGAGTATGCCAAACCGATGTTCTTGTGTTGTTAGTGTTCGCGGTAGAAACACGGATTATTAATTGTTTAAGTTACCCAATAAAATTTTAAAGAAAACTGTTATTTCAGTCTTTTTTTCGAACTTTTGTGTTAGTGGTTCAAATGTCAAAAATCCCTTTATTAGGAAAATGGCAAATTTCTTTATTAATGCAAAGGTGACTTGGTTTATCGTTACTGTGACAAACGAAAACACTTTATTCGATGAATCCTTAAAGAAAATTTTAATTAATATCAATCAGGAGAAAAGTTATTGCAAAAATATATGTTGATCCCTAGACACTTTTGATGTGTGTAATTGTGTAGATATGTATGTTTCTTTTTTAAATCATAAATAGGTAGGTGGGCTACTTATGATTTTTTTTATTGATAATATTATAAGTATACTGATACGTAAAAACATTACCGTCAAATAAAAAATAAAACATTTTTGTTTTCATTTTCCATATTCATCGCAGTTAGTCTTTATTCATGTTTAAACTAATCAAAATTAACGATAGTTTCAAAGTAATCCTAGTTACCAAAAGATCCAACGTAAAAAACAAATCATAGGTAGGTATATAATCGGCAAACAACACGAACGAATGTCGACGCTGCGCAAACGCACGTGCCGACTGTGACGTAGCGTTGCGTACAAATCGTAACACGACTTTGTGTGTATGGGAAATAATGTATGAATGTGTATGTCATTTATTTTTATACTAGAATTAGATCTTTTTAATTAACTTCTTGTAAAAATGAAATATTTTTGACCACAATTTTTAATAGGTAGGGTACCTATTAAAAATTTATTTATTTATACTTAGTTAATTAGCCGGGAAACAGGTAACGTATTTGCGATAAACCTCATTATACTGGATTATTTTTTATGGAGTGCGTATATTCTACGAGGTAATCAGGTGCATAAAACTGAACAATTTTCCTCAAGGAACAAAGGTCGAAATCTTAAAATGGAAAATGAACACTGACCTGACAGGTCACGTGACTTACGTTTGTATGAAAAGATGATTTTAAATTTTAAGATTTCGACCTAGGATGTTTATTAAATAAAATTTATTGTTTATGTTTATGATTGGGAAAAGTTGTGAAAAAATTGTTCGAAATCTTAAAATTGAAAATCAAAACGTTGTTCAGTTTTATGCACCTGATTACGTCGTTGAAATAACTCACTACAAATAATCCTGTATATTACTTTTTTTAGTTTAACCTGGCATCGCATCCATATGACTAGTCTGTAAACAGTCCAAAATTGTCGACTAAGAGCAATAATAATTGTGACGGTAATGTTCCCGTGTTTTTGATTAGGAAATTGACCTGTAAGGTAATTTTATTCCATTGCTAGTGCTAGCCAACGTTTCAAGTACAAAACAAATGAACCTCAGGAATTTATAAATTTCAACGAGAAAAATAAAAGTAAAACAAAAAAAACCGTCTTCAGTTCAGAAATCTTTTCTAAGTGTTGTCTTCTTTATAATACTCAAATATTGTTCTCCGTTTTTCCATCGATGGGGACCTTAATTTACTATTAATTTCATCTCTGGCCACTACCTTAGCGAATTTAGCGTGAATGTTTAATGTAAACGAAAATGTGTTATAACACCTCGTAATATTTTTATGCACATTTTATTTCGATTTTATGAACATAACTCATGCAAGCATTCGTCTTTACAACTTTTACTACTATTTTGCTATAAATATTATAATATGAATTTATATGCGAATAGGTTTGTCGGATGCAATAGCGCGAAAGTAGCAAGTATCGGACGTGACGTAAGAATTGTAAATGTAGTAATTAATGTGATTTGAAAACTCAGCAGCGTTCTCAGGTTAAGATGGCTACGTTTTAAATCAAATTCACTGTTTTGACAGCACTGACAGCCAGTTTCTAAGTTGAAAATTTCAACTTGACGAAAAAAGTAATTATTCTTACATACATAGAAAAGGAAAACAGACGTATGGAAATTATTAAACTTACGTTCAAGTAAATCTTAAAATTGATTTTAAGACAAATGTAATTTTTTTATGGGAGTCATACTTCTTCATGCACGGTATAAAATATTATGACATGAAATTTTAAGATGCGCGCGCATCACTGTAACAAATAACTTCTCACTTTTTTTTAAATAGCATGTCTTTAATCTTGCACTGCTTCTCTTTCCTAGCCACAAATCTAAGTGCTAAGTATACTGTTTTTTTATTGACCTTCAAACCGCTCTGCCAATGGGATGACCTACCGGTGCTACCGCTTTTTTTTCATTGAAAAAAAGCGACGCCCGCACTAAGGTATTTAAACCGTGTGTCGCGTAGGTTTCATAAACATTAAAATCACATGCACAAAGAACACCTAGACTTGAAACAAGCATTTGTGGATCACACAAATGCTTGTCCCTTGCGGGGTTCGAACCCGAAACCCGTCGCGCACAGTGGTAATTAGCGTGGTGACCTATACCACTCGGCTATCCGTGCAGTCATTCTCAAAAATACTTAAGTAGAACTTTTTTCAACACAAATACCCTGACACCTGAATCCCCGAATCCGCGACCCATCACTTGCACTTCCTATCACATGAGCCCCATTTACTCATTGTTTACTTATCAAACAATTTACTTCATATAAAAGTAAAGTAAAGTAAAGACTCATCGCGTTATACCAGTTCCGAGTTCCGAGTTGGATCTGAATCGTCGTATCATTCGCGCGGCTTTATTCACCGCGGACGGTCGTGTTGTGAAAAGTGGCTGATCGCCAATAATTGTGTATTTTCGGATCGTGTTGCATTGTGAGTACCTATGATTTGTTTTATGTTTTATTAATTCTGCGTTGACAGGTTTTGTTATTTTTTTGTTTAAAATTGTTAGAGTAAAAATGTTTTGAGTGCTGAAATGTGGGCTATTTTGTTTGTTTTGCGTTATTACTGAAATCAGTAACTGTGAATCCAGATTAGAACCATTTTTGGCAGCAAATAATATTTCATAAAGGTTATAATATTATTTTCTTAATAATCTAGGACTAATTCTGTGACCATAAGTTTCATTGAATATTTATGAATGAGAACAGTTCTATACTGAAAAAATATCCATAGCAAACACGTGATAAAAATACATACAATTTGAAAACATTAGGATTAAATGAATTTATTTTCCTTAATAGTTAATTAGGACAAAATAATATAGGTTACTCTTTGACATTTAAATCGATATCGATTTTCACCTTCAATATATATCTTAATACATTTTTGAAGTGAAACTTCTTTTGGCGCATGAGGGTAAAATTTTTACAGATGAAACGTCACGCCGGTATGCAACGGAAGTAGTAGAATACATTACAATGTCTTTGAACGGAAGTGTCAGAAAAGAGAGAGAGAGTGACCATGAAGGTATGTTAGTTTAGTTCTATTAGTTTTAATAAATATAATAATTTTATTAAAATGGGTGCCAAGAAACCAAGATGGCGTCGACGACAATTTGCAAATTTTTCGTCATGGGTGTCATTTTCATGATTCCCGAGGTCGCTTAAACGATTATGGGGTCGAAATTAAAACCCAAGATGGCGCCGAGGAAATTTTGCAAATTTTTCGTCATCGGTGTCATTTTCATGGTTCCCAAGGTCGCTAAAAACGATTATGGGTTCGAAATTAAAACCCAAGATGGCGCCGACGACAATTTGTAAATTTTTCATCATGTGTGTCATTTTCATGGTACCCGAAGTCGCTAAAAACGATTATGGGGTCGAAATTAGAATCCAAGATGGCGCCGAGAAAAATATGCATTTTTTTCATCATGGGTGTCATTTTCATGGTACCCGAGGTCGCTAAAAACGATTATGGGGTCGAAATTAGAATCCAAGATGGCGCCGAGAAAAATATGCATTTTTTTCATCATGGGTGTCATTTTCATGGTACCCGAGGTCGCTAAAAACGATTATGGGGTCGAAATTAGAATCCAAGATGGCGCCGAGAAAAATATGCATTTTTTTCATCATGGGTGTCATTTTCATGGTACCCGAGGTCGCTAAAAACGATTATGGGGTCGAAATTAGAATCCAAGATGGCACCGAGAAAAATATGCATTTTTTTGTGATGTCATTTTTAAGATTTGCGAGGTCACTAAAAATAAAAATGAGGTCAAGCTTTCGCGGAAATGTCTATCGCGCAAAAGTTCCTGATCCAAGATGGAGGACATTTCTCTATATGAAATTACATGTATTCGTCTCAATCTCAATCTAGAATTTTTGCATGTGAGACCATAGACGAAGCGCATTTGCATAATAGTTACTGTTTTACAAATTGTGTATCTCGCTATTGTTAATTATTGTAACAATACTTATTTTTACTTATTTTAGATAAACGTTATGTCAAACAATGTAAATATTGAAGAAATAAATTGAAAAAATTAAATTTATAATTTACATTAATTTTCAAACCTTTTTTTATTTTAATGACAATTAAATTCCTAACCTATCTTCCTTTTTCCCTTCCTCTTAATCTTGGAAATTTAAAGTTTTAGATTTGTATAAATATAAACAAGATTTATAAATTCGTTCGCCAAAGAAGTTTCACTTCTGACATGTGTACTTTGTACGCACGCATGTTTTTTTTTTTTTTATGTTTCAAATAATTATAATAATATTATTATCAGCTAATGATTGTCTGAAAAACTTATGATGATTATATTATGTAAAATTTTATAGCCTAGAATTTATAAAAGAATCATCAATAATCAGTCTTTATAATGTCTTGCTTCTGCTTCTGGGTACAAGGCTTATAATTATGAATCGATCTACTGAACAATTTTTTTTTTTCGTGTCAATAATCATATTTGACAGTTTTTTATTACCCCTCCGGTAAACAGCGTCCTTTTTATACTTCATTACTTTGAGAATACTTACTTAGGATACCCAAAACACTCTTCACTTGAAAACGTTCTTAAAAATTGTCTCTTCATTCCAATTCAATTTGTCGAAAAAAAGTATAAAATAAAAAACGAATCAAAAAAATAAAAAGTGAAAATCATTTATTGTAACAACGTAAAAATAATTTTATTTGTGTACAGCTTTATTACGAAACTCGAAAATCATGTTTGATTATTCAGCCATTATGAGTATGTTATATGTTTACGAGTTTCCTTAAACCAAGCAGTGTCAAACTATGTATGTGTGGTATTAGCAATGCTTCCTTATAAGTACTTTCCTTTTCATTGTCTTTCCAGTCATCTTTTTCCATCATTATCCAGAGATGAACCATTTTGATATGTAGATCTTGTTTTCTGAGGTGTACGCGAATGTTAGACATTGAAATAAAACTATATTTTAAACAGATTATATCACGGTTTATTTTATACCCGATGTTTTTTCTACTCTTGCAGCGGTGAAACGTCGAGAACTAAAATCAAAACTAATAATATAATAATACCGGCCTATATACCCACTGCTGGGCACAGGCCTCTTCCCATATAGAGAAGAGATGAGCATAAAAAAAATCTAAACTAACCGCGATATAATCCGCTTAAACACCATGTTGATATGTTTAAATATACCACCGCAGTGGTGTTGAATGATACTTAGTTAGATAACCATAAAAAATTGTGCATCCCCATCAAGCGGTGTGATTGGTCATTAGCCTTTTGATCAACCAATTAAAGTCGTTATCAGTTGATTTGACAACAAAGAAAATTCTTTCAAACCGAGTTTTAGGTTGCTTGTTAGAATACCTAAGGAATGCTGTCTACATGACAGGAGCATGGAGCCTTGTTCGCTAAGTCTGAGTAGTAAACGTGCTGTTACGTGTCGGGATAAGAGATGCGTTATCTCCTTCGACTTACTATACTTTTAAGTAAAAAAACTGTTATACAGGATTAATGTTTAGGGAGTGCGTATATTCAACGAGGTAATCAGGTACATAAAACTGAACAACTTTCCCCAAGGAATATAGGTCAAAATCATAAAATGGAAAATTAACTTTTCTTACAAA
This sequence comes from Plusia festucae, assembly GCA_950381575.1. NCBI lineage: Eukaryota > Metazoa > Arthropoda > Insecta > Lepidoptera > Noctuidae > Plusia > Plusia festucae. Next base: position 3,759,593 of record OX494453.1, on the reverse strand, counting down.
GTGACAGGTCACGTGACTTATGTTTGTATGAAAAGATGATTTTCAATTTTAAGATTTCGACCTATGTTTATTGGGAAAAGTTAAGTAAGTAGTTAGTAATTACCTCGTTGAATAAACGTACACCATAAAAAATAATCCTGTATACTAACACTAACTGGCGACACTCAGAACATAAAAAAGATTTGGCGACTCGGAATTATTGAACTAATTTCTGAGTCGTGCCACGTTATGTGTTGTTTGGAATCAGAGAATAACCCCCCTGGTGTAGTGGAAGATGGTCTCGTTTCCTTGAACTTGGTAGTCGCGTGTTCGCCCCTTGGCACCGTGCCTGGCCGTGAGCCGTCCGCATTGATCGACGAAAGTTAAAACGTTTTGGCTGTAGAATTCACGGACAAGGAAAGTCTTTCTAGAAATTTGTATAGATGTATATCTATCTTAAGTTAATTTGCGTTTCTATTCAGGGGTAAGTTCCTACGATTATCAACAAAATAAAAAGTATAACATACCTTATTCTGGTCCATTTTGTCGTAACTTATTTTATTTTTTGGATTTTGGACTAACACAATTTCTGTAGGGTTATTGGCTATCTCTAGATGACAACCCAAGCGATTTTCACTGGATATAAATAACGGTAAAAAAACAAATCCAATTAATATTGGCTAACGTTGGTGACCGACTACGTTTTAGTAGATCTAGGAAGAAAGAAGAAAGAAAGAAAAAGTATTTACTGCCCCACAGTAGAGACGCACAAATGAAAATATAAGAGAAACAACAAAAATAAAGAATTAAAATCATGAAATAAAACTATAACAATAAAAAAAAACAAATTGGTCATCAACGTTAGACAAGACGAAATTTGTTATTGCGCCGTTTTTTTTGGTTAGCAATTATTGCATTTGTTGACAACCGCTCTACCCCAATAAGTCAAAGAGTAGCTCCGGTCCGCCGGTGGCCCGTGTTGCTCTATGCAATCTATGCAATAAGTCTACAGGTTGGGCTTAAAAAACTTAAAATTAACATCATGTAAACTGTCTTTTAAATTTCGTGTTTCAAATCACTATACTTGACGCTGTTGTTTACATTTTTCTTCAATAATCATTCAACGATTGGACAAACGATAACTTACTGGGGGGTTATTCTCTAAGTGCAAACTAAACATAACGTGGCATAATGCAGATTACAGTTCAACAACCCGGTCGCCAAATCTTTTTTGTGTTCTGAGAGTCCGGGTAGTGTTACTATAATTATACAACATGTAACAAACCCCCTGTCCGATCTAATAAATGCGTAAACGTGGTACCTTTCATGAACCGTCTTTTAGAGGAGTCTTTTTTGACCCAAAGCTGTAGGTAGTAAGTACATGAACTTTGAGGAGCGGTTAGTGTTGCTGTTGCCTTGGATCAGTTTTTATTTTGATTTAATAATTTTCACTGGGGAAAAATAATAATCTCCAATCCATTTAATGGCTACGTATAAGTATGTGTTCGCAGTACGATACCGAATAATACTCTCAGGGATCGGACAGGGTTTTTGTTACACGCTGTATATTTTAAACCATTTGACAAATTTATTACTTAAAAATATAGTAAGTCGAAAAAGTCGCCTCTCTTAACCCGACACGTAACAGCACGTTAACTGTTTTAACTTAGTGAATAAGGCCCCTGGATTTTATGATCAACGCGAGGTAATAAACACTTGATATGCGTTTACTATTTTTCTTTTGGTACCTACTTGTGTAGTGTCGTGTAGTGTAACGCTAGTGATATGTATGTATAAGTGTGCAAAAATCCTATATAAACAGTACTGAGTCAAAACCTAATTACAATTTGACGACCTCCGTGGTCGAGTGGCGAACTCACCGGTTTTCAAAGTGTCGCCAGCTCTGAGGTTCGATCCCCGGACGGGTCAAGGTAGAAAAACACTTGTCTACTTTGTCTCTGATTCCATAACACAAGTGCTTTAGCTACTTACTTTAGAGTAGGAGCAATGTATGTGATGTTGTCCACATTTATTTATTTATTTAATATGATTTGAGCATATCCTTTGATGAATAAGCCAGTCATTACGGTTTTTAAGTTGTGGTGGCTTAGCGGTTCAATGACCGGATTCGTATGCATATGTTTGGAGGTTCAAACCCAGGCTAGTGCTAATGTGACATTTACAAAGTTATAATAATTATGTTCGTTCTTAATTATTCAAAGACACCATTGACAAACGGTGAAGGAAAACATCGTGAATAAATCTGGATGCCGAAAATTGGAATCTGAAATCACCAACCCGCAATGAGCTAGCGTGATGATCAATGCTCACCTTCTCTATAATTATGTTGTAATTATTTTTTAATAATCAAATTCAAAGGATGAAATTTATTCAATGTTAATTAAACATAAAATAATATTCAACATCGGAATATGAAACTAAACTAACTGCTTGATAATCTACTCTGCTTGACGTTAAAGGAAAATATAGTTTAACTTGAACTTAATGGTTTGAAATTGTCGACACGCTATGCTGCTCGCATGGGAAAGGCCTTTAACCTACCATGAGACACTTACAGACTAGTATTAAGAAATGAACACAGATTTACATAGGAAAATATTTGAGACAGAACAGTGTTTTGTTTTTTACAAACAGAAAAAAATGTAAATAAAAAAAAAAATCATTACATAATTAAAAATTCTGAAAAGTTAAGTTCATGGTTTTCAATATTGCTCTCGTTGTAATATACGAAATATTTTTACAGACCACGGTTCGTTCGATGATCCTATAGCATATTTTTTTGCTATAGTACCGGCCTGAAAAATGTCCCACTGCTGGGCAAGCCTCTTCCCATATAAAGAAGTATTGTTTTGCTAACTGTACTTTTAAGTCAGGTTAATACTTTATGAGAGCATAACAAGTACAGTATACTCGAATAATTACGAAAATCTGTCTTGAATTCAAGGTTCTCAAATGGTCGCAATGCAAGTTCATTGCAATATTCCAAATATTTTCGCGGACCATGGTTCTTTCGATGAACCAGTTGCATATTCTAAAATAGTCCATACTGATGTTTCTGTATTGTATAAATGTGTAATCTATACAGATATACATATAGTATAGAACAGTCATCAATACACGATGCCGGTAGACTGACGTGGAAGTGATTTAGGTGCCAAATTCAGTGAGTACTCCGTCTACAATATTTGTATACTGTACACATATTAAATTATCTAAACATCTTTAGTACACAAGTACAGGCAGGTGTAGAGTAATACATAGTACCTATAAATAGAGTAGACATAGGCGGAGATAGAGTCTTCAATTTAAGAGTTGCAATCATAGACTAACGCAAGGAGTGTCAATAGTAAATAAAAATTATCTCACTTGAAATATAAGTACAACGTTTTTGATTTCAGAATGATTTCTATAGATATGAACTTTAAAAAACAACAAAAACTTCAATGAACTTGGCTATTCTGTAGTATGACTTGATTCTAAGACTCAGACTGTTATTGAAACAATTTTCACATTACTCAGTAGGATTTCACAGAAAATAGACCATAAACAATACCGAGAGCAAATATTAATGCATTCATTTGGATTGTTTCTAAACATTTCTTCATAAAGACACGTACGTATGTTTCAATACCACCAGATAGTAAATTATCGCGTAGGACCCGGACTTCGATTCTGGAAATCGAATTTCAAAATCTTAATTAACAGTACTTACCATTAACGTAAACCGCTTGTGCGTTTGCTAGGTACCATTCATTATCTTGGATTATAATGCGACCTGGAAAATATTAACCAAAATCGTGCGCTTGACAGTTGCAACCACCAGAATAACATACCTATTAATAAATTTATATAATGGCACCAAGGATTCGTATAGTGGGTGTATGAAGTGTTTCCTACTCACAATTGCTCCAAGAGTTCTATGAAATGATAAACCACTGACACACAAGTATTTCTTTAAATTAGCATTTATAGTTATAAATAGATGGACAAATGACCATCGCTCTACCGATTAAACTGATGAAGACAGCACTATCTTAGGAGATCAAGATTAATGTATGTATGTTAATTGATTGTTAAGTTCAGACAGGCGATTGCTCTCAAAATATAGACACTTTATTGATAAGAGTATTTCTTTTAACACAGTTGAAAAAGAAGAATCAGAATACAGTAATAAACAAAAGAAAGCCGATATCTGTTTTCTTTTGTTAATAACATCGCTGAAATGGCGACAGCGGTATGGTATGTACGACATTCTCATAACAATCACATCGTGTTTGTCAATAAATACCTACCAGCTCAAGTAATCATTAGCTATTAAAAAATTAATCGATATGATGTTAATCGATTTCTAGTTTATTAGTTGTTTTCAGTTACGCAACTTAATTCTACCTTTACACTGGTCGATACGACTGAAGTATGAACGCGAGTATCCTAGTATAAACAGAATTTAATTTGGGACACACAGACATTGTAAGACAATGAAAATGTCGTAGTGTGGACAGTCCAGAATTTCGTGATGAAGTAATGTAAGACAACACGATGAATTTATTCGTACCAGTTTCCGTATGGAATTTCCTGATACCTATTTATGTGGGTAAAACGCCTATGACCAGTTCTAAGCCGTTAAGATTCACAAGTTAAAGGGATACCTACGTTAAAATGACTAATGTTGTTACTTATATTATTTGAAGTAATCGTTTCGCCTGCTATATTTCAACGGGATTTAAATGAGGTAATGAATATCCGGTTTGTGAAGAAGGTCCAGTTATGAAGACAAAATAAATGATTTCGTTCAAATAAATCTTTCAGACAAATAAATTCTATCATGTGTGGATTTCTGAGGTTCACGCAAATGTTAGACATTTAAATAAAACTACGTTTATAATATAATCAATATAGTCATCAATCATTATAGTCTGCCCGTGATCATGACACATGCAAAGGGTCAAAACTTCGGGAACTAAAATTAAAATTAACAGTGATAGAATCCGTTTAAAAGTAATTCCGTGGTTCGAAGACTGATCATCGAATTTCTGTGATGGTCCTATTTGCTGAAATTATAAAGAGTAGCCAGCCACAGTTCATAATTGACGTGTTATGATTACTCATTAGGTCCTTAAAACTCAACTTTAAGTTTAATTAAGTAATAATTGAGGAACTGCTATAAAGTTGGGCAGTTCTTTAAACCACCCAAACTGAATAAAACCCTGAAACAAACCCATGTTATTTTTAGTATTAACGTATGTCAACACTGAAGGTATTATAATTGATCATGATTATTAAGTTTGGATAGCAGCCAACACAGTGGATGCCATAATCAGTATAAATAATAAAATAAGTGAAAGCTGCCGTAGGTCAGGAAAAAGTATGGGAAGCGTATAAGCCGGCGCCTAATAATACATAGCCAAAAAATATTTGCATCGTAGCACCATAGGGTAGTGCTATATATTAAGAGAGGACCTGCCCCTGTAGACAAGTTACATTTCTACATTATTGTTTAATGAGATCATGCAATATTTCAGTACATTTTGCTATATTAATTTGACTTGTCCACTATTAATAATCTTGTCTAGAGCATGTCTCTTACTTTGCATGCTATTGCATCTACCAGCAATCAATCCTCACTCCTGATAATTTGTTAATTTCACTCAATCACTTTGTATCCATTTACTGGTGTTAACGCAGGTTGGAACGTGTCCCAAGCCGTTTGTACTCGTCACATCCCGTTACGTTGACTTATCGAGATCGCCTCCATTTCTATTTTTAGAACGATTTACTTAATACTTAGTCGCGAGCTTTCGATGCAGACCAAGATATGGAGCTGAAGTTATGATGGTCATTCTGTTTAAGTTATTGTGACCAGTGAGTGCTGGTCCTAATCATTCATTGTTATCTTTGCTATGCCTATCCTTAAGTTGATCGTTGGCTACTGCAGTGAATAGTTGGACTTTCTTCATCTGATTTTTATTAACTTAATATGTAAGTTGGTTACATATGGTTTAGTTATTGATACCATAATCAAAAAATATGGCTGAGGATCATTGACTTACCTTCTGCAATGATCAAAACGATTGTTTTTTACTTTATCTTCGCACAATGCCCTTTATTCTCCATCATTAGTTAGCAGGTCTGGTCAATGAAGTAAAACAAAAGGAACAAAAAGATTTTTCGAAACAAATTACTTTGAAATCTGTTTTTTTTTCAATTCAACTTTATCCAAATTAACGTAACTAACCAAGACAATGAAAAAATTAAGAATATGTTTAAAAAATACATCGTCTTATACAAAACCAGTTAATCAATTGATGGTAATAACCGCGTCCTTTGTGTCGATCTTGTAGTAACTTACAACATTATAGGTATATTTAACGCACTATACTTATGTGAACAATTAAAGCCATCCTATTTTTTAACCTTTTAGGTGTCCCACTGCTGGGCAAAGGTCTCACCCCAACCTGTTCCAACCCTCAACCAGGCGCTTCGGTCTTGAGCCGCTTCCTACCAATCCGGCAAAAAGCGATTGATATCATTTCGCCACCGTCTTTTTGACCTACTCTGTTTACGAGCTCCAGTTCCAGGTACCCATTCGATTGAATTCTGGCCTATCCGTTATATAGCTCAGAACTGACATACGAGTTATGTTGCTTTACATCATGGGTATCGCTATATGAAGATAATTCACCCAGCCAAGGGCCGATCTCAACAACCATTGATTGATGATGATCTTAACCTATACTGGGCTAAACTATTCTCGAAATGGATAGTGATAGATAAGGATAGTCATATTAATTAACTTTTAGGTCCTCATTAGCCGAAACGGCATTAAGGGCTTATCTTAAGGCTGAGAATTTCAAATCTCCCTATCGAGTGTAAAAAGTATGTCAAAGAACTGAATCGTAAAATCCATTTCGGGACTGTCGGCCCTGATCAATTAACACATAATTTAAAAAAATCCCGATTGTCTTTCATTAAACACATCATCAGGTACGAAGAATGTAGGTATGCTTTGAATACCCCTTTGTTTCAAATTGTACCTGAAACACAGTAGAGACACGCTTGTTTACTGATTCAGAGAATGTATCAGAATGTTTTCTGATACATTCTTTGAATCAGTAGATCAAGTTTAAAAACAAATGATAATTTCGATGAATTGTGCCTTCACTCGAAAGTCAACTTTGAAATTGTTATAATGAGCACATTTACATATGGAATGCTTAATGTAAATAATGGTGATTTTCACTTGATACAGTTGTTATTAAATCAGTATTTGATGACAACATCCACAAGTGTTATTTTTCATTTGATATGTAATATAATCGTATGACGTGGATATCCTATCGAAGTTTGTGACGTCTTACTTGATCAATATAATTCAACATACAAATTAAAGACAGCGAGTCTGAACCGCGTACGTAATAAAAGGTATAAACACCTATTTTTCCGACGTTTCGGCCAACTTGCAAAGGCCGTGGTCTCGGGTAGACAAAATATTTATAAAGTTCCTTATGTTTAGAGATTGAAGTGACTGTGCAGTGTGTAATGGTTTATGCCAATATTAAACCCCAAAGTCATGTCCTCAAAACTCTACGGTTTATACATTCATTCCATCATAAACCCCAAAGCGACTTAAGGTATTATAATTAGTAAAAGTAAAAATATTTTTATACTTAGGTAAACCCAAGAACAGTTTTTTGGTAGAGTCAACAGCGAAATTGCAGGATGCATTAATAAAACAAACATATTTCAGGGACCTACAAGAACCATAATGTATTATAATAATTGTGTTCTTTTGACCCTACTTCTCATTTTTTGGGTTCGAGGGGAAAAAATTAAAGGATTTATAATCCGTCTCAGAGTATTGGGGTAGAAGTAGAATCATTTTTGGGTAAGTGAAATAAGCCAGTGTAATATGCATGAATATTTTTATTTAACTGTTATCAGGAAAGCAATTTGAAAAATACAAAAATTTTATATTTTTTGCACTGTATTCTTACAGTGCGTAAAAAGTGCAATATTTTTCGATTTTTTTTCGATTTCGACTTTCGATTAGTGATTTATTCCGTTCTAATACCAATAACTAATACCACTGGTATTTGTTTCAACAATATTTATTTTCTATTCCGAACGGATACCAATCTTTAAATAATTAAATTTAATGTGCGAACGAATACCAACAACTTGAATTTGGTACAGTCAGCTCAGTCAAACCTAATCAAATTATTGTTATAATAATATATGATTCTAAAACTTTCCAAATTCACGACATTCCAATATTTTTACAAACACAAAGATAGTTTATGCCACAGAACAGAGAAAAACAGGTTTATGTGAATCATCTTGCAATTTTTTTTTACCTGCGTGAAATTTCTGAGATATTTTGTAATTTTAGATTGTAAGTAAATTGTTCTTGTTTTGTTTTTTTTGCAACAAAGATAAGTATTATGCACATGCACTAGGAGGAACTAAAATTATAATAATCTTGATTATTAGACATATTTTATTTTTGAGCTAGACGTTTGTTAATATTTTTTATTTTTTACAAACGTCTAAAAGTTAATATTATTTTTTGGATTAAGATACTTTTTTTTTTTAATTAAAAGTCTTACAATTTCATACAAAGCATTTTCACTGACTGTACCTTATATCCTTAAACTTGTTTTGGTATTCGTTTAAACAATGGTACCCGTTCGGAATAGAAAATAAATATGAATTGAAACAAATACCAGTGGTATTAGTTGTTGGTATTAGAACGGAATAAATCCGATTAGTTTGATGTAGGTAGGTTTCTGGCATCTAATATCGGCAAACATTCTTATTTGGGTAGTAGCTTTTGATATCTCTATTAAAGACATGCGTGGCTACGTGTCATTATAAAGTGTTTGGCTGAGAGATCACTACAAATTGTAAGTGCATCTTGAATGTTGAATGCACTTCAGTCGATATTTTCCTCAAACTACTTATCAAACAAAATATTTCTGTGTATTGTGTTCCAATTTACGTAACAATTAAATGGCCAGTAAGGTAAAACCCAGCATTTGTTCTCATTATTTGACGACCTCCGTGGACGAGTGGCGTATACACCGGTTTTCAAGGTTTCGCCAGCTCTGAGGTCCCGGGTTCGATCCCCGGACGGGTCAATGTAGAAAATAACAAACTTCTACATTGTATCGGGTCTGGGTGTTTGTGGTACCTTCGTTGTCTCTGATTCTATAACACAAGTGCTTTAGCTACTTAAATAATAAGCCCTCTTTAGAGATATAGCTTTTATTCTGTTACATGTTGTTTAAATGAGTAGGGTGAGACACAACTTGTCATTCACATATTAAAAAAGTAAATCTTTTTTTTCTTTGGTTTACGCGAATGTTAATTGAAACAAAACTACTTTTAAACTATGCTAACGCGGTTTATTTTGATATTATTAAATTAGAAATCTTTTTTGTATATTATAGACCGTTTTTATTCATAAGGCGGGATTGTAATGACATGTGATAAAAATAAAAGGTAAATACTTAATACAGGATTAATTTGGAAGGAGTGTAGTTACTCAACGAGGTAATCCGGTGCATAAAACTGAACAACTTTTCCCAAGAAACATAGGTTAATCTTTTCTTACAAAATAATATAAGTCACGTGACCTGTCACTTTGTATGAAAAGCTAATTTTATATTTTAAAATTTCGATCCATTTCTATTGATTAGGCGAGATTGTTCTGGGATGAAAATAAAAGATCAGGGACTAAATATATCGGCAATAGCGACATAGAACTAAATGTACATCTATTTATAGAGCATGCAGGTACATGTATTGTGTACCTATTGTGCAATGGGCCTACGTATCTGTTAGAATAACGTCAACAATCTACTCTGGATTGAATCATTAATTATAAATTATTCAATCCAGAGCTGATTGTTGACGATTAGACAAACTAATAGGCACCTACTACGTATAGTTGATGAATTAGAAAAAAAATATTTTCTTTTGATAATGACTTGTCGATATCTTCTGCTAGAAATACAACTTAGCTTTATTATTATTCAGAGATAATAATTATTTATAAAACAATGGATTTTGTACCTTTAATGATTTCAATGAATAGTATTAACGGTGGTCACGGTTACACGGACTGAGAAAAATACTGCAAATACCAAAAATAATTTCAATCCTGCCTAGCTTTGTTTGGGTCGGCTTCCAGTCTTACCGGATTTAGCTGAATACCGTATCATACATAAAGCGACTGCCTATATGTCCTCCACAACCCATTTTACTGAGTATCCCATAGTAAGACTGGTTGTCTGAATTGTAATTACTTAACGAATGTCAACAATCACTCTATGACAGTCGGGTTCAACGTCCTAAACTATTAAATTTCTTTTGTTAATAAATAAAGTACTTATAATGTAATAATTTAATCAAGAGATTCAGACCGGATTTTCTATATCGTGCATAGTACAGATGTATTCAATAAACACACTACACTCTTTCATGAAGAGGATATAAGCAATTATCTTAATTACCATTAGAATGCCATTCAAGGTACTGAAGGCAACATATTGTTAATTATAACACTGTAGTTGTCACTAACTTCCTCATATTGGCAAATGCTCAGTTTAAAATACTTCACAAAGCAAATTTTTTTTTTTTGAAGTAACCACGACACGCGTGTCTTGGTTGGCCTACCTGTTCAATGAACGGAATTTTCATGCACAAGGTTCCAGGTTCAAACACACTACAGGAAAGTACCAATGTGACTTTTTCAAAGATACAATTGTGCACTTTCTTAATTATAGTCATTGACGGTGAAGAAAAACATCGTAAGGAAAGCTGGATTCCAAAAATTTTAATTTGAATAACTAAACAGTGAGCCAGCGCTGCAGTGGGACATTTATAGGCCGGTATTATTATTATTTTATATTCGAGTCTCGTTATTTCTTTGTTGATTTTTGTATGTACAACTTAACAACAACATTTTAATAGTTAATTATTCGAACAAAAAAATAAATATTTTATGGAGATCATTGCAAGATTATCTTAGATGATAATTAAAATGATTAGCACGATAATAAATGCGACTTTCAAGATAAAATGACTGGCTGAAAATTTGCATTAAAACAAGACATTTTTGTTTTTATATTCAAGATTAAATTAATTATTAAAACAAGCTATAGTCAACACTTGTACCTTTGAATCGAACGTCCTTCATAGTCTATTGTAAAGAACAAATAATGCTACAAATAAATACAGTGTCCTGTTTTTGATACACAAAAAAATTTTTGACCCAGAACTTTTATTTTTTATATTAATGTCGTCTTATTTAAGAGGTACAGCAAAAAGTTAAAACTACATGTTTGTAATTAAATATAAAAATATATATATATTATTTTATATTTATATAGTTTCGACAGTCTTAGAAACCGGAGCATAGTGATTGAGGCTTTCAACGAATGAAAATTAGTCCCTTTAGACTTGTTATCACCTGATCATTGCAAAGGAATCTTTCGCCTTACCATGCGACATTCAGGAGGTTGATATTATTTACACGTCATTGCTCTAGAAACAGCTGATTAGCATTCATATAATCTGCTTCCTAATTTACATGTGTGATTGAGTGCGCATGAGTGACGATTATGAATAATTTACACCTATTAAATATGATTTGTGAAGGTTGTTTGTACTGAATTTATTTTCTAACACCTAGATAGGTGCTTAGCTGATGGCGGAGGTCGTGGGTTCGATTCCCACCCAGGACCAATTTTTGTGTGATGAGCACGATTATAGGTTCTGGGTCCAGGTGTAATTTATCTACCTATGGTCTAGCTGATGCCCGCGGTTTCATTCGTGGATTTCGCGATGTTTGCAAGCCAATGTTTAAAACAACTTGAAAAATTCTTTCTCGAGGACCACTCTATCCATTTATGAAAACAGCATGAAAATCGATGCAGTTTTCGCGAGTTTATCTGTCTATACAGGCTTTGCCTAGTTTGGGATCAGATGGCTTTGTGTGAGATATCCCATGATATGTTAAAGCAATGCTGAAAGTTGTTTACGTTAAATATTACTCATTATATATTGTTTTACGATACGGAAATGAATAATTTTAAACGGCTGAAGCAATTTGAGTCGTTGCTCATATACATATTTTGAATGGACAGTTTTGCTTTTCTTGTGTGAAACAATATATGCCATTATTAACATCACGACTGTTTTACGGAAATGCGTACTCTATTGTTAGAAGTTGTTATTGTTGCTAAGTGATGATTTTGTATGAAGGACGTATTTAAGAGTGACAGGACTTCAAAGACCATTGATATACAATGAACAAAAATATCTTGAGAAAACCAGGATTCCAAAAAATACTCAATTTCCAACCCGTAATGAGTGTGATGATCAATGCTCTTTCCTTCCCTACATGAGAATAGGCTTGTGTCCAGCAGTGGGACATTTATAGGCCGGTTTTCAAGAGTAGGACAGCATTTCAGTTTATTAGTACTGATTTTTTTGAAACGATTACTAGCACATTACTAGTATTCTTGTTAAACCCTCGTCCTAAGCTAACATGCTTTTTTACGAGGGGATTCACGTCAGTAGTGTTATAGGTGGGATTCGAACCTACAACCACATGATTGCAAGTCCGACGCCGTAGCCATTAGGCTAGTCTGATCTTCCCCATTTCCCCAGATTATGATGTTATCGAGGAAAAAAAACATAAAAAGTCCATTGATAAACACATTTTGTTATCTTCATTACGAGATATTTCACCTCATAAATAATACATAATAAAATGCATAATAATTAATAATTTAAATGTCTAATGAGTCATTGCAATCGTTTCCAACAAAAAGGGTTTTATAATTATCACAATCATCGGGTATTTTCTCATTTGGAGATGATGCCCAAAAAAAGGTCATTTATCTTTATGCATTCAGACAGTATGGTAACAAATTAGTCGATTGACCCTGTCTTAGTCAATTGATATTGTATTTATTTTTAATTAAAAGCTTACCTGGATGTAACACCGCGCAATTCACAATATGAATCCATTCATCTGTTTTTTTAGATTATTAACTCTGCGTTTTGCGCCCACCGTGGACGTCGTGTTCGCGTCAAAATGTAGCCAATGTCATTTCTTTGGAACCATACTCCAAAGTTCCATGGAAATCAGTTCAGCAGTTTCCGCGTAAAAGCGTAACAGACAGTCAAATTGGCATTTATACTATACCTATTTTATTTTCAGCTCTTTTTTAGTTATATAAGTTATCATTGCGCCTGATGCATAGTTCATGTCAATGCGTTCGTATCATTACAGTAGTATTACAACCTATTATTAACTCAGATGGTATAATCTCATTCTAAAGGGCGCTAATTATCACACTTATAACGACACGATGACAGTTGGATCGCCATCATTACTGGCGACTTATTATTATTTGAATTAAGAATGTTTGCTCAGACGTTACAGGTTCCATTGAAAAAGAAAAACTGTTTTTTTTCGTAAAGTTTAAATATTTGAGTTTGTATATGTTGCGTAAAATATTATTTATTTGTTGTTTCTGGTTGGTAATGCGTTTAAATATTAATTTGTAGCGCTTTTATTTACATTTATTTCTTTGTGTGAGAATACCGAAGTGATTTGGCCAACTCTATGAAAAAAATACGAACTGAATCATGGTTACCCCGGTTTATAGGAAACAACACAAGTAGATATTATACGGCCTTATTTATAGTATACATTAAAACCGATATACTTTTCAAATATTTTCATGTAAACCTAGCCTATTTCAAAAACACGTATTTAGAAGTAAATTTATGGTTGTTTGTTATCTTATTGAGACACACATAATAGCCACTACAATTTTTCATGTAATTTAAATAATATGCTACTCAATCTCAAGCTGTCCACTTGTAAGTACCAGGAGAGCATAACCACAGAAGAGGGAGAGAGATATTTCTATTGCCGATAAATCTCTTTATGATCACACAACCTTATATTATATAGATAATCCTTCTTGACGGCCCTGTTGTTCTAGTGGTTAGTGACCCAGACTACTAAGCCGGAGGTCGTGGGTTCGATTCCAACCCAGGACAAATTTTTGGGTCACTTTTTGTGATGACCACGATCTTTTTTTTCTTTTTTTTTTTCTTTTTTTTAAAAAAAAAAACGACGCCCGCACTAAGGAATTTAATCCTTGTGTCGCGGGGGTTTCACAAACATTCAAATCACATGCACAAAGAACACCCAGACTTAGAACAAGCATTTGTGGATCGATCACACAAATGCTTGTCTCATGCGGGGATCGAACCCGCAGCACGTCGCGCACAGTGGTAATTAGCGTGGTGACCTATACCACTCGGCTATCCGCGCAGTCATCATCATTTGTTTTGTGTCTGGGTGTAATCGATCTATAACATGTATGTATTTATCAGTTGTGTTATGTTTATCAGTTGTCTGGTTGCCATAGTTCAGTCTCTGCCTAGTTTGAGACCAGATCGCCGTGAGTGAGTTGTCCCAAAACGTTATTATTATTATAATTATATTGTTATTCTTGATTCCAGAACCATGAACTCCGGGTGGCTAGCATGGGAATGCATAGTGTTCGGTATCTTCGTGTGCGCTTCATCATGCGCCCCGCTCTGGCGAAGACGACGGGACGCGAGCGCGGGCGGCAGCGCCAAGCAAGCGTACATCTTTGCGGGTGGTGGCGTATCCACGCTAGCCATGATTTTGTCAGTTGCTAGGGGCACGCTTGGAGTTAGATCGTTTTTGGGTAAGTGTTTTATTCATTTGTTAAGTTTCTGTGAGCATTAAACATATGTATAGTATCTATAATCTATACATATAATAAAATCGTAAAATACCAGGGCTTCATTTTGTTTGTCTGTGCGTTTGTGCACGCTAATCTCAGAATCGAATTCAGCTATTTGAATGCGCGTTTCACTGACATAATGTGGCAAGCTTCTCATAACATTTAATAGTTGTTTAATTTTATACCCGGAGCTCCACGAGGACGGAGTTGCTGGCACAGCTATAATATCGGCCTATAAACCTCCCACTACTGGGCACAGGCCTCTTCCCATGTAAAGAAGAAATGAGCATTGATCCCCACGCTTGCTCATTGCGGGTTGGCGATTTCAGATTCCAATTTGCGGAATCCAGGTTTCCTCACGTTGTTTTCCTTCACCGTTTGTCAATGATGTCTTAGAATGATTAAGAAAGTATTTACATATAACTTTGAAAAAGTCACAGTTGCAGTTTCGGACTTTTTCGGTTGCAGGTTCGAACCCAGGCAAGCCTGGGTTCGAACCTGCAACCATGTGCATGCGAATCCAATCTTTGAACCGCCAGGCCACCACGACTCTACAGCTAGTTGGCACAGCTAGTTATGTATATAATCGCTTACAAGAGGACATACGGACTAACGTGGGCGCATCGTGTGCCGCAGTAGAGCAGCGCTTTAATAGCCTCTGCACCCACAAACACGCTACGCATGAAACAAACAATCAGAAACACGAACCAATTTACATTAGAAAAATTAACATGGACGTTAATTTTTCTTAATTTTTTTTATGTATCGGGGAAATTTTTTTTTTCTTTCCTAAAATCCTTTTTGCAGATAATATCAAACACAAAAAAACAAGAATTAGCGAAATTGGTCCAGGCGTTCACACGTAATGCCGTGACCAAGGGAAATAGGGATTCATTTTCATATACATTAAGTAAATAGATTATTATATACATTATGTACCTATACAAGACTATTAGTCGTGACATAGTGGCGCTAAAAATGTTTATTTGAGCTAGACAAGCCCATTTGTTTAGACATAAAATTTAAATATTTACTTATTAGATACTTAATTTCGATAATCAGTGAATCTTTTTACATTTTATGCTTATTAACATATTTTTTTGTGTTTTACATATTACACATTTATATGTGTATTTATATTTACGAATCACAACATCTCTTCTGCCTCTTGTGCCTAGCCTTTTCCCAAGCTATGTTGGGGTCGGCCTCCAGTCTTACCGGATTTAGCTGAATACCGTATTTTACATAGAGCGACTGCCTATCTGACCTCCACAACCTATTGCTAGGTAATACAGTATTCCATAGTAAGACTGGTTGTCAGAATTGTAATGACTTTCCGAGGCACGGAGGGGTCTCAATATGTTTACAAATGGTCACCCATTCACGGACCAACCGCGGCGAGCGCGGCTTAACCTTTATTATCGGTCAAACCGTACGGCTTACACTTAGCCACGAGCCCCTCCGACAAATAACAACATAATTAAAGTGAGTTACTAATATTTAGATAACTCGTTATATTGGTTACTATCGATTTTTTTGTTGTTTTATGCGTGACGCGAATAAATGGTTTTTCCTTTTTTTTTTCTCTCTATAATGGGATAAGGTAGCGGTAGCCTAGCTAGTGCTTCGGACTTGCGATCATGTGGTTGCCGGCTCGAATCCCACCCATTGCACTACCGACGTGAACTCTCTCTTAACACAAGCATTTAGCTTAGCACGAGGGGTTAACAAGAATACTTATAACGTACGAATAACGATAACAAAAGTGATAAACAAATTTAATATCGACTAACGCATGTGACCGACTGCGTTGTAAGTAGATCTAGTTGGTCATCAACGTTAAACTAAACGAAATTTGTGCTTTCACAGTTTTTTTTTTGGTAAGCAATTATTTATTTTGTGCTTTAGCCAATTAGCCGAAAGATCATATTATAATTCTGCACTGCGACTGCACGGATAGCCGAGTGGTATAGGTCACCACGCCAATTACCACTGTGCGCGACGTGTTGCGGGTTCGATCCCCGCATGGGACAAGTATTTGTGTGATCCACAAATGCTTGTTCCAAGTCTGGGTGTTCTTTGTGCATGTGATTTGAATGTTTGTGAAAACCTCGCGACGCAAGGATTAAATTTCTTAGTGCGGGCGTCGTTTTTTTTTAAAAAAGCAAAAAAGCAATTATTTTAGTAATGTGAAATAGGTTCTTTCTTTTTCATAACCAGTTATAAGCGTTGCTGTCTTCCATCAGCTGAGTTGGATATTGTTTAATTATGCTGTTTTATTATTTCTGTATGTTTTAAAAAACATAGCGTTTTCATTATTTCTTTTTTCCATTTGCTAAGGAAAGTGGGAACAGTTTTTCTTTAGGTTCGCAAGATAGCTTTACGTACAAGCTGTTATAAATATTTTTAAGATTTAGGTGACACATCGAAGTGGTTTCTTAGAAGGTTTACTATTGCGGTAGATTTTCCCACGATGTATCATTATTTTGACTAGAACTTCTTACTCATTTGTGATGTCAACGTCTTTGAGTCAAGTTTAATATTATCAAAATAAAGTTGTTTGATTGTAAAATGAGTGCGATGTAGGTTTTTGAATGTAATTTGATTTTAATTTTATATGCGGAGCGATTTGTTTGTCGCTATATTATGTCCATAAAAAGTGGTCCGAATTTGGAATAATGTCTTTGTAATTTTACACAAAAAACTCAAAATGCCAGTCGCAAATAATGACTTAACTAGTGTAGTAATTTCCATTGTCATTTCGAAAAGTTCAATCATACATTTTTACCGTTTTTGTTCGCTGTTTTGTAAACACGACTTTATATTATACGGTTTCCCCGGACCTGGGTCAAAAATTACGTGTAAATTTCATGTTATATGTTGATTGACATTAAAATCTATATATATAAAAATGAAACCCGTTTTCCGTTGTCATGGCATCACGCGTGAACGGCTGGACCAATTTCGTTCATTCTTTTTTTGTCGTGTTGTTTATTATCAGGAGAAGGTTCTTATGGAGAAAAAAAATAAAAAAGTTGCGCGAAAATTTAAAAAAAGTTAAAGAAAAGTTCATGACCATATTAACTTTTCTCATTTAACCTTTATAGCCTTTGACATATCTGTTACTTATTTGACATGACAACGTCTGTCTGGTCAGCTCGTATATTTATAATTTTAGATAATACGCAATATAAGTGAATTTTACCTGTTGATTCTTACTTAGGTTCAACCATGATTTTTTTACAGCTTATGAATCCATTTTTTCACCGAGTATGTTAGCCAAAGTATTTACAAAAAATACGTACAAAACACACGATAATTTCCCAAAGTAAATAATGGAACAAAACGAAAAAAAATATAGTGTCGGTCAGGTAATCGGGACTATTATAATAATGTTTTCATTAAAAGCTGACGTTTACCGTGAACACTGGACTGTGAAACACATTACAAGTATTATCTATACATATACATATATACTGTATATTATGACGTCACATAATGTGCAATTTGCTCACACAAAATGTATAATTATTCACCTACATTATAATTTACTCTTGCAATTTGTAATCGTCTGGATAATAATTGGTATTTTTATATAAAATGTTTTTATTTGTTTTATTTTTCATGATTTTTGTACTGACTTTGTATAGGTGTGAAAATAATTAAAATAACCCACTTTAGGAAACGCACTTTTTTTTTGGTATTTCTGCCATTTTAATCTAATGGCGCTCGTTCTGGCTCAATCGGTTAAAAACCAAACAACTAAATCAATTTTGATTAAATGTAGGTCATTTCAAAAGTCATCCAAAGAAAACGTAGGTACGTACGTAAAATTTCCCGGTATCGAATATAATTTTTCTTGCTGAATATACAGTCATTGAACTGCTAGTCTACACAAAAAATCGGTGACGTAGTAATTTGATAACTTTTTTTTATTGATACGATTAAAAACAAAAGAAAGAAGAAATAATTAAGAGTTAATAACGAGTTATGGGGGACGATGCTGTTTTTATACTAATTTGTATTTTAATAATATTTGCTACGTAATAAAACCTGTTGAATAAACATAAGCAGTGATAACTTAATCATTAACAAAATTTATTGAGAAATAAAAAATTAAAACTCTTTCAACGGACGAGTAAATAAATGATAATTGATTTACAATTATTTGAAACACGCGATCTTTGAGCAGATAACCTGAATTTAAAATTAACGACCGGCAAAGGATGTTTATTGTCAATGAAGCGATCGGTTTATTTATCATTTTCAATTTATTTATGATACTTTATTGTGGAATGCAAATAAATCCGGTGGATATTCTGTTTAAGTTATAAATATTATTATAGTCACAATAGTTCTGTAGTTACCGTTCTGTACTAATAGGGCCGTTCATGTCTGTTCTTTCATAGAGCAGGGGTGCATGGCCCCTGGTAGGTGCCCCATCTCATATTAGAGTAAAGTTCTCAACAAGGCCTCTTCGTGTTGGACCTGTGTCCCCATGTAAGCCTTTCAAAGGACCGGGTCTCTTCTCTTGAAGTTATCCCGTGATAAAAAAAAAATACTATAAATTTTAGAGGTCGCATAGATTTTTTTGTCGGGTTGAATAAACTTATTGGTGTAAAAAACTAGGTACATTCGAGCAGAAGTTATGTACCTAACTTGGGATTTACAATCTGGCATTAAAAATCGAAAGGTACAGTCAACAGCAAAAGTTGATGATCAAAATCAGTATTTCAATACTTATGAACGGAGTTCGCGTCAGTACATGTGGCGTCGAAGTGATTCAAAAGTATGTGAAATTATGAATTATACCAAACATTTACTACCAGTACAGTATATTCGTGACCAGTTTTGACTCCAAAAG
This sequence comes from Plusia festucae, assembly GCA_950381575.1. Classification (NCBI taxonomy): domain Eukaryota; kingdom Metazoa; phylum Arthropoda; class Insecta; order Lepidoptera; family Noctuidae; genus Plusia; species Plusia festucae. Next base: position 3,739,928 of record OX494453.1, on the reverse strand, counting down.
ATAACAACTCAATTCATCATCTACATTTGCTGTTGATTGTACCATCCTGTGGACACTTGACAGCATTTTTTTACCTGGATAAGTCGAGAGCATTGCGATGTGTTAATCGACTGTCACCTTAAACCGAATTATGGAACGGTCATTTGTTTGACAATGCATCGTATTATATGGTGTATATGGTAGTGATGTATAAAAATGAAAGAACGTACAAGTAACATCTAATAATTATCACTTGAGTTTAGATATTTGCTCAGGGCTTGGTAGTTTTGCTAAATATGTATTTTGTCGAGTGGCGTGCACACCGGTTTTCAAGGTGTCGCCAGCTCTGAGGCCCTGGGTTCGTTCCCCGGGCGGGTCAATGTAGAAAAACATTTTTCTACATTGTCTCGGGTCTGGGTGTTTGTGGTACCTTCGTTGTCTCTGATTCCATAACACTAGTGCTTTAGCTGCTTACTTTGGATTCGTACAAATGTATGTGATGTTGTCCACATTAATATTGAGGTTTTTGTAGATGCACAATAATTCAGTGAGTAAATAATTATTGTTTTCTGAATTAAAATTGTTCGTGTCCCACTTGTTCACAATTTCATGCATAATTTTCTTCAAAATTACTGACGATAATGTGTTTTTATTTTCTACTATAATATTATCTAATATTGGGTATTCATCGTTCTTTGGCGCCATTGTCATTTAAAGAGATCTAAAGCATGTGTCGGCGTGAATTGGAAACATCGGTTGCCAATTTATTCGATGTGTGACAGACTCAAAGAGTGTCGCAGCTCTACAAATAACAATATGATCCAGCATTTTGAATCTTACCGTGTAAGGAACAGATTTGAAATTGAGTTAAAAGATAGCGATTGACTTGAGAATTGGTGTATCGGATCTTCGTTTGGTGTTCCATTTTTGATTCCAAATCAAAGTGCCCTTTATTCTGTACTGTATAAGATTTGAAATACAGTGTAGATTTTACACGGAAATTTTCTAGATTTCGTTTTTCTTCATATGGGAATTGATCTTTAGATACAGGATTAGGTTTTATAGTATATTATAATTATAGTAGGTTTTATCACTTGCTGAAGTGATTAATAACCTCTTTTTGTTCAAGGTAGAATGATTTTTGAACTTATATTGGTAAAATTAGGCATATTTGTTGAAGAAGTAGCTAGTTAATTACTTATATTTAAATGATATTATTGATTAACTCATTATGTACTCTATATATTGTGTCTATAAATTTATAATTTTCTTTGCTTTTTTTTCATGTATAATGCCAACACCATTAGATTTTCAAAGGTTACATAATACTACTTAACTACGTCTAAATTGCGTTTTAGAACTTCATTTAATATTTATAGTATTACCGTGCGTACGTGATAAATAAAAACCTTTATAACTAGGGCACCGGTTATTCTTATAGCTTCAACACCGTATTTTAATTATCACGATTGATTACAAGGACAACAATTGATTACAATTTACTTTTCGAAGTTTATCTACTAATTGTTTCATTAAACCAGACACGGAAAAAAAACTTATTTCCATTATGTAGTGTAGTTCAATATAGGTAAAACAAAGAGCTAATTTTTCAAGTGTCAACGCAAACATTTAGAAGTTGTGTAACAATATGTCGAGACGTTTTTAAATTATTTTGATAACGTAACTATGTTAATTAATTACACGTTGAATGCATTGACTTCGTTCGAAAACGTTTTTGGTTTATTTCTTTACAAGACAATAGACTTCATGAATAAAATTCACTTTACTCATCAGAATAAATTACATTCGTAACTCTTTCAATGTATGATCTATGAATCTCGACGACCTTCGTGGTCGAGTAGCGTACACACCGGTTTTCTAGGTGTCGTTCTCTGAAATCCCGGGTTCGATATCCGGACGGGTCAATGTAGAAAAACCACTTTTCTACTTTGTCTCGGGTCTGGGTGTTTGTGGTACCTTCGTTGTCTCTGATTCCATAACACATTTGCTTAAGCTACTTGCATTGCATTCGGAGCAATGTGTGAATGTGATGTTGTCCACATTTATTTATTTATAAGGGGAATGACGGAATTATGAAAATCTTTCAAGTTTTTTTTTATGAAATAATTACTTCTAGCTGTCGTAATAAACTGCTCGGTGGTTGTATGATTGGAAATGACTGTTCTTGCTTCATGATCAATTCCAGGCGTTGCGTATTATATTTCTAGCGTTTTTCAAATCTCAGTTGAGCTAACCCTTTTTGTGGTTTTGTATTTTTTTTTTATTTAAAAATCTTGGACTCATTCGGGTGTTCTATTAATTATAGTAATATTGTAACTGGAACACGTGCATCCATTTTGTTTGGCTTCCTAAACCTTTACGTTGTCGTATTTGAATTCGGTGATTAACCCCAATAATAAGCCTATTTGCAAAAAAAAATATACGAGAAAAGTTTTGCTAAAATTAGACATCTTGTTATTACATATTAAAAGGAGTAGGTACTACTATCTCCTTCCATCGACATTTTTCCGTCCAAAAAATTCTCATCTAATCCATTTATCATTAATCCTAATGATATATTTCTCTGGCCACTTAAGAAGAATGGGAATTACTATAAAAACCAAAAAGAAATCACAGCAACTTTGTATTCTTAAAAAAATATTTAAAAAGAAGTTTAATAACAATGTTAATAGCATATTACTACTATTTCTCTTGTGTCTCGTGCTTGTGTAACAAGTGTGCTGACACTTCCAACATTATACACCTGTATCAAAATCTCGTTTTTTTTTCAGGTTTCCCGTCTGAACTTGTGTACTACGGGTCAGCGATGTGGGAGACGTTGTACGGTATCATCTTAGCCTTCCCATTGGTCTGCTGGATCTTCGTGCCTGTGTACTACAGGCTTCATACAAACTCCGTGTATGAGTATCTACAGGTGAGGATTTTTAGTTTTTTTATTTGAGGTATTCCACGAAGCACACCCAAACGAAGCACACCCAGACGAAGCACACCTACAGTATTCCACGAAGCCCACAAAATTTTAAAATAATGAATTTCCTATTCCACGAAGCACACCTACAAATATCACCCACATAGTATACTTTAGGTGTGCTTCGTCTGGGTGTGCTTCGTGGAATACCTCGTTTTAACGGAACAGCCGTTACTTGAGATTTTTTTATGAAGAAATTAATAATTATCTATTATGGTAACAATTTCTTTTTAATGTAAAATTATTGGATGATGAAAAAATATTGTACACGTACGTTCTCTTTCGTCTCGTAACCAGACATTTCAGAATTACACAGAAACGAAAATTCACGTGACGTCACTACTGTAAACTAACATTTTTACGTTGTTTACATTGACGTGTAAACAACGTACTACGACTTTGGCAAAACCCGGGTTTTGCCAAAGTCTGTGAAGCCTGACCGACCTTTGACCACGACTTTTTTCGCACGTTCTTGTCGTACGTGATCCACTTTTCATCACCAGTTATCAATCTCTTTAAAAACGGTTCAGTTTCGTTACATTGTATCTCAATAAAGAATCGCAAATGAGTACACGGTTCATCAGGTTTCTATCAATGAGCTCGTGTGGCACCCAAATGTCGAGCTTTTTTGTAAACCCAGTTTTTTTTTAAATGGGTCAAAACTTTTTTGTGATCAATCCCCAGTTCTTCAGCTACGTCGTAACTACGGATTTGCCGATCTTGCTCCACTTTTTCAAAAATTCCGTCAATTTTATCTGTAACAGGGCGACCAGAGCGAGGTGCATCTTTAACACCAAAATCCCCGGATTGAAAACGCTTAAACCAACTTTGTGCTACTCTTGCTGACACTGCATTAGGTCCATAAACGTCACAAATTTTTTTCGCGGCTTTCGTTTCATTTTTCCCCTTTTTGTAATAAAACTTTAAAATGTATCGAATTCCTTCATTATTCACTCATTTTGACAGAAAGAAAAACAAATTAAAAATTACGGGAAACAAATTTTTACTAATTTGTTTCTTTTTTAAATGTATTTTTTTAATGTCATCAACATCAGCCAGATAAAAATAGTACAGCCAAATATTTTTATTACAAGTATTTACATACTAAATACGAAAATACTTTTTCCCCAACCTAATATTCCATTCACATATTTTTAAATCAGGTTATAAATTAAGTGACTGGCTTTTTAAATTATTCGTTTTATGGCCCCATCCCATTTGATTCAAGGTCAGCGCACACGGAAGGTGTTTTTTTTTTCATTCTATCTTTAAAACCTGTTGGAAAATATATTTTTATTTTTAGCATGACCTTTATACTTTTTAACCTTGTGTCTATTTGGGTTGTAAAATTCCTACTAATTCATGCATCAATCGTCCAAAATCGTAATCATATTAATATTAAAACCAAACAGCAAAAAATATGTAAATTTCTATGTATCCGTTACCCATTAAAAAATTAAAATAGAAATTGACAATACCGGCCTATAAATGTCCCACTCCTGGGACATTTATAGGCCGTATACATTCCACAGAAGGAATGAGCATTGATCCCATCAAACCATAATCTAAAAGCAACTAATTTTTCCTTCCAGATGCGTTTTGGATCCCGCTGGGTACGTCGCATGGCTGCCGCGACATTCCTTCTCCGTCAAGTGCTGAACTTATCAGTAACTGTGTACACGCCGACAGTAGCTCTGCATGCTGTACTGGCTCTACCTCATTGGGCTTCGGCAGCTGCCCTCACTATTGTTGGAATAGTATTCAATTTACTTGGAGGATTGGCTGCGGCTATCAGGTACTTATTATCTATATTGAAGATTATATTATGATTGCGGTAAATAACAAATATTTTCCGACCTGGTGAAATAAAAAGTTCTCTGGAGGATTTTAGCTGGTATTTCTCTCCGCCTTCTCCAGGGCACAAGTCCATGAGGATATCTTCCGAGATTTTTTTTCGGATTTCATAGACCCCAAACTGATTAATTCTAACTTTAAGCGGCGTAGCTTAATGGCTAAGACATCGTCATTTGTTTGCCGGTTTGAAATCAACCCGTTCCACTACTGACCTGAACCCATTCACATATGCATTTAGCTTAGAACAGGGGATTAACAATTTAGTACAACACAACAATTTAGTAACAGGCTTATTACCTTTATCATATTTGTTTTTCAGTTCTTTGATAATAATTTTAAACTCAAATTGCTTACTTATGTATTAAATTGAATCTCAAATTGCAGTCAAATTATAAAGGACAGATTAATGCAGTATGTTTTTAAAATCTTTACGTTCCTAGATGTTTTTAGCAAACCATTGAATAAGGATAAACAAATCGATATTGATTAGTTTTTTGTCGAAACTGTTTTTGCTATGATTTAAAATATCTTATTACAATACCTTGTTACTACATGAAAAAATCTAATTTGTTTGATTCAAATTTTTAGTGAATACTTACTTAATTATTACCTTTAATCGTTATTTCCAAAGTAATTTATTAAAAAATTGTTTTCTTTTTTTTTACAGGGCCGATGTGATACAAACTTTGACAATGATCTTAGTGAGCGGTGCATTTATTATACAAGCAACACTCAAAGCCGGCGGTCCAGTCGACGTTATCAACGAAAATATTGAAGGTGGCAGAATGAAGTTCATGCAGTAAGTATTTACTATTATTAGTACCTAATACCATTGGCAATTATGTTATGATATGAGTCAAAACTCTACAGGCGCCGGCACCTGAACTGACGTACCAAAAAACATACGAAAATCAACTTTACACCAATCTAATAAAAACAATGTTTAAAGATCTCTTGCTTGTTCCCGTATACTCAAACCCCACTTGTTCTTAAATGTCTATCGGACACCAATTATTCTAGCTTAAAGTGGCAGATATTATGAGACCCAATGGGAATTAAATGAGTTAGTTACCTTTGGGTATTAAACGGTTAACTAATTTGGTCTAAATTTATGAGAGCAAAAAGCGGTTCATCTTACAATTAAGTATCTAAGCATTCTTACTGCTATAGGTACAAATATGAACAAAGATATTTAACACAGATAACGATTGTACATATAGGCATGTTTTATTTCTGGGCCTAGTCCAGCCTAGTACTCGAAGATAAACAAAGTAAACTTAACCTAACATGAAATATTCTAATTTCAGATTTACTGGCGATCCCACAGTCCGCGTTGACACTCTCTCAGCGATCATCGGCCAGCTCTTCATGTCAGTATCCATCTACGGCTGCCAACAGACCTTCGTCCAGCGCTACTGTTCCATGTCCAGCGAGGCTCGTGTCAGACGAACTTTGCTATCCAATGTCCCAGCTGTGGCAGTCTTATTCAGTTTATCATGGGTGGTGGGGATGGCGTTGTATGCTGTATACAAATACTGTGATCCTTTAACATCAGCCCAAATTGCGGCGCCCGATGAAGTGCTGCCGTTCTACGTTCAAGATCAGTTTGGTTTCTTACCAGGAATGCTTGGATTGTTTTTGGGAAGTCTCTTTAATGGTGCTTTAAGGTGAGTTACCTACGGACCTTTAGAGTGATTTGATTTACCATTATGCATTTCAATCTCAATTAAAATCATTCAATCTTGTTTATTAGAGTTCTGCTTGATTTATAAAGAAGTTTAAGCTCAGTTTGTACCATTATTTTTCTTTCTGTCACCATGATTGTATTTTGTCTTAATAATAAGTCCCTCAGACAGAATAATCTAAAATTTTATGTAAAAATGACTGTTGGTATTGTTACCATAAATACTGATTTTATATATTTCAGTTTCCTCGTGTCGAACGTGAACTCGTTATCTACCGTAACGTGGGAGGACTTTATATCTTTCGCTCCAGCCTTCAAAGGCATCAGCGATAAGGAGCAGCTGACTGTTATCAAGATCATTGGAGTTGTATATGGTAATTATTTATATATTATTTTTACATCATAAGATTTTTAAACCTCATCTAGTTCACTATTACTTATTAGATGTGGCCAGTCCATACTATCACTAAACTTACTCGTAACTCGAATAGGTAAAATCAAAAATTCTTATAAATACTTGATCATAATTCATCTTTATGACTGTGTTCTAAATATACCAAATCTAAGCCCAAAGGCCCAGAGCCACTCGAGACATGGAAACAAAAATTTCCTTTTCGTTCCTGTGAAATTCCAATATCACATCCTTTAAATATTTAAAACATAGATTGAGTTACTAACTTTATTTTCCAGCACTCGTCATAATGTGCCTATCACTCTGCGTTGGGATTGTCGGCGGGGTTGTGGAGGGATCCTTGTTGGTCACTTCAGCTACATCTGGAGCGTTACTTGGAGTCTTCATATTAGCAGCTTTATGTCCTATAGCCAATGGCACAGGAGCTCTGTGGGGCATGATAGCCTCGCACATTATCACAGCGTGGATGGCTATTGGAAGACTTCTGTATGTAGATAAGCAGAAGGCAATGTTGCCTTTATCGGTTGAGGTAAGTCTTATTTTTTTTTATATTTAAGAATAAAAATGACTTTCTTTTTGTTGAGAAGCGCAACGATTGTGATTGTCTAGACAAATTTTAAAATTAAAAAAACTGTACGCATTTTCATGGACTTGATCGAACAAAACTAACTCATCAACGAATTAATCTTGTACTCTTTTATGTACTTAAGGAAAACTCATAATTTTTTTTTTTAATTTCAGCAATGTTCGAATGCAACCCTCACAACGATATATCATCAGGCGAGGCCAGTAGAGGTGAATCAAACGCTGATGAAACTCGCCCCAATATTTCAGTCCATCAATAACACGCACCATATACCGGTTGAGTCTGCTACGTGAGTATTACCAAATTTTAACGTATTAGCTATCATATCAAGTAAAGATACTGAAAATAAAGCCTTTAAAAGAAGATTATGGGAGAAGACTTTGTCCAGTAAATAGACAGTAACAGTAAAAACAATCTACGATGTAACAATAATTGCCCTCTTGATTTAATCTGGTTTTATTATACTTCGTTTTAAAATAACGACTTAATGAATCAAGAACGAATGAAAATGTTGGTTTAAGTAATCTGAAATGAAAAATGTATTATGTTACAGGGTACTTGGCCTCCAAAAGTTCTACTCCATATCTTACATGTGGTACGCTGTCATCGGAACATTAGTCTGCGTAGTTCTTGGCAACATCATCGGCCTCATAACGGGAAGCGAGAAAGACGCCTTCGACGAACGTCTCCTTCACCCCTTAATCCCAAAAATTGCTAGAAAACTACCAGGACCGAAGAGATTCTACAGTACCGAGAAACCACCAGTTCCTGAGAGTAAGGAAGTGGAAAAAGAGTCTTCGGAGAAAACTGATGAGACGAATACCGAACCTAACGAAGTTGTGGAGGCAAAAGAAGTGATTTTCGCGACGACGGGCAGTCGACTGTTCGATGCGTATGACGTCAGAAGGTCCCCAACGCCATCGCTAGCGAGATCACGGTTGTGAGTTTTTAAACATATTTCAAAGGGTTTTAGTTTTAAAAGCACTTTGTGCCATTTGATGCTGTGACTGCTTAAGCAGTTGCAAATAGTTAATTATTTAAGATATGACTATGAATGTTTATCGAATGTGATAAGTATCCGTAGAGTATTGTTCTAAGTTTCCAAAAGCAAGGCTTGCTTTTAACTGATCTGAAAGGTCATCGATGCCTTATAAGTCTAGATTTTAATCAGCGTGTTAATTTTGAAGCCATTATTTAATATCTAAGTTTTTTATACCAAGAAAAATTGTATATGGATGTAATGAGTTTCGTGTTAAAGAATGTATTGATAGTATTAGATACTTTTGGCACTGTAAAAGAAACTTGAATAATTAATGTGTATTTGGAAATTATAGTAAACTAGCTGTTTCCCGCTGCTCCGCCCGCGGTCTCAATTTTTTTTATATTTGTGATGTAAGCTATCCTATCTTTCAAGTTGGATCAAACTGCACACGGTGTGCAAATTTGATTAAAAAAGTAGTTTTGGAGTTCATCCCGGACAAACATCGTGACACTGGAATTATATTATAATAGATATTGAGGTCCAAAAAAGGAAAGCAGTAAAATTGATTGAAAGAAAAATATGTCGAGTGTGATTGAGTCTGAAATGACTACAAGAATGTATTATTAAAGTAATTCGTCCAAAAATGCTCGTCATAAATTAAATAAGCAATCTTTAAAAAACTTAAACTAAGATAACAAATTTGAAAGACATGACATAACATTTGTTTTTAGTCGAAGTGTCTTTCTAAAAATTCATCAAAATAAAAATGGGAGGTTATTACGCGTGTATAAGATGTAATTATAATTTTGCAGGGCTTAGGCATTAGGCATTTAATAGTAGGAACTAGAAGAGCAAATTATTTAATATTTTAGTTTAAAAGTGATCGAACCATAAATAAGGAATATGTCGGTCCTGGTCTTTGGATCCATAAAGAATAAAAATATTTATCAAATTTATAAAATAGGTAAAAAAGGAAAATTATATGCTGTATGTTTGCATTGATATACAAAAAACCTTTTGTATATCATGCTTTGTGTATGTGTTATAAATACTTTGTGGTTTAAAACTGGAAACCGTATCATTCCAGAACAGTATAATTAATTTGTGTTTTTTTCATACATTTTCTAAATTTATTTTTATCCATTTAGAAAATGTGATTTGTCGGAGAAAAAATAAAATAAAAACCTTTGTTTTAGTTTTAATTCTACAATATTTTTTAAATGCATTTATGAATTTATAAATCAATTTTACGGGTTATTTAGCATTTACGATAAAATTGAATGCATAAATTACGAGGCGCGAAATATTCCGTAAAATTAATTTATATCATAAATGTATTGATATTAATGTTATTATACATTAGAAATAATAATTATATTTATTAACGAATTTTATCTGTGTGATAATAGTGGTTATTGAATAATTTTGTAAATATTGAATCAATAGTTTTAGTATAACGTCGAATAGTGCTAAAATAATCGCTCGGTTTTTATAGGTTAACTTGTTATTTAATTATTATATTTTTTTGTATTATTTCTCAATAGTCTCATTTAATCGTTTTTATATTAAGTACTTAAATTTATTGTTTTGTACGCGATAATTGTACAAAGTATTTTTATATGAAACGGGAATAGTAATAGGTAATTTGATTGGCATGTTAATAATTAGTTAGATTATAGACAACATTATTTGTATTTACGTACTGCACGAACAGCCGTGAGGTATGTTTAGTGCTAGGTGTGCATTATGCGCCACGTGTTCGGGTTCGATTTCCGCGTGGGACAAGCATGTGGAATTTGTTATCATTATGCTTTGTGTACTCTGGGCAATCGGGTTGCTAACTGCGGTCAGTAACTTCAACACAGCCAGCGTGTTGACTATGGTAAAGTACATCCCATGATTGCGCATCATCGCATACGACCCCCATAGACGTAGAGTAGGACGCTCCTCAGCCAGATGTACCGATGACCTGATCAAGGTAGCTGGGTAGGTCTGTTGTGGTGCAACTTGATTGAGGCCTGTACCCAGCAGTGGACCGCAATAGGCTGCGTTGTTGCGTTATGTGTTATCTAAACACACAAACACATTTTCCATAGAGCGCCGCCACCGGTCGGTAATGAAAACGTTACCTGGTTCCGGTGGTATGATTTTTGAAACACCCCGCGATACAATTAATTAGTACCCAAACACAATAGGTGTCGTTTAAAAAAAACTAGGATATTATTGGAATATTAATGTTTTAAATTAAATTCCACCTTGTGTACGTCATTCTTAGCGTGCATTAAATTATAAATAAATACCTAGATATAAAATAAATAATGTTGTCCATTAAATTCTTTAGCAAATTAACATTCAGTTTGAGTCATGGGTTAAACCGAATAAAATAAATTAATATTAGTTTTCCACATCTTTTTTTTTTTCAACACTTTCAAACAGGTGATGTATAATGGCCGTATTATTAATAAATTATGCAAATTAAGATGTTCGTCCTAGTAGAGTATGAGAACATTTTTTTTCATTCTCTTCAATAAGGTCGACTGGCAGAGAATGCCTTCTGACACCTATGTACACTGTGCATAAAGTATTAAATAAATAAATAAACAATCTATCCATTAGGTAATTTATCCGAATAATTAAGAACTTGAGATGTCTCGTGATTTTTCACAGTATTATTATATTTTTATAAAATATTGTATATCGAAAGTATTAATTATTTGTTAAAAGACTATAAAAGATGTATTGAATAAATATATCCAGGTTATGAAATATTTCATTTCTAACATCCCTAAGTATGGTAACTCCTGAATATATATGCGATCACCAAAAACCTAAACAAAGTGTTAAAATGTATACCTAATAACTTATACATTATAACACTTTATAATAACACATGTATCTCTAACAAAAGTAAATCTAAGAATTTGGCTAAAAGCGCGATTTGCACACAAGATCAGGAAAGTTAGTAGCACTATACAAAATAATAGAAGATTAAAGAAAGAAATATTTAACTAGTCTTTTCTGAGTGTTCCTGATTACATACATTCTAAATAAATTAATAGCACACAAAACGATTCCCTCCAATCACAAATCAAGCCCAAAGTACTCAATAAACGCGGCCATCAATCGCCGACAGTCGTTATGGTACAGACAACCCTTGGCAGTGATGGAACTGCCGATGACGTCACGACACGAGTTTCTTATGCAAATCCCAGGAAAAGGGACACTTGCTCCATCGTCGAATCCAATTTGCGTTTCAATGAGACGCTGTAATAGTCTCGCAGACTTATTCTGGCGTTTTGAAAACAATTCCCAGATCTTTAGGGATCCAATTTTTTTATTAAGAATTTCTTTATTGAATAGAGTGAGAAAGATGAAAATTTCTTGAATTAGAGCAAAATTTATGATTCGTAGAAGAAATTATTATTAGAAATTGTAAGTCCAAACTGTTCTAATGCAAGGTAAACCCTATCCTCCATCCATTCCTCTCGGATTTAGCCACTCATTCTGCTATGGCAGTTCGTCCCTCCGTCTCCACCTGGATCTTTCACGCGGCCTTCGGCTATTGGGAACCCGGTTTCTGTTGACTTTCAGCCTCATTTCTTATGACATGTCCCAAAAAGAATTTTTTAGTCTTATTATGGGATACCTAGTAAATTCGATTGGGAAGGTCAGACAGGCAGTCGTTCCTTTAATTATGGTATTCAGCTAAATTCTATAAGACTGAAAGTCGACCCCAACATAGCTTGGGAAAAGTCTAGGTAGATGATGTCCGAAGAAGATTAACATCGTACCAATTCGAATTCCCGGACTGTTTGATTGATAAATTGGCTGAAATTGCTAAGTTGTTAGTATTTTTTATTAAAACGCTTTCCTGATTTAAGGTTTTTCAAAACTGTTACCGTCATACAGAGTCAATTATTTTTAGAATGATATTTACTTCACTTGCTATCCACAGCTTTTCTACCTTCAACTAACAACCTAATTAAGTCTACCTAGACCGGTGTTCAGCCTACCAGCACTCTTCGATTTTCACTAATGGTATAGGCGACACCAAAAGCCTGCGATAAGCCTACCTTAATTACAGACCGATCGATGGATGTAGGGAACCATTTGGGCTTAACAGAAACTTCTGAAATTGCCTCAAATTTTGAGGATATCTTGGGGTTGTGATGGCTAGGAACATTTTTATTTGCATTCGTTTTTCTTTAAAATAACTTTGATACCATCACACGCTAATATTAAAGACTCCAATATTTCCAAGACTTTTTATTTTCATTTCGAAATGTACATTTTTGGATTCAAAGTTTGAGCTTATGAGTTTTTTTTTTAAGTTTTAAGAAACTTGATCCTTTTTTGAAAGACGTGGCCTTTCGTAATGCCTATTTGACTCTTTTGCCATGGTTTTTTCTATTTTCTACTTTTCTTGGTACTTAACCAAGCAGAAAGTAAAACATTTGGACTCAATGTTCCGAATGTCCAAAAATTGTCTTTAATTAAAATATATGTTTACTAATTCATAACCGTCATAATACCTCATGTTGAATCTTTCTGAAGTAACACTGATTTTTGTACGAGACTGTTATGCAAGGAGGCGTGAGGTTTTATAGCTCTAAATCTTTTTCCAATAACTAATGCGTTTTAGAATGGGAGGTTCATCAATATCGCTTCAACGGTTTTTGAGAGCTCGTGTGGAGATTGTGGTGACCAGAGAAATTCTGTTGTCTAACTTTGTAGCTGGGATGCTAGTTTGAATTTTCTGTTGCGTCTTGCAAAAAAGGCAGGGTTTTCTTTTCTCTTATGCCTAGCCTATTCTCAAGCTATGTTGGGGTCAGCTTCCAGTCTTGCTGGATTCACCACAATCTTTTACGTGGAGCCTCCTTCCTCCTGTCCTTTTATTACTGGGTTACAAAGTATCGCAGGCAAGACTTGTTGTTGTACTGCAACTGTAATGCCTTAACAGATTTACAAAGTATGATAGTCGGGACCAACGACTTAACAAGCTTTCCGTGGCACGGGGAAGCCGTGATATATTTGTGATTAAATCATAAAATCTCTTAAAATCTGTCTTTGTACAGGATCCTCTACATAAATCACGCTAATCACACTAATATTCTAATTACCTTGTGATTGGGTGGCAGTGTACCATTTTACGCTCAAACGGCTGGACTAATTTCGATAAAATTTGGTATGGTGGTAGCTGACACCCGAATTAACACATAAGATAGGTTCTATCCTAAAGAAAAATCTGTTATTCAATAAATTGTGGGTAACACAGCGGATATATGTGTGCCACTAATGTGGCATTAAATACATGTATGTCTTACTATGTAAGACTGATCCCAAATCCTCTGCCCCAAATAAACCACTTAATTCACCTGCTTCGAAATATTCACACGCTACAGAATAACCCTGCCGCACCCTTCCAAGATATTTAAAGCATGCAAATTGTATAATACACTTACGTATGACGGTTTTGGAAACTGTGGGATGCCTAAACGATGTTCATTAGACGCCATATTATATTCAATGATTATCTCAGGGAATTATATAGAACATTAGATCGTCGTGGTGGCCTAGCGGTTCAATGAACGGATTTGCATGCACATGGCTGCAGGTTCGAAACCAGACAAGTACCAATGTGACTTTTTTAAAGTTATATGTACTTTCTTAATCATTCTAAGACATCATTGACAAACGGTGAAGGAAAACATCGTGAGGAAACCTGGATTCCAAAAATTGGAATCTGAAAACGCCAACCCGCAATGAGCAAGCGTGGTGATCAATGCTCATTCCTTGTCTATATGGGAAGAGGCCTGTGCCCAGCAGTGGGACGTATATAGGCCGGTATTTTATATTATATATTGTTAGGAAGGAAATTCAACGTAAAAACAAACTTGTAGTATGTTGTCTAAGACATCCTTAATAGGATAGACAGATTTAGTGTGTAAAGGTTTAAAATAAGCTGCCTACTTCGTTGGGCGCCAAACATATATCCCGTTTTCACATAATCCTATTTCTAATCCGAACCAAAATAAGTGTGTGATTTTTTTTTTTAAAGGTAAGAAGTATTTTACCTCTTTATTATATTAGATATGTTTTATCGTAATTTTTTATGAGGCTGTTAGAAAAGAAAGAAAAAAAAAACACTTGGATACCGAATTGTATAACAACAAATGTTTTTATCGTAAAAAAACTTTCTTCACCTTTTATTATGATCATTATTTTTATTTTATGATAGGTATATTAGAGAAATGTAACATTATTTTTTTGAAACAAATACATAATATTTTTTTAATGAAAATAATGTTAAATTTTCTTGTTTCTGTTTATTCATTTGTCGTCAAAGATTTCTAATTATATCCGAAGAAAAACTACTACAAAGTTATGATATCTCATCGCAACGCAATAATTAATCCTTTGGTAAGTTTTAATTATTATTTTCTCAGTAACAAATATCCCTCAGAGTGGCTCTGAGTTTGTCGAAGTCGCTATGACAAAGTTTATGCTCAATTAATAACGATTGCTTTGGGATCTTCGTTTATATTTGTAGGTATCGAGAAAATAGTACGGACTTCGTCAAATATGTATTTCTATTTTAAGGATTTTGTATCCAATGAACCTTTAAATAGAATATAATAATACAAATTTATTTTTACCTGACTGCGCCGGATGGAGTGTTATGTTTTTCGAGTGTATGTATGTATATTTGTTTGTTACGGTCTGTAGCCTAAACGGCTTGATCGATTTCAGGTTGAGAGGTCTTGTTAGATTCGTCTTAATTTAGAGAGTGACTGTATTCAGGATTAATTCAAAATGATCTTTTCATACAAACATGTCACGTGACCTGTCATTTGTATGAAAAATTCATTTTCCATTTTAAGATTTCGACCTATGTTCCTTGCGGAAACCGGGGAGTGGAGCCAAACTAGTCCAAAACTAGTGTTTAATAAAACTGCAACTTGTAAAACTACTAATTACTAATATTACTATATTATTTAAAGTCTCGTAGATTGGTAGAGACATATTTGGTTGATTTAGACTTAATACCTATTATTATTCGATAGAATATTTTTTTCTTTAAATGCTTATTATCAATGTGGGTCGCACATTACTAGTATTCTTGTTAACCGGGGTACTAAGCCAAATGATTGTGTAACGAGTGGGTTTACGTCGGCAGGGCAAAGGGAGGAATTCGAACCAGCAGCGACATGATCGCAAGTTCGGCCCCTTAGCTAATAGGCTACCGTAGCCAGTTGATAGATGGTTATCTTTTTTTGTATAATATTATGCTACTTATTTATTTTGTACCTGAAAGCTACAATATCTTTTTTAATTTACATGTTTTATTTTCTGATGGTCCCATTGTTTCCTGACACTATCGGGATCAGTTTTCTGACTAATATATTTATTAGATTCCTCATTTTACTTGGTTTTGTATCAAGTTTGTGGAGCTCTGAACCAACTCATTATTTTGCATTCCCTGGGGAGTGACGCTTGTTATCTTTATTTTACTCGGAGGGACCCTTATTGGTGGACAGTAACATTTGATTATCTTAAAAGACTTATTTTGTTTTGTCTATGTCTACTTTCAGTTTTAAAGAATTATTTTTTTGTGGTGTAGTAGGTATATGGAATTGTATTTAACTAGACAACTTATATCTAACACAAATTATATGGTGAGGTTTTGTTTTTTTTTTGAGAAAAATATTAAGCCATTTTTATTTCAAAATAATAACCTAACACTTTTCTTTAAGGCTCATTCATTTTATTTTAAGTTCAGGTAAATAGTTGCTTGTTAACTTAAAATAAACTTAGTAATAAACATTATAATCTTCCATTATCTTAACGAAGAATAACAAAGTTTCTAAATAATCAAAGTTTTATATTAAGTTACTTATTAATTAACAAAGGTTCAAAATGTAGGCTAAAAGCACACGAGGGTAGATACAGTGCTAATACTGATGTTGAATTTGATTCTTCTTACATTTTGTAGCATAATTGGTGATCATAGGCATTTTTTTTTAATTATTGTCTACGTGGGTCGCACTTTAGGTACTAGTATTCTTGTTAACCCCCCGTAATAAGCTAAATGCTTGTGTTATGAGTGGGTTCACGTCAAAAGAGCAATGGGTCGGGTTTGAACCGGCAACCACACTCTCGCAAGTCCGACGCACTAGCCATTAGGCTAGTTACTAGTTGTTTTTTTTTATTGTGTCATCTTCCTTTTTATTTTGTACTTAAAAGCTATGATACTTTCTTTTTTTTTTAAGATCACTAGCAATGTGAGTTACATATTACTAGTAATCTTATTAATCCCTCCTACTAAGCTAAATGTTTGTGTTACGAGTGGGTTCACGTGGGCAGTGCAATCAGTGGGATTCGAACCACATGATCGCAAGTCTGACGCCCTAGCCATTATGCCACCGCCGCTATTTGCTAGTTTTTTCTTGTATAACCTACCTTTTTATTTTGTTCTTAAAAGCTACAATGCCTTCTTTAATTTATATGTTTTATTTTCTTACTATCTTACTTATCTGTCCCATTGGTAGTGTCGGGATGAATACCCCAAATAATATATGTATTTATTAAATTCTTCTTTGTAATAAATTTTGTGACAAGACTAAAAGTGTTAGAAAGATTTTGTTTAAAGTTATAAACATTTATTTATCAAAGGGAAATTAGTGTTTCAAGCTTTCAGGAGAGTTGTTTGAAAATTTCGTTCAGGCTCGTCAAACCTGGACTTTGACGTAATATGTTTTTTGTTTGACTAGTGAAAGTATTTACAGCTGATTACAAAGAGCTCTTTCATTATGTATCAAAGTTATTTGAACTTTTAATGTAGTAACTCTTGAAAGGTGAAATTACAGAACTTATTGTTACAGTACCTAAATATCGTGGTGGCCTAGAAGTTTTATCACTGTATTCGTGTGCAACGTGGTTGTAAGTTCGAACCCAAAACAAAAACCAAGCGGCATTTGAAACGGCGGTAGCCTAATGGCTAGGGCGTCGGACTTGCGATCACGTGGTTGCGGGTTCGAATCCCACCCATTACACTACCGACGTGAACCCACTCGTAACACAAGCATCTTAGCTTAGCACGAGGGGTTAACGAGATTACTAGTAATGTGCGACCCACATTGCTAGTAATCTTTAAAAAAAAATGTGACTTTTTCAAATGTTATATTTATTAGATATTTTTTACATAATAGTTTCATAGCTTGTTGAGTAAATAAGTATTGGGCAGACCTCCATATACCGTGACGAGATGTAGACAATTTGTGATTCTGTATAAGAGATGTTTAGCCATGTGGCATATAATTTAAGTTTATTATCAACATTTAATTACAGAGTCATAGTTCAACTTGATGGCCTGCCAACCAATAAACCAGTATACCCATGTCCACCCATCAACAGTACGTTTGATAAAAGTTTTGAAATACAGTTAATAAACAATTTTTTATTTAAGTTTTTATTACTATTATTCTTGTAAGCTAAATAGCTTGTTTAACTAATGGATTCACGTTGGTAGTGCAATGCATGAGATTTGAACTCGCTACCACATGATTGCAAGCCCGACTATTAGGCTACCACTAATGTAAAAATCTTAAAATAATTAAAACCACACTAAAAGCCTTCTTCAGACAAACCATTAAATAAATCATCACTCACTAAGACTTCGAAGAAGTCTTAATTAAAGTAAATAGTACGTGCTAAGCTGAGATAATAGCCTGTAGATTAATTCCGTCCATTATTTACGGAGATTAAAATCTTGCGAATCGAGCCATCAGGCGAAGATAACTTCTGAAGATATAAGAAACAACTTTCGTTTTATAATTAAATCAATCAAACCGAAGTACGCCGAGAAGCGATAAAACGCTAATTAATTGGATAACTTTGATTAGTTTCAGTATGGTTTTAGGAATATTCGGTGTGAATTTGAAGGATTTCTTGTGTTTTTTGAGTTTCTTTGAATAGAATATTATATTTTGGGTATGATTAGCCAATATTTTTGTTGAGATCTTTGTTTCAAATCATTTTTTTCGGCTGACGCTTTGTTTTTTTTACGTACAATTAATTGGAAGAATAAATTGTCAAAACAAAATTAAATTGAATATATGTATTTCTAATTAGGCTGAAATTTTGGTGATTCGTCCACCCTTCACTTCTCTTGGTTTCCTTTGTCAATGGAAAAGAAATTATGCTGTCGACATACCATTGACTTAATCCCACGTGTTTCCGACAGCAAGTGAACTTCACACCGGACGTGCGAAACCGCTTGAAGTTCGCCGTCATTAAAATCCTCGCCTTTAACGCCATCCAACACCATCGAGAACCAATACAAATTAACCGCATAGTTATCTATCCCTTTTAATCCGGTAGGCGCAACAAACCCTCTAGCAGCCTAGTGAGACATCTTATATAATAATTATTTTACTCATTAAAAAGAACATGAGAAAATGTAACTTCCTCGTACTTACATTAAACTGAGCATGAACCATTAGTGTCATTATAAAAGCAATTATATGCACTCTTTACAGATAAAGAACTGGATTATATTAATTAAAATGTACGTCCAATGCACAACAAAATTAAATCAGTGCCACAAAGCGTAGCAGCCCGGTTATTAGCTACAACGTAGCTTTTGTAGCGACTTTGCGGTTACGAGGCGTCGTAGCAGGCTGGAGTTACAAAAAGACGACACGATATTGCGGCCTCAGTAAGCTTTTTTCCTCAGTACGTTTTTGTATGGTCAAAATAAAGTGCTTGTTTTCTTGCATACAGATAAGGACTAATATAATACTGAATCTACGACATAATATGGTAAAAAATAAAAACTGAATCAGAATTATACATAATGCTGATAAAACACTAGATCATAACAATATATGTGAAACGAAATTAATAACTTTCCCTAAGCGAGCAAATAGTCTACTAATTTTGTAAAATTTTAGCAGAAAAATATAGTGTAGTGCGAGGAAGAAGGAAAAGATAAAGAAAAGGAGGCGAAAGAAAAGGGTGAGGAAGGTAGAGAAAGTGAAAAAAAGGATAAAGAGAGAAGAAAAAAGGGGGACGATACATTGAAATAAAACTACTTTTAAACGGATTCTAACGTGGTTTATTTTGAACCGTGATAGAATCCGTTTAAATTTCGTTTAAAATGTTTATTTCAATGTCTTACATTCGCGTAAACCTCAGAAAACAATATGTTGCCCCTTCTTTACCTAAATTGTCTAAGTTTTATTATTTCGAAAAAGAAAAAAGACTTCCACTTTTCTTATCAACTGACGGAGAAAATATATTTTTACTTTACCCGTCAACGTTCCTATTAATGCATATTTTATGTTGTAACAAAAACCCTTAGATACATATAATGCTCAATTATATATACATAGAGAGTATTGAGCGTAAAGTTTGATAGTTAACTAGGTTGTGTTAGAGCAATTTCGTCGGAGGTGGACTGGACGTAAAGGCTGCGCCGGTTTCCCAGTCCTCCTCCACTCAGACGATGCGGGAATGCCGCTGGGTTGTTTTAGTGGGTATACCGGGTCAGCCCGTGGAGTCCCACATAATCCCCCCATTCCCCCATATGGGGGGGTATGCGTAATGCATTTTTTTCCCAGCGTCAAAAAAAAAAAATGGTTGTGTGTGAGGAGTTTGTGTACATAATGGAAGCTGATTGGTTTATTTACTTTGTATTTGGTAAATTTTCAATTGGCATCAGTTGGTTAGTGCCAACAGTTATATTATGAAACGTTAGTAAAGTGGTATTGCGTCAGTATTAGTATGGTTTTGTAACAAATATTTGATTTGTAGATGGATCGAATCCGCAAATAAATCTGCCAAACATCGTCATCATTTGTCTAGCCTTTTCCAAAGCTATGTTGGGGTGGGATCTAGTCCTACCGGATTTAGCTGAATACCGTGCATCTGACCTCCACAACACATTTAACTGGGTATGTACTGTCTCACGACTGAATATAAACGAAACATACACTTCGGAATTTTTTGATACCACTTGAAGAAAAAGTACTCAAGCAAATTTTACCCACAAAAAACATTATTTTAAAGAAACAACTGCTGCGTTTGCACAGACATATTATTATGCCTATGTGCGTATGCGTATTCTTAAAAAAAAATTATGATTTTGCAGATTTTTTAAATTCGCTTGGTCACACTCGGAATCGAAAAATTTGATTTGATTTCATGATTTTTTTTATATTGGTGCGAAAAGTACAGCATGATATTTTTTTCCACCGTCTCTGAGTGTAATTAATTGAGTATACTTAGTATAATAATATTTCAAAGCAAGTTTCCTAATCCCTGAGATCGATCATTATTACAACGATCTCGATCACAATATGTATTTAAATGTTTTAAATACCTATGGGAACATGATCCAAGTCTTGGTTACGAGCACACCAAGGTACAGTTGTCTAGAAACGCAATGTTTCTCGACAAATTTGCTAAAAATAGCAAAATCATAAATACGTTAAAAAAAACGCGTTTATCTTTCACACCATTCCTTAAAACCTATTATGTCAAGGTCAATAGTTTGATTTACGAAGTGACGCCCCAATTTCAGGGTGAAATAGGCCCAGTGCTCAGACCGTGTAATTTTGGAAAAAAATGTCCGCCCAGAATAAATCACATTAAATTATGGGTAGGGTTGCTTGGCACATGAGGGTAGGCAATTATCGGACTCGGTGTATATTTTTACATCGTATTTCAAATAGATTTTTGTTCATTAAAAAGGACGACATATGAAAAAGGTTTTTTTGCCCATTCAGGGATACATAATTGAATTAGGGAATGAATATACTGATCTAGGTGTTGTTTTATTTCTTTATTTGACTAGAATAATTCATCTAACGATTATTTTCAATTGAAAGAAAATTTAATTACAAATTGAATCATAAAGGAAAAAAATCGTTTATGATTCAATTTGTAGTTAATTTACATGTTATTGTTCCACATGCTTTGAAAATAAAAAATTGTTAAGGTATTTATTCGCATTTCATAATGTTTGTATAATGTCAAGTTTTCTAAGCCTGGCTACATTTCGATTATTATTGAGTTTTTATTGAAATTTACACTTAGTGAAAAAATATAACTCCTTAACATTCATTCAATGTGTCCGAAACGAGGCTTTTAGACGTTTTCAATTAAAAAGCATAATAATATGTGTATGGGCTTTGTAAACAGTATTTTAGCTTCTCCGTTCTCCGAAGAGGCTAAAATATTGTATAAATTAGCTAGTATTGGTTTGTATGGTAGGTAGATTATTGTAGTATTGAGGTTTTCATTGTTTTTAAAGTTTTTCGTGTAGAGTAGAAATCTATTTGTTGTTTTTTATGAAACGTTATTGTCGCTCAGCGACAAAGTTCTGGTAAAAAAAAAAAAAAACATTCATGCAGTATGTTAATTCCCATTGGTACACATACAACCGGTCTTTTTCTGTTTAGTTATTGACTCTGTAAATAAACATTACTTTTAATAGGCTGGTCACCACTGATCAATGAAGCCATGGTAATGAAAAGATTTAAATATAATATTTGTTTTTATTTTAAATTTTAGTCCTGAATTTAAGAAGACCAAAAATTTGAAAATGTGCATCGTATACATTATTCTTTTTATTACAATTCACATCTTCATCCCGATATTATTTGTTTTGCAATCGAATATTATCAAAATAAAGAATATTGTATTTTACAAGACCCATAAATATTCAAAGAGATTGTTCCTTAATCCTGTAATCTACATAAATTTGGGATAATAACTGAACTTGAAATTGAATCTCAAGACCGCTGTTTATCTGTTGTCGTGGTCCTAGGGATTTAGGGGGACAAGGCCGGTTCGTCAATTTATTTCGGGTTTGGTTTCTTGTTAAATTGGAAGGCTGGTTGTAAAACATTATTTACTATCTGATGTCGGTTTTAAATACTTGCAATGATCTAAACATTTTGTGTGTTTGTTTTCTGAGCCTTACGCGAATGTTAGAATTTGAAATAAAACTACTTTTAAACGGATAGTTTGCAGGCGTTGAAACGTCGGGTACTAAAAAATAAACCGCTATAGAATACTTTTAAAAGTAGTTATATTTCAATGTTGTGTGATGGTTTGTATATGTTTAATATGCGTAGATAACTAGTTTGTTATGTATTTATTTTATATTAAATCGTCTTTATGTCTGAACAGTGGTTTTAATTGGAAAACCACTGTTCAGACATAAAGACGATTTAATAGGTATAAACTGCTCCAATACAATTATTGGAGCAGTTTTTGTGACGTGTAGGTATATCACATTTTTTTTATTATTTGTCTAAAAATAACGGGATAATTATAAATGATAGCAATAAATCAAAGGTTTTTGTTAAACCACTGATAAGTAGAAACTTTTAAGCGGTTAATATTATTTTTTTTCTAATTAAGCATAAAAGTTATTTAACATTTCCATTAATAGTTTTCACATTTATTGCAATAACTCTGTGCATATTTTTGCAACATCTTTTTAGTACATGTTTTACTTAGATTATAAATCGGTTATAATAAAGAGATTTCTGTTGTTTATTTAAGAGTTAAAAATGAAGTAGGTGTATTATAATCCATATTTACAAACTTAACAATATACACGTAAAATATATTATATTGATTACATCTGTAGTACTTATATATTATTATTTATTCATTCATCATGCTTACTCATACAATTTTCTTTCGCCACAGCCTATAACCATAAAACGTCATTACTGCTTA
Source organism: Plusia festucae (assembly GCA_950381575.1). NCBI lineage: Eukaryota > Metazoa > Arthropoda > Insecta > Lepidoptera > Noctuidae > Plusia > Plusia festucae. The sequence goes on along the minus strand of OX494453.1, from coordinate 3,716,688 downwards.
TTTATAATTATATGAAGTGTATTTATGTATGTTTTGTCAGCAGAATACGGCGATATATATGTGTGATATGATATATGTGTAGTTTCCGGAAAGGAAGCTCTGTAAATCCCGTGGGTGTGCTTAAGGCCATTACTGAGGGGCACTCAATTTGAAGTTGATTTTTTGTTGGTTCAACAAACAGTTTGTGGAACACACAAATCTAATCTGTGTGTTCTCAAGTCTGAATTAATATACAGGGGCTCTTCAAAGCTTTATACAGGATTATTTTTTATAGAGTGCGTATATTCAATGAGGTAATCAGGTGCATAAAACTGAGCAACTTTTCCCAAGAAACAGGTCGAAATCTTAAAATCGAAAACAACTTTTTATACAAACATAAGTCGCTTGATGTAAAATACGGTATTTAGCTAAATCCGGTAAGATTGGTAGCCGACCCCAATATAGCTTGGGAAAAGGCTAAGCATTTGATTTAACTTCATAATAATTAATACGTGTAGTTATGTTATCTTATGCTATCTACTTCACACATTCAATTATTGATTAACCTCTATAAACTCATAATTTTCTCGAGAGATAGCCTTTTGCATAAGTAGGTATTGTACTCAAAAAATGTCAAATGCTTAAAACACTTATAACAATATTTGCAACTCAAGCATAATTTCCTTACAAAGAGTATTTTCCTCCATATTATATGAGGCTCTGCAATGAGCCCGCACTAAAGAGTATTTAACACAACATTCGCTTATTAAAATTCTCAAGCAAAAACATGTACATCTTTAACAGATGTAATTAACATTAATAACAAAAACCATCCCAACATTTTCTACTGTTATAATCTTTCGCGCCATATCTAACCCAATCAAAATTTATAACTCTAGATTCTCGGAGTAATCAAAAATCGACTCTATGTTGAAAGGATAAGACTGAAAAAAGGATACACAAAAAATGAGGGCCTATTTTCGCCAATTGCGTGCGAGATCTCGTTTCGCGTGTTCATTACATTTGTGGTACAGTTTTAATTTTTGTTCATGTGCGGTGCTGATTACGTAACTGTCTGGCAGCTAATATTACCAAGGCAAGGTGGAACAGATTATTAGGGTATGATTTTCTACAAAAAAGAATGATATTTAAGATCAGAGTTCTTTAAGCCTTTTAATTATTTCAACGAATATAATTATGTAGTTTTGAGATGGAAACAAAACATAACTTGATATTTATAATTAAAAAAATATATATTTTGTGAAGATTTTCTAATAAGTGCTATTTTTTCCGACAAGCAAAAAAAAGGTTTAGTTTCTCCCAGGGTTCAGTTACCTATATATTTTTTTTTAAAAGAATGACTGCTTCCTTAGAAAAGTATTATCTAGTGTAAATCGATTTTACTAAATCTCCTACTTACTATAATCTGAATTTAAGTGGCTATATAAAGAAGACATAGGAAAATCGAACAACAGTAAAATTCTGGTAAGCCCCTATTCATTGAGGAAAATGGTAGAATAAACTATTTTCTACCCAACTTTTTCAGGAAAAAACATAGCAATAAAGATTTCGTATGATCTTAATGGCATAGAACCAAAACATAAATTTTGATACTTTCCTGACGCAAGTGAATGAAGTACTCTTATTTACCTCTGTCAAATCATAATTAATTAAAAATAAGATAGCGACCTCTGTAGATTAGTTGGCAAAGCAATTGGGGCGTTCAACTAGTCGCGGGTTCAAGTCCTGCCGGATGAATAAATTTTTCCTTTCTATTTGTAATTAATTCACAAGTAATTGCACTGCATACGCTCAATTAATAAATAAGAAATCGTAATTAACAATGCAATAATTATAATATTTTTAAATATAAATTTACTTATCTATGCGCGATGTTGACCTAGCTTAGTAGTAGATTAATTACAAGCCATAATTATAAATTAAGTTTTTTTTATAGATTTTATATCATATTGCATGTATGATTTAAAAGGTAACGTAGGGTTTATTTTTGGTGAGAATCGGTGGTGTAATTAAAATATGATAAGATTCCCAGTCCAAAAATAAAAATAACCGCTTTGTGGCAGAGGGTTAGGTAAATTTAAAACCAATTATTTTACTGTAATTGGTAAAACCTGATAGAAAATTAATACTTGGATCTCAACAGCTTTTTAGAAATCATTGCTCAATTGGTAACGGGTTCAGTTTTTTAAATAATCGTTTCAAATAAAAAAAAACACAGTTTAAAATTTTCGGTAAAACACGTTTTTTCATCAAATTTTTGTCAATCAAATTGGCATACGTCGAGATAACCAAATTGACGAATAAACGCGTTAATCACGTCATTAGTAAGCATGTTTAAAAATGGTTGAGTTAACCAGGGATCAAAAATTTGGGACTAAGGGCCTTTTTCACCATCATCAGATAACTTTATTCGAGGAATAAATTCGAAATTTTGACAGTTGTTTCATACAGAAACTGTCAAACATCAATTTTATTCGCCGAATAAAAGTTATCTGACGATGGTGAAATAGGACCTTAGAATCATAGAAAAAAGTATAATAAATCTACCAAATCACATGAAAAGACAGCGTAATATAAATTTCCCTACCAAACTACGTTTTAATTAGATGTTCACGGGGCTTTAGACATGTTACCGTCACGCAGTTAAAAGGGATCACATGGATTCCGTACTAACGTTGACTAAAAGGTGTATCAAACGAGTAATTAATGTTCTTATTAAGTAATTATTCAGGAAGGAGGGTTTCTAGGAAAGCCCTCTAAGACTTTGTATGTAAATTTTGAGGTGAATCTAAGCCAATTCTGGTTACGTATTTTAATTATAAAGTAATTGAGATTTATTTTTGACTTGTGGTTTAAGGGCCTTTAATTTTGAATATTGGTTAATGGGCTAGTATAATCAATTTTTTAATGAAGGCTTGATTTAAGTTGTATTATATTAATGTACCCTATTGAATGGTCTAGTTAGTTCCAATAAAAAATATTTACTGCATGAAAATTATATTTTACATTGTTGCCACGAATATACAAAAAAAAAGTGCATTTATAAATATTTTCGCAAAATATGAAAACCTGTTTTAAATTTCATCGGAAATATTATATCTCACTGAAAAGTCTTTAATATTTTACTACTATTTTAACCAAGCTTAAAAACATCAATATTTATTTTACAACGTGTAAACAAAAGACATATTCATTATTCGAATAAAATTGGCTTTCGTCTTGTATGGAATTATTTATACATTCCTGAAGCATTTTAAGTTAATGTTGACTTAATCAATTATTATTTTAAATTGCCAAGCCAATATCGATTCTACTCTGTATAAGAAGAGGTCCTTTTTATAAAGAACAATCAATAGGTACGTTACAGTTCCTTATGTTAAAACAAAACAAAATATAGATACATTAAATAGGATTCCGTTTGATAACTTCCGTAAAGCGAATTCAAAAATATTTAAGTGATTGTTTAAGATAGCGTGAGTAAACAGATAATCTGCCTATAATTATTATACACCAAATATTTTGAAGTTGTGTGGTGGTGGCCTAACGGTTCAATGACCGGATTCGCATGCATATGGTTGCAGTTTCGAACCCAGGAAAGTACCAATGTGACTTTTTCAAAGTTATAATGTACTTTCTTAATCATTCTAAGACATCATTGACAAACGGTGAAGGAAAACATCGTGAGGGAACCTGGATTCCAAAAATTGGAATCTGAAATCACTGGTGGTTTCAGAGCTCAAATCAGAGATCAAAGCTTATCCCTTCTTTATATGGGAAGAGGCCTGTGCCCAGCAGTGGGACGTTTATAGGCCAGTATTATTATTATCATTAGGTAGGTACATTAGTAACTCCCTATATCCTAAACTTTCCTATAGTTTACACTTACTACAAGGTTAACATAACCTGTTATCTGTGCAATCTATCGAACACCGATTATAGATATAATACTCTTGTGGCTATCTAAGAGACGGTATGACGCAATCGATGCATGCCTCAGTCAACATGCCCGATGCCCTGCAATTGTGGGACAACCGCAACTTGGACGCAAAGACATTATTTGCTAAATACCTCGTATAGATATAAGTTAGTGTTTGTAAGTAATATGTATATAAAAACTGAAGTAAGGTCACTTGAGTCAGTGGTATAAAGTAATTTTGTTTGTCTCAGAGTTTTTTTTGTTTCCTACACAGCCAGCTGAACCCAAACTAGGCGGAGCCTGTACTATGGTAGCCAGACAAATGATCAACATCCATAAATATTTAAAATACAAATGATCGTGCTCATCAAACAAAGATTTGTCCTGGCTGGAAATCGAACCCGAAACGAACTCTGATGTCACTAAACTACTAGACCAACAGGATTTTTTGCCAAATGTCAAATGAAATAAAGTTTTTCTTGTCCGAAATCGAAAACAATCTTCCGATCTTGCGAGAATATTGGCCCCGATTCTTGTACTTCTTCTTGTACATTATTTAGAAAAGGACAGGTGAAAATTAGAACTGTCTGTAGTTCCGACTTAAATTCTCATACAAATTTGCCGAGAAGTAAAAACGTGTGCTCTAAAAACACAGTGATGTTCAAGGCGAAGTTAAGTTAAGTTGTTTACTGTTGCCGTCCTTTTCTTACGCTTTATGTTAGTAAAAGACAGCAATGGTTTAAATTTAGTTAAGTTTGCGTACAGAATCAGCACCAATATTTAGCTAAAGTAAGTTATACATATATAGTTGAATCTATAAGCCATATTATGTGAAATGTTAACTAGACATAGTAACACAATGTATGAAATATAATAATATGTAAAGTCATAAAGTTGTGTTCGAGGTCGGTTCGCACGATGTATATGCCTTCAGAGACATACCATAAAATCTCTCACTGACTCACAGACGTCTGAAAATATTATGTAACAGTTTCAAAGGATTTTTTTTATAGTTCACTAAAATGTTTAGTTACGCAATGTTCTCCGGATCGATGCATTTAATCTAGATTTTTAGCTGATAGCACTCATTTGTTTCAATTATTTCAAATTATACCAGTCTACTTACTACTGCGCTTGTAAATCAAGTTGTAATAAAATTAAAGAATAAAAATAAATAAAATAAATATCTTGGAACAGCTCACACAAGGCCATCTGATCCAAAACTAGGCAGAGCCTGTACTATAGTAAACATACTTATATTACTAAATATGTAGATATTATAGATAAATAACAGGCTGACACAGAATAAATGATCGTGCTCGTCACACAAAGATTTGTCCTGGATGGGAATCGAACCCACGACCTCCGGCTTAGCAGTCAGGGTCACTAACCACTAGACCAACAGGCCCGTCAATCCAATGAAATCAAAGAAGTAACCGAAGTATACATGCCACGCTGTGTTCATAAATAACAACCATTGTATGACTTGAGTTTAAAATGTTAATGTTTTGGCTACCACAAATAACTAATTGGTAACGATTTCAATATGACGACCTCCTTGGTCGAGTGGTATATACACCGGTTTTCAAGGTATCGCTAGCTCTGAGGTCCCGGGTTCGATCCCCGGACGGGTCAATGTAGTAAAAATACTTTTCTACATTGTCTCGGGTCTGGGTGTTTGTGGTACCTTCGTTGTCTCTGATTCCATAACACAAGTGCTTTAGCTACTTACTTTGGTTTCGAAGCAATGTATAATATGATGTTGTTGACATTTATTTATTATTATGATTATTTTTTATTCATTCGATACAAAAAAATTTTTTGCTTTATTTCTGTTTATTTATTACAATCGTTTGCTGATTTGTTGGTGAACATGTAATTGAATCTAGACTGTCATACGACACAGAAACTCAGTGGACACAAATGTTATTTATTCATTTACTCCGCGGTCTTAAGAGGTTCATGGGACTCAACGTTCATCGTTAAGTATGCCTTGAATTTCATTACTTAAATATATTTTATACTTTTGTTAATAATAATGAGTTTTATTTATCCGAATTGGGTCCAAAAAGAAATGAAAAATGTGAAAGTAATGAAAAATGGAATACAATTTTCACGTGTTATTTACGAGCTCTTTAGCCCGGAACAACATTAGATCGAACGTTATAGTTAATAGAAAGTGCAATAAATTAAAAGATGAAAAAGAATGCAACAAAAGAATCCCTCTTATATATCCTACTAATACTAATATACTAATATACTAATACTAATACTAATATACTAATACTAATATACTAATATACTAATACTAATAATAATATAAATGTGAAAGTGTGGATGTTTGGATGTTTAGATGTTTGGATATTTGCATGTTTAGATGTTTGGATGTTTGTTAATGAATCACGCAAAAACGGCTGAACGGATTTGGATGAAATTTGGCATGCATGTAGCCTTTGACATGGAAAAGATCATAGGCTACCTTTTATCCCGATTTCTTTAGTAGTCCCCGAGGGAAAATTGAAAATAGTTTCCGAGCTAAGCCGGGGCTTCTATTACAGCGCAAGCTATAGTATAGTAGCTTGTATAGTAGCTTGCGCTGTAATAAAAAAATATACCTAATAAATTTCAAATTTGTCTGCCCCCGGCTTAGCTCGGAAACTATTTTCAATTTTCCCTCGGGAACTACTAAAGGAATCGGGATAAAAGGTAGCCTATGTTCTTCTCCATGACAAAGGCTACATGCATACCAAATTTCATCCAAATCAGCCGTTTTTGCGTGATTGATTAACAAACATCTAAACATCCACACTTTCACATTTATAATATTAGTAGGATTCTTTTGTTCTATTAACTATAACGTTCGATCTAATGTTGTTCCGGGCTAAAGAGCTCGTAAATAAAGATTTTTATTTAGATCTTAAACTAAGTGATTAGCTTCAAAGGTACGTTTTTTCTATTTTCCTGTTTTAATTATTCACGTTTCTTTCCCCAATGAATATGCAAATTACAAGTAGCAATTACTATTAGCACCGGTAAAGACACGTTTTTGTAGGTGTTGGATTCTTTTTCATTATTATTGTTATTTATTATTCTAAATTGTGAGAAGGAAACAATTATCACATGATATGCGAAGGACGTGGTGGCCTAACGGTTCAATGAACGGCTTTTCGTTACAAAGTTATAGGTTCGGTTCGAACCCACTGCAGGCAAGTACCAATGTGACTTTTTCAAAGTTATAACTGTGTACTTTCTTAATTATTCTAAGACATCACTGAAAATCGGTGAAGGAAAACATCGTGAGGAAACTTGGATTTCAAAAATTGAATTCTGTAATTGCCAACCCGCAGTGAGCCAGCGTGGCGAACAATGCTCGTTGCTACTCTATATGAGAATAGGCCTGTGCCCAGCAGTGGGACATTTATTGGCCGGTATTATTATTATTATGCGATAATGTTAATGTAACTCATAAATCACTTAACAATTGTTATTTATTTCAAAGCGATAACTTAAAAATAATAACAAATAGAAAGTAAAAAATATAATATTTGAAAAGTGTCCTTTATTTTTTATTTTTTTGTCGGTGTGAATAACGAATGCTTACAACCCACGCTAAGGGCATGGAATGGGGATAATTATGTCGGACTTGCACCGACCAAAAACACCCCAGTCCCGTCTCTGCCTTGGTGAGAGTCGTGGGATCATTCGCGCATTCCCTGCTCGACCCCATGGAAAGTTGTCCTACTGATAAAATTTCCTTTCTATTTTTAATTAAAATGCTCTGAAACACTTTAAAAAGCTTTTGTTTTTCATCAAATTACAGATAAAATTAATATAAGGTCCTTGACTGATATCATTGGCTGAATAAAAAATCAAATAATACACAAGTTCGATAGAAGCCAGTTTTGAAGTCTATTTGTGAGAAGCAAAATTCTTCAGAAAAAGTTATTTATACGTCTTGAACGAATTTTCCTTGTCATATTTTTTTCATCACTCTTCTGACTTTTACATCATGTGTTTTCACACCAAAGATAGATTGTTCTTTACTCAAGCGTTGGGATCAACCCGAGAGATAAGCAGTTGATACATCGCTTTTCTCATTAGCACAAAAATATAAAAAGTAAACTTTATCTCGTCTACCTAAAGTTCAATTTTAAATGACTTGTGTCGTTTTATATCGATCTGGCAGCATGGATACTGAAATCTACTAAACGTAGTTGATATAGATGAAAAATTCAAGATAGATGTCTAGAAAGGGATTGGTCGTTTTCTTTTTTAACTGATTTCCAAAAAGGTACGGTAAGAGGTAGGTACTCAATTTGACTGTGTTTTTTTTTATAAATTTGGACATCGTCACATACATTGCTCTGAATCCATACTAAGTAGCTATAGCACTTGTTTTGGATTAGAAACAACGAAGGTAATACTACAAACACTCAGACCCGAGATAATGTAGAAAAGTACATTGACCCATCCGGGGATCAGACATAGGACCTCAGAGCTGCCGACTCCTTGAAAACCGGTATGTTCGCCACTCGACTACTGAGGTCAACAAATTCAAAGGTCATCTTAATTTTAATAACTCTCTGACTAAGCATAGAAAATATATTGAAACTGAACCCAGTTTAATATCTAATATCTTGGGACAAGCTCACGCACGGCCATCTGATCCCAAACTAGGCAGAGCCTGTACTATGGTGACCAGACAACTGATAAACATACTTATATATTTTTAAATACATACATATTATAGATAAATAACACCCAGACACAGAACAAATGATCGTGCTCATCACACAAACATTTGTCCTGGGTGGGAATCGAACCCACGACGACGGCTTAGCAGTCAGGGTCGCTAACCACTAGACCAACAGGCCAGTCGTTTGTAGTTTAGTTTCGGCACTAACGAGAAGATTGGTAAAGGATGCGAATAAATCTAGGAGCTTAAGTGCGTAATGGAGCTTGTTTCGTTTTTATTGCAATACGCTTACAAGTAGCTCGTTATGCCTAGCGTGTAGGTCAGTAATTAGTTGAGGAAGAGTCGTAATTTTGCTTGGAATCTTCTTGTTCGAAAATTACTTTTTCCATGGAATATTCCGTTTTGTTGTTACTTTCTTTTAGGTTGTTGGGTCTTTTTGGGTTATCATTGTTTGTTGTTTTGTTAAATTTGGTTAATTAAGTAATATTAGCATTTTATGAGCCTAAAAAAGTATAAATATTTAAGAAAAGATGAATGTTTCAATGACTGTATTATAATGTATGTACTCATACACACATACCTACTGCAGGCTTTAGTTTGAGAAAAAAAAGTAAAGATGTTTTCACACTTATGATGCTTGACTGAACATGCTTGATATTGAGTTTAATTTGAAGAAGATATATTCCAGTTATCCTAATGTAATTATATACCGGAATAATTAGAAGGAGTTTGGATATTCAACGAGGTAATCAGGTACATAAAACTGAGCAACTTTCTCCTAGGAACATAGGTCGAAATCTTAAAATGGAAAATGAACTTTTTGTACAAAGTGACAGGTCATGCGACTTATGTTTGTATGAAAAGATGATTATCAATTTTATGATTCCGATCTATGTTCCTTGGGGAAAGTTGTTCAGTTTTATGCACCTGATTACCTCGTAGAATATACGCACTCTATAAAAATTAATCCTATAATCCTATGTCTATAAATTGAGTTTATATACACAATACAAAGAAGTCCTTTCACAAAATTACTCACTCAAACCAGGCAGCGTATATCGTCTCACAACTTCGAACCTATACCTAATCGTATTAAGTACAATTGAAGTAAGAAAGCCATCGGGAACAGATGGCTGGACGCCGAGTGGTTGCCTGAAGTACAATCAATCGTACACAACTACTGTAAGGGTCAATTCATACAAGATACGAAGCACATCAAAGCGTCAAAACTAAATAATAATAATAGTTTGCACTTTACGCACTGCTCCACTGCGGTGCACGCGATGCACGATGCCCCCGTCACATTAGCTTTCATGCGTAGCGGGTGCGTGGGTGCCGTGGATGCTATCACTACCATTTATATACATAGCGAAGATAAGCATGTGCGTAGCCTCTCCGTGACCCACAGTAGCGCAGCGCCTTTAGGCTAATCCTTCTGCGATAAAAAGGGTCAATTTTGTAGACTGTTTGCGAATTAGCTACTTTTTGCCTCGAAAGAAATATTTGGTCTATAAACTTATAGGTCAACGCTTCGATGTGCTTCGAATCTGCTGTAGTATGAATAGACCCTAAAGGCTTCTATGGGTATATACCGATACGTCGATAATTTGAGTACCGAGCTTGCAGGTATATTCCTGTTGACTGTTCTATACGCTATTATGGTAAGGAATTTTCCGATCTCTTTCTCGTTATCGTGAAATGGGTATATCTCAATATAACGCAAAATGTATTGTATTTTATAAAAATGTGTTTTTTTTTTAAAAAGCTTAATATTATGAATGTGGGTACTCACACATAACTAGTACCTATTCTTGTTAGCCCCTCGTGCTAAGCTAAATTGATTGTGTTGCGAGTGGCGTCACGTTGGTAGTGTATTGGGTGGGATTCGAACCCGCAACGGTTTGATCGCCTTGCCATTAGGCTACCGTCGCTTTAAAATACGAGTATAAAATAAACTCGACGAAAAAAATCCATACTTTTGATAATATAATGTTTTATTTACTAATTGTAGTTTAAAGAACAGAACCAGAAATATTATTATCTATATTATTAAAAAAAAGTAGCTAACAAGAAAAGTCGTCATAAAGTATTCACAAAACCACGCTGGTTTTTCATTTTGTAGTTACAAACACTGATTGCAATTATCGTACTTGCAGTTGCAATAAACATTAATTTATTTCATTACTGTTATTATACTGTATGTCACATTTAACCCGGTTATTGGTACTAATATATCGCCATTAATTTAAAACATAATCATAAATTGAGATTCGATAATTACTATTCATTAATTTGATTGATTATATTATGCAGCATGTGCATTCTGCTGCGTTAAATAATATAATACCAACCGAACTGTTCAGGGATATTTCACATAAATAATAAAATTTTTAGTTATCAAGATGCCATTTACTCTTATGAAAAATATATTATCTCAACAAGATGTCAATTCAATTGTTTTTTTATGGTTTTTTTACAAGCTTGTTTTTCACTATTATTTTATATGAGTTTACGGAAATATATATATCATTTAATCGGACCGGCTCTTTTATTTAACGACGAATGTGAGCTTCGTTCACGGACTATAAATGTCCCACCACTGAGCATATTCCTCTTTTCGTATCTTAGAGAAGGATTGATCACCACGCTTGCTCACTTCGGTTGCCAATATCAGATTCAAATTTTTAGGAGCCTGGTTTCCTCTTGTTTCACAGATTATCAATGTAGTCCATTGAAATGTTACATTTTTTAAGGCCTAACCTTGCGTTTCTTAGAGGACGCAATTTTATTTTTTTGATGTGTAGGGGGGGTCAGTGTAAAGCTAAAACCAAGTTTGTGGGGTCGCCACCCTTGTCCCCCGGCCGCCATCTTGAAAATAGGGGTCCAAATGGTTTTTGCGATATATCTCTTAAACTATTCATCGGATAAAATAAATTTGTTAACATTTTTTGTTGCAAATAATATTCTCTACAACTTTGGTTCAGTAACTTTTTGTCTTAGAACTATAAATAAAAAAGTTATAAGCGAAAATGTTCAGAAATTCGAGATTTTTTTTATATTTTTCGATATAACTTTTTTTTTACCATTTTACGAAATAATTATATGAGACCATTTTTGTAGATCGTTTTTTAAGGAACAACTTTTACTAACAATATTTTTTTATTAAGTTAATAGCTAAGGTTTTACAGCGCTCCGAAGTCAGTACCTACCATTTTTCAGTACTCTTAACTATACACATATTATACGTCTTCTGCCTTCTGCCTAGCCTTTTCCCAAGCTATTTTGGGGTCGGCTTCCAGTATTACCGGATTTAGCTGAATACCGTATTTTACATAGAGCGACTGCCTATCTGACCTCCACAACCTATTGCTAGGTAATACAGTATTCCATAGTAAGACTGGTTGTCAGAATTGTAATGACTTAACGACTATCAAAGATCACTGTATGACAGTCGGGACCAACGGCTTAACGTGCTTTCCGAGGCACGGAGGGGTCTCGATATGTTTACAAATGGTCACCCATCCACGGACCAACCGCGGCGGCAACACATATTATACGTCTGTACTAATAATGTGTCATCAGTTATTGTTTATTTTGTTATTATATTATTAATAGTTAATTATTGACTGTTTTCCACTCCATTACAGAATTTTACAATTATTGATTTTGAAAATAATTTGAAATCTGATGGCCGTTACCGAGAATACTGTAATAAAGATGATAATTCTCTTCACAAAAGCAAGACCTCCAAGGCAGTGACAAAAAGTACTTTTAATTTATCTTCACTTCCTCCAACACAAGACACAGCTCGCTTCCATACATTCCGAGTCTACCATCAGGTCCAGTCGTGGCTTGGTAACAATAATGATCCTGAACACTGGGGCTGAAAAAAATGTGGAAAATTATTGATGCCTGTGCAGAGCTCTAAACCTCCAGCACCCCCAGAGCTTTTAAAACTGATCTTTTGCAAATGCAAAGGAAACTGTTGAGCAATGTGTGGATGTCAAAAAGCAGGGTTGAAATGTTCTGCAGTGTGCTTCTATTGTTCTGGAGAGACTTGCAGTAATGGGGCTTTCAGAATTAATTAATGAAAATGAGTTTGATGATGAACCGCCGACATTAACACCCCTCCCTTCTCCAGTTCTCCCACTAATATTTAATACAGAAAGCCGATCAGATGCTGAGCCGCAGCCTTGTCCATCGAAAATACTGAGGACGGAATAATTGAAATTTAGAAAATCACCGTGGATTATACCTATTGGCGATACCACATAAAAGACACGCGCCTCCAGACCCTACCTCGTGAGTGGTGGGGAAAAGAGTCAATAAATAACTATTAATAATATTGCTAAAAAATAATTAAAAAAATTATAATAACAAAATAAACAATAACTGATGACACATTATTAGTACAGACGTATAATATGTGTAAGAGTACAGAAAAATGGTAGGTACTGACTTCGGAGCGCTGTAAAACCTTAGCTATTAACTTAATAAAAAAATATTGTTAATAAAAGTTGTTCCTTAAAAAACAATCTATAAAAATGGTCTGATATAATTGTGTCGTAAAATGATAAAAAAAAAGTTATAAGATAAGATAAGATAAGATAAGATCATTTATTTGCTTAAACATGTGTAAGTATACAATAAAATTGCATGCAAGATGTTATCTTAAAATTAATTCATTCCAACATGTTTGCCATATTAAATGGCGTACAAATATTAGGTATGTAGGCATAATTATTGCAGTTACAAAAAAAAAATGTGTTATAATTAATTGATTGAATAAACATTGGGTACATAATTCATAACAATATAGTTCAGTCAAATAGTGTGCCATAGGTCAAATTACATAATACCTATAGTAATTTTATAAATAATAATCATATGAAATTGCAATATATTAATTAATTATACAAAATAAATGTCAAGTAATATTAAATTGGTCCTTTAGAAAATCTGAGACATTATAATATGCTTTGTCAATTAAAAGCGATTTGACCTTTCTTTTAAATTTGTCATTTGTAAGGGTTTTCCAGTCTTTTGGGATTTTATTAAAAATTATTGGTGCCATGCAAAAGACACTTTTGCGCATAAGTGCAGTCCTAGATGGGTTTAGACATAACCTACTGTTGTCACGCCTGTTTCGAGGAACTACATCTGCCAAGCTCGGGAATAGGTTAAGATTAGTCTTTACAAATATCAAAATTTCAAAGATATATAATGACGGCAAAGTCAGTACCTTATACTTTTTAAAATAAGGTAGGCAGCTGTCAGTCATTTTTAAATGGAAAATTGCTCTTAGGCATCTTTTTTGGGCTTTAAATATAATTTCCTTATCTGTTGAGTTGCCCCAAAATATGACGCCGTACCTAAGAACAGATTCTACAAGTCCGTAATAGGCAGTAAGGAGCGCATCTATACTGAGGGTTCGAGACAGGGTGTACAAGGCATACGAACTACTGCTCAATCTTTTGCTGAGTATTTCAATGTGAGCTTTCCAGTTAAGTGCACTATCTATTGTGAGTCCTAGAAACTTTGTCGTATTAACTGCGTCGATTTTGTTATTATTATAATTAATGTCAAGATTAGTGAATGTCATACGTTGGCTAAAATTCATTATTAATGTCTTATTGATATTTATTTTCAAATTATTATTATCTAACCATTCAACAATTTTAATTAACGCTTTATTTATGTCATTGTTAAACGTATCTCGACATTTACACGTTATTGTTACCGCACTGTCGTCAGCAAAAAGTGACATAGGATGTACAGTAGCTCTAGGAAAGTCATTAATGTAAATAGTGAAGAGAAGTGGTCCTAGCACGCTCCCCTGTGGGACTCCGTGGATGACTCTACGTTCATCCGATGTGAATATGACTTCTCTTTTTTTGTTGTTAATTTTACTTATTTGGGTTTTTTGCCTCCGGTCATTGAGATAACATTCAATTAGTTTTAGGATATTTCCTCTAACTCCATATGCGTCCAATTTTTTTAAAAGAATACTATGTTGGACATAGTCAAACGCCTGTGTCATATCACAGAATATTGAAGAGACAGGAGTAGATTTATCTATATTTTTCATGACACCATGTAAAAAATCGTATAGAGCCATATTTATCGTCTTCTTTTCCCTAAAACCCTTTTGTTCATGGCATAATATATTATTTTTTTCTAAGTATTTGTTTAATTCTTTATAAATATATTTTTCAAATATTTTTGAAAATACCGGTATAAGTGATATAGGCCTGTAATTTTCCATTTGCTCTATGTCCTGCTTTTTATGTAATGGTTTAATAATGGATGTTTTGAGAGCATCTGGAAATGTACCTTCACTTATACTTAGATTAATTATAAAACTCAAAGGGCTACATATTTCATTAGCAACTTCTTTGACTATTTTGGTACAGATGCCGTCATAACCCACACTGTTAGTATTTTTTAGTGATAAGATTATTTTTAATACGTCATGTGGTAAACAAGGCGCCATGTACATAGAGTCTTTTTTGGTAGTAATATGCTTAGTTACCGAGACTCCAGAATGACTTTTTGGTTGAATTTTATCTATAAAGTAATTATTAAATAAGTTAGCAATCTCCTTTGGATCCGTAACGATTTTACTGTCTGTCTTAAGTTTGCAGATATTATTCTTTGGTAAATTTAATTTAGTTTCATTTATTAATTGCCATGTAGTTTTAGCTTTATTTTTTGACATTTTTATTTTATGGTCATTCTGTGCCCGTTTTGTTAAATTAATAATTTTCTTAAATATTTTCGAGTAATTGGTTAGTATTTTTTTTGTTGTGAGGATTTGGTTTTAATCTATATTGCCACAATAACTTGCGTTTCCTTTTACTGCATATCTTAACACCTCGCGATATCCATTTATTTCTTTTTTTGATTTTCACTGTAATTAAACTTTCAGGAAAACACTGGTCATAAAATAAATAAAATATGTCAAAGAACGCATTGTAAGCCAAGTTAGTGTCACAAGATTCATAAACATCTGAGAAAGATAAACTACTAATATATGTCTTAAATTTTTTGATGTTCTCATTACTGTAATCACGTCTCGCTGTACGCCAGCTTGTAATAGAACATACCGTTTTTATTGGGCATTTAAGTAATTGAGCAGTGTGATCGGATAGTGCTAATTCTAATATTGTGGCTTTACAGGACTTAGTGAAATTATGCGCAAAGTTGTCGATGCATGTCTGACTTTTCAGGCGTGTAGGCAATTTGAGTGCTAACTTTAAGTTAAAATTTAATAACAGGTTTTCAAATTCTATTGATTGACTATTTTTTTTCAATATATCTATATTAAAATCACCAGTAATAACAATATTTTTGAAACACTTTTTCATTAATTCTCTTAATAAGAGCTCAAGCTTCTCAAAACACGTATTGAGATTGCTTGTGTTTGGTACTCTATATATACAAACAATAGCTGTCTTATAGTCAGTAAGTTCTATGGCACAGCACTCAAACATGCCACTTGTTGACATTTTAGTTATTCTGGGCATTTCCTTCCACTGAACTCCATTTTTAACTAGAATACAAGCACCTCCCCTTTTGCTTTGTTTTCTGCTGAAACAAGCTGCTAAGGAATAGTTGGGTATGTTTAGCTGGTTTTCATAACCTTCCATTATGAAATGCTCAGTAATGCATAGCACGTCTACGTTAATATTATTATCTAACAACTCTTGAAGGCAGACTGTAAGCATGTCAGATTTTGATAACAGACCTGCGATATTTTGATGCATAACATATAAATGGTTAGTTAAGAAAAAAATTGTTTGTTGTCATAGATTCTTCATATTTGTCATTTATTTCTGCATGAATGTCAATATGTTGTATAATGTCCTTAGTCAATGTCAATAAATCTCTAAATATAGTATGTAGTCCAAAATTATTAATTGTACCAGAATATTTATTAAACATGCTATAGTCATTTTTAAGGTTACGGTTGCTGTCTAGTAGATATGCATATCCATGGGTCGTTATATCCTTACCTAATAAGTGATTAAATACCTCTACTCTTGAATTAAATAGGCTACAAAATCTTCCATACTTATATGTCGGTAGACAGATAATTACATTCGTGTGTTGAATGTGTTTTAGTACATCTCTGATTAGTATAACGTTCTTGTGGTAGTTGTATGTTGACTTGAACTCCTCTTCACCCAGTAATATGATGCAGAAGTCGGTCGTATTAAAGTCTCTTAGTTTCGATGTTATTCCATTGAGGAGCTCTTCAGTACTACTGTTTTGTTTTATATAATGACATATGTCATAAGTTTGGAAAAAGTCCTCCGCTATTGATAGAATATGATTTTTTGTGTTTGTGCTCAATATGCATATTTTATGTTTTGTTTTATTAAGTTCTGTAGGACAAAAAGAAGGAAACTGTGTGTATGAGATCTTCGTTTCGTTAGAAACTGTTGTAGACTTTTTCGTGTCTTTTTTAGAGGTTTTTAATGTTCCTCCTTCCGCAATATTTATAGATAAGCTATTTGAGGTAATATTGTCAGACTTTAGGTTTTGTGTATTTCTGCTAGGTATGTGTTTATTCGGAGTAGTTGATTTATTTTTGATTGGAGTATTTGTTATTTTCTTGTACAAACAATTCTTTTTTAACAATTCTTCGTTTGTTTTTCTCAATTTACTGTTTTCTAAAGATAAGTTCTCTATTTCTGTGTTTGCGCTATTTAACTGTGATGTTAACACCTCAATTTGTTCCTTCAATGTTTTTATTTGGTCATCGTCATCGTCAGATATTTCTGGCATGCTATTAGTAGTGCAGTTTAACGTTTGTGACTGTATTACTATATCGTCAGTAGATGGATCAGATTGTGTTCTAGGTTTACGGAACGTAATATTTCCGAGGAAATCCATCTTCGTATTTTAATATAGTAGAAATAAATAAACAACGAAAAAAAAGAAAAACAAAAAAATTTTTTTTTTCTTGCCGTTTGCTGGATTCGAACTGCCGGCCGTCTTGGTTACTCGTAGGCAAGTTGTAGTCGTTAGCCACCGAGCCAAATAACGTTAATATAGCGCGTCGAAATAGGCGAGTAGATGCTACGAGTTAGACCGTAGCGTTGCAATGACCTTGAAAAGTGAATGGCCCACTGTCGGTCGTTCACCTTTGCAATTCTCACATAGCACGACAAAAGTCACTTTACTGTTTAACGTTTATTTTAAAAGGTTTCTTAGATTCGTTTTTTGATTATAACACTTTATTTAGTTTATGTACACTTTTGAATTTTTAGTATATTATTGTCGTTTTTACTGTCCACACATTGGTATAACATTTATGATGAACTTTACACCTTTTGATTTCTTTTGAAATTTAAGAACATTTGAGTTCTCCGTAACACGACTGCTCACCGCGGGTATATCGAAAAATGTAAAAAAAATCTCGAATTTCTGAACATTTTCGCTTATAACTTTTTTATTTATGGCTCTACGACAAAAAGTTACTGAATTAAAGTTGTAGAGAATTTTATTTGCAACAAAGAATGTTAACAAATTTCTTTTATCCGATGAATAGTTTAAGAGATATATTGCAAAAACCATTTGGACCCTTATTTTCAAGATGGCGGCCGTGGGACAAGGGTGGCGACCCCACAAACTTGGTTTTAGCTTTACACTGACCCCCCTACACATCAAAAAAATAAAATTGCGTCCTCTAAAAAACGCAACCCCAAATGTAACTTTTCAATGGACTAAATATGATATCTTAGGGTAATTGAGAAAGTACAATAATTTAAGTCTTAAAAAGTCACATGACGTAATGGGTTCGTAACTTCTCGTCCTGTAACTTGCACACAAATCCGCAAGATCACTATAACTTTTACAATAATGGTGGCAATTAACAAAAGTCCAACAACGAATATAAAATTATAAAAAAATATATTAAATAACTAGCTATACATGCAGGACGCAGGCAGTGCAAATTAAATTGAAAATTAGATTTCGATTGATTAAGATTATCAAAAATGCACAGCAAAATTAAATTATTTAATGAAGAAAAAAGAAAAATAAATGTATCTTCATTTCATTTTAATTTAATTTTAATATTTCAAGTCAGCATAACGAATAACCCGAGTTCTTTCACAAACTTCTGAGAAAAATGGCGACGTAAATGAAGTATCAGAATAAGTTATTTTTACAAGTTCTTTAAGAAGGCACCTCAACTTTACACTTGGCTAGTTATGAAGTAATAAAAACGGTTTTCCTTTGCCTTGATTAGTTTTAATGCAAAATCCTTAGGAATGACTTGGAGAGTTGGAGCTTGGACTTCAACTTACTTTGAAGATGAAAATTAAAGTCGAAGTTTTAGAATGAGACCTTGTTTCGTCTTGTTTAAAGTTGAGATCATAATTAATGTTTTTTGTTTTGTTTATTTGTAGCTGGCGCCTGGAACTTTGATAAACAAAGTACCTTATTCAATATAAGTGTCGTAAGCAAAAGTTATGCTGGCTTGTTGTAGTGATCGCAGTCATGTCTCTGCTGAGAGGGGTAATGAAGTCGTCGAACCGATCGGACGCCGGGACTCGGGTGGCCGGCGAGGGTCACGCTAACTGTGATTTAATAAGATTCTTCTAGACGCACTAGATTCTTGTGATGGCTACTTTTTAAGATTAATTTATTTTAATTGTTTCTAAGATTAATAAGAGATTTCAAGGATTTGAATTAATTTAGGTATACTGTATACATATAAAAACAAGTATTACAGACACAGAAAAACAATGGAATCCTAGCTGTACGATATTTACAGACCAAATAGTCATTTAATAATAATGATATCGGCGTATCAATGTCCCACTGCTGGGCACAGGACTTTTCTCATCTGGAGAAGGAGCGAGCATTGATCACCGCGTGGAAAAATACTCGTTCGAATTGGGCGATTCTCAATTCAAATTTTTTGCATCGATTTTTGCTCAAGATGTCTCCTTCATCAATTATCGTCCATGGTATCTTATTTAAGTAAGAAAGAGTACGTGGCTTGGAAAAATCACATTGGTAGTTGCCGGTAGTGCGTTCGAATCTGCAATCTCATGCAAACAAATACGTCCATTCATACGTACCTCCACAGAATTTTATACAAGATTTCTTACTTCAATAATAAAATAAAATAAAAATAAATAAATGCGGAAATCATCACATATTGCTACGAATCCAAAGTAAGTAGCTAAAGCACTTGTGTTACCTATGGAATCAGAGACAACGAAGGCACCACAAACACATATATACATAGTTTTGCTAATACTGTATACTTCCGAAAAGCTACCCCAACATAGCTTGAGAAAGATTGCGCACATGATGACTGTATACTTCCAAAAATGTTGTCAAACAAAAGAAAAACAATAAAGTATAGATCAGTTCATTTATCAAGCAATCGTTTATTTATACTTCTAACAGATAGAACTATATCTTCGACGAACTAATGAATGAATTTCCTATGAACCTTATAGCAGGTCTGTAGTGGCGGTGGCCACTCCTCGTTAATTAAACGCAGCTCCGATCACCGCTGGGGCACGTAACCATACGGTACTCGTCACCACAGCGGCAATTATCTAAAGATCTCTCTTGAGAAGTGTTATAAATGTAATTGCTGGTTATCGAAGCTCTCAGTGATTTAGGTAAATAAGATTTTTTTGTAATGTAGGTAGAGACAGGTACTTTAAAGCGCTTTGGAATTCTAATTTTCGGATCATTTATAGAAAACAATACAACAACCAAATTATTTGACTACATACTCTAAATAAAACCGTTTTATAGTAAATGGGGCTTTATTTGCATTTGCTACTTTCAATTTGAAAAAAAAAAACAAAACAAATACATTGAAATAAAACTACTTTTAAACGGCAGGTGTCACGGGCAGATGAGTCTGCCCTTGACCATGACACATGCAAAGGCGTCAAAACGTCGGGATCCAAAATCAAAATAAACCGCGATAGAATCCGTTTAAAAGTAGTTAACCTACTTCCAAAAGTAGAAGGTTCTATGTTCGACTGTATGTCTTTTTTATAAGCACTATTTGCTTTTCATTTTTCCTTTAAATCCAAGTTTTTAGTCTTCTTTCTATCTTAATCCCATTTTAATATAGGTACTGCCATTAATACCTTTTGAAAGTAGTTTTCCTGAGGATTCAATAAACAGATTAATCCCTTTTCAAAGCGAAGCTCTTCACGATAGCTGCTATTTACGATAAAGTGCAATCCATTCAAAGGTTATTAAATATCTGTTTTTCTATCGGGCTAGTGGAAAATTAATTGCACAATTAGTTACAATCAGCCTTTAGTGTTTTCAGGGAAATATTTTCTTTTATCATTCGTATAAATTAGTGTTCACAGGAGACTAAATAATTAGGCACCAACTAATCTTAGATGAGACGATACATACCTGTGAGTTTGTTTAAATAAGAAAATTTCGAATCCATCAAACCCTAAAATAACACATCTAGAAGTGATGATTATATGCCACTTAACTACCTACTTGAATAATAAATTATTTCAACTTATTTCCATGTTTCAGTATTTTTCTTTAAGTAACGACTCTCCATTATACAACTTGGTTTATTGTAGAATGACTAACAAATCAATTGTTAATAAACTCACTATTTTAATGATTGTATGTAATTAATTAAACAAAAAAAATTGCGATAACGAAAAGTCTGAAGACTCTTTGCAAATGCATAATTACAATAGCAAAAGAGAAATGATTATATGAAAAATGTATACGTTATCATAACGTATACATTTTGTATGTATACTGTATGCATATAATACTGTATGCATAATGCGTGTTACCCCACCCGCAACTTATTATCGCAATTTCCGAAACGCTGTGCGCGGAGTTTGACGAAGTGCACCACACACACACATCCGTAGCACTACTTAGTCTACATCACTAACACTACTGTGTTAATTACTAACCGCGAGTGTTCGTTCCATCTATGTCGGCTCATGTAATCAAACGTGGGGAGACTAGAAATGTATTTTATTAGAACAGTAGGTATGTAATAATATATTTATTAGTGGGATGGAAGCATGGAAAAAATTGCTGTCTTCTTCAAAATCTTTTGGCGTCGAAATTACTATTTTATTAAACGTTGTGTTTTTTAGAGTTCCGTACCTCTAAAGGAAAGAACGAAACATAATTATTTAGATTGATAGATTTTTTTTTAAAAGCGTCGCCCGGACTAAGGAATTTAATCCTTGTGTCGCGGGGGTTTTACAAACATTCAAATCACATGCATAAAGAACACCCAGACTTGGAACAAGCATTGGTGGATCACACAAATACTTGTCTCTTGCGGGGATCGAACCCGCAACACGTCGCGCACAGTGGTAATTGGCATGGTGACCTATACCACTTGGCTATCCGTGCAGTCAAAAGAAGTTGTATGTAGTTGTGTAGTATGTAGTTCATTGAAGTTGTGAAAAATTCAGACTTGTCTATGATCGCGATACCGTTTGTACTGCAAAAGACATAATTTTGACACCCTCAAGGGAATCAAAATGTATAGGGTGCTTTCCGCTGACTTAAAACTAGGAAATACGGCAAATATATAGTCTTAAAACTGCCTACTATTGCCTACTACAAGTATGTATTATCATTTATAGGATTAAGACATAAGCTACTTTTTCTCCAGGAAATAAAATCGTTTTTGATAAACCGCGGGACATAGCTAGCTAGCTAGAAAATAAAAAGGTACCTATTCAAGTAAAAATGGCCAATAATCAAGGATATTGTCGTCGCCATCATGTCGTCATACCACATATTACAATCGACAGAGAAATAAAAAAGAAAAGAATAAAAAAATCTCTACGTAACTTACCACATCATAAAAAAAAATAAGACACAATATTTATTTCGTGCAAGTAACGTTCCGTCCTTATTGCCTTTTCCATCAAAGAGTTCGCGGAAAAAACAGATCTTAATTCATTAAACATTTCAATTACATTTCGTTTGTGAGCATTGTGTACAATTTGTATCGTCTTCATTCTTTGAATGTTGACTTATTTATGTTCTACTGGTGTATCTTCCTTTCATGTTCAATTTGTAATGGTAAGGTTTCCCTCATCTGGCTTCGACGGAGTATTGTCCCGATGTTTATTTGAAAATAAAGCATTTATTTTTTCTATCTTATGGTTATACATTTGACTAATCTTCTTCAATAAGGCTATTCTATTCTGTTTATATGCTGTTAGGTAAAAGAACGAAAAGTATGATGACGATTCCGTTTATTTATTTAGATTTTTTTTTATATCTTGAGTTCAGTTCAAACGTCACATTCTACACAAACTACTTACTTGTTACTTCTTTTATCTCTATTCACATCAATAACTATATTTATACACTCATCTGAAACAGAAACCCGAAAATAAGTCTTTCGAGTTTAAAAAAAAAACGAAAAATGAAATTACAAATGCTGCCTCAGAATAATAACTAAAGCAAAATGCTGCAAATAAAGGAAAATTAATTATCTACTTAAGTTGAAAACTAGAGCGAAACTTATAATATCATTCCCGCTGAAGTGTAGTGCATACTGCTCAAATGCCGCACCAGGATTGGATGGGATATTTTTCAAAGTATTCGCACAAATATTTGCGAAGAGCAGCCGCGTTATAAACTGAATACCTAACACATTGGCCCTACTATGGAACCTTGTGGAAATCAACTAATGTTTTATTAATTTAATATGAAATACTCAGTTGAATGGCATTTTTTTTAACTTATGTGGTTAAATGGTATATTCGATATATTTTTCGCTGATACAAAAAAATTTCAACAAGTTACGTTTAAAGTAAAACACAAATTAATTCAAACTTCTTTATCATGTTCAGGGCCGGCAGACTCGACATGGATATTCGTTAACTTTTAAAGGCTTACCATCAAGACGTTAACGCTGATAAGGTCAAATATATTGAACCTATTGATTGTTATTAGTAGGTATCTCAAGGAAGTGAATCGCAAAATAATGACCTTATCAGCCTTAACGGCATTAAGGTAAGCCCTTAAAAGTTAGTGAATATCTCTACCGTTATCGTCAAGTATATCCATGTCAAGACGGCCGCTTCTATAAATTAATCTAAATATGAATGTATTTTAGCCCTGCATGCGTAAGTGTGAAATAATTAAATAGCATTTATGAATGATCATAATATAAATATGGGTTAGGTTACATTTAAAATTCGACGTTATTGGTATACCGTTAGGATTTCCATTTAAGAAAATTAATAACAAAAAGAACGGCCTAAAGGATTAAGAAGTTATTACAGTGGTAAAGAAGGAGATATGGGTGATAACGAATAAACTAAAACAATGAATGACGAGTTTAAAGTGATAAACACAGGAGTTAAAACAACAGTAGGGCATCAAACTATCTGATGCCTCACGCAAAACAATTTGTATATTGCGAACAGCATCGGATGCCGACAGACGCATCGTGTCACTAGATGTTTTGATACATAATTATCGATGGATAATTTAAACGTCACGAATATAATGTTGGCTATAATGAAATAGTTGACAATTTTCCTGGTGAAATTTTAGAGATTTTGGAAACAAAAGGTAAACTTTGAGTATCATCTGTATGCTTCCAAGTAAAAAGTACTAGCAGCCATAGGTAATTTGGGTTCCGAATGAAATTTTAAAATATTAGTAGAGTTGATTCTAAAATATCTGAGTAGTTGCGTCACGTATGATATAAATTCTTTAGTATGCTCAGACATACTGAGCTTTTTTTTAAGTTATCACAAGTAATTTAAGCTCTTGTCTGGTTTTAGGATTTCATTGTTGTTCATGAGCACAAAACTGTGGAACCATTTAAAATCCCACAACAATTTCGACACAAAAGCACTGCCGTACGTAACGAGCCCAATAAATTTTCCCATAAAGGATTTTTACCGAAACTTAACTGCAAAAAAAACGATATACTTTTCTAGGATCCAGCAAATGTGAACCTTAATTATTCCCTTTAAGGTTGAAAATACAAAGTTTGTGCTCCTAAAGTGCTGTCAGGATTTTTCTGGTAAATGGGACTTTGGGGACCAGGATGGTACCCTGGGGTAGGCCTACCGTTGTAGGAGATAAAAGCATGATACACATAGGTACAGATATATGAGAAAACATTCAAGGACACAGGTTTTATTGCTTTGACAAATGTTTGTAATGATATTTATTTTAAAGCTGATAAGCAAATGTACAATGTAAAAGCTACCGGTGATTCTTATTTATGATCTAAACGAAACAAAATGTAGGTATTTGATTAAGGTGATTAAGTCTTAAAATTAGTTAAAGTTAAAAAAATTGTCTTTTTATAAAATACTAGCTGACCTGACAGACGTTGTCATGTCAAAAAACTGACAGTTATGTCAAACTCTTTAAAGGTCACAGTTAATAATTTGGTCGTTAAGTTTTCTTTAATTTTTAAAGTTTCGCGGAGCATTTTTTAATTTTTTCCTTCGTAAGAACCTTCTCCTGATAATAACAAATACGACAAAAAAAGAATTAGCGAAATTGGTCCAGCCGTTCACGCGTGATGTCGTGACAACGGAAAACGGGTTTCATTTTTATATATATAGATTTCTTACATTGTGAAGGTCATTTTTTACCTTAATACTTCCTGATGTCCACCATTTTCTTATCTCTTAATAGTGCTGAAGAAAAACATAAAACATGCACAGGTTCTTAAAGATTACGTTTTTAAAATTCTCCTTGCCTGTTGCTTGAGACGTTAGAAGAATTCTTAATTCTCAAAGCCATTGGATTTTGTTTTGAAGTTGAGCTATATTTTCTTGATCCGATAAAAATGTTTCGAATGTTTGATGAGTTTAACTTTCCTGAATATTATTTCGGCATTTTGTGGATCGTCTTGGTAATATACTTTACAGTGTAAATTTAATTTGTTCGATATCATAACTTTTGGGTCAAGTAGGTTAATGGATTATTCAATAACTAAGTGATCAAAAATGTAGTTTTATTAAATTTTCTCTACTTGATCTGATTATGTAAATTTGTGTTTAGGTACTGTTTTTGTCGTTGTTGGTATTTTCAGGTCAATTATTGTTACTTGACTTGACTTCAGGGGGCTAGAATTTATTATGTTCTCAAGTGCCGATATTTCATTATTAATTTAGTGATAGGCCTAGCCTATCAGTTACATGTCAAATATTACTCCTAAACATATTTTTACACCAAGTCTAAATTTAAATATTGCATTATCTTCAAAATCTTGTTTTATTTTTTTGCGGCGATCAAAAAGTCTTTGATGTTGTCAAATCCAATTTTTACCATTCACAATTGGAATATACAGACAACTGAATATAATAATATCAGCTTAAACATTTTCATCCCTCTGTTGGGCGGTATCATGTCTTAGACGGATCAAGCCTAGATCTATGCTTGCTTTTTGTAGTTGCTGCTGTGATGTCCAAGACGTTCAGCTAATTGATTAAGTATCATTTTAAATTAGTATTTTATTATAATACCTGCCTTTAATTGTCTCACTGCTAGGCCCAGGTCATCTCTAATATAGGGAAGTAACAAGTATAGATCATGTTACTTGCTCACTGAGGGTTGGCGTTTCCAAATTTGATATTTTGGAATATAGGTTTTCTTCACTGATTGTCATAAGCGATTGTCAATGATGTCATAAGCTGAAAACAAACTAGGGATGTGGCTAATGGACTGATAAGTATGCACGGCCCTAAAACATTCGACGTCCGAACGCTCAAGGTCAGTCCAAGGTTACGTCCGCGAATCACCTCTGATAGCTTGAGGTGATTCGCGGACGTAACCTTAACAGCTCGGTGTACATTAATTATCTAGATACCTAATAAGTAGCAGCTGTCAGCTGCGTCCATCCGATAATTTGATTTCAGCTATACTTATAATAATTAAGAAAGCACATTTTACTTTAAAAGTCACTTAAACCTTTTCCGGTAATTGGTTCAAGTGCAACATTGCTCACAAAAATTCGTTCATTACCGCTAGGCCACCACAACTTTTATTAAATATGTTTTTATCACAAATTCAAGTCAAAAAGGTTAAGTTAATTATTGCTATCCGAGGAATGAATGTAAGTCTAGTTACTCAAACTATTTCTATGTAGACCTTTTTTATCAAAACAACTTTCATTGAGTTCTTCCAGAAAAACTTCAAACACATATATTATTGTAACAAAAACGTAACATAAAAGTTGGTAGCTACTCTGGTTTTCAGCACAACCAACCCTATTTCATTCTACAGGACGATTTTACGACATAGGTACGATACAACTTTCTTTCCGAAACTTCTAGTATCAAATTGAATTATACGTCTCAAGGGGCTTGTCGCTTTGACGTCCTATTGACCTGATTGAATTCGCCATTCGGACGCTAGAATAGTCCTGTTTTACAGTACATGTACGGAAACTTGGGTATTTACTTTTACTTGGATTAGTTGTTGTTTTTACACGTAAATGTCAGTTTCAACAGTCTGTCTAAAGATTTTATTTATGTGTTAACTTAAGATACACTGGCCTGTTGGTCTAGTGGTTAGTGACCCTGACTCCTGAGCCGGAGGTCGTGGGTTCGATTCCCACCCAAGACAAATCTTTGTGTGATGAGCACGATCATTTGTTCTCTGTCTGGGTGTAATTTATCTATATAATTTATGTAATAAGAAATTTTAATATATAAGTATGTTTATCAGTTGTCTGGGTGACATAGTCCAGGCTCTGCCTAGTTTGGAATCAGATGGCCGTTTGTGAGTTGTCCCAAGATATTATTATTATTATTGGTTGATACACAAGTTTTATTACTATATTTTAAAATAAGCAACTTATTTTTATGTACACTCAGCAATCTTAAAATAGTAATAATAGCAACCTAAAGCCTATTAATGTCCCGCTGCTGGATGTAGAGAGGAAAGAGAAGAGTTTTAGAAAGGGAAGAGAGGTTTTTACGAGAAGAGGCCGATCGTTGATCACCACGCTTGCTCATTGCGGGTTGGCAATTGAAGATTCCAATATTTGGAATCCAGGTTTTCTCACGATGTTATCCTTCGCCGATTGTACTTTTGTAATTAATCTTAGAAATAACTGGAAAGAACCATCTAAAAAGTCACATTGGCACTTGTTGTACTGGGTTAGAACTACCTTAAAAAATAAACATTTTAGTTTTAACAGGTAATCTACCAGTCTAGTAAAACTCATTTATATATTTTATTTTTTGGGGCATGTATAGGTCGTGCCACAGAATGCTACCCACCGAAACAGCCAAAATTATAAAAAGAGAATCCTCCAAACACAGTTGTTGAAAATTAACGTGCTATTTACCCAAAATTAGCACCGAGCCTTGCGTGGGTTAATACACACCATTGAGCAATATAAAGCCAGTACTACACGTCTCACATTTTTCCGAATTGCGTAGGTTCACTACATAAACGACAGGAAATTAAATAGAGAACTGAAAAAATATTCTGCGAAGGCGATATAATAGGTTATATTTAGAAAAAGGTCGGTGTTAAATAAAAACGGACTATAGGGGCGTTAATAGGGACAATTTATTTAACGGTCGACCCAGCAAGGGGATCGTAAGAACTGAAAGGCGAAAACGCAATCAAGTACCTCCAACCTTTATGGAAAGGCTTGATTATATACTTTTCCTCAAAAAATATTAGGTAGGTACAGTTGGTATTAGATATTTTTTCTGATTCGTAGTTCAAATTTTCATGAAGCTGTGATGAATGAAGAAAGAATCGGTTTCCCTAGTCGTGCTCTACATTTTTTAAGTGGGTAGGTGCTTTGGTTATAATCCCTTTGTCGTAAGGAGTTTCATAAACATTTTTAACAGAGCTGAAATATTTATTTATTTTATTTCTCAAAACATGAGAGAGAGGCTCGTGGCTAAGTGTAAGCCGTACGGTTTGACCGATAATAAAGGATAAGCCGCGCTCGCCGCGGTTGGTCCGTGGATGGGTGACCATTTGTAAACATACCGAGACCTCTCCGTGCCTCGGAAAGCACGTTAAGCCGTTGGTCCCGACTGTCATACAGTGATCTTTGACAGTCGTTAAGTCATTACAATTCTGACAACCAGTCTTACTATGGAATACTGTATTACCTAGCAATAGGTTGTGGAGGTCAGATAGGCAGTCACTCCATGTAAAATACGGTACTCAGCTAAATCCGGTAAGATTGGAAACCGACCCCAACATAGCTTGGGAAAAGGCTAGGCAGAAGTATTTCTCAAAACATGAACATCCGATTATGAAAACATAAAAATTTAGACATAGCACGTGTACTTATTCTATAATTACTTACAATGTACAACTTACAATATGCTGTAAATTGTGTGATTTACTAGCAAAAGCATAAATAATGAAACAAATACAGAAATGTTTAATTCTTCTTAATACTATTTGTATGAAAACTCTGAACACTCAATCTTTAAGATTATTTCTTTTTTTTCTTTGTTAAATTTATCTGTTTACTATGGGACTCATTTATTGTATGTTGTAATTATTTCTACATTACAATACACTTTCAATGTATTATTCATTAATTACATATTTCACCGACATGCCTATTCAGATTAATCTGAACGTCGCGTCGTCGTGCGGTTAGTGACGTGACTTTTAACCACTTGCCTATCCGTCATTCAAAACATTCAGCTTTTAATAAAAAATTCTGGCCGAATGAAACATGAATGACAATGAAAAATATTTGATGTTTTACTAAACTTTCTACAAAACTATAACTAGGTCATACTATAGATAGAATGTTATTTATGAAGAAAGTCCTCTACCATCCATTAGCTGCACCTATACCGTTTACATTCTCATACGTACCTAATATGACTATGTAAAGATTAACCCTGCTCGCCTAATGGTGAATACACACCGGATAATGAATAGAATAGAATGGAAATGTGTTTATTTGGCACAGCATACAGGACAGCACAAAGAGATGACAAATAAAACGGAATAAAGAACATTAATAATAATAATATCGGCCTATAAACGTCCCACTGCTGGGCACAGGCCTCTTCCCATATAGACAAGGGATGAGCTTTGATCACCACGCTTGCTCATTGCGGGTTGGCGATTTCAGATTCCAATATTTTGAAATCCTGGTTTCCTCACGATGTTTTCCTTCACCGTTTGTCAATGATGTCTTAGAATGATAAAGAAAGTACTTGGAAAAAGTCACATTGGTACTTGCCTGGGTTCGAACCTGCAACCATTTATGCATGCGAATCCGGTCATTGAACCGTTAGGCCACCACGACAATTATTAAAGAACATTAATGTTGTTATTTTCATTAATTTTTTTTCAGTCTTTTTTTACTTATAAAGAGGAAAGATTAAAATTGTATTTTTGTAACGAATAAACTCAAAAACTAGAGGACCGATTTCAAAAAATCTTTACTAAATTTTTTAGCGCTCTTATACCTACCTACGAGCGCAAGTGAAACCCAGGGTTCAAAAAACACAAAAAAATATAAAGATCAATACAATAACCCCGCCAATACATATATTTAAGTAAAATATTGGACACTAACTCGATACAATTAATAATTATCGAGTATTGGATCGTAAAAACTATCGTTTTATTAATCGGACGAAATGTTCTTGACAGGGGTTTTATGAGATATTTATTGATCTCCATTGAAATGACCTTTATACCTTAAGGGCATTCATACACAGTCATAAAGAGAGAGGGTTGTCAAACAATGGAAAAATATTCATTTCGTAAACTCCAGCATTAAAATTCCAATAAAAATATATTTAAAAATGCTGGTTTCGATTTTTAATCGGTAAGCTAATTGAATACAATATTTATTTTTATTTTATAAAGATCATTTGCAGTGTGGGTCGAACTTTACTAGTATTCTTGTTAACCCCTTGTGCTTAGCCAAATGCTTGTGTTACGAGTGGGTTCACGTCGGTAATATAATGGGTGGGATTCGAACCCGCAACCACACGATCTCTACCACGCCCTAGCCATCGGGCTACCGCTTTATTACGTAGCTTCTGCCCGCGACTTCGTCTGCGTGGACTTCGGAATTAGGTCCAAAAAGAAATGAAAAATGTAAAAGCAATTAAAAAATGGATTCAAATTTTCACCCGTGTTATAAGCTTGCGCTGTAATAGAGAAAAATACCAAATTTATTAGCTGTCTGCCCACGGCTTAGTTCGGAAACAATTTTCGATTTTCCCTCGGGCACTACTAAATAAATCGGGATATAAGGTAGCCTATGTTCTTTTCCATGTCAAAGGCTACATGCATGCCAAATTTCATCCAAATCCGTTCAGCCGTTTTTGCGTGATTGAGCAACAAACATCCAAACATCTAAACATCCAAACATCCACACTTTCACATTTATAATATTAGTAGGATTTTTTAATCGGAGTTATTACGTATTTGTTTTCCAATTCAGACGTAATTTATACATTCTAAACTATAATTTTGACATTTCACGTCTAAAAGTTTAGGTTTTCATCAACAGATTCAATGTTACAAAAATTTAAACTTTACAAAGCAGGAATCAGATGGCGTACAAATGACTTCCTATATAAAGAGCTTGGCTTGCCCTTAAGAGGTTAAGGTGGGTTTACGAGCGACCCGGGATAAATCTATTTAATGCTTGCATCGACAGCTAATACCCGGCACTTGCGATCAGTAATGCTTGCAATATAAGCGGAGAGCGATCAAGAATTTAAAACTATAAAATTAGAATAAAAGAACCATTTTAGGGGTTGGTTTTATAAAAAAAATACAGATTATTATTACCCTATGAACAGAAATTTTTAGTTTTCAATATTTATCAAAATTTGATTTAGTTTTTTGATTTACGAATAAAATGTTTTAGAATGAAATTAGGTTATGGTGTACTTACGTAGGTACTAACACTATAAATTATATAATACGACACCATTTTGGAAATGAACAAATAACTTTTACTGACACAGCATCATGAACTTTGATACCATATTTAACCGACTTTCAAAGGAGGAGTTTCTCATTTATATTGTATATTTTTATCATTTGTTCGTAACGTGATTTCACTGGCATTGATGGATAAAAAAAATGCATTTTAATCTTTTTAGTGCAAAATCTATTATTTTACACTATGATACATGATGCTAAAACAGAAACAAAAAACATGGTAGCATTAGCTACTTACCTACTTTAGATCTGGAACGAGTAATCATTTCTACCAACACAAATAAAAAACAAAACAATTTCTTGAACAAAGTCATTCAAAAACAAAAGAAAACACAAGTCTTATTCTTTAACTTTAAAATCCCGGAGAAAATATTATGTTTAGCCCAGTTTAAGCGAGATATCGGCCTTTGTTTAAAGAACGAACTGGCTGGATACAGACTTTTAGATTTTGTACCCTCTTGCTGATTACTGAACGACGTTGTAAACGTTTAAGAGGAGAAACAAAATACTTTGACGATATGACTGTTATTGGACGGACAATAGCGTGGTGGCCTAGCGGTTAAATGACCAGCCCCCCTATCCAAGTGACATTTCTACAAGCGAAATCGCTGATCAAATCGCTCAAATGTATGGAAGTGACATTACAAGTGTGAGTCACGTGACTTATCGAAATCAAATGTCATTTCCATACATATAATGTCATTTAGGCGATCTCTATCATAGTTAACGCTTGTAGAAATGTCACTTGGCTAGGGGGGCAGATTCGTATGCACATGATTGCAAGTTCAAACCTAGGCGCGAACCAATGTGTCTTTTTCAAAGTTATATATACTTTAATTATCTAAGACACCATTGACAAACGGTGAAGGAAAACATTATGAGGAAACCTTGGTTCCGAGAATTGGGATCTGTAATCGCCAACCCGCAGTGTGCCAGCGAGGTGATCAATGCTCGTTCTTTCGTTACATGGGAAGAGGCCTGTGCCTAGCAGTGGGACATTTATAGGCTGGTATTAATTTAATACAGGACGATTTTCTAATTCTAACATGCTGAACCGAATTAAAAGAGAGAACTTCTATTTTCGTCATATTAGATGGGTTTTGAAAATTCTTTCTGTAATGGATAGAGTTCTCAGAGGCATGAGCGTGCTCTCCTTACATACAATTTTGACTGCACGGATAGCCGAGTGGTACAGGTCACCACGCTAATTACCACTGTGCGCGACGTGCTGCGGGTTCGATCCCTGCATGGGACCAGCATTTGTGTGATCCACTAATGCTTGTTCCAAGTTTGGGTGTTCTTTGTGCATGTGATTTGAATGTTTGTGAATCCCCCGCGACACAAGGATTAAATTACTTAGTGCGGGCGTCGTTTAAAAAAAATGTAAGTCAGGTAAGGTTCTAATGATTATGTTAATATATTTCAACTAAGGAAAACCTAATGATTCCTTCTCTAGAAACGATTTAGCTTATAGGTCTAGCAGTAACTATAACAATAAAATAATACGTACGAAATAAAACTTTATTTAACAACCTGCACTGCACCGGCTGTTTCCATCACATATAACTTGCAATTTATATCATGTTAACTAGGCACTAGAGTTCAATTTCAAATAACATGTATATGTAAGGCTTTTCTACTCAATTTCGCTGGGTTTCTACCCTTAAGCAAGTCCAAGAAACTCATTATAACTTTTCGCTACAACGATCAAAGGTCTGAATTTTATTTTGAATACCTTAGCGAACTAGTTTCGAGTGGGTATTTGTTATAGTTGTACCTTTAATACTCAGAAATATTTTGAATAAAATAAAATAATCGTGAATTTACTGTAGCATTATTGTGTCTTGTCTTGTTTGAAGAGTCATGAGTAACAAAGGCATCGTATTTATTAAGATACTCCCGAATAAGCATCGTAAACCAACAGGTTAGTTCTACTGTCACGTTGACTTTGCAAAAGTGAATAGATGGTCTTACTATCTAAATTGGACTTGCGATCATGGGGTCGCGGGTCCGAATCCGACCCATTGCACTACCGACGTGAACCCACTCTTAACACAAGCATAATGTATTAAGCGTTATGTACATGGGGTTAAAAATAATTCTAGTAATGGGCGACACAAAGATTAACTTTGCGCTTTTTCTAAAAAACAAAAATCGGTTTCTCTTTTGTCTCACTCTACGGATTCCTTTGTCTCACTGCATTAAAATGTCTTTAACTAATTGTCAACTTTTTTTTGTTTAAAAAATCACTAAAAGGAGTATTTTTTACCCTACAACTCATTTCACACACCTCTGCGTCCGAGAAAAGAAAAAACAATTCTATCCAATTCCATGAACACCGTTTCGTTCATCAAAACTGACGGAAATAAACAGCATCTACCTAAAATGAATTAAAAACAATTCTCCATAAACACAAAAGATGTGCCATCAAACAACAATAGTGCAGCGAAATATCAAACCGTACGAAAGAGAAATAAAACTGTTCGGAAATGTCACTTGAAAGTTTTCACGACGCGCATCGCTTGATTCAAACCTCGGTCGAAGGGAATTCTTCGAAGTCCACACCTTTTGTTTGTAGCTTAGAAAGGTGTCATAGAAAATCAACTGATGATATTTGAAACAAGACAACGAACAAAGTTAATATAAAAATGATAGTATACGTCTCTTCAGCAACAAATGGTACTAGCATTTGTTCATTGCATGTAAAACGACTGGTAATTTATGAGTAGGAAGGTCAGTCGTTTTTGACACGACTTTTTGGACCTTCACACTATAAACCTAAAATACCCATATTTAACGTGCGTTTTAAAAAAAATCCTTTGGGTAGTGTGGGTTGGTTTTTCGAACCATTTTTTTTTTGCAAAGAACATCGAGGTCAGAATTATTGGGTTAATTTTTTCAAGGGTACATCGAGAATTTAGTTAATATTTAAGGTTTTGACACACAAATTGATTAAAATTTTGTTCTTCATACTCTTACACTCCTGACGAAGTGGTCGCGGTTTTGGATCGTTGTCTATATAAAAATTACTTATATTACTAACTTTTAAACTATAGCTTTGCATGTTTATAATAAAATTATTTTACATCACGGGAATCAATGCGAACTCGTGCACTCACCTTTTAAGTATTGACGTTGCGGCCGGGTTACATTGGCAGAGGTCGCAAGTAACAATTAAGTAATTTCCGTGACGTAATTTTACCTATAATAGTAACTAGCTGTACCCGCGACGTTGTTCGCGTTGATCAGTCGTAATAGGTATAAGTGTGTAAAAATATTTTGACTGAAATCACTGGGTGCGCTTTAGATGGCAAAAGTCGACTGATATTTTCTTTTCGTTTGTTACGCGATACCTCGGGAATTTTGTAATTGATCAATTTCAATATTTTTTTTTGTATCAATTGGGTTAACATGACACGTGGTCTCATACACCATAATTATATCATCAAAATTATTCTCAAAATCTCAGAACAAAATTGCTTATTGTACGTAGGTAGAAGATAAATATTTACACTTATGTTTATTCTATGACTGAAATTTAAAAGTGTTTGAAACTTTATGTAGGCTTAGTACTAATGTAGTTTGATGTATTTTTGTTCGTTAGATAAATGTTCTTCTGTAGACTACTATACACAAATAAGATTGCGGGACCTAGAGTCAGAAATATTTGTAGTTACATGTTTGTATTAGCTCGCGATTTTTTTTGTGAATTTAACTGAATTTACTAATTTTGTAGTTATATACTTAGTTACACATACACACCGCTCGTAACTCCTTTACAGTTAGGTATTTTTGGTAAGATGTAAATTTTTCACTGTCACATGAGAGAGTAATTCGATCAACCGTTGAGAAAAAGGTGCTTTTTCTGCCTATTGACATGTTTATAAGTTAAGATTTCACGGTTTTCCCTTTCATATTATTAACCGTGTTTGATGAAAAGGTTCGATCTTCATAATTGTCCCTGTTGATGATCCTATAACAGTACAGGGTGTAATTTTTCGCATTTTAGAATGTTCGATTCCCGGGTGTGCAAAACAGATTATTAAAACTTATGGATAGAGCTGAAAATGAAATAGATTTGAATTTATATGTTAAAAGAATAAAGAAATGTTATCGCCTTATCTATCGCGTTTGCTATCTCCATTAGGTATTAAGAGTTTCCTTCAAATGGCCTTAACAAAATACACCTGAGTAATAGCAGCTTCCTTTGAACGTTTAAAGGATTTTTTCGACGATATTTATTTTGAGTTTGATATTAAGCCGAGTGTCAATATAGCTGTGAGCAAAAATAGCTCATTAGAATGGATGTTTTTCGATGTCCACTGTCCTAAATATTACTATGGTGTCCACAAACGACCAAAAGAGAAGGGCATTCATTTCCTGGCTCTTTTCCTTTTGTTTTATACCAGACAGTCCTGTTTACCCTTGCTGATAATTTTGCATTCTCTCTCTCTGAAGTCGTTCCCTCATGACTGAGGATCGTGGTCATTCATGAGTTGTCCACATTTTGTGCGAATTACTTACGGTACTGGAATAAAGCAAAAGGGAGGATCACTGCAGGCGGCCGGGAGGTAGAAAGCGGCACCAAAACGCTAAATGCGTATAAACAATTTCCAGCTAAATATGTAATTGTCATGTCTCCATGTCGTGGTGGCCCAGCGGTTCAATGACCGGATTCGCATGCACGTGGTTGCAGGTTTGAACCCAGGCAAGTACCAATGTGACTTTATCAAATTAATATGTACTTTCTTCATCATTCTAAGACATACCAAAAAATGTGAATCTGAAATCGCCAACCCGCAATGAGCAAGCCAGATCAATGCTCATTAAATTCCTTCTCTTTATGGGAAGAGGCCTGTGTCCAGCAGTGGGACGTTTATAGGCTGGTATTTTATGCAATTTTCATGACAGTTGCCTCGTAAGCCTAGTGTTCATAATTGCGACTACCGTGAGCGAGGTTTCAGATTAGAATCTAGGGTCAGGCAGTTTGGACGGGTTTACATCCACACGACTGTCCGATGGTCATAATTATATGATCTTTGTTGGTTATAACAATCCTGATAACCATTCCTACCGAAATATACTTACTGAATTATTCAGTAAAATTGGTATCTACAGCTGTAACCGGTGAAAAAAGAAGTTTACTTCAACAGCTTGGGAAATGGTAGAATGTAATTTTGACGTGCACATTTTGACCAAAGCTGAATTTACGAAAATCAGAGATATTGTGAATTGCCGTAAATAATGTCTGGATAAATACATCCATAGTGTATAAATAATAATAATGACCAGAACAAAAGCTGGAACGGGCGCTATATCCTGTATATTTATTTATGCCAGCTTAGCAGTTTGCCATCAGATCTCGTCACACACAGGCATTTATCAGTAGTCGATGCGAGGTTCAAATACCGTCCGATCAGTTTATTAAAGACAAAAAGATGATAAAGTAACCTTGATGACCTACCTGCACCCGCGACGTTGTTCGCGTTGATCAGTCGCAATAGGTACGCATGTGAAAAATATTTTTGACTGTCTGAATCACTGAATGCTCTTTAGATGTCTCTAGTTGACTGTTACAGGTATTTGAAAATTCGATTTCTCATAAGTAACTCGCAGAAATTGCGGGATTGAGATGGTAGACTTATCTTCTAACTGACTATGAACTTCACCTGTTTAAAAGTAAACTGTGATTGTAAAAACTTCATACATTTTTGTTTGTCTCGATCAGGCATTACATGAGCAGCAAGCTATCTTGAGCATTTTAAAGAATTGGAACTGTTTTTATAATATTTATTTCTTATAATGACCACCTGTGTAAAAAATTACAAACTAAAAAAATATATAAAACCACAAAAAGGGTTAGCTCGATACATTTAAAATTCTGTAAGAAAGTCGGTGCTAGAAATAATATAAAACAAAATATGTAGTAACATCAGGATTTGAACATGCAGCAAGATATCTCACATTTCCTATCGTACAACCACCAAGCTGATTAATACTACTGAAAGCTTCGTAAATAGTTGTTCATACTTCAATAAACTGATCGCTATGGCAACGTTATTTTCGCCATGGTTACTTGGTTGTTTATATGTCAAAGATTACGTGTACCGATGAATTGAGATTGTGTAAATTTCAGGTTTGATCCCTATTCAATATGAACGACCATACTGATGAGAGCTCATCCTAAATTGGACTTTGTGTCGCCGATATCGCTTTCTATTGATTCAAATGTACATAACTTTTTTGTTTATGAACCGATTTCGATGAAACAACTACTAAATGTTATGGGAAAGTTCAAGCAATACTTCAATCAAAACGGCATTTAAATCAATTCAGTCGCTTCTGAGATCATCGCGTACAAACGCACAGACAAACAGACAAACAGACAAAAATTTTAAAAACTATATTTTCGGCTTCGGTAGCATGAATAGAACGTGTGTATGTAGTTTTTTTTCTAAAATATTCAATGTACAGACACTAGTCGTTTACGATTTTATTATATGTATAGATTATACAATTCCAACAGAATAACTTGAAACCGATAATCGAATCGGACACTTAAAATTTAAATCAACGCCTCATAAAGAAAATTTTAAGAGCTCCTAGTATCGCGATATTCAACACAAAGTGATTGTTAATCATGGGGATTCGTCCCACCTATTTTATTCAGGTCGTACGATATAGAAAAAATTGATTCAAAGATATGACAGGCATTTTGTGGTTAGTGACCCTGACTGCTAAGCCGTAGGTCGTGAGTTCGATTCACACCCAGGAAAAAATTCTGTGTGATGAGCACGATATTTATTTGTTCTGTGTCTCATCCAAACATCCACACTTTCACATTTATAATGTTAGTAGTATTCCAAGTTAATTTTTAAGCCATTACAGCTGAAACGAGTCGGTTGCAAACCTTTTTTAAAAATCCAGCACTTCAGAGGTTCTTCGAGCAGAGCACATCACATTTCGCGGTTCTTACGAGAAAACTAATTTCACAGCAATTGGTTCCACAAAAACCAACACTTGTTCTTGACACGAGCAGGCGTTGGCATAGTTTCATTTTATAGAATACAGCAAGCAAAATGTTTTCCTTAATTACTTTTGCATTCGTTTGCAACGAATATGAAACAATTTCTGAACGAGTCGCCGATTCATTATTAAAATTTCACTGAGGTACTCGAAATACGATGGCGTTTCTTTAAAATATTTTTCCAACTCTTTTTTGTTTTCTGGTAACATCCTGCAGTAATATATGGAAAAAAAATTTTTTTTTCTTTCGCTTAGCCTTTTCCCAAGCTATGTTGGGGTCGGGTTGTTTTCTTCGGATTTTTCGGTTGGATTCAGCTGAATACCGTATTTTACGTGGAGAAACTGCCTATCTGACCTCCACTATCCATTTTACTAGGTAACACAGTCAGTAGCCCATGGTAAGCCTGTTAAAGATCAACGTATGACAGTGGCCAGTTGGGATAAACGGAAAATGTTCTCGGTATGGTCACCTATCCTCGGATCAACCGCAGCGAGCGCGGCTTAACCCTTATTATCAGCCAAACCGTACGTACTTATTTAGCCACGAGTGCCTCTCTCTTCTAAACATCAGTTTTAGGCTTGTATAGGTTATTGATGGAAATTTTCCGTTGTTTGATTTTACGATACTCCTATAAAAACTAAGAGCCTATTTATCACCCTCCCCGTCCGTAGATCAAGCGTGGTGGCCTTAGTGAACCCTGCTAACGTAGTTAGTTTTTTAGCGCTCGCTGTAGGCCCTTCTGCTGTAGGTCCTGCGCCTGATCCCTCTCCGGTTGTGTCAGTGAACCGTCTCATCGGACTATGAGAGTGAAGGAACAAAGAGTGCACCTGTGTTTGCGCACTCACTTGTGCATTATAATATCTCCTGCGTACATGGCTGATCTCACTTGAGATTGGCCGCCGAGGCCGAAATTGCTACATAAAACCTTCAACTAAATGCTACATAAAGCCTTCAATAAAACTTCTTTTTTGAGTATGGTATTTGGAGATAATGAGAAAAGGATCTTCTCTATACGAGAAGAGCAATTATAGGCCAGTATAATATTTGGAGATTATTTAGATGCAAAATATTACATTTAAAATAAATCGTTAAGCTAAGTAGTATCGGTTCCTTTTATATTCAGTCTGCACTTGAATAAGAGATGCTTTGTGTAAGTTTACTTTGAATCAAAAATAACTAGAAACTCCAGTTTCTCTTGCTAGGTAACAAAGGGGTGGACTACGGTAATGGAAATTGTTTGCGATTGTTATTTAGTTTTGTATAAGTAAGTGGAATCAAATGGATCATTTCGATAATTTGAACGCTTTGTTTTCATAGAAAATGTTTCTCTTACACATAATTTTTGGAATTTCTAGTCGATAGAAAGTCACTCATATGAACAAAGGTAAAATAAAAACTTCGTGAAAACTATTACTCTCGATTTTCCAAAATAAGATAGATAATTTTGTGACGACGGGTCTAAGTTGAATATAAATCAATTTTTTTTATTTATATTAAAATAATTCAAATTCAATTATTGTTACTCCTTTTAAATAATAGTTCTATAAAGGTACTACTGATCTCTTTGACAACCACACATCCCTACAACTTAAAAGTTGTCATTAGATTTAAAACATATCTGAAAAATATGAAAACGTAACGTGTTGAAAAAAACATCTTTCCTCCATTCAAAATACCCTTAAAAGATCTCAAAACATGTTTACCAATGCCAGTAAAATACTAATCTTATCATAACTCACTTATATTTCTTTCTTTCCGAATAAAATGTTATTAATGATTCACGTTTTTTACATTAAATGTTAAAAAAAATTGTACATTCATAAATCGGCTTTGGCTTTGTACTGTTTAATAAATGTATATTTTGGCATACATTTTTACTTCTTTGATGTATTGAAATTACTTTTTGTAAGTACTTACTGTTACAAAACATACGAAGATTAGGTACCGAAATATTTTCTTTACTTTATTTAGGTAGCGTTTTTTACACGTATCTTTTTTTTGTTTTATTTTGGTAGTGAAAAGCTAATTTTTTCAACGCCGAGAACAAGACGTGGGTATAATTATGTCGGACTTTCACCGACCAAGAACACTCCGGTCCCGTCTCTGCCTTGGCCGGAA
The DNA here is from genome assembly GCA_950381575.1 of Plusia festucae. Taxonomy (NCBI): domain Eukaryota; kingdom Metazoa; phylum Arthropoda; class Insecta; order Lepidoptera; family Noctuidae; genus Plusia; species Plusia festucae. Next base: position 3,675,981 of record OX494453.1, on the reverse strand, counting down.
TCGTGGGATAGCTCGCGCGTTCTCTGCTCCACTATGGCGGTTTTGCAAGTAGGTACTTAGTGTTCAGAACATCCTACTAATATTATAAATGTGGAAGTGTGGATGTTTAGAGATCTGGATGTTTGTTACTCAATCACGCAAAAACGGCTGAACGGATTTGGTTGAAGAACATAGGCTACCTTTTATCCCGATTCCTTAAGTAGTTCCCGAGGGAAAATTGTTTCCGAGCTAAGCCGTGGGCAGACAGCTTTGAAGTTTGGTAATTTTTCTCTATTACAGCGCAAGCTGAAAATTTTATTCCATTTTTCATTACTTTCACATTTTATGTTGTTCTTTTACCCAATTCTGAAGTCCACGCAGACGAAGTCGCGGGCAGAATCTAGTAATTATATATAACATCAAAATGAATAGGTATATATCGTGAAAAGAGTAATAATTACTAGGTATAACAAAACACGAAAATTTTGCAATTCAGGCTGTGGACCCAACACTGTTCTAATTATTTTGACATTTTCAGTCTCTTCGTAAAGTTTGTAATAAAAGGGGCCGTTTTCCTTTTATTCTTCGACAACACTTCTCTTGACATTTAAAGGCAGAAGGTAGAATTTGTATTCATTTGAATACTTATTGAAGACTCCAGTTTTTAACTACTGTACTATGACTAGCTGCCTGGACAGACTACGTTCTGTCAAAAGTTAATTGTAAAAAATTAATGTAACGTTTTTTGAGTGATCACGTTTTTTTTTAGCTCAGTCCAGTGATATGCTGCTGACCCCAACATTGCTTGGCAGACGATGAATAGAAAAAAAATATTATTATCTTTTAATGTTTCACATGACTATAACAATTTTCTGTAGAATTTGGTAGTCATATGATACTGATTCAACTTTTGTCCCGATATATTTATTTAAGAGAAATGGTAATAACTGTGTAATGGAGCTTGAGATTGATTTCAACTTGATGATTTAAAACTCTTCCATGTGAATGAAAGGAAAATATTGTTGGATAGGATTGTTAGTAGAGAAATTTTCAAACAAATATTGAAAAGTTTGGGCGTTTTAGTTGTAGGTTTCGTTGTTCGCAACTTGGTTTTTATGGTACAATGATTTTCAGTGTATTTTGGGACATTCGAAATTCGAATGGGTCTATTAGCTAAATGGACGGGTTTTCTGGTTAGAACTGCCTTTTGTTAACTAGCCATTTCCGTCTCACTGCTTGGCAAATTTTTCTCTATATCTTCTTCCATTTCTTTCTGTCCATGGTTGTGGTGGAAGAGTTTTGTTAAAGGACTCAAGCCCTCGTCCCGCTATGGTCCACTGCGACGTCTTTTGTCATTTTGATGGACTACATTGAGTCGTTACTATGGCTCACTGACATGTGACTGGGCTTCCTCTTTTTTTCGAGTCGATGGTATTTTTTCAAGAACTGTGTATTAAAATTTGATGCGCCCAGTAGTTGGCTACATTAACTGTAGCGTCATTGGCTAGATTTAAATCCTCCAAAGTGCGGTTTTGCCTGCCGCACTCGCCCAGGGTATCCACAGGGTCTATGATTCCTCATTTTGCCAAATTGTGTCTGCAGCGACCTGTCTGGCTCATATTATGTTTTACGGACAAAATTAAACAATAACGATAGATGCACCAGACAATCACTATTAAGCAACGGCAATACTAAAATCGTTACAGATAAATATTATTGTGTAAGCACGCCATTTGCACCAAATATCACAAAATATTCATCCTAATTTCAAGTGTTATTTCAGAGGGGCTTAACATTATACGAGTCGATTGATGAAATTTTAAGAATCACAATCAAAGCAATATCTACAGAGACAGCAATAAAAGCTGTCTTTCCGGTCTTTCAAATAAATATTTGTCGCTTTCCCCAAGGGCAGTAAAGAGGATGAAAATACCTTTAAAATAATACGCAGCCTTTATAAGAATTTCGAGAAACGATATTAATTAAGTCTGTTTTAGTATAGGGATAATTAAACGCTTGGCATATTAAAATTTTACTTGACGTTCCACTTTCTGTTGATAAATAGATACTTTGTTTTTATGTTAAGTGTTTTTGCGATTAATATTGTGTAAATTAAAATCTTTGTTGTTCCAATTTATATTTTCAGATTTGTTAAAGTAATTCTTTGATGAGATAATGTATATAATTTTAATTAAATCAACGTCCATGGTAGTGAGACTTGTTTTGTGATTAAGTTTAGTGATTTATTCATTTAGGTTGGTTTTGTGATTTAGTTTTAAAATTATTTATTTGAGGGGAGGTGTTATTAGCAATAAAATAATTGTGTTATTAAATTATAAGTTGGCAACCCGGGTTTATACTAGCATAGACTAAATTTTTCTCAACATGGCGTTGTCCTTGTAAGATTGTGTGTTATAATCTCCCATCAATATTAATAAAGGAAGTATCGATCTTTGAAACTGATTTCAATATTTAAGTCCTAATAACAATTTTAACATCAAGTATTTGTTTGGTTTTTGTAAAAAATTTAGTGCATTATTCATGATCGACCTACTTTCTCAGTAGTTATTAAATGCCATACTTCTTTTTACTTCCAAATTCAAGTCTTTCTTGATTTTAATTTAGAATAATCGGTAAAAAAATGAGAAACAATTTAACAATTTTGTCAAATTACGAAATATCTACCCATGCCCGAATATTGAGTTCCAAGATCTTTAGTAAAATATCACCCCAATTACTTACCAACTACATGACTAATAGGGGATGATTTTGTATTTTAGGTCTTGGAAGTCTTGAGAAAAATGCAAACTTTCAATAAAATCAAGGTACTATAAAATAAATACGGTACAAGTATCTTCACAACCCAGCAACGAATAATCTACATCCAACTAAGCTGAAATCCTCGGAGTAATCACATTCATCCCATATTCACTATATTCAACGAATCCAGATGAATTTACAGCAAATAAGATGAAATTGTTTGCTCAAACGAAGCAAGTTGGAACAAGCTAGTTAGTTTTATGAGATTAAACGATTTACTACTCGCAAGTCTCGCTTCGAAGTTACAGGGGATATCATCAAGCTTATATTAAATGTTGGGTAAGCTGTTACGGAAGTAAATAGTAGATAACTTGAAGTATAACCTTACGTAGTATGTATGCCTACGTTATGGCATGTAGCTCTTTAAGAGAGGGCTACAATACGCTATGATATTATGTATTGTAGCCCTTAAGATAGAGAGTCGTTGATCTTTTGTTTTTGTGAAATAAAGTTATTATTATTTTTATCTCTGAATATAATTATCTACTTCTATAAATATTACGAAATAAAGATCCCCGCCACTCTGTCAGTCTGTCTGTCTGAAACCGATAACCCAAAAACTACGAACGAATTTTTGTTATTAATAGAGTGTTCAAGAGGTGGATTTTTGTGTAAATAGCTTTGCGAAACCGGGACGGACCGCTAGAATATTATATACTAGTAATGTGTGACCCAGATTGCTAGTAATCTTAATAAAAACAATAAAACACAAATGTGGGACTTTGTAAAGTAACGAGGCTTAAAAAACTAGGCTAAATGCTAGAACTCTAGGTATAAATTTTAACCTGAAGATCTCATAAATAGTTTGATTATACCAATCGATCACTATTATTTAGTATTCCTTTATAACCTTCTTTGCTTTTGAGGTTTTAATTTTACCTAAGATATAACATATTTAAAGACAAAAACAACATCGCAGGCAAGAAACCTTTTTGGGGATACAAATTGAGCATTATACTCAAAAGAACAACAACATACATACGAGAAAATGAACATTATATACTTACCACGTACTTTATACAACTCTTTAAGCGAACAACGCAGTTCGTGCCGTGATAAACACCCGATGAAGGCAATTTGTAATGTCAGCAGAAAAGGTAGTGGTTACGATGGCTGTTTAAAAGTTTGTGTGAGGTGTACATGCGAACGTGAAGGTTCTATGTACGGTTAGAAGAACAGTTTGTTGTTGTATGAGATTGAAAGAATTTATTTGCAGAAAATTATTGAAATATTTTATGCAGTGTGTAAAAATTAAGCTTCTGGTATTTGTTTTTGTGTGATAGAGAGATAGACTTCTATAGTTATATTTTTCGTGCTTTTCATATGTAGAACATATCAAACAAATTATTCTAAATATCAACAAACAAGCTTTTTGTAACATAAAACCTGAAAAAAGATAATTAATTTTCAATTAATAATTCTGTGTAACCCATGGAACGCTACTCTAAATGTAATAATATTAATTATTTATAACGCCTGACAAAATTTTTACAGCAACTATTTACAGTTCCCCAACAAACGTATACTAATATGGCGTTTCATAAAAATAATTTTGTATTAAATCATGTTTACGATCTTTAGGTAAGCGAGCCAAAAGCAAGCGTTGAAAATAACAAGACCTTGACCCCGTTATTTACAGAATTTAGTTTAATGTCTCTTGGTCTCACTAAGTTTTACTAAGGTATTGAAAGTTTATTTTCTTACATACAGTACTTAGGTACAATTTAGTTCCTACTATATAAATATAAGAGATTCTGTGAGTAATATAAAGAAATTAATTATTTTCATGCACAAGTTCGAACCCACTACAGAAAAATACCAACGAGGCTAATTTCTCAAAGTTATAATTATTATGTACTTACTTAATAATTCTAAGGTCCAGTTTTTTGATCCCGAGTTAACTCAACCAATGGTTAAATATGCGAATGGTTTCAAAACACGTTAATAAATTAACGTTGAGTTAACTAGGGATAAAGCTTCTTTGGTCTTGCTCCAAAAATATACAACAAACTACCTGAGAATTTTAAAAACCTACCATAATTTAAATTAAAAAAAAATTTAAACGAATTCCCAATTTATAAAATAAAGTTGATTTTTTAAATGATAAAAAGTAACTTTCAAATGATTTTGCTAACTAATTATGTATAATTTTATGTTGTATGTTATATTATATTTGCTATGGCTATATGGCTATGTTATATTTTCAGTTTAATTTTAGTTTAAATTCTATACAAATATTGCTGCATTATAGAATAATATATTGTTATCGCCTAATTTGTATGTTTTTATGACAAAACATAGTATAGGTACCTACCTAATTTATTAAGACCATAATTGTTACGACAACCTATGTTTAACAAATAAAATTTGATTTGTTTTGATTTGATAAAAAAACTGGACCTAAGCGCTAGACTAACTACACAATTTAGTTCATGTAAGCTTAGTTCGGCATTAAGTACATTGTTCCAAGTAAAGCTCTTATGATGTACTTAGCTTATAAATAACGTACAGGCAAGTCACGTCTCTTAGACTATTTCATCGATACTGATATACAACGAAACTTATATTTCCTACATAAACGTGAAGTGTTGGTTTATATCTACCATGTTGGTGCTGTACGGAGTCGATCCCTACTTATGATATTATGTCGATCTTTGACAGTCGTTAAGTCATTAGACAACCAGTCTTACCACGATAAACTGTATTACACTGTAAAATGGGTTGTAGAGGTCAGTCAGTCGCTACGCGTAAAATGGTATTCAGTGGAATCAGGTAGAATTTAAAGAAGACCCGAATTATTTTTCCGAAGCGTAAATGTATTATACAATGATAATGTCGAAATTTCGTTATGAATCTTCAAAAGATTAAGTAAAGAGTTTTTCTAGTCCCTAAAATCTCCGCCTGGATATGCATGATGACAAATTATTTTCAATAGTTACAAGAAGAAGAGTTGCATACAAACCGCCACGTCTGCATCATGGCGTAGGTATTAGGTGATCAAGATGGTACCTACTTAATTTCAATGTACATATAAATCACCAGAATCTTGTATTTATTTATAGAATTGGAACATCTTCACTAATTGGTATGAATCAGCTGACTGAATATTAGGGTTGTCAGTGTTGTTAATTAGTAGCAAATTTTTGAACCGTGTTTTGATTAAAACCAAGCAAGGTAAATTAACTACAAAAATAATTAAATATTGATCATACAACGTTATTATAGCTCCTTATATATTTTTAAGATTCTGTTAAATAAATTTGTAACTTATAATTAATTATTGCATTCTGAATAAAGCGATAGATATAAATAAAATAATAGTTCACTTTCATAGGATTATAATGACAACTGGTTACGAACAACCCATTATTGTTGAATATTTAGTTGAGACTGCTGGTTCAACGCACCAATTTCACCAACTAAGCTACAAAGGTCAATGCCCGAGTGTTCAAATTTCTTTTTGGACAACGTGTGCGTCATTTTTCCTTCTTCCTTCCTTCCCCTAATAAATCCATTTTTTAATTGTAACAACAATAAAATATACTGAAATTATAAGTGCCAACCCTAGCTGAGCATCGTAAGCGACTAATATCAGCTTAGTCGGCTATTTCGTAGTTTGGGCCCGCGCCAGACCGACGTAATTAGTTTGTCTTGTTAGGTAAATTATTAATTAATGTCTAAATCATTTCTAACAATGGCGCAGTTTTGGAACTAGCTGTTTGCTTCTGCAACAACATTGAATAATGTTTCTGGTTAGTGGAAAAGTTTATTTGATTACATCAGAATATTTACGGTACAGCGTTTATTTATTTAGGGCTGACTGGAGTGCATTTTATAGATTGCTTGACTAGTATCGAACCATAGGAGGTCATAACGAATTCTAATCACTCTTATATTAAAGAAGATGGTTTGTGATTGTGTGTGTTTGTTACCTCTTAAACTTCAAATGGCGTGGCCAATTTTGATAAATTTTGATTTAAAGGTAGTTGACATATTAATTAACATTAAGCTACTCCTTATCCCGAAAATGTAAGTAATCAGGTCTGCTGCGAGTATCACCGCAAAGCGTAGCTAAAAAAATATAAATAAGTTTATTTTAGCAAAAAAAACAACACGAAACTTTATCTAAAACTGTTGGGATCAGCTTCCAGTCGCATCGTGTTTAAATGCTAGTCTTATTATTATATGGAGCGACTTCCTATCAGACTTTCACAGCCCATTTACTGGGTATTATAGTTCGCCTTATAGCCATTTTTATTTCAAAGTATCCACGGCGTCCTTCGCCTTTCGCAAATTTTCCTCCATATTGTCACTATTGCGTTATTATTTTTAAACAGCTAAATAGATAGCTACATTTAAAACATGACCGTTCCAACATAGCTTAAATTACGCAACAAGATGGCGCTAAAAACGACGATGTATCATTTTAATATGTTTGTTTTGAATTGTTACTACAATACCAACCTTTTCCTATATTTTTTATGGTAGCTATTCATGGGTAGTAGGTACGCTATTAAGAAAATAAAGATTTAAACTTATTCTCACACAAGGTACTCACTAAAAATATGTTGTTTAATTTTTTTTTTACTTTTGCGACTATTTAACATACAAATGAAAATAATAAAATATAATAAAAGGCGCTGATGAAACTTTTCAAATTGCCTTGACGCCATGTTTTGTATCGTATTAAATGTTATCTCAGATATTCTATTATTATAAAATTCTCGTGTCGCGATGTTTTTTACCAAACTCCTCCGAAACGACTAGACCAATTTGTATGTAATTTTATTAGGTCTGAGAATCGGCCAACATCTATTTTTGATACATCTAAGTGATAGGGGTGGCAGTTTCCAGATTTTTTTATATGGCAGTACAACGTATGCCGGGTTAGCTACTAATAATGTTGTAGTGTTGGCAAGTGACGACTTTGATTAGTGACAATATTATTATATTTTAATAATTAAAATCAGGCAAATAATAAAATCTCAAATAACAACATTGTAGCATAACTTATAAAGCTTATGTTCACACACGTGTAAGCGCTGAATACGTTGCGTTTCCTAGCGAAGCAATTTAGAAAACACAAACATGCCACTAAAAAGTTAATAAACAGAAGATTAAAGATCCCGAAACGTCAATCAGTTGTAAGTCTCATGGTGTCTCTGTCACTTAATAGGTGTGAAATGGCGACAGATAGATATTTAAGAACAAATTAAAGTTAATTATAGTTTCAGTATTCGAGGGTAAGATTCAGAGTCACTAAGTAACATGTTATGGATATGAACAAAAAACATCCGCCCTCTCTCACGAAATATAATCGTGCCCTCCTTTTCTTGATACCGTCCTGTAAATTACCCACAGCTGGACAAAAGCTTCTTAAACAAGGTCCCACATTTATTTATTGATGTACAAACGAGAACTTGACTTCTATAATATCTGATATAAAAGCGACTGGTACTGAATTTTTTACAAATAAACAAAATTTCAGTAATAATACCGTTAAAATATACAATTCCAGCTTTCTTTAAATTTGTTTTTTTAGCTTTTTATCACATTATTAATTAAAGAAAAAAAACCAAAGAAAGATAGTATATAGAAAGGAGTGGATGCCGCGATGAAGAGTAATAGAGATGAATGGAAGGAAAATATTGCATTGCTCCGAGCCCATATGAATGGAATAGAGCAGGAAAAAGAAGAAAAAGAAAAAGTTGATTTCCCACGAAATATAATCGTGCTTTTTGAAGAGTGAACCTTCTGTATTTACTTTTATCGTGGTGCACATCTTCTTGTATGGTTTCCTACGATCTCAACATAATATATTGTACTATATCCTCGAACTTCGAATCCTGGAACTATTGTTGTGATATAGAATTTGGGAGAGGAATGGCCACTGCGAATATTAATTTGTGTACAGTCCACGAGCTTTTAAAAGGATATGATAAATGGATGGATTTCTATATTATATAAGTAAACTTTGCATAAGCTGTTGCATATTCAATAACAAAAAAATAAATTATGATGATACTAACTTCTACCCGCGACGTCGCGTCGTCTACGTGGACTTCGAATTGGGTCCAAAAAGAAATGAAAAATGTGAAAGTAATGAAAAATGGAATAAAATTTTCACCCGTGTTATAGCTTGCGCTGTAATAAAGAAAATACACAACAAATTCAAAGCTGTCTGCCCACGGCTTAGCTCGGAATCAATTTTCAATTTGCCGTCGGGAACTACTTAAGGAATCGGGATAAAAGATAGCCCTTGTTCTTTTCCATGTCAAAGGCCACATTCATGCCAAATTTCATTCAAATCCGTTCAGCCGTTTTTGCGTGATTGGGTACCTAACAAACATCCACTTTCACATTTATAATATTATATAGTGGGATAAACTGTTAGTCATAAATTATGTTTTATAGTTGGCGGAGTACTGTTACTTGCTTTTTTTTTCGGCAAAGATAATCTTTAAGAAAAAGTTTAAAAGTTTTTTTTTCATAAACATTTCGTCTTTGTACTTTTGAAATTTTTTGCACGTACCGACGATTTGCTACTTATATTTTAGTTATATTATCTTGCTTTACTTATATTATCTTAAATGTTTTATTATCTTCCTTTAGTTATGTTAAAATTATCAAATATTTAGTAACACAGCAAGTTACTGTTACGTTTAACTTGATACCGACTCTCATACTCTCATCTGCGCCAATCATTACAATTCTCACAACCAATCTTACTATGGGATACTGTGGTACCCAGAAATATGTTGTTGAGGTCAGATAGGAAGTCTCATGTAAAATACGGTATTCAGCTAAATCCGCAAAGAGCAAAACGCTAGGCTAGAATATGTACGATTCTGTTTCTCCTTGCGGTCATTTGCAGTATCTTCCCGCATGACACTTAACAAGGCTCGGATACCGGTTCAATTTTCGAACCGTTATCATGTAGGTTTACACGCAAAACCCTTCAAATTCGGTTCCGTTTGAAAATACCGTTTTTTTACCGGTATTTGAAGGAGCATTATAATTATAAAAGTTTTTGTCGATTCAACGGTTAGAGCAAAAAAACTGATTAGTATAGATGCACGATACGCAAACGTCGTGTGATTTAAGTTTTTAGGATGTAGTTGAGCTTTGAAAGAAGAAAAACATGCCGCTTGTGAAATAAACCGGTTAATTAAGGTTTAAATAACGTTCTCAAAACGGTTACGTTCCTTGGAAAAGTTCGGAGGAAAACCGAAATAAACCGGTATTTTTTTCCGAGACTTGGCCCTTATATAAGAGAATGCAGAAGCACTGTTGTAGTTTTACTGCGTCTTCCGCGGGACGAAAGGAGTCCATGACTAAAGAAAAAGCTGTTACATTTAAAACAGAACAATATATAAAAAGTATTACTATTGTCATTGTAATCATACTTGTATTACATCTTTCAGTTGCTACGCTACAAATAAAATTAATAGCCATAGTGCAATTTGTTGTGGAGACCGTAAAACGTCCATTATTATTAACAGATCTCAAGGAGGTCATAATCAACGAAATGATATTACTCAGAGCATCCCTTGGTAAACGACTTGAGTAAAATCTGGGGGATGGTGCAAGTGAAAAGATAAAGCGAACATTCACAATTCATTTATTTATTAAAATTAAATCACGTTCAATAATTTATTTGACTGCACCGATAGCTGAGTGGAATACGTCACCACGCTAATTACCAATGTGCGAGACGTGCTGCGGTTTCAATCCCCGCATGGGACAAGCGTTTGTGTGATCCACAAATGCTTGGCCCAAGTATGGGTGTTCTTTGTGCATGTGATTGGAATGTTTGTGAAACCCCCCGACAACACAAGGATTAAATTCCTTAGCGCCGTTAAAAAAAAGAAACATTTTACTAACGACGTTACTCTCACAATGATATTTAATATGCACATATCAATTTTGCCATTTAATTTTGATAGAAGCAACAAATATTTTAATCAAAGTTTTACTTATCGCATACTTAGATTTTAACTTATAGCGAACTAAATCTATAGAAATTGATTGTATTTTAATATAACCATTTACTAGCATTTGTTCTCCTATAGCCTTTCCCAATAAATGCGCTATCTAATACTTAAAGCATTTTTCAGATCGGACCAGTACTTCCCGAGATTACCGCGTTCAATATAATATTTAAACTTTTATTTATTTTTAAGATTTATATCATTAATATTGTACCACAACATAAAGGTCCCACGACATCATTATCTGCCCAACACAAGCGTGAGATTAGGACCGGACTATTTCATTATATTTTTCCGTCGGATTTCATTTTCAGTGGTCCGGAGCTTTGACGAGAGAAATTAATATACCTCGAAGGCCAATCACACTCATACGTTACACAGACTGGTTTTCTATTCTATCTCTAGAATTACATATCATAGTTGGGTTAGTTTTATTTGTAATAGTATTGAATTTGCTTCATAATTTGTTGTTTGGTAACTTTGGTAACAAACATCGCGACGCGAGAATCTATACTAATATTATAAAGCTGAAGAGTTTGTTCCGGAAGCTTTTGGTCCGATTTAAAAAATTATTTTACTGTTAGATAGCCCACTTATTGAGGAAGGCTATAGGCTATAATTAGTCAAAATAAACTACGCCCACGCGGGCGGAGCCGCGAGCAAAAGCTAGTTATATAATAATATATTAGAATTGGAATACCAGATTATTTTCCTGTAAAGAGCCATCGTCTAATGTGGATATCCAAAACACGAAAGTTCGGGATGTGGGTATCACAATAACGAGTCTGAAATGGAGCTGGGCAGGGCACTTCGCCAAACAAAGTGACAGCAGGTGGACTAAAGCAGTGACAGAGTGATTGCCGAGGCAAGGCAAAAAAAGCGTTGATCGTCCGGGAACTAGATGAGTCAGTGACATTATTATTATCTATAATATTATGTATGTACTTATAAATATTATTATGTAAGTACGTTTATCAGTTCTCTGATTGCCTTAGTACAGGCTCTGCCTAGTTTGGGATCAGATGGCCGTGTGTGAGTTGTCACAAGACATTAAGACATTATTATTATAGTTACGGGACGAATCTGGAAGCGACTGGCACAGGACTGGAGAGAATGTCACGTATAAATAGAGGCCTATGCCTAGCTGTGGGATGACAAGGGCTGTTGCTAACAGAGGTCTTAAAACTATACCGCTAAGAGGATATAGGCCTCCGGTTTTCCAAAAAAATAACAAAACACAGCTGTTTCAATGTTAAAATACACGCGTGGGTATTGAGTAGGAGGGTGGTACGTCCACTTATTACCGACGGGCGTTCCGGCCTTATTCGGCTGCCACCTAAGAATCATAGCGGGGCTCTACCACTGGAAATAAATTCACAAAATAATGGTCAGGGTTGGTTTTCTGTAAAGTTTACAGAAGATAATATGACCTATATCCAGGCCTTGATGCTTAACACTAATACAAAAATCAGTTCTCTGTAAAGTCGATTTACAGACGATAATATCGAGTGATACTTCATATTAAAACATTAATTTAAAATTGCATACTACCAACTCGGAGGACGAATCGGCCATGCATGCGTCACAAGCCGAACGCTTAGGCCGAGCGTGCTTCTCTTTCGTTTTTTCCGCGCTCTCGCTTGCACGCTCGGCTCAGGCGGAGCGTGACACTTTTGCGTGCGCGCAGCCGGCGTTCTTCGATTTATAAAACGTGAACACGTCAAAAAAGATTATAGAACAAAATAAAGTAGATTTATCGATAGATGACAAGGTTATCAAACTAAAATAAAATAATAATAAAAAGAGTGAAAAGATGTATCTCCTTTTATTTATTTTTGTGAGTCTTGCGGCCCTAAAATCAGATTAATGGATACGTGACCAAAACTCGCAAGACTTGACAGTAATTTTGTAAAGAAATAGATTTTTTGTACCGAATCTTATTCGATAAAAAATTGTAAGTCTCTTTTGTTGGGCGTAAATAAAATGTGCTCTAGGATTTCATTGAAACATGGTTTGAAGTTTAGAATTTCCAATTGCAAAATAAGAAATAAACTCAACTAGATTATTTTAATCAAATTATTCTCTTGGGATTTCTACTTAAAGTTAATCAAATAGCATAGGCCCTCATATGGGTTCACAAAAGATGTTACATTTTATTAATGGTAATGGCAAATTTTAAGTGCGTGCGTTTATTCAACGAGGTAATCAGGTGCATAAAGCTAAACAACTTGCCCCAAGGTACGTAGGTCGAAATCATAATTTATTAAACATTTCAAAAAGGGGTAAAAAAATTACCTGAAAATTAAATATTACATTTAAAATTGCTAGAAAAACAGCGTTCTCGTACCATGCGTCAAGAATTTATTTAAAAAAAACGGTAATAGAACTACTTAACCATCATTACCACTCACGGCAGATACCCAGAAACTCAATAGGCGGCACTTTTACCCTATTTTGTTCTAGTACTATGGCTCTATGGCTTTCATTCCGGTTCATTTAAATTCATCGATGTCCCCATCCCTTTCAGCTGAAAGGCACTTATATCCACTGAATATATTCTATTTTCCCAATAGTTATGTTAATGTATCAGGAACTGTTTTAGATATAGTTATATAAATGGGAGTTGTAGTGTACATTCGCTTATAGTCGTTAGGATCTAGGCAGGGGTGATAATTTTACAGATAAGAAGTTGAGTTTTTTTTATCTTACTAGCAATGTGGGTCACACATTACTACTTTTCTAGGGTCCTCATGGTAAGCTAAATATATACTTTTATTATTATAAAGCTGAAGAGGCTGTTTGTTTGTTTCTTTGTTTGAACGTGCTAATCTTAGAAACTACTGGGCCGATTTGAAAAATTATTTCACTGTTAGATAGCTCACTTATTGAGGAAGGCTATAGGTTAATTTTGCGCGGAATCCGACGCCCACGCGAAGCCGCGAGTAAAAGCTAGTATATTAGGTATACGGTTGAGCTACGAGTGGGTTCACGTCGGTAGTGCAATAGGTGGGATTGAGACCTGCGATCACATGATAGGAAGTCCGATGCCCTAGTCATTAGGCTACTGCCGCTTAATTATTTACGATCAAATTGAGTATGGAGATATTTAATTAATTGTCTCAATTTGTTCCTTAGTTCTACATAAGCTGATTCTATTTTGTTTATTACGGCACGTCTGGACTGCCTCGTTGGTCTAGTGGTCGCAAGCGCGACTGCCGTGAACGAGGTCTCGGGTTCGATTCCCGGGTCGAGAAAAAAATATTTACTGAGTTTAGAAATTCTCTGTACCGCTCGGTGTCAGGAAGAGTGGCGGTGTTAACATCCCCGTGCCTCGGTAAGCACGTAAAGCCGTTGGTTCTGCGCCTGATCCCTCTCCGGTCGTCTCGGTCAACCGTCCCATCGGACTATGAGAGTGAAGGAACTGAGAGTGCACCTGTGTTTGCGCACACACTTGTGCACTATAATATCTCCTGCGTACATGGCTGATCTCACTAGAGATTGGCCGCCGAGGCCGAAATTCCGCCGGTCGGGAGAGATTATTATTATTATTATTACGGTACGTTCATAAGGTATGTCTTTGTAATTGGTGAGAATAACAAATATCACAAATGTGAATACGTATTTAATTATATTTTTATTTTTAAAAAGGTACACGGAAAGTTATTCTTTTGTTCTCGTGACTGACCCACAAGTTGAATAACTCAATTACAAAATGTCTGTCAATTTGTGTTATATTAATTTTCATAACAACACAAAATCGTGTTTTATCATAAGGTTCATTCTTCACCGTTATATAACCATCCATTTACATACACAAAAACGATAGTCTACCATGCTTTATTTTACGATCCGTCCCGGCTAACTTCCTAAACTGCGGCTATAAATTTGTTGAAACAACTTTATGTAGCCGGCATCAGTGACAAACGTTTCACCTGGCTTTGAATTTTAGTCTTTGTCGTAGATACGAAGCTTTATGTAACCCATTTGTTAAGCGGAAGGTTACGAGACGGTTGTTGGCTGAGTGTGAAAAATAATATTAGCTTGAACCTCGGAAAATAATACCTATTACAATTTCTTTAATAAACAAATTGATAAGATAGAAGTTTGCAAATAATTTGGCCATCTATGTCAATATAAGACATATAATTGTTTTGTGAATTTGTCATGTCGTAGTAAGGATCTCCAAAAGAGTACTTGAAAAATTAAGTTAAATAAAAAAAATGTGAACGGTATTTAAAGACACATTTTACAAATTATTAGTGCACTGACCCTTGTAGGTAATTTCTCCCATATTTCACTGCATACTTGTCTTATTTATAATAGTTAATATAATATATCCATACTAATATTATAAAGCTGAAGAGTTTGTTTGTTTGTTTGAACGCACTAATCTCAGGAAACTGGTCCGAATTTAAAAAATCTTTCACTGGTAGATAGCCCACTTATTAAGGAAGGCTATAGGCTATAATTTGCCCCGGTAACCGAAGCCCAGGAAGCCGCGAACAAAAGCTAGTATATAATCTATATATACTTGTTACAACACTTATAACTCGAGATCGGCTGGATCAATTTTCATGGTTTTTGTTTCGTTGGATTTGTCTCCGCCCTGAATAGCAGAATACATTTTAAAAACAATAAAAACTTGACGAATACATATTTATGAAAATGAATCATTTCCCATTTAATTATGTTCGTACCTGTCAAACATTTGTTTTCCTCCTGTCATCCTGTCAAATACTGCGATTGACATTTATGCATGCGTTCAGAAATGTATTTTGTGTAATTATTTAAAAAGGGTGAATAAACTTTTGTCTGTATTTTTTTTAATCAATTAAAAAGGTTGAAAGGTGTATTAAGCAGATTTGAATAAAAAGGGCAGTATCCAAAGTAGTAGTCTATGATCTAAACTATTGTCAATCAATGTCTATGTCACGAAAGTTCAGCTACTGTTATATTTGTTTGTTTTGTGTGGTTTTGTGCGAGTACATATTCAGTATTAGTAACAATGCCACTTCCTAGAAGATCTAATCTTTCCCAGCGAAGCCGTACTGCAGTAAATATGAGAGTTGCATAGTTGCATTGTTGAACGATCAATCTGCTGATGATTTCTCTAAGCAATTCAGTTATTTTTTGCTGACGCGTGTTTGAAGTACTTAATTATTTTTTTTACTTCTCTTTCTGTATGTATTATTTATCATAATAAAATACTTTTTGATATCTAAGTATCTGTATTTTTATTTTGTATCATTGTATTACGTTCATCAAAGCCTAA
The DNA here is from genome assembly GCA_950381575.1 of Plusia festucae. Classification (NCBI taxonomy): domain Eukaryota; kingdom Metazoa; phylum Arthropoda; class Insecta; order Lepidoptera; family Noctuidae; genus Plusia; species Plusia festucae. Next base: position 3,659,919 of record OX494453.1, on the reverse strand, counting down.
ATTAGTTCAGCTAAAAGGTAACACGACATTCATTGATTGTTAGGCGGTACGAAGTTCGACGGGTCAGCTACAATGATATTATAAGTAAAAAGGTGGTCAGCTAGTATATTATAATAATAATATCTTGGGGCAGCTCACACGGTCACCTGATTCCAAACTAGGCAGACTCTGTAGGTACTATGGCAACCAGAAAACTGATAAACATATACATAGTCGCTCTATGTGATGTACGGTTTTCAGCTAAATCTGGTAACACTGGAAGTCGACCCCAACATAACTTGGGAAAAGGCTAGGCAGATGACGATGTAATTTCTTCCATAGTAATCTACTATATTAATTCAGCTAGTCATTATACTTCCCTATTCACTGACCTACTAAGTTTATACAAGATAAACTACATCAATAAGATTTAGTTCCCGTACCGTATTTGTAAACACGGGTCGTACAGAGACCAACTTCCGAACTAGTCGTAAATATGTCCCAAAGAACTAGTTTATTTCGTTCCTGTAATCAGTGACTTCCTAACTTTTCGTTGTTTATTTAAGGATTCAACGGTTTACTCACGCGTATTCTCGGGAACGCCCGACTAGTTTCAGACTCAATAGGAGTCCTTAATCATGAGCTGACGCGGCGGCGGCGGTGTCGCGAGTCGAACTCGTGACACCGCCGTTCGTTCGTTTCGTTGTTTGTTTATATTTCAGTAGTTTTCCAGTAGGTTTATCTTAAACAAATATACTCTATGAATTATTCGATAGATGTGCTAAAGTTTAGAATATTTGTATTAAATTACGATGCGTATAATCGACATCATCACGTTTATAATTCAACTGAAAGATGTTTAGTTATGTTTAGTTTCAAGATGGCGGAAGTAGATATCAAAAGTTTGAATGTTTTTTTTATTGTTATATTTTGGCAAATCGTTGATTAATTTTTGTGATTATTATTTTCAATATTAGTTAATTGTTTCTTTTTTATTAACCAGCTTTCTTTAGCCTTCCTCGATAAATGTTCTATCTAACACTGAAATAGTTCCTGAGATTAGCGTGTTCAAACAAAAAAACAAACAATCTCTTCAGCTTTATAATACAAGTATCTAATAGATTGTAAAAGCCACAAAATATTAAAAGTTTCTACTATGCAACAGTTCTTAAAAAAAAAAACATTCAGGTCACTAAAAAAAATGTGACTCGCAATTCGATAGTAGGTATATAAACCGTGTAGCGAAAGATTACCGTACACAATCCGTTAATCAAACAATAATTAAACTAAAACAATTCAAAGTTCAACTCAATTTAGTCGTACCTATTATCACACGTGCGATACATATATAACACATATTATATATATGTGTATTTTAGCTATTCTTGTTATTGGATCGGGTTTCGATAAATACACCTTCATAATATTATTGATCGTATCCCACACTAGGAAGCTAACACAAATACAAACGCCAACTGGATTTAGTAGGTAATACAAGTACTTGTCCGTTGGGAAATTGGGTCTTTATACATGAAGTAAGGGAAACGTCACCAAAAATGAAGAAAATAACGAGTCAGATGGGGCAGAAAAAAAATGTAAATTATAATACCGGCCTACAAACGTCCCACTATTGGGCACAGGCCTCTTCCCATATAGAGAAGGAATGAGCATTGATCACCACGCTTGCACATTTCGGGTTGGCGATTTCCGATTCCAATTTTTGGAATCTAGGTTTCCTCACGATGTTTTTTTCACCGTTTGTCAATGATCTTAGAAATATTAAGAAAGTACTTATAACTTTGGAAAAGTCACAATTGTACTTGCCTGGGTTCGAACCTGCAACCATGTGCATGCGAATCCGGTCGTTGAACCACTAGGCCACCACGACTTGGCTGAAAATAGGAAAATTAACTATATAAAAAATAATTAATATTACTTGTTAGCCTTTATTTTGTAACCCATTTTCCTTAATAATGGTTAGCAAGTCTCCTTTTTATAGATAGTTTTATTTATCTTATAAGTTTTTAGTTTAGTTTTTTTTTAATTTTAATACCTAGGTTGATAGGTACAAGAAATTAAAAAAAATATCTCAATATATTTTGGAATTAGGTGTGGTAGTTAGTACTATAGTATTAAAGTATAAAATTATATTAAAATAACAAGCTTCTAATAATGTGGAAAATATGCGTCTCATCTGTGCAAAACGGTCATCACTCAGCATAATGCTGAGATACGGGATCCCAGCGCTGGTTTTCAGCGATGGCCGGTGTATGATAATGTATACGCTATAGCGTCTGTATTCATAGTATAATAGTCTCCTCGTTCAGTATATGAATTATCTTTAAAATTGGTCTCAATTGGAGAAGTAAATAGTCAAGAGCAAAATGTCGTTTATACGTGGGATATTTGGTTGGACGTACAGTAATTTTTCTTATCACACACGATATGTATACAGCGCGACAGCGATGATTACTTTAAGTACCTAATTATCAAGTATCACCGCCTTTCCTCTTAAATTAATTCCATGTTAAGTAAATTTTATTTTGATATCAAGTGTATCCGGATAGATGGGCGAAATTTCGACCGTTTGGGTACCTGGAACTGAAGCTCGTAAACGGGGTAGGCCAAAAAGACGCTGGCGAGATGACATCATTCGCTTTTTGCCGGATTGGTGGGACACGGTTCAAGATCGAGGGGCCTGGAGTAAGTTGGGGGAGACCTTTGCCCAGCAGTGGGGCACCTAAAAGGTTATAAAAAAAAATCAAGTGTGTAATTAAATGTGTTGAATAAAACATTATCTATACCCCCTCTGACAGATACCTCTAAGTATTCGATCTGCTTCAAACAGTCCTTATGTACACGGCCTTGTATCCAAAGATTTCGTGTTTGGAGTTTACATAAATTACTTCGCAGATTTCGAATATGAATACATGTTAACCAGGTAATAAGATTAATACAAGTTATTAACGGAAGTCAAAGTGATGCTTAAACTAACATTTAGTTACGCTAAGTGATCACTTGTATATTATGTATGAATATGCTTTTGCCATTGTAATAAGGTTGGAAATTGTATGTTACAGGTAATTAACACTCTCAATGTTAAGGAAGATCTATACGGTGTAATAATCTTAATATATATAAATCTCGTGTCACAATGTTTGTCCTCAATGGACTCCTAAACCACTTAACCGATTATAATAAAATTCGCACACCATGTGCAGTTCGATCCAACTTGAGAGATAGGATAGTTTAAATCTCAATTATATAAAAAAAAAATCGACCGCGGGCGGAGCTGCGGGAAACAGCTAGTTATGTTATATTAACTACTTCAACACATCACAACTAATAAATAGGTATAGGTTGATTCACACTTAATGGCGGATGTTAAGTTGGTGACACACTCGCCCTGCACCACCGCTGGTACATGAATTTGTTACTGCGGAGGGACTCGCCTCAATGTCAAACCCACCATTAAATCTCACCGTAGTAAAATTTATTCGAAATATTTTTTTTTGTATTTGGATTACATGATATTATTACTTCAGAAAAGGACTTATTGATTTTAAACCATTCAACAGTATTGATTCAAGAACCATGTCATTAATCAACTTTTAAACAAAATATATCGCTTAAAAATCCGTCCATTCGTTCAGGAGCTACAACGCCTACGACGGACACATAAACAGACAGTCACATCAATAATAAAACACTCCTCGTTTATCACTCCTCCTCATTAAAAACAAACCGATACTTAAAAAACAACGACATAAAAATTCACACACTCATGGTATCCTACTTAATCCTACTTATATATTATAAATGTGAAAGTGTGGAGATGTTTAGATGTTTGGATGTTTGTTACTCAATCACGCAAAAACGGCTGAACGGATTTGGATGAAATTAGGTATGCATGTAGCCTTTGACATGGAAAAGAACATAGGCTACCTTTTATCTCGATTCCTTAAGAAATTCCCGTGAGAAAATTTAAAATTGTTTCCGAACTAAGCCGTGGGCAGACAGAGCTTTGAAATTTGGTATCTTTCATTACAGCGCAAGCTGTATATTTCATTTTTCATTACCTTCACATTTTTCATTTCTTTTTGGACCCAATTCTGAAGTCCACGCAGACGAAGTCGCGGGCAGAAGCTAGTACACCAATAAAAGTCTAATCATAAATTAATTCCCACCAATTCGTACAAGAGTAAGCACAAAATAATAGCACTACGTAATTTATGGCGCACTCCTAAGTTTCTATTGCTCTCGTACAAGATAAGGGGAACCACTTTACTTGTGCGTGCTCTAGTTATAATTAAACATGTCCCAGTTACTATCTAGGGTTTGTTTAACTAGTGATTCCCGCGGATCCACTCGTTAACAAAGTTTGTTGTATTGAGTTATTAAATTACATTTGGTGAATTCAAGTTTAGTAAGTTTAGTAAGACTGGTTGTCAGAATTGTAATGACTTAACGACTATCAAAGATCACTGTATGACAGTCGGGACCAACGGCTTAACGTGCTTTCCGAGACACGGAGGAGTCTCAGTTTTTAACTTGTATTACATTATTATTAATATCATATTCTATGACTTTTGAAATAAAACAGTTTTTTTTTAATATAGGAAATGGAACGTTTTTTTATCTTTTCTATTAAAGTGTGTGTCTGTTTGTCTACATTTCACTTCTTTACTGGGAACTGCTTCTACTAAAATTAGTCTATAAAACATATTTAAGTATTAACGGTTAATTTACGCGAGTTATTCGGGATCGCCCGACTAGTTTCAGACCATATCGAAGTCTTTAATCTTAAGCTGAAGCCGCGGCGGCGGCGGTGTCGCGAGACGATCTCTCGAAGTCGTCGAACCTACCGCCCCTTGTAGGTCCGGGACTGAAACTAGTCGAGCAATCTTGAAAAATATTCACCTCATGAACATTGTAATGCAAAAAAATATACTTATAAAAATCCAATTATATGTTAAACAAAAAAAAATGGTGTTTTTAAATAAGTACAGTCAAGAGCATAAACATGTACACACATAGAGAAATCGTAAAACAATAATTTAACAAGAACTCACCATCAATTCAACTTTTAATCATTTAACAACATAAAATTTTAACAGTTCTCAAATCATGTTTAAATTTTTGAGTTTCAACAAAAATTTCTCGCTAAATAAGTTTTACGATTTCGCTATATGTAGTATGTATATTTATGCTCGTGATTGTAAATTTGTTTTTAAGATATGAAAATGATTTCGGTTAAATCGAAAACCGACTAAAGATTATAAATTATACATACATTTTAAATACAAATCCAAATTTCGTTGTATGCTTCGTTTGAACAACCAATTTCATATCGTAGCCAGTGATTATTCCATTCGGAACACAAGCCTTTCACGGAAACCGTCAAAGATAAAGCTGAATTTGAAGCCTCAACAAAACGAAGTATTTTCAGATGGATGTATAAAGCGTTGCATTGCCAGAACCGCGACGGTGTTTTCAGAATACTTTTCCGTGGGAGGATGGGTTGCACATTCTTAACTATGGTTAAAAAAAGTTAATTTTATAAATTTTTTACGCGTTTTGTTTTCTGATCGTTCTTTACAGAAACAATTAGGTATGTCTCATAGCAAATATGTTTCACAGACCTCTGATGATGACGATGCGACTGTTTTTACTCAAAATCAGGTGAAAAAAGTCAGCAGCAGGAAATTTTTATATTACTTTAAAAATAAAAAAGATTGTTAGCAACATTCACAGAGAACACGTTTCCCATAGTGGGAGTTTAAATAAACACCGCCTTAATCCCGGTCCTGTTAGGCTGCGACAAGCTACACAAAACGCCTACAGTCCCTATTGAATCAACACAAATACCCAACCATCAATGTTGAGAACTCCAATTATATAGTAGGAACTTCTTTAGCTGGGGAAATTAAAAAAATAAGAATGCATTTGTTTACTGATAATTTTTTTTTTATGATATTAAAAGTGTTTATATTTTGAGAAGTAATTGATTTTGACTCGAACTGATAAATTATACCTTAAAAGTACACTTTTAAGGTGTAATTTATCATTTTGCTACAAACTTTAGGTAGAAGGTCTGAGCTATTAGCTGATATTTATCAACATCTATCGCTAAGTAAACTTAATAATAGTATCTATTTAAAAGACAGCACTTAACTGATCATATTATTATGTAAGGTAAAGTTCACAAAGGGTCTTAAAATATAATATTTCTCTTCAAAAATACAAGAACATAATAATAATATAATAAATAAATGTGAACAACATTACATACATTGCTCCGAATCCCCAGTAAGTGGCTAAAGCACTTGTGTTATGGAATCAGAGACAACGAAGGTACCACAAACACCCAGACCCGAGACAATGCAGAAAAGAGTTTCTACATTGACCCGTCTGGGGATAGAACCCGGGACCTCAGAGCTAGCGACACCTTGAAAACCGGTGTTACACCACTCGACCACGTAGGTCAGAAGAACATGTACACGTCATTTTCATAACCTTTAAGGTTTCCCACTGCTGAGAACACGTCTCCCCAATGTTCCAAGCCCTTGAGCTGCTTTCTACCAATCCGGCACATAGCGATGGATGTCTTACTCGTACCAGCCGCATTTTGGCCTACCCCGTTTTCAAGGATCTCTTCATTAACAAAACAAATATTTACAAGAACTCAACCTACCGTAAATCAAAGGAACATTTCGCTTTAATTATGTTAACAAGGAGTACACCTGACTTATTTCGTCTCAAACGTTACGGAAAATCAAATAGCAGAAAATGAATCTCAATTGTCAACTCATAAATACAAACAGAAGTTTTATTTAAACCAAATATGCTGCTTTTGACAGCTTTTGATCTTAAAAAAACCAACCTCGGACTACGCAATACATTTTTGACATTCTTGGTGATTTTATTCTGTTTATTTTGATTTAAAATACCAAACTCTTAAATCGGTCGACCATCTCTGAGCTATACCTACACTATCGCTGGCAATTTTTTTTTACTAAAATCTACGTAATATTACTGGTGATATCGTGAAATGAACATACAAAAAGAAACATACCTCCTTCTCTTAAAATTGGTTCTTCTTCTTTTTCTAGTGCCTCTCCGTTACCGGAGGTTGGAAAGTTGGTTAAAAACTTCAAAGTTATAGAATATCATGCTTAAATAGAACCCGGATCTGCAAAAACGGTAACTCGGTGTACGAGACGTAGGGCCATAATTTTTTTTCATGAACTTGAGATTAAATACATCTGCACCACATGATTCTTTATGGGCAGAGCCAGCCAGGAGTATGAAATGTTTTTATATAAATTACTAGCTGACCCAGCAAACGTTGTTCTGCTATATTTAAAAAATCTGCGGAGTGCCACCCCTAACTCTTAGGGGTATGAAAAATAGATGTTGTCCGATTCTCAGACCTTGGAGCACTAAAAAATAATAATAATTATCAATTCAATATGAGAATAAAATTAATATGAGAGTTGCACTGTAAAATATGAAGATGCATATATATCAGTCACTGCTACGATCGTAAAACAAATAAAACGAAAAAAAAACCGGCGAAGTGCGAGTCGGACTCGCGCACAGAGGGTAACGTACAAATGTATGTTTAAAATTATTTTTATTACATGATGCAACTAAAAATGTACGGTTTCAGCAATTTTTCCTTTATCTGTGCTATAACACGTTGCTTCGTACCAAATTTCAAGATTCTAAGTTCATGGGAAGTACCCTGTAGGTTTTGATTCCCTTGCGAGTGTCGAAAATTTGCGGCATAAACAGCTGTATTTATTGATTTTTTCACAGCTCTAAGTGACAGTAGACTTGAGTATGGTATTTGATATAAATTCAACTTGATAACTTCACGTGTTCCTGAGAAAAAGGGTCTTGACAGACGGACGGACGGACAACAAAGTGATCCTATAAGGGTTCCTTTTTTTTCTTTTGAGGTATGGAACCCTAAAAACGGGCCAAAACTTTATAAAGGGTGAAAGAACGGAGGCCGGCAAAAAAATGGGCGAAAACTGTATAGAGATTGAGACAGCGGGCCGGCTTCTATCTCATCCGTACTCCGTGATGTTTGCTGGTTGAGAGGTGACAACGGTAGATACCTGGCAGGGATAACTAATCGATTGGTAGTTGATCTGTTATCGAACAGCGAGGGTTGAAGATTAATTTAAATAGAAGAAAAAAAAACAATTATCGTAGTACAGTTATTACATTCGATTGCCATCTAGCGGATGGAACAGAATAATATATTTTAATAATCGCAATTAAAAAACAGGGGCTAATCCTGGAGGGGTAAAAATTTAGGGTTGTATGTATTTTTAAATGTAGTATCATTAAAAAATAAAAACAAAAAATTTTGTCGAAAAAATAAAAAATAAAAATTTGGAGCGGGCCACCCCTATCATTTAGGGCTGTGAAAAATAAATGTTGGCCAATTCTCAGACCTACCCAATATACACACAAAATTTCATACAAATAGGTCCAGCCGTTTCGGAGGAGTATGGGAACGAACATTGTGACACGAGAATTTTATATAATAGATTTTCTATTCATAACTTACATAAGATTAAAAACATTCAGTATTTCTTAAAGAATTTTCTTTTAAGAAAAACGAATACATTTTGTGAATATCTCAAATATTCATGTGATATTTATGTTTCCAATTAAAGAACAAAAGAAGATCTCGAAGATTCACATTCCTATAATTTTGTTTGATATAATTCGCATTGTATTAATTATGATTGAATATTTTGCTTGGATCTATTAAATTTATTTTTAACTTCAGTAAAAGACGACCGTAATGTCGTAGTGGCCTAGCGGTTTAATGACCGGATTCGAATGCCATGTCAAGACCTCCGTGGTCGAGTGGCCTACTCACCGGTTTTCAAGATGTCGCCATCTTTCAGGTCCACACTAATACACTTTTCTACATTGTCTTAAGTCTAGGTGCTTTTGGTTGTCTCTGATTCTATAACCATAAGTGCAAGCCTTATCCCAAGCATGTTGGGGACTGCATCCAGTCTTACCGGATTTAGCTGAATACCTACCGTATTTTACAAGGGGCGACTGTCTGCTTGACCTCTACAATCCATTTAACTGGGTAACGCAGTATTCCAATAGTAAGACTGGTTGTTGGAATTGTAATGGCTTAACGACTGTCAAAGATTGACATATGACAGTCGGGACCAACGGGTACAGACCTTCCGAGGCACAGACGGTCTCGGTATGGTCACCCATTCACAGACCAACCGCGGCGACTTACACTTAGCCACAAACCCCTCAGCCCCTTTAGATACTTGCTATGTTTTTAATATTTCTAAAATGTCGTTCGGTTCTGGAAGTATCTAATTCATCTCAGCAGCATCAGCCGACCAAGCTAGGGTGACGTAAGAACTCAAATGAGAAATGGATTAGTTTCATTCCGGCTTTGTATTACGAGGCTCTAAGAAAATGTGATTTTCGAAGTATTATCATAAAAGAACATAATGTGATGTAATATTATTCTGGATGATAAAATGAAGAGGATATTGTGCTGGTTATACTTGTTATTCCGCCCGAGTAAAAGCTCAACCGAGTGAAACTTAACCTATAAGGAAGTACAGACAAATATGTTTTGTATACCCATCGCTTAAACAATGTGGCGATACAAGTAATGCTCGCTTTTTTATTATTTTTTCACGCGTCTTTTGTCTTGTCTCGTTCTCGTTTGTTATTTTTATTTAACAGTCTAAATACACAACAGATTTTTTATGGACTTTTTTTCATGCAGTCGAATGGAAATTTCCTTTATTTTTTTAATGAATTTACATTTACTATTTATCACGGTTGCAGCTATAACATAAATTTTTATTGATAGTGAATATACAATTCAATAATCTTGTTTTAAATTGTAACTTCCAAAATGATGCAAACTATAACAACCTGGAAGTAAACCATTTGTTATTTCTCTTCTTTCAATTAGTTATTAATTTTGATTTAAGAATTAATTTTGAACTATAATCTTACACTAAAAATTAACACACCAACTAGACAAAATACTTGTATAGATCACATAATTAGCAATATAACTGAAGCAATAGGTGAAACAAATGAATTACACTTATCAGACCATAATACTGCACAGTTATTAACATTTCCAACAAAATCAAAATCAAACCCGCAACACTTTGATAGACCTCACTATTTTATATTCAAAAGAAATTATAATTCAGAATATATGGAAAAATATAGAGAATGTCTTCTTAGCATGTCGTGGCAAAATGTTTATGATGAAATAGACCCAAATGAAGCATTCAATAACTTTTATGATATATTTTGTTTATTTTTCAAGTTAAACTTTCCAATTCAAAGATTAAAAGTAAAGTATCAACCGTCTTCCTTAAACTGGATAACTAAAGGTATAAGAAAATCATGTCATTCAAAAAGGCACCTGAAATCTAAATACTATAAAAATAAAACAGTAGAAAATAAAGGAAAGTACAATAAATATGCAAAAATCTATACTTATAATAAATCTGTAGAAGTGAAAATTCTGTACATTGAAAATATCAAAAAAATTAATGGCGGGGTGTGTTACTAGACCGAAACCGAACCCAAAAATGTGATTCGAAAAATTTTTGTCTGTCTGTCTGTCTGTCTGTTTGTTCAGGCATCACGCAAAAACTACCGGTTCGATTTCGATGAAACTTGGTATAATTGTTCTTTAATATCCTGGGCGCCACACTGGGTAGTTTTTATCCCGGAAAAGTATATACAATAAAAAACAAACTTAATTTTGCGGTTCGATCCCTAGACCCGAATACTGTACCAACCGCAAATAATAAGTTTGTCGTAGGTTACGTCACCCGCAGTGGAGTTCAATAAGGGGCGCTGCACACGGCCAAGTAACTATTTATTAATCTGTGACACGGCTAAGATACTATAATTATTTATCTATACTTTATATATATTATAAAGCTGAAGAGTTTGTTTGTTTGAACGCGCTAAACTCAGGAAGTACGGGTCCGATTTGAAAAATTCTTTCACTGTTAGATAGTCCACTTATTGAGGAAGGCTATAGGCTACTTTTCTTTTGGAAATCTATCCCCTAAGGGGGTGAAATAGGGGTTGAAAGTTTGTATGGGAAGTTCGGTATTTTCAATGATAGACACATGAAATATCGTATACGGGTTTCTGAATAGTAATAAATAAAGATGTATTTCAGCGATTTTAAAAATCATCCCCCTAAAAGGGTGAAAAAGGGGTTGGAAGTTTGTAGGCATATGAATTGTGTCGTTTTCAAAGATAGACACATTCAATTTCATACAAGGGTTATTAGTTAGAAATAAATAATATCTATTTCCGAGATTTTAGAAATCTACCCTCTAAGGGGGTGAAATAAGGGCTGAAATAGTTGGTATGTGAAGTTCAGTATTCTCAAAGATAGACAGATGAAAAGATAAATAGATAAGATAATGAACATCTAAGACATATCTATAATGACGACTCCCGTGGTCGAGTGGCGTTCACTCCGGTTTTTAAGGTGTCGCCAGCTCTAAGGTTCCAGGTTCGATCCCCGGACGGGTCCATGTAGAAAATCACTTTTATACATAGTCTGGAGTCTGGGTGTTTATGGTACCTTTTTTGTCTCCGATTCCATAACACAAATGCTTTTGCTACTTACTTTACTTTTATTATTATTTATATATATTAGATGAAAAATTTTATACATTCTCCTTACTTTGAAAATCACAGAATACATCTACCTTTAATACTACTCTTTACTTTACGCGCGAGCGAAGCCGCGGGCAACAGCTAGTTTTAAATAAATGTATTAATATATCTAAAAAACAAACTTCAAATAATTTTATACTTAACGCAAAAAATAAATGTAGAGCAACTTGGAAATTGATTAAAAATAAATCTAATTGCAGAAATTCACAATTTATTGAATCAATAAACCTAAATGATATTACTATAAACAAACCAGACCTAATAGCAGAAGCGTTTAATAATCACTTTATTAATACTACAAATATTAATATAACTTCTAAAAAAGAAAATAACATAGATAAAATTAAAAAAATTAGCAACAGTATATTCTTAGAGGCCTGTACTACTAATGAAATTATAAAAATAATTGCAACTCTTAATAATACTAAAGCAGTGGGATATGATGATATCGCAACACATATTATAAAATCATGTGCTGATATACTATCTCCTGTTATAGCACATATAATTAACACAAGTTTTTTTGCAGAGGAATTCCCTATGAAATTGAAGTTATCTATAGTAAAGCCCATATACAAAAAAAGTAATAAACTTGATTTAAACAATTATCGCCCTGTTACCTTAATACCCACAATATCGAAAATATTTGAACGGGCCATGTATAATAGACTTATTTCATTTATTGATAAATTTAATATAATACGTACTGAGCAAAATGGATTCCAAAAGGGGAAATCAACTGCACTAGCTTGTTATCAATTAACAAAATCAATAATTGAAAACATAGATAATAAAGTATCTGTCACTGCCTTATTTTTTGATATGAGCAAAGCCTTCGACTTCGTAAAACATGATATTTTATTAAAAAAATGCGAAATTTATGGGATTAGAGGAAACGCGTTAAATTGGCTCAGAACTTACCTCAGTGATAGGAAGCAATGTGTGGAAGTATTAGGCTTCAATGAAGACAAAGAAGTCATAAAGTATAGGTCAAATTATAAGAGAAATGAATTTGGGGTGCCACAGGGTAGTATTTTGGGGCCACTTCTCTTTCTTCTCTATATAAATGACTTACCAACAGTTATAGAACATAAATGTGTATTATTTGCAGACGACATTTCACTTATTATAACTAAAGATAAACAAGATTTATTATATGAAAATAAAGTAAATGCCGCTGTAGAATCTGTCCTATGGTGGCTTGAAGTAAATAACTTATGTGTAAATATATCTAAAACTAAATGTATAAAATTTTCTAATTATAAAATGGTTAATGAAGAATTTAAAGTTATTGCACGAGATAATGAAATAGATGAAGTTAATTATACAAAGTTTCTGGGAATTATATTAGATAAAAATTGCAACTGGAAAGAACACATAAATAATTTATGCAATAAACTAAACAGCTTTGCATTTGCATTGAGAAACCTTAGAAAAACCGTTGGGGTCAATGCCGCCCTTTTGGCTTACCATGGCTACGTAACATCTGTACTTAGATATGGTTTAATAATCTGGGGTAACTCAACTAACTTCAATAAAGCATTTATTGTACAAAAAAAATGCGTCCGATCAGTTTTTGGAATTGAACCATTAGATTCTTGTAAACCATGGTTTAAAGAACATAAGATCCTAACACTAGTAGATTTATACATTATGGAAATAGGCAATTTTGTAAAGAAAAATCCAAACTTATTTAAAAATTCAAATAAACATGGAAAACTATCAAGGGATCCTACTAAATTAGATATTCCAATGTGCAGTACAACATTTTGTCACAAAAATAGTAGCATTATGGCAGTAAAGATTTTTAATTCTATTCCAAGAAACATTAGAGAATTGCCTACTAAATACTTCCAGAAGGAATTAAAAAAATGGCTAAATGAAAACTGTTTTTATAATGTAAATGACTTTTTAAATTATAAAATAAATAAAAAATTAGAATTAAATTGATCTAAGTACCTACTTAAGTAACATATCTTATGTACCTACTTTAGATACCTACTTTAGGGTTCTTTAGAGTTATGTCCCTCCTATTATTATACAAACTCATAAACGTACTTTTATTACCTTATGTATATTATTTGTTTATTATTAGCTATAGGTAAATTAAAAAAGAAAAAAAAAACGATTTAATATGTTAAATTTCCTTTTTTGTTTTCTCTAAATATGAGTTGTGTTAGTAGGAACAACTATCTATACATATGAATAATAATAATATATACCAAAAAATGTAAAGTAGTTAGTAAGTAATTTGTCAAATTTAGTTGTGTTTGTTAAATTTTATTTTGTCTGAATTATTTTTTTTTACTAATTGTTTCAAATTTGCATGCCGAACTATTACTATTTTATTATACCGATTTATTTTTATAAGACCTGTATAACTATATTTCGAGCAAATAAATAAATTCTATTCAAAAAATAAATAAATTCTATTTTATTTTTTAATCACTGCAAAAGTTAAAATTAACAACGATAAAAAATAACCCAAAACTACAAAGGAAAGATCAAACGCTAACCCTAGTTAAGAGTTAGGTGGAATCGGCCGCATACGTAACGGAAAAGATAAAGTTAGCACATAAATCTACGCTTGTCAGGCAGTCGCGATAAGCGGGTTTGCTTAGCCCACCCCTTTACCTGGGGGCTCAGATCACACCGACCGGTAAATGTAGGTCAATTTTGTATATTAAGTTGGGTAGATCTGTATTTTGGTATAGGTATGTGAAATGTTCTCGTCTGATATTCGACGAATTCCATACATCAGTAACAGATATTACATTATTTTCACATATTACACTGTCTGGAAATTTCGGTATTTAGTTGGTGCGGGGAGTGCTGTGGTGTTGCTAGTACGCAAAAACTACAGTCGTTTCGCTCTTTTTATTTTCCTTATTTTTCATTATTGTTATTATTATTCGTTCTTTTATTTGTTTTTCGTAGATATAATTTTATGATGTGTGTGTGTCCCAAATAAAACACGCTTAGGAAGTTTGATGAGCGTAGATGGACACCAGGTATCTCCTATAAACATTTAATAAAATATGTGAAAAATACTTATCATTTTTCGTGTAACCAAACCATTGCGACTTTTAATTTTACCACTCACGCCATCTATTGTGGTATCCCGGTAAACAATAAAAAAAATAGAATATTTGGCGATATGGTTCCTTAACATTGTGTGTCCCTCTGGAGACAAAATAAATTAAATTTCTTTCACTTGCAAAATAAATATTTCGTAAATTCAAATGTAGTAATTTTGTTGCTTGTCGGTGTAAATGAAGTTTCAAGTTAGGACAGTCTTGGCACCGCAACTCCACAGTTACTGTAATGGAATTAATGGCCATACTATTAACCTCATGGGCTTGGATCTGCTAAGTCTTCTATTTTTCGATTGAGTTGGCTCACAAATATTGGATCACGATGGCTTTATTCTTCTTTATCGGTAAACGTTACCTCAAATTATTTTATTCTCATGTTACGTTACAATCATAATACCTAATAATTGTTTGTATGTAAACGAAAACGTACTACATACAGGATTAATTTTTATGGAGTGCGTATATTTAACGACATAATCAGGTGCATAAAACTGAACAACTTTTCCCACGGACCATTGATATATTTTTTTCATACAAACATAAGTCAAGTGAACTGTCACTTTTTTTTTATATTTTATTATTTCATTTTCAATTTTAAGATTTCGACCTATGTTCTTTGGGGAAAGCTGTTCAGTTTTATGCACCTGATTTATACTTTGTAGAATATACGTACTCCATAAAAAAATATTCTGTATATTTTATGGTATAAATATGACTTAATCATTGCGTTATACAAGAAACTAGCTGTTGCCTGCGACTTCGCCAGCGATCCCTTATTTTTGTTAGTCAGAAATATAGCCAACTAGGTGTAGCCCGCGACTCCCGTGTGTGTGTTAGCTGTCGCAGCAATAAGTAGTCATGTCCTTTCTCAGGCTCTAGGCTATCTCTGAACCAAATTTCAATGAAATCGGTTTAAGCATGATTGCATCATTATCACACAGACAGTTACTTTTACTCAGTGATAATGTAGCATTATAATGCTAGAATATATTTTTGAAAATGGTCCAGTATTTATGATTACGGTATATTCTTTACAAAAACATACAAATCTTTTCTTCTGCAAGTACCTAAATCAAATAGAATAATATTTTTTTTTTTTTATATTTTAGTCACAAAACTTTTAAATTTCGATGAACATAAATTGTAAGGCCGATGTTTACTGAATGTTCGATACCTAGCCATTATTTCAATTTTCCTAAAATTATTGAAACAAAAGTCAGTTGAAACTTTCAAAGCGTCCATTATACGAAACTTAAGCAATAAATCGAACAGAGTACCACCTTTATTTCAAAGGTTCATTAAATTTCATAAACTTTACTCCAATCAACAGAATTCAAACGAAGAGCTATTGAAAACCACGAAACCACATTTCCATAATTACAAGAACCAATACAACGAAGTATTGGGGCTAGCACGAACATAAATCAACGCATTACTTTTAATGAACACTTTGCAAATGCGGGAATAATCCAATAATTTAGTGATTCGGACGCATTAACGAATGATAAGCGACGGGCTTCCAATGCGACAAAGAGTAGAAAATAAAATGTATACTGCTGGACTTAACTGTCCATTTTTTTCACTGAAATTAATTCAGTACAGCGTTTAGCCAATTGAGCTGCATTAGATTTTTTTTTTTTTTTTTTTTTTTTTTTTTTTAAAAAAACGACGCCCGCACTAAGGAAATTAATCCTTGTGTCGCGGGGGTTTCACAAACATTCAAATCACATGCACAAAGAACACCCAGACTTGGAACAAACATTTGTGGATCACACAAATGCTTGTCTCATGCAGGGATCGAACCCGCAGCACGTCGCGCACAGTGGTAATTAGCGTGGGGACCTATGCCACTCGGCTATCCGTGCAGTCACACACAGATAAAAAAAAACAATGTGAACTGTGTATCACATTGAAATTTAAATAAAAATTCATAAATCGGTAATATTTGTGTCCTTTATAATTATCAAGAAATAAAGAATAAATTATTGAAAAGACTTCTAATTTTCTCGTCTTTTTTTTCACTTGAACCATTTTGTAAATGCCTTCATGTCTTATTATTGTTACTTATAAAACCTTTACCGCTTTCGAAGAGTAGGAGATAAGTTACATTTATTCAATCCAAATAATACCGTACACACTGGTAAATAAAGTTCTATAAACAGTTTGATTTGACTTACTCGCATGCAGGACATCAATCCTGGTAAAGATCACTTTAATGCATTTAATTGTACACCTACTTCTTGTTTAGTTGAGTAATTCTACCCAACTTAGCTTATCGCAGACTTCAGTCTCACTCTGCTGGGCATAGGCCTTTTTTTTAGCCGGTGGTAATCCTCATGGACTACCTCCGCCCTGGGGAAGACGGAGGGGCGTGCCGGACTCCTACCGGCTAAAACTACCGGAGTGGTTCTTCATTACCTTTTGCCGGGGTAACACGGGAACGCATTTCGCAATACTACCGCGATTCCCGGCAGGCCCCTCCATGGATGGAACCACTTACAAGTTGCGCAAAAAAAAAATCTTCACCTTCCGCAAAAAAAAATCTTCCCCTTCCGCCGCCAGTCCGAGCCCGCTACCTTATTCAGGGCATAGGGCACACAAATTATATTATTAATCGGAATAATTAAATAATAATTTGATATAAAAAAAGAATCCTTATTCTTTGGAGTAGGTCTAACCACGTTCCGACCTATCAATGTTTCCCAAGGAGACAATAGCCTTCTCAAACAAACGTAATTTATTGGAAAACAGTCGGCAGGCTTTAAAATAATCATTTTGAGCTCATTAAAGGAACAAAGTCGTTCCATTTGGCAAGTCTCCAAACATTTTTTAATCTATAGAATTCCATTTAATTGAAAATCACCCTCAATTGGCTCCTAATGAAAGTCGTCGATAGTCTTTATGGAGATTTTATGCATAATTAGCTTCGTATCAACGAAATCGTACTCGACTTTTATATAAAAGAGCTCCGAATCCAAAGTAAGTAGCTAAAGCACTTGTGTTATGGAATCAGAGACAACGAAGGTACCACAAACACCCAGACCCGAGACAATGTAGAAAAGTATTTTTCTACATTAACCCGTCCGGGGATCGAACCCGGGACCTCAGAGCTGGCGACACTTTGAAAACCGGTGTGTACGCCACTCGACCACGGAGGTTGTCGAAAAAACACATAAATATTGTTTCAAGCATGTAAACATATTTCTATAACATTATTATTATCTTTTAAGCAAGCGTTGAGCGTACTCTTGTATAGAGCGCCTGAGGCTTTTGCTTGACAACAGAAAATAGCGACACATTTGATAACTTTTGTGATGTCGCTATTGTACTAGGAATGTCAGCTAGACGTAAACTGTGTCACAACAAAATATCACTCCTTGTTGTCGTAAAAATGTATTTTGTTATTTCGTTCTGTGGTCTTTTTGATCTGGTGCTGGGGGCTAATTGTATATTGACAAAATAGATAGAAATAATATTAATTATTATTAAGTGCTAGAAAATAAATAAAAATATACCTACTTATTGTTACTTTTTTTAAAACGACTCCTGCACTAAGGAATTTCATGCTTGCGTCGCGGGGGGTTCAAATCACATGCATTAACACCCAGACTTGGAACAAACATTAAAATTTGTGGATCACACAAAAATACTTGTCCCACGCGGGGATCGAAACCGCAGCACGTAACGCACAGTGGTAATTAGCGTGGTGACCTATAATTACCACTCGGCTATCCGTGCAGTCATTATCACTATTTCCTTATTATATTTATTACTATTTTTTTATATTTTTTTTTACCTTATTATTAATTATTTAAGGATTCAACGGTTTACTCACGCGTATTCTCGGGAACGCCCGACTAGTTTCAGACTCAATAGGAGTCCTTAATCATGAATTAAATAATTATGAATTCGTCTCACGGAAGTTATTATAATAATACCTTATTATTATTTAAAAATGAAATTTATACGTTTAAATAATTTATTTCAGAAAGTAATTATCCATAATGTTAGTTGAAGTCAACTTGATAGTCACCTTCAAAAATGTTCAATTAATTATTTTTATTTCATTACATTTCGTTCAGCTAAAATCATCTTTCTAAAGTAAAGCAGTGAAACAAAGGCCCCAGTTAATAACGACGAAAACAAAAGCAAGATTGATAGCTAACACAAAATAAATGAGAACGACATTTTATTAAAATCTTGAACATAATAAATGTAACATCCGAATCCTTTTGGAAATAAAACACAATACTAAAAATAATAATGTTTTTCCTTTTAATAGTCAATTTGTCAGTCGCAAAGAAGCCGTAAAAATGAAAGATGTAGATTAACTAGAAAGCTTACATTGTATGGAAGTAAAAATTGATAGAAGATCTTTGAAGTAAGTATTTTACGGAATAAATATTTCTTTCAAGAGTTTTATTGTGTATTTATTCATATTATATAAACATATCCAGAATGTCGTGGTGGCCTAGCGGTTCAATGACCGGAATCGCATGCACATGGTTGCAAGTTCGAACCCAGACAATTACCAATGTGACTGGCCTGTTGGTCTAGTGGTTAGAGACCCTAACTGCTAAGCCGGAGGTCGTGGGTTCAATTCCCACCCAGGACAAATCTTTGTGTGATGAGCACGATCATTAATATGTACTTTCTTAATCATTCTAAGACATCATTGACAAACGGTGAAGGAAAACATCATAAAGAAACTTGGATTCCAAAATATTGTAATCTGAAATTGCCAACCCACAATGAGCAAGCGTGGTGATCAATGCTCATCCCTTCTCTACATGGGAAGGGGCCTGAGTCCATCAGTGGGACGTTTATAGACCGTTATTATATAAACATATTCACGTATTTGGCGTCTTATCTTCAACTGAAACAAATCGTGACTGACTGCTATTTTCTACTAATTACACAAGATATTTTTAGGACTTAACGATACTAATCTAATAGCTGAATTCACATGAATCTTCTCTTTAATACAGGAATAATTTAAAAGGAGTGCGGATATTCAACAAGGTAATCAGGTGCATAAAACTGAAAAACTTTCGCCAAGGAACATAGGACGAAATCTTAAAATTGAAAATCATCTTTGCATACAAACATAAGTCACGTGACCTGTCACTTTGTATGAAAAGTTCATTTTGCCATTTTATGATTTCGACCTATGTTCCGTGGGGAAAGATAATTGCATTACCTCGTTGAATATCCTCACTACTTTTAAATTAACCCTGTATAAAATTATCTTTACCCATTAGTATTAACTTGTATAACTGCCCCACGGTTTCAAAATTAACGTCAATTTTCCTTTATTTTTCATATTTATTCTGCTTTCCTATTGGAAGAAGAAAAGGAAGATTTTTTTCTAGGAATAACATCTAATAAATCAAAAAAAAGTGCTATTCGTGACGGAGACAAATCCAACAAATATCATCAAAATCGGTTCAGCCTTTCTGGAGTTATAAGTGTTGTAACAAACACGACTTTGTTATTTATGTAGATGCAAAAGATAAATATGAAATATAATTGATCCTAACCCAATTCACTTACATCAATTAGATACAAGTTATTGCCGTAAAAAACTAAATTATTCGGATCCAACCTCTTCCAGTCTTCAACCATCTTTGTAGTTCAAAGCAAAGGCTTTCTTTCCTCTGCTTCTATCACTTATAGGCTTCAACCCTTTAGGGATGACGTTTTATGTTTAACATCGAACTTTTTCGCTGAGCTCAGCTTTATTCTGAGCAAAGCAAAACCAGTCACATGAGAATTTCTCATCGCTTTCATCTATTTTCAACGGTTTAGCCCAAAGAAATATAAGAACGTTTATTTTTCTAGGCTAAGTAAAAGTTTATGGGCAATAAAAGCAAAATGATTGCGTAATTCTATTCGTAAATATTTTTATATCAAGTATCGTTGCAAGAATAAACACTTTTTTTACGTTGACTTAGAATCTATTAAAACACTAGCTTCTGCCCGCGACTTTGTCTGCGTAGACTTCAGAATTGGGTCCAAAAAGAAATGAAAAATGAGAAAGTAATGGAAAATTTTCACCCGTGTATAAGCTTGCGCTGTAATAGAAAAAAATTACCAGATTTCAAAGCCCACGGTTTAGATGGTTAACAATTTAGAATTTTCCGTCAGGAACTTAAGGAATAAGGATAAAAGGGAGCTTATGTTCTTTTCCATGTCAAAGGCTACATGAATGCCAAATTTTATCCAAATCCGTTCAGCCGTTTTTGCGTTATTATGTAACAAATATCCAACCATCCAAACATCCACACTTTCACATTTATAATATTAGTAGGATAGTTATCCCAATATAAACCATGGTATTTACCATTAAAATATCCAACTAAACACATCAAAATAAACGCTCGATAATTTCGTACATCTTGTCTTAAGTTTTTGCAACTATGAAAGCAATCCTCATAGACAAAGTACATTTCTACAATCATTATCGCTGATCGAATCGCTCAAATGTATGAAAGTGACAAGTCTTAGTCACGTGACTTATCGAAGAGAAATGTCATTTCCATACAATTAATATCATTTAAGTGATTTCTGTTATCGTTAACGATTAAAGAAATGTACTTTGTCTAAGGGGGCTGCTTTCATAGTTGCAAAACATAAGCTTTAAAAATCTGCCTTTTGAAAAAGGCTGATGAATAAAACTAAACAATACGCCTAATATTTTAATTTCAAAC
The DNA here is from genome assembly GCA_950381575.1 of Plusia festucae. Classification (NCBI taxonomy): domain Eukaryota; kingdom Metazoa; phylum Arthropoda; class Insecta; order Lepidoptera; family Noctuidae; genus Plusia; species Plusia festucae. The sequence goes on along the minus strand of OX494453.1, from coordinate 3,638,399 downwards.
CAAAACATTTCATGAGCGTTATTCTCCACAAAAATATACGTTATTCTAAACCCACAAAAAGCTAATTTCGTTCACCAAACATGGCAAAGAATTGAGAAAAGTAAACTGATTTCTGTCGTATCGTATATGTTAGATAGCTGTAGCCGAGTGGCACAAGTCCCGTGGAACGTTGTCATCGCGAGATCCCTCTGGAAAGTAGAGCACGGCGTGTGGTACAAGGGAAAGAAGATAGCGGGTGAATTTATTTAATACTTATACATTATCTGGAGAGCAAGAAGACACGAAAGCAAATGTATTGTTTGTCATCTGGGTATTGAAGTTGTTTCAAAAAGACTGGTGATCAGTGCCCATACCATGAGCTTATTAAGCAAGGTTGTTGCCGCTGTGGAAGCGAGACAGCGCTATACAATGCACGTAGCAGCGTCTCGCTTCCACAGCGGCAAAAACCTTGCTTAATAAGCTCATGGTATGGCACCTGATCGATGTAACTGTTGCTAAATGCTTTTTTGTAATTTATAAATTTCATTTGCAGTTAATGACATTCTGCATGAATCTACATTTGATTTTTCTGGTTTCTTTTCTCTTTCGTTTCCTATTGCACCATAAAGGATGTACAGGTCTTTTGGCACCAACTTCCACTCGATTTGACCGATGAAAATTTAGCTGCAGCGTCAAAAAAAAGAGAAACATGAGAATGAAGGTGTCACGTGTTAGCATTAATTATCATAATTATGATTTTAAAATTACAATTCATATTTGTATGAAAATCATTTGAAAATTACTTGCAACCCGTTACCTAACAAATGGACTGTACCTCCAACTGCTTATGTTTCACACCACACCCTAGCTCGGTGTCGCAGCAAGCGTTAAATCCCCAACTTCGGTAACACGACGGTGCCGCCGGTTTTATTTCCAAGTTTCCCCACTTCACCTACGGAATATCCTCAATGTTTCAGCAAAAATATTTTACACAAGCGGCCGCATGTAAGCCAAGTTTAAAATTAGTACTGGCTGGATATTTGTGGTCCTAAAAACGTCAGGTACCGTTAGATAGGTTTCGTTTTTGTGGATTTTGTAGGTGATCGTAACGTTCAGGCATTCTAGATAGTTCTGCGACTACTTTCGTTCCCACGGACCAGAATTTAATTGGCAAAATTTTGGTACATTATGCTAACTAAAGTTCTTTAGTTTTTTAATTCGCGGATTTCTGACTGATAAAAGTTAGAAATATAAATTAAAAACCTGTTTTAACCGGTTTTGAATTTCATAAAAAATAACAATTATGAAATTTGTTTTCTCTAATGGTGTTTTTATAACAAATGATTTTTTACATAATAAGGCTAAAGCAAAGTGAAATTAGGACCAAAGAAGAATTAGCAATAATTAATGTTACTTATGCCTCATGAGGAGTATGAAAAGTTAACGGCCAACCTTCGGTAACGGAGAGGCACTAAAAGAAGAAGAATGCCTCATTATTTCGATCTCAGGTTGTCCTCAAACAGTCCTTCAAAATGAGTTCCCCTAACATCGTGGTTACACGAAAACGAAAACTTTTTCCGCTTGTCCCCAACAATATAGGCGGATCATTTCTTTTCTTTATCCGCCGAGGCAAAAAATTGCTTCGGAACTTTTTGGTTTATTTTCTTGTGGATTTGCATTTTTTAACTTAACTCCGCAAGAAAATAAGCGTGAGAACCTAAAGTGTAGAAAAACAATCTTATACTCCAAGGATCTAAATAAAGTATGTATGAGTATGAACGTTTTACCGTTAAACCGTTGGTCCCGACTGTCATTCGTGAGCTTTCACAGTCGTAAAGTCATTACAAATTTGACAGCCAGTAGTGATAAAGGATATAGTGTTTGCTGGTTTAATGGGTTGTGGTTATCAGATAAGCAGTATTTTCATTCAAATATGTATTTTGACATTAGTTTACAGTATTCAGCCGAATTCTGTTAAAGTGAAATCCAAGTTTTGATGTCATAAGATAAGAATATTGCCCAGGAATCGACGTATGACAATATCTGTCTATAATGTTAAAAATGCTCCAGCCTCCTTAGACAAGGTACATTTCTACAATCGCTAACGCTAATCAAATCGCTCAAATGTATAAAAGTGGCAAGTCTAAGTCACGTGACTTATCGAAGAGAAATGTCATTTCCATACATTTAATGACATTTAAGCGATTTCTATCATTGTTATCGCTTGTAGAAGTGTACCTAAGGGTGTCTAAGGGCGTAGCTGTTCGTTTTTATTCTATTTAACCTAAAAAAATATTATCTGTATATAGGCATAAAGTAAACTTAATTATCTTGCTGATAAATAATGGAGTAACAGTTCTTTTGGCATCGGTAATACTACCTGAATTTTTACTACCCATACTTGATCATATCTTGGCACCATTATTCAAATAAACCTCAAAGAATGATAACAATATTAAGATAGAAATAAATTACATTGAAATGAAATCGTAAAACGGAGTTAACTCAATACTATTTCAATTTAACTTAAAAAGATCTTGTTAAGCTTCAAAGGATTCAGTAATATTATTTTGTAGGCTTCAAGTAGCTTTGTCTGAAGCCTATATAGAATTCAGTTTCAAACAAAATATAACTTTGCTTATATTTTTTTTGCGTTATCAAAATCAAGATATGTCTGGATTGGGTTCGTAATTTCCCAATGCGTAGGCTGGAATGTTTATAAAAGAATATGGTGTAGGTAAAACAAATACATAGAGATAGGCTCAGACAGATATTACAGGATTATCTCACCATAGCCAGACAGTTATTCTCGAGGTTTTCAATTATCGCTTTAAAAATTAACATATGTCGTAACTTGAAATTTGAGGTAACTTCGTACCGAATTTTGTCAAAATGAGCTTTGTGATTAAGCCGTAAATGAGTAACAGACCAAGATACTTTCGTATTTATAATTAAGTATGGACTAGCTGTGCCCCGCGGTTTCACTCACGCTGGTTTTCCCCGTAATCGGTTCCCGAGAACGTCTTTTTTTTTCATTGTGTTTAATACTTATGCTCCTATTCGGGACGGAGAGGAATCTTACAGATCAAGGATCATGATAATCGGTCCACCCATTCTAGAGTTATAAGTGTTGGAAACCCGACTTTGTTATTTATATAATAGCGGACTAGGTGTGCCACGCGGTTTCACACGCCTAAAGTGTTTGTAAACGACATTCGTTTTTTCTATTATGACCTTGTTTTATATAGATTATAATTATAATCTCATATTTTAAGGTATGAATAAAAACCCGAGTTTGACAGAATTTTGTATGTTTTATTAATCTGTGTACCCAGGATTAATTTAAAAGGAGTGCGTATAGTGACAAGTTACGTGACTTATGTTTCTTTGAAAAGATGATTTCCAATTTTACGATGTCGACTAATTTTTTTTGGGAAGAATTGTAATGTACAAAACAGGAAAGGGAAGGCACAAGAGACAAGCACAGTTTATAAAATAGTACAGTTGTCAAAAATTATGTCAAGACAGTGTGAGTAGTTTGTTAGTTCATAAATATGATAGAGGATAGCGTATTGAGGTCAGTATTGCAATTAATAATTTCAACACCTTTAAATTAATTCTGTATAAATTAGATTTTAATAAATTATGTATCAGTTTACATTCCGGGGTGAGTAAATGAGTTAGTTTACGTCTGATAGTAGGGCTTTCCGCGCCTAGTTAGCATCTAGCCTCGGGTGTCTAAACAAAAATAGCGCGAAACACTCGCTCCACTAAATGTAGACCAAACATTTTCGTTACTAAGGTCTGTTCATCTATACTTGTCACAAATAGTAAACAAACCGACGTCAATTACAAATCACGATTTTTCTCAAAAATCACACAATGTATGTTACCACAATTAGTTTACAATTCTGAATAGATCACACAAAGTTTCCCATCACTAATTTTATTGACATTTCTTACATACGCCATATTTGTTTACATGTTTGGACAAGTATAGATGAACAGACTATACACATGAAATTGGTGTTCGTGCTTCGTTCGAACGTTTTTTTGCTCGATGTTAAAAAAAAATTGAGTCGTGGAATTGATATTTTGATGACACGATTACCGCACCAGGTAAGCACTGGATTTCTTGTGGATTAAGTCTGATGCTCAAGAAAAGTGTACTGCGGACAATTTTAAGATGCTGATAATATAACATTGCTTTGGCGTCGTTTATCACAACAAAAAGCCTATAATATAATAGCCTTCCTCAATAAATTGGCATCTAACATGAAATATTTTTTCAAATCGGCTCAGTAATTCCTGACATTAGCGCGCTCAACCAAACAAACAAACTCTTCAGCTTTATAATATTAGTATAGATTTCGATTGAGCCCTGCCTAGCAAGCTCTATATTCAATTTATCCGAATACATATTCATTGGTTTGTAAGTCAGTTAATCTTCAGAATTGATGTGGTTCTGTGATTTTGGAATATTCATGAAGGAAGTTGTGTCCTGGGTAAAAATTGAGGGTAAATTGATTGGCGTTTGCTTTTCCAACGAAATTGTGATGCTGAATTGTTCAAATGACTCTTTGTTAATCAATTCCAGTCGCTCTCTCTTTCTGGCATTATTGATTCTAAAGTCTGGTCTCTTTTTATCATCGACGACCTCCGTGGTCGAGTCGCGAACACACTGGTTTTTAAGGTATCGCCAGCTCTGAGGGTTCAACCACGGAGTCAAGATATAGATTCAAAACGCATAAAATACTCAAAATCAAGCATTATAATATTACAACACGTATATTCACGAGCATAAATATGTGTACACATAGCGAAATTTATGCACGTGACTGTACATGTGAATATTATGTTATTCAGGACAATATTTAGAAAACAAATTGAGGTAAGCTTGTTGTTTTGAAGCTTTGTTGCTTTTCGGACAGATTGGATGACAACATTAATGGGAGTATACTAGTGGGAAGGGACAAAGGGTCGCTGAAAGAAAAATCCCTTCATATCAACCTCACAAAACAGTCCGCTTTAATAAACAAAAAAAATCAAAATTAGACACGCATTTTTTACTTTTTCGAAATAACTCATGTTAGGCACAGTTTTTTGGTCCCAAGTTAACTAATGGTTTCAAACTTCGGTAGAACGCATTAATTCATCAATTGTTATTCTTAAAAAATGTTTAAATAGTTATTATTAACTCTTCAACTTACTTGAGTATTTGATAGGCTAACGATTGATAATAAACGCGTTTTGAAACCGATAGTTAGCATATTTAACCATTGGTTGAGTTTTCTCGAGGTCAAATCTTTTTTTTTTCTGAGAGTCTCCGGGTATTGTTTAGTGTGTGTACAGTTTAGGTCATTTAAGAGATTTTAAAATTAAAGTAAATCGAAAGAAATTAAGCCACTTTTAACCATTCACTTAACAGCAAGTTAACTGCTTAGACTTAGCGAATAATGCCCATATCAAACTTTAAAAAACAATCTACAATACAACGCAAAGAGTCTTCTGCCAACACTGTTCTTAAATTACCTAGATTTTATGAGAACTATAGACAGTATTTAAAGTTAACAGTCCAGCAATACTCGGAACAAACGTAGGCGTCAATTAAGTAGAACTGTTTTAGTTTGAACTTAAAAGTAATGGCTTTAAGAGTTGTTTTTAAATTTATATTAGATTCAAAGTTTTATGTTCAACCACTGAACTTTTGTAGTTTAGAAATTGGGTCGCGAGTTGAAAAGGAAGTTTATTAATGAAGTTTTAGCGTAGAATTATTTTAATTACTTATCCTTATTTTAAGAATATAATTGGGTGGTATAAATTATAAAGTTGCTATTCGGATCATACTGTCATGAAAAAAATTGGGTAAGCCGTAAAACGGGAAGATGATCACACTTTTTTTATGTCACCTAATTATTGTCCCACTGCTGGGCAAAGATCTCTACCGCTTGGCTCCAGACCTTTTGGTCATGAGCCACTTGACAATCACACTTTAAGAAATAAAATAAAAAATATTATAAAGGCGAAAGTTAATGCGTATATTTGTTACCTCTTCACTCTCAAACGGCTGGAACTTAGGTATAGAGGTAGCTGAAACCGAGGATTAACATAATTATTACAGGCTTTGTATCCTCCACTCCTATATAAGTTTTCTGATAAACCGCGGGTAACACCGCAGGGCGCAGGTAGTATATTAACATAATTATTATTTAGTTTAGTCTTCAAAATGATACAAAATACATTATTTTAAAGCACATATTTTATTTTTAGAAACGTTTAATTTTTTTTATCTTTACTGATTGATATACAATCATTTCCATTTTAATAATAATCACTTTTTAACAAAAAAAAAAGGATGATGAAAAAATTCAGTCTTCTACCCATTAATTTGCTAAGTTCCTCTTCAAAGACTATATAATTCCGTAATAAAATCTACTTCTTTCATATCTACATTTTAAGTAGCATTTGCGAAATGCAAGTTTGTAAGCATAAAATAACGAACATCAACCACTTATTCCTATTTGATAGCACAGCAGGTGCAACAAAGTTTCCTATGTAAAAGGCTGGATACTTTAGCAAAATGCATTACCTAGACTCGAGTCATTAGACTCTACCAGGTGACTACGTAGAGCACTTTACGAAATATTGCCTTAAAAGCCTGCTCTAGTAAGATATAAGACCGCCCATTGAATACACAACGTTATATAAAGGTATTTTAAGTGATACATTTTATGTTCCCAATGTTTAAGAGACGTAATTTTTGACGTCAATTTGAGCTCGGTAATAATGTGATAATGTTTTTCTCTAATAAGCAGTCCAACTTGCAGGACTGCTTATTAGAGAAAAACATTATAAAATATTATATAATACCGGCCTATAAATGTTCCACTGCTGGGCACAGGCCTCTTCCCATATAGAGAAAGAATGAGCATTGATGACCACGCTTGCTCACTACGGGTTGGTGATTTCAGATTCCAATTAATGTAATCAGGTTTCCTAACGATGTTTTCCTTCACCGTTCGTCAATGGTATCTTAGACTAAAAGAAAGTAACAGTAATTGAAAAAGTCACATTGGTACTTGCCCGGGTTCGAACCTGCAACCATGTGCATATGAATCCGGTCATTGAACCACTAGGCCACCACGACAGTATACACGACAGTAAACATTATAACATAATTATTGAAATATTTTCACTGTGATTTCAGTCCACTGTTACATATAACAGGGCCTTAACAGGGTCGTGAACATGCAAATCTATACTTAATATTATAAAGCTGAAGAGTTTGTTTGTTTGTTCGTTCTAATCTTGGAAACTACTGGGCCGATTTGAAAAAATGCTGCTGAAAAAATTCTTTCACTGTTACTTGTTAGGTAGTACACTTATTGAGGAAGACTATAGGATACTTTTTAGATAAGTAGATAATTTAATGACCATGTAAAACATAATTATCTTTAACACCTTAATGTTTTATGAAAAATATTATTCATGCTCCTTACTTTGGAAATTACAGAATACCTACATCAATGTATTCTTGACTATTACTCTTTACATCACGCGCAAGCAAAGCCGCGGTCAACAGCTAGTTATAGTATAGTTTTAAGATTTAAATTATTTTCGTATCAGTGAAAATTGCATCTTAACTTCGAAACCAAATTAAGTCTCTTTTCTCAGAAAAGTCGTGTAAATATGGCTAATAATGACTTTAAATTTAAAGATCTCTTTTGATGTATGAAATTAACTTTCCTACTTACTAAGAGATTGCTTTTTGGTTTTCATAAACATCTGTTGTTAAGCATGTTTGTATTACTTAAGAAAATGTGTTACAACCTTTTTGGGGTAACATTTTAATTGTAAATTTATGTTTTGATGTTATTAATTAGGTTGTTTTTAATCAACGTTCTAAGTAAATATAATAAAGTAGGTATATAAAGAAAGTATGAAACAAAGGCCTCTTTAAATTACAACTTTGAAATTTTCAGTTCGTGTTTCAGGGATTCAATGGCTGAAGGCTGAATGACCTAAGTCAGAAAAATTTTTCGTTGAATAAAAATAGCGCCTGACAGTTTTTGTTTTTAAATATGTCAAAAATTCAATTTTTATCCGAAGTTGCATTATAGAATACGGGGAACAAAAGTTTGATAAAACCCACTATTTTAATGTTACCCGTCTAGGGCTTATTCTTCGAACATTTTAATATATAGACCAGGGCCGAAGCCTTCAAAATTTGTAAAAAGTGAAAAAAAATTACAGTAGGATGAAACTAATTAGAAAAGGAAGGGAATATGATAAAAATTAAAGAAAAAATAAATTACGGTCGATCCGAGTTCGGGAAGGGGGGGAGGGGGGGGTTTTAAGGGTAAAAAATGGTTTATCTTGATTTCCAGCAAAACTACAAGTCCTATGGAAAAAAGTCAAATGGCAAAGTTGTAGGTAATAAAAAGATCTACAACTTTTGTATTTACACTTTTTTCACATAACCTCAAAATGTATGTGAAAAATCCAAAAAACCAAGTTTTTGGTTTTTTATTTTTATCTTTTTCAAAAATATTTTTTTTTTCACGAAATTTGGTGAAAACTTACCTTTTTATGTCCCAAATACGCTGTAATTTATTTGATTAAAAATATTTATTTTTTCACCTTATTTTGAATAAATATCAAAAAAACACCCTAATTTTCAATCGAAAATTCACCCGTCAAAATATCAGCTTTTTTCAAAAAGTATGGGGGTTTTTTGTTCGTTGAAATCTCTACTTTCTGATGGTGTAAAAAAAATATACATTACAATAGTAAATGTTCTCAGAAAATGCATAATCACTATGTACAATTTCATCAAAAAAATGTCTTTGCTTCAATTTTTTCCAGTCTGCATTGGTTCTTCATCCAGAATTTCATCTGAATCATTTTGTGGGATTTTCTATGACATGAATGTAATTCGAATTTAGTAAATAAACTTTAAACTGAAAAAAAAATTAAGCAATGTCATTTTTTTGATGAAATTGTACATAGTGATTATGCATTTTCTGAGAACATTTACTATAGTAATGTATATATTTTTTTACACCATCAAAAAGTAGAGATTTCAACGAACAAAAAACTCCCATACTTTTTGAAAAAAGCTGATATTTTGACGGGTGAATTTTCGATTGAAAATAAGGGTGTTTTTTTTATATTAATTCAAAATAAGGTGAAAAAATAAATATTTTTAATCAAATTAATTACAGCGTATTTGGGACATAAAAAGGTAAGTTTTCACCAAATTTCGTGAAAAAAAAAATATTTTTGAAAAAGATAAAAATAAAAAACCAAAAACTTGGTTTTTTGGATTTTTCACATACATTTTGAGGTTATGTGAAAAAAGTGTAAATACAAAAGTTGTAGATCTTTTTATTACCTACAACTTTGCCATTTGACTTTTTTCCATAGGACTTGTAGTTTTGCTGGAAATCAAGATAAACCATTTTTTACCCTTAAACCCCCCCCCTCCCCCCCTTCCCGAACTCGGATCGACCGTAATTTATTTTTTCTTTAATTTTTATCATATTCCCTTCCTTTTCTAATTAGTTTCATCCTACTATTATTTTTTTTGGTTTTAACAATTATCGGCCCTGGTCTATATAGTAAAACTAATAATTCTGATTTTGCTGGTCTTGTACCTTTTGCATGCCTAATGGTAAAATGTGGCTGAACTTATGTTATTATATTTATTATGTACTGTACCCATATTTGCGAAATAAATAATCTTATCTTATCTTAATAAATATTGAATTTTTTACTTAATTCAAAACAAAAACGATCCGGCGATACTTTTACTCCACGAATTAAATAAAGTATGTGACTTTGGAAAGAAATTAAATTATGACAAAACTTTTTTAATGCATTGACATAATAATGCATTTGTCACAGATAGCCTCATCCAGTTTGGAAAACTGAATATTCTAAAACCCAGGTAAGATTTAAAAATGTTTTGAAAGCGTACAAAGCTCTCCGAGCAACCTTCATTATTATTCTTGAAAAAATCGACGCCTGATCTTTATTACGGTGACAGTCATTTTCCTCGTTAGTAGGACAAACTTAATGAGAGCCAAGGATTCAGGGGAAATAAAAAAAAGTTACTTTTTATTTTTTAAGCTCCTTGACTTTTCTTTTTTGATTCCGTTACCGCTAATTAGTAGAGTTTCTGAATCAAAAGAAGGCTGATTATAATTTTAAATAGGTGCCTACTTTGAAAATATAATATTTATTTTTATTTCAAACGGCAGCAGATATGATTTCGGATTTGTTTTTTTTATTTTAAAAATTGGGACACTTAAATCTTAACGAACATTTTTCTTTTTGTAATAATTAAATATTATAATGAAAATACTTTTGTAATAACCACCCAGTTAAATATAATTAATTTTAATATGATAAATTAGTTACTTCAAGATCTACATGGAAATACAATTATGCCTTGGTTAGAAATAATGAGAACCATGAATATTATATATTATTGTAGTCAAGTACTGTTTCAAAGAAATTGGTTATTCGTGTACTGACCTTTCGTTCATGATTCATTAGTTTTTCACCTTTAAGGCTAAGCTAAAGCTAGACCTTTAGGTCTAGAGTTTAAAATAGATTTTGAAGTAGCAGTCCTATTCATGAACTTGAACAATGATTTATTGTTTTTTAAATTGAAGATGTTTCTTTTTTCACTTGCAGAGTTGCTTTGAAATTTGGTGTTGTAAATTCATCAGAATGGATTTAGCAGGCTATAATTATGCTTTTTTATTGAATTTCCAAGAAATATTCAGAGATTATAATATGGAATTGAAATGAATTTTAAAGCCACCAAAGGTTTTTTAGGGTCAAATTCTAGATTTTCACAGAAAACAAAACTTAAGGTCAATTTGGCTGAAGTGAAAGTCAGGCAAATTGACCTTTAATCTTTTATTTGGACTTGAAACTTACTTAGAGAACTAGAGTCAATGTCTTTAATTCGCGTAAACCTTCAAAATATTTCTCATAGTTATTCTAGGCATTGACAATTCACTTATAACAATATACAGGAAGCCACAAAAAGCTCGGGTCATATTTCAATACCGGTTCAACTTTTACTACCTAACTGACGGACTAAATAGAAATGCGTTTTCTTTACACAGTCAACATGCCTATTAGCCACGAGAACCCTCTGCTTAGTTCAGTTCACTGACCTACTGTACTTCTCCATTTGATTTTATTTATGAAACAGCTTACGACCAAGCCTCGTCAGACTTGTCGTTGACACATTGCAGGAATTTGACATTCGCATGAATTATTGTAGCTTAGCTCAGGATAGCCTGCTGTATAAACAGACATAATTTATGTAGCCGTCAGCTTTGGTAATATATTGTTTCAGGATGCGAAAATTTGAGTGTTTATATCAGGGAATGACAGGACTCCAATTTAGAACCATAGTAATGTTTAATATCCTGCACTTAATAAAATAGAAGCGGCGGTAGCCTAATGGCTGGGCTTGTGATTTTGATTTGGACTTGTGATCATGTGGCCGTGGGTTCAAATCCCACCCATTGCACTACCGACGTGAACCCATTCGTAACACAAGCTTGCCATGCGGGGCTAACGCTGTGCGACCAACACTAATAACAAGAATTAAAAAAAAAGAATCCTATATTTATATCTGCCAATATTCAAATATGAACTAATTGAATACAAGTCCTTGACTTTGATTATTTCTGTGTTTTTTAAAGCTAGCAATGTGGGTAGAAAAATTCTAGTATTTTTGTTAACCCCTCGTGCTAAGCTTAATGCTTGTGTTACGAGTGGGTTCACGTCGGTAGTGCAATGGGTGAGTTTTGAACCGGCAGCCACATGATCGCACGTCCGATATAAAAGGTAAGCTTTTTAAAAAAAAACCAATAAGGATTGTTTTTTTTTACTTATTAGAATATAGGGAAATAAAAAATTGTATGAGACAAGAAGCATCCGAACCTTCCCTACTATAAGTACTCACAAAATAGCCTTATTTAAATTAGTCCTAATCTTGGGGTCGATCCAAGCTTTTCTAAGATAAAGTCAAGTCTGAAGCCGAAGGCTTTCGGTAGTTAATGCTAAGGTTAAGGCCTACTGAAGGTTACTGACAGGTCCGCTTGGTTAAACTTTGGATTGGAGGTAACCTTGGGATTGATCTTCCTTAAGTTTATACATTGAATCAAAACATTTTTACATTAATTGGCGTAGCGCTGAGTTCCCAGGTTTGATTCCCGGATGGGTCAATGCAGATAATAACATATTTCTACATTTCTTGTCTGGGTCCGGGTGTTTGTGATTCCTTCGTTGTCTCATAACAAAAGTGCTGTAGCTACCTACTTTGGATTCAGTGCAAGGTATGTGATGTTGTCCACATTTATTTTATGTATTTCATATTTAGTGAACTCTATACCTTCCACTTAACATGAGAAAGACCCAGTAACTACCTATATATAATACTGAGTGGTGACGCAATCAGACCGGCTTCGTTAATTACCACAGCTCGGCGTGAAACCAATAATTACAGCGACTAGGTTGTGGTAATCTATAAAATCCTGCAGTTAGTCCGTACCATTATTTTATCGTTCAGTACCGTATTGGCTTAATTGGGTTTATAGAGATCTCGTATATTATGTGGAACCGTCAGTATATTATGTTTTTCTTGCTTAATAAAGTTCAGCGACGCGATAACGAATCCTACTAATCCTACTAATATTATAAATGTGAAAGTGTGGATGTTTGGATGTTTAGATGTTTGGATGTTTGTTGCTCAATCACGCAAAAACGGCTGAACGGATTTGGATGAAATTTGGCATGCATATAGCCTTTGACATGGAAAAGAACATAGGCTATCCTGCTAGGCCTTTTATCCCGATTCCTGAAGTAGTTCCCGAGGGAAAATTGAAAATAGTTTCCGAGCTAAGCCTGGATAGATTATAAATGATAATGATTAAAAAAATATAAATTTTAACAATAGACAGCTTTGAAATTTGTATTTTATTTATAAGAAAATTTTATAAAATTTTTCATTACATTAACATTTTTCATTTCTTTTTGCACTCGATTCTGAAGTCCACGCAGACGAAGTCGCTGGCAGAAGCTAGTATATAATAACTGTACAATTCAATGATCTAAAACAAGAGTCGCGCGCCGCCATCTCTCTTCTCGAATAGTATTGTAGTAGTATCAATACAGATTTTCGCTTTACAATAAGATGGTAAACTGTCTTATTGTCATTTCACTCACAAGTAATAAATCAGAATTAAAAAGTACATAAAAAACATGATCATAATTATTATGTTTTATGTATGATGTTGAGTTTATTATTTAAATTAAACGGATTCTATCGCGGTTTATTTTGATTTTAGTTCCCGACGTCTCACTCGTTTACTATTTATGTACATAAGCAATTGAATTAGGTAGTAAGTACCTGTAATTATAATTTTATGTTGTCATCATGTTCTTATCATGTTTTTAGTTTCAACTTAAAAACTTGTAAGACGCCAAACCTAACAACTCATTATTAAATCCTCTCCATCAAAATTTATGATATCTGCTTTTATCAAACTAGTAGGTATATTACGCTAGTTTCTGAGAGAAAATTACGTACAAACTATACGATCCTGACATATCTAAGCGTATCAAACGATAAATTGAAATCGACTCGCTCCGGGTTTAGCGGTAATGCTCTTAAAAACCGCGATGTCGAGTTCCTGATTATTGAGTTGTCGTTAATTGCATTCCCATGATTGGATGGTTTTGATGTAAAATTATGTTTAGATTTGATTTAATTGATATACACGTATTTTTGTAGGTATATGAAGTCTGAACTATGTAGTATGAAGAAGAATACTTTTTACTTGAAAAACAATGTATTTTTTTTGAGGTTAGGTGTCATTTTTTTGGTAAGATGCTATTTATTATTTTATATCTCACTTGCTGGTATTATATGAGTTGTTAAGTTTCTTGATACATTGTCTAACCAAGATCCAAGCGGGCGAAGCCGCGAGCATCAGCAAGTAATGAAATGAAGCGGCGGTAGCCTAATGGCTAGGGCGTCGGACTTGCATTCATGTGGTTGCGGGTTCGAATCGCACCCATTATACTACCGACGTGAACCCACTCGCAACACAAGCATCTTAGCTTAGAACGAGGGGTTAACGAGATTACTAGTAATGTGTGACCCACATTGCTAGTAAAAAAAGTAATGAATATTATTTTATACCTATCATCGTATCTAAACTCTATGGTCAAACGGTAAAAGCGAGCAGTGACTCTGTTAAGTATTATTCAGTTACTAAGAAGGGGATAAAATTATTAAGATCAAGGTATTCGTGTGTTCCCCATCACCTTCAAAGTGAAATGTGGGCAGCCGCTGGCCGCATCCGGCAGCTCATTTCCGCCGGATCAGGAAACCGGACCGGCTTCCGTTAAGAAGATTCCTTGAAATATCTTACCATTGTGAACGTCTTTATCACTTAGGTATACTTCGTAAAGGTAAGGAAAATAAAAGTAAATGTTTTTTGTCTGTGATTTACTTAAAGGTTTTTGTAACAGACTGCGGGGTTGTATATTCGACTGTAATTTATTTGGTTTGTGTTGTGATGTGTGATGGACTGCACTTACAGTACGATGATATAAATATTATGTCTGTAAAAGAGAGAAAACTTTTTCTACTACATGGAAAATGAACATATTGATTTAAGATTATATAATTATTATAATACTACGTTATAAGCAAAACAGGCGAAGATATTTTCCCTATATTGCTTTGGTTATATACTAATATTTATGACAATGATTTTTTGTAATTCCATATACTGCATGAGGTTCCTAAGAAAAAGGTGATATGTTTTTTTGAATAGCAAGTCAATAAATAAAAACGAATGTCATGAAGAAAAACTACGTTCTAATTCTATAAAAAAATACAAATGTAACAAGTAATTACAAAAATATATCTACCTAAAGACTTGTCAAAACAGTGATGTGGATCGAACCGAACGGAAACCCAAAATTGGCTTACCTAAGGGTCGCCAATAAATATTTTTACTCCATAATGAACGTCTTAAAGAAACTCGACCTTTATATCAAACCTCAGCGTCAAACTTCCATCCGTAGGGATTACAAAGGTCACCCAGACCTTACAACCCTAACTAATCCTGGCCAATGATACGATTTTCCGTCCTTCTCTTTCTTCAGAGGTTAGAAAGGGAAGGAATGTTATCGTAGCATACAGGTTGTCAAACAATGTATTGTTCGAGGAATTTGTGAAAGGAGTTTGTGTACTAGTAATTGGATAAGTAATTTTGTGTTTGTTTTGAGCTTAAAATTAAATATCAGTTCAATGTGACGTACATTTTGGGCTGATCAGAGCTTACAAAGAAAATTACAAATCTTCTGCCTAGCCTTTTCCCTAGCTATGTAATTGGGGTCGGCTTCCAGTCTTACCGGATTCATCTGAATACCGTATTTTACATGGAGCAACTGCCTCCCTGACCACCACAACCTATTGCTAGGTAATACAGTATTCCATGGTAAGACTGGTTGTCAGAATTGTCATGACTATCAAAGATCGCTGTATGACAGTTGGCACCAATAGCATAGCTTAACGTGCCTTCCGAGGCAAGGAGGGGTCTTGGTATTTTACAAATGGTCACCAACCCACAGACCAACCGCGGCGAGCGCGACTTAACCTTTAATATCGGTAAAACCGTACGGCTCCCACTTAGCCACGAGCCCCTCACGAAAGAAAGAATAAATGACGTCACGAAACCTGTCAATAAACATGAAACTTTACCCTTGAAAAGTTTCAATATCAAACGAGCGCGATCTCGAACAATAATGTATACTTTATAGTAGTACTTCTTACATAACCTAGGTCACGCATGCGCACTTACTCACTTCAAAAGGGGTTTCACAATTGTTACGGGTCTTCGTACATGCAAACTAATCTGCTGGGAAAAGCATTATTATAAGAGACAAAATAAATTCTATAATCATGACTTATTTTAACTGTTGCTACCTCACCACATAAGGTACACGCAGGTTTTATTTCTATATATTCTAAAAAAAAATTAGAATATTTTTAAAAGAAAAATTCAAACTTACATGTTTTGACTTTGTGGTATTTATTTTGCGACAGTTCTATATCCAGTTCAGTATATTTTTGCTGAAGTTATTTCAATGGCTGACGTCACCAAACTTCGGCCGATATTTTTACTAAGCTATTTCTACTAGTTCGATTCTCTATTGAAATTGAGTTCTAGAATTTTGACTATTGGAAAGCAGAAATAGAATCGGATTACGAATATACTTCGTTTGTATGCCTACACGACTTCGTAGACATTTCATACAACATATTCTACAATAACTAACCATAGCCTCTAGCAATGTACCTCTACAGTCCAGTCCAAATATAGTTCACAAATGCAATTCCAGTTGAAAAGGAAAATCAGCGGTCAACACAAGCGTATTAAATGAAACCCGAAAACCGAACGTAGCTCTCCCGAGACGCGTCGTAGCAAGTAATCCGCTACGAGCTACGGATACGTGTTTTGGCTCTACGAAGTTGAGGTGAATGGGAAATGAATATGATTTTAACAGTTTTAAGTAAAAGAGAACGAATCGACATACGCAAAAGGCCTGGAAAAGGAAAAAAAATCAATGAAAAAATAAATCCTAAAGCTTTCAATATAAAACTATAACATTAATAGTTTTTTTTCCAAACTTTAAAAAAAATTATTTAAATGCATACTTTGACCTCTTCCATTCTTATGCATCTTATTTTGTTTGATATTGACTTTTATTTTGAACCTTTCAACGCATTAGTCGATTTACTTTGAATTACCAAAATATAGCATCATGTACTTATAAGTACCTATCGTGCTGCCTACCTCTGGGGGAATATAGGCGTGAAATACATCGCCCACAAAATCACGTGCTGCAGTAATTTGCATAAGTAGTGAGAAATGGGATAGCACCTGCACGACCTATATTCCACGTGGAAAACCTCGCGCATTGCATATTGTCATAATGTGATATAAATACTCAAAACGAGGATGAAATAATTAGTTAATGATGTTTGCGGCAATTTGGATTATATTTCGTTGATGGAAAGGCGTGGCTTAGCGGTTTTGTGTGCGCAACGTTGCAGATTCGAACTCATTACAGGCAAAGTTATAGATTGTACTCTCTTAATTATGCTTACACATACATACTTTGAGTGAAGGAAAAGATCGTGAGGAAACCTAGATTCCAAGAATTTGAAGCTGTAATCGCCCGCAATGAGCAAGCCTGGTAATTAATGTTCTTTCCTTCTCTATATAAGAAGAGGCTTGTGCCCAGCAGTGGAGCATGTGTAGACCGGTACTATTATTTGTTATTATTAATTAGTAGAGAGAGATAGCAATATGTTTCGAGGTAACTGAGTGATATAATACTGTTCTCTACTAATATTGAAGCGGCGGTAGCTTAATGGCTAGGGCGTCGGTTGCGAATTCGAATCCCACCCATTACACTACCGACGTGAACCCACTCGTAACACAAGCATCTTAGCTTAGCACGAGGGGTTAACGAGATTACCAGTAATGTGCGACCCACAATGCTAGTAATCTTTCCTATAAAAAAAAATGCTCATGTAATGTATGGTTATGACATTTTCCAAAAATATATGTACTTATCACAAAATTTTATTCGCATCCTTTAAGAAAACTGAATACCGTGAATCCATGATATTCTCATCCTAACATCACAACATATTGGTTCACAATATAAGACCAACTACACTATTGCTACGGCGTAGCGTAAAGATGTTATCTACGGCGCTACGCAGTCGAAGCGGTTGCCTAAATGTACTACGTGAGTAGATATTTATCTTTACAATTGTAGAGGTATCTTATTGAAGGTATAGCTTGTGGATATATAGTATAAATAATTACGGTCAGTACGTGCTCATTCTATACCGAATTGGAATTATTCGGGTAAATATTGAGGTTGGGTAGCAGATATAGAAATGTTTTAAAAAGAGTTCAACAAAGAGGAGCGTTAAAATACTTAAATAGAGATTGAAATCTGGTTTTCTTAATTATTGTCATAATAACCGATTTACTGAGTTTTTTTTTACATTTTT
The DNA here is from genome assembly GCA_950381575.1 of Plusia festucae. Lineage (NCBI taxonomy): Eukaryota > Metazoa > Arthropoda > Insecta > Lepidoptera > Noctuidae > Plusia > Plusia festucae. Next base: position 3,620,284 of record OX494453.1, on the reverse strand, counting down.
GTCGATACTTTTTTTTATCAAATTTAACTAGCAACAAATGAAGCTAGCATGATCGCTTTTTGATTTGAATCTTTTAAATTTCTAGCTTTTAAAAATAAAATTGGTATACGGAAGTACGTCAACCAGTTTACTTAAAGACGTGGTGTATTGTATTTTTACTTCTGTGTCATGCGTATTCCATGCCGTAGCATTGTGCTGGGATAGGAGCCTTTTTGGTCTCTTACGGGTTTCATTCGATTTTTTTTTTTCATTTTGTTTCTATATAACTTTTTAATAAGTGTTTGTTTACCTGTACGAAGTTCCAAATTAAATATTTTTATTTTCTTTCTTTCTTCACGAAAAAGAAATATTAATTGGTTAAATGAAAGCCTTCTAAAAGAAAGAGAGTCGCCTTATTGATTCTTGACTGTAGTTAGTCTCAGTAGGTGGTATCTCATTGTCAAAATCCAGAGCCATGATTAATCATCTATAATTATATAGCCCTCATTACGTAAAATATATTTCAGTTCCACATCGTAAATCAAAATCGTCTATAACAGTAATTTCACAAACAACTAGACGAATATCGTTATGAATCGTACTCTATAATTCAGTGTTACTTACACAAATTAGACTCCATATATTGAGTCCATTGTAATGAGTCGCAAATCCAATTTTCTGTTCAAAATCAATAAGTTCTAGTCTTTGAAGTATTTAGAGCCTTACCATTGGTAGCTTTGATTAAATTTTTGTAATATACCTAATATTTCTGTGAGGCTTTCGTGAAGATTGATTTTGAGAATTTACGACTCTACAATGGTACTTAGCAAAGGTTTTTTCTATAAATATTTTCAAAGCAAAGGACTCTTTATTAAAAAGTATAAAAGATATTGAAAGTCAAAGTAAAAAAATGTTTTAGAAAAAAAAAAATATTTAAAAAAATTTGCTTTTCACTGACTGTTTTTATAACATGGCTGGCCGAAAAATCATTCTTATTTCGGGATTTTCTTGCCTGAGTTGCTTTACCCACATATTTCTAATCCCGGTAATATCACATTCATAATTAACTGCTTGGTTTGCGATTCGCAAGGCTGAAAATAAAAATGACTATCGATTTTTAAGATAGCTTTATACATATATCACTTTTTATACGTGCAAATGTAAATTATATCTTGAGACAGACAGCTCACACACGGTCATCTGATCCCAAACTAGGCAGAGCCTGTACTATGGCAACCAGACAACTGATAAACATACTTATATATTTCTAAATAAGACCCAGACACAGAACAAATGATCGTGTGCTCATCACACAAAGATTTGTCCAAGGTGGGAATCGAATCCACGACCTCTGGCTTAGCAGTCACTAACCACTAGACCAACAGGCCAGTTATAAATGGTTGAACCATCTATAACTCAACCATATCTTGGTTTCTGAATGAATATATACCTAAGCACTATGTAGGACTTCGTATTGTAAGGGAATTATAATCAAGGCAATTGTCAGCGGTATCGATTGAACTCGTGGCTGAGGGCGTTCAATATCCAATCTGCAAGTTTAAGTATGATTTATGTTGCAAGTAGAGCGCACAATCCAATCAATACAGTATACTGTCATGACTTATGAACTTTGTTTATTCGTATTTTCAAACTATATTAAAATAGATGTCTGTTGATTTGGGTAAATACTAGTTTAATACAATCATTCTTCAATATTACAATCATACTTTAACTTTAACTCTTTATACACTTAAAACTAAACTATGATAATTAAAAAAAAAAACTTAAAATGGCATCAAAAAACTTATCCACATCGCTGTCGACTGAAAGTGTATAAGGCTGGCAGCATTGCTCTATCAATGCTCTATCAATTGCTCTATCTATGGCTAGCAATGAGGGTCGTATATCTTGTTTTGTGTTACAAGTGAGTTCATGACGGTATTGCAATGAATAGGTTTCGAATCGGAAATCACATGACTGCAAATCCGATGCTCTGACCATCTGATGGCTACCTGTGTCATAAGGAACAAATGTTTCATTTCCCCACTAGCTTCTACCCGCGACTTCTTCTGCTTGGACTTCACAATTGGGTCGTCCCTCGGAAACTACTTAAGGAATCGGGATAAAAGGTAAAAATGTTCTTTTCCATGTTCAAGGCTACATGCATGCCAAATTTCATTCAAATCCGTTCAGCGGATTTTGCGTGATTGAGTAACAAACATCCAAACATCCACACTTTCACTTTTATAATATTAGTAGGAGATCATAATTATTCGAATCTCCTCACATGTGGTATCCTCTGCTAATCGCTTTACCATAACACACTATGCATCAAAGTTTCGGCACTAAAGGACCAAATTACTAAAGTTTCGTTATACATTACTTTCTTTGTACACAAAGGTTTTAACATTCTCAGTAATCCGGCAAAGGACACTCAAATGTACTTGCAACACTGAATGTGTCACACCAGCAATCGCATTAAGGAATCCGTTTTTGTCAAGGGAACTAAACTAGGTTAAGGTTTGTTTTCACTTCGGTCTTTTCGGCGGTCTTAGTTCGTACGGAGATAGTTTTGCTAGAGGCGGTTACTCGTGTATAATGGCTCCATTGTTATTTATAAAAATAACAAAATTATTGTGTCATTAAAAAGCGACCCCCCCGGAGTCGCAGGGGTAAAGTGCTGATAGTAAATATACTAAAAATATGTTTATTACGACATCACATTAGAAATCTCTAAAATTATCTGTTATTCCACTATATTATGCATGTAATAAACATAAAAATATTCTTCTTCAAGGACTCTGGGGTGATTTTTCAATCGCCAGATAACTTTATCCGAGGCTGATTTTGAAATTTTGTCAGATGTTTCATACAAAAATAGTCAAAAGTCAATTTTATTCCTCGAATGAAAGTTATGGATGGAAAAATCAACCCTCTATATAATATTAAAAAAAATATAATCACATAAAAATCCGTTGCGTAGATTTAAAGATCTAAGCATACATAGGGACAGCAAACGTTGTTCTGCCATATTTGAAAAAAAAAATAGGGCCTTTTACATAGGAGTATAAAAAATGGTTTACGACCTATTCTCAGACCTTCCGAATACAGTCCAGCCGTTTCCGAGGAGTTGTCAACCAACACAGTGGCACGATAATTGTATATACCACTAAATATTGATGTAGTAGTAAACACCAGTGCTGAGCCAAAACTGCTTTATAAATTATATTCCACCATCTACCCACATACATAATTATAATACCGGCCTATAAACGTCCCACTGCTGGGCACAGGCCTCTTCCCCCATAGAGGGCTCATTGCGGGTTGGCGATTTCAAATTCCAATATTTTGGAATCCAGGTTTCCTCACGATGTTTTCCTTCACCGTTTGACAATGATGTCTTAGAATGATTAAGAATAAGTCACATTGGTACTTGCCTGGGTTCGAACCTGTAACCATGACCCACATACATATTGATAGTTTATTATTTACAAATACCTACAATACCTAAGGCTGAATGTAAACAAATGAGTATCACATAATCCAGTGGTAGGGGTACTATTGTACCTCATTAACGAGGCTATTGGTGATTATAGTCAGCAATCTAATTAATTAATTTGTTACATTAGAGTGGGTAAACAATGCGAACGCGTCATGACCGAAGCACAACGGTCCTGTGTTCAAAGATGATTGAAAAAAAGAATTTGAAACATGAACCTGCCTATTCTAGGATTTTAACCCTCAACTTGATAACGTATCTAATAATGCACACATTCTAAGAAAAAATATTTGAGAACAGTTTAGGTACTTTTGTTTTTATTTCTTTTTTAAACCGTTACACGAGACCCTTGCAGTTGGTAGAAAAATAGTATTTTTCACATCTGACAACATTTGTAGTCAGTAGATCGCAAGATAGCGGAGCGTGCGCGTGCGTCTACGAGTTATAAGGTAAGAATCGATTATAATCCTAATTAAATATGTAGGTATATTACGATACATGAATGTTTTTTTTTCTTTATTGAATATGTATTCTTTTGTTTACGTAAAAATTTTGATCAAACAATAATGTTTTTTATCTAAAATATGACTGTCAATATTCATGTATCTACAAATGCACACTGCCAAATTACCATAACATTATGACCTGACTTTTGCAGTGTGCATTTTTAGATACATTGCCAAATAGGTATACAAATAAAAAGCTTCCTTCTGATAAAAATTTGAAGAAGAAAGGCCGCGGAGCATTTTCACAAATCACTTCAAATCAACGAAAAATTTCTGTTGTCAAATGGTTTGACAATAAATGCGTAACAGTGGCTAGTTCTTACGCAGATGCTCATCCTGTCCACCACGTATTGCGGTATAATAAAAACACGAAGCGCAAAGAGCCTGTGCCTTGTCCGAACATAGTTCGCCAATACAAGCCCATATGGGGGGTGTCGATCTTGCAGATAATAAATGTTGATTGCACTTTACTGCACAGAAATGCCAGCACATAGATGGTATATACCTTTATTCTCGCAAATGCTTGATATCTGTATCAACAACGCATGGCTCATTTACCGACGAGAAAGTAACTGTCCAAAACCTCTGAAACTTAAAGATTTTCGATGCGCGATAGCTAACAGTCTCATGACTATGGGCCGCGCTGTTACTAATACGAAAACAGAGGTAAAACAATTCGTGACTCCTGAAAATCAGACGGACACACGTTACGATCAAGTGCATCTCAAGCCATCATTTACATCCAAAGGACGATGTAAGTTTTGTGTAAAGGTTCTCCAGGTATCCACGCAGAGTCACGTGCTACAGCTAGTAAAAATACGCTGTTTAGTAAAATCTCAGTTGTAGGGTGAATAAAACTTTATCTTAATATCTAAAATGTCACATTCAAACGGACTCAATACTAAGTCCGGTATGTCCTAACTAATCTCTAGTGAAGTTCGTCTGTGACGGACTTAGAGAGACTTTGCCCCATGTGTATTGGATTAAAATGTCTCGTGAATAGAATGAGGATGGTAATTATTGTTGCCATTCATTCTATTTACGTTATAGAGGAGGGACTATATCTATAACTATATAGGGATCGGTAATAAAGGTTAAGCCGCGCTCGCTGCGGTTGGTCCGTGGATGGGTGTCCATTTGTTACCATATCGAGACCCCCCCCTCCCCTGTGCCTAGGAAAGTACGTTAAGCCTTATGTCTCGAATATCATACAGTGATCTTTGCCAATCGATAAATCATTTCAATTCTGACAACCAATACAGTATTACCCGCTAAAATGGTTGTGTAGTTGGGTTGTGGAGTAAGATAGGCAGTCACTCCATATAATACATAACATGTAGGTATATCAAATAAACGCGTTCTATATTTGTGCTTGCTCGTCTGCATATTTCTATTCTAGATAATCAGGGTTTCCCACCGATGGAATAAACTAAATTAATAAAAAAGTAATATTTATATAACAATATTATCCTAGGACACTCCACACACGACCATCTCCCAAACTAGGCAGAGCCTGTACTATAGTGACCAGGCAACTGATAAACACACTTATATACTCCTAAATTCATAATATTATAGATAAATAACACTCAGACACAGAACAAATGATCGTGCTCATCACACTAATATTTGTCCCGGGTGGGAATCGAACCCACGACCTCCTCCTCCTCCTCCCACGGCTTAGCCAGGGTCACTAACCACTAAACCAACAGGTTAGTCTATATATAGGAACATTGGATAAGGTACTTTCTTAAAACTCGCGTTTATGTGTATAAATATTGTCGTTACTATGGCACATTATAAAAATAAAATTAAAAAACAAAGAAGACAAAAGAAAATCATAGCCCAGATAAATTGTCACATTGAAATTACATTCCACAAAGCGTATCAACTTTCATTACTTAAAAATTCAAATATCGGCTTCAGAAATGAATTTCTGACTACGATTTTTAAATTCCCATTCATAACGTTCCCGCTACAGATTTTGCTGCCGTGAGTTTTTCGGACACCAATCAAGCTAAGTAACCGATTTATTTAGTTTTCATACAAGATAAAAACACGTCCAATTTTGCACTACCGAAGATTTATGTGTATACGAAATATATTTTCAGGGTTGGGAAGGCTCTCTTTCGCTTTTGGCATACTTTTATTTAAGACGAGTTAAATAATATGAATGTAAGAGGAAGCAGGTTTGTATGTAGCGCCTGTGAATGAAAAGATGAGAGGTAAACATTTGTCGTTTTATGGGCATGTTATGAGGAGGGATGAAAGTCACATAACTAAACAAGTTATGAATGTGAATGGGTATTCAAGAAGACCGAAAAAGAGATGGATGGATTGTGTGGAAGATGATATGGGAAAGAAAGGAGTGAATGCTAAGATGTAGAGTAATTTACCTCAAAACAGGGAAGCGAAAGACTTTTCAGCCGTTTGAAATATGGATGTATTCTCTGGAAAATTTTCAAGTTAGTAATGTTTTGTTTTCTTTGAGGAACGTTTTTTGTATATTTTCAAACCTGAAAGTAACAAAAACTGAATACAAGACATTCAGGATAAAATCAAACGAATAAAATCAAGATGGCCGTAACTAATGTAGGGTTCATCGTTTTCCATAGGAATGTTTGTAAATTATGGTACTATTATTAATAACGATGAACTACCTCTTTTTTATTAATCACGTTTTTATTGCCTCGTTAATGTCATTTGAAAAGGCGGCATTTACCTTTATTCCTTTATTGAACTTTGCAAATATTAATAGGACATGATTAATAGTGGCACATTTTTAATTTCACAAACGAGAGATTCGCGCCCTTCACTTAACCCATCGATGATTGCGTATTAATCCGTCACACCCGGTTGTACGGGGGCCATCAATCAATACCCGGGTACGGCAAATACATTACCCCGTTGATTATAGGTACACCGACATACCTTATCATTCATTTACATTAGTTATTGAAGGGTTGAAATAAATGATATTGAAATAATTACGAGTATGTTGGACGTATTTTAGATGTGTTACTGGCTCGTTTCACGCCATGAAAAGTTAGTTAAACAGCGATACTGGTGGTTTAAACCAGTAGTCGCAGGTTTGATTCCTGCCGGAAATTCCAATTTTTCTTTCTTTCTATTAGTATTCAATTTACAAACGTTATTTATGTTTTCAACAACATTTTTTGTTCGTGTCCGCATGTTTAAATGCGTAATTAATAAAACAAATTTGAGTAATCACGGAATGTTCTGAACTAAAAAATATTGCAAGGCAAATGAATCAATAGAGAAGAACGTACAAAATTAAAGTGAGTGCGCTTTTCAATAAAGCCGATTAAATAAAAATATTACGCATACAGATCATCTCTGGCCTCACAAAAATATTTCAAAGCTCACTACCCACCCTACACACTATAAAGTATACATCTCTCAATTAAAACAAAACTGCATTCAATTTCTGCCATATTCGAAAAGCTGCAGATTCCGCGCAGTGCCGTCACATATTTCAATCGTATCAGTCATTATTTAAAACAGATTACCTGCCGTGCGTAGAATGCATGGCTCTGCCGTTTACACGAAAAACACATCGAAACTTTCAATAAACGAGCCTCTGGCGAATGAAAAAAGAACTATTTTTTTTCCTTTTTCTGCCGGACTGGTTGCTTGCACAGGAATTTTCATTTGAATCCGTGCCGATTGGATTTGTGTTACAGCCGTTTTGTACCGGTCCCCAACGGGTTTTCTGGTTAAAAAAGGACGTCGCGTTTGAAGGGTTAATTTGGTTTGACGCCCGAAAAGAGGTTCCCATGCAACGAATAAAATCATTATGTAAATGATTTTGTGGGTTCGTTCATTACTGTTTTTTCATTTAGTTTATATGGAGATCATTCGTTCCGGTTGAATAATATTCAGTGTTATTTTAAATGTATCACACCACATAATAATTAATATAAACAAACTCATTTATTTAAATTGAAATGGAATATTAATGTAGTGGACGTAAATATATTGCACTAATTTATTACATTCGATATCAAATGTGTTATCAGATATTTGATTGAAAACAATAAATTGTCGAAAATTCGATTATTAAAGGTTTATTATTTCACTAGCTCTTGCCTCTCTTGTGTGGGCGTCAATAATTGATTTATCTAACAGTGATAGAATTTTTAAAAGCGGACACGCGCTAATCTCAAGAAATAATGTTCGTGAGATTAGCGCGTCCAACCAAACAAACAAACTCTTCAGCTTTATAATATTAATACCTATAGATTAAAAAATGCACCTACCTACTTATTGACCAAAAAATATAGTTATTGTTATTTTAAATTCGATTTTCATTGAGTGAAAATATTTAAATTCAAGCAATTTGGGTCGCACATTACTAGTTACAAAGTAATAATCTTGGGTGACAAAGGATGAATTTTTCATGATCGCAAGTTCAACGCCCTAGCCATTGGCTCCCGCCACTAGGTACAAAAACTTAGTACTTGATATAGATCAATAAAGATATATTGACTATCAAAATAGCAATACAAATAAAAACGCTACCGTAAGTAAACCATCGCTCAGCACATAACGGCTTAATAGAAGAATTTATTTCCTAATCTGAATAAAAGTTTCTTAGCCTCGAAGCAATTCTATCTTCAAAGAAATACTCTTTTCGCTGGAAAGAGGATTCGCTTACTGATCGGCAAATCTAATCTTTTCTCGTTGCAAAACTAGTTCTTTCTTTGCGGGCAATAAATTATTAAATTTGTCGTTTACTTTGTTTTATTTTCCTCTGCAAGATTGAGAGATACAGTACCCGACACGTAACTTGGCAAGAGCCGTTACCAGTTCATGTCATGTTTTAACGTTCTTATGTACATAAATGTTTTCTTTTTAAAGATTACTAGCAATGATATAGGCGAGCAATAAAACTGTGCTTTTGTACCACATAGAATATGTTAAATACGCTCTCACTACTCCAAAACATTGCCAAGTTACTTGCCGGCAACTATACATAGATAGATAAATGAAACATTTATACAGTGCAAAAAAAACACAGAATACAATTTATAAAAAGACCAATTTAGGCAAATAAAAGAGAGAGAATAAGTATTTATATAAAAAAAAAAAAAAAAAAAAATTGGGGCGTGGGTCTCAAGTTTGCGCTGAATGGGTACCCAGCTCAGCATGTGTCAGATTGAAAATACCTAACGCTGATATTCTGCTGTACCTGCAGCAGTGACATACGGATCCCGATATTATAGTGTATTGATAGCAATAGACAGTGAAGTGGAAGTGGATTGATTTAGTTTTGGTGACTTCAAAGGTGGGTACTGACTGGCGTTACAAGGCGTAATAATATCCCGACCGAATTTCGGCTTCGGCGGCCAATCTCTAGTGAGATCAGCCATGTACGCAGGAGATATTATAGTGAACAAGTGTGTGCGCAAACACAGGTGCTCTCTGTTCCTTCACTCTCATAGTCCGATGGGACGGTTGACCGACACGACCGGAGAGGGATCAGGCACAGGACCAACGGCTTTACGTGCTTTCCGAGGCACGGGGATGTAAACATCGCCACACTTCCTGACTCCGAGCGGTACTGAGAATTTATAAACTCAGTAAATATTTTTTGCTCGACCCGGGAATCGAACCCGAGACCTCGTTCACGGCAGTCGCGCTTGCGACCACTAGACCAACGAGGCAGTCAAGTATAAGTACAAGGCGTAATGTAACGTGATACACAACGAGCATTCATGCAGTCAGTACGGGAAAATAAGGTGCACTTCAGTCAGTACGTCGCAGCGGATCGTCACGAGCGCACGTGGCAATGGATTAAATTAGATTGACCACATTTGGCAATTTAATCCACTTTAATCAATAATGAAAGCAGTTAAAAAAAATCGTAAAAGCTTAAAAAACACTTTTTAAAACACAAGCTTAGAAACTCTAAATCTTTTTTTTTTTTAACAACGCCCGCACTACGGAATTTGATCCTTGTGTCGCGGGGGTTTGACAGACATTCAAATCACATGCACAAAGAACACCCAGAGTAATTGGAACAAGCATTTGTGGGTCACACAAATACTTGTCCCATGCGGGGATCGAACCCGCAGCACGTCGCGCACAGTGGTAATCAGCGTGGTGACCTATACCACTCTGCTATCCGTAAATCTAAATCTAAATCTAATCTCTTCATTCCATATATTAAAATTCGTTTTTTGTGTAGACATAGGTATTTAATTCTACTCAACCAACGACATACTCAGGTTTCTTACATCATGACAAGATGTGAGTTTTTCGTAGGCGTAAAGTGTAATGTAATATAAACATATATTTGCAAGAAGTGTCACAACCAATTTACTTCCGATAATTATGTAGAAACATTCGATAATGACTTTTAACTTCGAAGGAGCTTACCGTATGAGGATGAATTTAAATTAAATACAAACATTAACTGTTGATCCAGTTCGATGGTTATTTGAACAAAATTATTGGTTTTCGTTACGTAGCTGCTGTATCGCCTATATTTATAAATCTTGTTGGTTCTGTAGACTTAATAAATGTATATAAATTTGACGCAAAAATTTAAAAAAGGTGCTGTTTTGAAATTAGTGTAATAGGATCGAACGATGGTCGTTTGTTTTGCTTATGGTATTTTTTATTTTGAAGTACCTTCTAGGTAAAAATGTGATTTATGCAAACTTTTTACTCAGTGGTAGTAGGCTGTTCATGTCTGTCGAAAGACCGATGGCCGTTGGAGCAGACGAATCCTTGAGTGGAGAACGCGAATTTGCAAAAGTGGGATCTTCCTATGGGACACCCCGGCCGGACGGACCGATGTCCTTGAGAGAGGGCTATGTTTAGTAATAATACTCATGTATGGTCATAGCACCAGAATTCTCAATCATCAAATTACATTTGAACTCCAAAAATTTTTTTGTCACAATTTACAAAAAGGCCAAATTGCAGGTAGGCAAAATAAACTTAATCGAAAATAGGTGACTAACCACTTTTAACCAAAATAATTGATATTATTATGGACAAATAGACAGCATTTTAGCCTGAAAAAAGAAAGGAATATGCTCGAATTTACCAACAAACGTGCTAAATCGGGTGACAGATTGTGTAACTCACTTAGGTACTAGATATTTTTAACTGACCCTTAGTTCAGCTGAAACGGGACAGCTATCTGGGTTCAGGAATAATTTTAAATTTATCTGAATATAATTTCAATGAGTCAGCAGGACTTTAGCGCAGAGCAGATTTAATTCTTGGGAATTGACAAAGCGTTCGTGATATTTTTACATAGTATTTTTAGCATGCACGGATAGCCGAGTGGTATAGGTCACCATGCTAATTACCACTGTGCGCGACGTGCTGCGGGTTCGATCCCCGCATGGGAGAAGTATTTGTGTGATCCTCAAATGCTTTTTCTTTGTGCATGTGTTTTTTTTAGAAAAAAAAAAGTTTCATAATTTACGTGCGGTAGGTTGTCGTGTAGACAGTTGTTTTATTATGAGATTTTACCTTAATCTACTAATTCGTGACATTTATAAGTGCCGAGCTTTTTAAGAGACTCAGTATCCAAATAAGACACAAGACAGGCAATTCACATTTCCACAAGCTTTAACGATAAATCGCATAAATTTCATTGGTTTTTTTTTATGTATTGTTGTTAATAAACTAATATTAGTCACACGTATTGTGCTTCTTCAAAAAAACGTATACATATCTACTTAGATACAGCAAATTTAACCAAAGGAGTGGGGCTGCCTACGTCCGTGGTGGCTACTATTTTCCTTCCTGGTGACGTCACAAGCCGTCACTCCTGAACTTTAACGCGCGTAATATTTATCAAATTTTGTTCTTTTGAAAAAAAAATTCTTTCATTTTTTTATTTTATAACTTATTATAATAATAACTTCCGTGAGACGAATTCATAATTATTTAAGGATTCAACGGTTTACTCACGCGCATTCTCGGGATCGCCCGACTAGTTTCAGACTCACTAGGAGTCCTTAATCATGAGCTGACGCGGCGGCAGCGGTGTCGCGAGTCGAACTCGCGACACCGCCGCCGCCGCGTCTGCTCCTTGAATCCTTAAATAATTTTATAACTTAGGTACTAAATAGATTTTTATTTTAACACCCCTACTAACCATTAACTAGCCGCAGTATCAGTCTAAAAAGACTAATGGTAGGTCTCACCCATGTATTTGGCGAGTATTGGGGCGTACCCCACTAATCGTTGGTCAGACCTTACAGACACGTTAATGATCCCCTACTGAGCATTCAATTGTATGGTCGACGGTCAAAAAATGTTAAGTCTTGTGATTGATTACGATAGGTATGTCGCACTTTTTGAGTATAAACGTGGATGTGTATAAAGGAAGGGGACGACCAAAGAAAGGATGGATAATAATACCGGCCTATAAACGTCCCACTGCTGGGCACAGGCCTCTTCCCCTATAGAGCGTGAGCGTGAAGGAATGAACATTAAATATAAAAAAAAAAAAAAAATGAGCTTTGATCACCACGCTTGCCTCATTGCGAGTGAACGATTTCATATTCCAATATTTGGAATTCAGGTTTCCTCACGATGGGTTCCTTCACCGTTTAGTCAATGATGTCTTAGATTGATTAAGAAAGTACGAACTTTGAAAAAGTCACATTGATACTTGCCTGGGTTCGAACCTGCAATCATATTGTGTATGCGAAAGCAGTCATTGAACCGCTAGGCTAGAACATTAGGGAGAACGCATTAAGAAACGATGGAAGAATTGTTTAAAAAACGATATCACTAGCAAGATTTTTGTCGCTAACAGTGTTACTTCTGATATTTCGATCAATGAAATAGGGATACACCTCATCTAAATAATTACAATAATATATTATTAACCGCAGAAAGTCCACGGTAAATAATATTTCAATTGTTCCTGTATGTCAAACGTTGATTTTTGTCCGTTCCGTATCTGTACTGACAGTCTATAAAATGTAAAATTCTCATGTCAGTGTTGGAAACCATACCCCTCCGTAACAGCTAAACCGATTTGCATGAAATTTTTCGCGTATATTCGGTATTCCTGAGAATAAGTCGTTAACTATTTTTATACTAGAGGGCAGGAATATGGCAAAATAACGTTTGCCGGAATTATCCGTCAAAGGTTATTGTGCCATATTCCTTCTTGCAATATTCGAAAACGTACTAACGTTTTCTAGCTTAGCATTTTAACAACCCAGTACCTACATACCTTTGAACCTTAGGAACACTACATAAGGCCTAGAGAGGATTTTTTTATGAGACTCGAAAACAAACTTTAAAACTATAAGGATAAAGTGATGAAATGTATTTATTACCTACATGCTCACGTGGTTAAAAGACCGAGCATTTTGTCATGTTTAAACATTTATGCACTTTCTTTCGATCGTTTTAAAGTACATTTTGGAGTGTGATAAAAAAATCCTCTCCTATGTGGTGGCCTAACACACCTGTTAGGCAGTTATCTATTTCGGAGAGCAAGTATAATTCCCCAAATAGAATAATTATTTACTTTTAACGACCTGTAAATGTCTACCACCGTGATCATTGCTTGTCTTTTATGGCCAGTTAAATAGAGACAGCTTTTAAAACGATTTTACCGAACCGCTTTCAGTCAATTGAATTATCAACCTTAACGACGTGGTATAAAATATGAATTAATTTGATTGAGGTATTTATTTAAGTTTGATTCAGATAAATAATGTTTTATATGCACTCAATACAAAAAGCGTTTGGGTCCCATACCTCAAAAAGACAAAAAAGGGTATCCTCATAGGATCACTTTGCTGTCCGTCTGTCTGTCCGTCCATCCATCCATTTACATTTTCCACATTTCCATCAAAACAATTTTTTATCAACTAGCTGACCCGGCGAACTTTATTCCGCCTCCGCCTTAGAGGTCTTGGTTGCGACATAAATACATAATATTAAAAACTTTAAACAAATGCATCATTTTTTTTTAAATATGTTTAGCTATCAGTTGCCTTTTGTTATACCATTTTTAACAAATGAACCGCTGACTTATATTTTGACTGAGTTGTGTTTTGTTATTCTATGTCAGTTGCGTTTTGTTATACCACGTTTTATGTCACGTCCCACGGGTACGACGGGAACGGGATAAAAATTTATCCTATGTCCTTCTCTTGGTTCTTAGCTACCTTCCTACCAATTTTCAGCCAAATCGGTTCAGCCTTTCTTAAGTTATAAATAGTGTAACTAACACGACTTTCTTTTATATGTATAGATATATTTTATGATACTATTCGGTGTAACAAATTATGGAATTACTACACTAATAACTTCCTCAAAATAACCCAGATATATTTCTTTTTCACCCACTTGCATCAAACTACGATTTGTCTATACGACCGATATCTCAAGATACGTTTTCAGACTTCTTGATCAAAATCCTTCCCCGTTCGAAGTTCTAACGTTAAGTATGTCAACATCGTGCAGGATTTAAAGGAAAGCTTCAGAATCCAGTCAATAATTGCTCTAAGAATCACGATCGAGATCTTGAATCCTAACTTCTGAAGCTATTGGAAGATCTTTAGGATTCTTTTAGGAAATCCGAGCATTTTCCGATAATTGGGCTTTAGTAACATACACCCCTAGTTTTCGAACAACCGTTAGTGGTTCTAGAAAGTTTGGGCTTCAATTGAACTTTATGTTAGGTGGATTTGGCTACACGTAGAAGTAACTATGAATAAGAAAATTCAACCTTCTTGCTGTGACGTAAAGGTCATTAATTGACAAAATCTATAAACAAATTCCAGTAAGTAGTAGTAGTAATATTTTGATCAGTGCATTTAAGCATGCGACCAGTAAACTCATTGGCTATCTCTTGTTAACAACCCTAGCAATGTTCACTAGATAAAGAAGCGCTTAAAACGCTAATTTAGAATCGGTAATCGTCGGTGAAAAGTACATTGTAGTTGACCAATTTGGTCTCGATTTATATTTTCGCATTTTTTACAAAAAACTTGTATACTCAATCAAATCAAATAAAAGTCATATCAAGATTTGTTCATGCTTTCTGTGATGCCTTATAGTTAGAAAAAAATATATATTTCCGTCCAAAGCAAAACAGTTGAACCCCATTCACTAAAAACTTTGTTGTTACACGTGCTTTCCATACCCACCTTAAAAACCAAACCGAGCCAAAGATATACCATAAAATATACAACAAAACTTACCCCACTTAAAGATTCTCAGAGGTCCAACACACTTCGTATGTAAACCTCTTCAAACAAAGCACTTAAGAACCCCTATAGATATTTCATAAGGTACGTAATAAGTTGACACATTAACCTGTCTTCTCAAACTTGGTACATACACTAAACGGCTGAAACTTTGATGAGGCATTCACGCTGTGACACTTTAGCATTCTGTTAAGTTTCGGTATTGTTCGTTGCGTCGATATTGTGGTGTATGGCGTGGCAGGTGACGGGTTGAATATTTGGTATGTGTAAATAATTATAATATGGTTTCGTTGAAGGTGAGTTTTGAGTGTTTTGGTGTATTGTTGTTTGGATACGAAAATTTCACAGTACAAGGGATTATTTTTATTTTTTTTATGCACAATGTAGATAATTAGAAATATATCAACATATTGTATGCAAAATAACACACAAGGACCCCGGGATGGTGCAGCAAAAACTAAAAAAAATGTCAAAATTATTATGTAAATACCTTACATTATAATGTTGACATTTTTTTAAGTAAAATAAATATCCATATGCATAATATAAAATAATATGACAAGAAAAGTGAGTGCAACTACATTTTAACAAAAAAAAATTTCATAAGTTCTTCTACAGTATAACAGTATAATATCAATTTTGCTAATAATAATGAGCCTTGAATATATTTACTTTTTTTGTATTTTTTATACAATCTGGTAGTTTATTGTATATTTGGATATTTTTATATTCTAGGTACAGGCAGAATTAATTTATTTTCGCGGCGCTTATTGGCGGAAAAGGTGTAGGAAGTTATATTTTGCTTAACAAAAACTAGGCTATTTCTAGTCTGTAGACGAACGGTAGGGATAGAATTTTTTCTTTGAAAAAGTAAGAATATATAGTAAAAGAATACCGTCCAGTCTGATTAAAAAAAATTGCAGTCCATTTCACAATAGGTGTTCGTAAAATAGACTGTTTCTCGTCTCTCTTCTTTTTAATGAAAAACCGGACATGAACGAGTTTGACTTGCCCACCGAGGGTTCCGTACAAAAACCATTTTTTCATGTTAAATTGCTTGTATAAAATAAATGAAAAATATTACTTGCCAAGTTTTAGGCCAACGGGAAGCGCTCTAGTTATTTCGATCACTTTGAGAGCGGCAAAATATACGGTGATCTGTGATCTTTTGTTCTCGTTAATTTAGAAGTTTGAATTTTCCACAGCATTAAGGACTGTAGATCAAAACGTTAAGTTTTTTTTTTAATCGATTACTTAACGGGTTCTCAAGATAAGGAGTCTTGACAGACAGGCGGACAATCAGACAGCAAAGTGATCTTATAAGGGTCCCGTATTTCCCTTTTGAGGTACGGAACTCTAAAAAGCGTTTCAGAGGTTTGATGTGAGCCTATTGGAAATAAAAAAATCTCAAAGAAACTTATCGTCAGTCAACTGTCTCTATTTATAATTTACTAGCTGTGGCTTGCGGTTTTACCCACATCAGAAGGTCCCGTTCCTATAAAACATGTGATCTATCACAGTCTACTGTCTTTTTCAGTTTCATTAGCGAGTAGTTTGCTTTTCAACTATCCAATTTGGTGGAGTCATTTTGCGCGTATTTTTATTTATAAAGATAGATTTAATAGTTTTCTTGACATTAAGTACCAGTATACGGTCTTCACTCAATCTTTTTTGGTATCTTGTTCCCCCATTTATACGCATTAATACGCCTTGGATGTTTTGACATCACAAACGCCATTCAGTTTTATTCCTATAAAAAATAAAATTTTCGATTTCAATCCGACACTGTAAGGGACAAATAAATGAAATGGATTGTTCCGGTTTTCATTGTCGATAAAATATTTTATTAGGGAGTTGTTTGTGCCTGTGTTATAACAACGATACAATTTTTATTTGACAATCTACTTTATTGCGTTCCATTTGAAATTTACTCATTGAATTTTTTGACTGCTTACATATGGTATGGTCTATGTGTTGTGTTTTTCTTTGAGAATGAACTTGAATGGATCAAGGGGCGACCGAAGAAACGAAGGATGGATTGTGTGAACTAAACCTAAAATTTTGTACACCAAATATTGGTAGAATACCTCATTTCTGCACTCATATTTCATGCAAATAAATTATTCTTATTCTTCTTCTTATTCTGTGAAAGAGCCGTATGCCTAAATGCGTATGAAAAAAGAAGTATGGAATAATACATGATTCGCCGACCCCAAAATTTGGATGCGTTTGTTTTATATACTGAAATTGTTATGCAAAGTGTAAACCGCGCTTGCCGTGTTTGTTCCGTGGATGAGTAACCATTTTTATAAACATAATATGGGGACCCCTCCGTGCCTCGGAAAACACGTTAAGCCGTTAATCCCCACTGTCATACGATGATCTTTGAAAGTCGTTAAGTCATTACAATTTTGTGTTATTACTGTTGAGCACTGTGTTACCTATTAAAATGAGTTGTGGAGGTCAGATAGGTAGTCGGTCCATGTATAATACGATGTTCAGTTAAATCCGGTAAGACTGGAAGCTGACCCCAACATAGCTTGGGAAAAAGTTGATGATGTTGGTCCAGTATACTATCTTGCCAGGCTTTTATACCGGTCATAAATATGATGGTTGTGGACGTTGTGGTTATTGGTTGTGGTTGATCTAAACCCAGGCTTGAACTAATAAGTTATTCAAAGAAGACACTACTGTCATCCGGTGAAGGAAACCATCGTAAAGAAACCTGGATTCCAAAATGGCACCAGAAAACCAGAAACCAGAAATGAAAAATCGTGGTGGAAAAGTCCTTTGCCCAGCATTGGGAGATTTACATGTTATATCTCTAATCCAGAACCAGAACACAATTTTTCTGTTGCTTTGTTTTCCAGCCAAAATTTTCTGACATGGACCAAACGTTTACTAAATGCAAAGTTTGTTGAAATTGTCCACTTATACATAACACGTAACTATCTCTGAATATTGGACTAGACAAAGTCTAGGCTAGAACAGTAAACCACATGCATTATAAATTTGGTATGGAAAACTCAACCTTAATGCGTTCAGTTAATGGCTGAGTGTTATTAGTCCTACTCAAAACAATTACTTTCAATAAAATTTGTACTATAAAATTATTAATAACTAGCTGTTGCCCGCGGCTTCGCTCGCGCGTAAAGTAAAGAGTAGTATTAAAGGTAGATGTATTCTGTGATTTTCAAAGTAAGGAGAATGTATAAAATTTTTCATCTAATATTATGGCGTTAAAATAATAATAACAGTAAAGTAAGTAGCAAAAGCATTTGTGTTATGGAATTGGAGACAAAAAAGGTACCATAAACACCCAGACTCCAGACAATGTATAAAAGTGATTTTCTACATGGACCCGT
The DNA here is from genome assembly GCA_950381575.1 of Plusia festucae. Classification (NCBI taxonomy): domain Eukaryota; kingdom Metazoa; phylum Arthropoda; class Insecta; order Lepidoptera; family Noctuidae; genus Plusia; species Plusia festucae. The sequence goes on along the minus strand of OX494453.1, from coordinate 3,601,710 downwards.
CCGGGTATCGAACCTGGAACCTTAGAGCTGGCGACACCTTAAAAACCGGAGTGAACGCCACTCGACCACGGGAGTCATCATTATAAATATGTCTTAGATGGTCATTATCTTATCTTTTCATCTATCTATCTTTGAGAATACTGAACTTCACATACCAACTATTTCAGCCCTTATTTCACCCCCTTAGAGGGTAGATTTCTGAAATCTCGAAAATACATTTTATTTATTTCTAACTAATAACCCTTGTATGAAATTGAATGTGTCTATCTTTGAAAACGACACAATTCATATACCTACAAACTTCCAACCCCTTTTTCACCCTCTTAGAGGGATGATTTTTAAAATCGCTGAAATCGTCTTTATTTATTTCTATCCAGAAACCCGTATACGAAATTCCATGTGTCTATCATTGAAAATACCGAACTTCCCATAAAAACTTTCAACCCCTATTTCACTCCCTTAGGGGCTAGATTTCTAAAATCTCGAAAATACATCTTATTTATTTCTAACTAATAACCCTTGTATGAAATTGAATGTGTCTATCTTTGAAAACGACACAATTCATATGCCTACAAACTTCCAACCCCTTTTTCACCCTCTTAGGGGGATGATTTTTAAAATCACTGAAATATATCTTTATTTATTTTTATTCAGAAACCCGTATACGATATTAATTTCATGTGTCTATCATTGAAAATACCGAACTTCCCATACAAACTTTCAACCCCTATTTTACCCCCTCAGGGGATAGATTTCCAAAAGAAAAGTAGCCTATAGCCTTTCTCAATAAGTGGGCTATCTAACAGTGAAAGAATTTTTCAAATCGGACCAGTAATTCTTGAGATTAGCGCGTTCAAACAAACAAACTCTTCAGCTTTATAATATTATATAAAATATAAATATATAGTATAGATAAATAATTATAGTATCTTAGCCGTGTGCAAAGCCCCTTAGTGAACTCCACTGCGGGTGACGTAACCTACGACAAACTTATTATTTGCGGTTGGTACAGTATTCGGGTATAGGGATCGAACCGCAAAATTAAGTTTGTTTTTTTTTGTATATACTTTTCCGGGATAAAAACTACCCAGTGTGGTGTCCAGGATATTAAAGAACAATAATACCAAATTTCATCGAAATCGAACCGGTAGTTTTTGCGTGATGCCTGAACAAACAGACAGACAGACAGACAGACAGACAAAAATTGAACAAACAGACAGACAGACAAAAATTTTTTTAATCACATTTTTGGGTTCTGTGTCGGTCTAGTAACACACCCCGCCATTATTTTTTTTGATATTTTCAATGTACAGAATTTTCACTTCTACAGATTAATTATAAGTATAGATGGTTATGTTGGGGTCGGCTTCCAGTCTTACCGGATTTAGCTGAATACCGTATTTTACATGGAGCGACTGCCTATCTGACCTCCACAACCTATGGATAGGTAACACAATATCCCATAGTAAGACTGGTTGTCAGAATTGTAATGACTTAACTACCGTCAAAGATCAATGTATGTCAGTCGGGACCAACGGCTTAACGTGTTTTCCGAGGCACGGAGGGGTCTCGACATGTTTACACATGGTCACCCACCCTCGGACAAACCGCGGCGAGCGCGGCTTAACCTTTATTATCGGTCAAACCGTACGGCTTACACTTAGCCACGAGCCCTACCCAAAATACCCAACTAGAATAACTTAAATATGGAACAAATATGAATAATTATAATTTACATAGTTAGATAATCAGTCTTTTCATGTACTTTTGCAGTGCTCTGTAAAGCTAATATACCAAAATCGCTATAACCGATCTATACCCAGAATCATAACACATTATTTGCACAACGTACTCACAGATACCGCTTCATCAATAACTTCCTCCTGTTCTCAATAGTTTTGACAGTTACATACTCGTGATTTCTGTCTATCAGAACATTGTACGAACAGTAGTCGCGCCAGTAGCTCGCCAGTGGTACCAGTAGCCAGTGATCTATGACAGTAACGTGTATTTGACGTGGCGCCGCCCCTGGATGGAGTGGAACTTGCGCTGTTTAATTGCAAACGCCCAGCTTAGTACAGGAGACAGGGTTCTTTATTTCAATATAATGTTCAAAATTAAAAATAATAATAATAACTATTCATTGTACACCAAAACAAGTTTAGTTTATATGAAAAAAAATAGTTTTAATTTTTTTTTATGCAAAATGAGATCTTCTATTTAATTCGGAGTAATTTAAAACCCATTAATGCTTGGGAAAAGACGGATTTTTATTTATGCAAGTTGATACTTAAGTAAAAAACAAATTTGGTCTACATAAATTAGTTTTTATGTAAATGTCTCTATAATTCTTTTTGCATTAATACAATGATTGTTCCTTTATTTTTTTATTTTTTTGTCTTTTAAAAAACGACGCCCGCTCTAAGGAATTTAATCCTTGTGTCGCGGGGTTTCACAAACATTCAAATCACATGCACAAAGAACACCCAGACTTGGAACAAGTATCTGTGGATCGCACAAATGCTTGTCCCATGCGGGGATCGAACCCGCAGCACGTCGCGCACAGTGGTACTTAGCGTGCTGACCTATACCACTCGGCTATCCGTGCAGTCTTTATCTTTATGTGACATGATAGCACAGCACTTGTTTTCTGGTGTCTGAATTTTCGGCAACTTTTGTACCCTAACTGAAATCCCTATAATTATGTAAAGGCTTTATTAATGGTTCCATTCCGACACAAAATCTTTAGAGCTAGTACCCAGCCATTAGACCAATGAGACTATCATAAAGTCTTAGCCAATGACACACGTGACGTAACAAAGATTGATACACCTACCTTACTAGGGATAATAGTTATTTGTTTTCCATTTCTATAATTACTTGAAGGTAGATGTTTATTTGTTTCCAAGAAACAATTACATGTGTATGCGTCATTAATCTTTTCGTAACACGCTGAAAGACATCGATCAACGCCAGAACAATATGTAATTTTACGTGTAAATAAGAATACTCTTGTTTGCCAGATTTTTATGGAGTCTAGCCGTAAGGTATTATTATACAACCTTATGTTTAGAATAATACTAAAACCGATTTACATATTTTCATGAAAGCCTATTCGTTCGGTTAAAATCTATCATTTGTAAAAAGCATTGCACAAACTATTTTTGGTTGTCAAAATAAGTTTGTATGCATAAAACTATAATGCCGGTATTATAGTTTTATGCATGTTTGGGTAAAATAATTATACCTATGTGTGGTACGAAAAACGAGAAAACTTTCAAACATTTTTTAATTTTGTAGTCCGATTACATAGCAATCGGATCGACTTTCAGTTAGATTTTATTATTTCATCCATGAAGCTATTTCCCGTACTCACTAATATTTAAAGCTTTTTTTCTATACAAAAAAGTTGGAGTTTTACAGTCTTGTACTGTTCTGTGAATGCAGATAAAGTCACGGGTAGCAACTAGTTTTTATTACACTAAACCAAAACAATCCATTAATATTACAGTAATCTTAAAGACAAATTTTGATATCGTGCCACAAAACAAATGAACCACGACTCCTAAAGTACAATCGGGCACATGATTACGAACAATAGGTTGGTACAGCTGAGCGCAAAAGCGAAATAGCGCCATCAATGACAGACGACTATTTTAACAGAATACCGGTAATTGAGTAACATGTATCTAATCTTGTTTTTGATTTGGATTTGTATCCAACTGCATTAAAAAGAGGGTTTAAATTTTAGAGTGTATGTATGTAGGTACCATGGCATACACATATCTGAACAAGTTATGAGTATGACTGCAGATGGGTATACAAGCAGTGGAAGACTGAAAAGAAATGAATTGATTGTATGCAAGATGATATTTATTAGAAAGAAAGTGAATGCTGCCATGACGAGTAATAGAGTTGAATGGAAGGAGAATGCGCATTGCGCCGTTTATTGCGGCCATGTAGCCTATATACTTTTTGAGATACAAAATTACCTAAAGAGATACTTTCGGATTTATAATGAATACAATAATTAATGTATTGTTTATAAAATTATCAATAAACGCGTTCTACCAAAGTTTGAAACCATTAGTTAGCATATTAAACCGTTGGTTGAGTTAACTCGAAGTCAGAAAACTAGCCTAATGGCTAAGGCATCGACTTCCAGTTATGTGATCGCGAATTTGAATCCCACCCTTTGCACTACCGACGTGGACTCACTCGTAACACAAGCATTTATTTAGTTTACCAGGAGGGGTTAACAAGAATACTGGTACTGTGCGACCTACATAGCTAGTAAGTTTTTAAAATTAATATAATTAAGTAATACTCAAGGAACTTTATAATTATATGGAACTCCAATATAAATATCGTATATTTCAGCACTCAATTATAGTAATGAATTCTTTCTATATTATATAGACAGAATATCACTGGAAAATACCAAAAACATCTCATAATCCAATCACTAAGAAATACCCAGCCCGCAGGCTCTTCACTACAATCAGTTTCAACGCCAATCAGTCTAGCCCGAAGCCTATGTTCGGATAACCAGATAAACTAGATTGGCTTGAGGTACAATGGACCACACAAAACCAGCAACAATGAACCACGAAAACAGACCTTCTGGCTACGACATAAAGTCAGTTTCAATCTTCAAATGCTAAGGATACTGTTGCTTACTGTACTTCGATTCCTAACCTAACACGTTCACTTTACCCTTTGGCCGAAGAAAAACGAATTCCGAAATCAAGTTTGTATAGTTTGAAGTTCTTGATCGCTTTTTACGCGGTTTTTGAAGGTAGTGTTGTAAGTGGCAACGGTGGCAAATGTGTACTTTAAAATTGTATTTTCGTATTTTGCGTTGATTATACCACGGATATTAATGGATAGTAAACTTAGTGTAATTTAAAGCACAACGGTCATATTAAATCTGTTTGAATCATAGATTTGCATTTAAAGGTATAATTTATTTGCTGTCATAAACATAGTTCTCAATATTCAGTAGATAAATGGATATTCACAGTTGCCTTCGTGCAGTGACAGCATAGAACGAGCTTTTGTTCAATGCTGCAGTAGGTTTCAACATTGTGTCATTCGTACAACGTATTACTGGCCTATTGGTCTGGTGGTTGATGACCCTGACTGCTAAGCTGGAGGTCGTGGGTTCGATTTCCACCTAGGACAAATCTTTGTGTGATGAGCACGATTATTTGTTCTGTATCTGGGTGTAATTTATCTATATAATGTATGTATTTAGAAATATATAAGTATGTTTATCAGTTTGACTGCACGGATAGCCGAGTGGTATAGGTCACCACGCTAATGACCACTGTGCGCGACGTGCTGCGGGTTCGATCCCCGCATGAGACAAGCATTTGTGTGATCCACAAATGCTTGTTCCAAGTCTGGGTGTTCTTTGTGCATGTGATTTGAATGTTTGTGAAACCCCCGCGACACAAGGATTAAATTCCTTAGTGCGGGCGTCGTTTTTTTAAAAAAAGAAAAAAAAAAAAAAGTTGTCTGGTTACCATAGTACAGGCTCTGTTTAGTTTGGGATCAGATGACTGTGTGTGAGATGTCCCGAAATATCTATTATATATAATTCCAGTGTCACGATGTTTGTCCGGGATGAACTCCGAAACTAGGTACTAAACCGATTTTATTTAAATTTGATCCAACTTGAAAGATGGGATAGCTTACATCAAAAACGTAAAAAAAAATTGAGACCACGGGCGGAGCAGCGGGAAACAGCTAGTTATATTATAGATTCGTAGGTCCTAAGTCGATCTCATAGTTTAAATAACAGGTCGAATCTGGAAATTTGGTACATAAAAAGAGAGGCCGATGCCCAGCCGTGGGATAACAAGGGCTGTGGATGAAGATGATGATGAAGTTTCAGAAATAACTTAAGGAAACGACTTGGCAACATTACCGTTTAAATAATTTTCGTTTTGTTCAACAGTAGTTCTAGATACTTTACGCAAAGTGATATCAATTAGTTAAATGGTTGAAAACACAATTAGTACTGTACACTGTTGACAATGATAACTATATTAAAACTCCGGGTATGTTAAGCGTTAACAATAAAAATAATTACAATAATTATTTGTAATGACGCACGCATTTTTTGAATAAACAATGAATAATTGTATATAAATTAACGTGTAAATGTATGGCCAACTGTCTCCATTGTAGTCTATTTGGTAGGAACGCTTCCGTGAAAATCACGACTACATAACCTCATTTCTAGTATCATTTTATAATTATAGTACTTTTGCTCGCGACTCCGCTCGCGATCCCTATTTCTTTCTTTTGTAATAAATATCTTAGACCACGACTCCGCCCGCGTGTGTGTTGGTTATAGGGTCAAAAAGTAGCTTATTGTATCCTTACTCAGGCTCTAGACTATCTCTGTACCAAATTTGATTTAAATCGGACCAGTAGTATAGTCGTGGTGGCCTAGCGGTTCAATGACCGAATTCGCATGCACATGGTTGCAGGTTCGAACCCAGGCAAGTACCAATGTGACTTTTTCAAAATTATATGTACTTTCTTAATCATTCTAAGACATCATTGAAAAACGGTGAAGGAAAACATCGTGAGGAAACCTGGATTCCAAAATATTGGAATCTGAAATCGCCAACCCGCAATGAGCAAGCGTGGTGATCAATGCTCATCCCTTCTCTATATGGGAAGAGGCCTGTGCCCAGCAGTGGGACGTTTATAGGCCGGTATTATTATTATTATTAGTAGTTTAGGCGTGATTGCGTAACACACAGACAGAGTTAATTTCGCATTTATGATATTGGTAAGGATAAAGATAATAGGCATTTGTTATTCTGCTAGTCGTGTAAAGCCGGTATGGTTTTGCAAGTCTATACTAAAGCCGATATACATGTCAAATATTTACAATTAAAGAAAACTCATACCAAATTTTTAGAGCCATATGATGGAAATTCACAATCTAGTCTCGCCTCGTCGATCTCCAAAAAATAAGACACGTAGGCACGTTTTTAACTTTGAGTAAAAATACTGTGCTTAGCTTCGTATAAAAATAAATAAAGTGGTATACATAAGGAATTACGCGTGTCTTGAAGATGTTTCCCAATTTCATTTGTAGTCAGCGCAGCTTGTCTTCGTCTTCAATACGTCTCTATCTGACATCATTACACAAGTAACATCCTATCTGAGATTCACAATACACTTAAAAGCAATAAAATTCTACAAATTGACAAAAAAAGATATCATAGCGTAACCCTTCGAGTCTCGGCATTATTTTTTCCTAGACATAACTTTTTAAATTGTGTTTTAGAACGATAAATTGTTGTAAAACTGATTTTGTTCATCAACTTTTGTTGTTGACTGTACTTACTTATTTTTTTATGATGAGACATTCATACTCAAAACTTACAAGAAATTGTATAAAAAATCATATAACACACATTCTCAAACAAACTCATCTTCAACATTGAATTCTGAATTCCACACTTACCTACACGAAATTGACAAATGACATTTCGCAAGACCTCACCGTGAAGGTAAAATGTCAAAATGAAAACGTTTTTATTCAGTGACGAAGTACGTCGATGTATATGAACAGTACGGACGAAAATTTCCTTAGTCAAATAAAAAAAAAACGATTGACCATGCCGCTAGAGCTGTAATGGTTCCGTAGTGTTTTTATATTTCGAATTTGGTTTTACCGCGTTGGTTGACTGAATCCTTATCTGTACTATATCTGTATTATATCTGTATTATAAGTCTTAAAACAATTGTAGAACAAATCTGAGAATATGTAAAAAATAGTTTAGACACTAAACGTCACTCAATCCTCGCAGACCATCAGCCAGATCTCGGAAAGTACATATATGAATATCTTAAATAGGTCTCTAACTAGTTTATTATCTTGACGTTAAACGGAATAATAACAAAAAAAAAACTTAACAAAACAAAAGATAATCTAAAACGCCATCGGTATAGCTATCGGTACCTCTAAAAATCAAAGTTAGCTTTTTCAACGACTTTTTTATCACAAAATACTGGTTTATACAAGTGGAAAAACCGTTGGCGTATGCCATTCATGAACAGTAAACAGAACACTTGTTATTATAGTTCGACACCTTTATATTTTAAAATTAGCGCATTCCGTCGCAATGCAGAACTCATAACAAAAAGATGAATCACGTTCTGTCGTCTTAAAATGATTTTGAGACACACTAATTAATCCACTTAGCCTGATTAAGTTGGTAACGTACACGCAATGAAGCCTTAAATAATGTAGTATTAAATACTGTGCGAGATTTACAAGCAGATGAAGCTAGGAACAGTGAGAAAATCTTTACTTATTTAATTTGGTTAACAAACTAAAATATAAGTAATAAAAGCGATAGATCGAACCCTCGGATTGCGGAACTCTGAAAAACGAATTCGCAATGGCGCGAATACATAATGGCGGTGGCGAATTTCGCGCGTTTTTCGCCCGCGTTTCCCGCGCTTTTATACTGGCCAAGCCCCAGGCCAGTCGCTCGTAAGCCGTCGCGTCGATCGCATGTCTCTACGCCTAGTGAATGAATCAGTAAAAATTCGCTGTTCGGGTGCCCGCACTATTCTCGTAGCAGTGACTGAAAATGTATATTTAGACTATTTATTTGTGAAGGATAAATTAATACCGAGTGTGACAGTGTAGATCCAATTTTTTTTAGTGTCCAGTGATGTGAATATTGTGGAGATTTTTTAAAGTGTTTCCCTGAGATTTTTCCCAGACAAAGATAGAGGGGTAAGTGGAGTAATTAAAATTGTTTTTTTTTAAACTATAAGGTCATTACCATTAATTTGTAAATATAATTTTCCCAAATAGATGGTCTGCAAAATTTGGCCGAAATATAATTATCAAATTTTATGGTCATTATTTTTACGATGTCCGTACAATTATACAAAAAATAGGAATTTTGAATTGGAAACCAGAACTAATTACTACAACAGTTGCCAATCAAACTAGCTCTGAGCTTTAATTAAAAATAATTACACCGATGCATTCCCGTCCAATAATTTCATAAGATGTCATCCTACTTTACGATGTTTATTTATAAAAGTTGAATTTTACGATGACTGCGTAATGAAAAATGGGAAGAGATTATTAGAGCAACAGAAATATTTTTAGTGTCTGTCATTTTATAGTTTTTTTTTAGTGACAGTGACAGATATTAATATTATGTCAATTTTATTGTTTTTACCGTAAAACAATGACTACGTGAATATGACAACGTGATCTTTTAACACAAAAATATTACTTGTAATAATATTTCGTCATTTAAAATGAAGAAGAAACTATTGAAATGTAGCTATGACTTTACTATGTACCTATTCTAGCTTGTGGAAATATTTTTAAAAGAAAATTTTGAATTCTTGTTTTTGTATATATTTTTTTTGTCTTATTCCGTATTCCATTCGACATAGGTTTAAAATTTAGGGCGTCATCTCTTATAGCCTAAAACTTTAGGATTTTTTTGTAGGATGTAACCTTCCTCGTCCCGCTTGGTCCACGAAAAATAGAAAGGAAAGACGCACCAGTGGTTTTAGCTAGTCTGGCACGCCCCTTCGTCCTGCAAAGGGCACATTAAGATAAAGAGAAAAAAAATGTTACTATACAATCAAAAATAAATTACAAAATTAACATTGGTATTACTGATTTAATTATTTTCGTTCGATGTCACTCGTCGAACGAACGAATTAAGAAATACTTTTTTCTTTCCGTTGCCAGTAAAAGTAAAAAAAAAGTTTAGAATTGTATGCATTCCTTTTCCTATACACAAATAGTATTATATATTTCTGTAGGTAGGATTGAGTTTGATAGTCATTTATCATAGTTTTCGCAGCCGCGGTCTTGATCTATCACTGCCACACCCTTTTATCAATACCAGAAGAATATTATCACAACTGCGCCCAATAATGAAGAAATAAAAGATTTTTCTTTAACAAATTCAGTAAATGGGGCATCGAGGTCAGAGTGCACCTGCCCTATATAAAATGTTGCTACATTACTTTTAAACTCGGGACTCTGGTATCCGACCCCAGCTGCACTCGAGAAATAGCTATTGGCTTGTCTAGAAAATAAGCTAGTTAAAAACTAGATCGTTATTCACTGGTCCGTAGGTATTGATGCGGGCCTTGTGTGGATAATAAATAAATAAATAAATTTTAATGTGGACAACATCACATACATTGCTCCGAATCCAAAGTAAGTACCTAGCTAATGCACTTTTGTTATGGAATCAGAGACAATGAAGTGTACCACAAACACCCAGACCCGAGACAATATAGAAAAGTGTTTTTTCTACATTGACCCGTCCGGGGATCGATCCCGGGACCTTAGAGCTGGCGACACCTTGAAAACCGGTGTGTACGCCACTCGACCAAGGAGGTCGTCATCATAATACTTAAGCTAATCGTTTTCGTCACAAATTTTGTCATTAACATTGTTATATAAGTTTCTTGTAAATAACAATATTGTTCCGTCTTAAAAAAATATATAATGTATAAATATATGTAGTTTATTTATTTTTTTGTCTTAAGCAACACACTTGATTATAGCGATTATTATCACCTTTGTATCTAATGCAGTGAACTATGTTCTTTTGAGAATTAAAGAATCTTTGAACCTAAAATACGTTTCAATCAACAGTCATTTCGTTCATTTTATCCAAAATCAAAATGCCTAAAAAATCTTCACTAAATATATGATATCCATCAATTTAATGTATTTTTTCCGTCACTACATTATTATTATAGGATCGTGTTTGTAACATCGAAGATGATATCAGCAGCGTCCAGATCACTGGAGCAAAAACCGGACACTGTCGACAGTTACAGGCTAATAGAAACGGATAACCTTCTATCTATTGCCTGCGTATCTGCCTGTGGTCTCTTATTTCGTAATAAATATGGTCTATGTTAGTGAAATGTTTTTTAAAAATGAGTTCAGCAGTTTTTGAGTTTATTCATTACAAACATATAAAAATCCAAAAATCTCTTTTTTTTTATAGATTACTAGCAATGTGGGTCGCACATTGCTAGTAATCTCGTTAACCCCTCGTGCTAAGCTAAGATGCTTGTGTTACGAGTGGGCTTACGTCGGTAGTGTAATGGGTGGGATTCGAACCCGCAACCACATGATCACAAGTCCGACGCCCTTTATAATATTATTATAGATATATACTTGATCAGAATTTTTCTTTTCTATTAAGTGCCCTATTGTGACTGGCGTGTTGGTCTAGTGTTTAGTGACCCCGACTGCTAGGTCATGAGTTCAATGTATGTGTGATGAGCATGATTATTTGTTTTATGTCGCGGTGTAATCAATGACATGGAGGTATATTTATCAGTTGTCTGATTGCAATAAGGCACTGCCTAGTTTGGGATCAAATGGCCGTGTGTGAGCGATTTATCCCGCGTAAGTAGGTCTCATTCCCGTAATGAATGAACTAAATAAACAGTTCGATAACTTATTACTATTTAGTTTTGAAGCATGAGTCGCATGATATTATAGGCAAGGAGCAGGGGGAGTTTTGGCAGTTGAAAACATTTAGTTTTTTATTTTCGTTCATTACTTGAAGGTTTAATATATCCTATAGAAACGCAATAAATATACAAGTATACACTTGTCTAGATTTTGCCTTACTATTGAGTGCTCTCTTTAGGGTATTATTAAGCGTAAAACTGAACGTCTTCTTGATTTGAATCATTGTTCTTATGTCTGACCTTTTTGTAAATTACGCCGTCTTCAGGGTTAGGGGCGTGAGTGAAAGAGGAACATTTATCTTTATGAAGTAAAGTCTTAAATATTTTTTTGCAGCTTTATTTTCTAGTGATTTAGGCAAGCTAAATACGTCTATAAACACATAAGACGGAAAGATTACATTAGTTTGTATTCAATATTCTCAAATAATTTTGCATTTTGTACTTTAGATTCTACGCGATTAGCTTAAGTAATTAGCAGTTACTAGACACGAGTGTTTATTCATAGATTGTTGGTAATCGATACGGAGTCCATTAAAACTTCTAAGTAAAACGATATGTTCTTGGTAGTTCTTAGATTTCCTATAGCCGATACAGTTTCTACCGCGAAAGGATTTGAGAAAATTATTCAAAAATTTTCTTCACCAAAGTAAAGAATAATGGTGGAGGTTATCAGGTGCATATAAAACTGAACATCTTTTCCAAAGGGCCATAGGTCGAAATCTTAAAATTTAAAATCAACTTTTCATACAAAATGACAGGTCACGTGACTTATGTTTGTACCTGATTAGTAGTAGAATATACGCACTCTATTTAAAATAATCCTGTATACCTTTTAGTTTATTGTGATATTGACCCTTACAACGCCACTGACAATGCTGCCTGCATGACCGAGTACTAGTCTGACAATATAATAATATCTTGGGAGAATTCATCTGATCCCAAACTAGGCAGACTCTGTACTATGGCAACCAGACAACTAATAAACACACTTATATATTTATAAATACATACATATTATAGATAAATAACACCCAGACACTGAACAAATGATCGTGCTCATCACACAAAGATTTGTCCTGGATGGGAATTGAACCCACGACCTTGTTAGCAGTCAGGGTCACTAACCACTAGACCAACAGGCCAAAATATTAATATATTGCCATTGATCGAATTTCATACTTGTGTATTATACAATGACATATTGAATAGAAATAAAACAATTTTTTTTGAAGACGTTTTCGCTGATTTCTATAAAAAAGCACTTTGAAACCATTAGATAGCTTATTTAACCATTGGTTGAGTTAAATTGGGGTAAAAAAACTGGACCTAAGCCTAAAATAAATAAAGCTGCAAAATTTTTGAATTAGATTTACGTCTCAATATTAAGAAGTTAATGAAAGAAGTTGTAATGAAAAAAGTTTAGTTTCGAAAATAAATTCTGCAATTTTGTAGTCTGGTTTGTAAATTTGGATGAGAGGTTTATGGTTGTACAGATCGATGTTATCGAATATCGCCTTTATAATCTAGGGCTAGTCTTGCAAAATGGCAACATAATTACTGTCTCACTCTAGTGAGAGAGGCTGTTCAGAATATTTCTGGGTCTCTAAAAGTAGGTAGTCATAGTTTCACTAAATTATTTTACTGTTTCGGATTTTATACCCATATAGTGATTAATTAAAAAAAAACATGTACTATAAAAAAATAAAATTCTAAACACAACTGCAGACCGTTGACATTTTGTTATTTAAACCAAAAGAGTTATTGAAATAAATCTACTTTTAAACGGATATCTCGGTTTATTATAGATTATAGTTCCCGACATTTCGATGCCTTTGCAGGTCTCATGGTTTTTTTTTGAAGGCGTAAAACCGCGATACAATCCGTTTTAAAGTAGTTTTACTTCAATGTCTAACATTCGCGTAAACCTGAGAAAACAAAAGAGTTATAATAACAAAGAGGGTTCCAAAGGAACACTTTAAATTCTATAAAAAACGACTGAACATCACCCAGAGACCAAGTTTTTAACAGTTTTATGAACACAAGATACATTTAACCAGTTTTAAAACTTTAGACGAACATTCAAAATTAAATATTGATGTAGGTGAATATAACTTATATACCTAAGCATGTTTAGCAAGTAAACGTGGCCACAACAATTTTGATGTGTACCTTTGGGGATACTTGAGAAATTGTGAATGAAATTTTGCTTTGAAGTATTTTTGAAGTAAAAGGAAATCTCGCTGATATTATACCAAGCGTATTTGTGGGAAAATTCTACCGCTTTGATTTTTGAAGAAAGCAATATTCCTTAGTCTTAGTATTCAAAGTAAGTTTTGATTTAGGTGTCGAACAAATGAATCGATAAATTTGATATAATTCTTAGGGTTCCGTACCTCAAAAGGACTAAACGGAACCCTTATAGGATCACTTTGTTGTCCGTCCGTCCGTCCGTCAAGACCGTTTTTCTCAGGAACGCGTGGTGGTAACAAACTAAGAGCTGTGAAAAAATCAAACTCCTAAGCCAAAGCAATCAAAAGATACAGCCGTTTATGCCGCAAATTTTCGAAACTCGCACGGGAATCAAAACCTACAGGGTACTTTTCGTAGACTTAGAACCTTGAAATTTGGTACGAAGTAACGTCTTATAGTACAGATAAAGGACAAATTTCAAAAACCGTAAATTTTTTGTTACGTCATATAATAAAAAATATGAATTTCATTTTGCAATAAAAATACCATTACTATGACTGGATTGTCGTGATGGGTGAACTTTTACTTATATACCTACAGGTTTGTACGGAACCCTCGGTGCGCTAGTCCGACTCGCACTTGGCCGGGTTTTTTTTATTCCTATTAAGCTGAAATTATTTAATCGGATCCAAATCAGATTAAGATTCATGAACCCTTTAGTGAATACCCGCTAGAAATAATAGAAGTAATAGATTCATGTATTCACATACCCCTTTCTCTATTATTCGCGGCAAAATTCGCATGCGCAGAACAGCGCGAACTAACATAGATGAAAGCCGAATGAATATATTAGTGAAATACAGACCTTATCGCTTAACGTTAAGATCTAAATACAATTTTAACAAAGATTTATGCTATCTCGTTCGATTGATTTAGTCCAAAAAATGGCGTATAAGCAACAACCAATAGTAGTCGGGTATATTTCGCGCCATTCACAATATGACTTCTGCGCAGGTATATCGGCGTAACTTATTAATGTGGTACTCTGAAGGTAGATGAATATTGTGCAGTAATATAATACCGGCATATAAATGTCCCACAGCTAGGCACAGGCCTCTTCCCATATAGAGAAGGAATGAGCATTGATCACCACGCTTGCTCATTGCGGGTTGCCGATTTCAGATTCCAATTTTCGGAATCATGGTTTCCTCACGATGTTTTCCTTCACCGTTTGTCAATGGTGTCTTAGAATAATTAAGAAAGTACATATAACTTTGAAAAAGTCACATTGGTACTTGCCCGGGTTCGAACCTGCAGCCATGTGGATACGAATCCGGTCCTGAGTTGTGCAGTATATAATAATAATTTATCATGTCACCTAAAAATATAGCAAATACATCAAAATCTTGAATATCATTGAATTTTAAAATATACTTGAAAAACAACGAGTATTTGATAAACATGTTGACAGCCAACGAATTCGAATAATCATAATACAACATCAAAAATAAATAAATATTTGATTTCAACAGACTCAATGAAGTTTAAATAATCGAGACACTGAATCAATTTTGCGTAATATTAAAATTCTGATATCATTCGAAATTGGGCACTTAATCTCGTGAAACGCAAATATAAAGTATCATTCAAATCAAAAGATTTACAATACTAAGAGATAAGTACTTTTGTTTAAGCCACTATGTAACATTTCGATTTTAATTTTAGTATGTATAGTTTATATAAAATATACGTCCACATGTAACAAAACCCCTGTCCGATCCAATAAAGGCGTATTCGTGGTACAGTTCATAAACCGTCTCGCATAGGCGTGTAGTGGTATAAGTACCTATTACTGTACTGTATTCATGTAAGTGTGTTTGTAGCCTTAATTATATTACTATCATAATAAACTCAGTTATGTACCATATCTCGTGTGTTTAACTCGTCTCCCTAACACTCGCCGTACATGGCGACCCTGCCATCGAAATCCGACACGCGTTAACCGATTATGATACGCGTTACCATTTTTGGTATGGAACTTTTGCTCTGAATAAATCACATGTTCCAAGTGGATTAGCAAAATGAGTGCGATAATACTACATAGAAAGTTAGACGTGTGTACTGTGAATAAAGGTTACGAAACTATACACGATGGGTAAGCAGCAATCTAAAGAAGAAACAATAATTGTCCAGAACGCTGCGGCTGGTGATAACCAGTCTACTGTGGAGGAATTTCGATTCCATCTTTCGACTACAAACATTTTGCTGTCCATCATTGTGCTCGTCATTCTACTGGGGATTTTACACTTTTTATATCGAGGATACAAGAGATGTCTGTCAAGCTGCTTTGACACAAAACTGTAGGTAGTAAGTACGTGAACTTTGAGGAGTGGTCAGTGTTGCTGTTGCCTTGGATCAGTTTTTATTTTTATTTAATCATTTTCACCGGCGAAAAATTATAATCTCCAATCCATTTAATGGCTACGTAGTACGATACCGAATAATACTCTCAGGGATCGGACAGGGTTTTATTACACGCGGTATATATCTATACACAATTCTTGTTTTTTTTTTAAACCAATCTTGATATGCCTTGGAGACGATGACATTTTGCGCCGATCTCTGTCCTTGTCCCAACATAAATTGCTTATCCAAAAATAAGGTAAGGAAGATAATAATGATAACCAATCTTGATATTTTCATTTGTCAGTACACTCATATCTCAGAAATCGAGAGCTTTTCTCTGAATATACAATAGGTTATGGGGTATTACAAGAATTCATAAATAAATTACAAAAAAGAAATATAAAAGTATTAGAGATCTTTAAACATTACAAGGAAATTGATAACTGTCAAAACATTATGAATCTTATTACATCTGCGATGCGATTAAATCTTTCTTTTTTTTCACGCAACTCTTCTGAAAAAACGTAAATAACCTAATTTTGTTTTTAATTTATCAAATTTAGATGAGAATTGTTATACAAAAGAATTAGTATAATATGACTTATTATAAAAAAAAATAACTTAATTTTCCTAATAATAATTATTTTATTATTTTCAAATATTTCTACATTATTAGAAGGAGTAAGTATAAAATAATTATTTATTCATTTTGTAAAGATATTTTTTTACCATAATAACAAAGTCTCTTACAACCCAAATGGTCTCATCACAGACTGTCGCAAACAAAATGAAAATCACGAAACTTAAATTGATGGCAATTGTTTCAAATCTAAATGATATAAATTCAACGTTTCCTGAAATCGTTTAAAATCTCATTTAGAGCGGCAGACGCGATAAGGTCATTAAATTCATTTTCAAGGATAATGATGTTCTGACTATGTTTTGGTACTGAATCCCTAAATTGGATTATTTTTCCTAGAATAAGAATAAGAATGTTTTATTTGCGTGAAACACGGTTTGGTACATAGGTGTTACATTGATAATGTTCTGCATGTTTCGCCGTAGCATCAGCATGCAAATATAAATAGAATAGGTATTAAACAGTTACTTAATTAAATGTCCATATACAAGCATTATAATTAAATTAAAATTAATAAACAAATAACAATTCAAATTCTTAAAGACTAATAATACTACAATAAGACTGTTTAAGAAATTAAATTAAATAGTTTTTTCCTTATGAGCCATATAATCAGAAATAGAATAGAAACATTTCTCTAAAAGCCATTTCTTCAGTACACTCTTAAATTTACATAGTGGTAGTTCTCTTACATTTTTAGGTAGCTTGTTGAATATTTGTATAGCCATACAATAACAGTTCCTTTTAAACAAGGTAGTCGACATCATAGGAAGAACTAACTTACTCGGGTCTCTGGAAATATACTTTTTCGTTTCGCTAACTTTCTCGAATAACCTCCCATGCTTTTTAACGAATACCCCGACCTCAAATATGTAGAGGCATGTTATTGTGAGCACTTTAAATTTTTTAAAGAACGGTCTACAGGACTCCATTGGACTAATACGACTTATTGCTCGGATACACTTTTTTTGGGATATAAATGCTCTATTAATGCCTACCGAATTACCCCATAGCAAAATCCCATACCTCAGAATTGAGCCTACGTATCCGTGGTATGCTAATAGTGCAGTTTTCTCAGATGCGAGTTTACGTATCTTTCTAAGAGCATACACAAACCTATTGATACGTTTGCAAGCATTATTCACCTGCACTTTCCAATTACAATTTTTATCAAGGAAAATCCCTAAAAACTTTGTTTCATCGATTTCCTCAACTTTTTGGCCGCGGTAATTTATTTCTAAGTTTTGGGTTTTGCTATTGTAGTTTCTAAACTGGATAACTTTAGTTTTAGATATGTTAGCCGTGAGGTTGTTCTCACTAAGCCAGCTTGCTACGTTTTCTATTGTGCTGTTAAGTGTTTCTTTGTAATCAGAAAAATCTTTGGTATACTCAGGTACTACTACGGAAATATCATCTGCAAATAGTGTGCACTTAAAATTTGTAACTTGAGGTAGATCGTTAATATATATTAAGAAAAGAAGTGGACCTAAAACACTTCCCTGGGGGACTCCAAAACTATTTAGTTTATAAGGGGATTTGTGTGCTGTAGAAATTTGATTTTTGTCAACGCGAATTATTTCTACACATTGTCTTCGATTACTTAGGTAACTAGCTAACCACTGCAGTGCATTCCCTCGGATCCCATAGTATTCACTTTTGTGTAGCAGGATTTGATGATCAACAAAATCAAAAGCGCTAGACATATCAAAAAAGATTGCAGTAGCTCGCTTTCTCTTGTCCAGAAATTCCGTCACATTTTTTATTAATGAAAAGGCTGCAAGCGTAGTTGACTTGTTTATCTGAAATCCATTTTGAGCATCAGATAAAATGCAATGTTTATTCAAAAAATTACTTATGCGAAAGTGCATTAACTTTTCGAAAATTTTTGATGGCTGAATTTCGTTTTAGATAGAACGATTTTAACGATGGTATACCGTCAAAGATAAATGGTATAACGAAGTATTTTTTAAAGAATTTGTGTTTTTCGATGCTTTCGATTTTTTTTTAATTATTTACAAATCCATAGATGATAGATGTTCATTATCACTTATTTATAACCATTGCTTATTTCGTTTGAATTATAAAATTAAATAATATTTGAGGATGTAATAAAAATATTTTTATTATGAAGATATAATTATTTTTTTTTATATACGATAATTTCTATTTCTTAATTTTTTATTTTACGCCCACTAAAAAAATACCGAAAAATGAAAGACATTTCGAATTACCTACGAAGTTTTTTTATATTGACACCCGACTAACCAACACGTCGAATACCTACTAAGTAATCAAAATCACGCAAAACTGTTTCAACTCGTGAGACTGGACATAAAAATATTCATTGTAAATATTACAGCAGAAAAAAAAATTTTAAAGAATCAAAAAAATCTGTTTCACGAAAATATCTAGGTACATAAAATAACTGCAAACTTGTGTTAAAATATTAATTCAGCAGCGTAGCGTATTTAGTGGTATTGCGTCTCACGGTCAAAATTTCTCGTTTATTTCTACCATTAGTCTCAGTCCGTGCCTGTGGCTACGTAATGAAGCGCCCAATTTGTCAGGCCAAGTTCTGAAATTAGAAAAAAATGTACACCGAAATATAATTAATGGTGGATGTCCTCGGAAATTAAAATTATATTTTGTGAAAACCTTTTTTATTTACAGTTGTATTAATTGTTTGTTCATTTATTTTCTTAGGATTATGTAGTTATTAATAAATTAGCGGCCGTAGCATAATGGCTAGAGCGTCGGACTTACGATCATGTGGTTGCTGGTTCAAATCCCACCCATTGCACTACCGACGTAAATCCACTCGTCACACGCATTTTAGCTTAGCACGAGGGGTTAACAAGAATACTAGTTATGAACGACCCACATTTTTAGTAAGCTAAGAAAAGGATGGGTGAACATTTGTAAAGATGACTGGCACAGAGGGGATCTTTGGATAGCACGCTAAGTCGTTGGTCCCGACTGTCATACGGTGATCTTTGACAGGCGATACGTCATTACAATGCTGACTACCTGTCTTACTATAGGGTACTGCATTATCCGGTAAAAGGGTTGTGGAATAGGCAGTGGCGCCATGTCAAATACGGTATTCAGCTAAATCCAGTAAGTAGCTGGAAAAGCTACTTACTGGATTTAGCTAACCCCAACATAGCTTGGGAAAATGCGAGATCTAAAGTAGGGCTGGGCTGTTCTATAATTAAAAGCTTTTTTTTTTTTTTTTTTTTTATTTAAATCAGAGGTAAGTTACATTTTATCTTATGACTAGTGAACTCGCCAAACGTATTCGTTTAACGGCGAGAAACGCTCTTAAATTAAATTAACCTACCAATAGGATACATGACATACTTAAATAACTATTATAATTAACAATGTGAAACATGTAGGTAGTTACATATATTATAAGTTCGTCTATAATTACTTTACTGCTCGACACAGTCATCGAGCAAAGCATCTTTAATTCTTTTTTTTAACGAATTTAAACTTAATTTAGGGTTTTGTCTTAATATATCTAAATTATTAAATACTAGTGGTACTATAAACTTATTTGTTCTCTCTCCATAATAATTTATTATTTTTGGTTTAACTAGACAATCATCTCTCACTCGTTTAGTATTATATCTATTTGTAACAAACACTTTATACTGGTCACTATTATAATATTCCAAGCCTATTAGATACGTTATTTGTTTATGTACTGGTAATATCTTACAGATGCTAAATAATTTTTCATAATCTTTATTACACATATCCTTATCCTTCTTTGATACAATATATTTAAGCAGTCTTATTTGTAATGTTTTTATATCATTTAAGTAAGTATCAAATGTTCTACCATACACAATAAGTCCGTAGTTTATTAATGCATGAGCAAGTGCATAATATACTATTAATAGTGTGTGCTTATTTATCACTCTATTTAAATGATAGAACTTTCCTAGAACAGACCTTAATCTATTACAAATATCAGATACATGTATTCTCCAGTTGAAATGCTTATCTATATTTAAACCTAGATATTTAAATTGATCTACGTATTCTAGCGATACACAACAGCAATCAGTCTTATTATTATGCAAGCAATCGTATGAATGTCCTTTTATTGCTATATCAGACACATTCACACGCTTCGCCAGTCTGTTGTAAGGCGAGTATATATGCATGCATTTTGTTTTCTTAAAATTTAGAATGATGCCATTATCATGGGCCCATTTTGTGATGTTTTCAAAATCTTCTTGAATGTAGTTTTGTACTTCTACGATGTCTTTTGATGCATATACTACACACATATCATCTGCATACATATATACTCGGCACTTACTTACAACATTAGACACGCTGTTGACGTGCATAATATACCCTACAGGACCAAAAACTGAGCCAGTCGGCACCCCCAGACTCACAACCGCCTCTTCACCTGACACACCGTTAATTACTGTGCGGATTTTCCGATTAAACAAATAAGTCTTAAACCAGCTATTCATAGGACCGCGTATTCCGCATTCATCCATTGACTGCAAAAGTATACTATGATCTAAGGTATCGAAGGCCTTTTTGTAATCAATAAATAAAGCTATAACTTGTTTCCCACAATCTAAACTAAACTTTCATTTATGTAATCGGAAAATGACGTCAGAGCTGAGACGGTACTCCTGCCCCTCCTGAACCCGTGTTGCGTGTCTGAGAGTACGTTATGGCTTTCTAGAAATTTACTTATTTTTCCGACAATAATTTTTTCAACGATTTTATCTATAACTGACAAAATGGCTATAGGTCTATAGTTTACATATTCTAGGTGACTTCCGGATTTATAAATTGGGCGAATTATTGCATATTTTAATTGATCAGGATATATATTTTTAGATATACACATATTTATAAAGTTGGCCAATACAGGACTAATTTCTTTTCGTAGATATTTAATGTCTTTAACTCGTATTTTATCTAAGCCTGGTGCTTTTTCACAAGACAACATGTTAATAGTTGTCTCAATGTCCGTGGAGCGCACTTTTACGTACCTTAAGCTTACATCACATGGTTTCACATAGCTCTCCCTATCCAAAAAGTTAGTGTTACATAGATGCTTAATATTTAGAATCTCCCGAGTAAAAGTTTTTGTAAAGTTTGTACATATTTGCTCAATGCTTTCAACTTTGCCTAAATATTTTAATATAGTACCATCCAAACTAGTTTTATTTTTACCTATCCATGAGTTTATGTTTTCCCAAATTTTTCTAAGATTTCCATCACATTTTTTTATTTCTGACTGTCTGTAGTTATTTTTAGCATTAATTATTAATTTGTTCACTTTATTTCTGAATGTAGTATATTCCATACGCTTACTCATACTGCTTGGTTCTCCTTTCCATACTCTAAACAAGTAATTTCTACGCATTAACATTGAATACAAACTATTGTCTATCCACGGTTGTCTCCTTCTTTTACTATATAGTTTTACCTCTATTGTACTGTCCTTATAAAACTGATCAAATGCTGTACATAAAGTTTTAAATAATAATAAAGGACATGTGATAGTAAGTAGCTGTTTCCAATCATATGAATCAAACTTTTGTTTAATAATTCTATCGCATATAATTTGTCGCGTATTATTATTATTATTACCTGTGGCACTGTAATCACCTGCGCGGCCGCATGCGCTGTCCCTGTCTCGCATCTCGAGCGATATCCCGATGGCGTGGTGGTCCGAAATATGCGTCTCCAATACATGTGCTGCCGCATTGTTTTCGCTGCGTCCCGCTCGCACCCACACGTGGTCCAAGCATGCTGTCTCTGTCTGCCCGTTCACTATCGCTTCGCGAGTGACTTCAGTTCGCGGAATTGCACTCTGGAGGCCGCATCCACACAGGGTGTTTTCATATTTCGTCGTTATTGAGTTTACCGTATTGTTTAGGGTATTTATGTTTGTGTCACCTATCACTATAATATTTTCGGACTTAGGGATTGATTTTATGATGGTGTCTAGTTCATGTATGAACAATAATTTATTCTTCTGTGGCGGTCGATAGACGGCGATAATATGGGTGATATTTCCTTTTCCAAAACTCAGTTTACCATGTAACATTTCTAGAGAGTCTGTGATTTTTCCATGTACATCAAAGCATAGTCCATCTTTGGCATATATTAATATACCTCCTCCTCTCTTTGTTTCCCTGGATAATATATATTCATTGTATCCATTTATTCGGTAAAAACATAGTTCTTCTTTCTTTATGTTTGCTTCACTTAAAATTAATATATCTGTTTCGTTCTTGTTTGCTTCTAACAGCACTAGTATCTCATTAAAATGACTCCGTACTGATCGAATATTCTGATGCAAAATATTTGTATATCCTTTATTCTTAATCATATCTTCAGTTAACGTTATAATATCGTAATATCTTCTGTATGTAATAGCATCAAATATTATATTATTATTATCTATAAAATCGAATGTTGATGTTGAAAAGCAGGTAGTGTATACGCGCCACGCTAGTTACGTGTTTATGGAATGTTATTGAAATCGTCGAACTTATCTAAATCTTTTTCTGACTTTATGTTAAATATTCTTTTCTCCTCGCTGTTCTTTTTGACCAATATATTGCCGTTTTGAATCCATATATATTGATAGCCCTTTGGTTTTAGTTTATTTTTTACCATCCATAGTAATTGGCGTTTAAACTTCGGCAGAGCTTCGTTAATGTAAATTTTTTTGTCGTTCCCATTGTTATATACTGTATTATTAGTAATTTTGCTGCCCTTTTTTGCCGCAAGCCAGCTGTTTCGGTTAGTCTTCGATCGAAGAGTGACTAGCACGGTCTTTGGTTTCGATTCCTCAGAGTTTTGTTGACCCACCCTCATAGCGTCTTCGATATCGTCCGGATTTAAGCTGAGCTGCTGGGCTAAGTTCTTAACTACTCCTATTACATTCTCATCCCTTTTTTCTTCTAGTCCGTGCACTTCAATGTATCTTTCTTTTTCTTTCACCTCCAATTCTTGCACTCTTTCTTCCAGAGCTTTGTTGTACTTTTCTAAATATACATTTTTTTGTTCTAACATCTTAATTTTTTTCTCCGACTCTTCTTTGTAATCTATGAGGTTCTGGTACATTTCCGCATAGAATTCCACATTCATAGTTAGATCTTCTAATTTCTTTTCTACGTTGTAAAGTACCTCCATTTTTTTGTTTATTTCCTGTAATATTTTTTCACACGATGTATCCATGGGGCTCATACTTATTATTGGCGTTTGGCTAGGGCTACTCCACTTATCTTGGCAGTCTTCACAGGTCGTAGTTTGTAAGAACTGCTTGTTGTTTTGCACACACTTTTTATGATAAACAGATCCGCATGTACCTTTACATTTTAGCACATCCTCTTTCGTCACTGACACGAAGAGTTTGCATTTTTTGCATTGTACCATTTTGAATACAGAGAAAGTATCTATTGTAGGTTATATATATTTTTATCGCACGAGTGTTTACAAGCGTCCGTTCGCAGAGCGCGCACGCACGGTACTTCGTGCTATTAAAATAATAAATCATTAAAAGATAACGTTCTAAATTCGGACAAAAAATTTAATATGTTTAAGAATAACCCTATTTCACTATGTAGAATAGATACTATAACTTGGTAATGGACGAACTAATTCGTTGTTATCTTTTTCTCTGATTTATTACTTCAAACTCTTAAAAACAACGTGCAAAATTCGACTTTACGGCCTCGTTATAGACTGTTAAATGCATTTAAAAGTGCGTAAATTTAAATCTTCGGCACGTGGTAATTGAGTGGTCAGTTTATCAACGAAATTCTCGGTCATACGCTGTGGAAAAAACGTAAGAGTTGTAAATTATACGGTTGCCAGATGCGCAGTATAATCGTTCTCGTTACAAAGAGATTGTGAAAGTATTATGGATCAAAATAATGGCATACATTTTCTTTACTGCTTTTCTCACCATGTACAGTCGAACATAAGCGATGTATGTATATAACTTCATACTAAAGCAGAGTCGAAACAATTTGTAAGTGTTTTAGCAAATTCATCCGTAATTCTCATATTTCATCAAATTTTTTTTATATTAATGTGGATAACATCACATAGGTACATTGCTCCGAATCCAATGTAAGTAGCTTATTAAGCACTTTTGTTATGGAATCAGAGACAACGATGGTAATACAAACACCCAGACCCGAGACAATGTAGAAAAGTGTTTTTCTACATTGACCCGTCCGGGGATCGAACCCGGGACCTCAGAGCCGGCGACACCTTGAAAAACGGTGTGTAGGTACTCCACTCGACCACGGAAGTCGTCAGAAGACGACTCGACTCGACTTCGTTCGCTTTATGTAGTTGAGCCAGAATTTGCTATATTGTTTTTTAGAGTTACGATACTACAAGCTTCGACTTTGTTGTACTACGATCTGATTACCTAATCTGCACAATCCATTATCAACCATTTACTTCTTATATAGATAGTAATGAAGTAAGCAACAATGCAAGATATATATTAATATTTTAAGGCAAATTAACCCATCGCAAGTACAGTCAACAGCAGAAGTAGATGATGAATTGAGTTTATAACTTTTGGAGTCAAAACTGATCACGAATATGGCAACTGTACTAGTAGTAAATATTTGGTATAATTTACAATCACATACTTTTGAATCACTTCGACGCCAAACAGTTCTGACTCGAAGTCCGTTCATTATTATTGAATTTCTGATTTTGATCATCTACTTTTGCTGTTGACTGTACTTTGGTGGAATGGCTTCTTGTTATAAATGTTTCTCCTAAATTTATTACTGCTATAAGTTGGTTTATAGAATTTATTCTTAGCAAAGGAAATCCGTAGTACAATATTATAACGCTCGATTTAACTTTGCTGTCGTATACTAACATTATTTATTACTAGCTTCTGCCCGCGACTTCGTCTGCGTGACTTCAGAATTGGCTCTAAAGCTTCACTTGTTAACAATTTTTAATCTTCCCACGGGAACTATTTGAAAGATCGGTATAGAAAATCCATGACCAAATTTCAAAGCTGTCTGCCCGCGGCTTAGCTCTTAAACAATTTCCAATTTTTCCGCGGGAACTGCTTAAGGAATCGGGATAAAAGGTAGCCTATATTCTTTTCCATGTCAAAGGCTACATGCATGCCAAATTTCATCCAAATCCATTCAGCCGTTTTCACGTCATTGAGTACCTAACAAACATCCAAACATCCACACTTTGATATTTATATTATAAATGTCAAAGTGTGGATGTTTGGATAATATAAGTTGGATTAGAATCTGACAGACTAGTCTATGTTGGTTATTAGAAGCTTTGTTACGAAAAGCTAATTTAATTAGGAACATTATTATATTCAGCTTCTTAATTATCTAATTAATTGTGAACTCTGATTAAAATTAAGTTAAGAAAGATATTAAATTAGCGTAAATATCTATTATGGTGGTGTTTAAATTTTATATACCTACGTTAATTATTTATTTTCAGAAGGAATGAAAATACACACGATGTCTTTGGTCTCGACTGTCATACGCAGATTTTTGACAGTCACTAATACATTAAAATTCTGACAACCAGTCTTACCATGGGATACTGTGTTAATCAGTAATAAAGGTTGTGGGGGTCAGATAGGCAGTCGCTCCATATAAAAACCGTATTCACCTAAATTCGGTAAGACTTAAAGCCGACCCCAAGATAGCTTGGAAAAAGGATAGGCAGAGGAAATAAAAAAAATAAGGTAATATAACTTGTAAGTCCAGAATAAAATAAATCATTGAAATTTGTTTAAAAAAATAGCTTTGTGTCCAAAATGTGTTGTTTTTTTTAATAACATCTTCTTCTGCCTAGCCTGGAGGTGTGCCGATAATAATATGTTAACAAATGGTCACCCATCCACGGACCAACCGCGGCGAGCGCGGCTTAACCTTTATCATTGGTCAAACCGTACGGCTTACACTTAGCTACGAGCCCCTGTCAGTTTTTTAATAACAAATACTTGAGATTTTTTTTTTTTATTATTTCCGTGAATATTTTAATAACATATAGGTACCTACTTGAGAAATAGCTGTCAGACCCCATTTAAGTAAAGGGAACAATGTTTCATTAGAGCGAGCACAAATTTACGAAGTTACGCAAGTATTTGCTTCACAACTTACTTAAGTATAGGTTTAAATAATATTAGGTAGGTAGGTACACGATTGTATACCTACAGTATGAAATTTTTATTTTGTTAGATGAAAATTCTATTATATAATGGGTAATGATTGATAGATTAGACAAATCTATTGCGATTTTCCTATCTCGATAAAACGGTATTTTTAGACAAAGTAGATTTCGTGTAAAAACACTTTAATTCGTTTATAAGAATTAATTAAAGACATTAAACGTTATGATATTAAATTGCTTTGATTAAGTTCATGATATCAGTTTTTTTGCAAAATGGTTGTGTCAATGATATCTTAGAATAAGTAAGAATTTACAACATACTACTTTGAAAATGAATACGTGTTGTAATGGGTCATCCTTTTGTTTTGCGGCTATTCTGGGACTGACTCCTGGCAAATTTGTTTCGGACAGTCCCAAAGTGGACAAGTGCCTGTTTAGGCAACAGTGTCCAGTGAGGGCTCTAATTAGAATGCGCATTCATTTCCTACTCAGTCCTATAATCAGCTTAGTGTATCTCTTGTCATAGGCTTTAACAAGAGTTTTGGAATGAGTCAGTCCTGGCATATCTGACCATGCCTTATAGCATTTTTTCAAGTAGATGGTCTCCAGGGTCATTCGAGCGAGACTTTTGGGAATTCCACAAAAAGGTTCAGGACCGTAATTATATCAGCAAAACTGCTCCCGGATGACATAACACACCGCAAAAATTGTATAACTTTCAAAAAATATCTAGAAGCTTATGGTATAGAAACATATTTAATTAGAAATATCAATTAGCGTGGTCTCTCAGATTTGTAACGGCATGTAATTTTATAGTAACAATAATTTTCTTATTTTAATAATTAAGTAAATTTTAATTCATTCATTTTGAGAAAAAAAAGACTTTAAACCGAACCGAACCGAACCTTGTCCACACAAATCCCTTTACTAAATTGAACCTAGTCCACCACGACATGTGTAATAGTAAAATAGATTCATATCAACGGCCTGAATAATGCAGAGCTAACGTATCAAGAATATATAATGCTCTACTCACCCTTAAATTTTAATGAGGATAAGCATTTCTATTTGAAACACGAAGGTTTAGATTTCATGAAGGTGGATCTTCACTATTTAAGGATTCAAAAGGTTGATTGATATATGAACTAATAGCAATTGATGCCAAAAATAACACTAGATAAAGGTACATAATGAAAGGAAAATACGAGTACCTCGTCCTTATTATGTTGAGTAGTTCTGTGAATTTGTACTAGGATCTTATGGCCAATAGAAGCCCGCCTACGTCACACCAGGAAGAATTCTGGTGAAGCAGTCGAATCGATTTGAAGTTAAATAAAATATGTCCTTAAATACAAAATACATAGACTCAGTCCTCTTTCGCTGCTTGCCTTAATAGGATTGTTAGCAACACACTAAGTGGAGGTGCAAACCCCGCAGGGGGCCCTTAGGGAAGGTTGATAACTTAGTTTGTTTCTTTATAGCTCTAGCTGGAAGCCCTTATGGTTTAGCCAAAATTAAATGTCCAGTGAAGCAAGAAAAGAAAGGAAAACCTGCGCTAATAGCGTACATCATTCAACTTTTTGTTCCGAGCAATTACTATTATATTTTATGCATAATTATCTGATTCTATCTGATACAATGAGTCCTTTTTTCTCCAAAAAAACCTTTGGACAGTAATCGCTTAAACACCCTATCGAGGCTTTGAAAGCCTTCCATATCAGTTACACATTAACCAAACGTCCAATTTTGGCACATATCGTATAGAGGCCTTATTTAATTATAAGGGATACGAGTGAACCTTTTAGCCTGTAATTAGATACTGTTTGCCCAAATTTCGTAAGTTGTAAATTTAATTTGGAGAACACTAAAGTTTAACGGATGGGGACTGACAGGGTTGGGGGATTGAAGGGTTAAATGGCAACAAAGTTGATGTGAATATAGTGCATGATATTTGTATCGACAAAATAATAATATAATAATACCGGCCTATAAACGTCCCACTGCTGGGCACAGCCTCTTCCCATATAGAGAAGGAATGAGCATTGATCACCACGCTTGCTCATTGCGGGTTGGCGATTTCTAAACGGAACGAAAATGATTTTTAAACGGTTTCTTCTTATCACGATTTATTTTGATATAAGTTTCAACTCATTTGCAGGTGTCATGGTCATAGGTAGGCTGTGCACTCTTACTCGTTCCCGTACCCGTGTTTAAAAAGTAGTTTTGTTTAAATTAATTATACTGCTTTTCATAAACTATTAATTAAAGCTAATATCGGTCTTTCAACTCTTAACTTGATAATGATGATATAACGTATAAAATATAAGTTCATTAAAAACCCTTTAGTTGGGAATATAAAAGCATTGAGTGAAACAAATGAATCATGACTCGTGAGTATTGAAACGTTAAGTAAACATTTTTGTAAAATCTTACTACTAAATTTATTACCGCTGTTAAGACCAATATTTTATCAACACGAACAAACTATACAATATGAGCAATCGATCACAAAGTATTAACAAACTAATATGTATGGATCGGTGAAGCAATTTAAATAAAGCTGGACAAAAAATATCACACTATGCACATTTTTCATCGAGCTCTTTACATAGTGGCCGTTTTGGAAAATACAATTTTAGATATTTTATTATTATTTTTAAGGGCACGTCCCAAGGAATCTGTACTACAGTATAAATATCACACTATGAAGATTTTTCATCGATCTCTTTTCATGGTGGTCAATAAAAATAGACACACAGTAGGATTAATAAAATTTAAAAAGAGTACGTATATTCAACAAACATAAGTCACGTGACATGTCACTTTGTATGAAAAGTTCATTTTCCATTTTAGGATTTCGAGCTATGTTCCTTGCGAAAAGTTGTTCAGTTTTATGCACCTGATTACCTCGTTGAATATGCGCACTCCTTTTAAATTAATCCTGTACGGTACAAACAGAGTGAGGCCAAAATAATATGGAATGGATTGTGTGAAAGATGGTATGAGAAAGGCAGGAGTGGAACCCTCAAAGACAAGTAATAGAGATAAATATAAGGTGGTCGGCGTGCACATATGAATGGGATAAGGGCACGGAGATGGTGATGACATAACATAAATCTTAGACTAGGGTCCGATTTAGTACCCATGAGATGACTGATGCCGTTGTGCAAGCAAGACGCTATTACGTGAAGTGAAATGCGCTGTCTCGCTTCTACAGCCGCTAAAAGTACAACAAATAATCTATTAAATCTAAAAATACCTCAGATTACCTAAAAAAACTTCAAGTTCGATGGAATTTTACGTGTATTATCTCTATTGTTCATGCCAACTAATTATAGGCCTTTGATTGACGATCAAAATTAATTTATCTGTTGAGATGTACCAAATATTTATATTCGATATTCGGCTCTCGAACAAATTATAATGGTGGAACATCCAATTTGTGTTCCGTGCTGGGTAACTTTATTCTTCGGTGTTAAATTTCACGCAGTTTGGTGTAGGTTTGATACAGAAATAATATTGTTTTAATTAATTACGTAGATCAAGGAGTATCTTAAAGGAATATGGTACCTGGGATGTAATGGGTGGTAAGTCTGGGAATTTTTTTCATCGAAAATATAAGCTAATAATTTAACCACAATCTTTTTTGCCATCCTCAGTAGTTTTAAGGTTCTGTACCTCCAAAGGTACATGCATTCTATTATGCCGAAAAAAATTAAGTTAAATCAGACAAAATAAAGTCTTTATACGGAACCCTCGGTGAGCGAGTCCGACTCGAACTTGTCCGGTTTTACTTTCAAAAATAATTTAATTTGCAGCAATGACTCCCAATGAAGTGAAAAAATAATTAAATCAAATGAAAAGAAAGATTATTAGGTTTCTGAACTACAACATTGCAACTGTAGGTGTACTGTGTATTCAACAAGTTACTATTTATGTCACAATAAAATGTATTGTATGTATTAGTGTGCGTTTATTTTTAGTATTAAGACTGGCATTGATCGATACTCTGTTTTAGAACTACTAGACTATAGTTATTATCTATATCCTTCATGCCAAAATATTGACACTATAATACCTACCTCTAAATGTCCCACTGCTGGGCACAGGTCTCATCCCATATAAAGAAGGAATGAGCATTGATCACCACGCTTGCTTATTGCGAATTGGCGATTTCAGATATCAAATTTGGAATCCAGGTTTCCTCACGTGTTTTCCTTCACCGTTTGTCTATGGTGTCTTAGAATAATTGAGAAAGTACATAAAACTTTGAAAAAATTATATTGGTTGGTACTTGCCTGGGTTCGAACCTGCAACCATGCGCATACGAATCCGATCATTGAACCGCTAGGCCACTACGACGAATACTATTATGTTGATACTATCCTCGGACAATATTATTTTAATAATAAACAGATTACTGTGTTTATTTTAACAGCTGCTTGCTGTTGAAGATGACTCAAATTTGTGTTAGTTTTTAGGGAATTTATTTCCGTGTTAATAAGTTTATTTGGAAACCCAGTTATTTTTTTATTGCTTTTATATCAAGTTTAAGGTTTTCTTAAATTAATAAAAGCGGCATGTGTTCGTCCCAGTGAAGAGTTATAATAATGTGAGATATAACGGAGTAATGTTGCGAAGACAAGTATGTAATAGTAATGAATAAAAGGAAAATAAGCCAACATTGCGCCAACCCCATACCTAGAAAAGGGACAACAGCAGGGACATGATAACGATGTGTCTGACTACTGGGAAAGGTATTTTTTCCATAAACAAGTGCTTCACCTACTTACTTTGGATTCGGAGCAATGTATGTGATATTGTCCACATAAAAAAATGAAGAAATCAGAATAATTTTTAAAATTCACCTAGGTTAGCGATTTCATCGCAGTGGTGTTTTAAAATAATCATGAACCAATAAAATAGAAAGCTAAATTAGCTTGTAATCAAATAAGGTAACAGATTTCAATGATTTGTTTTCCTATCGAAACATTTGGGAATTTAAAACGAAACGTATCCATAACATATCGTGTTAGCAACAGTATCGTATATTTGTAAACAATTGATTACATAAGTAGTAATGTAAAATACATTTACATATTATTCGATATGGTAAAAATAATGGAAGGTCATTGATGATAACATATTGTACTCTGAATATTATGTATGTTGTATATTCTGTTGTCCGTAACAGGTTACTGTTTGAAATTATTTTCTTTTTTTTCTTATTATTTTTTAATTATTTTAACACATTGTGGCATGTGTTAGCGAATATTTGTAATTAAATACAAATTGTAGAAGGAAAAACTTAAACCTCAGGCAGGACTCGAACCTGCGACCACTGGCTTGACGCGCCAGTCGCATACTTATTATTTTTTAATTATTTTAACACATTATCGCATGTGTTAGCGAATATTTGTAATTAAATACAAATTGTAGAAGGAAAAACTTAAACCGTATTGGGCCAGCGCCATCCTCGGACTTCTAAATTAACACATCTGTTAATCAGAGTCGGTGAGGCCAACCGTAAGGTAGGTTCACTAGATGTCGCATACGTCGCCCTATAAAGACGTCATAAGTAGAAGGAGAAATTTAAACTTCCAGGCAGTGACCTCGGTAGCTTAGTTGGTAAAGCGACTGGCGCGTCAAGCCAGTGGTCGCAGGTTCGAGTCCTGCCTGAGGTTTAAGTTTTTTTTCTTATTTATGATTTGTCTTCTAAAATCTAATTTTTCTAATCGTGTCGATAACCGGACTGGCCCAAAAGAGACTGAGTCGATGGTTTCTTACTGATTTACTTCTTTCGTATCTTCTTTTGAAAATAGTATACGACTACTAATTATTCCAGAAAAAAATTGTAGTATTACTTTTATAACTAGTATTAATATATACTAATTACAAAAGTCTGACAAAAAATCCAAAATATAAGGTAATTTCAAAGAGGATTCATGTCGTGTCGAGATGTCGTATTTAGGGCGATATAGATAAAATGATAGGCACGTGAAGTAAAATTTTGATTATAGTACGATTGATATTAATTTTAATTTGAAGGAATGATTAAGATTATTGATAAGACTTCAAAATTTTTTCTCTTCCTTGTTAAAATTATTTCAGAAATCTAAAGTTTCTATAGCATTTTACCATGAAATCCAATTGCCATAGAAACAATAAACATAAATTAAAAAGCAATCAACTTAAAGAAATAGCACGATTCAACGAAGACAATACCTAACTACGTCATAGTCAGAACTATTTGCAGTTATATTGAAATCAGCGTTCGACTTTGTAAACGCTGAGAAAAACACACCATACTACAATGGAAACCCATAAAATAGTTGTAAATGTCACGGCACAAAGATACCAATACTTTGTTGCGATGAACGTAAACAAGTGGTTTAGTCATTAGGCATGGGTGTTCGAAGCCGGATGATTTTTTATACGATTTTCAAATATTCTTTTTATGTTTTTGTAAACACATAGGTTGGAAAATAAGCCATGTGGCATACATATTAACCCGACTAACACAGAAGGGCTTTTTTCACACTATCTTGTATCTTAATAAGTTACTATACAGTGTGACTGGGTCTGAACCCGCCATAGCAAATTCACTTCTAGAGGAGGTCATTTGCTACTCCTTTGTACCTTATTTTTTTGGAATATCACGACGTTTTTCCTTCACCGTTTGTCAATTGTGTCTTTGAATGAAAAAGAAAGTACAAGACTTATGACTATAAAAAAATCACATTGGTACTTGTCTGGGTAGGAACCTGCAACCATGTGCATGCGAATCCGGTAAATAAACCGCTAGGCGATCACGACTTCATGTCACGTGATATCTCCGGATACCAGAAGTGGTGATAATTATATAAAATTTATTTAAATTCGACTAAGTAAGTAGTTTGGATTTCATTAATATAATTAGAAAATGACAAGGGATATCCAATCGAAATTGCGTATTTACAAATTGAATTGAAGTCGGTTATTTCGCATTTAAAAAAAAAATAATAAAAAATACTGTCGAATTGAGAACCTCCTCCTTTTTTTTGAAGTCGGTTAAAAATGTGATATGAACTTTCAGGAAGTTTTGTGTCGGAGATACAGATACTTGGGGAGCCATGTTATTATTCTTAATACAGCCATGTTCCTAATCGTTCATATGCCATTTACCCAATTAAAAAAACGTAACCTACTCAAACAAGACCATATACCTACGAGTCAGTACGAAAATATTCAACAGAGCATCCACATGGTGTAGAGTTCTAAATTCCAAACATGTTACTCTAAGAAGTTAATGCAATTAACTCCAGCTAGTTCCACTTCCAGAGAAAACGTTAAGTGAAAATAGAGAGAAGTTAAACTCGAGTTAAAAGCGACATCATACGGAGCCTCCTGTGGGCATGCATTTGCATTCAGTTAGAATAGTTGTGGGACGAACTTCTGGAGTAAATAATAAACGAGTTGATGGAAAGTTGGTACAAGCGAAATCGAATAAATGGGACAGCGTAACACATGAGCTAAATCAAATAGTTTTTAATGCAATCTGTTGCCTTTGAGATGGTAGAGTCTGTTTGACAGAATTTGTTTGTTATTTTTTTGTGTCAATGACCTTTAATAAATTTATGTTATTCAATTGTTTAGTGTTTTATATAACTGTATTGAAATATATTTTCATTATGTTATGTCTTTTAAATCGTTCATACTTTTTTGTTAGATAATCTGACTAGCAATGTGGGTCACACATTATTATAGTATCTTTGTTACCTTTGCAAGTGGTTTGGGCTGGCAAACTCATGATCGCAAGTCCAAACACTAACCATTAGACTACCGCCGCATTTTTAGTCTGTGATGGCCTAAAAGTAACTCATACACTTAAGATATTTTTTTTTCAATTACTTTTGATCATTCTCAAAATAATCCAGGTGATTCCAATGGCTCGTAACTTAGCAAAAAATATGTACATATTACAAACAGTAGGTTAAATTACATACACAAAATAAAAACAAACGACTGTGAAGTT
Source organism: Plusia festucae (assembly GCA_950381575.1). Taxonomy (NCBI): domain Eukaryota; kingdom Metazoa; phylum Arthropoda; class Insecta; order Lepidoptera; family Noctuidae; genus Plusia; species Plusia festucae. Next base: position 3,566,761 of record OX494453.1, on the reverse strand, counting down.
TTCTTTGCACACCTCATATTTCCTTTCTCGGAACAAAATATTATCTACAATACTATCTCTAAAGTATAAAAGTTTGTATTTTCTGTATCATGAGTTCCATATCCGTGCTTTGTGTGCGAGATAAATCGGTGCATGTCTGGCAACAAACAAATGATGGACGCTTTTCAGTACCATCAACATGATCGAGGCGACACCTGGGGGGAAATTCTCTAAGTCAAAACAAAACGTAACGTGGCATAACGCAGATATAGTTAAAAAAACCAGCCCCCCTAGCCAAGTGACATTTCAACAAGCGTTAACGATGATAGAAATCGCTTAAATGACATAAAATGTATGGAAATGACATTTGTTTTCGATAAGTCACGTGACTTAGACTTGTCACTTTCATACATTTAATGTCATTTAAGCGATTTCTATCATCGTTATCGCTTGTAGAAACGTCTCTTGGCTAGGGGGGCTGGGTCACCATCTGTTTTGTGTTCTGATAGTCATGTCATATATGTTTTAAGCCATTTGACGGTATTTTACTTAAAGTATAGTAAGTCGAAAAAGATAAAGCCTCTCTTAACCCGACACGTAACAGTAGGTACGTAAATTGATTGAACTTAGTGAATAAGGCCCTTGGCGTTTACACTCAGAATTGATGTAATAGTAAATACCTGGATTTATACTCTTTGCTTGAAAAGGACGGTCTCATTGGTAAGTGTGAGCAGTATAATTTGAGCAATAATAAAGGTAAAGTCGGGTTCGTCGCGGTTGGTCCGTGGATGGATTGACCATTCGTGAGCTTACCGAGATTCTCACGTTACCTCGGGAAGCACGTTAAGCCGTTGGTCCCGACTTTCATTTGATCTTTGACAGTCGTTATGTCATTACAATTTTGACAACCAACCTTACTATGGTATACTGTGTTACCCAGTAAATTGGGTTGTGGAGGACAGAGTGAGATAGGTATTGACGGGCCTGTTGGTCTAGTGGTTAGTGACTCTGACTGCTAAGCAGGAGGTCGTGGGTTCGATTCCCACCCAGGACAAATCTTTGTGTGATGAGTACGATCATATTTTGTTCTGTGTCTGGGTTATATTTATCTATAATAAGTATGTATTTAGAAATTTATAAGTATGTTTATCAGTTGTCTGGTTACCATAGTACAGGCTCTGCCTAGTTTGGGATCAGATGACCGTGTGTGAGATTGTCCCAAGATATTTATTATTATTATTTATTTAATTATTATAAGCAGTCGCTCTATGTAAAATACGTTGTTCAGCAAAATCCGGTAAGACTAGACGCTGACCCCATATAGACATAGGTAGATACTCCTTACTTAAAAACTAAATAATAAGATGAAAAACATTGTTTTATCAACGAAATGTATAAAAATCAGTTTAAGTGTTAATGAGTTGTTGATGTACAAATATACACACACACAAATACTCACATTTATTTTCAAAGGATTCTTGTAACGAGGCTAATATTGATTTAACATATTGTATCGAGGCAACTCAGAATTACGTGTTTCTTAGTAAAAGCCTGAATGTTTTATCTTAAAAGAACAAAAGATTTATTTGATGTGTGTTTTGGATATAAAAGGCACGTACGTGCTTATAGCTACCGTATATAAGCGTTCAATCTATAATAATATGAAGAACAGAGTAGATAAGATACTAGAAGTGCTATTGAATGCTTCTAATAGATTAGTTTTCAAGCATTTGTTTAGTTTTATGCCATAAAATGCATAATGGAAAATTTTACACCGTGAACAGGTACTAAAACCACAATAATTTTTAAGTAATACTAGCCGCAGTCCGCTGTGCTACCCGTGACTTATCAGGTTACGTAATTTACGAGATAAAAAATAATCTACATATTATAAAGGCGAAAGTTTTTGAGTTTTTGTCTAACACCCGAATATAATACCGGCCTTTAAATGTCCAACTGCTGGGCACAGGCCTCTTCCCATGTAAGGAAAAGAAACGAGCATTGATCTCACTGCGGGTTGGTGATTTCAGATTCATCAAATTAAGTATCAAAATTTCAAATTTCAGATTCATCAAATTTTTGGAATCCAGCTTTCCCCACGATGTTTTTCTTCACCGTTTGTCAATGGTGTCTTAGAATAATTATGAAAGTACTTATAACTTTGAGAACCATTTCGAACCATGTGCTTACAAATCCGGTCATTAAACCGCTGGGCCACCATGACATTAATTGATCCCTGAATACTGAAACGCAAATTAACTTTAACACGTTCTCAAATGTATATCTGTCGCTACTGCACACCTTAAAGTGACAGAGACAGCATGAGACTTAACGCTTCCAACTGATTGACGTTTCAGTATTCGGCCATATGTGTGTGTGTGAGTATGTTTGTTATCTCTTCACGCTCAAACGGCTAGACCAAATTTAATGAAATTTGGTATGGAGGTAGCTAACACTCTAGATTAACATATAAGCTTTTCATATTGTTTTCTGAGTTTTACGCGAATATTAGACATTGAAATAAAACTACTTTAAACGATTCTATCGCGGTTTATTTTGATTTCTGTTCCCGACGTTTCAACACCTTTGCAGGTGTCATGGTCGGGTACTAAAATCAAAATAAACCGCGATAGAATCCGTTTAAAGTAGTTTTATTTCAAACAAGCTTTTCATAAAAAAATATATATCTGTGAAACCGCGTACTGTCAAAATTAGAAGTTGTCTGTATATAATACATGTGTAGTCTTACATGCATATTCGTATTCAACGAAAGCAAATTACGGATTTATATATTCTTTTTATTAATCAAATTGCGTCTAGAGTAATAATTTTGTACTTTCTCTCCAATATTTTACTCATCTCTCATTTTTACGATTTCCCCATCTTTTTTGTTTCCTTTCTGATATTATATCTCATTTATATTCTTATCATTCAACGGGCTGTTGGCTGGATTATTTTCCACAGTAAGTGAATATATTTTTATACGATTCAAAGTATTAAGAGGAATTGCGGGTGTACTATTTTCCATTCAAACGCTCTCAACTGTTTTCTCCGTGGTAAATGAACTTAGAGCTATGATTTTTTGCAGTATTATAAATATATTTTTAAATAGTTCTATTCCCTTATTATTATGCCCATTTGTTTTTCTTTTTGTAGAAAAGTTATATAAAAGAACTAGACCTTCCAAAAATGCATATTTCGATCACAGTTTTTAGAGAAGTATGGATTCGTAAGAATAATTATTCCATCGCAGTTTATTTTGATTTTCGTTCCCGACGTTTTGACACCTTTGCAGGTGTCATGGTCACGGGCCAAATGTGTCTGTTTAAAAGTTGTTTTATTTCAATGTCTAACATTCGCTTAAACCTCAGAAAATTATTTTATTTTATAGGAAGCAATTTAAACAGCAATCACATCTACCTAAGATACGATAAGCATGAGAAAAATCCATTTAAAGGTTTCAATGTTCATATTTTGATAAGATCATAATGTTGATTGATCATGATTGTTTGTAACAGAATAAAAACACAATTTCAAAGTCATCACATTGAATTCCTTAATGATTTTTTGACAACTTACAATGAGCATCTTTGGTGATCAAATTGATGTTCGTGGTAATATATTTCATTAAACGAAAAAGTATGAACTCGTTTTAACATCATAATACTACAATAATATTACCTGTTAGGTAATTGGTTATTACTCATACGCAATACATAGCTATGTCTGCAGTCAAAAACACACTCTAAAGACAATGCCAAACCATTTATTTTTGGTGATCATAAATCTAAAAATATTACGAAATGATACAATGAATGTAAGGGCCAGTTGTGCGTAGGAGTGGAAATGAGTGATGATCTGATTACCGCAATGGTATGTTAAGATTCTGCGCAAGTAAATATTCGAATGAACACATTTCTTTAGAGTATTAAAATAGATCTCTGATTTTTATTTTAGTATTAAAGTAGCATGTTACTTCCAAATTATGTGTTTAATAACTACCTGTATAATAATTTCATCTTAGGGATTAGAAATGGCCGAAGGCAGTGCTGTGAAGGGTCGTTCTCGTCCTGGTACAGCGTCTTTGCTTCTGTTTTTTTTTTCTTTTTGTAAGACTCAAAATCACCCGTCTTTTTTTAGTAGCAATGTGTTTATTTTATTCAATTTACTAATTAATGGTTGAGCATCAATCACTATACTAAATTATTATTATTTATCTATTTATCAATTCAATACGAAAGTTAGAGAAATTTGTAGCGTTTTAGTACTAATATTAGGTTGAAGCTAATTTTTTTGTTCTGTTTTTAATACTCATAGATGGCTTGCAGATGTTTTTTTCAGAAAGTTTGTAACTGTCGAGCTAACATTTAATGATTCAGTCTTTTACAATGTTGGCTACATAGTGCACTGCAAGCTATACGACATGTAACAAAACCCCTGTCCGATCCAATATAGGCGTATACGTGGTAGTTCATGAACCGTCTCGCATAGGCGGCTTCTTTGACACAAAACTGTAGGTAGTAAGTACGTGAACTTTGAGGAGCGGTCAGTTGTTCAGCTGTTGCCTTGGATCAGTTTTTATTTGTATTTAATTATAAATAAATAATAATAATAAATGTGGACAACATCACATACATTGCTCCGAATTCAAAGTAAGTATCTAAAGCACTTGTGTTATGGAATCAGAGACAACGAAGGTATCACAAACTCCCAGACCCGAGACAATGCAGAAAAATGTTTTTCTTTGATTGACTCGTCCGGGGATCGAACCCGGGACCTCAGAGCTGGCTGAAAACCGGTGTGTACGCCACTCGACCACGGAGGTCGTCAAATTATTTTGACTGGGGAAAAATTTTAATCTCCAATCCATTAAATGGCTACGTATAATATGTGTTCGCAGTACGATACCAAATAATACTCTCAGGGATCGGACAGGGTTTTTGTTACACGCTGTATATATTTTCTGCTTCGTTGACCATGTTTTTCATTTTATGCCTCGCTTGAATGAATCTTAATATATCAAACTTATTTCAATGTTATGAATATTGAACATTAAATAAATTGTACGTGCAATTGTGTAAGCATGATTAATTCATTGTTAGAGCTATAATTTATGAAACAAATGTTGTATCTGTTTTGTCAATCTGTAGTTTATTTACTGTGTATTAATAATTATGTAGTTATTGTATAAATTAGAATAATGATATATTATTGTATTTAAGCGTCGTTAGTTTCGGATAACTCGAATTTTCTTAAGAAACTATTTATTTAGAAGTATTATTATTATCGTTTTATTTTATTTTTGTTGATATTATAATGTTAATTAAATCCTTAAAATAAATAATATTTCCAGAAAAGAATGTAAAAGTACTGCAAAAAAAAAGAGACAAACGTGTAAATAAACATAAAAGTAACTACAAATATTTATTTTTCCCAATCGAGTGAAAGCTGTAAATATTTAAACGCAATTATACAATTATTAACCAGCATTTTGAAAAACTACGGAATAAAAACAATCGTATGTTGAATTGATTAAAAAACAAGTTGAAATAAATAAACAAAAGACAGAATAGTAATGTTGGCACGTTATCAACTAAATGAATTCATTTGTCTACACGTCTGAAGCAATGTCAGGGACCAAACCTAGTTATATTTGTTTCTATTATCACGCTAATGACTGCACGGATAGCCGAGTAGTATAGGTCACCACGCTAATTACCACTGTGCGCGACGTGCTGTGGGTTCGATCCCCGCATAAGACAAGCATTTGTGTGATCCAAAAATGCTTGTTCCAAGTCTGGGTGTTTTTTTTTGCATTTCATTTGAATGTTTGTGAAACCCCTGCGACACAAGGATTAAATTCCTTAGAGAGGGCGTCGTTTTTTTTTAAAGAATAAAAAATAATGATTTCCTAAGGGCCAGCGTACAACAAAAGCAACGTAAAGTTTGTTGCACTTCATGCGTAGTGTGTCCGTTGGTGCACTAGACATTATTGTACTGCTTTTTTTCATACGATTCGAACCTTGACACATGAAGCCAAGGTAGAGAAGCGCCTTTGAAATTTGCGACCAGTCAAACAAAAGCAATACGAGTTTATAGACGTATATTTAAAAAAAATATGTGAAGTAATAATAAGTTTTGAACTTTGCACATGTATATTGATAGCAACAGCTGTGTTAATAATTGACGTTACTGGATTTGTTTGTTCAATTTACCAACTTGTGATTACCCAGACTTATATAGAGTTTGCGGGTAAGATAAAAATAACATTTTATATCGAAATTTACTTTCTAGTTAAAATTTGTGTCACGACTCGCAACTAAACTGCAGATTTTTAAGTCGGATGTAGTTTTGAAGATTTATTTACATACTAGATGCATATCGTAATGTTACCCGCGTTTTTTCAGATAACCCAATTTTTCGGAATAAAATAGGTAGTTTATGTGTTAATCCCGGATGTCACCTCATCAGACAAGATTTATCAAAATTGGTCAAGCCGTTTAAGCGTAAAGACATAACTTACTTAGACACGGTCACAAACTTTCCCCTTTATAATATTTGTGTGATTATTTACAATTATAAGCAGAATGTAAAGTCTTACTGTAAAATGTGATAGTTGAATAAATAGACAGAGAAAGATGGATAGATTTTTGATACACAATAACTCAAAAAAAATATCAACACGTCGGAATGCAATTAGAAACAGATTATTACCTGAATTAATTCTATCCCGTTAGGTCTGTCTAGGATACCTACCTAAATACGCGAAGTATACCCGCGGGGTGCACCCAGGCGTACCTTTACTATACTGTAATATACCATTGAACCTCTTCATAACATAAAACATGTTTCAAGACTATCATTACCTAATCAACCGTTTGTTAAGTTGCTCTTTGCCCTACTCAATAAATTGGCATTTAATCTAAAATCTCACCCGACTCCGCTCGATAACCATTACAATATTATTTATGGTGCATAAATTACATGAACATTTAATTTAACGTAATTAAACTTACTGTGAATACAATGTGCCATTGCGCTCGAATTTGCATTATGAGTGTTTATTATTAACTAGCTGTTGCCAGCGGCTTCTCTCGCTCGTGTATGTAAGTAAAGGATAGGTAGATGTAGTCTGTGAAAATACCGAACTTCCCTAACTTTCAACCCCTATTTCACCTCCTCAGGGGTGGATTTCCAAAAGAAAAGTAGCCTATAGCCTTCCTCAATAAATGGACTATCCAACACAAATATATTTTTTCAATTCGAACCAGTAGGTCCTGAGATTAGCGCGTTCAAACAAACAAATAAACAAACAAACGAACTCTTCAGCTTTATAATATTAGTATAGATATTAGGGGCCTTATTCACAAGTTCAGACGGTTATCGTGCTGTTACATGTAGGATTACAAGATGATTTATATATCTCGACTTACTATGATATAATTTTAGGTAAAAAACTGTTAAATGGCCTAAAACGTATATACTAACACTACTCTATCACTCTGAGAACACAAAAAAGATTTGGTGACCCGGTATTCTTGAACTACAATCTGCGTTATGCCACTTTGACATCTAGGGTTTATAAAGTAAACATTAAAACTTGATTTTCAATGAGTACTTACGGAACACCTAATATTTGTGAAACACAATAATATTTATATGAAACAAGTGTCAAATAGTTTGTCTTAGTAACTATATTTTAATTAAATTCAACCATTTTTATGACGTAAGCGAACTGTATTCAGTGAGGTAGGTTACAATAATATTATTTATGAATAATATTATTGTTCACTTTTGTTCTAAAAGTACAAAAAGCCGGTTACCAACACACGCAAAACGTTTCAGGTGTTATCGTTAATATGTTTATATTAAATATTACAAGGGACCATAAATTATGTATCGACGCCTCTATTTGTGATACAAAATTTATGATAGGTTAATGCCCGTATCGTTTATTAATATTATATTGTAACCTATATTATCGGTGAGGAAGATTTTGAGTTCGAACTTGGTTGATAATATAAATCGCCACATCACAAGCGTGGTGATTGATGCATTCTGAGTACAAGAAGCCAAACTGCTGTCTAATGCGGCTAGCTCCATAGACAAGGTACATTTCTACAAGCGTAGAAATGTACCTGTAATAATAATAATGAACATTGTCTGGCTTACCCGACTTGACAATGCCGCACTTATTGGAGTGCCCAAAGTGTCCGCACACCTGCACTTTGGAAGATTTAAATCTAGCCAATGACACCGCAGTTAATGCGGCCAACTACTGATGGGCGCATCAAATTTTAATACTATTTTTTTAATAATTTAATACTACTTAGTTCTTGAAAAAACTACCCCAGACACGAAAAGAAGAATTTTTAACGATGATAGAAATCGCTTGAATGACAAAATTCTTCATATTGAATTTTATTTATGTCTGTTAAATACAAATCGGGATCAATTTCATAAAATGTTACCCACCTTTATTTACATGCCCTGAAAACTCTCATCAACGGGTAAAAATAATAACAAATACATAAATCTAATTTCTGTACTAAAAGAGTAAATGTTAAATAAATCACGACGAGCACGATCATTTGTTCTATGTCTGGGTGATATTTGTCTATACCTACTATGTATGTATTTAGAAATATATATATGTATGTATTAAGAAATATATAAGTATGTTTATCAGTTGTCTGGTCACAGTAGTACAAGCTCTGCCTAGTTTGGAGTGAGGTGTCCCGAAGTATTATATATTATTATAAACTTTAAAATAAACTAATTATAAAATAAATATTAAATACAAAAGTATTTAATATTTCTTTAGAGTAATAAAATAAATAAATCAAATAAAAGGACTACAAGTTTATCCAGACAAATCTCACAAAAAAAGTACAAAGCGTTACCTGACATAATCCAATTAGCTTTGCTTTCGTGCTATAAATAAAACTCATGTTCAGTCTAATAAATTCAAATAAAAACAGAAATTGCAAAACCATAAGTGTTCCCGTGTAGTCCAATGAAAATCCAATCGGAATTTAAATATGCAGCCGTGTGCAATTCTGTTTCCATACATAAATGAATAAAAAATAAGATATTTATATAGGTGACTTAACACCTAATTTATCAAGTCGTATCAACTAAAATGTATGAAGTTTTAAGCTGCCACGAATAAATGTCTGAATTTGGTTAAATCAAAATATTTTTTTCCAAAAAATAAATCAATATATTTTTTTCCAAATATTTTTTCGTCGGATAACTTTTATTTGAGGAATAATTTTAAAATGACGATTTTTTTTATACAAAAACTGACAAACAATAAATCAATATTTATTCGAAGAATAAGAATAAGGTTTAGACGGAAAATAAGCGTTTGGCAAAATCTACCCTGAGTGACATACTGCAAGCGTGAGTTGTTGGTCACCTTAGGCCGTATGGAAAGGTGGAGCTAAAAAGATCAACTGGACACTCTCAAGAAGGATTGGCAACCAATAAACGCTAACAGAAACGTGTGAAATGAAGAAAGGAGGCATTTGCCCTATAGTGAAACAGATCAGATGCAAAATTTTGAAAATAAAAATGTGTATTTTTTTTCAGCGACTATTTTTTCAGTGTAGTATTTTAAGGAGTATTATATTTATAATTAACCTAAAGTCAGTTAGTCGAACCAATAGGCCACAGCTCACCAAAACAAATAAAGTTCTATGGGGTAACAGGGATTTAAGTCAAACCGAACAATATACAAAATATTGTAACAATAAACTAAGGGAATTTGGCTTCCCTCACGAATTCCAATACTGTAGTGATGGCATGTGTAGTGATAGTGGCAAGGATCACTTGGCAGCGATAGATGCGCTTTATGGTGACATTGTAACAGCGTTACAGGAGGCTGCTGTGGACAGCTATGTGGGTCGTGGGGATAGTGGCGGTCGGCACCGCGGTCGTCATATTGTCGGCTGGAACAAGTATGTTCGTGATGCTCACAGGGAGGCTAGACAGAAGTTTTTAACCTGGGTGTGCTATGGTCGACCTAGTAGTGGTAATATTTATAATGAAATGTACAACTCAAGAAAACAATTCAAAAGTACCCTACATTACTGTCAGAGTCACCAAGAACAAATCAAAATGAATATTTTAGCTGCCAAACACAACAATAAAGATTTTAAAGGATTTTGGCAGCAAACTAAACATTTAAACCCAAAGCCTGGCCTCCCTGTCAGTATCAACGGCATTACCGATCCAAAAGACATTGCTGACATGTTTAGATGTCACTTTCAAGTGGAGTCTCCGTTAAAAGGTGAACAGAACAAGGATGCTGAGGTCGTCGTGACAGAGGTGCCCGAGCGTGTCACAGCAAAACAAGTTGCTCTAATAATAAAGGGCATGACTCGAGGAAAGTCGCCCGGTCACGACGGCCTCAGTATCGAACATTTTCAGCACGCGGGACCACACCTACCGAGGCTTTTGGGGCTGTTATTTACGCTCTGTATTAGGCATTCCTACCTGCCAGGTGGGCTGATGAAGACGGTGGTAGTGCCTATAATTAAAAACAAGACTGGAGATAATTCCGACAAGTGCAACTACCGCCCGATATCATTAGCTACAACCACAGCCAAGGTACTTGATGGTCTGCTTGAGAAACAACTGAAGGAACACCTAAATTTGCATGACGCGCAATTTGGCTTTAGACCAGGACTTTCGACAGAATGTGCAGTTATGTCTCTCAAGCAGACCGTCAGGTATTACACAGACAGGAGAACGCCTGTGTATGCAGCCTTTCTTGACCTCTCCAGGGCATTTGACCTGGTTGGATATGATATTCTCTGGGATAAACTGAAGAGTGAAGGTGTGCCGGGTGAGTTAATTCTTATGTTTAAATATTGGTATGGCCACCAAACCAACCAGGTCAAATGGCTTGGTGAACTTTCTGATGAGTACAGGTTGGAGTGTGGGGTGAGGCAGGGGGGGTTAACCTCCCCTGCACTCTTCAACTTGTATGTGAACAAGCTGATTGTTGAGCTGAGCGACACCGGAGTAGGATGCTCAATTGATGGTCACTGTATCAACAGTATTAGTTATGCAGACGATATGGTGTTGCTCAGCCCATCAATAGCTGCTCTCAGAAAGCTGTTAGGCGTGTGTGAGGAGTATGCGAGGATACACGGGCTCCTGTACAATTGTACAAAAAGTGAGCTCCTGGTATTTCAAGCCAAGGGTCGTAAACTGGGGGTTGTGGCACCTGTGCTGCTTAACGCGGTCGCTCTTCGAAGAGTGAGCGAGTTTAAATACCTCGGCCATGTGGTTACCGAGGATTTAAAAGACGATTCTGATATCGAAAGGGAGAGGAGGGCGATGGCGGTCCGCTGTAACATGTTGGCACGCAGATTCGCGAGGTGTAGCTTGGGGGTAAAGATCACTCTGTTTAAAGCATTCTGTCAAACTCTCTACACCTGCAATCTGTGGGTCAATTACACGCAGCGGGCCATCAACGCTCTCCGAGTACAGTACAATAACGCGTTCAGGGTGCTGGTGGGGCTTCCACGCTTCTGTAGTGCGTCTGCGATGTTTGCGCACGCGCACACAGACGGCTTTCACACGGTGCTGCGGCGCCGCATCGCTTCGCTGATGTTTCGTACGCGTGGGAGTCCCAACACCATCCTGAGCGTGCTCAGTCAGAAGATAGACAGTCCCCTTCTGGGGCACTGGGTTCAAGCACAGGTGCGTGTACCTGGAGCTCCAGAAGGCGGTAAATACTTAAATTAATTTTATAACTAACATAGCTTTTAAGTTGTAATTTACTAACAATATTATGGGCCAAGTGTCTGAAATAAAAATATATTTTTTTTTTTATTATTTACCTTCTAGTTTCAAGGTAACGGATTTCGATAAATAAATTTATTGTCTATACAATAATTAATTAATTTTGGATTCTGCGTTTACCAGTAAACGCAGAATCCAAAATGTATTGACAATGTATGTTTTAACTATTATTATTTAACTAGAATCACCTAAATCTTATTTATACTAAATAGACACGATTTATTGTAATGGAAATTATAGCTAAAGCATTCATTTCTATTGTCCCTTTGTTCTAATATATCAATTGTTATACACACTCAGTGAGTTTATAAATAATTTAATAGATATTAGGGTAAGTAAATTGGTCCCGACTGTCATACAGTGATCTTTGATAGTCGTTAAGTCATTACAATTCTGACAACCAGTCTTACTATGGAATACTGTATTACCTAGCAATAGGTTGTGGAGGTCAGATAGGCAGTCGCTCTATGTAAAATACGGTATTCAGCTAAATCCGGTAAGACTGGAAGCCGACCCCAACATAGCTTGGGAAAAGGCTAGGCAGAAGAAGAAGAAGATTGGGGTAAGTAAATTATCTTCAAGTTAGTAAATATTGTTTTATTTGCGTAAGGGCGCTTATATGGTTACCGGTTCCAAACTCATCCATTGCATTACCGACCTGAACACACTCGTAAAAAGTATAAAAGAAAGTGCGATCTGACCTTCCGGATATAGCTAAATACCGTATTTTACATAGAGCGACTACCTATCAGCTGACCTCCACAACCCATTTTACGCAGTACCTAAACGACTGTAAAAAGGTCGACGTCTGGCAGTCGGGACCAACGACTTAACGTGCTTTCTGAGGCACGGAGGGGTCTTGGTATGTTTGCAAATAGTCACCCATCCTCGGCCCAACCGCGGCGACGGTTAGATCAATAACACGAGGTTAAGTCGCACGGCTTTACCTCTAGGTATTATTGGTTTAGCCGTCACACTTACACGGCTTATACTTAGCACCTGGGACCAAAAAGCTGTTGAGAAAAAAAATGTATGCCGTACCGAATAAAAACATCGCAACACATGTCACCCATCTGCCAAATGTTTCCAGTAAAAGTGAAATAAAAAAAACAGCAACTGGCAACTGGCAACGCCATCTAAATTTGATTGATTGCAAGATTGACAATTTGGCACATGTCTCAACACGTGAAATTGAGACAGGCAGAAAAACTAATACGGTTTTTTCGCAGTGACATTAAAACGGGGTGACATTTAAAACAAAGAAATGTCACATTTTACGAGGATATAAACTTGTTGACAAAACAGATCTTATTTTGTGTGACTTTGATATCTTTACTTATATTATAAAGCTGCAGAGTTTGTTTAGTTGTCGCATTTATCTCTGGAACTGCTTGTCCGATTTGTAAAATTCTTTCAGTTTTAGATAACACATTTATTGAGAAAACCTATAGGCCTTAATAACCGAAAATAAATGTAGGACTTGGTGGCGAACTGTAAAGATAACAGCGGAAATAACAATAGATCGATGACGGTCGCAGTGATACTGGGGCTGCACAGTCCCAGAATAGCCGCAAATCAAAATAAGAAAAAAAATAAGACTCACATCGTAAAAAAGCAAAGGTGTACCAAGATTATACCGAAGGCAAACATTACAAAAACAAAGAAAAAGGCATTTACACCATCAGAATTAGGGATCGGATTTGATCGTCAACTAGCGATTGCCAATCCTTCGATCGTTTTCGATAGGTTAATCCAGCCGTAGCCGTATCCATTTGAAAATTTCGATCTCCCGATTTTTCCGGGCGGTGCACCCCTAACTTTATTAAGTTGGGTCTGAAAATCAATTGAATCCTTTCTCCAAATAGATATCGGAACAGTTTCTGAGATTTGGGACCAAAATCTGGGATTTGATTAGGTGCTACCTATTTCGGGAAATTGTCTTATTTCAACTGAATTTAGAAGTTTCGTCTAGGTTTTCCTTTTTGCAATATGTACCTAAATTGACACTCACTTTAAAACATAATCAAGTCCAACAGGATTAAGACTAAGCATCAACTCAATAATTTGTATTTCGGGACTAGGTAGGTTTGGGTTTTTTTTAGAATTTCTCTGCTGAAAAGCAAGAAGATTTTGAAGGAAGGCTCATAACCTTTTCTGTTTGGAGCATTCAGGAATGAGAAAAAAAAATATAAAGCCATCTTTTCAGTAATATTTTCAACTCCTCAATAACCCAGTCCAAATTGCTGGCTAACATTTATGAGTTAAATATATTCAAGGTACTTACGTACAAAAGTTCAGCCATTTATTATTCGATCATTAGTCATGCCAATTTAATAGGTATTCAAGTAGGTACTTCAGATAAAGGCCGAATATTTTTTTGCGTTTGGTGCGGGTCAATTATTTTTTATTTGAGTATAATTGCCGCCGTGAATTGTAAGGTTAAAAGACATTAAGAAGGTCTAGGTTTTATTCATTAGTGTTTGTATGATTTTTATTTAAATGAATAACATTAAGTTTTTATCGTAGTACAGTGTTTTGAATGAATTTATTAGTCGATTTTTTATTGGAGTGAGAGAATTATCGTGTAAAGTCATATTTATGACTATTAAATGGCTTGCTTTTTATTTCAACTATCTTCTGAAGCCTTATATTAAGATGCAACAAAAAAAAACTATTTTATTGAGGCCTCGCGACCTGCATTTTTTATTATTATTATTATTTAATGTGTTATACGGTTTAACTAACGCCCATTTTGGGATTCCTCGACTATTTTCAGACTCGATGGAGTGCTTAATAATGAGATGACGTGGCGGTGTCGGTGGTGTCGTAAGTCGAAAGAAAGAAAAACGAAAACGAACCATTCGTTTTTCGATTTTCTTTTATTAATTAAAAATCTCCTCAAAATTATTAAAGCTCTCAATTTCTGAATTATACATCAAATTAAATCATTGGAGGCGTTTGCTAACGAGGTTAATTATTATAGCTATTTACTAATAACTTAACTTTGACTGAGAGGCTCGTTACGTGTAAGCCGTTTAATCGATAATAAAGGTTAAAACGCGCTCGCCGCAGTTGGTTCGTGGATGGGTGACCATATTTTGTAAACACACCAAGACCGCTCCGTCCCTTAGAAAGCGCTTTAAGCCGTTGGTCCCGACCGTCATACGGTGATCTTTTACAGTCGTTAAGTCATTACAATTCTTACAACCAGTCTTTCTATGGGATACTGTATTATCCAGTAAAATAGGTTGTGGAGGTCAGATAGGCAGTCACTCCGTGTAAAATATAGTATTCAGCTAAATCCGGTAAGACTGGAAGCCGACACCAACTTAGCTTGGGAAAAGGCTAGGCAGAAGAAGACCAATAACTTAATTTAATAATGTACCTTAATACTCCTGTGTTTTAACTCATATTCAGTGGCTATCTATCATATTGTTTCATTGCACTAATCATTACGAGTATGAGATTAATGGATAGAGAACAATGTTCAGTGGCAGTGTTTTAATGAATTTGGTAGGAAGGTGAGAGGTAACTGACTTCTTTTGTCCCAGTAAACTATAGAGGACACAGAATCTTGGCATTTTTTTCACACTGGGCAATAAATTACGAATGTCATGCTTTCAGAGATTAGACAAAAACAAATTATTTTATACGTATTCAGTTGTTTTGAAATGATCGAATTTTCTTTTCGAAAATGAATATTTACGCAACACGGTCTGACTTTTACAAGCGCCAAAAGAATATTGCCAAACTCACCTTTTTAACGGCTATGAATACATAATTTTTTATAGATTCAACGGCTTACTCACGCGCATTCCCGGGATCGCCCGACTAGTTTCAGACTCAATAGGAGTCATCATGAATAAGCTCATGATTAAGTACTCCTATTGAGTGTGAAACTAATCGGGCGATCCCGAGAATGTGCGTGAGTAAGCCGTTGTATCTTTAAATCATTATGAATTTGTCTCACGGAAGTTATTATAAAAATGAATACATAATGTATTCATTTTTATTTATTTGTAATTATTTATTTATTTGATTAAGGTCTGCCGACAGTTATAACAGCGATACATCGGTTAACTAATCCAATAATGGTGACTAAATTAGTACTTACTAAATAATGAAATACAGGAAAACACAGGCCGCTTAAAAAGTATACATACTTTAACAATAAGACTTTAAACTAGCCTAGACTAAAAATCAGAATTTAATCATGTTCATCATCATCAGCCCGAAAACATCCACTGCTGAACATAGGCCTCCCCCTTAGACCTCCATTTTGACCGACAACTCGCCAATTGCATCCATCGGTCATTGCATCCAAAATTTAATGGTTCGTCACAATCATACAATTCAAATTATCGGATTACAGACGTAATAGAGTAGGAAATAGTTCAAGCTAACTTAGGCATGATCAATTAGGACGCGACTTATGATTTGGGAGCACTTTGCCAAACTATTAACATGGAACTCGTATAGATCGCTGTACTCATTAACAAATCTGATACAATGAAACGAAAAAAGAGTATCTATCATCACATAATTTGATCGATGTTTTTTGATATTTTAGTATTATGACAAAGCATTTTAATACAAAAATAATGAAACTAATCTAGCCGTGAAATTTTGTGACTCCCCGATTTTGGTTTTTTATAATTTGCTGTCTACGATACGACAGAGTAATGTCATAAAAATATGATAAACCGATATTTGGTGTTCCAGTGTATGTTTAGTAAATAACTATAATAGTACCTAATGGTATAAGCATGTTATTTATTTACTTGTTCATATTATATTCTTTGTTTTGTAATACTTTATTGCAATAAATAATAAATAAATATTTTTTTACAGGTAAAACCAAACCACACGGATACTTTCTACAAAAACAAGCGAAGGTGAATACAATACTTTATTTGATTTAAAGAAATTCATAAAGATATTTTTTTTAGTAAAATTAGTTTTTAAACGGATTCTATCGCAGTTCATTTTGAATGCGTTGAAACATCGGGAACGAAAACTGAAATAAACCGCGATAGAATCCTTTTATTAATTAGTTTTAATTCAATATCTTACATTCGCGTAACCCTCAGAAAACAATAATATTATTAAAAAAACACTCATTTTGTTCAATATTCTTTGTATTCATGCGGTAAATTTAAATATTTTAATTTCGGTCTTGAAATTGAAAAATCGCCGACCTTTTTAAATATAGATTTCGTTATTGTTTTTATAAAGGTTTATAACATTCATGATTTATGATCAATAAATTGAAATTGAGTGCTGAAATATATATATTATTTGTCTATACACAATCTCACACTTTGATCCGTCACACGTGAGATCGGTATACAATTATTGATCTCAACTCGGTGGTAAGTAAATTAGGTCGCCTGTGAAATTGATAGATTATTATAACGTTTGACATACTCTAATTAATATAATAAATTGATTAATAACTGATTTGATTTATTGATGGAGTGCTACTAAACATTAAATTGAATATCACTTTTTAAATAATAGCCTAATGGCTAGGGCCGGACAAATGTCGGTCTTGAGATCATGTGGTTGCTGGTTCGAACCCTACTTATTGCACTAATAATGTGAAACCACGTGAACCCGAGGGAATAACAAAAATACTAATAATGTGCGACGTTTTTTTTTCTTTTAAAAGATTACTAGTAATGTGGGTCCGGGTCGCACGTTACTAGTATTCTTGTTAAGACCTCGTGGTAAGCTAAATGCTTGTGTTACGAGTGGGTTCACGTCGGTAGTGCAATGGGTGGGACTCGTATCCGCGCAAGTCCGATGCCCTAGCCATTAAGCTACCGCCCATTACGTACATTGCTACTAAGCTTTCAAAAATATATATCTATTACAATAAAGACGTGAAATTTTCGAATAAGGGTTGTGTAATTTGTTTGCCTTGCTTTGGCATAATACTGCTTGCTATTTCTTCAACCAAAATTGCTTTTACAGATCGAAATTACTCGAAATTGCGTTTCCAATGTTTGTCTTTACAAAGTTGTGGACTATCGCGTCTCGATCGCATCGCTTGACAGTTTAGTTAGTGCACCAATAAAATAAGTTTATATTTCTATTGAAATACATTTACTGATCAAATTGCTGTATATTGAACTTGTGGATATTGAGTGACGATTGTAATTTGATATTTAATATAACTTGTTTATACGATATTGTAATTATCCTTCATATACAAATGCGGAAGTTTGTGGATTGAAGGATGTGTGACTGTGTGTTATTGTTTAAGAAAATATGAAACATATTTATATGAACTTGGCACACACGAGTTCTATAGCTTATATTAAAAAATAATATGTGTGTTGATGCGATAACGCCTTGATATCGATGTACGCACGAAAATGTCACATTCCGCCTAAGCTGAGCGTGCAAGCAAGAGCGTAGAACAAGCGATAGAGAGGCACGGTCGGCCGTTCGGCTTGTGACGCATTTATCTTTCTTCCACGCCATCGGCCGATGCGTCGGAGTAGAATGGAGACA
This sequence comes from Plusia festucae, assembly GCA_950381575.1. NCBI lineage: Eukaryota > Metazoa > Arthropoda > Insecta > Lepidoptera > Noctuidae > Plusia > Plusia festucae. The sequence continues at coordinate 3,548,446 of OX494453.1, read as the reverse complement.
GTATGCAATTTTTTATCAATGTTTTCTTAAGTAACACGTAAAACTATCGTCCGTAAACCGAAAACAAATATTAACAGCGTGTGTGAACAATGGTCAGATAGGCAGTCGCTCTATGTAAAATACGGTATTCAGCTAAATCCGTTAAGACTGGAAGCCGACTCCAAGATAGCTTGGGAAAAGGCTAGGCAGATGATGCGTGTGAACAATGTTCGTTCTTTCTCTATAATAATATGAGAAGGCACCTGTGCCTTGCAGTAGGCCGGTTTAATTATAATTACTATTTGAACATTACGGCCTTTGTGTTAATCTCATGAACCTTCATCAAACTTTGTATTTTCAACTTTCAAAGTTTGTTTCTAGTTAAATGAAGAAATTTTCAAATCTTGATCCCATTAAAGAACTTTCATCATTTGAATGATCGTTCACACATAAATCTCTTAAAGAAAGTCCTTATAATTTGAACGAACAACTTCAAGGTTCACATTTCTTCCTTTTATCAAACTTAATAGACCCAAATATAGTCTTTTTCTAGCGCAAATTTTTCGTACTTTTCACATTAAGGAATTTATCTTAGACACTTATCTCATCCAAATTAAGTTTTGGCTAAACTTGGATAAAATCTCACTTTACCATTTTTGTTTTAAGATTCTGTCTTAATTAAGTCTGAAGACTTGCCTACTTCTAAACATTCGTTTCATGTTTCGTACTTAAATAAATATTTTTGTTGAAATGTCAAATGTAAAAGTTCTCTTTGGGGACATTTTGCTAAATATCCTTTATTAGCTGACGTCTACGTCTCCGCCCGCGACCTCAATATTTTCTAAAGAAGAAAAAAAAATATCGACTCGAAATGAAGAAGTTTATTTGTTACAAACAAAAAAAAATGTGTAGATTACAACTCTCACATTATTCAATAATATCAAAATTAAATTGTATCGCATCTACGAGTTTATCACGGCTTACGAAATTTTAATGTTTTATCTGTGTTACAAAAAGGAGAGATTTGTAAGTTTGTAACGAATAAACTCAAAAATTACTTGACTTATTTTCAAAATTCTTTCACTATTATAATGCTACTTTATCCCTAAAAAACATAGGCTATATTCTCTAACCGGAAAAAATTGGTATCACAGGCAGCGCCGCGGTCAAAGCTAGTATTATATCAGAAGGAAAGATTTATATTTTTGTAACGAATAAATACAAAATCAACTTTAGATCTATTTAAAAATATATGATTCTAAGAATGCTACATTGTTCTGAGTACTATCTGAACTTTTTAATACTAGATCTTAAAAAAAAATCAACCGGTCAAAGCCGGGAAGGATAACTAGTGCTTATATGTTTTACATCAAATGACACTATAAAATAATCCAATGGCAACATAAGATGAAATATTCATGTGTGAGTACAGCATTTCTCTTTTATATACTTCAGTTAAATGTAAGTACAAGTAGATTGTACGATACCAATTAGTCTAAAGGCACTCGTTAGACATTTCTCATTATGTGTCTGGAGTAACCGCACCCATTTGTAAAAGCTTGGCCAAATGGCCATTCCTTTTAAGTGAAAAGTGGATACTCGGCCAAAAGAGACCGGCCAACAAAATGAGCATCGCAAGAGTAAGTGGTTAAAGAACGTTTTAAATAATTATGTTACTGGACTTAAGCAACTTATTAGAATGTAGGGCCAACCATAATTGTAATATTTTTACATTATAATTATACAGGATTAATTTGAAAGGAGTGCGTATATTCTACGAGGTAATCAGGTGCATAAAATTTAACAAATTTCCTTAAGGAACATAGGTCGATATCTTATAATGGAAAATTAAATTTTCATACTTAGTTACAGGTCACGTTGCTTATGTTTCTATGAAAAGTTGATTTCCAATTTTAAGATTTCGACCTATGTTTCGTGGGAAAAGTTGTTCAGCTTTATGCACCTGATTACCTCCTAGAACATACGGACTTCTTTTAAATCAATCCTGTTTAGTAGTAGTAAAGTAACAGAAGAAATGAGAGGAGTTTGTAGCTAAGTGTAAGCCATGCGTTTTGACCGATAGTAAAGGTCGCTGCGGTTGGTCCGTGGATGGGTGACTATTTGTAAATATATCGAGACCTCTTCGTGCCCCAGAAAGCACGTATAGCCGTGGGTCCTAACTGTCATACGGTGATCTTTGACAGTCGTTAAGTCATTACAATTCTGACAACCAGTCTTACTACGCAATACTGTATGACCTAGCAATGGGTTGTGGAGGTCAGATAGACCCCAACATAGCTTGGGAAAAGGTTAGACAGATGATGATGAGTAGTATGAAACAAAGACGGCTCCTGCCGTATTCAGAACTACATTTTAATACAGTTTTCAGCTACAAATCCCCACTTGACTTTATAGATTCCTAAGAGTATGTCATAAAAATAGAACCAATCCCAATTGAAACATATACAAATATTTTAATGACAGCAAAAACTAACTTGCTTAAAAACTTACTGACTCGGAAACAAATCAAACATAATTATCAATTACGAAGTAGTTTTGCAACTTATGAGTCATGAACGGAATTTTTTAAGTATTTGTTGTTGTTATCAAAATATGGCGCGGGGTTTTGGCATAGAATAAAGCCTCCCCTCTCCCCCCGTAGGTGTCGTAAGAGGCGACTAAGGGATAATATTATATTGCATTGGGTTTGAGATAAAATAAGCGCGAAATAGTGTTATTTTATCTCAGTAGAAATATGAGCATTATTTTTTTGATTCCTACGTTTCGATTTGACTCTGCACTAGTATGAATTTGACTTGTACGGTTGGTAATTGAACCAAGTTATATATACTAATCCGTGATTTTAACAGAATACGAGCTTTGATTTTCTTTAGACTAACAAATAATGACAGGGCAGGCCACATCGCTCGACGAACCGACGAGGCGAGTTGACGGTCAAAATTCAAAATGGAGGTCTAAGGGGGAGGCCTTTGTTCAGCAGTGGCCAGTGGATGTCTTCAGGCTGATGATGATGAACATAAAATGTAAGGCTATCTTTAATAATAAAAAAAATCAACGCAAAACTAGAACTTTTTTTATTAATCTGAAATTTTCCTACAAAATAAGATCAAATTGTCTTCTTAAGTCCCTGTAATTCTAGCGTCTCATAATAAGTAAGTTTCCGGTAATAATGAAATTAGTTAAAATAACATTTCGATGGAATAGAAATATCTCTACAGAACTTTGTAAAACTAAAACTGTTCGGAACAAAACAAACATTAATTCCAATGCGGAAATTGGATCTGCGGTCAACTAGGAAGATAAACTTTTTGGTATTACCTACTGCAACTGCTGAACGATTCGTCGATATTAAATGAATCAAACAACCATTCCAAAATATATAATCAATGAAAGTTCACTACTAAAAGTTAATGAACAGATTTAATTAAGGTGGTCAAAACTAAAGTCTGAAAAGTAAAAAGTCCGTAAGATAAAAAAATATACAAGAAAAGTATTTCATATTTATTCTCAAAGCAATAAAATTAAACATTATATCAGGCGCATTAATGTTCAGGAGAGCAAGAATAGTAGCTAAAGGTGTCGTGGATCGTAGGAGAAACGATCTCATTGTTCGAGTGTAAGAGTGATTTGTATTGTTTGACTAATATATGAGCACATAAATTATATTAAATAAATACACGCAGAATATAAACCCAAAAAAAAATAAGTTATATTTTTTCATTTTTAAAATGGTTTTGACGTTGCAGAAAAGCACTCTAGGAACTCATGTAATAATTGCATAAGATAATATATATAATTAATTATCAAATCCAAAAATTTTTCAACCAGATTATTTAACAGAAAGCAAAAACAGAATGCCTACGTACATATTTTACCTATTGCCTACTTTAATAGTTTTCTATTTTTCATTCATAAATGAATTTTCGGCTTTACGGGCAGTTCTGTATCACTCTGTATAAAAATTCTGCGTAAAATCTCAACCATCAACAAAATCAGGGCAAATTGGAAACATCTTAATTTGGTATCTCGAGTATTTACATACATTCGAAATCATTAACCTAAATACAACACAAAGAATTTTAATAAGAAAGTAAAAACTCTTTTGTTTTTTGTTTTTATTTCTTTCCATTACTATAAATCGCTGGCCAATCTCGACATTTTACGTAATAAATTCGATTTAATTACGTGCTGAGTTCGAATTGAGAATGATATCAAATCAATTACCTGTGCCCATACCATGAGCTTATTAAGCAAGGTTGTTGCCGCTGTGGAAGCGAGACGCTGCTACGTGCATTGTATAGCGCTGTCTCGCTTCCACAGCTCTCATGGTATGGCACCTGACCAGAGAATATACCGAGATTATGTGGTCATGTTTTAATTGAGAATGTATGTGGAATAATTAATTAAAGAGTTGGATGCGGGCACGAGTGTTGACACGCCACGAAGATTGTAATGGCTGAAGTAATTATGAATAGTACATAATTAATTCATGAGATATTTTCATTGATGATGACAACTTTGTTTTTAGTTTTGATGCTTATGTCGAGAAATTAGACCAAACCTGTTAATAACATAAAATTTAATTTAGAGAATAATTTTGGAAGGAGCAATTCTATGTATGTAGCTATAGGTACATATAAACTATAAAAATATTAGAGAATGCAGATAAAAATTCATAATGAACTTTATTCCCCGTAATTTATATATTAAAAAAAATACAAAATTCTCTTAAAAGTATATTTCTGGCCGAAAAAGAAGCGGCGGTAGCCTAATTGCTAGGGCGTCGGACTTGCTATCATGTGCTTGCCGTTTCGAAACCCAACCATAGCACTGCCGACGTGAACCCAATCCTAACCCAAGCATTTAGCTTAGCACGAGGGGTTAACAAGAATACTAGGAATGTGCGACATTAATAGAAATCTTTTTTTTCCATAAAGTTTCGGAGCCCCCTGAAGTTATAGGTGTCAGATATGACACAGAAAAAAAAACGTTTGCTAAACTAATAATAATATTATCTCAGTATGATAATAAATAAAAAATTGGAGTTATAATTACGAGATCACTCCTGAATCTTCTATCTCACTCATGTTCATAAAGTTCCTAATATAACCATCTCTTTTGTTTATTGATTCGATATTAAACACCGATACGGTAGGATGTCTAATATTGAATAGGAACTGACATGAGCATTGATAAGGCTTGATAATAAATGGTTGTATTGGTATTGATTCCGTACCCAATCGTTAGAAGCTTCGACAGTTGATATGACAATCAAAAGACCGTGATAGTTTAATCTGTATTGTGATATTTAACCAACTTCAAAAAGAGGAGGTTGTCAATTTGGCTGTATGTTTGTTACGAGATATCTCTAGCAATAGTGAATCGATTTTGAAAATTCATTCCGTAATAGATAACGTATACGTTCGCCGAATGGCCACAGCACGCTTCCGACAGGGAAGGATGGAAGAGTATGGGGGAGGCCTTTGCCCAGGTGTGGGACAGCACGGGCTAACAAAAAAAAAATGGATAACGTTATCTCAGCTCGGTAATAAAGGTCAGTATTTTGGTTTGGATATCGAAATAGTTGGAAAATGTTACCAAGAATTTTTAAACGAAATTGCGTATTTTTTCATTTCTTTCAAAAGAAGTTATTTTTTCTATTAAAATGTGTAATCAATAGGAGTTTAAATTTTCAACATTATTATATATTTTTTTAAACGAATTATCATGACAAGCTCTATCTAATTAATTTTGAAATAATATAAAATACCTATGTATATATATTATTATACCCTGTTTAATTTTTAAAATCCTGCATTTTTTTTATAATTTTTCAAATACTCTATATTTTATATTAACCGTATGTGACTCTATAAGTCATAACAGTTTCACTGCTAAACTACTGAACCGATTTTGATGAAACTGAGTACTATGGGTTAATCTTTTGTCTCAAAAATACTAGGTAGGTAGGTAAGGCTACTTTGTACCGCGATAAACGCCAGCCACGGGTAAGAATTTAATTAATAAATGCAGGATTTATGAGTTCATCATCGCAATGTCTGCAATTCTAATTGTGAATTCATTATTAAGTATATCTTATTTAATCATACGTACGTACATTTTCTACATACGTACAAGTCAGATAATATTAAAATGTATACTGAGTTCACGTTCATTCTAAGAACACAAAGAGTATTGGGTTGAGTCATTTCGGATTTGTTATTCGTTCTTTTAAATTATTTATTTATTCTTATTACATACCTATATTTTACGTATACCTGCATGCATAATGATTCCTATAATAATTATCAATTTGTTTAAAATTTAATATAATTACCCAATATAAATTGTAGTTAATATTACATTACTATTGTCTCAACATTTTTATGTAGCTTATTTTAGATTGACTGCACGGATAGCCGAGTGGTATAGGTCACCACTCTAATTACCAATGTGCGCGACGTGCTGCGGGTCCCCCGATGGATCCCCGGATGAGACAAGCATTTGCGTGATCCGCAAATGCTTGTTCCAAGTCTGGGTGTCCTTTGTGCATGTGATTTGAATGTTTGTGATACCCCCGCGACACAAGGATTAAATGCCTTAATGCGGGAGTTGTTTAAAAAATAAAAAACTATTTTAAAAAGTTGTTTGACAATCTAATCATTTAGTAGTCAATCAATGAATACTTGCCTGTATTGGCTTCGAACCTGCAACCATGTGCATACGAATCCAGCCATTGATCCGCTGCCTATCATAAACTAGGGGTAACTGTCTTAATAATAATATCAACTATAACAAATATTTCCATACCACAAGTAAAGCCAGTAATATTTACGATTCGTTTGTATAACTAACATTCATTGTTCCTACTGAAAATAATATACGTGTCAACTTGAAACTACACGGTTATAATACGTTTGGAAATTTGCATCGGAATTGTTAAAAAACTATTTGTGAAGGCCGATATTTGACTGCTTGCGCCTTTTGTCACGCAACTGACTGGTCCACCTGATTTACATGTCTTTGGTACGTATTGTGACCATCATTCTAACATAGAGTTGAGATAATATTTGATTTTGGGGAAATACCTAACGAGTGAAAATAGATTCAATGTGTTTACTTGTGTACGGTCGTTGAAAATAATGTAGGTACTGTATTTAATTATTAATATTTGAATTTAGACAATAATATTTCGATATTTTGAGATTTTTAATGGTGTTTGGTGAAAGCATACCAAAATGCTTTGACATTCCAAATGTCAAAAACCTATGGAGTTTCTTGCCGGTTCTTCTCCATAGGAAAGATAATTTGGAACCGCGCACCTAGAGTCATTTAGTTTTAAAGTAAGCGTTTAAAGCGCCTATTTTAGGTTTACTAGAAAAAAAAAATTTTGTTTTTGATTTTTTATGCAAAAAAACTGGTCTTTTCGTGATAATAATTATGGCATCGTATTTTTTTATTCCTACATGTATTACTATTAGTGGTCGGATTTATCTTAACTAAACGTAATTTAATACAATAAAATAACATTCTACAAATGAATATTCAAAAATATTCTTAAAACAATGTCAATTAATTTGTAAAATACGTGTCATAATGAGGCAACATTTGATGAGTTCATATAATTTTTTCCCACATCACGGAAGTATTCAATTTATTTACAAACATATACGAAGAGGTAATTTTAAGCTGTTATATTTTTATTAATGTTTCCATTGTTAATTATACACATAAAGTGGCCTGTATTATTGTTCTAAAAAAATATTAACTGTTTCCTAATTTTTGAAATCCGGTTGTAACTGGTTTTAGGTAAAAACCCGACATGCGTTAGTTTTTTTGTTTGCTTTTGATTCATGTTTAGCAATATACTATAACAAAAAAAAATATCCAATTGATTGTAGGGATTAGTTGCAAGATCGGTTTACAAGAATAAAATAAGTTAAAGTTGCCAGTTTTTACCCGTTCATCATTATAATTTTTCACGGGAATTACTAGACTATACTGATATTTACGAATTAGAGTGCTATAATATAATGTTCACATCTGATAGCCTAGTCTTTTCCCAAGCTAAATATATTGGGGTCGGCTTCCAGTGTTATTGGGTTTAGCTGAATACCGTATTTTACATGCAGCGACTGCCTATCTGACGTCCACAACCAATTTTACTGTGTAATACAGTATCCCATAGTCTGGTTCTCAGAATGTGATGACTTAAGAACTGTCTGATGACAGTCGAGACCAACAGCTTAACGTGCTTTCCGAGGCACGGAGTGGTCTCGGTATGTTTACAAATAGTCACCCATCTACGGACCAACTGCGTCGAGCGTGGCTTTACCTTTATTATCTGTTGAACCCTAGGACTTAAACTTGCTAGGTGCTGGCTAGTGTGCTTGTTAGGGGTAAATGCCACGAACTCCTTAGCCCCTAATAGAAAGAAAGAAATAAAAGAAAATCGTTTATTTGCGTCAGAAATGCGACGCGTAGGTACAATAAAAAAAAGGAAACAAAAATAACAAAAAACAGAAAAAAAAATATAAACATATATAAAAGACGCGTCACATATGAATAAAACGGTCGTCCCTCAGCATATGCCAGGGTTCCTGTACGAAACAAGGCCTTAGCGCTGCTATAAAAATGCACATCCATTTCATCTCAATGATATTAAAACAAATTCTTACTTAGTGAAAATATTTTCCTAATCCAAATCTATAGGAGGTACAAAACATAATATAAGCTCACGTGAAAATATGAGTTTGACTGCCTACCATCGCAAATCGCTGCAAATCGATAAATACCAGACCAGTCAATATAGCTTTGAGACCCGAACATATTGGACTTCCATTCTAGCGAGCGTAACATCGACCCATATTTTGTGTATTTGGTATTACGATTATAAAATGTAATGTTTCCAATACTTAGATAGATGTGTTATAGAATTAATTGAATACTGGAATTCGTTTCTAAAATGGTAGAAAGTAAATAGGTATACCGAATTTTCACAAAATATATCAAGAATCATGGTTAGAAATATTGCTATTGCGGTACTTACCTATATTTTTCAATCTTGCATTTTGCCAAAACATTCAATAATACACTATTTATATTTGCTTTTCTAACTGCCTACATAATTATGTCAATACATTTTCATTATAATATCTGCGAGACACACACAAACTAAATAAAAACAGTGTGATTGAGACGATTCAACGTAAGTAAAACTTCTTTAGCTCATAAGCCTACACTGTCTGTCTTAGATTAACTGGCTATGAGAGAAAGAGAGAATGAAAATATGTGCTCGAACCTTTCTCTCTTACCCCTACAGTAATATACGAAACGTAACTCACTCTCTTGCTATTTTCACTAACTTATATCTCCCTCTCAACTTCCGTTCGCCTCGCCCGATCACATTTCTTGTCACGCTCTCGTCACACTTTTCGCAACGCTTTCGTCACGGATTTACAAGCTTACTCTCCTAGTAAAGCAAGTAAAAAAGTTTTACTTCAAAAATAACCACTGGAAAATTTGCTATCGTTCTACATTTCTACATTTACTTAGTCAGTAAAATTACAATTATAAAATATTTATACTAATTTAATAAAACAAGTGCCGAAGAAATCACTTTTGACAATAATTACGTGACAGTAACAGGGTTAGCGGTAATCCTCAAAGGTTTGCAAACGTGACACGCGTGTCAAAACACATTTCAAACCACACAAGGCCAAAGGTTATGCCTCAAAGGTATAACTGGGATTGGAAGCCAAGTCCCAAAGTAGAGAGGTGTCTAGAATTATTTATGCTGTATTTATAGAATATAATACTTTTAAGTAGACAACAGTTTCCTTTACGATAAAAAGTATACAATATTTAGATGTAATGTGCAAAATAGCTGCAGGACATTCAAGAACGAGTTAAAGTTTTATGGCTTTTTCAGTAAGTATCCGAGGCTTAGAGACATAATAATTTAAAGTTTTTATCTTGACTCTGTTTTATACTTTATTGTCAATTTAGGAATTTTTGTGGATGGCAAAAGGCATTTAGTTTTGGGACAATTTGAATTACAGAAAAACTTTTGTATATCTTTAAAAGTTCAAGTAGTTCACATAATACTTCGGTTTTAAATAAAGTAAACTACTAATGGTGTAAAATAATAAACAACATTAAAATAAACTTAGTAAATTTTCCATAATTGTTTTCTTATTTTTAATTGTCATGAATCATGGTATTCTCACAAGATAAATAGTTCCTCTGTAAGAAAACCCCATTGGTCCCATGACAATAATCAGAGACAAAAGTCTACCGCGCGGCACTATACACATTGTGTCTCAAACTTGCCACTGACAGCCATAGTGATATATAATTTTGACATAATTTTTGTGGTCCAAGTTATAAACAATACGCAGTCAATTATTTTACCTTTTTATTATACCTGAATGTACCTATAACATACAAATCCGACTTTAATTGCACGAAAGTACAAATTATGCATTAAGACGTTTTTGGAAAAAAAAATAACAAATTATTTTGAATTCAACACCTGAATACTGAATCGTTTTTGATGAAATTTTAATAGGACCATCTCGAAGCTATACCTACAATCGACGTCAAAAGATTTAAACTGATTTACAATTGCTGGAGATATCGCGTAAGAAACATACAAAAAAACAAACAGTGCAATTGCGAACCTTCCTTCTTTTCCGTTCCTCCTTTTGAAGTCTCCTCGTGTACAGGGTTAGCACTCCAATTTTCTGTAATCGTGTAAAAAAGATAATAATAAAAAACTGCTATAATATGTTTGAATAACAAAGTAACGAAAGTAATTCTGCTCACGGTAAACGGTAAATAGGGAAAAAATATTCGCTAGTCATCGGGCGCATTATACAGGTTAAAAATCGAATCTTTTATACCATTTTAACATGCAATTCTTTGATATAGTTAAATTTCTAGTTATATTAATTTTCTCTACCATTTAACTATTGTAGCGCGATATAACTGGGATTCATAAGCAATGTACATTTGTTTATTTTTATTAAAATAAAATATTTTCAATCGTAATTAAAATACCCATATTTTTTAATAAAAAATATAAATAATAAATATAAAAATTATTTAAATAAAACGAATATTTACCAAAATGAATAAAATAAATTTGGAATGTTTGTTCTGTAAAATAAAATGCTGCACTGTAAAATAAAATACTGTTTAACAAATGCAGATCAAACAATAAATTGTAAGGTTAAACTCAGTAGAATGAATCGCTTTGTCTAATAAAATACAAATACATTTATTTAACTACATAATTAAATCGTGAATACATTTTATTATGCCACCCATTGACTTTTAAAGGGCCGACGGAAAAGCCATTAATTATTAATGAGCACACAACCAGTACTTTAAATGCAGTGAATCCTGTTGGTAATGATTTAAAATTCAAATCTCACTCGACGCCACGATAAATTCTCTTTAATTTATAAAACAATTAATTATTTATCTTAATGTCTTATTATATTACTTTATAGTGTTAATTGTTTGTTTTATTGGTTTGTTGTTATTTATTATCATATTTTGTAACTAGTTACTCTATTAAAGAAATTAATATCAACATAAGTAATAATAATAATAATAATAATAATGTTTATTTCACCAAAAATACAATTTGTGTTGAAAATATCTTACAGGCTAATATTAAATAAAATACAACGTGGGAGCCTCTGCAGCCGAACTAGGACAGGTCCTGTATCTCAGCGTACAGCGCCAAACCCCTCTAGATATTGGCATTGAAATTAAAAGCCATAATTAACAGATGGATATACAATTTTAAATTCTAAAAGTGCAGTATAATGTAGAATGTAATTCAAAGAAAAAAAAAAAAAAAAATGAAAATATGATGAGTGTAAGAAGTGAAGTATAATGTGATTTTGAAATTTGTAAATGTGTTGTGTAGTGTAATGTATGGTGTATGTGAAAGGTGTGTTAGTGTTATGTAAATGTAAAAAAGTGTGTGAAGTACAACATGTTTTATTCCAAAATAGTGAAAATATGTGTTAAAGCTTTTATGATTTAACTTTGGATGCCCAATAGACTCTCCGTTTCATCGTACGATAGGCTAATAAGATAATTATGTAACTTTTTCTTACATAATTTAATATTAAGAGGGTATATATTTAGGTCCTTGTTTATCCTATTATATAAATATGGTGCAATAAAAGTAAAGAACCTTCTTATAAACGAAGTGATGGGCTTAGAACGAGTGCACACTTCGTGTGCTCTTCGTCTGTTGGTCAATTTAGGATCATAAGGAAGGTTAATATGCTGTTTTAGAACTACTATTTTAATAAACAACTGTCTTACTGTAGCAACTTGACAAAGTTGGTAAAGCTCCAGTGTAGGAAATAGGATTGGCTTAAATGTACAGACTTTCAAAATTGCGCGTTGAGCGATTTCTACTCTTTTTAGTGTAGTTTTAGGAGCACCCCCCCAAGATGAAATGCAGTATATTATAATTGATTGACATAAGGCCAGGTAAATTTGTTTGAGAAGGGAATTATCTGTGATGTGACGCAAGTTTTTGAAGACGTAAATAAGTTTGCGAATTCTACTGGACAGCAGTTTTATGTGTTCCTTAAAATTAAGATGACTATCTAAACTGACACCGAGGTACTTTATAAACTCTACGCGCTCTAAAGCTTTGCAGTTGCATTCCAGTTTATTTATACAAGTATTCTTGTGGGGGACGATGCGGTGACGGGCATAAACTTGCGAGTTCTTGATTATAGAAAAAGCTATGTACTTGGTCTTATCAATATTTAGAGTTAATACATTATTCTTTAACCACTTCTCAACTGCATCAAAACCTGTTTGGGCAGCCTCAAATGCCTCATCCCAATTATCGGCGGAGAAGACGAGAGCTGTATCATCCGCATAAGAGATGATTTCGCCGTTAGATAGGTTTAAGTTTGTAAGGTCATTTATGTAAGCAAGAAATAATGTCGGGCCTAAGATGCTACCCTGTGGCACTCCGTAGGATATAGGAAGCTCTTTACTGTAATGGCTATCCATACAAACAATCTGTGAACGACCAGAAAGGTAACTCTCAAAAAGCTTGAGAGGTGTACCTCTTATACCAGCATGCTCAAGTTTCTGTAAAAGGACTGGTACAGAAATAGTGTCAAAGGCTTTTGCCAAATCAAGGAAGATTGATATGCATTTCTTCCCCCTATCTAGGTTAGTGCTTATAAGGTTTGTAAGTTTGAGTACTGCATCATCAGTTGATTTTCCAGAACGGAAACCGTACTGATTATCTGAAATAATCTTTTTATCCTCCAAGTATTTAGCGAGTCTTAAATTTATCAGTTTCTCTAAGATTTTTGACAAAGAGGGGAGTATTGAAATCGGTCTGTAGTTGCTAAAAACTTTTTTGTCACCTCCTTTATGTATAGGACGAACTACTGACCTTTTGAAGGCTTGAGGAAAGATTCCCGTCTCAAAGCATAAATTAAAGATGAACGTGAGTGGGGGAGTAAGAAATACTTTAAATTGCTTCAGAAGTTTATTTGGGATTTTATCCCACCCTACTGAGCAATCTGTTTTTAAGCCTAGTATAATCCTACTAATCTCATCTTCAGTAGTTTCTTGTAAAAAGAAGGAGTCAAGAAGGGGGTCATCATTTATCTTATATAATACATTATTGTTTGTTATTTTCTCAGCTAGTGATTTACCTATGTTAATAAAGTATTTGTTTATTTCGTCTACTGTTATTTTTGGAGTTGGGTATATTTTAAATAATTCCGATGGGGAACTATTATCTTTTTTTGTGTTTGTAATTGTTTTAATAATATTCCATAATTTTTTTGGATTATTTTTAGCCGACTCAACCTGATTCTTGTCATATACTCTCTTTAATTTTTTTAATAATTCGTTGCAAAAGTTTCTGTATCTTATATACGTAGTTTTAAGGATCATGTTTTCAGGAGATTTTTTGCAATTTAAATGTAACCTATCTCTATTCTGTATACATCTCAGTAAGCCAGACGTAATCCATGGTTTGATTATCTTTTTACGTCTCGACAATGTTATTTGTTGTGAATTTTTTACCAAGGAAAGTTGAATGTTGTCTATAATATAATTTATTGCGATATTAGGTTCTTTTGCTTGATATACGGGAGTTAAATCAATGTTGTTTATATCATTACTTAAGCATTCATAATCAATTTTCGTAACAGTAATAGTGGTGTATTGACGAACAGGCTTAAGATCCATACACATTATTACTGAATAGTGATCCGTTAAGGTGGTCTGTGCAACAACGGTTGTACATTTATTCTGTGTTTTTAACAACACGTGATCTAAGCAAGTACCACTCTCATCCCTGGTCACTTCGGTATGAGCTGGTAATAGACCATAGGAAGCAACCAACGTGAGATATTTTTCTCCAGGTAGCTCTAATTTGTTAGTATTTATTGGTATATTTATATCGCCTATTAATATTACATTTTTACAGTGCTGTAACGTTGACATAGTACTACTAAGAGATAGCAAGAATGGATCTACATTTTTATAAGATGGAGATCGGTATAAGCCGACAATTGTAGTGATTTCATTACTTAGTACTATGCAATTACCTTCCTGGAAATCTGGCTCTAAAACAGTAAAATCCAGATGGTTCTTAAAATAGACAACTACACCATCGTTTTGTTTAACGTTTTTCTTTGTCGCGCATGAACGATAACCTTGTATTACAGGTATATTACTCACATTTTGTAACCAGCATTCAGTAAGAACAAGCACGTCACAATCAAATTTCAGTCTGTATAATAAAGTTTCAAAACCGGATATATTGCAATTAATGCTTCGTATATTTTGTGTTATCACTGTGAACTTATTGTCAGTAATGGTAAAAAAATCATTGCATGAGTCTAGATTACAAGAGAAAGATTGAGAGACGGATACATCATCTATATTATTATTTAGGTCTATTAAATTATCGAATTTTAGTAATAGGTAAAAATTGGTCAAATATATTATGACATATTATGTAAATAAAATGGGTAAATATTAAATTATAATTTATGGAATAGTTGATTAATCTTAAAACTTTGTAGTACTTTTTGAGTGTTTCAGAATTTTGTGAGTAATGTGTATTATTTGTAAAGTGTGTAAGTGTAAAGTGTTTATTTAAAAAATTAGGAACTATAAAATTATTGTAAATAAAATAAGAAAAGGTAAACAAAAACAAATTAGTAAACAAGTATGACATAAATCTACAGCAAACTAGAAGACTTGAAAGGGCTAGTCAATTTATGCTATTTCTAAGTTTGTCTATGTCCGCCTCGGAGTTGATACGTATTTGCTGATCGTCGACAGTTTTACGGAGATAAACTATGCCGTGTGAAGTCCAACAGAAGTCAAATCCATGGCCTTTTTGGAATTGTCTGGCTATGTAATATAACCGCTGCGTTTTATATGTCAACACTTCAGAAACATAGACAGATTGTAAAGGTGATTTCAACCCTATGTGTGATGTATTTAGCTTCTCTTTATTGCTCTTCGACTTATTGAAAGATTTTACACCTTTAATAATTTTATCCTTCAGAATAACTGTATTTAAATCGATAACAATTGGACTGGTATTTTCTTTCGAGTTTGCTCTGTAAATATCTCTAATGTCTGAGTGTTGAACTTTAACGTTTAGAGATTCGCCCATCGCTACAACCATATTGCAGAGTTGGTCTTTGGTTTCTTTATTTGCCTTAGGCACATTACGGATTTCTAAACCAGCTGCACGGGATTTACGTTCCAAGTACTCAATTTTATCCTCCAATTGTTGAATAATTTTCTTATCTTCTTTTCTTTCGGATTCAAGACAAGATATCCGTCCGAGAAACTCATCGTACTTGCTTGACATCACTTCTACACTCTTCTTAAGCTCAGCATTTTGAATAATAATACTATCCATCTTACACAGTAAGTCTTCAAAACGATTCTCCTGTTGCTTAGAAAATATTGAAAATGCACTCAAAGTTATCATGCCCTCTTTTTGTTGGTCGCCACAACCAAACTTACGTTTCTTGCGTTCAGTAACATTAATTGCGATAGTGTAAATATATAAATAGTATGGGAAGTTCATTCGCATTCTATATTGTATTTTTGCTGTTATATTTTGCTAGAGTATTTTTTTTAATAATTTTACATTTAATGATTTTGATAAATATTAAATTTAAAAATGTTTTATTAGCATTTACCACTATTCTCAATACAATAAAAAATTAAAGTCGTTGTAGAATTGTATCGCTGTATTTCTTAACTTGCACCACACACCACATTGTCTAACATTTTTCGACATTACGTCAACTCGAATGGAACATTTTATTTTTGTTTGTGTAGGTTTTTGTTGAGCATTTACTGTGTTCATTTCTAAGATTTTTTTACTTGCTTCCTTAAAATATTCTTATTTTTTTGCTTGGGCGTGTTCAAGTTTAAGTGTTTTTGAAGGAATATTCAGATAGTTACCCTTCAACAAATTAAGGATTGTCGATTTGAGATCGTTATTCGACTATGAAGCGGCGGTAGCCTAATGGCTAGGGCGTCAGACTTGCGATCATGTGGTTGTGGGTTCGAATCCCACCCATTACACTACCGACGTGAACCCACTCGGAACACAAGCATCTCAGCATAACACGAGAGGTTAACGAGATTACTAGTAATGTGCGACCAACATTGCTAGTAAACTTTAAAAAAAAATTAAATGAAATGAACATGAACAGAACCACTTTCCCCAAGGAACATACGAAATATTTAAATGGAAAATTAACTTTTCATACAAAGTGACAGGTCACGTGACTTATGTATGAAAAGATGATTTTCGATATTGAGATTTCGACCTGCGTTGAATATACTCACTCCTTTTAAATTAATCCTGTATAGTAGTAATTACCCTATATGTTATTAATAGCAGAGGTAGAAGAAGCTCATTGATCAGGTTTTGGGATTAAGTAGCAACCCTTTTAGCACTTGAAGTTAAGAGTATCATGAAAAAAAAACAGATTTTTCTTCTTTATAACATTGAAATATGACCTCCCCTAGCTTACTTTTTGCCACTAAGCCTCTATATTTTATGCACCCCTTAGTCTAAAATCTTCGTCGTAACTGCCAATAAATTACGTGGGATTTCCTCGTCAGCAATTTTTTGGTCTCTTTCCTGAACTAAATGGAGTAAATTTTCCGGGAAATCCATATCTTCCGTTTCCTTTTCAGAAACCTTAGCTGTAATATATACCTAAGCTAAAAATAAGAATTTAATAACGCAAACGCAATGAGTATATTAGTATTTTTCGTTGGTCTCCGTATTAAGTGGTATGTGAAAAACTCAATTTATTTCTGATATTTTTTTTGGCAATATTTCACTTTTTATTTTGCTATAGATAATTCATTCTGTCTCCATAAATCTCATGATTTATACTTTATTCTGATTGTAAGCCAATAAATTTCCCACTGCTGGGCACAGGCCTCTTGACATATAGAGAAGGAACGAGCATTGATCACCACGCTGGCTCACTTCGGGTTGGTGATTTCCAATTTATTCAATCGAGGTTTCCTTATAATGTTTACCTTCAACGTTTGTCAATTATGTCTAAAAACAAAAAAAAAAGTACCTACATATAAATTTGAAAACACACATTAGTACGCCTGGTATGGAATCGAACCTAATACCTTTATACGTAAGTCCAATAATTAAATTATGATGGATCATAAGCGTAATTTGTCTTCCGTTTTGACGATTAAGAACTTAATACATCTCTATCAAACGCCGATCTGATATTAATTTGGACCTAAATTAGTATTTTGCAAACACAACCAAAGCATGATCCTCGTTAGGCTTCATCAAACTAAACCCTACACATCCCTTCTTCAAAATTGTCACAGAATACTCCATAATATCAAGAGATATAACTGACGCCCCGGATTCGCTTCTTATGAGCTGTCAGTCTGACGTGGGTACCATGAAACCTTATAATTATGTTTGCAAAGGAACACTAGTGTACGAACTTAAACGGATTTGCTATGAATAGTAGACAAATGAAGGTTGTACGGATCTAAATAGGATTTAAATACAAACTGTGCTTTTGGAGTCTGCGGGAATGTATAAAGAGAAGGATTAAACGTTATACTGACATGTTTTTCATTGTATGTGGCATGTTCTAGTGAGCTTGTACTAGATATACATTAGTATTATCTTATTGTTTTCTGAGGTTTACGCGAATATTGGACATTGAAATAAAACTACTTTAAACGGATTCTATCGCGGTTTATTTTGATTTTAGTTCCCGACGTTTCAACACCTTTGCAGGTGTCATGGTCACGGGCAGACTGCGATAGAATCCGTTTAAAGTAGTTTTATTTTAATATAATCTTGTTGTGTTGTATCGAAAATAAAAGCCTTTTTTTTTAAACTTAGGTACTGTCAATGTGTGTCGCACATTACTAGTATTCTTGTTAACCCCTCATTCTAAGCTAAACTGCTAGTTAAAAGTGGGTTCACGTCGATAATAAAATGGGTGGGATTCGAACCCGCAGCCACATGAATGCAAGTCCGACGCCGTGCCGTAGGCTGAGCCCGCTTCAAAATTAAATCAATGCGACATCCAAATAACTTTTTATTATTCACCACATTAAAACCTATATTATAGTTATAAACTCTACCTTTCTACCGTAGCTATGCCCGCGTGCTTATAGGTTATTGCGGCAAAATTATGCCGATTTACCTTCTTGGGATTCAAACTTACTCCCACCCACGTTTCTTCAAAGCAGTTTAGCCGAAAAAGCGCAACGGACAGAGTTCCTTTAGCAGTTTTAATATGGATAGTTCCGACTGGTTCCAACGAGTATCGTTCAATGGAAAAACGTATTCAACTAAACCTAACTTATAATTTAAACCGACAGTTCTCAGTCATGTAATTTGACGCCAGTATCTTTTAATTGGAGTCTTAGTTTCAAGTTGAAATGACTCATTAAGAACTGGATTCTCGTTATATGATTGGGTTTTACTTATGAAGTTATAGTTCTTTTATCTACATTGTGATTAATTTCTAAATAATCATAATTTAATTGTATAATTTATTTTAATGCTTGAGATTAGTATTAAGTCTTATATATTTCAAGTCCGCGTTTTTATTGTTCCGTAAATAGAATAAACAAAGAAGTTAACATCTCCTAGAAAAAAACACAAGCACATCCTTATACTATATTTTGTATTTAAAGTACAAAATTTTAATAGTTATGTCTCTATAGGCACAGGCCTCAAAGTGTGATCGATGGATAGGAAAAATTGCAATTTTCAGATATCAATTTTACATAATTATGAAGGTAGAATTTTCTAAATATCACCTGGTGCTCTAATCACTGGATATATCTATTATTACTCAAAGGAAAAATATTTTTATTTAAAAAAAATGCATTCGCTGTTTTTTTTATACGCTTGGTACAAATGGAAATGAAACAACCTTTATCAGAAAGATTTCATCTTAATTATATCGAATGATGCTACAAAAGTAAAAGGTGTAAATTTTTCTTATTTTGTGGTTATATAAGTATATTTTTTTTTTTCTTTTAAAATGATTGAAACGGATTCCCCCTTTTAAATATAGTTTGCTACCTCTAGTATTTAGATTACCCAGACTTGCCGTACAGGTTGCCTAAAAACATTCCCCTCTATGTAGACCAGATCGTGTATTTATACATCGGTACTAAAAATTCCAATCCGTCATACTATCAGAATGTGGCTAACCATCCATAATAACACACAACAGACGACCTTCTACATACTTCATTTCCATTCCATACAATTTTGTTCGTATTAAATCTACAGCGGTTCACAAACGTTACGTATGGTCATCTCGTGTTCATTCACAATTGTAGCCGTAACCACTCAATGATTTCGACCCTGACTGGAACGCAGATTACCTTTAATATTTTGTTCAAGATTCGTTTTTGTTATTTCCTTGATAGAAACGTTTTGTTTGTAGATGTTTGTTGTTGCAAGGTTTTGAATTGTTTATTCTTATGATATACCTCTTCTTAGATTGTTGATCGATGGTGTTGAAGTTTTTGCGGAACAGCACGTCGATTCTGTAAAATTCAATCAATAACTCGCATCTCACATCGCTATTCACTCTCACTTCACATACGTTTCAAATTTCGAGTGCGAAGCGAGCAAATTCAAAAATTCAAAATTCAATATCATTTATTCAAATTAGGCTACCATGTAGCACTTTTAGTAACACAGACAGCAACCTGATTCGCCCACCCCACCGCTTCCTAAGTGCTCTAGCCGGGGAGAAGAAACGGCGCAACAAACTCCCCAGCAGCACGCTGTCTTTACAATATAAATATAAATAATTTAGGGAACGTGCCAAGTAAACAACTGCTTGAGGTTCATGAGTATCACTCTGCGTCAAAGTGACCAGGAAATTATCTCCTTGAATGCCACTTCATACGTCATCTTATACTTTATCTGTCTAAATCTCACGGTTAATTTAGTTCAAATCGCTGACACGCTCGCAAGGGTAGCGCTAGTGCATCAACCGAGTTTTTAGAATGCCAATCAAGAAACTCACAGCGGATTCAGATTCGAAGTTTAGAACGAGGTCTTACAGAATCAATAGGCAGTACTCAGTCATGTGAACAGCAGAATCTACTGAGCAGTTTTAATGGAGCATTGCTTCCATATGCATAAAATGCGTTCTTATCGTTGTAGATTCATGTCCTTGAGTGTACAGATGGTAGGACACGCTGGGTAGCACAGCAAGTGAGCCATGTCTTATAAAGTCACCAAACTCACATGGCTCGTGAGTTGTATCACCACCGATACATATTTTCTTCACACCGGCCGATTAGGGTCCGGAGTCTATTAATAGATTTCCACGACGGCCATAGTAAAACTACTACCATTCTAATGATGTCTCCAATTCTAGCCATATTATATTATGATGACTGAGTTTTACCGTTAAATGGGTTGTGGTGATCACATAGGTAGGCAGTCTAATCATGTAAAATACGGTGTTCAGATGAATCTGGTAAGACTGAAAGCCGAACCTAACTTAATTATACAGCTTAACAAAATATCTAAACAGAAAAATGGCAAGACTGAAGTTTTGATGTTTGACTATAGTGATTTCAAAGAAGAATATTCTAGAACACAATGATCAATAACAGTGAGATATATCTACAATCCTACATTTTATCAATATGTTTATACTACGTCAGTCTGATAGTATATTATTTCCAACAAATTGAAACTCGCTTATAAGAAGTTGGGCGCCTCGTTTTTATTATCGGTAATATAGTTTACGTCCATTCATTTGAGATGAAATTTCTTTTATATTGAAGGCTATAAAGTTTTCTTGTTCTGTTTTACTGATTATTGGTTGATGACGTCTCGTTTAACTGGGATTCATTTGGTCCCGGTTTGAGTATTATTGTGAGTTATGATTTACGTATATTAACATAAATTAATACTAACTTTTACTCGTCACACTGTCAGCACATAACTTCAAAACTCAAACTTCAAACATACCGATCTAAACATTTTTTTTACTAAAAAAGTTTATATAATTATGTTAGGCCATAAAAGTATAGGTACATCTTGCAAACATGAACTCAAAAATTAAAGAACGGATTTTTATATGGTTTTTACCGGATGAAGTGATTCAAGAGGGTGGTTTTCCTGTATATATTTCTTTCCTCAATAAATTGGATATATAACACTGAAAGCTTTTTTTATATTGGCCCGTAGTGCCTGAGATTAGCGCGTTCAATCAAACAAACTCTTCAGCTCTATAATATTAGTAAAGATTATATGTACGAAACCGGGGCGGATGGATCTTAACCTTTAAATGTGTATAATTATATATATATAAGCTCATTGAATTGAAATGATCAGTAATCAAAGAACATCCGGACTTGAATAAAATATTTGTGGATCGCAGAAAATTACGTCACATCCAGGGATTACACATACAGCTCATAGCGCTGTGATAGCTTGCGCATAATCTGTAAAGTAAAGCCTGTAAATGTCGCACAGCTGGGCTCAAGCTTATTCCATTATAGAAAAGGAACGACCATTGATCACCACGTTTGCTAATTGCAGGTTGACGATTTGATATTCATATTTTTTAATCCAGGTTTCCCCTAGATCTTGTTAATAATAATTATCTCAGAATACTCATACTCAAAAAAGTACCTACATCAAAACTTTGAAAAAATAACATTTTACTTGCCTGGGTTTGGACCAGCAACCGTGTGCATATGAACCTGGTAATTGAACCGCTACATATAGCTTGCGTAATTATTACTCTATACTACTAGGCTATTGTAAGGAAAATTACAGTAAAGGAAAACATTTTATTTAATAAGTATGATCTTCTCCTCATCCATAATATTTCAGTCGAAAATCCCACAAACACACAGCTGATGTACAACCTATTAAATTATTACGTTTATTCTACCTGCCGTGTTTGTTCGCGCGAAATATTTGTATTTATGTATTCCTTACGCACCGTACGTTGGGTAAACGATTTCTACGATATAAAGGGCTTTGTTTGTGAAATAAACTTTTATGTGTACATAGCCTAAAATCAGATGTGCTGTTTATTTAGGTTAACTACAGAAAAGTAGCTATTTTGAAACATTTGAGTCGCACCTTCTTTTTCATGAGGTTTTTGAATAACACTAAGAACCACGTACAAGCTATAAATAAATAATATCTTGGAAAAACACACACGGCCATCTGATCCCAAACTAGGCAGAGCCCGTATAGGTATGTTTATCAGTTGTCTGGTTGTCATAACCAGACAACTGATAAACATATATTATATTATAGATAGATTATACCCAGACACAGAACAAATGATGGAAAAGATTTTTCCTGTGTGGGAATCGAACCCTCGACGTCCGGCTTAGCAATCAGTATCACTAACTACTAGACCAACAGGCCAGTCAAATAGTACAGCCATTTTTTCTGAGTTTTTGAGGCAGCTGTAAACACAATACGAGTAGGTTCATGTTCTATTTTATGATATAATAATATAATTCCGGCCTACAAACGTCCCACTGCTGGGCACAGGCCTCTTCCCATATAGAGAAGGAATGAGCATTGATCACCACGCTTGCTCATTGCGGGTTGGCGATTTCAGATTCCAATTTTGAATCCAGGTTTCCTCACGATGTTTTCCTTCACCGTTTGTCAATGATGTCTTAGAATGTTTTAAGAAAGTACATATAACTTTGAAAAAGTCACATTGGTACTTGCCTGGGTTCGAACCTGCAACCATGTGCATGCAAATCCGTTCATTGAACCGCTAGGCCACCACGACTCATTTTATGATATAAGATTTTATTTAATTAGAAATTAAAAGCTATACGTAGTGTTCGAGTTTGTATATACAAAAAGTGATGGGCTTCAAATCATAGTCTATTCGAGAAACTGGGAGCTGACCCCTAACATGGGTTGGAAAAGGCTACGCATCTTCTTAACATCGAACTGAATCGGTACCCATTAGCCACCTCAGACATCCTAAACTCGCATAATTACTGTATAATATTACCTTTTTAACATGTATTTGTTTCATCAATTAAGATGCTTCATATATAATAATATCGGTTTTCAGTGGCTTGATTTCATTCTTGTAGGGGTGAGCATAGCCATATAAGTAACGCACACAGGTACAGTGCCACATGTTTATTAATAAATGTAATGTAGATATAAGTCACTCACTCGAACACTCGCGTCGCGATCTTTGTAATCATAAATAAATAGTGCTCAAGATATCTTCGTAACTTATTTTATTCCTTAAACGTATGTACATATACCTAAATTCTCTTTGAGGAACGATTAATTAGGTAATGGAGGGGTAGTCCACATTTACGTGTAGTTAATGAATTCTTCGTAGCTACGTACATAATCCTATTTATCCTACTAATATTATAAATGTGAAAGTGTGGATGTTTGGATATTTCTTACTCAATCACGCAAACACGGCTGAACGGATTTGGATGGAATTTGGATTGCATGTAGCCTGTGACATGGAAAAGAACATAGGCTACCTTTTATCCCGATTTCTTAAATAGTTGCCGAGGGAAAATGTGTGTTTTTTATTGGTATACTTTATTTGTTTTATCTTATCTTCTTATAATTGTATTTTATATTAATTTAATTCAATACTCAACAAAATGGGTCGTTAAAATTTATTCACACAACACTCATGATCTCACTTCAATAACTGAAAAGGCTGGTTTTATTAATACCCACAAACAAGACTTCAATAAAGCATTCTGCGTTATTCATAGGGTATGTGGGACATTCCTGACATTCCACACAACAATGCGAGACGTCCCAACACTACAATTATTCACTTAATTCAGCACTCCGTACAATAAACGCGTGTTATATTGTAATCAAATGACACTTGTTTTAAATTTGTTGGACACTTGATGGTTAAGTACTTTGTTAAATTATTTTGACTATAGATATAATTCTGGATAGAATTAAGTAATATTACGTACTGCATCTATGTCATCGTTATCATATGCTTAGCCTATTCCCAAGCTATGTTGGGGTCGGCTTCCAGTCTTACCTGGTTTAACTGAATATGATAATTATTTTACATGGAGTATGATTGATGTATGGTTCAGAATGCTGGGCAGTGAAAGGGACTGATGAAAGACGATTGCATGTAGCGGAAATGAGAATGCTTCGATGGATGACTGGAGTGACGAGATTAGATAGGATAAGGAATGAGTATATTAGAGGAAGCTTGAAAGTAGCGCCAGTGAATGAAAAGATAAGAGGTAAGCGTTTGTCGTGGTATGGACATGTTATGAGGAGGGATGAAAGTCACAATATAACAAAACAAGTTAAGTATGACTGTGGATGGGTATATAAGCAGAGGGAGACAGAAAAAGAGATGGATGGATTGTGTGAAAGATGATATGAGAAAGAAAGGAGTAGATGCCGCGATGACGAGTAATAGAGAGGAATGGAAGGAACATACGCATTGCGCCGACCCCATATGAATGGGATAAGGGCAGGAAGAAGAAGAAGATATTTTACATGGAGTGACTGGCTATTTGCCTTCACAACTCATTTGATCTACTAGGTAATACAGTATCCTGTAGTAAAACTGGGTTACTTTTCGGTATTGCTTGAATATAAAACCGATTTTAATTTTGTATACCGTACTTTGGTTAATGATGACAGATACTTTTTAATTTGTATACCAGCTTCCTAATACTCATTGTTCTACAAAGTAAAATATTCTTATTCTTCTTATTCGATAATATAAGTAAAGCCGTGCAAGTTGCGCTAGATCCGAGGACAGGTGACCATAATAAAAAAAAATTGTAAAAAGGAATTTTTGATGTATACTACATATGTGTTTTTGCATGAAAGAAATTGATATTTTTACACCTTTTAGGAACAGCAAAATCAATCTATTTTTTTCATTAACATTTTTTACGAATGAAGGTATCAAAAACATTTAGGTTTTTTTTTTTTAAAAATTAACTCAAAATTAAACGTAACGAAAAATAATTTACTTAACAATTTTTTTATACGCATCCTGCTACTAATATTTTTATCCTTGTATCACGGTTGATTTACAAACATTCAAATCACAAGCTCAAAAAACACTTAGCACCTAGAAAAAGCAAAAAGAAAAAATTAGTTCACACAAATGCTTGTCCTATTCTATCACACAGCACATCTTTTTCACATAACCAGATGCATTTCCACAGTTCGCACTTGACTAGATCCGTATAAAAGAGGGACACTTCACAATGTACGACCACGCGTCAGCCAGCCATTGTTCACAAACCCCACTTTTATGCATAATTTCGTTTTGTTTGCACAGAAACGCGCGGTTTGTATGTGATTTTATTTAAAGAATGTGTGGTTTTTCAATATAGGATATTCGTAATGTTTTGTTTAAGTTTTAGAATTGACAGGTCCATTGTGGACACAAAAGCTAAATAAAATCGGTACATTTTTGTATAGGTATGTTGTGTAGCGATTTTTGTCAAATAATGTTTTTTGAGGGGCTTGTGGCTCGTGTAAGCCGTACCCGACTATCATACGGTGATCTTTGAAAGTCGTTAAGTCATTACAATTCTGACAACCAGTCTTTCTTTGGAATACTGTATTACCCAGTTAAATGACGTTCGCCCATTTATGTGAATAAAGTCCCCTAATGGCCAATACTGAAACTTCAATCAATTTGAAGCTATCTTGCGCGTCTCATGCTAATGTTTAAGTGTGAAGTAACAACAGACAAATATTTAAGAATTTCTTAAAGTTAATTAATAATAACGGCGGTAGCGTAATGGCTAGGGCGTTGGACTTGAGATCATATGGTTGCGGGTTCGAATCCCACCCATTATAGATACTACCGACGTGAACCCACTCGTAACACAAGCATCTTAGCTTAGCACGAGGGGTTAACGAGATTTCTAGTAATGTGCGACCCACATTGCTAGTAATCTTATTAAAGAAAAAAAAATTAGATTCAGTACACGGGGGCAAGCTTTGTAATGGGATAGTAAAAGGCTAGTATTGTAAACCTCACGAAAAGAATTAATGCATAACTTGATCTGCACGTAAAATTTTAAATTCAAAAGTTGGTGCCAATAAGTCAAACATTGGCCAAAGAGTTCAACCAACATGTAAGTTAACAAATGAAAGTCAATCACTCATCCCTCGCTCGACAACAGCGAACATGGCTTTCTTTTTCTCGCCAACATTGTTTTAATATATTTGGCGGTGTTCACTTCTATACAAAATCAATCAATGTTGCGCTTTTCTATTAAATCAATGTCGACTAGGGCTGGCCGGTAGAACTTAGTTTATCGATGATCTATAAAAGTTTTACATGTTCTGTGTTTGTTTGAAAGATCAGATTAATGGAAATTTATAAATAAATTGCTGAACATATGTACAACATAGTAAAGTATTTGTTACTTTCTGAATATAAATATTCATAATAATAATATGCTAAGTTAGAGGGTATTTAATATTTAATAAGGCCAAAACTTTTGAATGTCCCACTGCTGGGCACAGGCCTCTTCTTACATAGAGAAGGAACGAGCATTGATTACCACGCCGACTCATTGCGGGTTGACGATTTAAAATTGCAATTTTAGGTACCCAGGTTTCCTCACGATGTTTTCCTCCACCAATTGTTAATGATCTCTTAAAATCATAAAGAAAGTACATATAACTTTTAAAAAGTCACATTGCTGCTTCTAGTGGGTTCGATCCTGCAATCTTGTGCACGAATATCCGTTCATTGAACCGCTAAGCCACCATGACACACGGGGAAATGGCTTCTGAATTTGCCGATCTATAATAACTAACTTAGTAATTAATTCAAACATCCAGGTACAGAACTAGAACAATCAAATCAATTAAATAGTTATTACATAATAGCTTGATCAATTACATTAATTTAATAATAACGGTCCAGGACCTTAATCGATCTGAAGGTTATAATCGAATGTGACCACTTGCCCACGGACAGATTAAACTAATCGCTTGTTGATTAAATTATAATGGATAAACATAATATATTATTATATAGAACGTTATATTGGAATGCGGTTTAAGTTGACCTTTGACCTCATAAGTCACAATAATGTCTATACTAGCTTCTGCCCGCGACTTCGTCTGCGTTGACTTCAGAATTGGGTCCAAAAAGAAATAAAAATGTGAAAGTAATGAAAGATGGAATAAAATTTTCACCCGCTTGCACTGTTATAGAGAAAATTACCAAATTTATAAGCTGTTTGCCACGGCTTAGCTCGTAAACAATTTTTCCCACGGAAACTACTTAAGGAATCGGGATAAAAGGTAGCCAATGTTCTTTGCCATATCAAAGGCATATATAATATGCGTGCCAAATTTCATCCGAAGCCGTTCATGTGTTTTTGCGTGATTGAGTATCCCACATCCAAATATCCAAATATCCAAACATCTGAACATCCAAACATCCACACTTTCACATTTATAATATTAATAGGATTACCTCTCTGTCTAAAATCATTTACCACAATTTAACAGAAAATAAATTCATGATGTTAATAATATTCCTTTATTTCTAAGTGTTTTTAAAGGAGAAGGGCTCGTGTAAGCCACTCGGTTTGACCGATAATGAAAAGGTAATTCGTGTTCGCCTCGGTTGGTTCTTAGATGGGTGACCATGAGTAAACATACTGGCATAAGACCTCTCCGTGCATCGGAAAGAACGTTAAACAGTTGTTTTCAACTGTAATACGGTGATATTTGACAGTCGTTTAGTCATTACAATTCTGATAAACCATAGAAACTGTATTACCTAGTAAAATGGGTTGTGGAGGTCAGAATGGCAGGTATTCTAAATAAAATAGGTTAGGCAGATGATGAGGATGTAAAAAATATTGTATATTTTCTCTGTGGTACCAAAATATTGTCTATGAATAACTAGCACTATGGAATAAAGAGTCAGTACCTACATTACGAATATTAAACACGAGTTTTATTAGGTTATGGGCCCAGGTCAAATTAATTAAAGTTTTTTATAATAGTGCAGTTACAATGGCAGGAAATTATTCTTTGAACGTCCCGAAGCTAAAGGGAAGAGATAATTACGACGATTGGGCATTCGCCGTCGAAAACTTTTTGATTCTCGAAGGTATCGACATCGCGAAAAGTACTACTCTCAGTGAGCAAGATGATCGGAAGGCTAAAGCAAAGATGGTGATGACTATCGACCCATCACTCTACGTTCACATCAAGAATGAAACCACCGTGCATAACTTGTGGGCAAAATTAAAGTCGTTATTTGACGATTCCGGATTCACGCGTCGCATCAGCCTACTCAGAACTTTGATTTCCATCCGCCTAGACAGCTCGGAATCAATGACTGCGTACGTGACCCAGGTTGTGGATACGGCTCAAAAGTTAAAAGGTACAGGTTTTGAGATTAATGACGAGTGGGTCGGTTCACTTTTATTAGCCGGATTACCCGACAAGTTCGCGCCCATGATAATGGCCATTGAGCACTCCGGCATGAAAATAAGTGCAGATGTAATAAAGACCAAGCTGTTAGATATGAGTGCAGATATCGAAAGTAAAACCGAAGGAGCATTTTTTTCAAAAGGTTCATCCAAACATCAACGGAATGGCGGGAAACGCACACAAGCGTCAACGTCAAACCAAAACGTCAGCCATTCAAGTGACGGAAAACCGGTGAAAAAAATTCGGTGCTACAAATGCAAGCAACTCGGACATTTCAAAAATCAGTGTCGTTCCCCAGAAATGGAAAAAGATAAACAAGTAAATGCATTTAGTGCAATGTTCCTGACGGGTGAATTCAGTGACAAAGACTGGTATGTCGACTCGGGTGCTAGTACTCATATGATTTCGCAGTCGAGCAAAAGTTTGCTGAAGAATGTTTCATATAACCTTGAGACGCGTGATATAGTGGTGGCTAACAAGGAAACCGTGCCAGTTATATGTTCCGGTGACATAGAAATTACCACAAAAGTTCGAAATAAGGAACACAAAGTAAATGTCAACAATGTTTTATGCATACATAACCTTACCACAAACCTTCTATCCGTGAGTAAGATAATAAATAGTGGCAACAGAGTGATTTTCAAAGAAAATGTATGCTGCATTTATAATAAACAGAGTGAATGCATTGGAGAAGCTAACCTAACCAATGGTGTATACAAGTTGAACATTGTGAAGTCAGAACAACTGTTAGCAGCATCTGCAGTGACTTCTAGTTGGACATGGCACAGACGGCTCGGCCACATAAACAGTAATGACCTAAAGATTATGAGAGATGGAGCAGTTGAAGGCTTATTATTCCAAGATAAGGCAGAAATAAGTAGAGCAAATTGTACAGTGTGCTGCGAGGGAAAGCAGACCAAACTACCCTTCCCCATTAGTTCATCACGCAGTGATAATATTCTGAATATAGTACATGCTGACCTCTGCGGGCCTATGGAGAACAAGTCGCTCGGACAGGCTAGATATTTTCTTCTATTGGTCGATGATTACAGTCGAATGGGCTTCGTGTATTTTCTGAAATCTAAAGATGAGACTTTCTCTTATTTCAAGCAATTTAAGAACTTGGTGGAAAACCAGAAATCTACTAAAATAAAGATTTTAAGAACAGACAATGGTGGAGAATTCTGTTCAGGACAAATGGAAAATTACTTGAAGCAGACTGGAATAATACATCAGAAGACCAACCGATACACACCCCAACAGAATGGGCTTTGTGAGAGGTATAATAGGTCAGTAGTTGAAAAAGCTAAGTGTCTCTTATTTGATGCCAAGTTTGATAAAACATTGTGGGCAGAGGCAGTTCAAACTGCAGTATATCTGAAGAATAGATCCCCAGCTGCGGGTCTTCAGCATTGCACCCCATTCGAACTGTGGACTGGTAAGAAACCAGACGTCAACCATGTACGTGTCTATGGCAGCTTAGTCATGACTCATATACCTAAAGAAAGGCGGCTGAAGTGGGATAGAAAAGCGAAAAAACTATTTTTGGTTGGATACTCTGAGAATGTTAAAGGGTATAGACTGTATGATCCCGAATCAAAATCTGTTACAGTAGCAAGAGATGTTGTGGTCATGGAACCAGAGAATGACAGTATGACAACACAGATAATATTGCAGGAGAGCAGTGAAGGAAAGCAGGATTCAGTGGGGGATAAACAGTCAGACAAGTCAAGTTATGATACAGAAGATGAGCAGACAAACAACCATGATGAGACTTATATACCAGAAGACTCCAGTTCAGAATCGGAGGACAGTTTCCAGGAGTCAAGTTCATTGATGCCAGAAGATACAGAGATTGCTAATTTTCCTTCCAGTGGTATTGAAAATACAGAAAAGCGTGTAAGGAAAAAGCCTGAGTACTATGGTATAGCTAATCTGTGTATTGATGATGAGGTGCCATGTGATGACATTTCCTTGAGTGATGCAATCAATGGTCCAGACAGTGTACACTGGCAGCAAGCAATCAAAGAAGAGTTGCAATCATTTAGTGATAGAGAAGCATGGGAACTTGTAGATAGGCCAATGAACAAAACAATAGTGAAGTGCAAGTGGGTATTTAAAATTAAATATAACAGTGAAAACAAAGTGAGGTATAGAGCGAGACTTGTGGCAAAGGGTTTTACCCAAAAGAAAGGTATGGACTACAAAGAAACCTTCTCACCAGTGCTCAGGTATTCCACTTTGAGACTTTTACTAGCTTTAAATGTAGATAAGAATTTAAAATGTTTACACCTTGATGTACCTACTGCATTTTTAAATGGTTCTTTAAATGAATGTATTTACATGGAAATACCAGCCTGTTCAAATATGCCTAACTGTGATAATAAAGTACTAAAACTTAAAAGAGCTATATATGGATTAAAACAGTCGGCCAGAGCTTGGTACCAGAGAGTGGAAGTTTGTTTGTTAGAACTAGGTTACACCAAGTCTCAGTATGAACCTTGTTTGTTTATGATTTGTAATAAAAATGTCAGAGTATATATAGCATTATTTGTGGACGATTTTTTTGTATTTTATAACAGTAAAGAAATATGTGATAAATTAATATGTGAATTGAAGGCAAAGTTTAACATAAAAAATTTAGGCCAGATAAAACACTGTTTAGGTTTAAATGTAACTGTAAAAGAAAACTCTATTACTATAGATCAGAAGGATTTTGTAGATATTATCTTAAAAAGATTCAATATGGTTAAATGTAAGAGTTCAGATACTCCAATGGAGAAGAATTTAAAATTAGATAAGGCCAAGTCTATTTGTCAGAAATATCCATATCAGCAGTTATTAGGTGCACTAATGTATTTATGTGTTTTAACTAGACCTGATATAGCCTATGCAGTGAGTTTCCTAAGTCAATATAATAACTGTTATGATGAGACTCACTGGAAACATTTAAAAAGAGTTTTGAAATATTTAAGTAAAACTAAAGACTATGGGTTGAAATATGTAAAGGGGAATAGTTCATTGATTGGTTTTGTGGATGCTGACTGGGCATCTTGTTCAATAGACAGGAAATCTTATACAGGCTATATTTTTAAATTGTCTGGAAGTGCAATATCATATGAATGTAGGAAACAAAAGACTGTTGCGTTGTCTAGCACTGAGGCAGAGTATATGGCACTCTCCGAGGCATGTAAAGAAGCTGTGTATTTAAGAAATTTAATTTTTGAAATAAATGGAGGCCAAATAGATAATTTACCTGTTGATTTGTTGAGTGATAATCAGAGTTCACAGAAATTAGCATGTAATCCTTTATTTCATAGAAGAACAAAACATATAGATGTTCGGCATCATTTTATCAGAGAATGTGTTGTTAAAGAGTTGGTCAATATATCTTATTTACCTACAGCTGAGATGCCAGCTGACATACTTACTAAGAGTCTCTGTAGTGCCAAACATTATAAATTTATTAAGATGTTAGGGTTGTCAAAAATTGTTTAATTTGATTTTCCTTTATTGTTATGTGTAAGCTTCTGTGTGGACATTATTTTGTTAAGTGGGGGTGTAAAAAATATTGTATATTTTCTCTGTGGTACCAAAATATTGTCTATGAATAACTAGCACTATGGAATAAAGAGTCAGTACCTACATTACGAATATTAAACACGAGTTTTATTAGAGGAAATAAGGTTATAATATTTTGAATCGGTCTTTGATTGTGTGAGGGGCTTGTGGCTAAGTGTAAACCCTACGGTTTGATCGATAATAAAGGTCAAGCCGCGCTCGCCGCGGAT
Source organism: Plusia festucae (assembly GCA_950381575.1). Classification (NCBI taxonomy): domain Eukaryota; kingdom Metazoa; phylum Arthropoda; class Insecta; order Lepidoptera; family Noctuidae; genus Plusia; species Plusia festucae. Next base: position 3,515,617 of record OX494453.1, on the reverse strand, counting down.
GGTCCGTAGATGGGTGACCATTTGAACATATCGAGACCCCTCCGTGCCTCGGAAAGCATCTCAGAAAGATCTTTGACAGTCGTTAAGTCATTACAATTCTTACTATGGAATACTGTATTACCTAGCAATAGGTTGTGGAGGTCAGATAGGCAGTCGCTCCATGTAAAATACGGCATTCAGCTAAATCTGGTAAGACTGGAAGCCGACCCCAACATAGCTTGGGAAAAGGCTAGGTAGAAGCTCTTTGAAAGTGTGCGCGCAGTTTTGCGTCGCGTCTCGGTGTGAGATGACCCTGAATTTCACTTGTGCGATCTTTATCGTCTATTACGCTTGTAGAATTAATGTCATTATATCTTTGGGCTGCTTTTTAAAAGTTATTATATTCTTGTAAACAATTATTTTCCGACAATCGATTAACCTTCAAAACAAAATAATGTAAAATAATAATAATAATAAATAATTGTTGTCACGAGGTTCTCGTCATTAGGGATAGTGATATACTATCCCTAATGACGAGAACCTCGTGAAAGCAGAAAAAGATAAACAGATTAAATATTTGGACTTAGCGCACGAGGTTGTCGACATATGGGAGGTGGACTCGGCAATCATTGTCCCGACATAGTCGTGACAGCCAACGGCTTAATAGCCAAGAGCCTCGACCAACACCTCAGAAGGCTCTCGTTAGGCGTCTGGGTCATGGGTTTGATTCAGAAAGCGGTACTTCTCGACACGGCGCGTATCGTGAGGAGGTTCCTCTCTCTGGAGCCCTAACCACCGGCAGCCTGGACCTTGTTCCCAATGCCGGTTGGGGACTGTTTTTTATATTTTTAAATGTATATTTTTTTAGTAGTATATATTTAAAAATGTAATTTATATGTGTATTTTGAAATAAAGGAAATAATAAATAAACAAATTTGGACAACATTTCATACATTGCTCTAAATCCAATGTAAGTAGCTAAAGCACTTGTGTTATTGAATCAGAGATAACGAAGGTACAAACACCCAGACCCCAGACAATATAGAAAAGTGTTTTTTTCTAAATTGACCCGTACGGGAATCAAAACCGGGACCTCAGAGCTAGCAACACCTTGAAAACCGGTGTGTACGCCACTCGACCCAGGAGGTCGTCATAAACATTACGTCAAATACATTACGATAAATAAATTTAATAGGATTACAAACATCATCTAATGGCTAAGGCCTCTAGAGTAATCTCTGTAACCTTTGACATTTGGAGATACTTTGACAGAGATATTAAATACTTGCTAAGCGGATTATTATTGATCGATAGCACATAATCGCATTATAATTTCATAAATACCAATCATCTTAAAGCCTCACGTGTCTATAATAATATTTTGGGATATTGAAATATTTTGAGACATTTCCCGTATGGACATCTGATCACAAACTTAGCAGCCTGTATTAATGGCAATCAGACAACTGAAAATCGTACTTATAGTTTTCTAAAATACAAAAAAAATAAAGATTCGTGTTCATTTTCATGTTAAATGTTGCCAAAAAGTTATTAGACCTCATGCCATCATCATCTTTGAAAATCAATGAAAATTCTGTCAAATGAGAATGAAGGTGAAACTACTCTTTGATCAAACCTTTTTTTTTGTTAAAATATCTTCGGACAACCCACACATCTGATCCCAAACTAGGCAGAGCCTGTACTATGGTAACCAGACAACTAATAAACATACATATTATTATGTATTTCTAAATACATACATAATACACGTGCGAACAAATGATCGTGCTCATCACACAAACATTTGTCCTGGGTGCGAACCTATGACCTCCGGTTTAGCAGTCAGGGTCACTAACCACTATACCAACAGGCCAGTCAAAGTCATTCGATTTAAACATATTAAAGGACATATTTCTTAGACCAAACATTATTACAGTAATAATAAATCCTTGGAGCCAACAATAATTTAACGATTCTGGTTACGGAATTTTCTAAGAAATTCATTTAGTTTTATTATTAGTTTTGGACCAAGCCGCGGCGTAGCGAAATAAGTTTATTGGGTAATTTTACAAAAGGGGTTCAGAAATTATAAAGATACTTGTAGTATTTTGTTAAGAATTTGTGGTTGTTCTGTGGGATTCTTGTTCGTCTTATCAAAAATGAGGTTGTTTTTTATCATATTCTAAAAAAACATAAATATAATAAATAAAGAGTGCAAAATAGAAACAAAATTAAAACAAAACACAAACTCTTCGCCATTTTATTGCAGATTTGAAAACTATTTAAGCGTTCTGGGTCAGTAGGAAGCGTCTCCAATCCTATTTACTTAATTTGAGGTTTTCAGTTCGTCGCCAGTTTCGTCCAATTCTAATTAAGGCTTCAAAGTAATCACAGTTTACTTATCTTCAAACTCCTAACTGTCACACCAGTTTTAAACAAAAGTACATTTTGGAGGAAGACTATTTCGATTTACATTGCGTTTTCAATATTGAATTCGTTAAACCCAAATCGCTTAAAGCCGTCAATGTACGCAAATTGTTTGCAATTATTCGGTGAGAAACTTCGTCTGTTGGTACATGTTTGAGGGGATTAGTAGTAAATCCTCGCCCCTTCATTTATACTTATCCGCTTTGAGGAAAAATATTCAAACAATGCTACTCTGGCTCACATTTCATTCCGCTTTCTTTTGTTTTTGACGCGTTGATTACTTTGCGGTTTGTATTGTTATTTTAGGACTTTCTTCAAGATAATGTTCGTTTGATTGTGGATTAAATAAGTTACTTTATGTAAAGAGAGTTTAGATCCCAAACATTTGAAAGGTTTAATGCATTTTCATGCAATTTCTTGGCAATTTATGAAGATCTGTATCAGCCGTTAGAAAAAAAAGCAATTAATTTATTCTAAAATATTTTCATAAATTTTAAATCATAGCTTTAGAAGCAAATTCTTTAGTTTTGTTAAAAACAATGTATTGTTCGTGATATTAATACTAAAAGTGACCTATAACATTTAAAATATCAATTCTTTACTTACAATGAAAATGTGTAATAAATGGTTCAGTCATTTCAGACTATTGTTTAAGTGAAACAAAATGAAAACCTTTAATATTTAAAGTGCAATTGATAAAGTGCTCAAAAGAATAATTAATAACTGTAATAATGGGTTTCAGAACGAACAATGTAATATATTTTCAATATTAATCAGAATAAAATGAGGGAACACGAAAAAAATGGATTGTCTTAAAATTTGAATGGTGTTCGTTTTTGAATCGACTATACGTAAATAAAATAATTGACAGACCTTTCTTTTTAAGGTAAATTAATGTTTTGCTCCAGTACCTACGTAAAGACAAAAAGTTTCTTAAGGTACACAACTTTTAGTCGAGCACGTGTTCAAGAAACCATTACGTATTTTTAGCATAATTTATGTGCCCAATAAGAGTAGAAACTTAAAAGTAAACTAGCCGACCCGGCGAACTCAACAATCTGGAGATGGCAACCGTCATCACAAGTATGTAAGAAATAAATGTTGGCTGTTTCTCAGATCTAACTTCACGCAAAATTTAATACAAATTGGTGCAGCCGTTTTGGAGGAATTTGGTAACAAACATCGTGACGAGAAAATTTTATATATTAGATATTGTCAGTAGGTAGGTACGAAATAATCAACTCGACTTCCAGTAAATTTCAGAATCAAAGTCGCCAAACCAGATGGAACAAGAACGGTTTATACTAAAATGAGTTGAAAAACTGGATTTTTCACCCTCATAAATGGGATGCGCACTAGTAAACGCAACCGGTCCCAGGTGCCAGACCTATCCTATCATATGCTAAATTCTATGCCAAATAACATAATTATTAAAAATCCAGCCATACTAAAATGAACTCTTTTTCGACGTTGCCATCTCTTAGACCAGAAAACACATCAACTTGAAAGAAAATTAAGACTTTTCGAATCAAGAAACAAATAAATACCATTTTAAGAAAATATCCAAAAGGTAAATCTATTAAAATACACAAGTTAGTACGGATTCACAAAGAAACAACCACTTAAAACTTCAGCTCGCAATAAAGGACATTATCGTTCAAAATAAGTGTATACAAGCAAGGAGAGGGAACTTCCGAAAGATTCAACAGAACTAATAAAGAACACCCGGTTTCTTTAAGCTAATGTACATAAATCTTGGATTATTAATTTCTTCGTAAGAAGCAAAGTTTGTTTGAAGCTTGTACTGACAATTTCGTTTTTGTCGGATTTTTGGTGCTTTTTAAACAAATTACTATTATATAATAATATATTTCCTATTGTTATTAGGATTTGCCTTCCACCTGGGTGATAAAAATAAAGTAATTACAATAATTTTCAGTAGATGTTCTGCTTTGAAAACAAAACACTTTTTTCATATTATTTACAGTTTAGTTTTCGGCCGCTGAAAGAACGCTGAGAGAATAAGTTATTGTATAAATTTCCTAATTCATTAGTCCCCCGACGCACCAACCGCTTGGATCATTATTTATTCAGCATTGATGCATTTTATGCTGACTTTTCCAAAGCTTTCGATAAAATTTGTCAAAATAGTAATAATCAAGCTCTGGCACATCGGTAGACACGGTGACCTTTTTCGCTGGATCAATTTGTACATCGAAACCCAAAATCAATGTGTAGTTCTATCTGCTTTAATGCCCAATCTGAACAATGTGAGTTCAGGTGTCCCAAAACGATACCATCTGGGTTCCTTCGTCGTCCTTGTTCCCCTGGTCCCTGGTGTCTGGGTCGGATCGGGTGGCCGATCAGCATGGGAGTCTGAGACTCTTCCTCCGAAAACATGAAGAGTTGCGTCACAACACTTCTACCTCGTTGTCAAATCAGCTCCCGTACTAATGACTTTACCGCCATAATATAAAATACTCAGACATTTAGTTATATGCGCCTGGCACAAAAATATTTAGGGCTATAAGTGAAATTCCAGACTTTTAGGTATCCAAACAGCCAAGTTAAAGTGGAACTGGGCTGTACACATTAGCCGAATGAGTCCGGATAGATGGGCGAAAATTTCAACCGAGTGGGTACCTGGAACTGGAGCTCGTAAACGGGGTAGGCCAAAAAGACGCTGGCGAGAAAACATCATTCGCTTTTTGCCGGATTGGTGGGAAGTGGCTCAAGACCAAGGGGCCTGGAGCAGGTTGGGGGAGACTTTTTCCCAGCAGTGGGACACCTAAAAGGTTAATAAAAAAAAGTGAAATTACTGATCCCTTCCAGAAAACGTAAAGTTCTTATTCAAGATTACTAATTAAATGGCAAATGCCAATTTTGATCTTAGATTTCGTTCCCATATTTCAAATCTTAATAAAATGACTCCATATTATGCTTATATTTCATTTTAATTATTAGATTGAGTTATTAAACAATTTTGTCCTGTTTTTAAATTTACCATTACGAATATAATTTCTAACAGCACCATTTCTCGGGACGCGTTCCTTCATGAATGTAACCACTGCGTCTGGGTCAGGTTTCTTTCCATTTCTTAAAGTATATATACAGTCTGCTCCATCACCGATGTAAAAAAGTACATCTGCAATTCAAAACATAATCATAAAATATAAAACTAAAGAAACAGTGAAATACTTTTATAGACAAGTTTTATTTCACAAGCGTTTTCACCGTCGCTTAAACTAAATATGCATGGAAACGATATTTATTTTGTTTTCAATATGTCATATTTAAACGATTCGATCCGCGTTGATGCTTGTAAAATACCACTTGTTCAAGGGGAATACCACTTGTTCAAGGGGCAGTTTAAATATTTAGTACAAGGTATCAATACCATTAAATGCGCAAGATGCAAAATTTTATTTTATAAAAATAATATCTTGACATAAGCATTTTAGCTTAGCACGAGGGGTTAACAAGAACAATACTGCGAAATATATTCTAAGCTAACTTAAAAAAAATATAACTGCGACTTATGTTCGAGACTGTATGTAGGGTTTTTTACATCAACGTTAGAAACCCATCTACGTACCAAATGATAAAAGTTAATCTTACCACTATGGAAATCGGTTCCATAAAATCCTTTAAAAGAATACATTCTGTGAAGACAATTTGTTAGTTCTACTTGGCACCAATTTGTTTGATCTTGCCAGCTATGCCACAGGTGATACGCGCAAACTACATGCATATTTGTGCTGGAAAAAACTTGTAAATTGTATTCCCAGATTTTGGCTGGTTAAATTCATCTACCACTCACACAAATAGTCACAAATCACTGTGCTTGTTTATGATGTACACAGTATCTGTTTATGATGATTTGTGTAACTCACTTAAATGGGATGTGGAGGTCGGATAGGCAGTCGCTTCAAGTATAATACGATACTTATCTAAATTTGGTAAGACTGTAAGCCGACCCCAACAAAGCTTAGAAAAAGGCTGGGCAGAAGACCACAAGCTTTTTATCTCGTCAGCCTTTTAGAAATTATTTCATTATTTTGTTTTATTTTATTTTGTCTGATCTATCCTTACCTAAACCTGAGGCACCTGATATGTTCGAAATAGCAGTCATGGTAGTTATCATAAAAGCTTTGTGGCATATCATGGTAATCAACCCCCTCAAAAGTGTATGGTCCAACTGTTATCAAAGGGGCCGGATCAATCTTTTTAAACTGTTTCATTTGATTTACCATCTCATTCTGCATTTCAGAAGCATTCTTAGTTGTTGGTTCATCTTCAAATTCATATTGCCTTCTATATTTTCTTTGTGATTTTGTCACATCAACTGAAAGGATCAGAAATTATACTTTCATTTAATAAACTTCACAAGATTGATATTTTTTTGAAAAATATGTATTTTTTTGATGTTGAGAATACTAAAAATGAAAAGAACCGATACTGAGATGATGAGAAGTAGGGAACGGAACAAAATACAAATTTGTCGAACTTTCTCCCTCTAAGGTGACACTCACTGAAGTCGCAAGTGATCAAATGAGGTGATCAATACTTACCATCTGGTATGAATCAAGGTCTAGACCTAGAAGATAATTATGTTTATAGACGCTAATGTAAACTACACGAAGGCTCACTCGAGTACTATAATCGTCATCATTATTCACTTACCATTTAATATTAAAACAATAATCACGATACCATAAATAATAAAAATCAAATCTATTTGTTTCATCTTCACCTCTCGACATCTAGGACGTGATTAAAATGATCAACAACAGTAAGCTAATTAACTCTTTTACAGCATTGCAGAGTTAATAAATTGATTTCTAATTAAACCTATTTGATGCGAAACTTGTTACATCATGTTTTCTCCGTCTTTAAGATGAAATCAGACTAAGTATATAAGTTAAAAAGAGATGCAAAAGTTATAGGATTTATGCATCAAATTCAGAGTATAATACCGGCCTGTAAATGCTGGGAATAGGCATCTTCCCATAAAGAGAAGGAATATACAAATATTTCAACGATGATGATTTTAAATCGATTTCTGGTAATAGATTTAGCGCGCTTCCTCGCCATCTTAAAAAACCAAGTAGTTAGCTTTTTAGATTTTAACAAATTCTATTAAAATTTGTTGCAGTGGTTAAATGTGATAACGTTGCAGATAAGAGTTAATTATTGTGCTAATAACTTTTATGAAAAGGGTGGAAGTGGAGAAATTAATAGAACTAGAGCCCAATAGCTGCAGTCAAGATAAATTTTTTGCTTCACATAATATTAAATCGGTAACATTCAGTGAAGACAAACTCTTTCCTAAATTTTTCAAATATATTATGCATTTGTGTGTAACAAATACATGGTTGATTTAGTGTGTTTTATATTCATAATTTAAAAAATCTATTAGCGTTTTGATCTTCTTCTCTGTATAAACTATACTACTATATATAAGTGTGCCAAATTTTATACTCCTTTGTCCACGCAATTTTTGTTGAAAAAGTTACAAAATTTTCGTAATCTGTACTACAAGTAACAATTTTTTGAATTCGAGTCATAAAGTCTATAGATCATAATTTTGCACAGGCTGCGAGATTCCTGCTAATAAAACCTCTCTTGATTTTGCATATAATTTGACAAATGTTGGTATAATTAATTGATGAAATTGATATTGTGTAACAACATTATCAGGGTTACAATTTAATGTATATTTGGCAGGCAATTTAAAAGGAGGGAAATAGAAATTGAACTTTCCATACAAAGTGACAGGTCACGTGATTATGTTTCATAATATTTATTTATTAAATTTGGAATTTAAAAGAAAAAGTCTAAAAGCTTTACATTTCCAATTATATCATATAAAAATATAGCCTATGTACGGAACTCTCGGTTGGGAGTCTGACTCGCTATTGTCTGGTTTTATTAATATGTTTTAATAATAAAATATCATGAACGCAACTTTTATTAAAATATATTAAATACAATTAATTAAAATGATTAGTATTTATTCAATGATTCCTTTGTGCTCTTTCCAGATATTTGGTCACCTATAGCGTGGTACAATTTGATTGCCTCGTTTACATTTTTGGATTGTCGTATATAGAAAAAGCAATCCCGTCCCCTGTTGTTGTAATATATATAATCTGGAAGAGACAAAAATAAATAAAAAATAACCTCTAGCAAAAATATTATATTTTCTAGGAGTGGTCTATTAAAGTGAAGATGAAATTAATGCATGTAGTTCAGATTTCGATGTATATAAGCAACCCTGCAGTGTTTAAAAAAAACTCATTTTTAGTAGTACCCATTAGAAGTAGTATTAGTATTAGATCTGTATAGATTTTTGTTTTGTTAGACTATGCTATCCCACTGCAGGAAAATTACTTCCACCTTTTTCCGCCACCGATGTCTTTTCATAATTCTCTATCTCGCAACACTTCGTAACAACCCTTGCAGTATGACTCTAGGTAGTCCGGCCATCTGCATCTCCATCTGGACCGACCTCGGCAGCGTCTTCCATTTTCAGGCCTCCATTCTCCTGCACATACGGCTCCGAAGACCCAAACCCCTTTAAGTTAGCCAATATTTTTTTCTAATCTATATTTTTTTCTACAAACCATTTTTAGATACTTCTCCATAAGGCACTAAATCATCTTGTGGTCTAACCAAACAATTTTGCAGATTTATTTCGCATACACTGTAGTAATTGTTCAGCCCCATTTTTTTCTTAAAAGCGCAAATTGGAACCAATGTCTTCCTGAAATTAATATTCATCATTTAGACGTTTATCCATTTCGTCATACGTGTTCTCTGAAACTCTTACAACCAGTCTACCAATAATTTGTACTACTGGGACTTTATTCACTACGTCCAAGCAGGTACCGTACTGTTACGTGTAGGGTTAAGAGAGGCGTTATCTTTCTCGACTTGCTATACTTTTATGTAAAAAATCTGTTAAATGGTCTAAAATGTATATGCTAATACTACCCGGTGACTGTCAGAACACAAAAAAGATTAATTTTGAAAGGGTAGCACTGACGTCAGTACCTGAGTGAGAAGTGTTTGCGACAAAATGGATGGATTTGTGATCTGAATGCTGAAGATTTGGCGAAATGATGCATGACGGATGCAGTTTTTTATTAATGTACTAGCTGTTTCCCGCAGCTCCGCCCGCGGTCTTTTTTTTTTATATAATTCTATAAACCTCACGGAGCCCGAGACCTTTCCAACGAATGCAAAACCGTGGAAATCGGTTCGTGCGTTCTGGAGTAATAGCGTCAGGAAGGAAAACCCGACTTCTATATTAATAATTTCGTTCAGGGCTACGGTAGACTCGATCGAAACCTTATATGAATAACAAAACATAAAAAAATATTGATTTCGAGTCGACAACATATATCCGCAAAATTCGGATTATGGAGAATTTCGTTAAATTCTAATGGCACTGACAAACAAAAAAACCGCAGTCGCCATCTTGGGTAATTAATAAGGCCGCGTTCCGTAACAGATAATTCTGCTTCGAAGTGATTCAAGGAGTTTATTATCATACAACCTCCTTGAAGTGATTACAGTGCTGACAGGGCGTATGACAGTTGCATGATAGTTGGGACCAGAATCGTTTCGGAACGCGATATTTATTTCGCTTTTTTCACGTTCCGTTGCATCATATACGCCTCGCCAATTAACACATCGCGTACGTCGCGCCAAAGAAGTAGCCATCACAAAGAACTGACTCATTTGACTGTGTAAAACGAAACGTTTATATTAATAACACAAAATGTACTTATAAAATATACCTATGTGTAGTCTGTAAGGTATATATCTATGAGCCTAAGTAGCCTGAAAATGCCGGCAACATTGAGTTAATCATACACACAACTTAATACTTTTCTTCAGTCGTTGACGTTTCGCGAAAATATTGTTTTTGAAACTTTTTTATTATAAACTCCTTTTTTATGATAAACTCTTTGTTATGTGTTCTTTCTTTAAACCTGAGATTGGCCAATTGCGATAACAACCATAGAAAAAAGAATACTAACCATAACAAAAATCAATGCTGTCAGTCAGCGGTAATTTTATTTCTTATTTACATATTTTTATTATTATAGAAACGTCTTGCCGGAAACATTGATTGAATCATAACAAAACTTAATACTTTTCTTCAGTCATTGACGTTTCGCGAAAATATTGTTTTTGAAACTTTTTTATGATAAACTCTTTGTTATGTGTTCTTCCTTTAAACCTGAGATTGGCCAATTGAACCGATATTATAGAACCGATGACTACAGAATATTTACCTACATTGTGTATCATGAGTCACATTTAAACCGAGCGGAGCCGGGTTTTCATCTAGTATTTTTATATAGTAGAAGATATTAGCTGACCCGGCGAGCTTTATACCGCCTCCGCCTTAGGGGTCTTGGTCGCGGCATGGTATTGTTATTACATATCGATAATATCGTCACAGCAACATAATATTAAAAACTTTAAACAAATGCATCAACCGGTCCATTTTTTTTAAATATGTTCAGCTGTCAGTTTCGTTTTGTTATAGCATTTTTAACAAATGAACCGCTGACTTATTGAAGTGAAACTTCTTTTGGCGCATGAGGGTAAATTTTTTACAGATGAAACGTCACGCCGGTATGCAACGGAAGTAGTAGAATACATTACAATGTCTTTGAACGGAAGTGTCAGAAAAGAGAGAGAGAGTGATCGAGACCATGAAGGTTTTCATCTATACCTTCATGATCGAGACCGATTGAGAGAGAGTAAGACAGGGCGAACGTAACGAAACCCAAGATGGCGCCGAGGAAATTTTGCAAATTTTTCGTCATTGGTGGCATTTTCATGGTTCCCAAGGTCGCTAAAAACGATTATGGGTTCGAAATTAAAACCCAAGATGGCGCCGACGACAATTTGTAAATTTTTCATCATGTGCGTCATTTTCATGGTACCCGAAGTCGCTAAAAACGATTATGGGGTCGAAATTAGAATCCAAGATGGCGCCGAGAAAAATATGCATTTTTTTTCATCATGGGTGTCATTTTCATGGTACCCGAGGTCGCTAAAAACGATTATGGGGTCGAAATTAGAATCCAAGATGGCGCCGAGAAAAATATGCATTTTTTTCATCATGGGTGTCATTTTCATGGTACCCGAGGTCGCTAAAAACGATTATGGGGTCGAAATTAGAATCCAAGATGGCGCCGAGAAAAATATGCATTTTTTTCATCATGGGTGTCATTTTCATGGTACCCGAGGTCGCTAAAAACGATTATGGGGTCGAAATTAGAATCCAAGATGGCGCCGAGAAAAATATGCATTTTTTTCATCATGGGTGTCATTTTCATGGTACCCGAGGTCGCTAAAAACGATTATGGGGTCGAAATTAGAATCCAAGATGGCGCCTAGAAAAATATGCATTTTTTTCATCATGGGTGTCATTTTCATGGTACCCGAGGTCGCTAAAAACGATTATGGGGTCGAAATTAGAATCCAAGATGGCACCGAGAAAAATATGCATTTTTTTGTGATAAGTAATTTTTAAGATTTGCGAGGTCACTAAAAATAAAAATGAGGTCAAGCTTTCGCGGAAATGTCTATCGCGCAAAAGTTCCTGATCCAAGATGGAGGACATTTCTCTATATGAAATTACATGTATTCGTCTCAATCTCAATCTAGAATTTTTGCATGTGAGACCATAGACGAAGCGCATTTGCATAATAGTTACTGTTTTACAAATTGTGTATCTCGCTATTGTTAATTATTGTAACAATACTTATTTTTATTTATTTTAGATAAACGTTATGTCAAACAATGTAAATATTGAAGAAATAAATTGAAAAAATTAAATTTATAATTTACATTAATTTTCAAACCTTTTTTTATTTTAATGACAATTAAATTCCTAACCTATCTTCCTTTTTCCCTTCTTCTTAATCTTGGAAATTTAAAGTTTTAGATTTGTATAAATATAAACAAGATTTATAAATTAGTTCGCCAAAGAAGTTTCACTTCTGACATGTCGCTGGCCCCGGGCAATATAGCGGTAAACGCCGGTTACGCCCTTTTTAATGTTATTTGATTTTTGGCTTCTCTGAGTATCAGTCTATCACTCTTATTTTTTTCAGATTTTTTCAATTAATATTTCTTTAAAATACTTGACAATAACAGCTTTATTGCATGGAAAATTCTCTTACGACTAAAAATGTTTTATTGCATTACTCTATGAAACATAACACAAAAAACTGTAAACATTGAATACGAAGTAATCACAAGATGTTTTATTCTGTACAAGCTATTACGCCTTTCTTCCCGGAAATTTATTGTGACCCCTGCGCCGTACTGTCGTTATAAATTGACTTTATAATGTGATTTATTTTAATTTTTAACCATTTTAGACAGTCTTCTTCTTCTTCCTGCCCTTATCCCATTCATATGGGGTCGGCGCAATGCGTATTTTCCTTCCATTCCTCTCTATTACTCGTCATCGCGGCATCCAGTCCTTTCTTTCTCATATTATCTTTCACACAATCCATCCATCTCTTTTTCGGTCTCCCTCTGCTTATATAGCCATCCACAGTCATACTTATAACTTGTTTTGTTATGTGACTTTCATCCCTCCCCATAACATGTCCATACCACGACAAACGCTTACCTCTTATCTTTTCATTCACTGGCGCTACTTTCAAGCTTCCTCCAATATACTCATTCCTTATCCTATCTAATCTCGTCACTCCAGTCTTCCATCGAAGCATTCTCATTTCCGCTGCATGCAATCGTCTTTCATCAGTCCCTTTCACTGCCCAGCATTCTGAACCATAAGTACATCAATACAGGTCTTATAGCCGATTTATACATTTTACCTTTCAGCTTTACGGGCATGTTAGGATCACATATCATCCCAGTCATCTGTCGCCATTTAAGCCAACCTGATCTGATTCTGTGCTTAATATCTCGGTCAATCTCTCCATCATTTAGACAGTATTCTATGAAATTAATATTTTTTTAGTGTTACTACTACCTAATTTTTGTTTACTAAAATTTTAAATAATTAAAAAAAAACCATTACGAATCACATAATTATTATTTATTAAATATTAAACTTTGGAAAACAATACGAAAACACTGAAAAAAAGAAAACATACTATTCTACCTTAATTTGAATAAAATCACAATGTTAATTAGCTGTTATACTTTGGAAACAAAAATAAAATGGTCAAAACCTTAAAAAAAATACTACTTTAATTTGAATCATCGCTTTCTATATCGATTTCTTCTTCAGAGTTCCCAACACAATGCAAATTGTTTATATCTAATATTATAGTATCTATAAAGTATATAATTATAGCTTTACGATTTACAACACGAAATCAAGATAACTCGAGCACATCCAGATGTTATTTATTTAAAGTATAACTTTGATGATGAATATATTCCTTTAAATACTGCATCAAACACCAGATCTTCAAGAGGAAGACCCAAAAAGATGCTAGTGACTGATGTTTCAGAAGATGAACTGAGAAATCTGTATAGAGAGCCAATCGCCTTACCAAAACCACTTTACGACGATTTGATGAGTCTCTGCAAAACTGAAGCAATCCCGAAACATTATCATACATTTTATAACAATTTACATTGTGTTGGGAACTCTGAAGAAGAAATCGATATTGAAAGCGATGATTCAAATTAAAGTAGTATTTTATATATTTTTTTAAGGTTTTGACCAATTTTATTTTTGTTTCCATAGTATAACAGCTAATTAAAATTGTGATTATATTCAAATTAAGGTAGAATAGTACTTTTTCTTTTTTTAAGTGTTTTCGTATTGTTTTCCAAAGTTTAATATTTAATAAATAATATGTGATTCGTAAAACTTTTTTTTAAAAGGTCATTATTATTTAAAATTTTATTAAACAAAAATTACGCAGTAGTAACACTAAAAAAATATTAATTTCATAGAATACTGTCTAAAATGGTTAAAAATAAAAATAAATCACATTATAAAGTCAATTTGTTACGATGGTTACATAAAAAAATGACTCATTGATGGGATTCTAAAATAGCGATTAGTGGATGATACAGCTAGCTTTGGCTATAAAATTTCCCTGAAGAAGGTGGTAATCGGCTGGTACGCTCGAGACCTAAAGCGGAAAATATGTCGTATTATATTGTTATGGGCCTGAGTCTAAGTGGTCGGTGTGTTTATAAAGTCATTAATGATGTTACAATTGAATCAATAGCGTCTATAATTTGTATTATACATTTTTTCAATTATTTAATTAAATAGTTATACCAATAGAATTATTTTTTAAAGGTTAGGTTGGTAAAAAAATAAGCTTCCATTTGACATTTTGACCGCCTGTTTTGGATCACTATACGCTGCGCTATATGAGAATTAGCTTCTTTTATTTCTCCTGTAAAAATCGAATTTTGATATTACCGCTTTATTGCCCGGGGACAGCGATGTGTACTTTGTACGCACGCATGTTTTTTTTTTTTTTATTGAGTTGTGTTTTGTTATTCTATGTCAGTTGCGTTTTGTTATACCACGTTTTATGTCAAGTCCCATGGGAACGACGGGAACGAGATACAAATACCCTATGTCCTTCTCCTGGTTATTAGCTACCTCCCTACCAATTTTGAGCCAAATCGGTTCAGCCATTCTTGAGTTATAAATAGTGTAACTAACACGACTTTCTTTTATTTATATAGATTTAAAAAGTGGTATAAAAATACACTGTTATATTGTGCATGTCATTTGGCAGTAAATTAGTATTTTACTGAAAATCTTGCGAACACCACTCCGTTCATTCAACCGCTAGGCTACCAAAACATCGACAATTGCCTGTAATTTCACAAAACAAAATGCTTACAACTTTTTTATACATTCCAAGTTCGGGGTATAACAGCGGTTGGGGTTTTCCGTGGATATTTGAGAATCATAGTCATCATACGAAATTGTTTCACTCCTGTCATCTGACTCTATATACGGTGAAGCTGTAGTCATTGTCGAAGTATCTTTTTGCAAATCTTGAGATAGATACATGCCGACTGAAATAAAAAATAATTGAATGAAATTTAGCAATCCTTGCTTGCCAAGCAGTAAATAATTGTTGAATAGAATTTTTTATGTACTTAGTAATGTCATCAAAATTTTTTTTTTAGTATCAATAGTCTGTGCTAAAAATAGTTAAAATTAAATTTACAAAAAAAGGGTTAGCTATTTTGAGCTATTTTAAATCACCGATAAGTTATGATAGTTTATATAATTGATCAAAATTGAACAATATTTTGTTTCTCACACGATTTTTTTTTGTTTTTAATGTATTTACCTTATTCAAAATAACACACTTCCAAATATATTACCAAAACTTACCGCACAGTGAAAATAAAATAACACCGACAAAAAAATCCCTCATAGTGTGAACTTCACAATAAGACATCTATGATTGTTTTGAACTTGCTAATTAAAGAAGTAATGAGCTACTATCAGACTTGATTTCAAGACTTAATTAGTTCTCGATAATACACTTACAATTATATCTTCAAGCTAGCTAAACCAAACTGGATCGCGCTCGCCGCGGTTGGTTTGTGGATGGGTGACATATTATATGGCGCTTATCCACAGGTAAGGTTAGGTAAAAAAAGATCTGAATAGATGAAGAGATTAAAACACTATCACACCAATTATAAATCTTTGACTATAACTTTGGCAATTTTCATCGCAAACTGTGCACTGTTCAGCCGTTTAGATGTTAAACGTAACAAACAGATAGAGACAGTTTTTTTTTCGCCTAATACAAGACATCATATTCAAAGATTGTTTAATAGAATACATTACATTTTACATATTATATACATGCAATTTTGAATGGATTTCGTGGATTTCAGAATCGGATCCAAAAAGAAATGAAAAATGTGAAAGTAATGAAAAAAAGGATAAAATTTTCTACCGTGATAATATAAAAAGGTTGCGGTTTAATAGAGAGAAATACCAAATTTCAAAGCTGTCTGCCCACGGTTTAGCTCGGAAACAATTATCAATTTTCCCTCGGGAACTACTAAGGGAATCAAAGGCTATATGCATGCCGAAGTTCATCCATATCCGTTTAGCCGTTTTTTCGTGATTGAGTAACAAACATCCAAAGATCTTAACATCCAAACTTTCACAATTATGATACTAGTAGGATCGGCCACTTATTTTCAGAATTAAGAGTATTTATATATTACTTTGATAATCTTCAGAAACGGTCTTATAATAAAAGCATAATATGTGACTCGATTTGAGTGTCCAGAAACATAATTGTATTGAGAAATTCCAAACAATCAATTAAAATTTTTTAATGAAAATGAATGAAACGAAAAAAATATACATTTTTAATATCTATGTTTGTTTATTTTCAGGTAACTGAATCAAAACCTACAGAGGTCGAGTAAAAATAGTGTAAGTCATCTGGAGTAATATATTTATACTAGATATCAGTCTGTAATTATTCCACCGCTGGGCAAAGGTCTCTTTTCTTTAATATTAAAGGAACGAACGAGGATTAATTCCAAGGCTTGCTCACTTATTGATTTTAGGTCCAATTCTGGAATTTATAGATTTTTTTTGTCATAAATTGTATTATACTTACTTAAAAAATGGATCCTTGTGTAGTGTGCTGCTTATAGATAAATAGATCATTTCTGGGGCAATATCATAGACGGTATATACCTACTGCCGACACACAATTATTGTGTCGGGAACAAATCGTAATAAATAAAAATTTGATACTGTTTGGTTTATATTGATTGTGTGATGATGTTTTAATTATTCCAAAAATGATCAAATAATAATGTTCTATAGCATAGTTCCATGCTCATTAAAATTTTTGAATTAACAAAAGTTTTGATATGAAAGAATTTAAATCCTTAGCTATACCAATTTGAAACGTAAAATTCAGCGCTGGACAGGTAGGAACCCAGGTTTTTTTCCTTACGACATTTGTTACTAGGAATCTGAAATCGCCTACCCATAATAAGCAACCATTAAGTTTTATAAAAATTAGTTGCCTAGTCATTGCTTTGTAAGTACAGGAGAAGAATCCTTTGCGCAACAGCATGATTTAAAGGCCATTATTTTATCAATATTCTTCTTAAAAAAGACAGACTATTATTGTAAATAGGGCTCATTTCTCTTCCGCAATCTTCGACAATTGTCTGCTCAGCGCCTTAGAGACTACTCTAGATCGCAATTTGATTATAGCCTAGCAAAATTGTTTGTAACGCTCCCATGGTCCGCGCGGGTAGCGGG
The DNA here is from genome assembly GCA_950381575.1 of Plusia festucae. Lineage (NCBI taxonomy): Eukaryota > Metazoa > Arthropoda > Insecta > Lepidoptera > Noctuidae > Plusia > Plusia festucae. The sequence goes on along the minus strand of OX494453.1, from coordinate 3,497,904 downwards.
GGACGGTACTACCCAATGACGGCGCTCATATGATTAGATTGACGCTATTGATTGATTGAGATTGACTAATTTTATTTTATTTTATTTTATTTTTTTGTTTTGTCTACTGATTTTGTTTTGTTTTTTTTTTTTTTTTTCTCTTTCTGTTGTTTTATAAAACTGTTTTTTTTTTTTTTTTTATGTACCAACTTTGTGTGTGCGCGTGCGCAGAATAAATGTTCTTTCTTTCTTTCTTTCTTCTTATTGTCAGTTGACCCCTGTCCCGCACGCACGTGTTACCACTCTCACTTCTATACGTCCCCTGACACCCACAGGCGGGAGTGTCACGTATTATTTGGATACTCGTCGTGAAGGGAATTTAAAAAAATATATTATGTCAGTTTTGTCAAATAATAGACATGTAAAATTTAATAACACAATTTTGACCAGGTTGGGTATCGGACTAAATAGGATATTTTTTGCTTTTGGCGGACTGAATAGGATTGCACCGGTAAAAACGTCACCGGTGACCGATGCGAAAAATATTTGTGCAATGTTTAAAAAAACACTGGAGGTAGTATTTGTAACCCTTCTCTCAATAAGTTAAAATTCGGCGTAGGTCACAGGTGACCGACGATAATTTTTACTCATAATATGGACACTGCTAATTACCTATATACCTGCATAAGAATGAGGTGCTAGGAAATGTTGATTAAGGATAGTAACTCAGCTACACGCAGCAATCGTGAGAAAGGGTGACCTATAACAGTACGCATTTGCCAAGCTATAAGTGGCTAAATTTAATTAATCATTGTTTCTATGCAGGATTATTTTTTATGGAGTAAACCTCAAGAAACATGGGTCGAAAACTTCAAATTGAAAATGAAATTTTCATACAAAGTGACAGGTCACGTATTATAAGTCATGTTTGTATGCAAAGTTGATTTTCAGTTTTAAGATTTCGACCTATGTTCCTTGGGAAAAGATGTTCAATTTTATGCACCTGATTACCCCGTAGAATATACAGACTCAATAAAAAATAATAATGTATAACTGGGACTCTGGGAGTACGGAAAATAAAAAATGATTTGAAAAAATCTGTTTATTCCTTAACAGTAACATTTAAAGTGATTTGATTACCATTTTCATCCTTGACCCATCCTCGTACATATAATATGGCAGCCTTTGTCATGTTTCTTGTAGTCTTGTAATAGTGAACACATCTGTGCTCTTTACCATTGAAGTAAAACATATCTGTTGAAGATTTATTTTTAATTTAGAAAATATTCATACGATATGTAACAAAACCCCTGTCCGATCCCTAAGACTATTATTCGGTTTCGCACTGCGAACACATATACGTAGCCATTAAATGGATTGGAGTTTTTATTTTCCTAATTGAAAATAATTAAATCAAAATAAAAACTGATCCAAGGCAACAGCAACACTGACCGCTCCTCAAAGTTCACGTACTTACTACCTGCAGCTTTGTGTCAAAGAAGTCGCCTAAGCGAGACGGTTCTTGAACTGTACCACGAATACGCCTTTATTGAATCCGACAGGGGTTTTGTTACATGTTGTAGAATTGATTGAAAAATTGCTAATAATTATTCAGTAAATAGAAACGATTTCAATCCTACTATATATTAATAATATTATAAATGTGAAAGTGTGGATGTTTGGATGTTTGTTACTCAATCACGCAATAACGGCTGAGCAGATGTAAATAAAATTTGGCATGCATGTAGCCTTGGACATGGAAAAGAACATAGGCTATAAAAGAACATACCCTTTTATCCCGAGAGATTAGTTCCCGAGGGAAAATTGAAAATTGTTAACGAGCTAAGCCGCGGTCAGACAGCTTTGAAATTTGGTATTTTTCTCTATTACAGCGCAAGCGATAACACGGGTAAAAATGTTATTTCATTATTTATTGCTTTCATATTTTTTATTTCTTTTTATACCCAAATCTGAAGGCCACGCTGACGAAGTCGCGGGCAGAAGCAAGTAAAAAATAAAAAGCAAAACAGAGACATTCGTGGATTTTTTGTAAATTTTTGAAATTTATAATATCTATTCGATTTTGATGAAATGTATAAGGGATCACCAAAAGTATCCTAGCGGTTCAATGACCAGAATCTCATGCACATGGTTGCAGGTTCGAACCAAGGCAAGTACCAAGGTGACTTTTTTAAAGTTATAATATGTCCTTAATCATTCTAATATATCATTGACAAACGGAAGGAAGACATCGTGAGGAAACCTGGATTTCAAAAATTCAATCACTGTAAAGTATAACTTTTCACGCGTGTACATAATAATAATATATAATAATAATAATTACACGCACCCATTTTTTTTACTACAGTTAAGATAGTGAAGTTGAATCCAAGAAGCTCTTACCATCACTGCTTATCTTTCCAAAAGCGTATTTTTCTTCATTGTGTAACAAACAATTTTGCAAGTGTACGTCGCAAGCTGACGGCATGGTCACCAGGCCGTGGTTTCTTTGGACAACACAGATCGGCTTTCTTGCTTTCCTAGAAGTGAAAAAAAAAAGAATTATCTAATTGTAGTAAGTATGTATATAAAATATGATAGACTGCGCCCAGCGTACCTATAGCAATTTTGCTAGCTTAGGTCTCCTGTAATTGAAGGAGTAGGTACACAGAAATAAAACACACTGACAATATTTTTATCTATGTATAGTGTGTAGCCTTTCTTGGAGGCCCTTAGACAAATAAATAAATAAAATAATTAATTAATTACATAATTACATTTTTTAGTTTTTAGATTTTAATTAGTTATGTTTGTCTATTTTTTTTTCTTCGTGTGTATATATTATGATTAATTATTTTAGTTTTTATTAAGATTGTAAATATCTACTATACAAACTATATACCTAATAATAAAGCTATTAAAGCAAATGACATAATACATACTTTATGCATTTCAAATATGGATTGTAGCAGAATTTGGGTTCTATCACAGGGGGGCCAGAAAAATCTTCTATGTTAAAAGGTTTGAGATTTGCGAGTGGATGGGACGGTAGCATGGTAGATGTTTCTTGAGAATGGTATATTTTCACTGAAAAAATACAAATGAGATGTTATATCACTTTGTTTATGTAACTATAAGGTATACTTAAAATGTCTGATTTGGAAGAAAAAAAAAGGAAAAGTTTATTTTCTCATGCGATGAATCTATTTATTTAATCATTTAGGTACCTTCACAAAAAATATACAGAAATAACAATAGTAAATTCAAATGTACAAAGGCACTGCTTATTTCTAAAGAAATAAAATGCAGGCTACATAGAAAAACAGCCCATCAAAATACATCAAATTCATTCTTTATTTGCTGAATTATCCCATAGTTAGATAAAAGGGTTAAATACTCCCAGTTAAAAAAAAACATTCATCAATATTTTTTATGAACTACCTGTTTCTCTCTTTTCGTTAAAATCCGTTAATTCTGTTTCAACAGGTTACAAACAAATTTAGATAAAAAAGGAGTTTTTTTTTTCATTTTTGGTTTCTACCTTATTATGTGCACATAAATAAAAATAAAAATATCTTACCGCATACTGCAAAAATTATTATAGAAACAAAAGGTCTTCCCATCTTGCGCTCTTTACAAAGTCTTATGTATGATTGATTTGTTCGCCAGCAGACAAGCTCTTAATTAAAGACTATAATGAACTTGTAACATCGAACTCTTGATAAGTTTTAATTAGATCATGATAAAACTCTTCGTTATAAGAATCTTCAAGCATTTGCCTTTTGGTATAAGGAAAATGGGCATGGAAACATTAAAGAGAGTTGCAGTATATGACGAGTATAATATGTATAGAATGAAGCACAAATATTTTTGTAAAAGTAATATAATTATTAATATGTTTTTTTTTTATAAATAATTTATGTAGAGATAATTTTTTACACATTTATGTAAAAAAACTAACTTCAATTGCTTGAAAGTATTTTAACACACTCTATGAAACGTTTTCCAATAATTGTTATATAAAAACGAAACTTCTGAATCGATTAAGATGACATTAATACCTCTGAAGTGTACCGTATCCATTAGAGAAAGATGTTTTTAAAACGATTTACAATTTTATTAGCTAACGCGTAACAAACATCCAGTCGATTTGAAAACCTCCTCAATTTGAATTATATTTTTGTGTTATTTGACTGTAAGAAAGCTTATTTGCTAAGAATTGTGTTAGTGTGTTTTAATATTTACCTATTCCTCTATTCTTATAAGACATGAAACATGAAAAACGGTCCACCCGTTCTCGAGCTATAAGTGCTGTAACAAACTCGACTTTGTTTTATATATATAGTTTTATTATGTCAGATCTACAAACATGTCTGAATGGTTTAACTGTCCACGTCAGCCTTGGCGTTCTAGTTAAACGCTGCAATATCTTGAATGAGGTCTTTAACATATTAAATTCCCAGTCTATTATTGTTTTACATTTGTTTCACACATACTATGTCTGTTTGTGGTTTATGTTATGTTTACAAAGAGTTTTAAATCTACTTTTGTTAAGATTATCAAGTCATTTTGATTATTATAAAGGTCACATTATTAAATTTCTGCTTTGAAAAATATTATTATACTTCCTTACTCCAATCCCTGCATATGTTGTCTGGAAGAGATCGCAATTAGTGATAAGACCACCCATTGTAAACATAATGTATTCAGTTTTTCTGTAAACTTGTTTTGGTGTACAATAAATAGTTGTTATTATTTCGTTTATGTTTTTTTAATCTTTAGACACTTAAAATAATATCGTTTTCTAAAGTTACTATAAAGGAGGTACATACTTCTGAAAACCCAGAAAAGTACCATTAAAAAAACACTGATATCAGTCACTTTTTCAAAAGTTGATAAAAGTGTGTAAATTTTTAATTGTATATTCGAAGGCAAGTTAATCTAAACCACCTCATAATAAATACTTTAAATGTAATAGTTTTTAAATGTTAGAAGAGATGATACATGATTATACACAAATTAAGCCTTGTATTCATTCATACCTATTGACACGTATCACAACAAAATCATTACATTATTACACGATAAAAAAACCATCCCATTATACTAAACAATTGGATTAATATTCATTTGAGACCCTCTACCTCAATAAACCCGTAATAGTCAAAACCAATACATCATCAATCAACACAATTGCCTCCGCGCATTCAAAACAGAACACTATATGACATAAGAACACCAATAAAAAGAGACAGCGCTATACAAACAGATAGTTCTATCTCTTTCTAACAGCGGAAATGTTGGCTGCGTTTCGTAATACCGCTGAACGAAATGAAAAGATTGAACTATGAACGGAAGACATGTAATTGGCAATCTGCGTAGATCGCGATTTACTCACAGCTATAAACACTACGTATAGGACACGGCACTTTATTTGGCATTAATTAATAGTTCTTTATAATTAAATACTCGTGCCAAGACGTGTTGTCTAAATAGTGATGAGTTTTATACTTATGGACTTGCTGTAGTCCGCGACTCCGACCGCGTGCGTGTTGGTTATCGCGGCAATATGTAGCCTAAGTCCTTTCTCCGACTCTAGACTATCTCTGTACCAAATTACATTTAAATCAAATAGACGGAGTTACTTCTGCATTTATAATATTAATATAAAATTAAATACATATATAAAATATACAATAATAATAAAGGTATTTATTGTGAAGTTAGTAAGTAGAATTTAGTTTATTTTCGCATTTTTTTATTTAATATGTTCAATCATTTCTGTTAGTAACGATACACAAAAAAGAATGAAATCTGGAAAAAATACTTTTCGTAAGTACTTCGTTTTATTTTTTATTTGTACTATACTTAAAATACACTTGGTTCGTAATGTAAAGTTTAATGAAATTAGGCAAAATATTATGCGTCTGTAATTCCCATGGGGTTTTGTTCTCTGTGTTGACGGTTGTCGCACATGTTTATAAGCAAACCTGTCATCCGTGAAATACAGGGATGTGTTTACGCATGGATCAATTACCTTTACTTGCGAGTACTTTTATCGTAACCGTATTTAGATCATGAATTTTCATACATAATCCATGAAATATTCTTACAAAAAAAATATCTTATTTACATGAGCATTTTTTAGTATAGGTCATAACCCTATGACCTATATTCAAAAAATAAGCGCAACACCGTTACGTTTGGTTATAGTATAAAAAGAAAAATTAAAAAAAAATGTCTTAAAAGTAGCTTCGTTTGGAAAGAGACGCGACTACCTTGCTGTATAACTCCATCCCTTTCTACTTCTCTCTATTATCGTTCTACGTCGTAAACCCCTAATATCTGGATGCCAAAAGAGAAAAAAAAAGACAGAAATTAAAAATTACATATGTTCTTGAAACCAACTTGGGCTATAGCATGATAATTATTCATATCAAAGCTCCAATTAAAAAGAGACGCTACTATCTATCAATATTACTCCATCCCTTTCTAACACTACGTCGTACGGCCCCTGTATAATCTAGATGACAATATAGTCAGGAATATGCAGCGAAGCAAACATTATATTCTAGACCAACCAGGTGCAAATCAGACAGTATTGGGAATCAATGCCATGATTTTGTACTTCGAGCAAATCCCATGAGGCGTTCAGATGGTATATCCATACTGTTAATACGATTGTTAACAATGACGGACATGCAGGTATAAATTCCCAAATGTGATGTTGAACGTATATGTTTAATCATGATAATATTGATAAATTAAGATATCATGAGTAGGTTAATAATAATACCAGCCTATAAATGTCCTACTACTGGGCACAGGCATCTTCCCATATAGAGAAAGAATACACATTGATCACTACGCTTGCTCATTGCGGGTTGGAGATTTAAGATTAAAATTTTTGGAATTCATGTTTCCTCCCGATATTTTATGTGTAGTAATTTGAGTTAAATGCTTACTTTAATATTATATGTTAAAGTAACTCTGTTTGTTTGTGTGTTACGCAATCACGCCTAAACGACTGAACTGATTTAAATACAATTTGGTACAGAGATAGTCTAGAGCCTGAGAAAGAACATAAGCTAGTTTTTTCGCGATAACCGACACGCGCGTGGACAGTCGCGGGCTACAGCTACTTATACATACCTAATTCGAAACAAATGACAAAGACCTCCGAAGAAACGAAAATCAAAATTGAGAAGACTGCATTGACAATGACTTTGACTGCACGGATAGCCGAGTGGTATAGGTCACCACGCTAATTACCACTTGATTGTGCGCGACGTGCTGTGGGTTCGATCCCCGCATGGGACAAGCATTAGTGTGATCCACAAATGCTTGTTCCAAGTCTGGGTGTTCTTTGTGCATGTGATTTGAATGTTTGTGAAACCCCCGCGACACAAGGATTAAATTCCTTAGTGCGGGCGTCGTTTTTTTAAAAAGAAAAAGAAGAAAGAAAAAGATGAAAGCCCGACCTTGGGTTGCAAGTACGTTATGCATTTTCGTATCACTCGACATAGCAATAAAAGTGTAACGTAACACTTGGGTGAAAGTAAGCCTATTGCAACGTATTTGGCACGGCACCAAACGGCTGCTAGGTTCCAAAATTATATAACTTTCACTATCAAGCATTTTTTTGAGAGCTTCATCATAAATCTTTTAGTTGAAGCTCGCGAAATTTTGTATTAGAATATGAAAAACATTATTTTGTGTAGCTAGATTTTTGGATTATTTTCTGGATGGGTAAAAAAACTATGATGACCAATTTCAGTAGTAATTCTAATTTATTTCCATAAAACCGGTGGTACAAGATGTTAATAAATGGTGCAAGTGAGAATGCGTATGTGTGTGTGACACAGTTGCAACATCAAGTGTCACAAGGACACACACACAATGTTAATTGTTAAAAAAATATTGTTTTAGAAATTTATTGGATCCATCCAACAAATTACTGGGAATCAAAACAACCTATCACAACATCGATGCTTATGATGAATGTCATACGAAGGCCTTCAGCTCGAAACAAGCGCTAAAGGCTTATCTTCATACGCGTGCGTCAGTTTCACACAACAATAAGCTTTCCTATTTATAGGATAAGGTTTATTATTTATCCCATTTTTAGAAACACTGGACCCCAAGTTGTATATACGCTAAAATTATTTGTCCAAAATCAATTTAGCTTTCAATACAGAAACACATACTTTCGCATAGATTTTCAATAGAATTGAATGAACCTTGTTTTTTTTTATTAAAGCAACTTGTAATCCTGATGTTATAAATGAGTTAAATTTTAACAAAATTTCAAAAAGGAGGAGACTTTGCAATATTTATGTAAATATGAACAAAATTACAGTTTATATACCGTTGAAGCAAATTAAAGATCAGACAACGTTTATTGTAGATTTCGCCACAATGTAAGCAGTCCTTTTTAGATCGATCGCTGTTTGAGTAACTTATGGAGTTTCTTGCCGGTTCTTCTCCATAGGAATGACACTTTGGAACCGCGCACCTAGAGTAATTAGTTTTAAAGTTAACGTTTCTAAAAAGCCTATTTAAGGTTTACTAGGAATAAAAACATTTTGATTTTGATTTTGTTGATTGAAAACAAAAAAGTACCTGACATAAAAATAGAATTTAAACGAAATCCAAGAACTACAAGAATTTATAAAACGAGCGACCTTAGGAAAGCATTCTTCCAGTCTACATCGGCCTTAAACTTACCGCATCCAAACAATACATCTTCTCGATTCCTAGGCATCATTGTGACGGCGACCCACATTCGAACGATTGTGCATTCATTCTGATGCACCAATTGAGAGACGCTTTGTTGGCGTACCGTACTAGAGAATTTAATAGCCATCTGGTATAACGAACGTTTTTATTGAATACGCGGTTATATGGAATTTTTGTTTATTCGTACTTCGAAATGAAAGTGCTTCTGATGGTTTTTGAGCTGGTGATATAAAAGAGTTAAAGATTTGGTGATGGAATTACCACCCCGTAACTATAAAGGTTCACCTATAATTGAACCTAACAAAACACTATAAGAACAGTTTATTGTTGTCAATTAACATTTATTTGCTGTAGTCTTCCGATCTAAGACGTTGAAACATGCTATAAATAAAGGAATAATTTGAAGTTCTTAATATTTTTGTTTAGTAAACTGAAAGTTTGCTTAAAGTTTAGTTTGTTATGCAGATATTTCTACTAAGATAGTATTATCGTATGTTAGCAAAGTAATTAAACTTGGATAAATGTGTGTTTCCTTGTACCAATTATTCCTATCTTTTGAACCACATTTCTTTGCAATTTGCTACCTATTTGTTTTTTTTATTTGAGTCGAAATAAAAAATACCTGCGGTCATAAAACCTATATTGAATACTAATCTTAAACAATATTAGGTACACATGCCTAAAAAAACAAATACCAACAATATTTTCTAGAGCAATCTTCTATCATTTGATTTGGAACAATTTGTCGCCTGTACAGTTGTGTTCCAATAAATAAATCCGGTCGACTCTCGAGACTTAGCTGAGAACTCTCAATTAACTTTTATGACTCGGGAACGCAATTCCCAACATTCTATTCTTTTTGTTAGGAACTATACTAAAATCAATAAACATTTCGATGTATTATTTGTAGGTAAAGAAATTGTAAATGCTTGTTTGGCACACATGTAAACATACTTTTTTAAACAGCGTTTTTTTCCAGCAACGAAACTAAAAGGTTTTATTACAAAAACCAAATAAATTGAAACCCAATGAAGAACAGAATAATCTTCTCCATGTCATGGATAACAAAAGGTTAATTAATTTCTACCTTATCCACCTTTTTCGTAGATCGAAGAGATAATACCGATAATCTCGTCTCAACGAAAGCCTTTATTAATCTCCACGATAGAGTTTATATAAATAGAGAGATTGGCTTTATATTGGAAATTAGGATTTTGGAAAGCCGATAACCAATTAGGAGTTTTCGGTGCGGCTTGAAAGGTTTACGTGAGATCAGTGGTACTTTTTAATATTAACACTGAGTATTTGAGGGTTGAAAGGATAATTATTATTTATCGGCATTTATATATAAAGATCATTATGGATCGGCAAGCGCTCCATATAAAGTACGGTATTCAGCAAATCCGGTAAGACTTGAAACTGACCCCAACAAAGCTGGAAAAATCTTTAATCATATCAATGTATTGTTTATAAGAAAACAGATTAATAAATAAAAAACAAAACCGGACTAATGCGAGGTTTCCGTACAAAGACTATATTTTTTATGATCTATACTAATATTATAAAGCTGTAGAGCTTGTTTGTTTGTTTATTTTATAGAAAACTCAGGAACCACTGAGTCAATTTTGAAATTAATATCAGTGTTACATAGCCCATTTATTGAGAAAGGCTATATAAGTTTTTGGTCGCAATAAAAGGCCTATGCGGGCGGAGCCGCGAACAAAAGCTGGTAATTATAAAGGTAAGTGTAAGTATACGCAGAACCAAGTACATATGATTTTTTCTATTCACTATTGCAAAGAGATACGCTCTTGTATAAAAAATATATATTTTGTACTTCTAATATTAATGGAACAAACAGCGAGCTGGAAAATGAAATAACTTGCTACAAATACACATTCTAAAGACGACTATTAAAAGCTAGAAGCGAGAAATACTGGCTGCATTTCTGCCTTTAAACACACTTGTATTTTAGTGCCCATGAAAGAGCTATGTCACTTAGAAAAAGCTACGCCGAGCGAGCTTACTCGTATATAGGCCAATGCAACTTGAATGTGCTATAAACGTAAGGACGTATTTTAAAAAGAAATCTTCCGTCAAAGTGTACCGAATCTGTATTTTTTGTAATACAAATTATGTCAGTGAGAATGTTCTATTAAAAAGAAAGGTGGTATTATTAAAATAATTCTCATGATGAATTAAAAAGTATCTATATTTAAATTTATAAATATATTTTTTTTTGTGTCAGTTCAGGAAACTGTCATCAAAATTTTGTTTAACTGATTGTATTATTAACTTACCTTTTCTCGCTGGGCGTCGGTTATCGCGGCTAGAAATAGCCTTTATTTAGCCTTTTTTGTTTTATGGGCTATCTAAAACAGTGAGTAAAAAATAATACTAAATAAAAACTTGTGAAATTCCTGCTTCCATTCCCAACCTCGTTTCGATTTAATACATAAGAGTCCCGCTTTTCTCGTACATTTCAGCAGTGTACAGTTGTATAGCATTCGCAAACGATGCCGACATTTTGTGAAATGAAATGTGAACGTAAGGCTACCAGTAAATAATATGGAATCTTGTGAAACAATTGTAATGAAGCAAATAGAAAAACAAATGACAATATGACACAAAACATATCATAAGTTTATACAAAATAAAAACCTGGTAAGTGTGAATCGGACTCGCCCACCGAGGGTTCCGTACGAACTCCATATTTTTTACCATTTAGATACAAATGTATAGTTTTTAGACTTTTTCCGTACTTGTAGCATACGACCTCATTGCTTGCCTTTCAAAGTTCGAGGTCAACACAAAATACTCTATGAATTTTGATTCCCTTGAGAGCTTCAAAATATACGAGTTTTGCGATATCAACGGCCGAATCTTTTTTTTTAATGCTAGCTTAGAAGTTTTATTCCTTCACAGCATGAAGGGACTGTAGATCTTAACGTATGGTATTAATTTCCAAGCGATACTTCCACGCCATCTTGACATAAAGGGTTTCTTGACTTGACGCACAACAAAGTGATCTTATACGAGTTTCGTTTTTTTTTTCTTTTTAAAGTTACGGAACCCTAAATAGCATATATACGTCTAAATAAAAAACGATTATTATTATTATTATTAAATACAAAAAAGATGTGCTTGACTGCAAAAAAACGGATTGATAACCTACCTACTTCTTTTTGAAGTCGGTTAAATAACTAATAGTCGTTTTTTTTATTAAGAACAGATTTTTCAATCGTCAGATAACTTTATTCGAGGAATAATTTTGAAATGTTGACAGTTGTATCATAAAAAACTGTTTAAGTCAATTTTATTTCTCAAATCTTATATCTTTAAACGAGCAATTCTTGTATATATACAGTATGTAACAAAAACCCTGTCCGATCCAATAAAGGCGTATCCGTGGTACAACATACGTATAAAAAAAAAATGTTATAAAATTGTAACTCGTTAAATCCAAAAGTTATTGTTTTTTTAATTTTATAATAATTGCGAGATTTAACACTGAATATGGGAAATTTTCGTAAGCTGACAACACTCCACCCAATGGCAAAATGCGTTTTATTTTTATTTATTTTTATTACAAAAGCCGACAAAAGGCACCGCCGAGTTGTAGGCACTCTTTCAACTAGCCGCCGACTCTTTGATGATACCGCCGCCGCGCCGGCCCGCTGCCGCCAGGTTACCTACCGACTATTAGTCTTTCGTGGAGATAGCTTTCGATCGGACGTCCGTACGTAACGCGTGCCGCTATTGTTTCGCAAACAATATCGTATTCCAATCACGAATATTTTAATATTGTGATATAAGATCATAATAAGAAATTATGAGGTGTGACAGTTCCGTCGGAGTGAGCCTTTCAACGCCTGTATAACCGCGCGTTCACCACATGCAGTGTTCTTGGGTACGAGTCATGCCATGGATGCTGGAAGACCACGAGAGAAGAACACAACGAGGAAATCGAGGAAAAAGTGTCGTATTAAAAATAAAGGTGTGTGATTAGGAAATCGAAGTCTTAAATCGGACACAAGTGCGCTGAAGTACGCGCAAATTTAGTAAAAAGGTGACGAATGTGCATTAGTGTTGTAGTGGACATGTGGAACACGATCGCCGAAGTGTGCAGCAACAATAAGTGAATGTTTTGATGAATAATGATATCTGCAGTCAGTTGGTAGGTAAATTGCCAAAAGCGCTTTTATAAAAAAGCCCTTTTCAGGGCTACAATTAATTCAATTATTTGTTTCTTTATAAAGAGAGTCAATATACACAAACCAATATCAGCTGATACCTACGCCGTACGCGTAGGTAAAGGTATAACGTAGCCTAGGTTTATTTCGTTATAGGTAAGTTTGTTTGGCGGCATGCGACAAAGCAAGTTCACGCACCGTCTCGCACAGGCGGCTTCTTTGACCTAAAACTGTAGGTAGTAGGTACGTGAACTTTGAGGAGCGGTCAGTGTTGCTGTTGCCTTGGATCAGTTTTTATTTTTATTTAATTATTTTCACTGGGGAAAAATAATAATCTCCAATCCATTTAATGGCTACGTATATGTGTTAGTAGTACGATACCGAATAATACTCTCAGGGATCGGACAGGGTTTTTGTTACATACTGTATAATCCGGATCTCGGAAACGGCTCCAACGATTTTCATAAAATTTTGTATGCAGGGAGTTTCGGGGGCGTTAAATCGATCTAGCTAGGATTCATTTTCAGAAAATGTCGTTTTATCTGTGTTTTCAGTAATCTTAAATCTTTAAACGTGCAATTCTTGTATATACGGCCATCAATACTGTTACAATTCAAAATAAACAAAATATTACATTTGAATTTGGAATCTGTCATTTTTATATGATTGTTCATTGTGTTTTCTCATTTTGGCGCCAATACATTGTAAAAATTTTTGCGATTTTTTGTAGAGTGGGGTGATAAAGAGGTCCGAATCGCTGTGATTGCATTACACAAAGTAGGTATGGAGCCAAATGCAATTTTTAAAACTCTCGATACGCTTGGTATTATTAAAATGTTTGTGTTCCGGGCTATTAATAGGTACAATGAGACCTCCTTTGTTTGTGACAGAAAAAGATCAGACCGTCCACGTAGTATTCGTACGAAGAAGGTGGTCAAAGCAGTAAGGGAAAGAAGCCTGTCACCTAGAACCATGTCGCGTATTTTAAAAGATGACTTAGGACTTGCAGCCTATAAGAGACGTACTGGTCATTTCTTAACTGATAATTTAAAAAAGAATAGGGTGGTAAAATCGAAACAACTACTGAAGCGGTACTCAAAAGGAGGTCACAGAAAAATTTTGTTTACGGCTGAGATTTTTTTTGCAATTAAACAACTTTTTAACAAACAAAATGGCCGTATTCATGCTCACAACTCTAAGAAAGTTTCCCAATTTGTTGACAAAGTGCAACGTGGGCATTATGCAACTTTAGTGGTGGTTTGTTGGGCTATTAGCTATGAAGGGGTGACTGAGCCATACTTTTGTGGAAAAGGTATCAAAACATCGGCACAAGGGTATCAAAATACCATTCTTGAGAAGGTAGTGAAGCCCCTTAACAACAACATGTTCAATAACCAGGAATGGTCTTTCTAGCAAGGCTCGGCGCCGGGTCATAAAGCTCGGTCTACGCAGTCTTGGTTGGAAACGAACGTTTCGGACTTCATCAGAGCTGAAGACTGGCCTTCGTCTAGCCCCGATCTTAATCCGCTGGATTATGATTTACGGTCAGTTTTAGAGAGTACGGCTTGCTCTAAACGCCATGATAATTTAGAGTCCCTATTACAATCCATACGATTGGTAGTGAAGAATTTTCCCATGGAAAGAGTGCGTGCTGTTATTGATAACTGGCCTCAATATTCAAAGGACTTACACAGAACTATTACAGGACTTCGAATAAGCTTTTTATATTTTAAATTGTTTTATATTAATGTATTAAACTAACACTCTGTAAAAGTAATAAATCGATCTACGATTCATTTTCAGAAAATTACGTTTTATCCGTGATAACAGTAATCAACTTAAAAAAATTACTCTTCCTGACATGTTGGCGAGTAATAATATATTTTTTTAGCTGTAAAAAAATTGTATTTGTATATTAAACTAAATGCACTCGTTATTTTTTAATTAAATAACCAGTTCATATTTTTTATTATTACGTCGGTAAGATTGAAAAATATTATTCATACTTTATCATTTCATCAGTAAAAACACACTACCAAAAAAAAAAACGAGCAAAGCTCGGTGATCCAGGTACTAAACATTATTTGACGATGGTAAAATCAGCCCCAAGAAGAAAGGGAGGCCTGTGTACTGCAGACTGACAAATGTTCGAAATAATAGTTCGTAATTCTTAAAAGCCAACCGACATCGTCTCTTTAAAAAATCCATAATGTAAATTCTAACCCAAATTGCTAACTAGATGATATAGTGGCGTTGGAATGGATCGAGCTCGTTACGGCAATCACCGATGGCATCCAATTACCACGAGATGCGAGTTAATTACTTTTGTCCTCGTATTTTATGTTTTTGTGATCATATTTCGGGTTTTCAAAGACTAAAATTCTTGGAATATGGGAGGTTTAAATTACTGTTTTATTTATTAGTAAATTTTATTGGAATAGCGCATGCTCCATTCCAATTTGTAGTCTTGTTATTTTCTTTATGTTTGTTCCAAGTTTAATTATAATTTTGAAGCAATCATAGGACTGATTTAACTTTTCATGATAAAATGAATTGTCAATTTTGCAGAGAAGTAATTTATATAATGAAACACTTGCTCACCGTTAGGGACACAATGTATGCATTTCTTTATAGATTGATAGCCGTACGAAAAATTAGACAGTCATTTTTCTTTTCTGGTCTAGTGGTTAGAGACCCTGACAGCTAAGCCGGAGGTCGTGGGTTTGTTTCCTACCCAAACAAATTTATCTTTGAGTGATGAGCACGATCATTTGTCCTGTGTTTGGATGTTATTTATCTCTTATTTATGTATGTATTTAGAAATATATAAGTATGTTTATCAGTTGGTTGCCATAGTACAGGCTCTAGTTTGGGATCAGATGACCGTGTGTAAGGTGCCCGGAAAAATTATTACTATTTAGTTCGCCAAAAAGCGATTGCTTGATATACGAATAAAAAAGTAATAATATTTTAAAAATAATGTGTTCAAACAAATGACGTCTTAGCATGATTACATTGAATTTGAAAAATAAAACGCACAGCAGCCTATGACGTCATCGATCAAGCTAAAACATTCAAGCTTGTTACAGGCACTCACCAAAACCCTATGCATGTTAAAGTATTTTTTCTTCATTCAAAGCTTCCTGTTCAAACATTTGGTTTACAAACGTGTCCCCGAATTGCTAATGCTGCAAACTTGAAAAGTGGAAACTGTGATACAAAACTCGGACTTTAAAAAGACTTGTAAATGAGTTTGTTGGCGACAGCAAACACCTGACGTTTCTCAGAAACCATTGAATAAAATTATGTTTAAAACATTCAATTAACATGAAATTCAAATTTGTTGTTTCCATGTCGATTGAAGTGAAGGAATTATACTGCTATCAGCGCTGCTTGCGAAGTAGGTAAATGAGATTTTAGTGGGAAGAAATTTTTTATTAGAAAAATGTACCTACCTTCTTTTAATTAAATAATTATGATTGATTCGTTGCAACATAAAAGACTTGTTGGTGTGTATTACTCCCCAAACTTTGACCCCATCTCACTTGCTGAGCTGCCCAGGATTTGATATCTTCCATCTTTTTTTTTTTCACTTTTTAAAAAGTCGTTAACACGAGGGGTTAAACTAGATGATTAATACTAGTAATATTCGACACACATTACAGGTTCAAATTTTGTCCATCCATAATAAGTCAATCACATTGCTTATGTATAAGCAGTCACTTATTACGTAGTTTTTCTACCTGTAATGTTAACCTCAAATGTCAGCCGCTCTCTTCAATAAGTTCCCGATATTTCGTTAATATATAGGGGAGACCCAATCATTATTCGTCTTACATAGTTCCAATATCGAGATGACAGGTCCAATATCCACTTGTAATAAAAAATAAGGACGGTAAGTAGTGGTGGCCAAATATACCGCTAGAGGTTTCCAGAATATAATATTTTGGAAAAAAATCTTTCTTAATTGTATAGGTACACAAATATTGCAATATTATCCTCAAATATAATAAAATGGTGTTCATGAAATAAACAATAAACTAGGGAACTAAAAATACATTTTGTGACAAAGAAAAAACGTTTTTTCTCTCTTTCTTTCCTTTTATTTTTAAGCTAGTTGATCACATTTAAAACATACCAACTTTTAACATTCTCAAACCAACTTCAAAAGAATGAGGTTCTCAATTCTTATGTATATTTTCATATGTTTGTTACACCATATTTCCTGTAATTGAGAATCGATTTAAAACCAAACCTACCGATTCTATTTCCATGAATTTGTATAAGATAACCTCTCTAAGATGAACTCCCTATTATCGAAATATTTGAAATCGATTTAAAACTACTCCATATTATATCACATAGTAAAAATCGAAAGGAGCAGGTTTCTCTCTCATCCTTTTGAAGTCAGTTTAAAAAAAAAAGATGATCAAATTGATTTTCAATCCCAGTGGCACAAGCAATACAAAATTACCAATTTGGGCCTTTCAATTGTATACTATACGTACGGGCCTATCCGTAATGAATAAAAGCTTAACGACCTTTCCCTGTATTGTCCTACATTGTCCCGTAAAATAAACAATCAGGGACTCAATTTATATTGTTTTACGGTGCAGTGGCTAGTGTAGGCGTATATTGTTACCAATTTCAGGCTCTGTTTCTTCATAAAGGCTTGTGTATGTGGGATCAATGAATTAATTGCGCTTAAAGAACAGTGTTATTGAGAACATTAATTATTAAAGTCTATAAAATTTATTTAAAATAGAGATTTTTATATTATGGAATTTTACTATGATGGACATTGTTAAATTCCATAATATAGAATTTCGATAATATTTGTATAGCCTTTGTTACCCGCGCTATTATTACGAATCAATAATATCTCACTCATTGATGTATGGTTCAGAATGCTGGGCAGTGAAAGGGACTGATGAAAGACGATTGCATGCAGCGGAAATGAGAATGCTTCGATGGAAGACTGGAGTGACGAGATTAGATAGGATAAGGAATGAGTATATTAGAGGAAGCGTGAAAGTAGCGCCAGTGAATGAAAAGATAAGAGGTAAGCGTTTGTCGTGGTATGGACATGTTATGAGGAGGGATGAAAGTCACATAACTAAACAAGTTATAAGTATGACTGTGGATGGGTATATAAGCAGAGGGAGACCGAAAAAGAGATGGATGGATTGTGTGAAAGATGATATGAGAAAGAAAGGACTGGATGCCGCGATGACGAGTAATAGAGAGGAATGGAAGGAAAATACGCATTGCGCCGTCCCCATATGAATGGGATAAGGGCAGGAAGAAGAAGAATATCTCACTCATTAAAATCAGTTCAGTAGTGTAGGCGCTACGTTGGAACATAGGTAAAAAACATACAGGCATAGATTGCCAAAATCATTACTTCGTTTTGACTTCCTTCACCGTAGTCGTGTAAAAAGACTAATCAATCAGAGCGTTTCTCATAAGATTTGACAGATTATTAACACATCTATCTATTATATATAATTCCAGTGTCACGATGTTTGTCCGGGATGAACTCCGAAACGACTGAACCGATTTTAATCAAATTTGCACACTGTGTGCAGTTTGATCCAACTTGAAAGATAGGATAGCTTACATCTCAATTATATAAAAAAAAAATTGAGACCGCGATCGGAGCTTCGGGTACAGCTAGTTTTATATAGATCAGCATTTCGGATGATAAGGCAGCCATTAGAAAGATCAATTTGGCATCAGTTTCATTCTGCGTCTTTTGTTAATAACAAAGACCATAATATCTGGATAATTCGTTATCCTATTCAATCTAACATCAATCAACACCTTACGATCAATCGGACATCAATCTAACCATGGTCACAGATTGAACTGGAGCCAGATTGATCGTCTAAAGGAAGCCTTATGATTTTCAGTTCAGTTATCAATGTTTCGATTGAGATGGTGATTCTCATGCCTCGCTTGTAGTCCCACATTGCTAGAAGCTATTTCATAAGTGATTTTTGTGTGTGCTGATATTAATTTTAATAGGCCACAATACATACACTAGATGTTTTTTAAAGTTTGATAGCTTTTGCGACTTAGAATATCAAAGTGAATACATACATACCAGACCCCCTAGCCAAGTGACATTTCTACAAGCGTTAACGGAGGTAGAAATCGCTGAAATGACTTTGAATGCGGAAAATGTCATTTGTTTTTGATATGTCACGTGACTTAGACTTGTCATTTCCATACATTT
This sequence comes from Plusia festucae, assembly GCA_950381575.1. Lineage (NCBI taxonomy): Eukaryota > Metazoa > Arthropoda > Insecta > Lepidoptera > Noctuidae > Plusia > Plusia festucae. The sequence continues at coordinate 3,478,755 of OX494453.1, read as the reverse complement.
AATGTCATTTCAGCGATTGCTACTACCGTTAACGATTGTACAAATTTCACTTGGGTAGGGGGGCAGGTAATATCAGGTCATAATTTTATCTTAAATGATAAAAACATATTTATGTATTTTTTATCACACCTATAATAGTGACAAACAATAGATGATGTGACAAAGCAGTCACTCATTCAATTTTGATTTTTCACCTATTTGAGTAGGTAATAATGTAATTATGATTCTCAATATTTATACATTAAGTCAGTCCACAAGGATCAAAAGCCATAAATTTAAACGTCAACGATCAAATTAATTAATTTATTACTAAGCTAAATCAATGATGCGTCAAATCTGTGAGACAATTTACCCTTTGAAGGGTTGAAACTCTGTTATTATATTATTACAAATAGGTATATGTATGTGGTCCAAAATTTCTAAAACAATAATGTGAAACCATCTAAATATGATATGAGCAAAACGTTTAGAGGCTATTGAATTTAAGTCAATATAATTATAAATGTATATACTGATGTTCATTTAAACATATTATATACTAGCTTTTGCCCGCGACTTCGTCTGCGTGGACTTCAGAATTGGGTCCAAACGGAAATAAAAAATGTGAAAGTAATGATAAATTAAATAATTTTTTCACCCGTGTGCTTGCCCTGTAATAGAGAAAAATACCAAATTTCTTAGCTAAACAATTTTCAATTTTCCCTCGGGAACTACTTAGGGAATCGGGATAAAAGGTAGCCTATGTTCCTTTCCATGTCAAAGGCTACAAATGCATGCCACATTTCATCCAAATCCGTTCAGCCGTTTTTGCGTGATTGAGCAACAAACATCCAAACATCTAAACATCTAAACATCTAAACATCTAAACATCTAAACATCCAAACATCCACACTTTCACATTTATAATATTAGTAGGATTTACTGTTTTAACTTTCTGATCCCACAGACAAACTGCTATGCGCATTTTCGACTAAACATAGTCCCATATGTTTAGTTCTTAAGATATTATTGTACTGGTTCTAATAATAATAATTATAATTAATAAATGATAATAAAATAAACCATTTAATAAATAAAATTCGATTGTTCACCGATGTTGACTATTCCGTCTAAGCCGTACCTGCTGTAGCCACTAACTCAATTATTGTACGATTATTGATAAAATTATCCGTCTGAGCGACGTCAAATTTTCAGCTATACTACAACGTAGTGGTGTTAGAAATAGCCGCGTGTGTCGCTATCAGTAGACAGTCGAAAATTTAGAAAGAAAGAAAAAATGTTTATTTAGCGCAAGACCGCAGTTAAACTTAGCCTTAAAAATAAACCTCTAATCTAAAGATTAATATAAATGAGCTTACAAATAGCTAATTATTTTTAATTCATTTCCTTCAAAACTGCGAATCCCATTTGTTTCTTAATTTCTCTTGTCTAGCTCAGTCATCTTTATAAAAAGTGAGGGGAACTGCATTACTATCATCTAGGTACTACTACTTCAATAAAATATTTACATTTATGACGTCACACTTAAAAATCACTGGTCAACATCCCTCCTCCTCCCCTCCTCTCCACCCGCGGTGACCGGACGCCTGCGGGTGGTTGCGGTCCGCTACGTAACTAATGCTTTACGATTAATTAGTTAGGTGTACCGCACCGCAGAACATGGACGCGAATACCGCAATCATGTTTGTGAAACTGTTTCGTTTGCCGGTTAATAATAATAAAACTGGCCTATAATTATTCTACTGCTACGGACATACATGCCTCTTCTCGTATAGAGAAGGATTGAGCATTGACCGGTATATTAATAAGAATATATAGCTGATAATTTTGAAGATCATTTGAGAGTTTTTCTGCACCAATATTTTAATTTTTTACCATTAAAGCTTAAAGTAGCTTTAATGGTACTAAACTACGCACTTTATGTTCTTAATCTAAATTCCTAAGAAAAAGATAGTCCGTTGCGACTTTATTGATATTAATGTTCTAGCCGTTTTTTCTGCATAGCCTTTCCTAAGTTATGTTTGGATCGGCTTCAAGCCTAACTAGATCCTGATGAATAAGTGGAGCGACTGCCTATTGAAGTGGTGGACCACGATGGTGCTGCCAGGGTAACTTAAAGTAAACATTACCCTGTAAAATACGTGAGTGAGACCGCTTGTCAAAATTGTACTCACTAAACACCTACTGATAATGATCGGATGGCAGTCGGTACATGACTTACCGTGCTGCCCGGGGTTCGATATGTTTACAAATATTCACCGTTCCCAGGTTAACCGCAGCGAGCACGGTTTTACCCTTAGCATCGGTCAAAATGTGTGGCTTACACCTTACCACGAGCCCATCAATCCAAATAATATATGTTTTAGAGAAAGAAGTGGATTTTTTCGCAACTTCATTGATAAAATAATTTTGCCGTTTCATTTGGTAGTAAATGCACTAAATTCGTCTTGTAAAATATTCAACTAATACAAAGAAATATACGCTTTCGTACTTATATTTTGTGCTTACGACATTTCTAGATAGAAAATATCCAATTTCTTTTTGCTATAATTCAGGCTTTCTCCAAAATTTCGCGATCCGCAATCATAAATCTTAAGAACCGGTAATAGCAAAAGGCAGTCATACTTTTTATTATAATAATAAAAGTGTATCAAAAGACGAACGCTTTCTTTCATTTCAGACCTTCAATCCTAAATTAGGTTGTATAAAATTCCCACAAAAGAGAAAATACTTTTTTTTTACCTTAAAATATTAGTTTTTATTATTATTTTATTTATAAATTATATATTTATAAATATATATTTTATTCGTACTTAAAGCGATCGCTTGTAAACTTTTTATTTATTTATTAGCTCCTACATTTTAAGGAGTTGTTTTAATGATAGCTCTTTTCTTGTTAACTTTTCTGCAAAGGGTTTTAAAATTAAGGAAATTTCAATTTTAATGCGACGATTCGATTCAACAATGCCCGCAAAAATGTGTTTAGTCTACAATGTGTTCAAGTTTATGGGTTATCGATTTTTGTTTATGAGTTAATCTTCTAGTACTAATCGTTTTAAAGACAGAGCTCTAAGAAGCGTAAATATTTAAAACTTGTCAATTACTCCATAACCTAAATTTTATATTGTCTTACTAACAATTCATAAAGCAAATCCTTACTAAAAATGCTTTAGTAAGAACAAATAAAATATGCGTTCAATGCAAAAACTAACGCATTCCTTCGAAAATATTATTATTCATAATACTTAAAATATAATATACGACCTATCTTTAGTATATCTCTTCGATATAATTGTTAACAGTTTATTTTTATAACAGTCACATAAACTCTACCAGTTTTATCTATCCATAATTGTATAATAATCTCCAGATAAAAAAAACCCGCCATCCTCATTAACAACGCTAAAAAATCATCCGTAAAATATTCCTTAATTAAAATAACTATATAAAACTGTGAGAGCCCCTTCAACCCTGGTCGTATCATCCCGAATTCTTTACGATCGTATTTTACTGGTTTATTCGTGACCTTGGTCCTTCGCGTCGGCATCGTCACATAAAAGGACCAGCTCGAAGCAATCTCTCTCAAATAAATTTTGTAAGCCCGAGATATAACAGGCCGATGAATAATTAACTAGCTGTACTGATCACGGACATAATTGGATGGATTTTAGAAGCGTCGCCACCACAACAACGTTGTATTGCAGCAGGACAATTATTATTTATTCCAGAAAAAATTATACAGTCGTTATATGTTCGTCTAATTAATAAAAAAAATTGTCTTATAAAAAATTGAACAAAAAAGAAAATGTAATTATTGAATCTAAAATATATTAATTGGAAAAAAAAACTAATTATTTATACCTAAAAAGCACGTCACAAAATAAGTAATTATCGTATTAAAAATTTAATTGCAATAAAATTAGTTTCGCAATCCAAAATTTAGCAAATTAATATTTAAAGATACTATCTTTGTTTTAATAAATTCTTAATTTAATAGCAGATCCGGCAAATGTTCTTCTGCCATAATTAAAAAGTCTGGAGAGGGTCATCCCTATCACTTATGGGTGTGGAAAATAGATGTTGGCCGATTCTGAGACCTATCCGATATGAACACAAAACTTCATACAAAGCGGTCCAGTCGTGTCAAAAGAGTTTGCGAACAAACATCGAGGCACGAGAATTTTTATATTACAATAGCTGACAGGGCAAACGTAGTATTGCCATATTAAAAAAATCTGGAGAGGGCTACCCCTATCACTTAGTATCACTTAGGGCTGTGTAAAATATATGTTGGTCGATTCTCAGACCTACCCGATAAGCACAAAAATTTAATTTTTCGCAAAAAAGTACCGTTTAAATAAAACTTTTCGCTGGAGCACAAAGCGGCTCTAAGTAATTTACGGCCAGTCCGCTGTCCGAATTCCGTGTTCAACATTAAACTTCTGTTGTTCCCTGTAATGTTACATCATTCATTACGAAGGAAGGGATTTAATTAATTGTAATTTCTTAGGAATCTTTGTCGCAACTTTTGAGTTACATGCCGTTGAAATAAGATAGAAATTCTAATTTAAATTATAATATTGATGACCAGGCAACGTTGGTGATGCTGGGAAAACGGGATATTATTGAATTTGTATACTCATGAATAATGGCGCTTAGGAGAAGCCTACTTCTAGTAGTGGACCAATAGATACTTAGTTGATAGATGTTGACAATATTGATACACTACATCGGTGCCAAGGAAGAAAAAAAAAAAAAAAAAATCAATCCTTTTATTTCCAGTCCTAGTCAGCCAGTCCTTTTATTTCAACCTGAAGCCTAAAGATTTTAAATCTCATGGTGGCTTAGCGGTCCAATGAATGGATTTGTGTGCACAAGATTGGCAGTTCGAAACCGTTATAATAATAATATAACACCGACCTATAAACGTCCCACTGCTGGGCACAGGCCTCTTCCCATATAGAGAAGGGATGAGCATTGATCACCACGCCTGCTCATTGCGGGTTGGCGATTTCTGATTCCAATATTTTGGAATCCAGGTTTCCTAACGACGTTTTCTTTCACCGTTTGTCAATGATGTCTTATGATTAAGAAAGTACGTATAACTTTGCAAAAGTCACATTGGTACTTACCTGGTTTCGAACCTGCAATCATGTGTATACGAATCCGGTCATTGAATCGGGCAGGAAGAAGAAGAAGGCCACCACAATACATTTTTTCAACGTTGTGTTATGTACCTAATTCTTTTATTTTAAGACATCATTAATAAAGAAAGCTGGATTCCAAAAAATGGAATCTGAAATCGTCAACCGTCAATGAACCGTGGTGATCAATGCTCGTTCCTTCTCTATGTGAGATTAGGCCTATGCCCAGCAGTGGGACATTTTCTAGACCAGTATATTATATAGCCCAATTACAGTAACAAGGAAAGAACATTAAATTGTGAAACAAAAAACGTACCGTTTAAATGTACCGTAATATTTTAAAGCCGGCTTTAATAATAAATTAATGGCGCTGTGGGTTCAGATCACGTATTAAATGTTTGTTTTGCTCTTGTACTTTAGATATTGATACTTACTTTCATTTTATTTTGTTTTTGTTGAGTCTTGATGGTATATTAAAGTTCATAATATAGTATCACTAGCTTCTGCCCGCGACTTCGTCTGCGTGGACTTCAGAATTGGGTTCAAAAAGAAATGAAAAATGTGAAAGTAATGAAAAATGGAATAAAATTTTCACCCGTGTTATAGCTTGCGCTGTTATAGAGAAAAATACCAAATTTCAAAGCTGTCTGTCTGCCCACGGCTTAGCTCAGAAACTATTTTCAATTTTCCCTCGGGAACCACGTAAGGAATCGAGTACTTAGTAGTAATAAGTAGTACTCATTTAATATTACTAATGATGTATGCCCTTTCCTTAAACTTCTTTGTTCTTTCCCATCCACCCAAAATTAAATTTAGATAAAATAAAAAACCCATTTACATAAATTAAAACAGCCCAAACTTATTCAAAGTACGTTAAAAGCAATTACAATTAAAAAAATCTAAATCCAAAATTATAATTTTAACATTATTTTTATCTACAAAAAAATGCACAACAAAATGTTTTTCGGAAAGCCTCGGCTCAAAGATGTAGGTATTTCTAGGCCGTAACACACTGTATGGTTTTCTTCGTGAAGAAATATGGTACTTGCCCTAGTTTTAACGTTAGGGTCGAGAATTCTTCCCGGAGAGTTTATTAAAGTTATTTTGATTTATATTCTTTGTGCGTGCTTGTTTTGGTATATTAAACGTATTTAGGTTTATTAAATAGTTTTCTGGTATTAAATTATGATTAAGCAACTAACTAGATTGGTTTGGAAAATTAAAACGAATTATTGTCATCCATACGGTCTAAAAAATGGCTTGCAAAACTGAAACGAATTATTCTGCCCTCGTAAATGAAAACACAGTAAGTCCGAAAATGCCATTTTGTAAAAAACGCGGTTAAAGTTTCATTGTTAAATCGTTTTGTTGTAAACAAAATATTTAAGTTAGGTTGAATATTATATTTTTATATTATGTAAAATTAACAAAGCTTTAATTCAATGTATAAAAAACTAATATTTTATTGGTTTTTATTTAATAAAATTAGTTAATGTGTTATAAAACAGGAACGTAATTTATTTATTTATTGATTTTTAATCTAAAATCCAGTAACTGAATGGTTACTGTGATCTAGGTTAGTTTTACACATTACTGTGTATTAACCATTTAAAGACAGGAACTCTAGTGATAATAAGACACAGTAACTGTACACATACTGGGTTGAAACCTAATAACAGTAGGCTTCGATTACCTAGCTGAATACCTAGTAAGTGAAGATGCTGTATTTAAGACTAATTTATGATTATAAAATCTAAAATGTATAATAAGTATCTTAATATACTGTGTTCTATGCTAACCTTTTTCATAGGGTGTATGTTTCCTCAAAATAATAATTACCCTGTTTTTGTCATAAAAGGTATGAAATCTATATAAAGAAAAAGAGAAGTCCTGACTGACTGACTCATCAACGCCCAGCCCAATCCCTTGAACCTCGAAAGCTAAAATTATGCACAGTGGTTTCCTTTATAATGTAGACAAGGGATAAGGAAGGATTTTTCGAAATTCAACCCCAAAGGGAGTTAAATAGGGGATGACAGTTTGTATGGAAAAACGTCATTTGAATGATTTAGGTAACTTAACCTTTTTATAGGATTTAAACCATTTTACAGTTGCCTTTAAATTTGGCTTTCAAGTAGGTAATTTGCCGTTATGTATTTCGTTACTATTATTAGATTTTAGGATTTGTTATCTTCCAGCAATCATATATCAATCCGCGCGTCGCACCTCCGATATATTACCTACAATAAGCACTGTGAGAAGACATTCTTTACCTGGATAAACACATAGGGTACCTACTTTTAATTCCGGTAGTACGGTCAAAAGCTAGTGAAACGATAAAATCACTTTGACATCTATGTATTTTTAATCGACTAAAAGTAAAATCACGTTCTTATTATTAATTTTAATTGCTAAATTCGTCTTAGTCTTCTTTTGCACGTCTCATAAGCGAAGCGTTGAGGGGGGTATTACTGTCAGTTTACGCACACCGAGTGATTCTCCAACTTAAAATTACACTTTTTTATTCTTTATTGCTTTTATAAGTGAATATAAATAGACAAATGTTGAGAAAAAACACTATTTTTAACACAGAGTTCTGTCTTGGACGTCCGTGTGTCTGTATGTACAGATCCCGTATCTTGTGGTCACGATAACGAGCGAAATACTTCACTTATCGAGTTGGTTTTCTTTTTATAGGCTTCAGTATTTTGAGGAATAGAAGCCTATTACTTTTCACGGTATAATTCGATGAAGTTTAATTATTATTTACAAATAATCTCAATTTTATTGTAATGAATGAGATTATGAGGCGTGCACTTTTGGATTTTCCAACTATTTTAAGTCTTCATTAATTTTATTTATCTATGTGGGATACAACTACAAGATGACAAGATAGTGAGATCAATATTCTAAGTATTTGCCTCTTTGTCAGTAATGATTTTATAATTACTTAATGACAAACTAATAAATATTTAAAACAACATAAAAAATAAACTTCTACATTTATATCAAAGCACCAAATGAAATAATAAAATCAAAATAATCATTATGCCCGAGTCACAACCATCATCGTTATTGGTACGTATATCGACGGCCTAATTATTCTTAGGCAATGTTTCCAAATCTTTGCTATTATTATGTATGCTAAAAGCTAAGCAGTGACCAATATTTATTTTGCGAAGCGCAGTTATCAGTCCAAATCGTTATTTGTTTCAACATCTCTTTTATGCTTAGGAAACTAGTAAAAAGTGCTGGTAATGTCTTCTTTTCTTCGCACGGATACAGCCTCATGCCATATAACTGCATATGTTCTAACAAATGGTGAGTTCCAACTGGCACAAAACTTCAACAATCGCAAAAGGTTAGCTTAAAACCCAGTATATCAATAGTTACTGTGGTTAAGCTATGTATTTTATAAATAGATATTAAAACTGCAGGCATCTTAAACCCAGTAACTAACATACTGTGATTAATCTAAGTAAAACATTTGATAAATTTTACGGAAATTTACTTTAGACCAAAGTAATTGAAAAAGCCGTGTTATAGCCAAGCAAAACTATTTATAAAAATACACGAACACGTAATTACAACACAGTAAATAGTAATTTACTGTGTTCAAACCTAAAAAATCTAACGCACTGTGTTTTTTATTAAAAGAGTCTTGATTTTTAGCAAAATACTGTGTTTTTATCTATCATATCTCCTTAACGGTGGTAGATACAGACAAACCGAAAATTTTCCCAGATAGCTCTGGGTCTCCTTATTACAATAATCAATACAAGCATAAACACAGTAACTGAAGTTACTGTGTTTTCATTTACGAGGGCAGTATTGTCGTCCATACGGTCTAAAATGGCTTGCAAAACTGAAACGAATTAGTGTCGTCCATACGGTCTAGATGGCTTACAAAACATGTTTGATGTATAATAAGGTAAACTGTTTTTTTTTAACGTATTTATTTGATTCCATATAACTAAATTATAGCTACATGTTTAGAAGTATTTTTTATGATACGCTCTTGGATGAATGTTCAAGATGTTCAACATAATTTGACTAAAATAAATGTAAAAAAAATGCTTACTATAATGAAGCTTGGTGACCTTGCAGTGTACCCGCGCGATAACTTATTTTCCGGGATGAAAAATGTATCAATCCAGGGTGACTTAAATTGGTCGAGCCGTTGAACGTGAAGAGGTATCAACCATACACACACACTCACAAATTGTCTATGTAATCCTACTATTCCTACTAATATTATGAATGTGAAAGTGTGGATGTTTAGATGTTTAGATTTTTGTTACTCATTCACCCAAAAACGGCGGAATGGATTTGGATGAAATTTGGCATGCCTTTGACATGGAAAAGATCATAGGCTACCTTTTATACCGATTCCTTAAGTATTTCCCGAGGGAAAATTGAAAATTGTTTACGAGCTAAGCTGTTGGCAGACAGCTTATAAATTTGGTATTTTTTTTCTATTACAGTGCAAGCTTTAACACGGGTGAAAATTTTATTCCATTTTTAATTACTTTCTCATTTTTAATTTCTTTATGGACCCAATTCTGAAGTCCACGCAGACGAAAATGCGGATAGAAGTTAGTTAGATAATATTAGCATGATTTAGGCGACATGAAGTTTCAGTACTGACCGACTTTCATTTGTTTTCAGCGCGTTTAAAATAAGAAACATTTTAGAAGTTTATTATTACTTACGAAGTGTTTTTTTCAGGTACACAAAAAAAATTTTAAATGGACCACTTTGTATAATATTTAAAAATAGAAAGGTATTTTGGTTTGTTGTTATAGGCTAAGTAATGAGCGGAGGCGAGAAACATTTTTGATCTTGCTGTGCTACCATTTAAATTAATGAAAATAGGTTCAACTAAAAGGTTTGTTTTTATACTGAAATTAATCCACTACATCATTAACATCAACTTAAACTTTGCTAGAAATTTAATTTTAAGAAATTATTTTTGTTCTGATCTCAGTTTTATTTTACTAGGTTACTAGGTTGTCAAAGAACTCGTCGGGTAGAGAATGCATGAGCATCATGCGACTCCGGCCAAGGCAGAGACGGAACCGGGGTGTTTTAGTCGGTAAAAGTCCGATATCCGATCATAATATTATGTAACCATCATCTGCCTAGCCTTTTCCCAAGCTATGTTAGGATCGGCTTCCAGTCTTATCGGATTTAGCTATACATCAAGGAGCAATTACTGCCTATCTGTCCTCCAAAACCCATTATACTGGGCAAAACCGTTATACAGCTTCTCATCGTACGATTTGTTACTATGAGATACTACAAGGTTGCTTTACAATCTGGTTACATTGAACTGACATCAGAACAAAAATACTTTCATAAAATAAATTATTCACCCACTTTTTAAGTCGCTCCCAAACAACCATTGTAAGCGGATTTTAGAATCCTAAGTACGATTATAGTACGAACTGTTTACAGGTGGACAAGATGTAGACTAATGCTTGACTTAAAATTTTCAGCTGTCTGCATTCTACTTGTACAAAATCGCTTAACCGGATACTGTTCCTATGAATATATTTTTTCTGCATAGTACCTACCTGCAGTTATCTTAAAATGATATTTGTAGACTTTTGCCTTTTAGTTGTAATTATAGTCTATATTCTGTGGGATTCTAAACCATTTATGTTACTGGCAGGTTCAAAAAGTTCTAACTACAATTTGGATCAGTAATCGAATGCAGAAAAAGAAGCAAGATTTTAATGCAGTCTTCAATAATATATATTTTTATGAGTCTCATTTAAGCTCTTGTGCACTGGTGTGCATTATAATCCAGTTTTATTACAATACTCATTTTCAAAGAGTTCTAACATTTCTAACGTTTTCTTATATTTATTATCTCTTTCGCTTATATTACGTACCATATCATGAAAGCTTTTCAGTTTAGTTTGCGGTCAGGGATTTCTCTCGAACATTTATATAAGCGTACCTTTATGTTATAGTATGTATCGATTTACTTTGGTAGAGACAGGTAACGTGCCTTTTGAGGGTTATTTTCTGAAAATTACTTACTATAAACATGTATTGTTACATCAAGATAGTTCGTTGATATGTCATATACGAGTAAGAGTGGATTTTACCAAACTTTTATTCCCGTTTAGGGCATAAACTGTGAGTAAGTATTGAATTTTTGACATATTTGAAAACAATTTTTTTTTCCAAATTTCTCGCCATTTTCTTTCGAATAACTTTATTTTTTTACGCGAATATTAGGCGTTGAAATAATACTTTTTGACGGATTCTATTGCTGTTTATTTTGATTTTAATTCCCGAAGTTTCAGCACCTTTGCAGGTGTCATGGTCACGGCCAATTATCTTACTTCGGTCAAATCCAACCTAATATATCATGCATGCTACTTATACAAATATATTTTTTAACCCCTCGTGCTAAGCTGTAATTATGCTTGTGTTACGAGTGGGTTCACGGCGCGCGGCGGCTATGCATACAAAATTTTATCGAAATAAGTGCAGCGATTTGGCCGTGAAATCGTGCCAGACTGTTAAACAAACAAAGTTACCTTCTTCAGTTTAATTATTAGTATGGATAGCATGTATTTATAATATAGAATACCCCCTCGTTATAATAAATACACGCTGTCGAAAAACTGTCTTAGGTAAACGAATATAAATAAGTTTGAAGCTGTTGCTCACAGAATAATGTTATTAATTACTTATTTACTTGTTTCAGATAATATGTGCTTCACTAGGTAAGTGTGACACAATTATGTAGTCGTACTCAAAACAATGGATAGGATTAGTAATTTTATTTATTTATAACTATGGAAGACTAACTTTTATTCAAGTCAATCTGTCGCGATCTACTGCTGGACATAGACCCCTCCTAAGTTGGGCCACAACACCCGGTCCTCTGCCTTCCGAATCCAGTTCGACCCAGCCACCTTTTTCAGGTCATAGGGCGTCCTACACTGAGTTTGCTAAATCGCTGTCTCCACTCAAAGACTCGTCTACTCCAACAGCTATTGGTCCTTTGACAGACATGACTGTGTACTTTAAATGTTGGACCACAATTTTGTGTTTAAGAGGTAGGCAAAGGTCCTTTTTAGTTAACTTAATCAATTAACAACTTATAATTATTAATTACATTTGAGTACCAAAATATAGCCTCATTAGTGGCCATCTTAATAACTAAATAAAACTTTAATTAAATTTAAATTGAAAATTCACCTTCAAGTGTCAATATCATGTTTCAAAAGATAAACTTAATTATAAAACCTATAAAATTTATTTCGATTTTATAATTTACTGAAATTTCGTAATTAATATAATCTAACTTAGAGGGGTCGTTTCTTCATTATAAAACCTAAATGTCATCAAAGTTTGAATAAGTAAAAGAGATAGTTTTATTTTTCTACATAATTTCAACCCTTCACTGAAAGGCGTATTTTTATTAATCCACAATTATATGATTTTGCATCAAATCTGTTTTTTTTTTGTGTAAGTAAATTAAAGACTAACCATTATAATACTGTCTGACTGCTGAGCCGGAGGTCGTGGGTTTGAATCCCACCCAGGATAAATCTTTGTATGATGAGCACGATCATTTGTTCTGTGTCTTGGTGTAATTTATCTATAATATGTATGTATTTATAAATTAATAAGTAACTATGTTTATCAGTTGTCTGGTTGCCATAGTACAGGCTGTGCCTAGCTTGGAATCAGATGGCCGTGTGTGGGTTGTCAAAGATATTATTATTATTAATAGACCGTGACAATGCTCACCGAGTATTTATAAATTCCTAATCATGTCAAATTTCACACGATTTAAAAGTTCCCGAGCATAAAATATATTATGTAAACGTTCCGTTTTCATCGCATGACTGCGGAACTCTAAAACGACACCATTTTCTAGTGTTTATTACAAAGCGTCCCGGTTGACACACAGCTGGTACACTGTAGATGTTACTAGAGTTACATTTTTAATCCTAGATCAGTTTTATATGAGAGATTAGTTTCACTATTGTTATGTTCATTTTATTGTGTGGTAGATATTTAAAACTTTACATGTAAAATTGGAAAATTGAAACATGAATAATTATAAGAATATAAACTACGCAAAATATATTCTATACTGCTTAACATAGATCACATTTTCGATAAATTTAATACGAGTGTTTTGTCATATCGATCGTTTTATATTGGTATAATAAACTCTAAGAAACTAGATGGAAAAATTAGACGGAAAATGTTACGAAAAAAATTATAAAAAAAAACGGAAAATATCTTCAATAAAACACACCGGAATTTTACTAACAATATTATAGTACACCGGTATTTCCGACAAATGACGATATAATTATGTCTTTATAACTCACTACCAAACAATATCCCGCGCTCGCCGCAGTTGGTCCGTGGATGGGCAACCATTTGTAACATACCGAGACCTCCCTGTGCCTCAGAAAGCACGTTAAGCTGTTGGTCCCGACTGTCACACAGTGTTCTGTCGTTACGAGTCTGACTGATTCTACTGGGAAGGAACGCCCCCACTGCACTGTATTCGTATATAATTTTTAAAGTATTTTCATGCAATAAACTGATGTGTTTGTATTCTAATCTAAATCCAGTAACTAACATTACATCGAACTGTTGATTACCGTAACATAGTGTTTACTTCCAAGACGTGTTTATGACATACAGCAATAGGCAGAGGCACCGTTTATTATGATTGTTTTGTTCTATATATACATATTAATTAGCATCTACCGTGCCATTGGACTATAAGAATGAAGAAACAAAGAGTCCACTTGAGTTTGTGCACTATATATCTCCTGCTCAAACGGGTGATCTCACTTGAGATTTTCCACCGCGGTTGAAATTCGGTTCAGCGATTATTATTTATTTGCCATAGATTAGTTAGGGTTAGTGTTAGTTGTATAATATATACATTTATAATAGTATTTACAAACTTAACTATGTTTACCAAACACCACATCGCTGTGCAAGTGTGCCTTGCCTTAGGTCAAAAGCAACGCGAGTGAAACGGAGAAAAGCATTACACAAAAATCAACAGCACAAAATTTAAAACGCCCCAAATGTGTCCGGTGAGCCCATAAACCATGTTCTGTCGCAATTAACTGCACGTTATTGCATACAACGACATTTACAATCGTCACCGCCCACAGCAGGCCAAGCTGTGCTATCAACACTGATTAACTAGTGTTTGTGAGATGTATGCGTTGTTGCAGTCAGTGCCAGGGTCGTTAGCGGCCAAGTTCGAGAATCGCGTGTTCTTATGTTGTATATTGTTGAGTATTTCGTTTATAGGTTTCATGTGTCCAAACCGTGTTATTTCGACCTTTATTTTGATTTTCTTTTACTTTGCTTTGTGGGTCGCACATTACTAGTAATCTTGTTAAGCCCTCGTGCTAAGCTAAGATGCTTGTGTTACGAGTGGGTTCACTTCAGTAGTGTAATGGGTGTGATTCGAACTCGCAACCATAATATATGATCTCAAGTCCGACGCCCTAGCTATTAGGCTACAGCTACTTTATTTTGATCTTAAATAAAGCAGCTGTTAAATAATAATTAGACACTAATAGGAAGCTTTCTCATTCGGTGACTAGGTAATAAGCAACCCATGATTAGAGGCCGCACCCCAGCCAGATGGACCGATTACTGAAAAAAAGTAGCTGGGTCGAACCGGATGCGAAAGGCTCGGGCATTGTGGCGCAACTAGGAGAGGTCTATGCCCAGCAGTTGACTTCAGGCTGATTGATTAAAGGGCGAGTGAATCAGGATACTGTGTATGTTGACTTCTAAAAAGTGCTGCATTATCCGAAACAAATGAATTTTGTTTAAAATAAAAATATGCTTAATGCATTCTCTCTGTATTATATCAATACTTAGAATCTATGTGAGTAGTTCCAGTCACATTACGTGCCCACTTCAAAAATGGCCACGGCAGTTTTCAAAAAGCGTTTTGGCTTAGTCCTTCGTAAAGGAAGGAGAGACGATCTGATGGTTTTAACCAGGAAAATTCCACAATATTTACTTTCTCTTCCCCTTTTTTCTTATTCTCAAGGAGGAAGGAGGAAGTCCATGAACAAATCTTCTTTCTTTCTCAGGTATGCATGTGAATTATATGTGCTTATTGCATTCTCTCTGTATTAATACTTAGAATCTATGTGAATAGTTCCAGTCACATTATGTACCCACTTCTAACATGGCCACGGCAGTTTACAAATGCTTTTCTGCTTGATCCTTCGTAAAGGAAGGGGAGACGCTCTGATGGTTTTAACCAGATAAAATCCACAATATTTACTTGCCCTTCTCCTTTTTTCTTATTCTCAAGGAGTCGGAATGAGGAAGTCAATAAAAAAATCTTCGTTTTTCTCAGGTATGTGAATTTTATCTCTCTAGGTCACAAAATTGCACAAGTGCAGTGCGACGCGCGCTCAAGAACGGTCGCGTTTTCGCTGCACACTACGAATATTATATTCGCGTTTTGCGCGGCAATAGCCGCTGCCTGTCTTAGTCGCGATGAGTTCTAAACCGCTCATCGCCAACGAAGTGTTGGCATTCATTATCCATGCCATCGACTACATGGACGAGGTCAGCATCGTGCAGATCTGCAGATCCGCCTACAAAGAGGAGGAGGTTTGCAGTGCCAAGCTGATGCTCTTCCAGTCGCTCGGACAACTCGAGCAGATGCCATCCCGCCGGAGGGACGGTGGCGACAAGAGCGTGCAGGATATAATCTCCCTGCTGAAGAGGACTGATCCTGATGACGTGCCTGAATTCGTGGCGAGGGACTTGCACAAGCTGCCTCCAGTCACGTTCGATCACGTCGATGTCACCAGGCTGCTGAAAGATATAACGTGTCTAAAGGCAAGCCTGGAAGATATGAAGTCGAAGATGGAAGCATCACAGGTGACCATCAATGACCTGCGTGGAGAAGTGGCGTTGTTGCGCAACGTTATTTCTGTAAGTGGGTCATCGGACAAAATGAACATAAATACTCGTCGCGGGGCGCAAAATGCGTCCGTCATCAGTTTTGAGTCGGCGAATTCGAGTGCGTCACCGGTCGCCGATATCGCTGACGATGCACCCCGTCCCGCCGCCGCCGCTGTGTCGACACCTGCGGCTGAAGCTTGCGTAGGGACATCGACCCCTAAACGCGCCTACGCAGCAGTTACAGCCACCAACAAGCCCGCTGTGACGCAAACAAAGCGGGCCAAAGCGAAAGGGGGTCAACAACTTCGTGGCAAACCACAGCCACCGACTAGTCCAAAGAAGGACACGTGCGACAAGGATGGCTTCATAAAAGTAGAGAGGAAGAAAAAGAAGCCTCCTTGTAGGAACCAGTGTGGTACCGCACCTACTGGACCCAACATCCTGCTGCGTCCTGCAGTACCAACGACGCAGCTGTACGTGTCCCGTCTACATCACACCACGACGGAGGTCGTGGAGTTTGTCCGGTCTAAGACCAACTGGACCTTGAGGGTGGAGAAGTTGGAGGCGCGCCACAACACGAACTTCAAGTCGTTTATGGTGCGAGTTCCAACTCACCACGTCGAGACCTTCCTCAAGGAAGAGTTCTGGCCGAAGGGTGTCGTATATCGAAAATTCCGAGGAAGGATACGCGACACCACGCAGCGTAACACGACGCCGACACTTCGTGTGCATTAGTTTTTTAGTTTTTATTTATATTTGTATGTATTAGTTTATAGACATTGTTTTGTTATTTATGTATTATATTTTCTATGGGCCTTGTTGCCTGAAAAAAAGGAATAAATAAAAAAATAAAAAAAAAAAAATTTAGCACACAGGCACAAATTCCAAACTAATATCCAAATAATTGCAATCTATAGTTTTAGAACAATAATAGTAGGTAAAGTGGGATGGGTGAATAATCAGGCGTGTGAACGTTTGGCACTACATGCAACCACGTGGCATTTATAAACACGGTCTGACCTAGGCCATTATCAAGGTACTTCAAGCAATGTTAGTCGTATTAATACTGTAAAATGGGACTATCTGATGAATACAAGGTTGATTTATTATGTGACTCAGTGGAGTAGTTTTTGAGACTTGTACCCGTAACCATATGATCGCAAGTCCGAAGCCCTACCAATTAGGCTACCGCCACTTATATACAGGATTATTTTCAAAGGTGTCCGGATATCCTACGAGGTAATCGCGTGTTCCTTGGGAAGAGTGCTTCAGTTTTATTTCATTTCGTTTGGTTCTATTAAAACTCAATCTTTTTAGATATCATCATTACCATATTATATCAGCTGTAGGATATCCAGTATGTCCACTGCTGAACTTAGACTTTCCCGATAGATTTCCAATAGTACAAGATCCTATGGTCATCATCGGCTGTCCAGCTTGTGTGTGGATAAATATAGAGGGCTACGAATCCTTTAATCTCAGAAATCATTCACTTCAACTTCATTCGCCAACATTTAAAACAGCTGATCCAATGTTTGCGTTTCCAAAATCAGCACAAAATACAATTCATGTGGTTGTGGGTGGCATATCAAATCTTATATTTTGTCACATATTGGCACCGTTTCAAATTCACTGGTTCCGCATACAAGATCAGCGGCATTGGAGAGGCGGTACGTTTATGAGTCTCCAATTAAAATTTTTAGCGGTCGTTCATAGGATGTCACTACCAAAATTTTGTCATTGACAGTATCCTACTCTGTCCTAATGTGACAAGATTGATTTTTGTAACTAGGTAGTTCTTACCAATATAATTTTGTATTCTTCTATCAGAAGTTCAGTAATTGACTTATTTTGACTTTAGTCCCCGACGTTTTAACACCTTTGCAGGTGACATGGTCTTTTGACCATGTCACTTCCTTTGCAAGAGTCTGCTCGTGCAAAGTCTCTCGTCTCTGTGCATTTGCGTGCACCTCAGAAAAGTATATTATATTCATTAATATGAATAGCTTCAAAACCTTGAAAAATTTGATCATGAAATAAAGGAAGTACCCGAATCCCAAAACATTTATGTTGTTCAGCCACGATGACAAAATTATGTTCAAATTACATGCGCGTTTGAATTTAATTGAATAACTAATTCAATGTTATTTGATTGAAACAGTAAATATATTGTAAATCATGATTATTCACTTTACTTAAGGTTATGTGTATTAAAACTAGATATAATAAGACCACCCTTGTATTATTATAATAACTTCCGTGAGACGAATTCATAATTATTTAAGGATTCAACAGTTTTACTCACGCGCATTCTCGGGATCGCCCGACTCGTTCGACTCGCGACACCGCCGCCGCCGCGTCAGCTCATGATTAAGGACTCCTATTGAGTCTGAAACTAGTCGGGCGATCCCGAGGAAGCGCGTGAGTAAACCGTTGAATCCTTAAATAACCACCCTTGTACTTTATTTTTATATGTGCATAAAGTTTACGTAAATCTGTTAATGATTGTTTTAATTAATTAAATTGCAAGTTCTAGTTTATTATAATGGCTTATGCTTATGAAACGCATTTATATTATTATGCACTCAAAACCAAGCAACCAAATCGCAAAATTAAATGCATAATCAAGTCTGCAATAAATTTTAATTAATCCTACTCAAAGTCTGAAAAATACTTACCTACTGAGACATTTATTAGATTTACGCAATCTATGCAAACCGCATTCTACTCCCGAATTGTCACATTAATTGTAAAAAATGCTCTTTTATAAATATCCGAAGTCATTGACATTTTCTGATCTGGCAATGAAGAAGAAATATATCAATAGGTTATTAGCCTATGTTTCTAAGGCTGAGATGAACGAACATTTGTTTGAACATGCATTATTTGTTTATTAATGTCACTGTCAAACAACTGTCAAACTTGACGTACAAGACAGAGACAGGTAATGAGCATAAATTTTCTAGAAAAAGTCTCCACTGACCTTACAATATTTATTCTGTCTTTGCAATTAAATAAATAGGTAAATAGCTTAATTTGTAATTTAATAGTATAATTATAATAATGCACAATCGTGTAAGATTATTGTAGAATTAGCAAGGAATAATTGCTTATGTTAAATTTTTTAATAGTGGAAATTGTTTCTTTTTTTTTGGTTTGTAAGGTTAATTTTGCGTCTGCGTAGTCAGCCTGATATTTTTGAAATCCAATAAATAAATAACTTTACAGCCAATGCATTTGTGGCCAGTAACAAATAAGCTCCAAGTGGGTTACAAACATAATTATTTCAGTTTATCATTCCCATCTGCCCAATAAATATATTTGGACTCACAAGTATTTATGTCTCAAAATTAGCCAGATGTGACAGTCAAAGTTCTTGTTTATACACAAAGTGTTTTTAAAATATCTTATTTATAAAATACATGTGCACAATTGTTTTTTGTTTCGATATTTATGATAAACGAATTGTGCACGTGTTGCATTGTCACGTAGTCTGATTTTGTTCAGGCAGACAGTTGAGGGTATTTTATTGCTGTCAGTTTGAATTATTATTTTTTTTTACAAAAATTTTATGTACTTATTCATAACTATTTACTTTCGAAATTGAAGGGTTAATCAAGGAGTTTCTGAACTAAAAAGTGTCTTTAAACAAATTCCATCGTATTTAATAATTATTTTGAAATAAAAATGAGTAATGGTCATTACCGCGCAATAAATTTTATTGTACTCAAGCAACTCGATAGATTTTAAAGTAAGAACTATTTTGAAATTGAGAAACCACTTTAATTTTTTGACGTCATTTCCTAATCCAAAAATTACCATTTTTTTCTTTATCTTTTCCGGCATCCATTACTGTTTAATGTTTCGTAGTGATAATACTACATTATTGGCATTCGGCCATCCTCGCTCATTATAAGTGGGGACAGAACTATTTTGGGCGCAGTGCAAAACGGGTTCAGACTACCAAGGTTAGTCCCGAGGTCGATTTCGATGGTATCTCTATTATGGTAATTAGTGTTTTCATTGGGAAAGATTTATTACGTATTTTGTTGGAGATAACTAAGGTTTAGCATGTTGTGTTAACTTGAGTCATGAAAACACATAAAATTTGGGTTTCACCGCAGTCGGCTGTAAAGTTTTCTGTGTTGGATGGAGTTTTCTTTGTTCAAGGTTTCTGTGTGTTTATTTATTGTTGTAATTTGATTCGATATAACCCCGGTTTCTTGAAGACGCAAAAATAAGTTTTATATAAGCGCTATGATAATTCGTTTCTCTTTCAATTAATGACAGCCACAATAATAAGACGATTCTACAACAGTTGAAATTGATCTGCCTTTTGGAGGCAAAAACTGGAGGTAGCTTTAAAGCGCTTTTTTTAAAGCGTTTTAGCGATGTGGGTTGCACATTACAAGTGTTTTTGTTAACCCTTCGCGCTAAGCTTTAATGCTTGTGTTACGAGTGGGTTCACGTCAGTAGTGTAATGGATCCGACGCCCTAACCATTAGGCTACCGCTTATTGATATATTATTATCTGATTCAACTCGATGGAGATTGTATGAAATAATATATTAAGTGACAAATTAAATGGCCTGTTGTTCTAGTGGTTAGTTACTCTGACTGCAAAACCGTAGGTCTTGTGCTCGATTCCCACCCAGGACAAATCTATGTGTGATGAGCACGATCATTTGTGCTGTGTTTCATTTATAACTAATACAATAAAATATTGTAAGCAGAAAGAAAGTCTTATCTCTGTAATACTGTACTCGTAATAAACATTTACTTAGCTCCAGGAAAACGGCTTCAAAACAATAAATAATTATTGTTATAGTTATTATACTCGTTTTTCGTGCTAACGCCTGCTTTCTATGTTCCACACTTTTTTCCTTCATATTTCTGTAAAAATATTTATTAAAATACGGTTGATTCATGTTATTTATATTTATGTATTTGATTTATATTAGCAACAGTTGTCGGAATAATTTCGTTTCGTTTAAGATATTTTATGTAGAAATATTCTGTTTGACACCCACGAGTTCCATGTTACCCATTTTAATTTATCAAAGGGTAAATGATTTCGAATAAAATGTTATCAATTTCTGGCATAAGTAGTATAGGTAATATTGTAATCTTTTCTTTACTTGACTCTATAATATGTTTGCCTCCTACTGGTTATAAAGCTACTATATAGGTTTGAGCTTCTTTAGATTTCAAAATAGTATTTTTAATTAAGTACTAGCAATTATATGGCCATTTACAAATACTGGCCTATGATTGTGCCACTGATGGGTATAGGCCTCTTATCAAATGGTGAAGAAACGAATTTTGATCAACATACTTGAGTTGACGTATCCAGGTTTCCTCTCGATGTTTTCTTTCAGCGTTTCTCAATGATGTCTTAGAATAATTAAGAAAGTACATAATTATAACTTTGAAAAAGTCACATTGATAGGTACCTGCCTGGAGTGGGTTCGAACCTGCAACGTTGTGCACGAAAATCCGTTCATTGAACCGCTAGGCCACCACGACATAATGTCATTTACTTACTATTATTAAATATTCCTGACCGAAAAAGCAACTCTTAAACAGGCAGCGCTCATGTGATCACTTACCATCTTGTTTACCACATTTATTTAAAAAAAATATATATATATATATAAAATAATGCTGTTTCCCGCAGCTCCGCCCGCGGTCTAAATTTTTTTTATATAATTGAGTGCAAGCATCTTTTAAGTTAGATCAAACAGCACACGGTGTGAAAATTTTATTTAAACGTTTAAGTAGTTTCGGAGTTCATCCCGGACAAACAGCGTGACACTGGAATTATATATTATAACTAGCTGTTTCCCGCAGCTCCGCCCGCGGTCTATTTTTCTTTTATATAATTGAGATTTAAACTATCTTATCTCTCAAGTTGGATCGAACTGCACATGGTGTGCGAATTTTATTATAATCGGTTAAGTGGTTTAGGAGTCCATTGAGGACAAACATTGTGACACGAGATTTATATATATTAAGAAGATAGATAAAAAACTGCATTCTGAAATTCAACAACCTCGTGTATTTGAGGAACCAATTTGCAAGACATTATAATCAAGGCTAAGGTTAATCATTGAAATACAATGACATTGAATGGAAGACACGATATTATATGCAAGCTCCAAAAATAAAACATAAATAATGTTGTTTTCTTAAAACTTTTTTAATGAGAAACTTTATTAAGAAAATTGTGACGGTGACAACTTACGACAGATAAAACGATTTATCATTTGCTAAAATGAAAGCGAAGAGAACGGACGTGTTCGTGTCACAATAAAGAGAGACATACTTTTGGTTTTTTGGTACCTGGTTGACAGTTCAAGGTTAAATTAAAAAAGTATCGGTCTTTTATATCGATTAGTTTTTATAATTCAATTTAATTTCTCGTTAAGTTTTCCTATTCTAAAATATTGGTGTGTAATCAATACAAGTAACTGAAAATAATTATATAGGACTAATTGAAAATCATCTTTTCATACAAACATAAGTCACGTGACCTGCCACTTTGTATGAAAAATTCATAATTAAATACAAATTGTAGAAGGAAAAACTTGAACCTCAGGCAGGACTCGAACCTGCGACCACTGGCTTGACGCGCCAGTCGCTTTACCAACTAAGCTACCGAGGTCACTGCCTGGAAGTTTAAATTTCTCCTTCTACTTATGACGTCTTTATAGGGCGACGTATGCGACATCTAGTGAACCTACCTTACGGTTGGCCTCACCGACTCTGATTAACAATGTGTTAATCAGAAGTCCGAGAGATGGCGCTGGCCCAATACTTATTATTTTTAATTATTTATACACATTATCGCATGTGTTAGCGAATATTTGTAATTAAATACAAATTGTAGAAGGAAAAACTTGAACCTCAGGCAAGGCTTCTACAATTTGTATTTAATTACAAATATTCGCTAACACATGCGATAATGTGTATAAATAATTAAAAATAATGAAAAATTCATTTTCCATTTTAAGATTTCGACCTTGGAGAAAGTTGTTCAGTTTTATGCACATGCCTCGTTGAATATCCGCACTCCTTTTAAATTTATCCTGTATAGGTATAATTCTTATTTTTAATTAGAATGTGTGTTTAGTGAAAACATACCACTACCATTCTCTATTTGACAAGAGGCAAGAAAAAGAGAAAAAGTGAACTTTACTTAAAATCTATATTATAATAAATTATATTGTTAACTTGATGCCATTACATAATAATTGTTCGTGAATACAGCATTGACATACAAATAATAATGGAAGAAGAAGAAAGAAATAAAAACCGGTTACCATGGCGTTATGAGTTTACCTAAATTTGTTAAAGATATCAATTTGAGAAGCAGCTTATGCAGCTCTGAATAACTTAGATTATAAAATCTGCATTATTTTCCAGAATATATACAAAACTGCCCGTAAAGAAGAACATTCCTTTATGAATGAAAAATAGAAAACCTATTAAAGTAGAAAATTATTTGGAAAATAAGTACGTAGGCCTTTCTGTTAATTAATCTGGTTTCCTGACATAACAGCTCACTAGGGTTAACAAATTATTTTGCTTTAATAATTAATTGTATTTTAAGGGGTATTTTGTAACACGTTGTATATCATCGTTTAGTTTCGATAGCATAGTGAAATCGCTTAGTCAGTAGCAGAGTGAGTTATCATAGCATAGCAACTTACCCCTGCTATATAAACGCTAATTAACTTTAACATATCCTTTCATAGCTATCTGTCGCTAATTTGCACCTTAAGTAACAGAGACGGCATGAGACTTAACAGCGGCTTCAAATTGATTGACTTTTTAGTATTCGGCCATTAATCTACCTCATTATTAAAGTGTTCGATGTTTTCGGATTCGAAATTTTTTCATGAATGATAAAAACATTTTGTCTCATTCATCCCACTCTAGTTCATTTTGCGTATAAAGTACCTTCTTACATTATATAAATCTATATCTATATTGACTGCACGGATAGCCGAGTGGTATAGGTCACCACGCTAATTACCACTGTACGCGACGTGCTGCGGGTTCGATCCCCGAATGGGACAAGTATTTGTGTGATCCACAAATGCTTGTTCCAAGTCTGGGTGTTCTTTGTGCATGTGATTTGAATGTTTGTAAAACCCCCGCGACACAAGGATTAAATTCCTTAGTGCGGGCGTCGTTTTTTAAATATTATATATTAAGAATTGTATTTATAATTATTACACGAAGAAATAAATGCACATCTTTTAAATAAATCCTTTTATATTTTCTTCGACTTCTAACCGTATGAAGTCAAAGAAATAAATGTGGAAAATAAAAATATTGTGTAGTTCTTCTCGTAATTTTCTTTGAGTTGTCATTATGTGGCAATCAACCTTTAGAATATTTTTCTTTGAGCACAGTAGTCTTTGAAATGCGTGTGTTTAACAAAGTATGTAATGATTGACTGCCTATGTGTGCGTGGTCTTATACAGGGTGACTTATTTTATAAAATAAACGATACATTAAAAGTACGGTTTTTAGGTACATAATCGTGTATTATGTTTGAAATTTGCTAACATATTTCACCCAAAGAACTTTAATAAAAGACATTTATTTAACAAATATATAAAATACGGTTCAAATAGCGGAAAGGTATAAAACAATAACCATTTTGTATTGCGCGGGTGTGTTATAATTACTAGGGATAAAACGTGACTTCCCGTAACACCTGGAAGTTTTTTCTTTGATTGTTTGTGAAAACAACACAAATTATTTCATAATGCAGGAATCAATAAAGCATCAACCTGTATGAAGGGCAGACTAATATCGGTGTTATTTATTGTATGTGTGTGTTGATGTCGGAAACCGTTTCTTGAAATAAATAGCTATACCTAAGAGCTATAAATTCGTTAATCTATAGATGTTTATTTATAGCAGTGACATAATTTTCGTGTAAAACGTCGTGTTTTCAACGACCGCTTCATTGAATTATTTTTTATAAGTGATCCTTTTTTATTCGAACTATTTTATTCGTTTTTTCGAATTCTAGGTTCTCTTAATAATACTGCGTACTTTATTAAGCTTTTACTATATTGATTTTAATAAACTAAGTCATAGACAAGCTGTAAGAAATTAAAAAAAAGTAATGAGTTAATTTCTTGGTGTTAAGAAAAAAAGACTAGGTTTTTTTTAATGTTAGCTTTAGTTAATGTAATAGGCCTCTTTATCGCGTTCTATAATAATCGAATAATGATATTAAAGTAAAAATAAAAAACTACTATTACTTTGATCTAAACATGATTCAAGATAGCTTATTGTTTTCTATTATAATAATTTTCAACATTATAATAACATATAATCTATTATACTATTATACCATTTCTTTATTTTCTCGATGACAGCTCCTGTGAAAACGTAAAAGAGCGTCTTTTTTACATTATGTATGCATTAAAAATATGACTTTCACACTCGTACAAGGTTACACCATAGGGAACTGAGAGGGATGGAGCTATATCGATAAACGAAACGGAGCTATATCAAATAAGAACTGTCATCGAGAAAATAAAGAAATGGAAATGGTAAATAGTTTTAAATAAAATGAATGAAAATTGTAATTTATTTTATTTAAAAAGTTAATGTACAAAATGGTAAACAAAGTGGACTTAATAGGCATTTTCCTATTTCTTAAAAATCATTTTAAAAAGAAATCAATCGAATTCTTATTTCGAGAATACAAATCTCCAATCGAATGGGTTTGTCATCGTATTTTCCGGCTACTGAGATTGCCGTCAGACGCCAGCGACAAATAGAAAAAAAAAGTCTTATTTAAAGCTTTCACAACTTCCCGCCTTCGTTTAGAATCCTCTCAACTTCTAATAGCCGATTTCCGTTTCCTTATTCTTATTTTAAAAATAGATTCTAGCTAATTGAAATTCAATCTATATACATATAATAAAACAGTAAAAAAACTGTGTCTGTACATTGAATATATTAAAAAAATAATAATTGAGGAGGGTTTACAAACAGTTATGGAGCACGAATCAAAAAAAAAAATTCTGTCTGTTTGTCTGTTTGTCTGTATGTCTGTTTGTCTGTTTGTCTGTTTGTCTGTTTGTTTGTACACGCTAATCTTTGGAACTACTGGACGGATTTGAATGATTTTTTTGTTGTTGTATAGGTATTAAGTCTGGGCAACATATAGGCTATAATTTATCTTGGAAATTTGAACACCTCATGCAGAACCGCAACAGACCAGCTAAACTATAAGAGATACAAAAATGGTACCATAACAAAAATTGTTCCACGTGATGAGCATTTTCTGCTGAGAGAATAAATTTGAAGATCTGGAACACCTAATGTGGAACTCCAAGAGCCCAGCTACACCATAACACATATAGGAATGACGTCTCAGCAGAGTTGTTCAGCTTGATGAGCACTCTCAGTTGATGTATAAAAATTGAAGATCTGGAACACCTGTTGTGGAACTCCAAGAGCCCGGCTACACCATAACACATTTAGGAATGACGTCTTAGCAAGAATTGTTCAGCCTGATGAGCATTCTCTGTTGACGTATAAAAATTGAAGATCTGGAACACCTGTTGTGGAACTCCAAGAGCCCGGCTACACCATAGCACATATAGGAATGACGTCTTAGCAAGAGTTGTTCAGCCTGATAAGCACTCTCTGTTGACGTATAAAAATTGAAGATCTGGAACACCTGTTGTGGAACTCCAAGAGCCCGGCTACACCATAGCACATATAGGAATGACGTCTTAGCAAGAGTTGTTCAGCCTGATGAGCACTCTCTGTTGACGTATAAAAATTGAAGATCTGGAACACCTGTTGTGGAACTCCAAGAGCCCGGCTACACCATAGCACATATAGGAATGACTCTTAGCAAGATTTGTTCAGCCTGATGAGCACTCTCTGTTGACGTATAAAAATTGAAGATCTGGAACACCTGTTGTGGAACTCCAAGAGCCCGGCTACACCATAACACATTTAGGAATGACGTCTTAGCAAGAATTGTTCAGCCTGATGAGCATTCTCTGTTGACGTATAAAAATTAAAGATCTGGAACACCTGTTGTGGAACTCCAAGAGCCCGGCTACACCATAGCACATATAGGAATGACGTCTTAGCAAGAGTTGTTCAGCCTGATAAGCACTCTCTGTTGACGTATAAAAATTGAAGATCTGGAACACCTGTTGTGGAACTCCAAGAGCCCGGCTACACCATAGCACATATAGGAATGACGTCTTAGCAAGAGTTGTTCAGCCTGATGAGCACTCTCTGTTGACGTATAAAAATTGAAGATCTGGAACACCTGTTGTGGAACTCCAAGAGCCCGGCTACGCCATAACACATATAGGAATGACGTCTTAGCAAGAGTTGTTCAGCCTGATGAGCACTCTCTGTTGACGTATAAAAATTGAAGATCTGGAACACCTGTTGTGGAACTCCAAGAGCCCGGCTACACCATAACACATTTAGGAATGACGTCTTAGCAAGAGTTGTTCAGCCTGATGAGCACTCTCTGTTGACGTATAAAAATTGAAGATCTCGAACACCTATTGTCGAACTGTTGTTTTCCCGTCCGTCGGGCTCTGACATCAGACGTTTCAGATCTTTTATTTTGACGACCCTGTTGTCGCTGGCATAAGCAACAGGATCCGCGTACGAAGTCGCGGGCAGAAGCTAGTGTCAAATAAAAATGCTGGTTAATTTTGATGATACTAAAATTGTTGAGAGTTAATGGCTTTTATTTTTTTTGTGGCATTGGTCACGATTTTTGTAAAAATTATAGACCACTCCTCAAACATATAGTTAGCCGTGTCTTTAAAACAATCATTATTTTTTGTTTTATAAACAATTTAAGAATTCGTTGAATCAAATATCGTTACAAAATAATTCTATTCCTATTATGTATCATAAGTTTAACTGGGACATTTTAGAATGTGTTACATTTCTGACAGACAAATGACGCTCATTTGTTTTATCTTCTCGTTAAGTACCAATCAGAAACAGATCTTGTCGTCAAATATTAATAATTGTGTGGAGGATTGTGATGTTCAATTGCTTTTATGAAAAAAAAAATGTTCTTTAACCTTTTTAGGGTCAAAAGGAAAAAACGGAACCCTATTAAAAGATCACTTTGTTGTCCGTCCGTCTGACAGTCAAGACTTCTTATCTGGAGAACGCGTGATGCAATCTAGTTGAAATTAATATCATACGTTAAGATCTACGGTCTCTTGAAGCTGAGAAAAAATTAAACATTAAAAATACGGCTGCTTTTATCGCAAAAAACGTATATTTTGACACTCTCAAGGGAATTAAAATTAATAGGTTATAAATTATATGATATATTTAATTACAATTGACCTAGAACTTTGAAAATTGGCAAGTAATATCATCTTATACTACAAATACAGGAAAAGACTAAAAACTGAACATTTGTAATTGAATCGTAAAAATATTGACTTCGTTAGCGAGTCCGATACTTACTTATCCGGTTTTTTTTTTAATGGAAACCATCTAACCTTAACTATCACAGATTTTATGTATTTACCGAAAACCTATTCTCTGCATTTGGTCCTATGTAAAACATAAAACCAGCCTGTAATTGTCCCACAGCTGGGCATAGGCCTCTTCCCATATCAGAATGACAGAACAACAGCCTATCAGCGTTTATCGTTGAATCCAATTTAAATTTTCTAGCTAGACTGCAATAATGTTCACCCATACTATTCCAATCTTAGTTGGTTTCATTTCATTTAATGTTCGTTTTTAATTCACTAGATGGCTTCCAGCTGCCGTTGTTTTCAACATGAATGTGAGGATGCATGTTTTTATTGCTATATTAATAGTAGTACATACATTCAGGTGTTTATTTATTAATGGTTGAATGTTTATAGAGAACAGAAAAACATACAGGAATATTTTAAAAGGAGTGCGTATATTCTACGAGGTAATCAGGCGCATAAAACTGAACAACTTTTCCCAAGAAACATACAAAATATTAAAATTAAAAATATACCTTAATACATAAACTGTTCTGAAACTAAATCGTTCAAATGAGATGATAGCTGACCTGACAGACGTTGACATGTGAAACAAGTAATAATTATGTCAAACGCTTAAAAACTAACCAAGGCACTCTAGATAATACATTAGGTATGAGAATATAATGCAGTTTTCTTCAATTTTTAATGTTACGCGTAACTTATATATTATTTACTTTCGTAAGGAGGTTCTCTCGATGACACGAATAAAAAAAGAATAAGCGAGTTGGTCCAGCTCTAGGGATTATTTTTTTTATTAATTGAACTGATTTCATTATTTTCAACGCAAGCTTTACGGTCTGTTATACTCCTTATTTCCTATTTCTTAGCAATAATCGTTAAGACTAATCCTAGAACAAAAAAAAATAAAGAAAACATTTTAAAGTACCGCGTATAGAATTCGATACTAAAATAATTATTTTATCCTCATTTTGCTAGAAACTGTTTAAGGCAGTCCAAAACGATGTTACCAAAACCCCTTCTCATCATCACGATAATTATGGAAGCTGAAAACGAGACAGCAAATTTTTCACACCTCACATTACTCAATGACATTCTCGCTGACATCTCTGACATGTGACACTCAAACATGGCATCCGACATCCTTAGCACAGAATCTGAATACATATTTATATTATTTATCATATTTTTGACGTTAAGTTCTCGTTTGTTTATTTTAGAACTTTTGTCATTGTTTTCTGGGTTTAAAATTCAATTTGGTCTGTTTTGTTTCGCTTTTTGATCGTGTCATCGTGAGTAAGGTTGGATTTTGTGTGATGTATTGTAATAATTTAAATACGTTGTTTACGGTTTTAAAAATATAATCGTGTGAATTTATTTTACGATATTTTTTTCTGCGCCATCATTACTACGTATTTCTTTCTTTTCGTTCAGACTCAACTTCAACATGATATCAATAAAAATCTAACTATGAAAATATACAGTAGCTAAGTTTGTTATAAGTTGGTTAATTTTTAAATTGTCTTGTAATAAAAAAATATACACATAAGTAGTTAAGTTTTTTTACTTATAAATATTGTTAAGTCTGTATTTAATGTATTTGCTAAGAACTATGAGAAACTTTTTGTAAGTACATAAGTATTGCACCATACTACTCAAATCAAAACACACTTAAAGTTAACTGTTAAAAAATGCTGACCCTTTTCGATAACATTTTTTTTAATGTTTCTGTGTAGTACATAACCAAAACCCAATATCTCTTACATATTCAAATTTTTTTGTTAACAAGACGAAAGAAACATACAAAAACGTTTTATACCCTATTCTCAATCGTATTTTAATATTGATTGAAGATTATTAAATGTCTTGCTTGAATAATTTAACCTTACTAAAGTTATATTATTATGCTCTGATTACTACATATTAAGTTACGTGTTGCTTGACAGACTGTTACTATATTATGTTACAGTTAATAGAATATTGTATACTAATTAATGTTATATCGAATTTCTCAAATTATCGCCTTCGTGGGATATGTGTATTATTATTTGAAATAAGAGCTTTAAATAGACCAAGATGTAATGCCAATAAAATATTTTTAAAAGTAAAAAAATATAAATATGGAAACTGCGTTTAACGCTTTTTCAATTTTTGGTAACAAAACACATTGTGTTGGTAATACGCAAGCTTGAATAGTCATTCTATCTTTTTTTTTAAAGAAAAGGAAAAGTTTTTTAATTGTAGATCGACAAAAAATGCCTTTTTTGTATTAATTTTTTCTAAAATACTGTAAGGATATCGGTTAGAAAGACCACGGAGAGTTCAAATATTTTTTATTAATATTTTTTATTGTACACTACAAAGGATTCATGATTATAAAATACAAAGTCAATAAGTGTACAATCATATGGCTGTCGTTTCGCTAATAGCTGTATCTTCCAGACAACCTTTGGAAGGATAGAAAAGACGAATATCTAATATATATGGGGTAGTAGGGTGAACCATTTAACTCTATGAAATAAATATGTTATATTTGATTCACTATTCCTAATATAAAAGTAAGGCTACCACACCATTAGAGAGGTCATATAAATCTCCGTAAAACTCCGAACATACCACCCACCTTTTATCGATCGCCATTCCTTAGCAATACACTCTACATTTTTACTCTTAAATCTAATTCAGTCTATTTCAGCTCCGTATTTTGGATAGTTTCCAGGAAATTACAATAGTCCCATGTCGTATGTCATGTCAGTATTAAAAATATAGTAAATTGTTGGATACTGTTAATGTCGGTGCCAACTGAGGCGTAACGTAAATATTTCTTTGATATTTTCTTTATATTAAGTGTGAATGAGAACACAGGAAATAATAATTTGTGTTTAGTTGGATTATTTTTCTTTTTTTTTTGACAGTTGTTTTGTCTTTCAATATTTAATTCCTGAAGTTTGATTAAGCAATTGCTAAAACAATTGCCTATACAATCTTATGTCATCATCATCTGCCCAGCCTTTTCCCAAGCTACGATGGGGTCGGCTTCCAGTCTTACCAAATTAATCTAAATATCGTATTTTACGCCTATATTTGACTAGGTATGTAACACAATATCCCTTAGCAAGACTTGGCTTTTTGGTTTATTTACCGAAGTAAATATCTTACAAATAACAATAATCTACCCAATTCTCTGTTCCTCGTATAAAAACTCAATATTTGAGTCAGATAAACTTACAAAGTTGAATAGAAAGAAAATTCGTACCTCTTTGAGCGTAGTAAGGTGTGAAACGCGTTTGGTTCATTTTACACTTCACTGAACCTTATCTAAAGAGCCATTGATCCCTATATCCGTAAATAAAACTGGTTCCATGTATTTAAAATGGCTGACATCGATTCATGTGAGCTTATGCCTATGTAAATACTCCTTTCATAGATATTTTTTATAAAAAGTCGGGAACTATTCGATTCGGTCTTCATATATGTACATTTACGGTAAGCAAGAATTAAGTTTTTGATCTGTTGGCACAACAACCTAAAATGTGGTTTGGTATCACGATAGAAAAATGTGCAATAAGTGAAAGCAAAGGTCTTCATGAAAGGAAATAATCCTTTTGATAGAATAAAGTAGGTACATGTGACGTAGTATTCGGATGACCGAATTTAAGAACACTAACTTGAAAATTAACTTAACTGCCTTGCATTAAAAGAATTGATTTTAAAATGGTATCACCGTAGAGCGGTTATAATCGTGTTACACATTAATGGACTGCTACCTTTTGTTCATCGAATCTGTGATCATGGATAATTTTAAAATTAAATATTTTTTTTTGTGTGCAGTGTGATTATGAATCATAGATATTAATAAAATTTAGTTTATGATCTCGTCATGAAAATGTAAATGAATGTATTACTTATTTTCAGTTCTTACCGACCCACAGCTGGGTTAAAGTTTCCCTGCTCTCAATCCATGGTACAGCCGTTTGATCGTGGAGAGGAATTAAACAGGCACACACAAATTTTGGCCTGCATACATTCATTTACTTAAATGAAATAATTTGCCAATTATACCAAGTGTTGTCCCGCCAATATATTAGCTTATTAAGGGTAGAAGTATCACTGTATTCAAAAGGACACATGATGGATGTAAAGATACTGGAAAAAATATTTATTTTCTACGAATCAATTTGACCACATCCGCTTGTACAATATCGACTGATAGTAAATGAATATTACCAATTTGGTTAATATCATCATCTACCTAGCCTTTTTCTAGCTACGTTGGAATCATTTACAAACTTAACAACATACCTTACAAACAAACATACCTTAAACTATCGTTAAAAGTATCAAACTTGAATTAAAATTTTTATTGCCCGCAGTGCAAAACGAAACAATTCATTAAAAAAGTTAATATGGTTTAAGTTTATGTATTAAGTTTTATTTTGACAATATCGAACTACATTGTTTTTAGACCATATTATGAAATGATATGAAGACAAACTATGAAATGATGAGCATGCTAAAATGTACACAATAATTAAATGAAGTTCTCTCACACTAACGTTGACAATTGACAATCAACGACTTTTAAGTGTCATTTTGACACTGACAGTGACGCAACTGACATTGACGTCACTGTCAAAAAATAACGATCATTTAAAATGTTCTTTATAGTTTTAAGTGCGACAATAAGCCGTTACACTGTAGTATTAATGAATGGGTTTTAAAATAAACATTTGACATATTCTATATCGTCATGCAAAGTGCTTTGCGAGGCGCCATACGCCTACATATATTTATTTTTCTTTTATAACACTCAATGTTGTCACATTTTAATGTTGTATGCTTAATAAAAACTGAAATTACATGAAAGTTGGCAGGCAAAACTCTGGATAAAAATAAGTTGGTTTTAAAATAGATTTGTACTATACAAGGAGTCGTGTTACGAGTATTAACTATTTATTCGACTTTTATATTCGAACAAGATTGTTTTATTAGGTAATTATTGTAAGAGATACTTATCTTAGATAGTTTAATTGATTATTTATTATTCAGGTAAAGCGGCGGTAGCGTAATGGCTAGGGTATCGGACTTGCAATCATGGTGTCGTGGGTTTGAATCTGACCCATTACACTACCGAAGTGAACCCACTCGTAACATAAGCATTTAGCTTACCGCAAGGGGTTGACAAGAAAAAGCTTTTTAAAGAAAAATAACAATCAATTATAAATTTAATATTAATAATTATCTACTTATTTGACAAACAATTTAATTTGGTCTTAAAATTTATTTAAATAAAAATGATTACTTACTTATTAATTCAATCAGAAACAGAGGAAATAATTATAAAAACACTTTTTTTCTAAATAAAAACGCTTAAAACCATTGCATTATTAATTAAAGATTGTGACTGACAAAACATTCTAAATTACATAGAAAAAATTAATGTAACAAATTCAATTTAAAAGGAGCATAATAAAAATACATCAAAGAATGTTTCCTTTGTGATATGTCAATGCTCCCATTGATATATCAATCGTTCAGGTGCCATACCATGAGCTTATTAAGCAAGGTTGTTGCCGCTGTGGAAGCGAGACGCTGCTACGTGCATTGTATAGCGCTGTCTCGCTTCCACAGCGGCAACAACGTTGCTTAATAAGCTCATGGTATAGGCACAGGTTACTCCGTTTTATTACAGCACTCAAATACTGAAGTGGTTGTATTTTAGACTTTAAACGATTTGAATGAACCATAAAACTATACACTTACAGACATATCGTTCATTCAACGAAAGAGCAGTTAAAAGGTACGAAACAGTGAATTTAAATCTCAATTAATCTATTTAATAAGATGTGAAGCCAAAAGTTTGTTGTTTGTAAAGTTTATGGAGGAGTCCAGAATGCTTGTATATTTTTTTAATTAGGTATGTTTTTTTATTCTTCTAAATTGAAAATTAAACGAATTATGGTCGATTTGCGACCACTACTGCAGTACACATAAAATTATAATACTTAATTAAAGTAAATATTTATAATTTTAGTAAAATGAGAAGTTTATAACAATGTCTTACCTACATTAATCATTAAAATTACAAAAGATTTAAATATTTTGTTTGTACTTACAAAAAAAATATCTGTCATACATATTGGTTTTGTTCTTCATTCATTTTATTTTGTACATAATAATTGTTAATTATTAACTTCCTTTGTTATTTTTTATTCAATAATTATTGCTATTATAATTGTCAACAGCTTTAAGAGTTAAGTTACAGGTGTTTGTGAAACAAGATAGAATTAAAGATACTTCATTTAAATTTATAATTGAATAAATTCGACCAAATAATTGCATTTAATTGGTCACTCGTCAAACAATTATCCGCTTTTATGTCTCACAGTTGACTTTCCATTAAACACGAGAACTTCAGTTCAGTGCAAATTCAGACATAATTGAGTTAATGCATTCGAAAATGGACTAATGGAAATTCGAATTCGTCATTAAATAAAGAATGAGTTCAGGTATGTCATGTGTGATTTAAAACAAATGAAGAAGTGAGTGTTGGGTTTTCATTAAGACATAATAAATTTGGAAAAACAAATGAAAATTAAATGCTCTATTTAAAATAAAGGAATATGCTATTAAGTTTATATGTATATGTAAATAGTTCTTGCTCATAGTGACAAGATATTAAATAAAGTAGGTATAAAAGGGGTTGGGAAGATATTCTCATATATGTGGGGCTCACATGGCCAGATATCGCGAAAAAGAGAGCTTTGGAAGACGAAAGGGTAATCCTTTTTCCAGCAGTAGGTGCTAACAAAGGCTGCGAATTTAAAAAGGTAATAAAATAATAATATAAATAATAATAAATAAATATCTTGGGACAATCTCACACACGGCCATCTGATCCCAAACTAGGCAGAGCCTGTACTATGGTAACCAGACAACTGATAAACATACTTATATATTTCTAAATACATACATAT
This sequence comes from Plusia festucae, assembly GCA_950381575.1. Lineage (NCBI taxonomy): Eukaryota > Metazoa > Arthropoda > Insecta > Lepidoptera > Noctuidae > Plusia > Plusia festucae. The sequence continues at coordinate 3,443,166 of OX494453.1, read as the reverse complement.
TATAGATAAATAACACCCAGACACAGAACAAATGATCGTGTTCATCACACAAAGATTTGTCCTGGGTGGGAATCGAACCCACGACCTCCGGCTTAGCAGTCAGGGTCACTAACCACTAGACCAACAGGCCCGGTAAATGAGAGAAATTGAGATTTTTGGTGGTCTACATTCCGCTGTGGAACAGTACCTACCTTTTATTTAAAATTATTTGTTTTTGTGTTCGTATCTTGAAATTTTAGGGAGAATAATAAATTTTAATAAATTACTTAATACAAATAGCAACTATCTGGCGAAATAGTAACAAACAGTTACTTTAGAATCAATTTTCATTTGTCATAAAAAATATTGCATTGTCAATTTAAGTCAGTTTAAATTACACAGCGTACCACAAAGTTATAACTTATTGTTTCTCTAACAAAATAAAACAGTATTTCTCGCTCAAACCACAGAAACATAATTTATTAAGATCGTAAATACATGAAATAATTAATGGTATCCGCCGAGTTCTGCTTATCTATGACAATTCTATTGTTTAAATTTAAACGTAGAACGGATTAGATCTTTTAGTTTTAATTAAATGAAGTTTCTAAATTGTTGCCTGCCCGTAATGTATTTTATGTTTTATGATTCAAATATAATGTTTAGTTAGTGTTAAACATAATCAAAATTCTGCTTTCATCATTATTAATGTGAAAACAACTTTTTAAATATTTTTTTTTCTTTCTGTACGGGTGTTCAATTTTATCTATAATAAGTTGTATTCTGATTCTGATTCTGATGTCAACAAACAAAGAACAATAGTTACTACCAACTATTAGATACTAGTTAAGTTCAACCGTATCAAAATCTATCCATTCATGTGGGAATTAATATGCTTCAGGAAGACACAAATATAAACACGATATCCATATATCATATTATATCCAAAACTTTTGGGGGATCGTCGGAGATATTCATATTCATATTCATATATTTTATTTGCTTTCCACAATGTTTTGACAGGTGTTACAATGGCTTATAGCTATAGGACAATCATGGACCCTGTTAGGGCACAGCAATATCAGGCATTTAATGCCAGTAAAAAATAAAGTAACGTCAATTTATACCTCTTTTAAACCAAAAAAAGAATGAGAAAATCTGGAGTTCCACTTTATTTTAAAAGCCACCAACACCAAAACAAATACGCGACAGAACTTCAGTTTATTATTTAAAAAAACATTTTCGTATAAACGGGCGCGGTTGGTATAATTAATTTGCACTGAACATTGAGAGAATTGTAAATGAGTGCGCGTTGCATTTGTTTATTAATATTAAACAGTATGTCCGTATTTGTATGTCAACATCATTCTGACATTTTGTATTTTTAAGATTGCTTATATTTGCTTTGGTAGTCGTGTTGGCCTAGCGGTTCAATTAACGGATTTTCATGGCAAGGTCGCAGGTTCAATCCCACTACAGGGAGGAAACAATGAGATTTTCTTTCTTAATTATTCTAAAACATCATTGATAATTATAATGGGTGAAGGAAAACATCGTAAACCTGGCATCGCCAACCCGCAGTGAGACAGCGTGGTGATCAATGCTCGTTCCTTCCGTATATAAGAAGAGACCTGTGCCTAGCAGTGAGACAGGCCAGTATTATATACTGGGCTTAAAAATAAAGCGGTATTGATATTGGATTCGAAAAAAAAAAAACACTTTTCTACATTGTTTCGTTACCTTCGTTGTCTCTGATTTCACAATACAAGTGCTTTAGTTACTAATTTTAGATTCGGGTTTTGAGTCGATTGCTACAGAGTATTTAATTTAATATTTAAATGATGTTTGCTAGCGTAAGCTATGCACATAGATGTTTTTGCAGCAAGTAAAAATTGGACTGGAACTCCATCGAGATCCAAATGATCATGGACTCATCGTGTTTCAAAAAATTTGGAATAGAATAGATTATTTGTCTCTCTTAAAATTAAAAATTTCTCCACCCAACAATCGCTTATCCACCTACCAGATAACAGTAGTATGTTTATACAGAACGGTCAGTAACTATGATTCATTCATTACTCCACAATAGAACAACATACAATTAGATACATAATTAGCATACGTGTTAAGATCGAATCAATGTTGTATAAACGTGTCATAATTGTACTATTGTTTTGACATCGTGAATCAAGAAAGCACACAACATTACTGCCCTATAAACTATCTCACAAGTAACATATTATTATGTCACTCAGAATTTTACTGATGTTAAATGACTGATGAGAATTTTACTAATTAAATGCTCTCTCAATCAACAAGTCATCGAATCAACAAGTTTTTTATTTCTTATAAACCTCAAGAAGGCGCTCAAGAAACGTTATACTTATTTAATGACTCTAGGTGCACGGTTCCAAAGTGTCCTTCCGATGGAGAAGAACCGGCAAGAAACTCCGTAAGTTACTCTTTTAAAAATTGGATTATAATATTGGTACAATATTAGTCACTGATATGCGTCAATAGCGCAAAGAAGTCGGCGTTAAAAGAAAATATAAAAATGACTCGACCAATCGTAGCCCAGTAGCTTATCTCTCAATGGTGGAAAATGACAGGCAGACCTTTTGCGACACTAGCGACTCTGGGGGATTTTTAACAAGCGATAGCGCTCATTTGTTTCCTTCTAATACATTTATAATGGCATTAGAATAGAATAGAATAGAATATACTTTATTGTACACCAACATTTAGACAAATTGATTACACAAAGAAATGAACAAATCTCAATATTCTCTCATGGCATTCATAGAAGACCATTTTGTTTTTTTGGCCGTATGGCCAGTTTAGTTTTTTTTTATCATAATTTGTTATGTCAATCCTTTTTTGTTTTAATTAATACATATTAGGTCCTGCGCGGCAAAAATGACAGGTATAATAAGTAATTGAAATCACAGTCACGTGTGAGCAATACTGCGGATATCCAAGCGAATATTACTAAGTTATAACAGGTTCTATTGGTGCGTACGAATAGTCTATAGTGTCATGTAATGCGGTGCCTCAATTTTACTGTTACGATGTCAATATTAACTTGGTGATATCGCATAATATATTATAATACTAGTAACTCTCCGTGGTGGTACCCGCAGTTTATCAGATTTTTTTTTGGGTATAATACTACCTCAGACTCAAAATGCTATCAAAATTGGTCCAGCAGTTTTAGCACGAAGAGGTAACAAATATACAAACTTCCGCCTTTATATTATTGTGTTGTGATATATTTGTTTCGCAATGATATTAATGGATTTTTAACTATAAAATATTGCTACTGGACGAATTTGTAATTGCACAGCGACTCGCCTCATGTTCACAGCCGCATTTAAGTTTGTTCCGTACCTACTATACTAGTACTTACTTAGATAACGCTTCTTAATATATTTATCTTTTCTAATTAATACCTTTTTTTTCGGGAAATTGCTTCCATACCAGTAACAAAGGTGCTTTGAAATATTATTTAGCAATTCTAATAAACCACTGCATTTTTTTTAAATATTTTTGTATTAAGACTGTTGTATAAGGACAGCTATACGCTGATATTATTCATTGTAATCCGAATAATACTGGAGCAATTGAATACCAACAGCACACGTTTAGTGCGGGGAAGATTGTGCGGATATTACCGCATAATAACCGCCGCTGTATTGTTTCGTGTGAATACACACTGTGGTTTTATTCAACCAACATTTATGCGGATATGGAATAAGCGGTTATTTATATTAAGTAAAGTTAGTATTGTGTTTATTATTATTGTTTGTATTAATTTAATTAATTCATCATTTTAAATGCATTTAATTAAATTTTATTTCCTTAGACTATAGCCATTACCAAAATTTCATAATAAATTTATTATTATTATTAATTTTGAGTTGTAAATTTTCCACGGCTTGCTTTTTATCTTTATAAATATATTCATGAATTGTAGCGATTATATCAGTTTTTCAACTACTCAACTAACGGTCGAGGTAGACGTTTTAAAATATTTATGAGTACTTAAAAGTAAGTTTTAAACTTTCCCCTTTTCAAAATTTTGTTAGGTCTCAAAGTTTGTGAACCATAAACATTTTGTTCAGCTATAAAAGACAAAATAGATCACTGGTATTAAAAACCACAAAGTTTTACTTTGTAGGTAGGGTGCACTTTGTTTGGTATTTATTAGGTGGTATAAGTATTGAGTAGGTAAATCCACAAAAAAATATTCATAAACGTAAGAACAAACACATCCATGATGACAAACTTAACTTTATACGCATATTACTTATTTTAATGAAATTGAAAATTTTAAATATACTAAACTAATACTATAAAAAACTATAAACATATACATCTACAAAAAATCCACATATAAATAGAAATAAAAATAAATCAGTGCGTAACAAATTATTCACAAACTTTACCCAGAACTTCAAACTAAAACTTAACTCTAACTTATTATATAAAACAACAGAAAATATTCCTAAACTATCTACTCACATTAAATATAGCTACTAGCAGCAATTGAAACAATATAAATAATAAGTCATTTACATCCGTAGTCACGCGTGAATCGCGGCACACGTGCGACTGCGGATATTACCGCACAATATCCGCAGAGCTCTATGATTGTGTGTGAATTTACTAGAATTATTAAATACTACACTAGAATAAACAGATGCTTATTTGCTTTAACATCACTATCTATAGGAAAACCTAGCCAGAGAGGTTTTACAAGAATTCAAAGAATAGCTTACAATCATAGATATATAATTACATTTTATCTATAGAGATAACCATAGGGTTACAATGGTACTTGACTATTTCATTATTACGTATTATATTATGATTATAATATGTTGTTTCACATTACTAGTATTCTTTTTAACCACTCGTGCTAAGTTAAATTTGTTTGAAACCAATGAAACAGCTTAACAATAATTAAGCTCCGGTAAAGCAGTTAAAGCAACCTGTACTTATGTTAACTTCGGTAAATATCATTAAAAAGAAAAAAAACGCTTTACAAAAACAAAAAAGTGTCTTTGCTATTAATTAGGGACATTAAAATTTAATAGCTATCCATTAGTATCCATATCGTCATGGTGGCCTAGTGACTCAAACAACGAATTTGTTTGCACAAATGTGACTTTTTCGAAGGTATATGCACTTTCTTAATTATTCTAAACGGTGAAGGAAAACATCGTGAGAAAACCTGAATACCAATAATTGGGATCTGCGTGGTGATCAATGCTCGTTCTTTTTCTATATGAGACAAGGCCTGTGCCCAGACGTGAAGCATTCATAGGTTGGTATTATGTTTTGTTTGGAATTTACGCAGTTAGTCTCAAAATAATGTAGAAAAAAAAACAAATTACATACATCCGTTCGTAAGTTATTTAAATAAATAATGTACATCTGTCTTGCATGTTTCAGTCAAGATTACCATCATAATTTTATCATCAAATCCATTACAATTTATTCCAAGTCTTTATTCCACTCAATGAACCATCTATCATCAAACAAACGTACGTTTTATTCCATTATCACTAATTTTAATCGCAATAAAAATGAAAAATTTCAACATTCGTTTCCACTAAGACATTTAAAAATAACTAAAGTACACTCAATCTCATAACTGCAACATTTATATTTTGAAAATAGTACCTTTGTTTAATAGCAGGAGAGATAATCTGGCCATATGGGGCATACTTTACCCATCCAAACGAAATACCAGTGTGGAGTCCTTGCAGGATATCGACGGGCCTGTTGGTCTAGTGGTTAGTGAACCTGACTGCTAAGCCGGAGGTCGTGGGTTCGATTCCCACCCAGGACAAATCTTTGTGTGATGAGCACGATCATTTGTTCTGTGTCTGGGTGTTATTTATCTATACTATATATGTATTTAGAAATATATAAGTATGTTTATCAGTTGTCTGGTTACCATAGTACAGGCTCTTGCTAGTTTGGGATCAGATGGCCGTGTGTGAGATTGTCCCAAGATATTATTATTATTATTGTACAGGCTCTGCCTAGTTTGGGATTGTATGTGAAAAAAAAAAACAAAAAAAAAATGCATCCTAGATATAACGAGGCAATGATAGAGTTGTACAGGTTACTCTAGTAATAACTACTAGATAAATTTTGATTCGAGTCAATCGACAAAAGAATAAGAAGCCAGTAAGGCTGACTTTTGTACATTTATTTTTCAAATGTGTGGTTGACTGTACGCGACATGTCGCAAATGTTTACAAAACGCAAAATGTGTGTTATATTTAAAACTAAACCTGACACATAACAATATAGAACACAAAATACGCGTCATTTGACAACTACTTGGGTATTTGGCGCGGACACAAGTTCATACGCAGCGATGACCGTGTGTATCAATGTAAGATTACGATGTCCAAATATAGTTTGTATGGCACATAAATTATTTAAATGAAACAAAGCACTGGTAAGCGTGTGTTGGGTATCTAATGAACCGGAAAATATATTAATACAAATTGATTTGATTATCACGTGCTAATAGGTCAGTGGATATGGGATCATAGATCTATTGCTATAGATAACGTAATAGGTACGTGCATTTTAATCTAATGGCTATTTACTATATTAAAACTGTTCAAATTGATCGTTACTTAAAACTATTCTTGTGGACTGTCAATCGATCAACTCAACCTATCGCGGTCTACAGCTGAACATAGGACTCTTTCAATTTACGCCACAACACCCGGATCTCCGTCTATCGTAGTGGAAATAAGGAATACTGAGGGCCGTGTGCTATGGGGTGCCTTGGTCACCACGCTGGGAAAGTGGATTAGTGACCGCAGTTTTGTATTCGTTCTTTAGGAGAACGCTGCTGCCCATTCTCCTTGTTTCTATATCACTTAGTCGCCTCTTAGGTCACCCACGAGTAGAGAGGAGGAATTTTTATTCTAAACCTAAAACCCACGGCGTATTGTGGACTGCACTAAAGGTATATTTATGTATTTAAAACTTCATTTACAAAATGTTACGCAAGGTGGACTTCATAGTCAAAATTTGGGTACAAAGGAAATTAATATTGTAAGGTTAAGAAAAGGCTTAAAAAAAGTGTTTTCTTCTTCATGTTCTGCCCGCTATCGTAGCATCGTTGTCAATTCATCGTATGTGTGATCTACCTAATCTCGGTTTTTTTATTGATTGGAGCAAAGGAAGCAATTAAATAAGTACTAGGTCTAAAATGGAAGTCCTCTGGACACAAGCAACGACGGCCAGATTGCAGATAAGCAAAAATCTCAGAAAACTGGTTTCCAGAAACCAAAAATAAGATATTTTTTTTGAAAAATCAAAACATGCTAGTTCCCGTTTTTAACAGAGATCAAGAACATTCCATAGCATCAAGAAATCCATAGTTAGGAGATATTTATTAAAACGTTATTGAAGGCTCTTCACAACGTACCCACTTCACCTAAAATAATGAATTAAAACTGTGACCTTTGAATTGTTTTACGATATTAACTGCCTTACCTATTACGAAGATATTTTCGTCCGCATTGTCCTCAAGGGCCGTATCATTATAATAAGTAAGATTACCGGACCATTACTGTTATTGTCGGGAACGTTTTCTCCAATCAATTTAGTTGATTACCAAAAACTTTTGTTTAGTTCGAGTTTCAATCGAAATTTTTGCTAAAGAATGCTTCAAAATAAAAGACGTAGAGATATATTTTTTTGTAATAGATAAAAGTGTTTAGTAATATTTATTTACTGTACATTTTTTTTTTATTTATTTATAATAATATTCTTAAAACAAATTTTAATGGGTATACATATTTAACTTTATTCGTGTGGCAGATGAAAACCAAAATGTACTAGAAAGAATTTCTTTTGAAACATGACATTTCTTTTTTAGTTTTTCAACAATGACAGTGCCCATCATCTATTGAACTAAAAAATAACAAAATTTGTACAGAACAAAGAAGAAAAAATATCATTTCCATTACATAATCTCCTTATATTTTTCTGTATTTTCTTCGTAATCTTTCACGCCAAATTTTGCGAAAAAATATGAACACAACGCCAAAATACGACGAAACATTTTCATATATTAGACATCTCATCAAAATCTTTGATTAAAAACTCCTGTAACAGCTAACAAGATTCCCAAATGATATAACACGTTCATCCGAATTCGCAGCCATAAAACTCTTCAAGCAAAAATAATCTTCAAAAATAACGTAATATAATCTTAGGCAGAGATCATGAAACTGGGAGCGTAAAAACCAATTTTTCTCCATATCTCACTGACATCCCCGTATTCTGTAGTGATAGGTATATCTTTATTCTGTCTGTGTGCGTAGAGTTCTTTAATAATCCGCTTTTGGGTGGGTTTCCAGTGTTGGCGGAGAGCGATGATTATTTTTATTTTTCGTATAATATTGCTTTGACCAATTCTTTGCCTTGATATCTTCCCTAATTTATATGTCATTACTGAATTATTGTTTTAGATATCCTTACCACTCACTCACTTCCACTTGCACCGCGGTTTGTATAATTTGTTCCCGTTCTCATAAAAAACTTTTTTTAGTATATTTTACATGTTTTTAATCTGCTATTTGGGACAGAGACGAATTCAACAAAACAAGAATCATGAAAATCGGTCCTCCCGTTCTTGAGTTATAAGTGTTGTTATAAACCCGATTTTGTTTTATGTAATTATATACTATAGATCTTGTCAGAAACAGTATTATCTATCATTAACTTTATGATTTACGACAAATAAATCTAAAATTACTCTCAACAACAATTCATTTTTAGTTTCTATAAAAATCTAAAATGGGTACCTTCTCACTATCAAAGGGAACCCACCCGAACCGTTAGTATATTTGAGGCATCCGACAGTGAATGGACGAAATTGAGAGAAATATGCCGATGGAAGGACAACGAATAAAAAATTCAATATGCCAGTCTGGTTTTTCATTAAATTAATCTCGCATTATGGGATTTTGTCGTTTATTGTGTATTAAAGGAACTATGCCTGCGGCTATGTCTTCATAAAGAATTTCTGAGGACATTTTTCTTTGTACGAAATAAAAAAGTCTTATTGGACGGCTTAAATAAAGATATCAAGAAATCAAAGACCTTTAGATGATGAGAAAGATAATAGTACCAGAGAAAGAAACCATTCTTGGAGTAATTGTATAATGGGCGAATACTGGAACATCAATCAATTTTAAGCAGCCGTGAAGTCTCATGTTCTTTCACTTTAAGGTGAAAAGTTGCACCATAAAACATTTAAGATCTTGTTAAAGATAAGTTATGTTACAGTAATTGGGGTCAGAGTTTGAGTTAAAATTTATTTTGTGGCAAGGTGTAACACCAATTACCTTTATTTTCTTCAAGCACAGGCCACACTAAAAATAACCTTCAATTTAAAAGTATCTACAAAATCGCATGACAAATTAATGTCATCCAATGAAAAAAAAAACGAGCAAAATGGGTCACACATTACTGCCCCCCTGACATTCTTGTTAACCCCTCGTACTAAACTAAATGCTTGGGTAACGAGTAGGTTCACGTATGTAGTGCAATGGGTGGGATCCGAACCGGCAACCACATGATCGCAAGTCCCAACGCCCTAGCCATTAGGCTACCACCGCCACATCTAATTCAATTTATATCAAGCTAATTTCGGTGCCATTATGTAACACAAAATAATTCTTTAATCTTTATAATTCCACTAAAATTCCCTTGACACAACTTTAAAAGTCCACATTAATACTATTAGTTGGATTGAAAACATACGGCTTCTGTAATAAATATGTCCCAATATGACGTCACCATTACCTTTCTATTGTTGTGTACTTTGAATACGGGCTATTGAGATCTGTCGAGGGATATGTTACTATGTTGCTATGGCAACCAAATAACCTTTTTAACGGATCATGAAAACTACGTACATATTGCATGATTACCACAAAGGCTTTTCATTTATTTCTAGTGAATTTTTATGCTGGCTGAAAACGACTTTTAAGACTTCCTGTTTTATGTGTAAAATATACCTTATATTAAATTTGTAGCCATTATTAACAAATATGAAATGTTTTCAGAAACAAATTATGATATTTATTTTCGTTCGTTCATTCATCTTGAGCACTTTATCATTCAATGCTGACATTAAAAAATAAGACTCTTAAAATAAGAATTATAATTAGATGTTTTCATCGTTTTAATTTCGTCGACTTGTTTATTGACCAACGAAATTTATTAATGCTAAAACTACTGCATACATCATTCACAATAACGAATGAAAATATTACTTTAATAACTTCTGCCCGCGACTTCGTCTGCGTGGACTTCAGAATTGGGTCCAAAAAGAAATGAAAAATGTGAAAGTAATGAAAAATGAAATAAAATTTTCACCCGTGTTATAGCTTGCGCTGTAATAGAGGAAAATACCAAATTTCATAGCTGTCTGCCCACGGCATAGTTCGGAAACAATTTTCAATTTTCCCCCGGGAACTACTTGCGTGATTGAGTAACAAACATCCAAACATCTAGCTATCCGAACATCACATTTAACATTAGTAGGATTTAACTTACATCGTAAAGTGAGCAAGCGTAGTGATCAATGCTTGTTCCTTCTCTACATGAAGAAATCTATGCCCACCTGTGGGACATTTATAGGCCGGTATTATACTTACAATCATCTTCGGCTTGTAACATCTTCTTGGTAAAATATTACTTTTTTTTTTCAGGTTTTTTAATTTACAAAAACTACATAGACTAGGTACTGAAAATATTATGTCTTTTGCCTTGAATGATGTAAATTTATCTGATGCGATGGCCAACTCTGGAACGCTTATTATTTTACTAATTGCATTTTTAAATCATAACAAAAATAATTCGGAATTAAGATTTAATTTCCTACTTGTACATGGGCGAGGATATTATTTTTTCCCCTAAAACCACAAAAAATGTATTGGGACAAATAAGTTTGTGGTATAGACTAAAAATAATGTATGTTATATTTGTGGCAATAAAGCATTTCAAATACAAACAACTGAAAGAAACTTTTTTGCTAGGTACTATGCGCATTTATGTGGGACTATGTTTAGTTCTTAAAATATAATTGTACTGGTTTTATTAATAATAAATAAGTAAAATAAATAAATAAACTTACACCAGCACCTCAAAGAAACAAAGAATAAATGACATCGCAAAATTTACTTTCACCTGCCTTTTTGCTCCTACTTTACGCATTAATTTCTTTTATAACCGTATGAAAGGAAGCAATCTTGAATATAAAATTCTTAATACTTTTACAGAGACAATACTTTCCGTTGTCAATTAATAAAAAAGTCACCAACGCCAAAATAAACAATCCAAAAAAAGAACATGAAAAAAAGACAACGAACCTATTCACATACATCTCCGCGAGACCTCTCGCCAAAAATTGGCTGAATATACAAATACTTTTGCGCGCCGAAATAAACAGAAAAACAAAGGTTGCTAAAATGGCGGCAAGCGGACATATTGTTCTGCGTGTAGCAATTAAAGTTGTAGAATGGCTTTCGTTAATGGAAAATATACAGTTTTACTGTAACTATTTGGCAAGCTGTGCTATTACTTAGGCCCAGTTTTTTGATCCTTAGTTAACTTAACCAATGGTTAAAAATGCTAACAAATGGTTTCAAAACGCATCAAATTTTTCATCAATTGTTAGTCTATCAAATTAATGGTTAAATAATTTGGAGTGTTAATTATTTAACCATTAGTTAGAATGAAAATTGATGAATAAACGCGTTCTACCGAAGTTTGACATATTTAACCATTGGTTGATTTAACTTGGGATCAAAAAACTGGCCCTTAGTGTCGCTTTATAACGTGTTTTAATTCAAACGTAAAAATATGTCGGATATTTTCAAATTGGTGAAAATGCGACGGATCAAATTAAATGATCAGTTTTGATTAAAGTGTTGATGAAATCTTAATTTTCTTTGTAACGTAATATTATGTTCAAATAAGAGTTGGTACGTTTGGAATATTGGGGCTAGTTACAAGGTAACTATTTTTAGTGCTTTGTTATTAAGTTTTGTAAGGTGTGATTGTGGTTCGTTGGTAGGTTTCGTGCAATAATTTCAAAACTGATCATACAAAAGCTGAAGAGTATTTTTGTTTGTTTGTTGACACGCTAAACTCTGGAACAACTAGTCGGTTCATGTCTGATCCCTGAGGAAAAAGTACAGGGTACTTTTATTTCAGAAAAAGAGGAATCCATTAAATAGAAACACGCGAACTAAGTCTCAAAGGGCAGCTAGAAAAATATAGGTAATATAATAATATGTCTTCACTAATGTAAGAGAGAAAAATAATATTTAGATTTGTATTTTTGTGTTACGAATAAACTCATAATCTACTGCAAAGATTCCAAAAATATATCACCATTAAAATACTATACTTAGCAGACATTTGACACAGATTATAAATTCCAATTAACAATACCTAATTGCCACGAACTTATCTGTCACGGTGACGTGGCTGTTGTTGAATAAACTTAGCAGATAGTAAGGAGACCGCGTCAGATCAAAATTTAAAACATAATTATGAAAATCACGTTTCATTCATTCAACCACATAACAAACGAATTTAAACCGCTTTTAATCATCGAATTAGAATACGGAATTAAATAAAAAATCTTTTAATTCAAGTCAAAACGATTGATCACACGAACCGCGCGAATATCACAGGGGACTGTTTAACGTTCATTGTTTTTCATCGTGAATACCTCCCAAGGGACAAGCGCGGCCGATTTTGTATTATTATTATGGTACAAACAACCAACTTTAGCGGGTGCCAGGGGAAAATTTATCAAGGAATCGCGTTGCTACCTTGTCATTAAAGTACCTCTGATTTTATGTCGCAATACTTAGGATTATAAGTTCTTTTGTTTAGCCTTTTTCCAAGCTATGTTCATATATGTTGGGGTCGGTACCTATGTTGACCTATTTTGCTTGCGGAAAGTTGTTCTATACGCACTGCTTTAAAATTGATCACGTACACGTCGTATACTTCATTCTTTAAAAAAACGACGCCCGCACTAAGAAATTTAATCCTTGCATCGCGGGGGTTTCACAAACATTCAAATCACATGCACAAAGAGCACCCAGACATGGAACAAGTATCTGTCGATCACACCAATGCTTGTCCCATGCGGGGATCGGACCCGCAGCACGTCGCGCATAGTGGTATTTAGCGTGGTGACCACTCGGCTATCTGTGCAGTCAAATTTCGCAAGATTTGGTAATAACACGATTACACGGACAGTAAAAAACTTAGCATAATAATTTGCAAATGACGTCCGAAACTTCGCGTATCTATTCGAGCGAATTTAAGGAACCGGAATTAGCTAATTATACCACGTAACTCATAAATTGTGCCGAACTTTCGGGGTCTGAAGTGTCAAAATATATACCACCTTTGTTTGTACGATATTAAGAGAATAAATTTTGATTATGAATATCCCTTTGTTTGTTTATACGTTAATATTGTATTTTATGGACTGTGAATATCTTTGTTATTGTCTTGTGTTATAGTTAATTTAATGTGTAATTTGGGGTGGGTGCCTTTCATATAACTTTTGAAGGATTTGGTTTCAGACTTTACTGAGAGTAGACATTTGTGATGAAGGGTAGGTTTTTTTTAATCTCTTGTATAGGTATGTCAGATGGCAGCTTTTTTGATATTCTGAAGTAAATTTTAGAAAATCAAAAGTTTTTTTTTAAATAAAAAATATCTGAAAATTTTCAGTAAGTATTAAAAACTCAATTTTTCAAAAAAGTATAATTATGTTTCACTAATAAATATGATTGATTGAAAGTTTAATCTCAATTGTAGTTATTTATGATCACAAGTAGCATAGGTCTGTCATTTTCAGCTCTCATTTCTATTTATCATTTGACCGAAACCACCCAGTTTACAACAAAAGGTATTTGAGAATAGATAATCATAGTCCTGCTATCCTAAAATACATCCGCAAGATAGTTGCTTCAGTCGATCTTACCATTCTCCCCCCTTCACCCCTCCAATATTTCCACTTCATTAAATTAATGAAAGGATGAAATTCAAAGCGTCAATTTTAGAATTATTCGGAACCCTTAGTTTTGGATACAATAGAGATATTTATTGGGCTGTCATTTGAGAACAAGGAAAACACGCGATCATTTGCGTGAGGTTTGATGAAAAGAGGAAACAAGGGTAGACAGAAATCGAATTTGGTGTTATTTATTTCTTGTATTTTTTTCCTAGATGTTCAAATTGTTTAGTTAAATAATCTGGATTTCTATATATATTTGTTTATATTCTTTTATTACGGGCTTAGGTAGCGTTTGCCTACGGCTTTACCCGTGTGGATGATGGATATTGTGGCAAAAAGTAGTCCTACTAATATTATAAATGTGAAAGTGTGGATGTACGGATGTTTAGATTCTGATGTTTGGATGTTTTCTACTCAATCACGCAAAAACGACTGAACGGATTTGGATGAAATTTGGCATGCATGTAGCCTTTGACATGAAAAAGAACATAGGCTACCTTTAATCTCGATTCCTTATGTAGTTCCCGAGGGAAAATTGAAAATTGTTTACGAGCTAAGCCGAAGACGAAGTCGCGGGCAGAAGCCAGTAATTTATAATTCATTTCTTGGAGTTCAACTAGTTTGTTTATTACTTTATTAGGAAGTTACTTAATAAACGTAAATACCATGAAAGGTGGGGATGAGTAAAATGACCTAGAAAGTTGAACTAGCTAGATTTTAAACAGGTTTTACACATAGTGGTACAATGTATGTTTTCTTTAAAAATATTTGTCGTTAAATTGAAGGGGTAAGGTTACCACTAAAATTTTGACAGAGAATTTCCACCTGACATCTTGCGTCATCAATTCTGAAAGTTATATCGGCGCATAGAGCTGTAAATCTGTCGATCAAAATCTCAATATTTCGTTCCAGAATATATTAAATTTCACTTCCACATAAAATTGGCAATAAAACATAACAAACTATTTTCTATAATTTCTGTTCGCTTGATAATAGTTTTATATTTTCGCAAATACTTTGCGTAATAATTAGAAATTCTGCATTATCATTTAAATCTTTATCACACGTATTCCTATAGTCTAGAATCATGCAAAAAATAATGCTCTTAAATTATTAAGAGAGTCCAGACGATATTTAAA
The DNA here is from genome assembly GCA_950381575.1 of Plusia festucae. Lineage (NCBI taxonomy): Eukaryota > Metazoa > Arthropoda > Insecta > Lepidoptera > Noctuidae > Plusia > Plusia festucae. Next base: position 3,427,950 of record OX494453.1, on the reverse strand, counting down.
ATTGATTTCACATACTCTGTTGTGAAATTCAATAACCTTTCGAAGCTAAAACAAAGAAGCATTATATCTGTCACCTTTTAAAAACGTATTAGCAAGCTTTTAAGCTCCGCAAAGCGGTTTCATTCAGATTTTTGGCTTTACACGTGCTTTATTTAAGAGCAAGCTTTTATGTTGTTACGCACGGAAAACAAACGTAATATAATTACGAAGGTGTATTCAAAATTCTGTGGTTACGCTGGAAAATGAAGTTTCAATATTTTTTCTTAAAGGCTGAAGTTCTATAGCATGTCATACGATGTTTTAGGACTTTGTTTATGTATTAAATGAAGTTTTTTTACAAAAAAAAAACATTTCGTCTTTTCAGTTATTTTACTCTTAGTTCAGTTGTGGGCACATTTAAAGATAAAGATAAAGAAACATTTATTTGGATGAAACATATTTTGTCACATTTTAAAAAGTGGTGTTACTAATACCTTGTGGTCTCAACATGTCCTGCCGTATCAGGCGTACAAATTACTTAAAATTACATAGTCTTAAATATTATATTCAATTTTACTACAACAATTTTAGATATTTTGAAAATATCATTGACACTGTAGTACCCATTTTTACATAGAAATTTATTTAATTTGTTCATGGGGCATGCGGTGCTAACCTGTAATTAATTGTTACACTAACTTCGATATTATATACTTACTCTAAATGTTATCAGTGTAAATAATCGTTGGACCAATAGAAAAATAAAAAATATATATTATATTTCTTCAAATGTACCTATTAATAGGCTAATATTGGTAATTCGCTTTTACATAATCAATTTTCCTAAATTTTATTACCTACCTTGTACATTGCATGTGTATATTGGCACACACATAATTACCTGTAGATGCACCAATTTACAAAAGTTACAAAAAAAAATACATTATACCTATACCGTTAGATTATAATTATTTCCCTCGATTAAATCACTTTTGCAATACTGAATATAAATTACTTCCATTATTACAACGTCACACTAAAATTGGCTGCGCTTGTTAATCTCAATAGGGAATACATTTTCAAATCCAGTGTCAGGTCAATGGCTCCAGCTAATTAGAATTGAATTAAATTGTTATATAACATGCTTAATTGATAACATGAAATACTAAAGTGAAGTTTACAATAGTTCCAATAAATGAATTTACATAATTATGTAACTGTTATTAAAACTTTTACGTTGATAAAACTGTATTTTAATAAAGAGGGATTATTTGGGAACAACGAGATTAATTATACCTAATTATTAGTCATTCCTATAAAAATATTATTCATAATATCCCTTCTAAATACACACTACAATTTGTAAATACGGCATCCCTGTGTAATAGTGTTGTTGCAACAAAACATTGTTACTGAACTAACAAACAAATTACTTTTTGTTTCAGATTGTGGTAGTGACACAGTAAAAGGTGAGTCAACTATTAATTATTCATTGAAAGATGTGAATTAAATGCTTTTAAATCACATTAGTAAACAAACATAAAGCCGTATAAAAGAGATTTGATTAAAATTAACGCCTAAATTATATGAAGCGGCGGTGGCCAGGTCATCGGACTTGCGATCACGTGGTTGCAGGTTTGAATCCCATCCATTACCTACACTACCAACGTGTGTCCACTCGTAACACAAGCATTTAGCTTAGTACAAGGGTTAACAAGAATACCTACAAGAAATGTGCGACCCACATTGCTAGAAAGCCTAAAAAAAATGTAAACTAAACAAATGGAAATAAAAAATCCAACTTATATTATAAATGTGAAAGTGTGGATGTTTGGATGTGTTATGCAATCACACAAAAACAGCAGAATGGATTTGGATGAAATTTGGCATGCATATAGCCTTTGTTATTAAAATGTTTAGATTTTTTTAATTATTTTTAGTTTATCATCTTTGAGTTATGTTGTTCATTGTAATTGTTTCTCTTTGCTGTGCAATAGCATTTCTTTCTTTCTTCCCATACTACTTACATACCCAATCCTCTACTAGATACAACACAGCATTATATATTTACCTAGATAAACTACTCATCACAAGGCACCACATAGGAGCTTGTTAACGCGCGTTGCTTACAGCGCCAGTGACCGCAAGCTGCGGTGTTCGAGCTCCCTGTGTATGTACCTGTGTTTAGAATATAGGAGAATTCTGTTAAAACTACACATTATATTTATTTTAAACTAGCTTCTGCCCGCGACTTTGTTTGCATCGATTTCAGAATTGGGTCCAAAAAGAAATAAAAATGTGAAAGTAATGGAAAATGGAATAAAATTTTCTGTTATAAAGAAAAATACAAAATTTATAAGCTATCTGCCCACGGCTTAGCTCGTATAATTATGTAATTTTCAAATTACCCTCGGGAACTACTTAGGAATCGGGATAAAAGGTAGCCTATGTTCTTTTCCATGTCAAAGGCTACGTGCATGCCAAATTTCATCCAAATCCGCTCAGCTGTTTTTGCGTGATTGAGTAACAAACATCCAAACATCTAAACATCCACACTTTCACATTTATAATATTAGTAGGATAATTACTTTTGGTACATTTTATTACGAGAGGCCCGTGAATAAGACCCGTGTAAGATAACCGGTGCTCACCGCGGTTCATGTATGAATTGTCATTTGTTAACATACCGAGATCCGTCCGTGCCTTGGAATCTAGGTTAAGCCGTAGGTCCCGACAGTCAATAAGTCATTAAAATTCTGAAAGTCAGTCTTGCCATGGGATACTTGGGTAAGTATATGGGTAACCTGGGTTGTGGAGGTTATATAGGCAATCGTTCGATGTAAAATACAATGCATTCTGCTGAATTTGATAAGACTAGAAGCCGACCCCAGTATAGCTTGGGAAAAAACTAGACAGGAAAAGGGGTTCTTTAATGCACACTTTTTTCACATCTTCGTAAAGCTTGTCTTTTTGTTTCAGTTCATTACCTTATTATGTGACTATTGCATATTATTTGAACCTCACAACCTATTGGTAATAACCTATCCTATAAAACCTCCTATAAAAAACCTTATAAAACAGCCACAACCACAGCCCAGTTCAGGATAATATGCGTGCTTACCAAAACAAGGGGATATTGCGGTATGTTTATAAAATAATCAATCAAATGCCTATTTATATATGGTTCACGTGAGCTTTTTTATATTTACGCAATTAGCTCGTTTACCGTATTTGGCTCTCTGATTGGTTAAAAGCTTGGTGCGAGTCAACACTTTTCTAAACAATTAATAATATAATAATAAAAATATTTCGGGACACCTCACACATGGTTATCTGATCCCAAACTAGACAGAGGCTGTACTATGGTGACCAGACAACTGATAAACATACTTAGATATTTCTAAGTACATACATAATATAGATAAATAACACCCAGACACAGAGATTTTTCCTGGGTGGGTTTGATACCCACGACCTCCGGCCTAGCAGTCAGGGTCACTGACCATTGGGCCAGTCAATGAATTAATCTCACTACGATTGCTCCGTTAACTTTATGACAGCTGGTTTCCTCTCCTAAATACAGATTACTAAACACCTCCAGAACAATTGAATCCATTCTATTTTGATAACGTGTTAAATGTACCATAAAATTATTTATAGACACAAATACATTCTGAAAATTTACTGCCATCGTTGCCGGGGACGTAGCGAAAAGGTTTTACAACCAAGGAGGTTGGTTGTAACTTTGTAGATTTAGAGCTTGCCAGGTCAATTGTTTTAGGTGATAAATAGATTCGAGATTCACGTTTATGTTGTTTTAGGTTTAGTCACTTTAATATATTTTGCTTTTATATTCGCGACTCGCCTTGGTTTTGTATGTGTAGCAAAATTTTTTGATAGTTACGGATATTTCAACCAGCTTTGAAACATTAATGATGCACAATTAAGCCTTCCTTTTGAATTAACCATCCGTTGGCGAAAACCATAATTATATATTTTTTTCTTTTTTAATAAGATTTCCAGCAAATGTGGGTCGCACATTACTAGTAATCTCGTTAACCCCTCGTGCTAAGCTAAGATGCTAGTGTTACGAGTGGGTTCGCGACGGTCGTGTAATGGGTGGGAATCGAACCCGCAATCATATGATCGCAAGTCCGACGCCTTAGCCATTAGGCTACCGCCGCTTCATAATAAATTATGAGAAGCCGTTCTGCATTTTTTTTTATTTTATCGCGTTCGGACCTGAAAACAACATTCTGTCTGTATGTCGGAGGAGAACTTGTTTTATAAATTGTGCGTATATTCTATTAGGTAACTAGGTGCATTAAACTGAACCACTTTCCCCAAGGAACGTAGGCCGCAATCTTAAAATGGAAAATAAACTTTTCGTACAAAGTGACAGATCACGTGACTTACCTATGTTTGTATGAAAAGTTGATTTTCAATTTTAAAATTTCGACTTCCTTGCGAAAAGTTGTTGAGTTTTATGCACCTGATTACCTTCTCTACCATTGACGCAAGCTTTTGTTCTAGAACAGAGTTTAATACTGCCTGTTTCAAATAGCCATTGTAAATTATAATAAAAAGGTCTTATTAAAACATTTTTCCCGAAGTGAAATAAAAAATAACACGAAAATTTATTTTAATGCCCCTAATATACTTTACCCATCATTAACTAAGCGAAATTATACCTACTCTCTTTACACTTAAAGTCTAATTTACTTTGTAAAGCAGTAATTTAATGACAAAAACTTTTATACGGCTTAGAATCGGAAGTGATCGCAAATATTCGTTGCAGGTCCATATAATTTTTAACTACACTATAACGTTGTACAATTTTATAACTTACCATTAAACTAAATCTAAATGAACTTGCGACGTTTACAATACAACTGGTTAAATTTCCTTTTTATAGTATCTTAACTCTTGTTACTAAAATATCTTTTTAAATTACCAAATTATAGATTAGTGTTGAAAATTCAAGAAACTTTTTTTTCAGAATTGCGTAAATAGCAATGTTGTTTGTGCATTACTAGTATTTATTCTTGTTAACCCTTCGTGATAAGCTGAATGTGTGTGACGAGTAGCTTAACTTTGGTATTGCAATGGGTTGGTTCGAACCGGCAACAACGTGATCGCCAGGTCGACGACCTACCCTTTAACCTACCACCGCTTAAATTAAATTAATTAGTTGTATGTAATTATTTTATGTAATTTATGGAGTAAGCAGGCAAAGGCTTGAGCCATCTGGAATGGTTTGGAGGAGGCTTTTACCGCAATCGGCGGCCCTTACACCTAACAATACTAACCTTATTTAAGTACAAAACTAACACTACTAACAAATAAATTAATATGTAGTACGCAACAAAAAATTGATGTAAGGGATAATATTAAAGCTAATAAATAAAATAAAAAGTTGTATGTAATTTAAGACTACATTTATTTTGACTATTTTTTGTAGAATAAAGAATATTAATATGTGTTATTTATAACTAGTAATCTTTCAGAAGGGACATTCATTTTTTACTCGTAGTTAAAGTAATAGACCAAATAAAGTGACAGTCAATTATTATGCAAATAATTTTACTCAAATAATTTGAAAACAAAAGCAATATAAATTCAAATCAAATATCAAATCATATTTAGTAAGTAACAAGAACAGAAACAATGACAAGAAAAGAAAAAATAACGTAATTTTCTGACAGTCTTAAATACGTTTGCGACGCGGCGTTAATGGCACAATGATTGAACTCAGTTCAAAATTCATAGGTTTCCCAGTCTTATAATTGACCAATTACGAGCAGTCCTCCGTCAATTTGAACAATTCGTAATGTTTACGATTCTCGAGCAATTACTTTTATGGCCAATCGTTTTTTATCGTGTCAATTGCTGTACAAACTGACGTTTTTATATGGTAATAAAATTATGGGTTTCGAAGCTGAAAACATCAATTTATATTGTCACTAGATAAAATAAAAAATAAATATAAAGTTTAGAAATAAAAACTTGAAAAAAAAAAAAATTTTTACAGTTTATAGTTAATCAATGCTAAATTTTCGTACGTTTATAGTTTTTCTTTATATGATAAGCAATTATTTGTTTTTTTTTTTTTTAAATAATATTGTGTCTAAAACAAACTAAAGTTATATGTGAACTATATAGCGAAAATAAATAAAAACAATCTTTTCGCATCGTAATTGGTACTTTCGACAAATATTGTCTCTCTTTGTCCAAAAACGAAACAAGTCAAAAGAAAAATAAAATACGTTAAATTTAATATTGCATGGAAAACACAAAAAAATGGAAAGAATTTAAACATTTAAGAGAACAGCCCTCTGACGAAATGCATAAATCATGTTTAAATAAAACACTCATTTAAAAGTTTTAATCATAGCTGAATAAACTTATCAAGAATTGCTTTATAAACGCCTATAAATTCAACCTAAAGAAAAGTTCTAAAATGAAACTAGAAAAAGTTTTTACCTGACGATTTAAAATTCCATTTTCTACCTGAACGATTTATGATCGTTGAATGAAGAATTATGGGAAACATTACAGATACTTGGTGAATCGATAGTTGAAGTAGGTACTTTTACGACATAGTTTAATTATATTCATACCATTAACAAGAAAGGATCATGTTTGTAGGTACTATATCTGTACCTATATATAAAAGGCATTTGTTACTGATCCACTAAACGGACTGCGATATAATTTGGCACACACATAGCTACTATAAAATGCTTGCATTAATTATGATAGGATTTTCATAATTAATTCATGAAGAATGATAGAACGAGTAACATTTCATCTTCTGCCTAGCCTTTTCCCAAGCTATGTTGGGGTCGGCTTCCAGTCTTACCGGATTTAGCTGAATACCGTATTTTACATAGAGCGACTGCCTATCTGACCTCCACAACCTATTGCTAGGTAATACAGTATTCCATAGTAAGACTGGTTGTCAGAATTGTAATGACTTAACGACTATCAAAGATCACTGTATGACAGTCGGGACCAACGGCTTAACGTGCTTTCCGAGGCACGGAGGGGTCTCGATATGTTTACAAATGGTCACCCATCCACGGACCAACCGCAGCGAGCGCGGCTTAACCTTTATTATCGGTCAAACCGTACGGCTTACACTTAGCGACGAGCTACATCGAGAAACATCTCATAGCAAGACAAATACCACCTCAGTCTGCCCGTAAACCGTGACAGAATTCGTTAAGTTGTTTTATTTCAGGTTACTTTTTATCCTAAATGATTAAGTTATCTGATATACCGCTTGAAACACCGCCGGGCGCAGTTAGTTTAATATAATTTTGAAATAAGCGGCTCTCGTTTGATGGACTTGTGGTCACATGCTTTTATAAAGTTTTCGACCACTGAAATTTCTGATTATAATGATTTCGTGTTAATGGATAATCTGGTTTAAAGTGCTCGGGTATTAGTCTAATAGCTCGCTGCTAATCAATTTAAGTGCGGCTTAAAGAGTTTTTTTTTGCTGGATCTGTTTACTTTATTCTAGATAATTATAGTTTTCCTTTTATTTGATTTAACTTAGTTGTTAGAGAGATTAGATCCATAACAACATCAGCTTGAAATTGCCAATAAAATACGACGATTTTTGGATTTCATATCCTTTTTGAAGTGAAACTTTTATTACATCGTTTCAAATTTTTTGGTCTGTGTGTCGCATGTCGCGTGACGGTCGGCTGCGGAGTAGGGATAAAGTAAGAAGCGCTCGTCAGAGCAGCTGAGCCCAATATGGCGGCGTCTATAGTTCCATCAGCTGACCGTGTAGTGTAATTATAGACTATTTACTCATATTACTTTTATACCCTTAATGGAATATTATTCCGAAAATTTTTAGTCAAATATCTATAATGTGAAAAAAAGTTTCACTTTTACCGTGGTTTCATAAAACCACACAATCTTTTTTTTTCCTGGTCCCGTCTCTGCCTTGGCTGGAGTCGTGGGATCACTCGCGCCTTCTCTGCTTGGCTCCATTGATATGATATCCTGCCTCTCCTTTTCACAAGCTATGTTGGGGACAGCTTCCAGTCTTACCAGATTCAGCTGTATACTAAATTACATGGACTGCTTGTCTGACCTCCACAATCCATTTTACTGGGTATCAGTATCCCATATTAAGACGGTTTATCAGTATTGTAATGACTTAACGATTGTCAAAGATATGGCAACTTTTTTAAATGACAATAGAAACAAAAAGTCCCTAATACTACAATTTTTTGAAACAAAACTAATAATAATTACTCGAAAAAATTACTTTTAAATTAATCATAATTGTACGTTATTTATATCTAAAAATACACATTAGGTTAAGTTTGTGAGCATTGATCACATTTTAATCGCCGTCGCAGTTAAAGTTAAAGTTAACTTTGTCACGAATAGCATTATGGTTAAATCATGCCTAATGACTGTTTTTAGTTTAGAGGGAGTAACGAATATTTATTTTAGTATTAACACCGTGAATTTATTATACTTAAAAATGAATATTTGAGTAGAAATTCCCTCCAACTTATTTGACCATTTCATAGATTAACACAACTGATGAAAAACCGCGTTTTGAAACCATTAGTTAGCTTATTTAACCATCGGTTTAGTTAACTCGGTATAAAAAAACTGGGCCTTAGACTTGTCACTTTGTAGAAATGCTTGCCACTTGCCACTTGCTTGTGGTTTAGTACTTTATAAGTAAAACTAAACACGTCTTTAAACTATTCTCACATAAAACTAAAACTGCTTGTTTCTGGATGATATTTTTATTTGGATATATCAATAAAAAACGCAAACAATAAATAACGAAGATGCATTGATAGGAAAAGTCGCGTGACGTCACCCCTAGGTACAATTTTTACTTAGTCGTGACGTCACAAGCCACCATTACAGATCAGGAACTTTGTAAATATTTATTGTTTTGACAAAAAAAATACGTTTTTTATATTTTTTTTATTAAAAAACTGAAGGACTTAATAGAATTTTTCTTTTCATTCCCAGTCACCATGCCTATTAGTAAAGACCTATGATTTGCAAAGTATAGGTATAACTGACCTTAGAATAATAAGTGAGTGTGGGAGCCTACAGTGGCTGATCGATTGCTGTCTATTTATGTGTTGCAGCCTTGCAACGTAAATGTCATGGCGGCTTACCCTATAGTTTATTCATACGAATAAGGCAGAAAATGTGGGTAGATTGGAACAACCTTTCATGCTTTCCAAGAAATTTCATATAACCTTGGGTACTACTTAATAGTTTTGACTTTGAGAATTGTTTTCTTACAATTGTATAGTAATATTTTTTATGAAAACCTCAATAGGAGTCCTTAATCAGTTCGACTCCCGACACCGCCGCCGCCGCGTCAGCTCATGATTAAGGACTATTGAGTCTGACACTAGTCGGGCGATCCCGAGAATGCGCGTGAGTAAACCGTTGAATCCTTAAATAATTATGAATTCGTCTCACGGAAGTTATTATAATAGTAAAGAAGAAGTAAGTGACACATAATCTTTTACCTATTCGTCCCCGATCGGCGACCGGTCGCCACATTACAATAGAAAATCAATTGTGTCTCATTAGCGGTGATTAGAGAGATTAACAGATATTTTTTGTTCTGCTAATACTATCGTTGTGTAAAGTTGTAATACGTACATTTATCGATAACAAATCGATTGCTTTCATGGCTCCAAGACCGTCGATGAGCAGAAGTAGCATATTATAAAGCAATTCAAACTTAATGGCAGCTGTCAAGTCAGTAACACACTGCGCAGTACCTCGCCCCGCACCCCCGCTGCTGCATTAATTTGTAACTGCGCAGCGACTCGCCTCATGTTCACAGCCGCGACTAAGTTAGAATCGCACTGTACCAATAAGTAAGTTATGCAAAGTAAGCAATGCCTACGAGCTCAAAAGTGTAAAGATAAAAATCTGACTAGTGAAAAAAAAATAGTTAGCTCTAGGCATGACCAGCTGTTGTTTTAAAATTATTTATTTTGTATTTCATAATCGAATCGTTATTTTATTTCTAAGTCGATAGTGCAAAGAAATTTACTGAAAATAGCAAAAAAAAACTATTGGATTTAAAATGAATGAATTTCATTATTTGAAACACTTTTGGTGTAAAGTCGAAACATAACTTTCAACAATAACCCTATAGAGTTAAAGAATATTGAGCTTACATCAACATTTACCTACAACGTTGACAATAAACAAGTATTTATTCATCCCACGAAAACATTTACATAATTCAAATGTTTGTCGAATAACAAATATCAGTCGAATCCATACTAATACTAAAGCTGAAGTTTGTTGGATTGTTTTTTTTTTTTGGATAATTGAACGAACTTGAAAAAATCTTTCAGTGTTAAATAGACCACATATTAAAAAAGTATACAGGTTTCTTTTGCCTCAATAACCGACCCGGGTTGGTACCCCGCTGCCCAGGCGGGCAGAGCAAAATCTACTTCTCTTTATTACTCGTCTCTTTATTCTCTCCAATTGCTCTCGACGTCCAAACTTTCATCTACGCGTATCCAAGATAGAGTACCGAAAGCATTGGCAGAGATCCAAATTAAAAAAGTTTTGCTTCCACACAACCTAACATTTTGGAGCAGGTATTGCTGTTTTTGATTAATCCTATCTTTTATTCAAATCTTGTTCTTCTTTGCTCTTGTATACAATTCGAAGATGAATTGGAAAATTGTAATGAATTATTCTGATAGACGTTAATTAATTCTAGCTTATTAAGAGGATTTTTTGTCTTGAATAATGTTCGTCGTTCGAAAAATATATTTGCATGTTCGCATTAAATGAAATAGAAATGAATTGGATTGTTTTTTATTAAGACAGACAACAATTACTTAACTTACAGAAGGAGAAAGTGTAAATTTGATGATGATTGGAAAGATATGAAATAATTATGTAGAAGTGGCGATAGTCTATCGGCTGGGGCATCGGACTTACGATTATGGGGTTTCCGGTTTGAAACCCACCCGTAACACAAGAATTTAGCACGAGGGGTTAACAAGAATATAGGAAATGTGCGACCCACAATGCTTGTAAAATTTTTACAGATTACATTCAGAAAAAAATCTCTTAACAACTATGTCGTTCTTGTAATCAACTTTAGAATTCTTCATAATTGAAAACGTTCTTATATCCTTCCCTTATGAAAATACCTACATTGTATCAGTATGAAAACAATTTACAATTTGATATCAAAGACATCGTTTTTAAGACCGACAATCCGAGAATTCCGACCGTTTTCTTTATCCACAAAAATTTGAAAGCGCCATATTATTTTACCACCATTTTATCCTTCATATTTGTGAGAAAAGTTTTTCTCGCAAAATAAGGATAACTCGAGGCTATAAAAATTCTGGCTTCGAATCTGAAAGGCTCATAAAGGCATGTCACTTGTCCTTTCGAAAGTATTTTGTTCATTTTATTTTCCTGTTTACGAACGAAAGAATTTCCTATCGGGATTTTTTGAAGTTAATAAACACACTTAAGCTTAAATGAAGGCTTTTTGATTCATGTTTTCAGTAAATATTTTTCAATCATTAAAGGATTGATTGGTTGATTGATTCTTTATTAATTATATTTTGCAAGCACTTTGAAAAGGTTTGATCGGACAAAAATTAAAGATGAATCATTATTATTATTATTAAGCCTTTATTGCTGAACAACTAAACAAGTACATATAATACATCTAATAGTAAAAAAACTTAAATCTAACACAACGGGTCTTCCGGTTTAGTGATCAGCGTGTCCTGTGACACATAGGCCTCTTCCAGCTGTTTCCACTCCTTTCTGTCTCTAGCTTTCCTAGACCAGGTAGCGCCTCCAATTTTTCTTATGTCGTCTATCCATCTCTTTGCCTGTCTTCCCCTTTTCCTTTTTCCATCGCGTGGTTGATCATTATACCTATTTAAATAGTCGATTAGTCGTTTTTTGAGATGAAAGTTGGTTGACTATGAAAAGCTCGAGATTATTATTTTCATTATCGTTGGTCGTGGAGTTATTTTTTTTATCAATTGACAACATTTCATGGGAAAGGAACAGTACAGTATTCAGTTGAATCCGGTAGTGGGTCGTTCTCAAAAAAGTGGCACCGATCGATTTAATTTATCAATTTTTAAAAATGTTTCAAATATTGAGTTTTTTTTACAGAAATCTATTGGCAGCGTTTGTATTAGGTTGAATTGATGAAAGGGAAGCAGATTTACAGAAAATTTAATGAGATACAGCCTTTCAAAAATATGGCTTCACAGGTTAAAGAAACATTGTACAGGTTTATGAGAAAACATTACCAAATTATAGAGAAAGAAACAAAAAAACAGTGTAATCATGCAAAATCAATGTTTATTATTTAATTAACTGCAAACAATAACAGTTCTGATGGAAAATAACAGCTTCTATAACGAAAAAAAAAACGAAAAATTAAAAAGGAAAACCTTCGTCTTAAAATCAAATTAATGAACTTTTAATCAGTCTGTAACATATATAAGTAAATATGTAATAGCAATATAGTAAGTATATTGCTATTACATATTGTCAGCTTCTAAATTATAATAATAATATTTTGGATCTTGTATGAATAGAGTTCCTAAGCCAGTCACACAAAAATAATCAATCACATAATAATCGTAATAAATTATTATGATTATGAATTTGAAATGAATTCAACGAGGCGATTAATCGCAGGCCCTTCATCTAATATATTTTCCAAGAAGTACTTCTTTGGAGTTCCGGAGGTAATTCTATTTCAGACAGAGCTGAAAATGGTGTAGATCTATTAGAACACTTACTACTTCTTCTTCTTCTGTCTAGCACTCTAGTCTTATCCCAAGCCATGTTGACTTCGGCTGCCAGACTTACAAAATAGGTCAAACCGTAACCATAATCCTACTTCCTACTAATATTATAAATGTGAAAGTGTGAACGTTTGAATGTTTAGATGTTTGGATGTTTGTAACTCAATCACGCAAAAACGGCTGATCGGATTTGGATGAAATTTGGCATGCAAGTAGTCTTTGACATGGAAAAGAATATAAGCTACCTTTTATCCCAATTCCTTAATTAGTTCCCGAGGGAAAATTGAAAATTGTTTACGAGCAAAGCTCTGGGCAGACAGCTTTGAAATTTTGTATTTTTCTCTATTACAGCGCAACACGGGTGAACATGTTATTCTATATTTTATTACTTTTACATTTTTAATTTCTTTTTGGACCCAATTCTGAAGTCCATGTATACGAAGTCGCGGGTAGAAGCAAGTAAATTTATAAATGAATAAATAGCTAAAAGGCATCCAAATAGCAATATATATAACCTAATTTAACTTTTTTACTGTTAACGTAAACATGCAGTAGATATACTAAGTATTTCATACCTAATTATTTCGATTATTCTTAAAAAAATGCATTTGACAAAAATATATAGGTAAAATATCTTTAACCTGTTAACAATCTCTTTAACCTGTGCATTTTCAACAGGGTAAAGAGAGTCTGGTTAATGAAAAAACCCAAGTAAACATTCAATAACAACAAAACGGTTAGGCTGTTTAAAATATAATTTCCAGAATCATATATAGTTACCTATTGACACATTTTAAGACAAAACATAACGAAGCAGTATACACACAAACAAAAAAAAATAGGTCAGGTTGTAGACAACATACCCGTTACAAAATCCGATTGTGATATCTCGATGTAATTCCTAAGAAAACTGCGCAATATTCATCGCGTCTTTCTTTGACAGTGGTTAGCCAGATAGTGTCGGCTCAATTTGCACGGGGGTGAGGTGTTGCAAACATAATAGTGATCGGGTAATGGACGGTAGTGTGCAACGGCAGATTGTGGAGAAAAATTCTCTGGACACAATTTAAACACGAATATCTTTAAAACTATTAACATTCAGAGCTTATAGTTTAAATCACCTTATAAATATGATATAAAGAACTGTATTTGATTTTATTTGAACGCTTATTTATAGTATTTATTTTTTTATTTCACCTCAAAGTCAGACATATCGTGTTTGGACACGACAAGTTACTGAGAAAACGACATTACAATATTATTTTTTAGTAACTGTATGATATTAAACTTCTTAATTTTACTCGGCCTCCACGTAAAAAGTCTCTTTTTGTATATTAATGTGAAGAAATATATAAGTCACCTTAAAAAAAATACACTTATAGTCTAAAAACGGCCCGACAGGTTACGGTGCCACTTTTTTTAGAACGACCCGGTAAGACTGTAAGCCAACTCTCAAAGAGCTCGGGGAGAATAGCCCGAAAAAACACAGATTTCAGTATAGCGACTGTTGAATAGCTTAAATAGCTACAAATTATATAGCCCAATGTGTCATGTTGGCCTAGCGGTTAATGACCTGATCCGCATTCAAATGGTTGCAGGTTCGAACCCAGGCAAGTGTCAATGTGATTTTTTCAAAGTTATATTTACTTTCTTAATCATTCTAAGACATCACATTGACAAACGGTGAAGGAAAACATCGTGAGGAAACCTGGATTCAAAAAATTTGATTCAGCAATCGCCAACCCACAGTGAGCAAGCCTGCATGCCGGCGTGATCGATGTTCATTCTTTCTCTATATGGGAAGAGGCCTGTGCCCAGCAGTGGGACTTATATAGGCCGGTATTATTATTCTCTATAGCCCCAAACCCCTTTGAGATACAATTAGTTCCCCGTATACGACGTCGATTGTAAGAATTAAATAAAGACAAATGACTACAATCCTTACAAAATGTCAACAAGTTGTCACTTGAATGTCTAGTGCTTTTACTGCATTGTACTGTGAAGCGTTAATGTTTGCGAGTACTACAGAATTTGTAAGAAAAGGGTTGGCTTTTATACTTTGCTAACGTGATGTAAATGGAATGAAGGATTTGATTTACAATGCTATTCTTTAATTTAGTCAGTTTATTCCACGATAAATCTAGGATTTAAATAAAACTACTTTTAAACGGATTCTATCGCGGTTTATTTTGATTTTAGTTCCCGACGTTTCGACGTCTTTGCAGGTATCATGGTCACCAATGTAATGGTGACCAAAATAAACCGCGATAGAATCCGTTTAAAAGTAGTTTTATTTCAATGTCTAACATTCGCGTAAACAATATAAATCTAGGATTAATAATATATAATAATACCGGCCTTTAAATGTCCCACAGCTGGGCACAGGCCTCTTCTCATATAGAGAAGGTATGAGCATTGATCAACAAGCTGGCTCACTACGGGTTGACGGTTGGCAGAAATCTAGGATTACCCATTATAAATAATATAATATAATAAATAATAATGTGGACAACATCACATACATTGCTCCGAATCCAAAGTAAGTAGCTAAAGCACTTGTGTTATGGAATCCAGAGACAACGAAGGTACCACAAACACCCAGACCCGAGGCAATGTAGAAAAGTGCTTTTCTACATTGACCCGTCCGGGGATCGAACCCGGGACCTCAGAGCTGACGACACCCTGGAAACCGGTGTGTACGCCACTCGACCACGGAGGTCGTCATTCGTACCACATTGTTATTTAATTGTCTTACTGCCACTCTTGGAGACGTTAAATCTGACAGTCTAATCTTAACGATGATTTATCATCGATTTAAGTAAGCCCATGGGACTATCGCTTGTCAAAAACCGTTACCACCTCTAAAAATTGTAGTTAATATATTCTTTATGCTTTTTGAAATAAATAAGTGGCGGTAGCCTAATGGCTAGAGCGTCGGACTTGCGATCATGTGGTTGGCGGTGTGGCGGGTTTGAATCCCACCACCGACGTGAACCCACTCGTAACACAAGCATCTTAGCTTAGCACGAGGGGTTAACAAGATTACTAGTAATGTGCGACCCACACTGCTAGTATTCTCTTTCAAAAACAAATTTGCAAGTAGGTATGTACACTATCTTATTGACAGTTTCTTGGTATTCATCTAGTAAATGTAATTGCAACTGAATAGAGCAAAATATATTTATTTCTTTGTGAAAAATATTTTCTACGAAGACATCTTATGACTTCGTAGAATACTTCCTTGTTGGAAGGTATCTCGTTTTAAAACTTCAAAAGAAGAGACCCGGTCTTTAAAAAGGCAGCAGTTTTGTTGGGAATTTTACTGGAATATTTTATTTTTCAGGGACCATGCCATGGAAAGCCTGAAATAGATGCAGAACTGCATATTCTTTTCAAAGCACTAGCAATGCGTGACGCTTATGTGAACCCCTCGTGCTAAGCTAAATGCTTTTGTTACGAGTGAGTTCACGTTGATAGTGCTATACACATTAGACAACCAAGTCTCCAAAGTGTAATATAAAGGTATAAAAATTACACGAGCTATTAAATGGGATGTGTTAAAAGAATTTGTTCCTTAAATAAAAACGGAAATTATTTAAAGATTCAACGGCTTACTCACGCTCATGATTAAGGACTCCTATTGAGTCTGAAACTAGTCGGGCGATCCCGAGAATGCGCGTGAGTAAGCCGTTGAATCTTTAAATAATTATGAATGCGTCTCACGGAAGTTATTTAAAAAAACGGAAATGTATGGCACTTGTGTCTAGTTTTTGTTTCCACTTATATTATGATTGCGATTGTGGTTGTTGGACAGCTTACCTATGCTCACCCAAGGAGATTGATTTGTGTTAATATACATACATAGAGCGATGACAAATTATAATTGATATTACATACGTGCCTTTTTATGACTAATAATGAATACTCAGAAAATGTTTATTAAAAATCTTCCTAAAAGGCGGTCCGTTATTAATTTTGGGAGCAATATTAAAGTCTGGGTGCCAGTTGCTTATAATTTATTTCAAGTATTAATTTTGTGTCATGAATAATGTTTGTTGTTCTGAAAATATATTATTAAATTCGCATTACTATAGTGAAATAGAAACGAATTGAAAAAAAAAAGTTTCATGAGGGCGGGAAGTAACTGATCACTGTGTTATTCAACTGTCAAACAGTGTCTCATGGGATTATATTTGCTTTTACAAAAATATTTATACTGGCCTATAAATATCCCACAGCTGGGCACAGGCCTCTTCCCTTAAAGCGAAGAAATTAGCATTAACCACCACGCTTTTTTATTGCAAGATGGCGATTTAAGATTTAAATTTTTGGAATGTAGGTTTTCTTTTGGAATGCAGGTTTTCTTACGATGTTTTCCTTCACCGTTTAACTTTGTCAATGGTGTCTTAGTATTATAAGGAAAGTACGTACAACTTAAAAATAACACATTGGTAATTGCCTGGATTTGTACCTGCAGTCATGTGCATATGAATCAGGTCATTAAACATTTATGTAAGTAGTACATTAAATTCCTCGGACTGGTGAAAAATATGATCATGTCATCAAAATATTAATGTTCAGCTGCAAAAGTTGAGTTCTTAATAAAAATATACTAAGCTTTTTATTCACAGTGCGATCTTAATACTACTCCATTAGCTTCATTTATTAAAACTGCATCTTCAGAGGAACAGGATTAATTCATATTAGGTAACCTTATTGTAGATAGTTCCGAGTTGAGTTTCAGATTCATTCAATAATACTCATGCATTTTCATTCTTCTTCTTTAGCTTACCCTCTTTTAGATTCTTTAAGGTGCAAGAAATAGTTCAAAGCAAGAAAAACTTGTATTTAATCAAAGCTACATTTAAATATTTAATTTTATTCTCCAAATGCCATTTTGGTCTGTTTTATACTCTTTGCAAGAAAATTTTTCATAAGTTGGAAAACATAATTATTCTTTTTTTTAAAGATTATAAGATAATCTCGTTAACCCCTGGTGGTCGTTAAGCTAAGATGCTTGTGTGTTACGAGTGGGTGCCGCCCGCCGCTTGATCTCTAAAAAGCACACATCTTTTACAAAGAGTTCTGGCGTCTAGAACCAATACGTCATAGATCTATAAAACCACGTCCAAACATCTCTTTTCGTTAAATGGTACTAAAAATGGACATCATTAGGATTACTAAAGTGTCTCTTATAGTACAGACACACACACAGGACTGATTGCATGTAAATGACTTATTACATTATGTGGCAATACCCCTTTACTAAAAGCACTTAGACCCTTGACACAACGTGGTTTTCTAAATTTTAGGTACCTTGTAATAATTTGAAGGTACTCTGCCGCAGTATCTTGGCGAACTTAAAAAGCGATACAAGATATTGTCGTCCCTTTTTCACCCACCGTTTATGTGTACAAGACTTGCATCTCACGCAAACTGTTTTGTATCTCTTTTCACTCTCGCCAAGATTCGTCAGCCGTATTGTAACTACACCTCTAAGCAATGATTATGCAAGAACAAGATTTTATTATAATTATTTATTTAGCGCCGCTACGTCAGCTCATGATTAAGAACTCCTATTGAGTCTGAAACTAGTCGGGCGATCCCGAGAATGCGCGTGAGTAAGCCGTTGAATCTTTAAATAATTAAATAATTATAAATTTGTCTCACGGAAGTTATTATAAAAATACGATTTTTTTGTTAAATACAAGTCGACTACTCTACTGGTGAAGCTTGACTATCAACTAGCGTTCTAACGTTTCAAAGATGCCTGAAATGTGTCAGCTAGAACAAAAATGCGTCGATTTGATTTTATCTGCAAATAAAAAAATAATTATTTTTGAAGAAATATTTCGTTATTTATTCGAATACTCAAGGACAGAAAACTAAATGGTGATTATCGCTAATGGAATGGAAATATCAGTAATACAGTTGTAATAGAATCCGTTCCAAGTATACACTCTTATTAACGTGCAACATTATCGTTTCCTGCGAAATTATAAACGTTATTCGATTATTATTTTAAACCACATAATAAGGAAAAATAATCTCATCTATTTGGATGAGATGATCCTATAAAATGGCATCGTTCAGGCGACCTAATTACCATTCACTTGTAACTTGCTAATTAGTCGAGAACCCCAGTAAGCCTCCAGCTACCTTTCCTTCGATGAAAGACGGGAGACGACCTAATTATAGCAACTTCCCATATTTTTATAAAAAATATCTGCAACTTTTTAAATGCAGGCATGTATTAAACAAAATTATATTGTTATCTTAAGTTGAAGAGAATAAAGGTATAATTATTTACTGCAGGGCACCGGCCTCTTCTCATATAGAGAAGGAATGAGCATTGATCACCATGCTTGCTCATTGCGGGTTGGTGATTTTAGATTCAATTTTTAGAAACCAGGTTTCCTCACGATGTTTTCCTTCACCGTTTGTCAATGATGTCTTAGAATGATTAAGAAAGTAGGTACGTGATATATAACTTTGAAAAAGTCACAATGGTACTTGTCTGGGTTCGAACCTGCAACCATGTGCATGTGAATCCGGTCATATTACACGAACCACACTAATGAAATTGAAAGTTTGAATTCGAAACTTAGAATAAAAAGACAGTGTATTCATGTAAAAGACTGTTGAGAAAAGGCTTTCATCCCGCCACAGACCACAAATGGTGTTTTAAAAAGTTTTTATCTGCAGCTAAAGATTGCATGAACAGACGTTTCTTTCCACTTTTGACTTGGCATATGGCTTTCATTTTTAAAAGAAGTTGGAGACTGTATTTTAAACGAAACTTTTGATGCATTTTGAAGCTATAGATGAAGATATTTTTATCGGTAATGAAAGTCGCGCAAAACTAGTAGTTTTTTTAAATCTCGCACTAAGCTAAATGCTTGTATTACTAGTGGTTTCATATCGGTAATGCAATGGGTAGATTTTGGTCCGGCAACTATAATATGGGCACCATTATGATACCCTAGCCATTACGTTAAAGCCACTTTTATTTATGTATTGTATGCATCTTATAGATTTTTTTCATAGACGTCAAAGTAAATTTAGCTGTTAGCTGTTTTTTTTTAATTTAGTTCTATTCTGTATTGCCATCCTAGCCTAGCCTTTTCCCAAGCTATTTTGAGGTTGGCTTCCAGTTTAACTAAAATTAGCTGAATACTGTATTTTATATGGAGTGACAGCCTGTCTGACCTCCACAATTTTTTTTTCTGGGTAGCGCACTATCCCATAAGACTGGTTTGAATGACTTGACGACTGTCAAAGATCGACATAACAGTTAAGACCCACGGATTAACATGTTTTCCGAGGCTTGGAAGGTCTCGTTATGTTGACGAACGATTACCAATCCACGGGCCAACAGCGGCGAGCGTGGCTAACCTCTATTATCGGTCAAATAAACTTAGCCACGAGCTCCTCCTATAATGATGTAAGACAGTTATGTGTTTTCAATACATGATATTCTTGTTTCACTTTTAGTGTACTTAAACTTGATGAAACTAATACATGTTCTTGTTTTCTTGTTTTCTAAAAAAACGACGCGCGCATTAAGGAATTTAATCCTTGTGTCGCGGGGGTTTCACAAACATTCAAATCACATGCACAAAGAACACCCAGACTTAGAACAAGTATACCTAAGTATATAATAATATACATATAATAAAACGGTAAAAAAATAGTAGTTTTTACGAATCTACATCCAGGTCTCTAGATACCAGTGAAGAACATGATGCGCGACTGACCGCTGATCTTGAGCAAAAGTTCTGATGGACATTTTAAGTTGTCTTACAAAAATTAAAGATCTGGAACGTCTCGAATCGTCTCGCGCATCCCGTTGTTTTCCCGTCCCCGGGCTCTTAGAATTTGACATAAGACGTTTCAGATTTTCGATTTTGACGACCCCGTTGCCGCTGGCATAAGCAACAGGATCTGCGTACGAAGTCGCGGGCAGAAGCTAGTAATATAATAAAGATCATGCTAACGTTGTTTAAGATGATTGGTTGCGTTTGGATTTTTTAAATAAACATACCTATTTTTTTATCAATCGAAATAAAAGAATGAATCTACTTCTGCAAATAAAAAGTTATGATTAAAATTGCACGCTAATTAAAAATTTAATAGTCAGTTAAAATTATAGCCAATAGGAAGTTTCCATTGCTGAATGGGGAAGTTGAACGGAAGTTAGTTGTTTTGTAACTAGTAATTACGGGTATTTAAATACGTTCCCGATATAATGGATGCAAATAGAAACTTTAAAACTATTTACATTCAAATTGAACGAAATACTGTGAACAAATGCAATGGATTTATAAGCTAGTTTAACATCGGAGTTCATTGGACTTTTACGGATTGCGATAAAACACAAATGGTCAAAAATATTCGGTCTCGTGGTGTTTCCGTCACTTAAAAGCGTGAAGAATATTTAAACGCTTTTTAATGTCAATTATTGTTTGAGTTTTTGGGAGTAAAGACAGGACTGGACACCCTAGACAAGTGACAATCGTCACCGCTGATCAGATCGCTCAAATAGATGGAAGAGTCAAGTCTAAGTCACGTGGCTTATGGAAAACAAATGTTTTTTCCATAAATTTAATTACCCGACTAGTTGTCTCGACCCGACAAAATGTCATACAAATCGGTCCAGCTGTTTCGAAGGAGTTTGGGAACAAACATTGCGACACGAGAATTTTATTTTAGATTATTATATTAGATTATTATAAAAACACAAAATTATGTTTTTTCTTAATAATAACTCAACCAGCGTCAGTGATAAAAGCATTTGGTTATTAGAATTTTTAATGAACCTAAAAATTTTCCCATCAAGTAAAGTGTCCTCTCATTACAAAAATGCAGTGTATTTTGGACTCAAATTCTTTCA
This sequence comes from Plusia festucae, assembly GCA_950381575.1. Classification (NCBI taxonomy): domain Eukaryota; kingdom Metazoa; phylum Arthropoda; class Insecta; order Lepidoptera; family Noctuidae; genus Plusia; species Plusia festucae. Next base: position 3,406,242 of record OX494453.1, on the reverse strand, counting down.
AAAATGTACGTGGAATTTTAAATTTTCCTTTGACTACATTACTCAAAGGAAACAGTGAAAATCCTCTTGTCATACTATATCGCATAGAAAACGACCATACGTGGAGTGAAAACGGAAATGCTTTCGTTGCAATAGTTTTTGGGAGTTTTATTTGTTCTAAATTAAAAATGAGGTGTGCTTGAAAAGATTTTGATTAAAATGTTCTATTTTTACTTAAAAGGGCTTTCATCGTAAACTTTTTGTACCTATTCCATGTGTTTATTTTGTACACTGCAATGAAATCTGTTGAAAATTCATTTTGTTTATTTATTTTATTTGATTATTATGCTAAAACGGTTTACAAACCAATTACATTAACATAGAATAAAAAAAAAAGAAGAAACATAATATCCAAACCGGAAATTTATAAAGGAACTTCAAAAATGCCTTTTGGACCTTCTCAAGTAAAAGTACATATTTAGCCCCATACTGGTTCCAAACACAATTAGAGCTCGCCTCTTTGAATCAGTTAGATAATCATTGTCATTCCGAGGACTATTTGCTTAATTATTTATTTAAATTCATCAATCAATCAATCCAGTCAATCGCAGTCCAGTGCTGGCAATTGGCATTTCCCAAGTAGCGCATCAACGACCTATTTTCTTTAGGCGTTGTCCAGGTCGTCAGTCCGTTGGGCTGGGGGGACGTCGAGGGTCTCTAGTTTGCCGATTTGAATTCTCCAAAATTTTAATTCGTGATTTTGTAAAATAATAATTATTAAAACATAGACTGATTAATAAAATTATGAATAGGCAAATAACTATTATAGCATTATTTTTTAAGCCTTCTAAAACAATCCTTTTTTTTATTCAAAAATATTACAATTATTCGTAAAATTCTGCCCTATAAATCATTACTAATCAAACTCTGTAAACAATTTACAATATTCTATTAAAATTTACATCGGCTCCACTGTACAGGGTCAAACAGGATTACAAACAAAATTGTTTTTATATCTGTCGTCGTTTCATATGATTGATATAAGCCACTCAATAACTCATTTATCAAAAGCTATGGTTCGCTTATAAAAAACTGTACCGCTCGTTTAATAAATCTAGACTTAATCCCTGAAATGTTAATTTTGGTTGTTAATTACATACGTGTTGGTAATCTATTATGGGTCTTGTTTCACCGAAATACGCTAATTTAATTTAAGGATTAAAATAATAATAATTTCTCGGGATAACTCACACATGGCCATCTGATGCCTAACTAGGCTGAGCCTGTAACCAGACAACTGATAAACATACCTTATGTATTTCTTAATACATCTTAATATATATAAATCTCGTGTCACAATGTTTGTCCTCAATGGACTCCTAAACCACTTAACCGATTACAATAAAATTCGCACACCATGTGCAGTTCGATCCAACTTGAGAGATAGGATAGTTTAAATCTCAATTATATAAAAAAAAATTTAGACCGCGGGCGGAGCTGCGGGAAACAGCTAGTTTACTATAGATAAATAACAGCCAGACACAGAACAAATTATCGTGCTCATCACAAAAAGATTTGTCCTGGGTGGAAATCGAACCCACGACACGTCTAGTAGGTACATATTATTAAAATGTTTAACCCAAAGAGTGTCATCATCCTCCTGCCCTTATACCAATTCATTTGGGTTTGGCGCAGTATATTATCTTATCTTCAAACCGACGTCATCTTCCTAGTAACATTATTTTTTGCCATATTATGGTCTTTCACACAATCCACCCAACGTTTCTTGGTCGTTTGGTCGTCTCTGGCTTAACTGCCTTACTTGCCCCAGTTTCTGAAAAGCCAACAAGAACATTTTTCATCACCTGTCAAAGTTCATGCCAAGCTTTGTGATTGATTGATTGGTTGGTTGTAAGTCTATTGGTTAACCAATCAGATTAGTGAGACTCTGCAACAGATTAAATGGTAAATTTCAGAAACCGGGTCTTAGCCTCTGTTATCAGTTACTAGTTCCTGCCATTAAAAGGTACCTAGCCGTTGAAAAATATTGGTAAAATAAATTTTTACATGACTGTGTGTGAATTTTACTAAATTGTCCTACGTAAATATTTTATGAAGTCTGGTCACTCCTGATTAAGTTAAATTAATTTATTGTTCAGAATAATACCTTGATCTTACTGTCTCTTCAGCAATGGACTATTTATTAAACGTCGATCTTTGACAGCCGTTAAGTTATTAAAATTCTGACAACCAGTCTTACTATGGGATACAGCGCTACCCAGTAAAATGGGTTATGGAGATCAGATAGGCAGTCGCTTCTTTACTTACGGTATTCAGCTAAATCCGGTAAGACTGGTAGCCGACCCCAATATAGCTTGGTACAAGGCTCGGCAGATATTGGGACATAACATTGATACATTAGCCTATTTGATACTAGCTATACTTTAAAATTTAATACAAACGGCTTCGGTAAATAGTTTACAAAGATGATGGCGTATACAAATCATAATAAAATGATAGTCAATCAAAACCTTGATACAAGTAGCAATTACAATTATATCTTATAGCCGTTAAGAAACTTATACTGTTTACAATACCTTTAAAGGAACCTGCATGCATCATTCAAATTGTTTTCCGCCTCATATGCAGTTGCATGTTGCATTAACGATGTACTAACAGTGCATAATAATAAACAGTGTATTCAATGCATAATATTACATACGATTATTTAACACCTTCCCTGTCCCGTCAGAAGACAGAATAGTTAAACAATGGAAATGTTCATATGTGACTTGACGTTGTGAAAGGGTTAAATACATTATACTAGCGGTCTCGGCAATCCAACTGCCCTGAAAATTAAAGAAAGCCTGGCTGAGATCACTGCCCCACCCATCAGGTAAAACTTTTATATTTCAGGATTCAAATTTTTATTAAAGTAGGCTTAGACCCTTTGGAGCTGTTCAGTAACAAAAATATGATCCCATAAAACCTAGTGAACTTTCCCTTCTATAGGGGTACAGAGGAGCATGGGTAACTCGTGCCACCATCAGGTTAAACACCAGAATTCTCCGCTACTTCGTTTTACCGCGGAACACCAGCCATACTCTTGAATTAATTTATTTCAATTCGAATACAAGTCCAATACAAACCCAATGTTATCCAGAAATGTTATTATGTATTCGAAAAAAAAAACTTCTAGCGTTTTGATTCCAGTTAGTTCGTGCCTTGATTAATGTTGTTGATTATAGGCCCCTGTTGGCTTAAAGAAAAAAAATCAAAATTCTAATGTTAATCGTTTGAAATGAAACCTCCAGGTGTTAGTGAATATGCAAACCCCTATCATATCGTAATTTTAATCGATATTTTATTGTTCATGTGACTATAAGCAGCTGTATCAGATGGCTATCATCCCACGACATAATAATATCTCCTTGTATTGGTTTTGTTTATGTTTAGGAGCAACTTTTAAAAGTGGACTGAAGTGGTTGTGACTCTATTAATCATTCATGTGAAACATTTTCTTTTTTGTTTGCGTTTGATTGGTCGTGCGGTGAATCAGTTTGATAGGTTTCTGAATTGAAAGGTAGTTTTTTATATCTTCGGACGATTCACAAACGGCAACGACAGAGAGAGATTCCTTAAGAAGTTTCCAAGGGAAAATTGAAAATTGTTTCCGAGCTAAGCCGTGAGCAGACAGCTTTGAAATTTGGTATTTTTCTCAATGACAGCGCAAAACTATAACACGGGTGAAAATTTTTCACATTTTTCATTTCTTTTTAGATCCAAATCTGAAGTCCACGCAGATGAAGATCATGTTTATCACACAAAGATAAATGTCCTGGGTGGGAACCGAACCCACGGCCTCCATGTTTGCGGTCCAGTCTACAGGGATTTCTGATCCTTTCTTTGACTTTATCGTGTAGGTACCTTATTGGAATAAATCTATCTACATGACTTTAATATTACTTTTTCAAAGCAGAGCTATTGGTTTTTATCACAAAGATTGGCTTTAACCATAATTATAATACAGTTTTTACCAAACATTTAACAACATTTTTCTATTAGAGTTTCCTAATTATAATCCAACATGATTTCCGTCATTATATCATTCACATCATTTGGCCAATAGCATGGCATATTATTCTTAAATTAATCACGAATATTGTTGGCTGTACAGTCACGAGCATAAATATGTATACACATAGCGAAATTGTAAAACAATAATTTACCAGGAATTCACCATCAATTCAACTTTTAATCATTTAACAACATACAATTATAACAGTTCTCAAATCATGTATATATTTTTGAGTTTCAACAAAAACTTCTCGCTAAATAAGTTTTACAATATCGCTATGTGAATACATATTTATGCTTGTGACTGTACAAAAGTGGATGAAAACTCATCATTAGATGCGTGACTCGAAGCATTTTCACGTCACGCTATCTCAACGAAACGCTATTTGACGTTTTTATGTTATACTTTTATACATATCAGCTGTAAATTCTCGTTTATAAATAACGTGGGAGTTCTGAATGACGTCTGAAAATGTTAATGAATTATTGTGGTCATATTTCAGATATCAGTGTTCTTATCTGACCTCTACATCTTATGCGAGGCGTATATCTTCATCTATACTAATATTATAAAGCTGATGAGTTTGTTTATTTGTTTGGTTAAACGGACCTAATTCAGTAAGTAATAGTTCGATGTGATAAATGCTTTCAGTGTTAAATAGCCCATTTATCGTGGCAGGCAATAGGCTAATTTTTGTCGCGATATCCTACGCTCACGCGGGTGGAGCCGTATTTAAAAGCTAGTGTTAGTAAAGTAGTAATGATAAGTTTTTTAGGATCTTAGTGATTAGGAGTTGCGAGTACCTAAAGCAGAATGAATTCGCCTCGCAAGAAGGAATAGATATCTAATAATATGCTGACTGCCAACATTCGAAGCTCGGAGAGGCACACAAAGAAGACGAAACGATGGTTAAATATCGACGTACTACGCACTCAGTTTCAATTAATAAGCTTAATTATTGCTTTTCGTAATCATGAAGGTTTTTCAGTATCTAAACAGACACCTGTTCAGCTGTCGACGTCTACGGGACAACCTCAGCAAACCCTTCGATACTTTCGATGTTTTGACCCGCAAGTATAACATATAAGTTCAACGAGTTCATAAAATTGAAAAATACTTACTTTAATATCTTCGGATAAGCCGTATATACTGAAATATTTATGTAGCTAAAGAAATCCCACAAATATCTGTATTCCAACAATAAAATATCCCTTTTCACTTTTATGTCTCTATGTTTATTCGATCCAAGGATTCTCAGAGATATTTTCCTTATCGAAGGGTTGTAGACTACAGTATCTACATATCGATAATGGATAGATTCGACGACTTCTTTCGACGAAGATAAATATCGGATTGGGAAAGAAATATTATGGAAAAGGTTTCCATGAGTTTTGGCATTTGTATGGACCTCGTCTGGAACCAAATGGATATTTTAATTCTGTTTAGATAAAACGTCTTCTGTCATGGATATTTGGTTTTTTGGACCCGGGCTAATATTTATGAATGTGTCTTAAGCAGTAGTAGGTATGTTACGTAGGTGGACTTCCTTGTGACCTATCGAAGTCAATTTTGCAAGTTCACGGTTTTAATGCGAAGTATTCTTGCAGTGGGACAGTTACATACTGATATTTCATGGACATGAAGCTCGTTCTAATATCCCTGTCTTACTATGAAATAGTGTGTCACCAAATTGGAAAATAATGGATGTTTCGATATTCATATTTTCGTATAACTTATCTCAGCCCTAGTAGTTCGTAGCGTAAAAGAGTTTGTTTGTTCACACAACTTTATATATCTGTAATGAGTATCCGTATAAGATGAAACAGTTGTTATTTATTGAACCCTTTTCAAATAAAACGTGTCTTTAGGGTATTCTTAAATATAGTTGTTTTTAGGTAAGATTACTTTCGGGTTAACCATGCTTGATTATGCCAAAAATATTTAGTTTTCAAGTAGGTAGTTCATAGAAGAGATACCGACAAAAAATTTTTAAATCCTCATTATTTCATTGCAGAAACTGATAATTGGGAATCGTGTTTGAAATCATTCCTAATCTGACTACATGGATAGCCGAGTGGTATAGGTCACCACGCTAATTACCACTGTGCGTGACGTGCTGCGGATTCGATCACCGCATGGGACAAATATTTGTGTGATCCACAGATACTTGTTCCAAGTCTAAGTGTTCTTTGTGCATGTGATTTGAATGTTTGTGAAACCCCGGCGACACAAAGATTAAGTTCCTTAGTGCTGGCGTCGCTATCTATATCTATCGTCTATATCTACTTCCTTGTACATTATATAAATGCGTCATAACTAAATAGCGCACGTATGATTGTTAACAGAAAAAGAGATTCTCAAAGTCTAGTTAGTAAAAGTTCTGGAGCACAAAAATTCCATTAGTAAAAAGTTATACGTCTATACGTTCTCAGTAATAGTACACTTTGGGCAATACGATTGATGTTTATTGCTAGCCATTTAGTACCATCTTTGGTTCTCTTGAATAAGATGCTCGAATGATATATAACCTCGTACTTGCATGAAGATAGATTAAAATGATTTCGGTATCTTGAATTTTACATTAAAGAAAAACTTGTAAATAACTTATAACCTACCTTAATTTTAAACTTTAAGGTTCAAATTTTAGCCTTTTAGGAACGTACTCCTCAATATGGATAAAATATAATCTTCAAACCAATTATAAATCTCTACACATTACACTTTCAAAGTCAAAGTCTCATCTTTATTGAGAGACAGCGGTTTAAAAAGTTGTTTCAAAGGTTTTTGTGTTCTTGCACTGCTCCACCATGTAAGGCGTACAACATTAAATTAAAAAAATTACATTAAATTAAAAAATATTAATTATATTTTGCATCAAAATATAAACAAAACATAAACTTTCAGTTATATATCTCTTACCACTTCTTTACCGAAAACTAGCTTTAAATAAATATATTGACACATAACTCATCAAACACTAATAGTTACACGTGGAAGATCATTTCGCATGCACACCTACTCTGTGTCGTCTCTTGTGAGTTATCTACTCATTCGTTATACAAGCACTCACTCAAACAGCAGAATTAACTACATTGATCTAAAATAATTTTCGGGAAACGCAATTTACAACTACGCTTACTTAATTAAAAGCCACGCACAGTTTGCGACAAAATGTCCTAATTAATTAAATAAAAATATCTGATTACATAAATAAATTCAGACAATATTTTTTACCAAACGAGCGAACAAAACAAGGGTATTCTCAATGGAAACTTTATTACTGAAAAGAAGAAAATCTTGGAATATTAGACTTTTTATGTAAAGGTGTTATTTTTTTGTCGCTTATTTTATACGCAAGAACCATTAAAATTATAAAGAACAACAGATTTGTTATTTTTTTAAACCCTAATATCGATATTTTAATACAATTAAAAGTGTAGTTCATCAATAGTATTATTTAAGTAAGTCCATTACCCACAATCCTACCACTGTGGAACATGAATTATTATCATTTTTTTCATTTTCACTTCTAGTGCAATATAGTTCATAGATTTTCCACGAACCGAATGTTCTGTCGAGGCTAAACTGTGGTCTGTCTTGGCTACAGAAACTATGTTTTATAGGATTGTTAATGGTTCATGCGCATTAGCTATTTGTTCATCATCTATTTTCATCTCGGAAATGTTAATTTTGAATTAATTATTTGATACAATCACTATGTGCTGAATGAGAAGATGTATTTTCAAGTGTTATTTTTTTTTTGGTGTAATAAATAGTTTTATATCCAACCATATTATCAGTTCAACAATATCACGAAAATTCCTTTTTTTTGACAATTAGAAGAGTAAGTAATTTATAATTAAAAAAAAACCTTTTTACTACACACGTATAAACTTACGTAATATCATAGAAAAGTGTTAAATGTGAAAATTGTATCATTATTTTGCGTTTTAGTATGAACAAAGAAAATAATAATTATTATTATCTCTAGTATCAGCAAGTATTTCTAAAACTTACATATCACTTTAGTAATCGGGCATTGTTATCAAAAAGTAAAAAAATACGGTATCGTTAAAAGTAAAAGCTCCCCTTTACTCGTCTTTCAAGCAATATATTTTTTCTCTCAAAATTCACTTATCAATCCTAATGTCCTAATTTAAAATATTTTCGCCTCCCGAGCGTTCTTAATGGATTAAAAAGGTAAAACTCCTCAAAATTCCGTTGGCAAGTGGAATTCCGGACAATTTTGTCCTCGTCTCCCCTTTATTATTGTTCATTTGATCAAATACCTCCCCTACCTACCCCCGTTATTACTTCAGAGTTTTCATTTAGACTGATTTCCTTCTTTTTGTTATTTGCTAAGCTTTGAAGAATTGTCCCAATTTTATTTTTTTTCGATAGTGTTCTCCAAAAATTATATTTTTGCACACGTTTTGAGTATTTTCAGCCAATCGCAAACGTGGTTAGAAAAAATGATAATTATATCTTTTGCGCGATTAGCAGAATTTTTTTTTTTACTTACTCCTGGTTCAGCTTCCTTTAAAAAAATAAAAAACAATTAAAAGTAGCCTGCTGAAACCCGGGGATTCTTAGTATCCCCCGTCACTGCGACCGCCAACAAGAGCCGGAAATAGATGGACTACCGAGAACTGGGGGTCGTGTACCGTAGTCATCACACTGGGAAAGAAGGTTGGTGTCTGCAGTTTAGTTTTGGTTCTATAAAAGAATGCTGCTGCCCTGCATTCTCTTCGTTTTTATAAACTTTAGTCACTTCTTACGAGACCCATGGATAGAAGAGGGGGGGGGGGGTATTCCACGCCGCAACCCCATAGGCTATATAGATTGTAAGTATTTATTTCGAATTCCCAATACAAATCTTAAAGCACTTTCTTTAATTTTTATTCTAAGAATTACCCAGATATTTCAATTTCGTTCGTAAGCTACATAATTGGCTATCCTTTATTAACGCTTTACACTTAATTGTTATATTAAATCACTCGTTAGAAATTGGTTACGCTTTTTCAGACACTTTCATATAAAAGCATGATGAGAGCGTAAAATTAATTCAAAGTTTATTGTTGTGTCTTGTATTGAGTTTATTATTTTTGCGTAATTTTTAGAACATTTTGAGATGAATGTTCATGACGTTCTATGATTTCATATGATTGCAAAATAGTGAAAATGTTTTGAAAAGTCAACCTTACAACTCCGAAATAAGGTCTCATTCAGGTTTTTATGTACGTAGTTGTACGGTCGGATCGATGTTACCTATATACCAAAATTGATTTGTTTTACAATAGTAAAACAATACAATGGACTAAACCAAATTTATTCATGGTTCAGTTACAAATAATATTCGTAATCTTTCAAAAACAGGTCAGCAATCAATCCTTGTTGCCGTAGTGTCCCCGTTCTACCCTTCCAGGCCGTTGGCATATCTCATAAATCGCCTAGCACTCCCCACATAACAATAGGAACATTCCGCCCTTGAGGGGAAGGTCGTCTTAAATGGACCACTTCGTATATTTTTATTAAGGTCGAAATGATAGTTCTCTTGGGTTTGTTTGTCTGATTCTTTTGTATTCATTGTCCGTCCAACGGTGACTGGAATGGCGTTATGTGAAATGAATATACATAATAGAAATAATGATATTACGAGTTCATAAAAAAGGAAATTGAATATTATGTAGATATTCTAGTAAGTTTTTTGAGGGCAACCTTGGGATTACGTACCTAAATATTTATTTTGCCTAGAATTCAACCAGTATTATTGAATACAAATATTGTTGCAAAATTTATTGAATCCGGTATTTAGTTAGACTTTTTTGGAAATTTATAGTAAAACTAGCTGACCCGGCAAACGGTGTTTTTTCCATATTAAAAACTAACCGGAGGGGGCCAGCCCTATCACTTAGGGGTATGAAAACTAGATGTTGGCCGATTCTCAGACCTACCTGATATGCACACAAAATTTCATTTACATCTGTCCAGCCATTATCAGCAATAAATGCCTTTAATTATACACAAAACCTTTGTCTTAAATCACTTTAAGTATCTATTGCAGAAAACTCCATTAAAATCCGTTCCTTCGTTTAAAATTTCTTAGCATACAGACAGCGTGAGACGATTTTGTTTTATTCTATGTAAAGTAAACTTAAATCAATCAACAAATGTTTCCCAAAATATGACACGGTAGAGTTATTAAAATATTATTTAAATCGAGTCAGTGGTTTACCGCGAAAGCTTCAAAAATACAGACGGAACAAAAGTACGTTCGCATTTATAAAATAAATAAAATATTTATTTATGAATTTCCTTTCCCAAAATAACAATAACTCAATCGAAAACGCAATTTATCTTCTTGGAAATAATACGATACGAAATACACCCGTATCTTGCACTTAATTAATTTTAATTATTATTTACTATACAAAACAAGTAGGACCAGTATTGTGTATCGTTTTAATTAAAACAATAATGTTCAATAATAAACCGGCAATATTTCATAATTCAGCCAATTTGTTACGACACCACTATTCTAGTGAACAACATTATTTATACATACGGTATTATAATATCTATTTTATAATTGTAGTGCCAATTTCAAATATATTTGCGTAAATGATAGAAACACAATATGACATTTGTCACGTGACTTAGACGTGTCACTTCCATACATTATTTTGAGCTATTCGATCAGTGTTGGCGTTTGTGAAAATATAACTTGTCTAAGCTAATAATGATTATAAAAAATTAATTCAAAGTTTATTGTTGTGTCTTGTATTGAGTTTATTATTTTTGCGTTATTTTTAGAACATTTTGAGATGAATGTTCATGACGTCCTATGATTTCATATGATTGCAAAATAGTGAAAGTGTTTTGAAAAGTCAACCTTACAACTCCGAAATAAGGTCTCATTCAGGTTTTAATGTACGTAGTTGTACGGTCGGATCGATGTTACCTATATACCAAAATTGATTTGTTTTACAATAGTAAAACAATACAATGGACTAAACCAAATTTATTCATGGTTCAGTTACAAATAATATTCGTAATCTTTCAAAAACAGGTCAGCAATCAATCCTTGTTGCCGTAGTGTCCCCGTTCTACCCTTCCAGGCCGTTGGCATATCTCATAAATCGCCTAGCACTCCCCACATAACAATAGGAACATTCCGCCCTTGAGGGGAAGGTCGTCTTAAATGGACCACTTCGTATATTTTTATTAAGGTCGAAATGATAGTTCTCTTGGGTTTGTTTGTCTGATTCTTTTGTATTCATTGTCCGTTCTACGGTGACTGGAATGGCGTTATGTGAAATGAACATACATAATAGAAATAATGATATTACGAGTTCATAAAAAAGGAAATTGAATATTATGTAGATATTCTAGTAAGTTTTTTGACGGCAACCTTGGGATTACGTAATTATTTATTTTGCCTAGAATTCAGTTTTTTTTATTTTGTGAAAACGAATATTGTTGCATTATTTATTTTAATCCGGTATTTGGATAGATAGACTGTTTTGGTAATTTATAGTAAAACTAGCTGACCCGGGAAACGTTGTTCTGCCATATTAAAAAAATCTGGATCCTATCACTTAGGGTTATGAAAAATATTGATGTTGGCCGATTCTCGGACCTACCCGATATGCACACAAAAATTCATTTACATCTGTCCAGCCATTATCAGCAATAAATGCCTATAATTATACACAAAACCTTTGTCTTAAATCACTTTTCCTATTGCTGAAAACTCCATTAAGATCCGTTCTTTCCTTTAAAATTTCTTAGCGTACAGACAGCGTGAGCGATTTTATTTTATTCTATGTAAAGTAGACTTAAACCAATCAACAATAAAATTGTTTCGCAAAATATGAGTGGAGTTATTAAAATATATTATTATTTAAATCGAGTCAGTGGTTTACCGCGAAAGCTTAAAAAATACAGACGAAACAAAAGAACGTTCGCATTAATAAATTAAAATAAAATATTTATTTATGAATTTATGATTTTCCCAAAATAACAATAACTCAATCGAAAACGCAATTTATCTTCTTGGAAATATTACGATACGAAATACACCCGTATCATGCACTTAATTAATTTTAATTATTATTTACTATACAAAACAAGTAGGACCAGTATTGTGTATCGTTTTAATTAAAACAATAATGTTCAATAATAAACCGGCAATATTTCATAATTCAGCCAATTTGTTACGACACCACTATTCTAGTGAACAACATTATTTATACATACGGTATTATAATATCTATTTTATAATTGTAGTGCCAATTTCAAATATATTTGCGTAAATGATAGAAACACAATATGACATTTGTCACGTGACTTAGACGTGTCACTTCCATACATTATTTTGAGCTATTCGATCAGTGTTGGCGTTTGTGAAAATATAACTTGTCTAAGCTAATAATGATTATAAAGAGGAAAGATTTCATTGTTTGTTTGTTTGCATTGAATAGGCTCCCAATCTACTAACCGACTTGAGAAATGCTTTCACTGTTGGGAAGCAACACTGTCCCCGGGTGATATAGGTTTATTGTAATAAAAAAAATATTGAAAACGCATAGCTGTGGGAAACAGCTAGTCTATTAAACTACGATTTATATATTATATATATATAAATCGTAGTTTTTTTTTAAGTTAACAGTACAGACACTCTTTCGGCTTGAAAGTCTACTAAAAAGGTATTATTAAACTTTTAAAAGTTTATAAAATATTTAGCTAAATACTAAAATGTAATGGTGAGCCCCAGCGTCTAACATTTGCGAGCACTAAAATATTAAAATACATTAAGAAAATGTGTCTCCATACATTTTTACGATGGCACAATGTAATAAAGAGTTTTATGTTAAGAGTTTGAAAGTTTATTTAACTAGGCTTATATCCCTTGATAATGTAGGCTAACACTTCTTGTATAAACATAACTATGAGTATTATTATTTAATATACACGCAAAACATAGAACAACTGCAGATGAAAATAAGTCCTCTTGAACGAATTTCAGCCACGGCGCGCGGCGGCTTCTCTCGACGAGATAAGCTATCTGCGTAGGACATATTTTACTGCACCAGAGTTTGCGAGAACAGTTGCACTCCCTGTCCCCTCACCATCATAATCTGATGGAACGGTAGACCGACACGACCAAAGAGATATCAGGCGCAGGACCGAACGGCTTTACGTGCTTTCCGAGGTACGGGGTTGTAAGCATCCCGTAACATCCTGACTCCGGTCTGTACTGAGTTGTTTAAAAATAACAAGCGAAAAACTTGAATATTATATTATTAAAGCTTAAACAACACACAATAATTAATTTTGCCATTCAAATAAAACAAAAATATTATACACTAACTGTACCCCGCGACTCCGCCCGCGGTACCTAATTTTTTAGTGAAAAATATACCTTATATTACTCAAGGTGAGTGTAGCTTTCTAATGGTGAAAGAATTTTTGAAATCGGCGCCGTCGTTTTTGAGTTTATTCATTACAAACATACACACAAAAATATAAATCTTTCCTCTTTATAATATTAGTGTAGATTGGTACTTACTAATTTTGTATCGCAACGATGTTTTGTTATATAAGGTTAATATTTTGACACAGACCGTTATTACACAGTTAGCTGTTACTAACTTTATTGGTTTGACCCTTTGACAGATTGATGATTGTCAAGGTGGAGCAATGACCTTAACAACAGATTAATTTATTATCCACGTCCTGCTCCGTGTTAACACAATGGACTTATCGTGCCCTTTGTTACGAATGCAGGGAACAGTTATATCATATTAGTGAAATGTTGATAATTTACTTGCTAGTACTTTTTAAGTCTGACGTAATTAGTCTGTTAGTAAGGTCTTATGAGGATGAATGTCGAGGTGGCCTAGCGGTTTGATGAACGGATTCCGTGCAAGATTGCAGGTTTGAACCCACTACAGGCAAGTACAAATGTGACTTTTAAAGTTATATGTACTTTCTTAATTATTTTAAGACATCATTGACAATCGGTGAAGGGAAACATTGTGAGGAAACCTGGATTCGAAAAATTTGAATATTGCCAACCCGCATGAGCCAACGTGGTAGACTCGTTCCTTCTCTATATGAGAAGAGTGCCCAGCAGTGGGACATGTATATGGCCCGTATTATAAAGTCTTACAATTTATTAGATAAGACATAATATAATTAGATAAGCGGCGGTAGCCTAATGGCTAGGGCGTCGGACTTGCGACCATGTTGTTGCGAGTTCGAATCGCACCCATTACACTACCGACGTGAACCCACTCGTAACACAAGCATCTTAGCTTAGCACGAGGGGTGAGCGAGATTACTAGTAATGTGTGACCCACATTGCTAGTAATCTTAAAAAAAATATAGGTATATTTTATTTGGTGATACCTTTGCAGGTTTGTAACATTTGATGGAGAAAGTTGTTATTTATTTAATGCTTCAGTACTTAATGGACGGTAACTTACATGGGTAGACTTAATGCCAGAAGTAATTCTACACCAGTCGACCATAAGATGAATCAGCAACAGGAAGTAGAAGGAGCACTAAGTATTAATCAAAAAACTGTCTTTAATATGTTTGTATACACACTTTATAAAAGGCATTTCTAGAAAATATCTTAAGATATGATAAGCTCTTTCGTTTCGTTGATAAACTTTTTTAATAAACCTCCAAGAAAAGAAGTATTCAAAAACATAAAAAATATAAACTCATTTTACACAAGTACATTACATGGGATAGTGCATTGCAGGGATGCCTGTCAGAAATTAGCACTTGATATTGATTTTGAATACGATATTCAGCCGCATTCGGTAATATTTGAAGAAGACCAACAAACCTTAGAAAAATGCTCAGTAGTTGAAGAAACAAGTATATCATTCAGTTAAACAAAATCCCTTAGCAGCTTTATAGACTAAAGTTATAAAACAACTCGGAAACATAAAGCTGAATGCCGTATTCCACTCTACAAAACTGTACCGAACAAGTTAAATTATTTTTCAATGCTAGTTTAAAATGTTGTGAGCTCACTCGGAATACTGTCCGACATGAAAATTGTAAAAGAGATGAAAAATCCTACATTACTGAACACTAGATTCATGGAACAAGAAAAAAGGTAAAATTCTGTTTCGAATTGAGCATTCCGAATGTGTTACGTGGGACTTTTAAATGAGTCTTTATCGTTTATTGAGAAGGGCGCTAATTGGTTGACAGAGATATTTGAATAGAGTTAAATCGTTTCGATTTTATTTATTTAGTTTTTTAATTTACTAATTGGACGTTACAAAGTTATGTTGGAATAAGACTTAGGTTTCATAGTACCTATTGACGTTTGCAAAACCGTGATACCATAATTTATTAAATGTTGTCTTTTCAATATACAAACGAAACGTCAGATGCTTAATGTTATTGGAAATTGAGACTGCATTAACTTTGAAAATTTATCGGAATTTTCAAGATTTCTTCATGGGAGTCTCTATATCTTTAATTAAAATGTTTTCGGGTTAAGTACTAACTTTCTGCCTAGCCATGTTCCCAGGCTTAAAGGTAATTTACAGGTCATCTTAAAAGATATAACTTTTTTTTTTTTTAAAAGGTTATACTAGTAATCTCGTTAACCCCTCGTGCTAAACTAAGATGCTTGTGGCTAGACATAACTGAATGCGTTAAAATTATGGTTTCCTTAAAAATCACTATTGACATCGTTTGTGGTCCTAATTGAGATAGTTCGCCTATCATAAATGTAATAATCAAATTACTTTTGTAATTTCAAATAAATAAACGTAAATTATTGCTTCATTATACCATTGTTAATACAACCGATCATGCGGGTCATTTAAATTAAGTTAACTATGAAATAATTATCAACACAAATATTACATGGGTCAGTTTCTACTATAATATTATTTTAAGTGGCTCGCACATATAAATTTATCAGCTACATTATTTGACATACACCATCATACGACTGACTGCTAAGTCGTGGTCGTGAGTTCGTTCCCACCCAGGATAAAACATTGTGTCAGGAACATTATTATGGATAGGTACATGTTTTTTTTAAAGATTGCTAAACTAGCAATTTGGTTCGCACATTACTAGTTTTCTTGTTAACCCCTTGTGCTAAGCTAAATTAATAATAATAATAAATAAATGTGGTCAACATCACATACATTGCTCCAAATCCAAAGTAAGTAGCTCAAGCACTTGTGTTATGGAATCAGAGACAACGAAGGTACCACAAACACCCAGACCCGAGACAATGTAGAAAAGTGGTTATCTACCTTGACCCGTCCGGGGATCGAACCCGGGACCTCAGAGCTGGCGACACCTTGTAAACCGGTGTGTAGGTACGCCACTCGACCATGGAGGTCGTCAAAAAAAAAATTGCTTTGTTACGGGTGGGTTCACGCAAGACGTGCAATTCGTGGAATTCAAATCCACAACCACATAATTGCAAGTCCGAGGCCCTAGCCATTAGGCTACCGCCGTCGCTTAAGAGCATTTACGCTTTATTTTTTGGTATATAAAGTAGCGAAAGTGTTAACTGTAGGGTGCCGGCTATCTCCATACCAAATTTTAACAAAATTGGTCTAGCCGTTTGAGCGTGAAGTGGTAATTTCATAAACATACACACATGCCCATAAACTTTCGCCTTTGTAAAATTAGTACTGCCACCGATAATCGATTGTGGGCAGGTAGCCTAAAACATAATTAGATTTACCTACTAATAAACGTTAATGTTCCACTTCAAAGCGAACTAATATTTTGACGACAGGCTAATATCGTATTTAATCTATCTAATTTATCAACAAACGTTTTAGTGACCACAAATCATTATAATAACATGCCATTCAAAATGGAAGCCATTTTATGGTTTTCCCGCTATTAAAACAATAAGTTTCGATTGGACGAAATTTCAGAGGAAATTAAATATTACGCCATGTCCGGGCCCGGGCAGTCGACTCGGGCATACATTTACTAGAAGTGCCATTTAATTGGCAATTTAATTATTTATTTATATCCATATTTTAATGGTTTTATTTTGATCATAAATAACCATCAAATATTTTTCTCCCGAGGCAACTAACTTAATGTTTAATGGTCTAGTGCGTTTCTTAAGATTCCATATGTTATTATTTTAGTTATTTTGAGCCCGAACTGCCCAATTTCGAGAAAAAGCCTCCATTTTCCTCTCTCAAGGATCTTTTGAGACCACTCTTAATTAAGGCGTCCAGTTGATCTGTCCATCTCCGCCTGGGATTATAACAAGTAAAAGTTAATAATAAAAAGTTATTCCGATAATACATAATCCAACGAAAATATACTAAAATAAGTAGTTGAAAAGAAAGTATGTAGTTTATTATCCTCATGATTTAGTGAATGTCGAATCGGTGTTCATATTTTTCTCTGATATATTTTTATAAGAATCAACACACAATCTCTCTATCTTCTTATCAATATTGTTTCTGCAAACAAATGAGATTCTTCGCCCATATCCACAATCCCGCAAATACTGTTTGTCTTAGCTGCCAATATATTTTACCAATCGTTTAATATAAAAGTATTTATCAAACTAAATATATGCGAGTATAGTTAGTTATTGAGTCATTCTTTCTGCCTATTTTAATTATACATGCTGTGGCCAGCGGTTTTGCCTACGTTAGTGGGTCTCTTTATCCAGAAACATGTGATGTATCACAATCTTCTATCTCATTCACTCACACACTTTGCATACCATGTGATTTAAAAAGAAGTTCGACTTGTGATAGAATTGCTTCGACGCCCACGTGGGCAGAGTCGTGAGCAAAAGCTAGTGTTTTATAAACCTTCTAGTACGTATTTCCAATACAATTCTGGGCTTTATTAAACTTTCAGGAATTAAATACAGCCACAATGGTTATTTTATAAATATTAATGTTTCTCTTCCAGATAACCTAATTGCCGTGTCGATCTGGGTGACCTACCGCACAAGTTTAAATAGGCTTTTCCTGTCAACAATGTTTTGTTCTACAATATACTGTTTCTACATTCGGTACTCAACTACCGAAACTATATATTTCTACCTCACATGATTTGTGTTTAAGTAGTTATTGAAAATAAAACACGAAATTTACAATAACAACAAACAATAGTTTAACGTCACTGTATCAGATTATATTCGTAAATGAAACGTTTGCCTGATTTAATTGTATAAAGTGTACAATTTAGGTATGAGAATTGTTCGAACTACAAATGGCTTGAACATTTTCGAGAGATTTTTATTTTGCGGAGGATTTTATGAAATATTTAGGTAGTCAAATTAGGCATTTATAGATACTGGGGAAATCCACTATCAATTATTTCTTCAGCTCTTAAGAAGAAATTTCTCTTAAAAAAAACATATTATAATTTAAATAACGTTTGTTCACGAAGTACGAACATCCATAACTAAGTGGACCCCTTCTTTCTCCCTATCTATATTTATTTTTCTCTCATACTATACAATATGTATAAAGTACCATCGTTATAGCTTGGTTCTCAACGTTCGATACGGGTCAGTGACGTGAATGTTAATATAACCGTCAAGTGAGCCCACATTATTAAACGCTTTTGCGGTCCGCGGTAAAAACGTGGACAGTTTGGACCATATGGAAATCAATATCTGTCAGAGGCAGGTGTAGACGTTGAACTTTTTTTTATCCTGAAACAAAATAGTAGGGACGCTTGGAAAAAAAATAGGTGGAAAGTTCTGGTCTGAGAATGGACGAAAATATGGCCGCTTCCACACAATTACCTAAAATGTTCTGGTTTTATTTTAAAGGGCCCTTACATAATAAGCTTATGACATGGTTTTACAATAATTGAGTTTGATAAAAATATAAAAGATGCATATGTGTCAAACTATAAAAGATGCATCAGTAAATCTGCTGACATGATTGATTGACCGTCGAAATATGCAAGCTATATCATGGAACATTTGATCTTCCATGGCAAAAAACGGGTGTGTCTCACCATATATTTAGATACTCCTTTCGGTCTATGATTGATGTTATTGACATCCCAATAATGTTCTTAAAAAAGGGGAAATATAACAAACGCATCAATATTTTCGGGAAATAATAAAAGTTCCGAAAAACAATATAATCTCCAGCGATCTGTGGCCGACTATTATTCTAATTAACTAGCGTTATAATGAATTACCGACAAAAAAACCCAAAACATACCGAAAAGAAAAATTATATTTAACAAACAAATAAGAGCACGTTAAAATTACATATCTCCTAAAATAAAATTGAACTTCGAAATACAAAACTAAACTTCTGAATAAAATACTGAACCTCCGACAAAATTACTAAGTTACCGACAACAGAGCTTTAGACAAAATATTCACATTTTTACGACTTGCATGAACTATTTTAATTTCTATTCTTGGTTATAAAATATATTTTTTACCTCTCAGTATTTATGAAAATACCTAAACTGTTCGGCCCGCGCGATCGATTCGATCGATTTCCATGCTCTCAATTTCCTGAATTATTACTAAACTACTCTTGTAAGTAGATTTTTTTATAATTGGAATCTCGAAAACGGTTGAAACGATTTTTATGAAATTTGGTATACCCACAGGGGTTTTCAGGTCGATATATTATTGTCCTACTTGCCCA
Source organism: Plusia festucae (assembly GCA_950381575.1). Taxonomy (NCBI): domain Eukaryota; kingdom Metazoa; phylum Arthropoda; class Insecta; order Lepidoptera; family Noctuidae; genus Plusia; species Plusia festucae. Next base: position 3,386,520 of record OX494453.1, on the reverse strand, counting down.
TTGCAGATAGGTTTAAGTGTCAAATTCGACTCAGTAGGTTAGGTTAGGTTAGAACTGCGACCGCACGTGCGAGTGCACGCGCCGAGCGAGCGAAGCGAGCGTGCCGCGGCAGCGGCCGGCGAGTGCCAGAAGCGACTCGCTATGTTTTTACTTTTCCATTACAGATAGGTTAGGGGGTTTACAATCATTCATCTTTACTTCAACTATTTGGATTTATACCATAAAAAGGTATTATTACAAGTACATTTTAATATTTTTTATTAGTTTCTGTATAACCACTCTGAATAGTATTTTCATTATAACGTTGTAGTTAAATTAGCACCACAGTCTATGAAATGTGAAAGGTAATTTATGAATTAATAGTAGGCAAGTAAAGATAAAAATGCCAAAACATAATTTTCAGTAGAACGTTATTTAAGCTGGTAGAAAAGTATTATAGCAATAAACAGTTATGTTTATTTTTCGAAGATTTTAGTATCTAATTCGGTCGTTTCGTCATTTTTATTCGGATAAAAGTAGTCGGAAAGTAAGTATTTTAGGCAGTAAGAATTCTTATTTTTTTGTCGGATCTTTTATTACTACCCAATATTTTCATGCGACCACAACCTTTTTTAGATAGTTACGCGTGTCCGTTTGGAAAGCTGCCGACAGAATTTTTGAAATGCGCTGATCATTGAGAGTCGGTCGTATTAATAAAAGACTGCTACATGCAAAGATATAACCATCTGTAACCATCTGTATATGGAAATTTGAAGCTATGAAATTAATATTTCAATACCAATAGCTATTATTTGTTGCTGACGTGTGAAGTGGAAGAATATTACGCTACTATACCAACAAAGGGTTTTAAATTCGTATTCAAAATATCGGTATTTTTTGCGCGGTTTAAACGTACGTGTAAAACCTATCACCTTACTTCATGTAGGTAGACTTAGTATTTTTTTTTATAACATAATACAATATAAGGACCACCGATTGAATTACCAATAAGATAAATAAGATCGAATGTTTGAAATTCAGAATCAATTTTCAAATACCTGTAAAAGTGTAGTCTGGCATTATTCCAAATTCCATTTAAAGAGAGGTCAATATCACCAATGACACAGATGACAATTGTCTGGCATCGGGTAATTTTCATACCGCAGGGATAAAATTTTTTTAGCTCACCACTCAACACAAAAACAAAACAAATCCGAATAAAAATGAACCCAAAAATAAGTCTGACGAAGGGCATGCATGTCTATTTTCCATAATAATTTGCCCGTCCTTGAACAAAAATAGCCGTTTAGCAGACAGCCTATTATGCCTTAGGGAGGGGTTTTCCCAAATGCCATTAAACGAATAACCTTTTCACAGGATTTTGCTCTTTAGCAGTTTCGCGCAAGTTATGAAAATTTACCCAACTACTTGTTGTTCTGAAGTTCAATTATTGTGTGTAGATTATTACAGAACTTTGTTGTCTTGTTTGTGTAGTGGACTGTCGTGTAATAGATTGCTGTTATATTGTTCTGAAGTTTTGTTGATGTGGCTTTTTGTTTGTCTGATTACTTGTTTAAATGGGTATGTATGGTGTTCATGTCTTCGCCTTGTTAGTTTCGATGTTTCAATATACGGTTTTCTATGGACGATTAGATAGTCCTTTAAAATTATGGCCTTGCTTACGTCACTAACTTCTTTGTCTTCCCAGGTTTTTGGTGCTGTTTATGCCACTATAACCATTAGAGGTTTTTAAGCCTATTAAATCCCAATCTCATCAACGCTTTAGTCGAAGAAAGCAAATCAAGCAAATCTATAAAAATAAATATAGATTCTTTTCAGTAAGTCTAGTTAACAAGGAAATTGCAAAATTACCGTCGTTACACGGAATAGGAAATTGATTCTGATGGAGAAAATCGATTGAGGAAAGACAAAGTGTGAAATGTTACATCTTTGATATACTAAAAGGATCTTTAACAAGGGATAAACTATAGCGAGCTTATTGCAAGAAACACAAATAAAATTCTTAAGTTTATTTACCCCTGCTTTAGTTAGAATATTTTATTTTTCTCCTCTTTGAAGGTAATAATAAATATACCTCCCCATGTTACAGGAAATCATTTAACATAGGTCTAATTTGAAGCCTATTTCTAACACTGACACTTTCATATTCGCTCCTAGGTACTCAGTGGATAAATCAACACCATTATCTAAAAATAAGCAACGAATAAAGGGGGAAAGTCTATTTGTGCGACCCATGAACCCTTAGCTCCCTAATTTGGGCTGATCTTCAAAGTATGTAGATCTAGCTCCCAATAAAATGCTAACTTACAATTTTTTTTGTCTAACAAGAAAAGGCCGAGAAATGTAAAGCCAACAATGTAGATAAATATAGATGACACATCGATAATATAGATATGTATGGTTCAGTTAATCAGGAAAAAAATGATTTAGTCTAAGGACAGAATAAAATGATTTAAGGATATTTCAATAGCAACCCTACCTCTTGTGATTTTTTGTGAGCGTTACAGAATTTTATCCAAACGGTTGTAAGTTGCCCTATAGCTCTCAACTATAAATAGACTCTTTATCTTCTCCTGTGGGTGTAGTAAAAAGGAACAGAGATAATATAATATCGGGACGGATACTAGCATCAATCTTTTCACAAATCTTAAGCTTTGAAAGCCCGTCGTAAGGAGTTTGTTTTTTGTGAAAGGATGGTATGAAAGAATTCGCTCCAGCTCTAAATTTTTCTTATGTCTTTCGCAGGACTTGAAATTCGGCGGTAGCTTTGATTTATGTTTTTAATGATCCAAGGCACACATTTTATATAAAACCTAGTTTTTAAAGAATGCTATATAACAATCATTACTAACCTTATTGTACTCCACAAAAACAACCTACTTGGTCAGAAATTTCAACAAGCGAAAAATTTTAGAATTAAACTTGCTTGATCAAATTTTTGTGTAGACTATGTAAAAATGCCCTTTATTTTGCTTACGTCAAAAATTAGACCTTAACCATTATTAGGCCATCACGTGCAGGACTTAATTCCGATCCAATTGTGGGAGTCAGTCACGTTCTACAGGAGTGACTTTGCTCATACGCGAATCTAATTTACATGTCAAACAAAACGTAAGAAATTAAAGCAATTACACTAAAGTTTATTTACATAAACTAATTTTGGAATGTAATCATTAGAAAATTAATATTCTTGAAGTTTATTACTATGAAGCAAATGTTTGTGTTGCCGTTGTTAATAGTAATGACAAACATTGATTGGAGCTTGTTAAACATGTTAATAATACTACAAAATTCAGAAATCAAGTTCTGTGTCACATAATTGACAAGAGTTCATGTTAAGATTAAAATATTTGTAAAATAGAATTGCCACTTGGAATGCAAAATGTAATTAATAAACAAATGGACAAGGGACCAGACAAAATTACAAGGGTTCGTTTGGAACGGGTCCGTCAAATTTATAATTTTGTTAATTTGAGGAAACAATTCTACGGAAATTACATAATAAGACATTTCATGTTTTTTTTCGAATTCTCTTAAATTTAAAAGGTTTTTTATATTACTTTTTTATACAAAATAAAGCCATAATCGTAAAATTCAGTTTAAAATTTTATGTATTCAATGGTAAAATTAACAAAAATAATGTACAATCTATAACAGTCTTATGTTTTGTTTCAGAATGAAAGTAACAATATGAAAATCATGAAACAAGTATCAAACATGGCGAATTAGAAAAATCGAAGATGAACAATGAAATTTCGCATGAAAATAAAGACGAGACGGTGAAAAAGAAAATGTACGGAGACATTTCATTGAAATGTTTTATTGTACTGAGTTCATAAACTTACAGTAATAATGTGTGAAGATAAAGAAGCACTGAAATATACCCGTAAGGTTGAGGGTAGGATTGTTAGTGAAACGGAGATAAAACGGACGAGATAAAGGTAAGGGTTATAAATATTTTAGTAAGAAATATAGTAAACTTAAAGCCTAAACAAGTACATAGTACATTAGTCTTATAAATTATTTCAGGATAAAATACAAAGATTATCGAAGACAGTAATTGTACATGTACAATATACTAGACGTAGACGTCCTTTTACAGCACTGAAAACAACACTTAAAAACATAAAGAATCTAAGAAAATTTGATCCAAAAATATTTTCTTTATTTACCATTCCTATATCGCGCTCTGTCCTAGGCCGTGGTATACCCATTTTTATCAAAGAAGTTCAGCTCCAGTCTAGAAAAAAAATATACTTTCAGTTTTTCTCATGTAATTAAATCTCCATTTAATTTTTAATTTCTTTTACTTTTCAAATAATGACAGCTGACTTGAAAAGTATCCTACATCAACTAATTTTAATAAGACAGAATGTTGATTTTTTGGCTCATAAAATCTTCTAACGCCTCATTTGTCAAAAATAAGTGAAGATTTTACAAGAAAATTATGAGCAGCCTCGCAAATATTATTTTTGTACTTCGTAGTCATTACTTACGCCTTCGGCTTTTTTATAAATATTTATTTTCCTGGTCATTTTACTAACGAATGAATTAACTTCCAAGTTCTGAAATGCAAATATTTGACCGTTGAGACTTGAGTCGTCTTTTGAGATTTCATTTTTTTTGGGTATTTTTAGATTCGCTTCAAGCGTTTTGTCCGTTAAAATTGTTCTTATATCTTAATACTTCCTAAGATTTATCAAATGTTAGTCATTTTGAATGTTTCCTTACATTTAGAAATGTTTGAAATAAAAGTATTTTTAACGGATTCTATCGTGGTCAAATTTGTTTTTCGAAACGTTGGGAACTGAAATTTTAATACAGATAATCTCGATACAATCCGTTTAAAAATAGTTTTATTTCAGTTTTTTATTTTGTTTAATTTTAAATATACTGCGATCATTGGTGTTAATTATACTATTTGAAGTGAAGGTAATAATTATGATAATTACAACATTAATTGTTTCACAGTTTATCTTTGTTCAAAGATATTTTAATGTTTCGCTTCCTCCCGTAGGAAATGAGTCAGAATCGTTTATCTCGTCTTTGTATCATATTTCATTCAGCAAGGCGTGAGTAATTGAGTATTCAATTACAATGCCAACAGCATTTTTCGAATAGGCTATAAAACGATGTTATCAAAAAATATTTTACTAAAAGCAATTTTAAATTTTAACGTTTAACATTTTACGCTATTTTTATGTGTTATCTGCTTTTTTCAGTATTTCCACGATAAACTACAATATTCAGTGTTTTTAAATTCATATGACCTTCACCAGGTCTTTACTTATCTTTCTTCTACATACAGAAAATAATACTGAATAAGTGCATATTCTTTTAATTTTACAACAACGTACAAAATATTTAAAATATTTTTTGATAAATTTTCTGTATAATTTTTTTTTCTTTATTTCGTAAGTGTTGTGCACTGGACGTCATTATAATGTTACGATGGAAATTCAATTTTCAATCGAAGCAAGAAAGTTGTTTTAAATTTAATATTTTCATTTTGTGTAGACTACGTTTATAGCACTTAGGGCGGTCCATTATTCAACAGAATGTTAAATTCTTTTTATACTTGAAAGAGTAAAATCTGCATTCGATTAAAATTTAACAATGCTTGTTAAAATCAAATACTTGGTAAACTTAACCGAAACGGATCCCTTTTATATTGGATAAGGCTTCTGTAATATTTAAAACGTACCTAAATGTTTTTATTGTAAGGTTTTAATACCATGCCATAGGACCGATTTTATTTCATTTTCAATATACTAGTTATCTCGTATATGTCTTGTAAATAACAATATCTAACAATAAACATTAAGAAATCAATGATAATCACGAATTCATACTAAAATAAAAAGTTATTTTTATTGTTTTAAGAATAGTTGACTTGGGGTGCTCATAAGTAGCATTAGCTTAAGCTAACACCCCAAGTCAGACATTTAGTAAGACATAGGCAATGTCTTTCAACATACATGAACTCAGCGACACTTTATTTGTTGGAAGAGTGTCAATTTTTTGCAATAATTTTCCAGCAATCAGTATTATTTTTGTCACAATGTTTAAATATACCATTTGTTTCCTAGGCCACTACATATGGATCCCGAAAATTTAACCCACCACGCGGTACTAAGCCCGACGGTCAACGCGACTGCCAATGGTACAGTCGCGGAGACCGAAGACGATGGACTGACACATAGCATCTTCTTCAAGCTGAGGGTGGCGGTGTTGCTGACCATAATTATCATGGCGGTGCTCGGAAACATGCTTGTCATCGTCAGTGTTATGAGGCACAGGTAGGCAATGAATCCTTATATTAAAATTGTGAGTATGGATTTCTAGATGGAAAGATATTAGGTATTAAAATTTGGCATATTGAATATTATTACTTGGATTAAGATTCCTGGATTTTTTTACGATTTCGCATATATAATATTATTATTTCGATTAATATAGGAGCACTTTTATGCCAATTTTTTCCACTTAAAATCTGTTGCATCGAATACCAAGCAAGTCGAATGAAATGAGAAGAAGAAGAAAGATATGTGATTTTTTAGGTTTCGCTTAAGTATTGATGATGGATTCAAATGTTATATTTTCATTTAATTTAAACCTAGTAATTTGGATTAACAAAAGTCCTTAAAATGATCTGCAAAGTTTTTGATATCCTTAAGATTTATAACCAAACTAAAACTAATTAAACAACACCAAAAAGCCTAGATCCATTTATAACAGCAGTAACGTTATTAATGAATAAGATTACAACCAACCTTTAAAATAATAAGCCATTTATGATACTAAGAAAGTTTTAATACTCTATTATTAAACGAAAATTGGCTAAATTAAACTCACAAGTATAATTAATGAAGATAACAGTCTGTTAGTCATAATAATTTCTGAATTATATCATCAAAGTCAAATTAAGTCAGTCTCGACTTAAGTGGGGTCATCTTACTCTGAAGCGACCTGAGCTTGGGAATTATTAAAAAGTATCTTTAGTTAACAATCAAAATTATAATGAAGACACGTAGGTATATATACAAGAGACCGACATTCGACATTGTTATAGCAGTGAAAACTAAATTTTGAACACATAAAAGTTAAATTTTTGTACTTTACAAAACAAATTACAATTTTGTGTACAAAGTGTTGGGATCACATAAAAATTGTAACTAGTCGCTTTTTTCGTCGCGGACTATTTTATGTATAATATACAGAACTTTCTAGTTTTCCTGGATCATAATTATTATGATCCAGGAAAACTAGAAAGTTCTGTTGACTATCCACTAAAGCCTTCAAACGCGTTTAGTATGAACCGAGTCTTACCATTAACAAACACATCTCCTCTTACGACAACTACTGTAAAAGCTTTGCCATCTAAAAATATGAGTTCACTTTCTAGCTAGTTTTCCTCAAACTTACATCCTACGTAATATAACCCTTAAAATGCCTCCCGCGTCGAGTAAGCCAGCCCCTTCAAGCCCAGTCGTTACAACTTTCGTCCGACCAATCAAAACTTCCCTTTCCTTTTTCTTGTCAGCATCAGTATATTTTGATAAAGTACTAGTCGTCGGCATGGTTGAACAAACGACTTTATTATTCACGGACATTTTGGCCTTAAGCTTTCGATTATGATATCTTAGTCTTTTATGTTTATGTAACTTTTAGCTGTTCATCCGTTATCATGTATAGCAGTTTTAAATGTTTAATCTCAAAGTAAAACGGTCTCATACTCTTCCTTCATCATTACAGTTTTATTTTGTTGACAAAGTAACAATCAACTTTCACGACAATGTTATTTGCTTTCATTGTGAAAATAATCTCGCTTTTTATGTAACATTGCTCTAAGTTGTTGCCAAAATACCTGGGGCCTTATTGACCAAGTCCAAACAAAACGGAAGGTGACATGACGCAGATTATAGTTCAACCACCCCGGGTCGCAAAATTTTTTTATGTTATGAGTCACCGGGTAGTGTTAGTATAATAATAATATAATCCGTCTTACGAAAGAAGTCCCACAGCCGCGGCGCTAGTGTCAGTCATGCATACCCCTAAAATGTATTTTCATACCTGGTGACCTGAGCCATATGTGAACATATTATATGGAGGGGAAAATCATTCCCCGCAGTTTGGGGTTTTCACTATCGCGGTAAACCGTAGTATCGTCGTATTGTCATAATTAGTTCCACTTATTGCCGTGGGACTTCTTTGATGAGCCGGACTCTACGGTTTAGCCCATTTAACTAATTTTTTACTTAAAAGCATAGTAAGTCGACCCGCCACAAAACAGCACGTTAACTGCTTGAACTTAGTGAATAAGGCCCTTGAGGGTTAACATTTGGGAGACATCGTAGTGGTATTAAAAAAATAAAACATGAGCTAATTCATTATAACGATAATTCTCAAACTCTATGTAACAACGCCTTCGGGAGTAAATAGGATGTCCATCGTTTCTCACGGGTATAATAAAGACAAATTCACAGCTTAATATTTTTGTTAATTACTAACTCCAGTGCGGGAGTGGTGATTAATTATAATTATATGATCCAAAGTTCGGCTCGTTTGCTCAATTTATCCAACAAAAAAAAAATGTCACTTAAAAATTGGTATTGTTTAACATTATTTAAAATGCAAACATTTTGTTGTACAATTTCTTCGGGTAGTACAAGGCACAAACAGCAGTATAGTAAACATTTAAATTTTAGCACACAGTAGGTATATTATTAGCATTTTTCAAGTACGACTCTAATGACAACTTTAGCCTTTTTAGGCCGCTATTCTACATGTTATGTGTAAAAATATAAATAAGAAACGTATTACAAAATTAATTCATAAATTCATGAAAATCCACTTTTACGTATTTCAAAACTTTATATTAATATTTTCTTTTTTCTTCACCAGGAAACTCCGCGTGATCACCAACTACTTCGTCGTGTCCCTCGCCTTCGCCGACATCCTAGTTGCCATGGTTGTAATGCCTTTTAACTTCAGCGTCCAGTTCTACAACAGCTGGCAGTACGGGCCCACGATATGTGACTTGTGGAACTCCTCTGACGTCTACTTTACTTCGACATCGATATTGCATCTGTGCTGCATATCTGTGGACAGATATTATGCTATTGTGAAACCGTTGAAGTACCCTATCAAGATGACTAAGAAGGTCGGTATCTGGCTAAGTTGTATCATGGAAGAAATCATGTCATATTTACATCAGTGAGTTTCTCAAACGCTAACGTTGATATTAAAATTATAACGAGAATTTTTTTAGTTAGCTCTAATTTGAACGTTAAATATGCATTAGTTTTACGAACAATTTCTCAAAGAGGTAAAGCGAGTAATGCTACAGGTAAATAAAATTTCAAACAATGCCAGCCAAGTATTTGTTTTATTTGTTAACTTATTGTCATAAAGATACAGCTTTCTGATTTCATAAAATTAATACGTACGGTTGCATTTCGTAAAGGAATATATTATTTTCTCGAAATAAATTACTTAGATAAGTTGAATAGTTATTTCTACTACTTAAAGTATTTAAATCCAATCCGAACGAACGATACAATATAGTAGCATTATATAATTCATCCAACAGTGGGTCAGTCCAACCGAATGAGCTGTTTATCAGAAAATCAAAAACATTACCGTTTAAGCGATCAACCATAATATGAATTATCCAGATGAATAATACATGGGCAGTGATTCGAAAGACGTGAATTCATAATGATTGCCTGCTAATTATGAATTTATGAATCTTCATTGTCCGGAAAAACTCAAACATTAACATTATTTACAGAAAAATGTTTCAAGAAAAAATGTTTTATTAGAACGTTTCTTTTATATTTTTTGAGTTATAGTATTTAAATATTAATCGCATCAAATATTTTGCAACTCATAGTTGAACCATGATGCAATCTTTACCTCAAAACTTTCAAAGCAATCTTTTGAATCAATTGGTAGATAAACTTATCAAAATAGAGGCTTTGCCATTTCAAAGCATTAATTTCAGATGTAGAATTTATTGAAGTTGATCCAATCAGATACCTAAATAAGAATCTTAACTTTACGTCATGTTAGACATTAAAATTTGTTTCAATTTCTTCATCAAGTTTTTTAATATTATACATTTTCAGAGCAAAATTGTAACATATTTTTTTTTTCTCAGATGGCGTACGTCATGTTAGCAGCAACATGGTTAAGTCCAATCACAATATCGTATATACCAATATTCATGGGCTGGTACACAACAAGCGACCATTTGAAAGTACAAAGAGCTAACGAGTGTGAATTTAAGGTCAACAAACCGTATGCAGTCATATCGAGTTCCATTTCATTTTGGATACCCTGCACCATAATGTTATTCACATACTATGCTATATTCAAAGAAGCTAATCGACAAGAGAAGAACCTTCATGCTAGAGCTGGGAATGCCATGCTCATGCACAGACCTTCACGTGAAGTGGGCGATAAAAATGGTCTACACATCAACTCAACAACACCCACCAAAGATAGGAATATCCTTAAAATGAAGAGGGAACACAAAGCTGCGAGGACTCTCGGCATCATTATGGGTGCCTTCATCCTTTGCTGGCTCCCCTTCTTCCTATTCTACGTGTCAACGTCATTGTGTGACTCGTGCAAGTGCCCCGAAGTTATAACAGCCATCATGTTTTGGACTGGTTACTTCAATTCAGCGTTAAATCCGATCATCTACGCGTATTTTAATAGAGACTTCCGTAACGCGTTTAAGAACACTTTAGCATGTGCGTTCTGTAGTTTTTGTAGGCGGAGTGCATCAGATTTGGATGCCTTGGAGCGGTTAGATAGAAGAGGTTCTGCGCAACTGAGGGTACCAATGCCCTCAAGACGAACTTCCGACTTGGCTTCGCTTTGAATATCATCAAAGTGCGAAGTGTCATCAGTTTGAGAGGCCTAGAATCGTCTCAACGAAATTATGGACTTACGAGTACTTATTCCCAAAGTTGATGTGATTTATTTAAAATCGTCGTGTTATATGTAAATTGTATAGTAGGTATACGTTTTGTATTTCGCTGTATTTCTTATAACAAAAATGAATAAAACATGTGACAGTTATTTATTTATGTGATGAAGTTACTTTGATAATTTATTAGGATTATCGATTCTAAACCAAAGAAGTTTTTGTTTGTAACTTTTGATTATGGTTTAGGATAGGTCTAGCACAAACGGATATGTTTCCTTTATCGTTATAATAAAGAATCATTAATATTGTTGATAAAGTATTTGTTTGTTACCGTTTTAGTGATAATAATATAATTATGTAAATGGATTTTGTAGTTTTAAGTATTACTAGTAATACTATACACTAGTGTCTAAATTAATTGACACTTCAAGATTCAATGAGTAATATCGATAGGCAATAAAAGCCTTAATTATAATATCAGTACCTAAATATGTAAGTATTCAGCGTAGTCGAGATATGAATGTCTGAAACTTAACTTTATCTGTAATTGTGTCGTAAAACGAGAATTATTGTTAGTTTTATTTAATGCAATATCAATAGTATCAAGTTGTAAATATTTATAAAATTCATAAAATGGTACTTTTAAGATTTAGAGCAGTATTCATTAACTAACATAAGGGTAGCTCAGAGTAATTCATATTATTCAAATTTCTAACCAGTCAAAAAATATTTTATTTTATTTATTATAATTATACTTACAATTTTCTCGCGTGGCGTCTGCGTGGATGTCGATTATCGCGGCAAGAAATCGTCAATAACCTTTCTCAATAAATTTAATGGGCTATCTATCACTCAAATATTTTTCCAAATCTGACAAATAGTTCCTGAGATTAACGCGTTCAACCAAACAAACTGTTTAGCTTTATAACACTAACATAGTATCCTTGTGGCGCGTGGCGTTTCATAAATATTCAAATCACATGCGCAAAGAACACCCAGATTTGGAACGAGCAATTTTATAAATATAATTTTGTATTTTTGTGTTTAATTTAAATTTTAATATTTTTTACATATTTTATTTAAAATCATGATCACGTCAAGTACATATTCTAATTTTGTATAATAGAATCATTCCATAAAACATTTTAAAGTCATTTCTAATAATAACAAATAATTATAGGCTGTTTTTATATTTACAGGCCTAAATATAGATTTGATTTATTAAAAGAGGCCAAAGTGTTGTAAATAATAGAACATACTGAACATAGAGTATTTAAATAAATTATTGATAGTTCTAAATAATAAAAAATAATTAAGTATAAAAAATAATTAAGGTAAAAGTATAGTCCTAATAATTATTCAAATATTTATTAAATGATTTTATTTATTTTGTTGAAATGAATTATATATTGTTCATAAGAGTACATAATAAATATAATTAGGTAGACTAATCAATCATTTATATAATTTTATTATGAGTATAAGAACATTAGGTATATAAAATAAATGTAAGTAGCAAAATAAATACCATTTGTTTCGTTTTTATTTTTGTAAAAAATAATATCGACTCCATGTATTTTTTTTATTTTCTTTACATAAACCATAACACAAAATAAAGTTTATTTATTATATTCTTAATTTATTTTCGTAAATTTAGGTACATTTTTGTAAATAATAGGTATTAATGAATAGTCAGACTTGTAGATAAATTTTATAAAATAGTATTTGAAATAGTAATATCAGTCACTTAGTATTAATAATTACGATTTTATTTAAATTTAAATAGGAAGATACTATAATGGGGACAAATAACGCTTCAATAGAGAAAAAAAAGGATTTTAAAATAATTATTATTGTCGTGCTACGGTAAATAACAAACCTATTAGATTTGATGTGTCAGTGTTGTGTCAAAACTCATCGTTTTAAAATAATAATATAGTTGTATGGGATTACTAACTTGAATAATATTGGCACTATCCGCTTTTTCAGTACACTTGACTTTATCAGAGACCTTAATTTTAAACTAAATAAATATCAAGATATGTATTGAGTAATATTATTTACCCATAGGTACCAAAATATTTCTGCGGAACAGCATTACATACCAAATAAACAACCGAAAATCTCACTTAATTATTTTTATTTAAGAAAACCTTGTCAGAGAAAGATCATTTTTGTCACAAAAACTTGAAAATGTTTTATATAAAAAATGCTTACACATTTTTGCTTCGTAGTTAAGGCGAAGAATTGTTTTGCTTTTTTTGGCTTTGATAAAGTCTGTACTGAGTACTTATAATTTCCTACTTCCAAAGATCTATATTAATTTCTGTCGTGTCAATGTCCATGTTAACCATATTAGCTTGTATTTCCGCGTTCACATAGACAGCTAAGAATCGTTGGTTGAATAAGAAAAATAAAAAAATATTTTAATCATGGAAAAATTGTTTAAAAAGGATATAACAATTTATTTCTAAACATAATTCGCTTAATTACATTTTTTATTAATATTGAAGATTAGGGAATAGAAAAGTTTTTTTATACTTTTTTTTTTGTTTTTTTGCGATCCTTATTATTCAATCAACAATTCTTATCTTAAATTTCGCTATTGTAAATTCAATGTGTCTTCCTTTTGAATAAGTAACATAGGCTCAAAATATGTGTAAAAAAAACATTAGATGAAAATAGCTTGTACAAATTTTAGTAAAAAAAATACTTATTATATAACCAATTTTTAGTGTAATAGTATGTGTATATTATAAAAGAGCACATACGGGCTGTAATTGTAAAAAAAAGTAATAATAAATGGTTGTGAATTCTATAGATATTACAACTAACTTTCTAACAATATTTATCATATCTGAAAAAATATTTATTTTGAATAAAAGAACCCTGTTTTCTTAGTTTTACTAAAATTTCTACTCTATATAATTTAAATTTTAAATATTTCTAACCAAAATTTAATTGTAATTAAATTATATATTACGCACAGAAAATCAAACCAAAACGGCAATTATTGATAAACAAAAATCATAATTGGAATTTTAGTAAAAATCTATTTTTTTTTCATATCCGTCCATTATTTTGTTTTAATTCTTTGTGATCTGTTTCTACTAGTTGAAGCCTGTTAGCTTGTTGTGATTTTGAAAAATAATATGTGTTAGAGATTTGTAGATGAGAATCAATGTGAACTATCAAATACATTATAAATGTAAATAAAATATCAATGTTTGTCAGTTTATATAATGTAGTTATTAATGAAGACTTTATATTTAGAAATTAATTTTACCAAATAGCTGGAATCCACTAGCAATTACAATGAAGAATAGTTACACGAACAGCAATATTATGTAATTTAAAACCGTACATACGTATAAATAAGTAGATCTGTGTATAGAATAGTTTCTTCTATATTGCCCTTACCTTTGCATCTAAAGAAATTTGTACAATGTGTTTGCAATGCAAACATTTTTTTTTACTTAGAAATTTATGTAAGTCAAAAACTTTTTGTTTCATAATTTGGCCCATCCTATGATGATGTAATAGTAAATAATTGTTAGAATTATGTTACATCCAGATCCTATTATTAAATTCGACATACTATTATCTAGTTTAATTGAAGATCAACAAAACGTATATTTTAAATTATTTTGTAAATTTGTAAATATTCTGTTTATTGCCATATACGTGATAAAATTTAGTAAAAATATAATTAAATTATTTAACGTATTATTATTGCTATTATAAAATTGTTTAAATTATTTGAAAAATAATGATGCGTGGTGCGACTTTAACCTTTAGGTATGTACCTATGTGCGTGTAATCAAATGCTTTTTGCAAAATAAACGAAAATTGTTTCGTATATAATAATCTGTTTTTTTTTTACCCCATAATAAATAAATTATATACATTTTTGGACTGGCTACTAACTTAAAATAATCATATTGAATAAAATCATATCCATTTCGAAAAAAGCAGCAAGTCTCGTTTTAAACTCTATTATGCCGTTTCTTGCAATTAAACTGTCTTTTTCCACTACTACTTTGATCTTATACCTAAAATCTTAACTATGTAGGCGTCATACATCAACCTTGCCTTGAAAACTTCAGAATCCATCAAAATAGACAAACTTTGTAAGATTATCTGAATTTAAGACCTAACTTTCTAGTCTAGCCTTCGAAAGTTGGGCAGTAAACTTTATGACTGCATTACTCATGTCCAAGGCCATTTTATCTGTTTTGAAATGTGCTTCCAGACTTTGCGGCTGTTTCAAAACTGCGATTTGAACTAGAGTCATTCTTGGATGAAGTAGTTTAGTCTTGGAGTTGAGTTATTGTTATTTTAAGTTTTATTAGGTTCTTTGAACAGATGGAATGCATACAAGAATATCTAAATGTGGAAGTGGATGGATAGTAATAGAGAGTGGTCTAATAATCATGTTAAATGTTTTGATTAAGACGATGAATTATTCTAATTCTTAGTAAAAGACAGAGAATTTTAATTATTTATTATTTTTAGTAAAACACTCAGGATTGAAATCATAAATTGTTTACCTGTTTAAGTAGTTTACCAGTTGGAAAATTGGATTTCCAATTGGCTAAAATAGACAACGTATATTGAATATTAGATTTCTTATTAATTGTTTCTACATCCACAGTCACTAAGTCACTAACAAAATCTATTTTGTTAATAAGATCACTTCCATATCGTAATTTTGTATTTGTAGCAATTGGCTTGAAACTATTCGCTGTATCAGCAACTTTCACTCACCAAAGAAAGACAATGAGCGCCAGCAGATGGACGGCGCAACCGATGCTGGCCCAGGAAAAGGTGGATGAGTACTGCGGGATTTTTCGAGGTGAAGTGGAATAAGGATCTATGGAGGGACTTGGGGGAGGCTTTTACCCAGTAGTGGGATAGCATACGCTTAAAAATAAAAGAAAAAACATGTAGTTAGGTTCTTACAAATCACCTGCAGTATGAACGGCAAACAAACTGCAAAACACTTATTATTTTCATCAAACAAGCAACTTACTTCTATGATGATTAAATATTTTATTATTAAATGACCGCATTTTATGCAGTACAGTAAGCACTTTATGACCGACAAAGCATTAATGCATGTGACCGCGTTCCGCACGTTAATTCAGTTTTGAAATTAAGAGTAGATTTAGAATTTCTGTTGAACGGTTTTGTTAGTTGTATTAGGATTTTTGTATTTTTTCCGTGGTCTTTAAGGAAAGTAATAAAATAACAAAGCTTTATGGATATATTATGAGTGCGATAAGCTAATTACTAGTGCGAAACGTTGTCTATCTATCATTCATTCAAATAAACTGAATTTATTGTAGAAGAATTTTGAAAAGTCAACATCTATCATGACGTTCCCCAAGCCATGTTACGGTCGATTTCCAATTTTACCGGATTAAGCTGAGTACTTACCGTATTTTGGAAAGAGCGAATGCCTACCTGACTCACAACCCATTTTACTGGGTAGGTAATATAAGAAACCCATAGTACTGTTTGTCACAATTGTAATACTTATAACTGTCAAAGATCACTGTATGACAGTCGAGTCCACCGGGAAAAACGATCTTGCCGGGCACAGAGGGGTCTCGGCTCATTAAAAAATGCTTACCAATAAAAGAATCAACAACAGTTGGCGCGGCTTTACCTTTATTTTCATACAAACCGGCGGTCAAAAGCCTCTGAAGAAGTATTTGATAATTTAAGACATCCCTAATTCAAGTTTTCATAAATATTAGTATATATCTTTAAGCCTAGGTAGATAAAAATATCGGGGTCCCAAATGAAAGTTTGATACTAAATGTGGATGTGTTAAAAAACACAATACCCCACTTGAATCCCACTTATAAATATTATAAGCCCATTTATATTTCAAAAGGGTTGCCGAATGAACAATATGTGCAAAAAATCTCGGTTGAAGGACGTGAAAGGTATACTAATACGTTTTGAATGGGAAGCAGAAATGTTTATTGGAATAATAATACATACAAATCGGTAAGTGACCTAAAATAGTTCCCTGAGGCATTCTAACAAGTATGGTACACGTATGTTTGAAACACTTTGAAATAAATACATGTAACAAAAAAATCTATAATAACTTTATGGAATACTAAATAAATAAGGTATTCGTTGACTCTTTTCTCAAGGTAAGGAAATAAAATGCTTAGCCTTACAAAAATTTAAGTGACAAGGTCAATCAAAAGTGTAGGCTAATACGAGGAGCGATTTTTAATGTCAGATAAATAAAAAGAAGTATTAATTTTCTCCTCTTGAATTTGAATTGCGAAGGTAAATATCAAATTAAACCTCCCTCAAGTGTCCATGATACTGATTCTTGAAACAAAAGAATTTTAATTCGCTACAACGAAACAAAATAAATCAGACGCCCAAAAACAAAGTGTCCATCCTATCGACATAAATTTTGGACTGCGATAAATCTCAAAAACTGTCCTCCTAAAATTTATTTTAGAACTCAATTGAACTTTATAACAATGGACATAAGGTTTACAAAATAAATTGGAGATTGCAAATTTTACTAAGTTTGTAGTTGAACATCTTTTGTAGACTTTTATTGCATGAAACAGATTTCTTTTGAATCCATAGTTTTTTTTCTTATCATTATGGTAACCTTACTAACACTTTACAATAATATGTGCAAAAACAAAATTCAAACGAAATCATTATGATCGGCCTAGCCATTTCCCAAGCTATGTTATGGTAGACTAATTGATTTAACTTTTGGGAGTTAGAGAAGTATTTAAATGATTCCCTCTTATAACACTTTTTAATTTGCTGATCCATTAAAACATTGTCAGTTCAATTTTCCAGATAGTTTGATCATAATTATTGTGATTTCTATTTCTATTACAAGTTTTTTAGATATCGTTTTTGCGTACGTGCCGATTTCGAAGAATCGTCAGCAAATATCACCTGCAGGTATAACATTGTACCATTTTTAAAACATAATATTTAAACAGAAAACATATTGGTTTGTTTAAAAAATAATTACTAACACAAAAACGAAAATGTAAAAACAAAGCATAATATTGTTCTTCAAAACGTATAACAATCTAATCGTTCTTTATGTATAGTAAGTAGCAGGAAACATCTTGGTACGACTAAAACTAACATTTGATAATAATATTATGGTTTTCAATATAGCATTAAGGTATATTCTGGACTAAATTTCCGTCCATTAACAAAATCGAAGCAGACAGAAGCTACTCGTTTGCGTAAATAAGGCTTACGTCAGCTATTTATATTTAAACAGCAGGTGTGTATGTTTGTGTGTTTGTTTATAAACAGAAATTAGTTCGATAAACAGGAATATTTAGTCGTCTCAATTTTGGAACTGAATATTCTCATAAGATATTGTGCCACTTCTGTAAAAATGTAGTGTTATGATTCAGAGGATTCAGAGTATAAAAATATGATACGATTACCAAGTTTAACCTAGCCTTTCAAAAAGGTTTAGGAACAAAGGGATTAATAAGACGTTTAAAACAATAAAATTTGGGGACAACTCACACACATCCAGCTGTTCCCATTCTGAGAAGAGTCTGCATTAAGGCAACCAGACGATGGTTAAGTATAATTATATATTTCTTAATGCTTGCATATTAAATACAAATGACACCAAGACACAGAACAAATGATAATGGTTATCACACAATCATTAGTCCTGGGTGGGAATCGAACCATGACCTCCAGTTTAACAGTCAGGGTCACGAATAACATTACCAACAGGCCTGTCTATTCGACATTGGCACCTAATTCTAATAATGAAAATGATGACGTCAGTTATAAATAATCAACAAAAATAGTTATTAAAAGTGAAACCACGCCTAACACCTATCTTCATAATATATTATTGACTTCATGATAAACTATTTATGTCTATTAAAATACAGTGGCAACTGGAAACGAATGTACTTGGATTAAGTCCAATACCCCAATGTTATGGACCAATGTCGTTCCTTGATACTCTTAGTAACTGTTTCATAAACAATGTAGTACGTATCAGAACAATGGATAAATGATTCTGCTTACAGTTCTATCTGCATCTATATTTATCAGTAATAACAATGCTTGCAGCTATGCATCTAGCGTTTTGTAGTTTCGATACGTTCCATTCTGGGAATACGGTTGAAATTATCTTGGGAATTTAAAGGAACTGTTCTTTTATTTATAATTAAACACAAAATGAAAATAGTTTTTTTTTAAAGCTTAATTTGCCTTCTGCTAACTTTCTTTATGAGATTATTTTGTTTCACCTTACCTTTTTCCTTACTCGATTTAAATTTCTTAGAAAGCTTTTCATCTCTATTAGTCCTAGTTTAAAAAATTTAATGATTTAAAATAAAATTTCTAATAATAGTTTATACACATGACATTGTTTTTGTATTTGAAATTGGGGATTTTTGGTGATCATTTGATGTTATTAAAAATCCCAATTTGGATGTCAATATTCTGTATACGCTTAACAAAAATACAATTACTAAATATAACAATTTTACGGACACATGACTTTCTCTTGAGTCCCTTCCCTTGTCAGAACTCAGGAAGCCTATATCTAAAGAGCCAAATATATTTTCAACACGCATCCGGTACAATTTGACATTGACGTAGGGCCCAATTAAATCCCGACGAGTGTGACGCAAACGCTGTCATAAGCCACTTGACAAACTGACCCTCAGGGCCTTTACAAGGATTTATAAGTGAAAGAAGTTAAGGAATAACATGCTGTAATAGAATTTTTATTGCTTGAAAGAATTTGGGTTCGGACCCGTGTTCGATTTGCTTATTAATCTATTATTGGTTTTTCTTTAAATGCTGAAGTTAGAAACTTGGAATTGTAATAACATATTTATTTGCCTTTCGTCTTGTGACGGAAGACATGAAAATGTTGAATATAAAGTTGTAGTCATATAATAATAATGGGACTTGAATTCTCTAATATAAGAAAAATTAAAACAATACAATATTCAGTTCATAGGGTATCTTTACAATGGAATACAGACACAAATGTCTGCTAACAAGGAAATCCTACTAATATTATAAATGTGAAAGTGTGGATGCTTGGATGTTTAGATGTTTGGATGTTTGTTACTCAATCACGCAAAAACGGCTGAACGGATTTAGATAAAATTTGGCATGCATTTAGCCTTTGACATGGAAAAGAACATAGGCTACCTTTTATCCCAATTCCTCAAGTAGTTCCCGTTTGGTATTTTGGTATTTTCTCTATTACAGCGCAAGCTATAACACGGGTGAAAATGTTATTCAATTTTTAATTACTTTCTCATTTTTCATTTCTTTTAGGACCCAATTCTGAATTCCACGCACACGTAGTTGCGGGAAGAAGCTAGTAACAGATATTTGTATTAAACTAACACACTAATACCTACCTGGAAAAGCCAGCGCAAACTTTATATCATAATGCCCGTATACACAAAAGTTAATTCTGCAATTTATGAAAGTTTCCGAACGTTAAAGCCACAACACATAGCGTAAATTACACCTTAAAGGGAAACTAATCTCAGTACGTAAGTTCTCAGGCAAGGGACGTGTAATATGGTTAACCTTTGCAATATAGCCCAAGGGGGAAATCTTTTACGGTTTGTTAAATTAGGTTAGTAGGAAATATTGTTCCAAAATTATGTTATGTACTCTGAATATGGATTTTTCTTGAAAACAAACAAGCACAAATCTTTTTCAATATTGTATTAAATTTTCACTGAAATCGACAACATTCAGGGTGCTAGCACATTTTTTTAACTAATTTGGTGCCATAATTTAATGCTGAAATTCAATATGTCTCTTCTAAACTATTTTAAGGGATGGAATTTCTAATCGATCTTGCTAAATTTTGCTTCAACGGTCATTTATAATGGGTTTCGCATCAATATTACTCCGCCCATAAATGGAAACTTGAACCATTATACAGCCCAAATTATTCCACACGGTTTTGATAGAAATTCTAACAATTTTGGGTGTAGCTTTTGTTCCCAGAATATGGGTGCTGGTAATATTTGAATGATCAATAATAAGAAGAAAGAAACAAAAAAAACTTCTGAAAACTTCAGATTGCAAAATCAACTTTGTTTACTTCGACCTTTTTAAAATCGGAAATACCAAAATGTAATTCATTAGACAGTCCAAGTTCGAGATAAAAAAGTGTCTTAAATTAACAAATTATCCCAAAATATTCAACCATACCTTTCCTCATATCTTTCCTGGCACAACGCTTAATTTTCTTGGCCAAAATCCAATATCTCGTACACAGCAATGGACGACTGCGAACGAAATTAAACGTACCTTAAGTAAAGCTTTTAATTAATAATTATTTTGTAACTTATTGTTAGTATAAGGTACCGGTTATTGTTCCCTAGAGTTCACTGAGTTATGTGTACGACGAGGTCTTGCAAGGGAATTATGTTAAGACGAGAATTTTGATACTTTCCAAATAATTTATTAAATGTAAAAGTTTGTATGCTTCTGTAAGTGGCAAGAACAACTAATTGTATTCCATAAAGTTTGACGCACATCGCAATTAATCGGAATATCACAACTGTGTAATGAGCAAAAACAACTGAATGTATTCCATAAAGTTTTCCACCCAATCAGACTTAATTATACTAACACACTAATCGAACTATCACAACAATATTACAAAGACTAAAATTAAGTGTGTTTATGTGTATGTGTGTTACCTCTTCAGGCTCAAACGGCTGGACCAATTTTGATAGAAATTAGAACGGAGGTAGCTGTCGCTCTGGATTAACACATAGGCTTTTTATTCCGAATATATAAGACATCTTGTAAATCGCGGATAACTCCGCAGGGCGCAGCTAGTTAATTTATAGAGTTTGTGTAATTCTTACTTAAAGTAGCAAAAACAGCTAAATTTATTCCGTAAACTTTAATAAACATAATGAAGACAGACCATCTGGATCTGAATAGACTCATATATTAAACTTTTAATTTTGATAAAAAAAAAACGGGAATGACTAAAACCCGCGGGGCCACGATAGTTTTAAAATAAATTTAAATTCCTATTGCACCATCGTCAGATAACTTTATTCGAGGAATAATTTTGAAATTTTGGCAGTTGTTTCATACAGAAACTTACTGTCGAACGTCAATTTTATTAGACAAATAAAAGTTATCCGACGGTGGTGAAATAGGCCGTTAGTTAAAAGGATAATTGGATGATGCCATGTAATGGACAATCTCTTTTATTATGCTTTTAATAATTATTACTGTAAAAGTGTATAAATGTATTAACTCCTTGATTAAGTGCTTAATAAAATAAGGTTGGGGACTATATTTTTTCATGTCCGGTTTTTGGATAATGGAAAAATATTAGACATATTTATTTAGCTTTTACGAAATACCGAATATCTCCTCAGATACAGCGAATTTTAGTTAAGGAGTGGCTACTATTTGCCCCCTTATGATGACACAAGCTCACACCCCTGAACTTTAACGCGCCTTGTCTTTGTAATTTTTTGTTTTGAAAAAAAAAACCCTTACCTATCATATTTTGTATTATCTAACTTACAAATTCAATCAATTGTTCCTATTCATACCTAATTAATGCAACAGAATATACAATAAACTGTGGTATTGCTTTCAATGAGTCATTACTTTAAAGTCCTAGGATAAAATCACCTCATACATCATAATTTGTAGTAAAACCAATGAGCTAAAAGCAAGTTTCACTTAACCGCTCTAGAAAGCAAATACAAAGTAATTTTTAATCGCTTTTGAGTGCGGTCTAGTACAATTTCATTATGTAAGTACGTGAAGTTATAATTCAAAGCTATTTCTTCGTTATTTTTAACTTCAGTCCTTTTTTTGGTGCCTATCCTTTTCTCGAGCTATTTTGAGGTTGCTTTACAGTCTTACGAGATTCAGCTGACTGACTACTTTTAATGGATATAAAAAAAAAAACACATCTCGTGTAGTTTTTCGGCACTGCATCTAAAGGGTTCCGAATTGTGTTACTAAGCCTCTATTGTTGATATGACAAAATCCGTCCAACCTGCAACGCAAAGTATGATATAAAAAATTCGTGTGGTATCCGGCAGAGCAGAATTATAGATACCCTCTTTCTTCCGTGTTACTTGTTGCCAAAAGCGACTACGGTATTCATTTCGCTTTCTTAATATATCTGTAATAATATACAAGCAGCCTCTCCAAGACGTACCTACTAGCCAGCGTGGCACTTTATGGCCCTCAGTCCCCAGCGGCCCCACTTTTTCAGAATTTGGCAGCGATCGCAGAAATAGTGGGGCAGTTAACTGGCACAGAAACGGAGAGAATGGCACGTAAAAGAAGAGGTCCATAACCAGCAGTCGGATGGCAAAAGAGCAAAATTTATTGGATTTTAAGTCTTACTTTGCAAAGCATGTGATTTCATTTTTAACTGGCACTAGAATAATTCGATTTTCGGCTTAACGTGCTTCGGAAAGCACGTTGGTTCCGACTGTCATACGTTGCAGTCGTAAGTCATTACAATTCTGAAAACCAGTCTTACTATGGAATACTGTACGATCCAGTAAAATAGGTTGTGGAGGTCAGATAGGCAGTCGCTCCATGTAAAATGCATATACAGCTAAATCCGGTAAGACTGGAAGCGACCCCAACATAGCTTGGGAAAAGGCTAGGCAGAAGAAGAAGACAATAATTCGATTTTCCTTGATGAGAGACCCAAAAGAAGATCCAAAATATTTAAATGCTTTCATACCTTCCCTTGCTCAATGAATCAAAGTTGTCTACAGCGAAGTTATGACATAAATTTTACGATAAAGACAAGATACTGCGACTACGGCTTGACGTTTATGAGACTTAATAACTTCGATCCAGATAACAGAAAGTTTACTAACTCAGGTACAGTCAGCAACAAAAGTTGATACACAATATTAGTTTTACAACACGCAATTTAAATTCCTTCGAAATAAATAAAAGAAAAATTTTATTTCTTATAAGGCGCTCAAAAAATGTTAATAAATTATTTACTTATTATTATATTTATCTAATGACTAGGTCCGATTCCAAAATGTCATTACTATGCAAAGAATCGGCAAGACATTCTATGTTTACTCTTTTAAAATTGGATGTAAGTTACAGATATTGCCATAATATAAATATATATTGCGACTAGGGAATAAAAAGCCTTTATACGAAGGGTTAACGCTACGATAACCTATTTAGTCAAATTATAGGTATTTTGTAAACCTGATTATGTTCATCGGTTTTTGGCGCTGATTGTACTTATTCTACGAGAATTGGGACATGCACGGTGTCTGTTTTTTGTACAGATAAAATTTAAAGTTTAATTGTGTTATGGTTAGCATTGAGCAGGGTACTGCTAGTTTAACTTGAAGTTGAATATTAATTAATCAAATATAATAATTTGAGGTCGCTGGAAATTTTTCCCTGCTACTACCATAAGAACAAACATGTGAAACAAACTCAGGGATCAGTCTTTTTAAGCGGATTATGGTAGGATGGAGTTTTTGGTATGTTTTGTTTTGTTTTAGACATTTTATATTTTTTACAAATACTATTTCACCTGTTACATCTAGATTTAAACTAAAACCGAAGTAATCTTTAAAATATCTAGATGTTCGACTCAAATTTCACTTTGATACGTCTTCAAAGTCGAAAGTCGATTGAGCACTGGATTTCCTTTAAAATATTTAGAAGTACTACGTTCTCGTATTTCGGAATGAAATAGTATTTCTTAGGAAGGATTGCAGCTATTTCTTTGGGTACGCAAAATGTTAACAGCGTACATCAAAGGCAACGTTAGAAAACTTTTGATACTCAATTTCCAAAGTACTTTTTCTTGTTAGTGAACCATGTCGTTGAGAGTGAGCCACTAGAAAAGCGATTTGACGAGTTTAAATTGACTGAAAATGTTTATTATTATGACCGCTAAACTAATACTGGAGTTGGAAATCTAAAACGAAAATCGAAAAAATATAAAATTTTAGGGCCTTACGTGGTGTCTTATTATCGTATATGATATTCATCGTGATTGTGAAGTGAAGCGAATAGAACAAATAATAATGCAAAATATAATGCCACACACTCATCTGATCCGCTAGCCAAATCTGGAACTAATATTAATTTACTAATTTCATTTTATATAGCTTTATATAAAACAGTCGGAAATTAAGGTTGAATTATCTCCTTGTAATATTAATAATTTCGAAAATTCTATTGAGTTGAAACACCAAATCCAACAACAGCGAAGCCATCATAGAGTCAGATAAGTTGGGGCACTGTATTAGTACCGCGATGTCCTGTATGTCGGTTGATCAAGGTGTGAGGCGAAGCGGACCAGTTGGTTTGATATTTTCACGTGAACCATACTGCACCGTGGCGGGCAGCTGTAGTTGCGAATTTGCGCGCACATAGAACAGCGTCGCCGCGTAATTTTATAATAATATTTTTATTGCAGAAAACATCCATAAGGTGATAATAAATTATAAACTGGTCAGCACACATACAGTAGGAAAATAGACATTACAAGATAGACATAGTAGATAAACAATAAAATAATTCAATTAAATAACGATATTAACAAATGATTAATTACATAAAATTAAACTAATAAACATTCCATGTCAATATTAACTATTTCTATGTCATAAATCAATTAAATAAATAAAAATCGTACATCCTTCAGAAATTAAAATATGTAATAACAAGGTAAGTATATCAGTCTTGTCCGGTAGTGATACACATCCATTTATGTTGGATCGGACAGTCAGTACGGGAAGCAATCATCCTGAGGATGCTATTGCTACTGTCTCTCAATCGTCTTAGTAAAGAAGCAACTTTTTTTCGGATGATAGCTTGATAGCCATCTGTCCGTGCTTCAGCAAACATAAGTGACGCGCTGCAGTAGGGAGGCAGACGCAACAGCACCCTAAAGATATTGTTATATTGAACACGCAGGACACTGGCAGCCCGACGGGTATGATTCACCCATAGACTGCTCGCGTAAAACGATTGACAAAATGCCTTAAACAAAGTGATTTTTACTGGAGAGGAGCAGCGAGCAAATCTACGGGCAATCATGTTTCCTCTGACCGCCAATGCCCTGCGCTCCCGCTCCAGATAATTTTAAATTCGTCCGTCGATTGTTTCGTTTGCGCCGCTACGTATCGCGATCGCGTTCTTCTTGTGAATTGCCGACGTAGGACACTGCGTTAGCCCATGAGATCATTACCACCGTAATTACAATCGGGTACTTGAATACTATCGAAATATTGATTTATGACAACTATTTTTTTAAATAGTCGTAAATTTAAGAGTCCCTATCAATTTCGCGGTTCGAAAACAGAAATTTTCAACTTTTTCAGCGCAAATCTCTCAATAATTTCAAGATATCTGTTCTGTTTTTTTAATGCACAGTTATTTATCATTCATTTATCAAGTAAGTGTACAAAGTCAATTTTTAATAACTACTCAATATAAATTATGAAAAATAAAAACCTAACACATGTTTTTACGTAAGCACGAAACAGCAGATTTTCCAATTGCTTTTTTAGCTTACTGATAGCAAATAACAATCTGAGAAAAATCATAAATACTGGGCATATAGTATGCTAGTAAGTAGACAATGTATTTTTTTAAATTTCAATGAACTAGTACTTAAAAAAAAATGTGATCCACGCTGAAAAAACCCAATAAAGTCATGTGCAAAATCGTCGTCTATGGGTAAGAATCTATTGAAAATAACAATAAGCATTATATATTTACAAAACTGAGGTATTTATCTACCAAATCCAATTTTTATATTTCATTTCTGACTTCTTATTTATTTGTAATAAAATTTCTAAATAATGCCTTATAAGCCGATGCGCTCGCTCGATACATTCAGACGCGCCCAAGGGCTTGTTGGCGACGGACCTGTGTCGCCCGTGACGTTCGCCGCTCCAAACGAAACTCTTGAATCGCGCGTGATTTTGTACTACACCTGACCAGTTTTGAGACCGTGAGTAGATTTAATTTTTTATTTATGCAGTGTGAATTTTTATGATTTCATAATGTTGTTTATTCATATTAATGTTTTGTACTATTAGTAAAATAGTGTTTAATTTTTAGAAAATGGGTTGAAAAAGTGATCTTTACTATCAAGGAAAAAACAAAAGTAAAAAGAAAAAGGTTGAAAAAACACGAAAAGCACTTGCAGTTCTTAGGTAATTTTTTTTTTGTAATTACGAAAACTGTTAGAATTGGTTATTATTTCTTGAATCTAAAAATGAACTTTTTTATTTTTGTAGAGAATTAAATAGGCAGAAATCTACCGAGAATCAAAATTTACCTGGAACATCATCTATAAGCGAAAAGCCCCCATCGGACACAAGGTATTCCTTTTATCTAGATTTTTTTTTATTTATCTAATATATCTTAATATATATAAATCTCGTGTCACAATGTTTGTCCTCAATGGACTCCTAAACCACTTAACCAATTATGATAAAATTCGCACACCATGTGCAGTTCGATCCAACTTGAGAGATAGGATAGTTTAAATCTCAATTATATAAAAATTATATAAATCAAAGATGTTTGAAATATTTACATGTAACTTGATACATGTAAATATTTCAAACATCTTTGATTTGGAATTGAAAATATTAATGTCGTATTAATATAATTTCAGAACATGGATTTAATTCAAGAAACGCCTGTCTCAATCAGCTTTAATTCTCTCGATGATTCTTTAGAAGATTTAGTCATGGAGTTGGATCAAGTATGTATTTGCATGTACCATTTTAGAATAAAAATTTTGAAACATTTATTTATTTGTTTTGCCATTTTCTGGTGAAACATAATATATCCGACTCATAATATTTGACCACACATTTCTGTTGATTAAACATAACTAATATTTTTTCAGTCTGCACCATCTACACCGATACGAATTGAAGGAAGAAGAATAGTTGACTATCAGTATTTTTTTGACCAACTCGTGGAGATTTCACAACACTGTGTAAAGTTTGGATGTCAAATGAGCTCTCTCAAAACAATTGAAGAAAAGCGACGTGTTGCAATAAAGTAACTAAAAAATATCTCGTTTTTATTTTCCTGAAATAAAACACATAATAATAGAAAATTATACACTCCCATGGAGATAGTTGTTCAATTTGATAGACTGTACCCCCCACCTTTCTGGTAGGTACATCCTGTACATTATCTGCCTAGCCTTTTTTGTAAGTGACTGCCGTAACTACTAGGTAACGATATTTTTATAAGGTACTTAAACATAACACGTCATAATCACAATAACATCCATCCAGTATTACGGAACTTAGTGGGTAATAAAAACTATGCAGTGCTGACAATAGCGTTTACGGACCAAGAATATTTGTTGGCGCTACACTGTACGACAACGCACACTACGATTGTCAGCGATAGTTCGAACGCACACAGAGATACTGCGCTCAAATAGTTACCTAAACTAGTAGCGCGCCGAAATTGATAGGGACTCTTAAGCAGAACCTCTAAAAACACTATAATTTTATAAGGTTTTGAAGTTAGGTGATGCATGTTCTATCTCTTTTCGCAAAAAGATTTCTTGTACGGGGCAGCCGCTGATTAGTATGGAGATTTGAAATTTTACGTCACATTTCGATATACCTCTGTTTGTCTAATTTGCAATATTGGAATTATTGTAACCCTGTGTCTAGAATTCAATAGTGTTTTTAGTATATTTTTTTATATTAATATAATATAAAAAAAATGGAGACAGTTATACAAACATTCATTAACATCACATATAATAATAATTAAGGGTTGTCATTCAGGAATACTGTACTATAACTAAACAAACATCGTTTATAAAGTTATTTATGAAACATTTATAACTTTTATCTTCCGTCCATCGCTTACAATATCGCAAGTTTAAAGGCCATACTAGCATCCGTGTCGCGAATCATTCCTCTACAATCTATTCAGAGATTTACATTTTTATAACTTTGAGTATAAAAAAAATAAATACGTTTCAATCAAACTTTTGTAAATAATATTTTAATGTGTTTTATAACTGTATTAGGAATTTGTTCTTCATAGTTTTTTTATTAATATTGCTTAATTGTTTATAAAAACACCCTAGGACTATAGGTTAAGAACATAAGTTCTTAACCTATAGTCCTAGGGTTTTATCTAACTGTGGGAGTTCAAAGTCAACAATCAATCTAATACTAGGAACATTTACGATGCAATTATGATGAACATTGTAATAGTTAAAACAACCCTACAAATAATTATTATGTGTATCATTTCAAAATACTTTGTCGATCTCCGTGGTCGAGAGGCGTACATACCGGTTTTCAAGGTGTCGCTAGTTTCGAGGTCCCGGGTTCGATCCACGGAGTGGTCAATGTAGAAAAAAACACTTTTCTATATTGTCTCGGGTCTGGGTGTTTGTGGTTCCTTCGTTGTCTCTGATTCCATAACACATTGTGTTGTAGTTAAAGCACTTGACTGTCAAGTGCTTTAACTACTTACATTGGATTCGGAGCAATGTATGTGATGTTGTCCACATTTATTATTATTAATTATTATTATACTTACACACAAAATGAACGTAACAAAAAAGTAATACTTGATACTAAAAAGTTGTGATACAGATAAGCCATTTGATTAGCCATGTCCGTAATTATGAAAAAAAAAAACTGTAATAACAATAACATTCAAAAGAAAATAATCAGTGTGTAATACTTGTTGCAAGTATCAAACTATAAGTTTTCTTGTTGATAAGCGTCATGTTCGGGTTTAATGGATTTTACATAAATCCACATATGAGATGAAACTCTTTCTACTGTAAAATGTGCCTTTACGTAGAAAATACCAAAGACAGTCCAATTTTACGCGTAAACGAGTTTTCGATTTGCCTAATATCCAAAAATCTGGATAGAATATGCGTGAATGCGTAACGGGCGTTGGAAATTTGTTTAACGATATTATAGAATATATTATTTTATTTGGTCACATGAATATAATTTAAAATAGTTACAATGGTTGAATTTAATTATAAACTATCGATCTTATAGCCTTTTGATAAAGGTGTATTTTGTACAACCACATTTGAAATGCAATTATATTAAAATTAAATGCAAAAGGAAGTGAAGTCATCTCACGCCTGCTCTTCAGACAGACTTAAAATCTATACAAATATTACAATAAAGAAAGATTTTCATTTATACATCTTTGTATTTTTATAAAATTCAAAACTAATGGATTTCACCATTAAGATGCTGTGTTGTTTTTGAATAACTTAAGCTATATTTTTTACTACAAAAAGTTTGGGAATGCGGGCGAAGTCATAGGCAACAGTTAGTCATTATTTATACCTAAACAGGACGGTATTGATTCACTTGTTCGTTTAAGCCTAAAATATTAGACCTATGTAATCATTTTTACAATTTGAGAGGACAAAAATAACTTATCTATAAAAAGACTCGCCAAAATAGAAAAAACAGAAATACATCTCCTGTTATCGCAAACTATAAAGACTATTTCTAGTAATCAAAATCAAGGACAAGTATCAGTTAGGATCTTTTTCTGTAATTTTATATTTGCTATCCCAAATGTCAAAA
Organism: Plusia festucae; assembly: GCA_950381575.1. NCBI lineage: Eukaryota > Metazoa > Arthropoda > Insecta > Lepidoptera > Noctuidae > Plusia > Plusia festucae. Next base: position 3,355,932 of record OX494453.1, on the reverse strand, counting down.
TCAAAACATTTTTATTTCAAGTAAACCTTCGCAGGTACTTTCACAACGTTAAATTAATCTCTTTGCGCTGTTGAAAACAATGTTATCTATATAAATAAAAAGAGAAGGCCTGACTGACTGACTGACTCATCAACGCCCAGCCCAAACCCTTGGACCTAGAAAGCTGAAATTTCGCTCAGAGGTTTCCTTTATAATGTAGGCAAGGAATAAGGAAGGATTTTTCGAAATTCAACCCCCAAGGGTGTTAAATAGGGGATGAAAGTTTGTATGGAAAAACGTTATTTTTGTAGTTTACACCATAAAAATGTTACCATTCTGGTAAAAAATGAAAAACCACGTGTTTCAGCATTTTTCGAAATTCAACCCCTAAGGGAGTTAAATATGGGGTGAAAGTTTGTAGGGGAAGTTCAGTATTTTTAAAGACAGACACATGAAATTTCGTATACGGGTAATCTACCCCCTAAGAGGGTAAAATAGGGGATGGAAGTTTGTAGGTATATGAATTGTGTAGTTTTCATAGATAGGCACATTAAATTTCATAGCATTATGAGTTAGAAATAATTAAGACGTATTTCCGAGATTTTAGAAATCTACCCTCTAAGGGGGTGCAATAGTGGTTGGAAGTTTTTTCAGGAAGTTCGTCATTTTCAAAGAGAGAGATGAGATTTGGTTTCATGAGATTTGGTATACGGGTTTTTGGTTAGAAATAAATGAAAACATATTTTAACGATTTTAGAATTTCACGCCTTAAGATGGTTAAATAGGGTTTGCAAGGTATTATATTGTGGACTTTATATTTAAAGATAAGGCCATGCCTTTCATATACGGGTTTCTGGTTCGATACAAATAAATGACCATCTAAAACATATCTTTACGATGACATCCGTGTTCGAGTGGCGTCCACAACGGTTTTCAAGGTGTCGCCAGCTCTGAGGTCCCGGGTTCGATTCCCGGACGGGTCGATGTAGAAAATCACTTTTCTACATTATGTCGAGTCTGGGTGGTACCTTCGTTGTTTCTGATTCCATAACACAAGAGCTTTAGCAACTTACTTTGAATTCGGAGCAATGTATGTGATTCTTCTTCATCTTTTCGTGTCAATGATTTCAAGGTTGTCTGTGTTTTTAAAGTTTATCCAAACTCAATGTACATGTGTTTTCCACATTATCTTATTATTATCTTAACGCCATAATATTTTATGAAAAACATAATTCATGCTCCTTACTTTGAAAATCCCAGAATACATCCATCTATCCTTTACTACTTGCTACTCTTAACTTTACGCGCGTGCGAAGCCGCGGGCAACAGCTAGTGGATAATACCTACCTATCTACCTACCAACCTCCTTCCACCACTTGTCACACAAGCCGCTCACGACCTCATAACTCTTGTTTAATACGCCACTCTGTACTACAAACTGCTCTCTTACTCCCATTTAATGCTAGCTTAATTACCACTTAGTTTAGGCTTACATATTGTTATTGCCGTGTTCTTGTTATGACAGTCATAATGTAAATGGATCTGATGAACATGTGTTTATACCTGGCTTCTAATTCTAACCCGGTTCATACTTTTATTTACATGAATAAATGATAATGGCAACAAATTTAGGGATTCTTTTGTTTATTCCTCTTGAATCCAAGAAATAATTATTAACTGGATTTTTTCCATGGAAATTTGCAAGATAAAATGAGGGTTCGGAATCCCTTGAAAGGATGGAGGGAGGCAATGATAGAAATCGCTTAAATGACATTAAATGTATGGAAATGACGTTTAAGTCACGTGACTCAGACTTGTCACTTCCGCATTATCGCTTGTAGAAATGTCACTTGGCTAGGGGGGCAGCAGTGGAACAATACATGCTAGTAATAATAATAATGGTTCCCATTATAATTCAGTCAACCACTTTTACTATGGCATACTATATTCCACACCCAGACCATGGGTTGAGGAGTTCGACTAGATAGTCGCTCCATGTAAATACGGTATTCAGATAAAACAGGTAAAGCTGAAAGTCAGCCTCAAAATAACTTGGAAAAGACTATGCAGTTAAAGTACCGCATTGGAAATTTTACAAGCTAAGCCACGCTTAATCCAATGGCCCATGATTGAGTTAGGATCCAATGACGAATCGAAAATTATGTGAGCCTCAAGAATCACGTCAAGCCGTTGGTTCTGACTATCATAAAGTACCTACTCTATCAAGTACTATATGGTGCTGGAGATCAGATTGGCATTTTCTCCATGTAAAATACTGGTATCATGCTGAAACCGTGAGATTGAAGCCACCAACACAGTTTGAAGGTAAGGCCAAAATATACACCTAATGGTAATCTATCGGTATTATTAGTAAATATTTTTTTAGGTCAAGCCACTGCCCATTTTATAACCTAGAAACCAATAGACAAAGGTAGATAATAAATGATCGAGACATATTGGCAATGCGCCAGCAACTCAATCAATGTAATATAAATATTAGATGCGATTCGAAAACTGAATTATGAGCTCTACTGCTACGAGAATAAGAAGCATGGCATTGATTTGTATTTATGAAGTGAAAAGTCGCTTTGCTGATAAGATAAAATATATGGTACGGAAAACCAATTTCTTTATTTTTTATACGAGACAAATTCGATGGACTAAAGGGGATGATTACTATATTTTTAATGTCCGTCAGATAAATAGCAAAAATAACAGTACTCTCTTTTATTTTTTTACGTAACAATTATCTTATCACAGGGAATGGAAATGTAGCGTGACGTCATTGCTTGAAGACAATTTTATACGTAAATTATTAATTAATTTTACGCAAAAATTATCAAGATCATAAATCTCTACCACTGAATTCTAAAGCGCATTTTATTTTATTTTCTTTAAAAAAAATAAATTGTACTCTGGCGGATCTAAATAGATTTATACTATTATGCCTAACATATTGCCATATTATCCCTATAACGTTAAAAATAGTTATTAAAAATATATAAAATCTTCAAAATTATATCCAACATAATAAAATCCCCTCTCAATTCATCTTCAACCAAAACGTAAAGATGTCATCATTAAAATATTCCATTCGGTTCATTTCCTACAAATTTTCGTTTTGTAAGAGCCAATTGAGGCGTATTTCTTGAATAAATTAGATTTGGTTTCCAACGAAGATTGCGCTGGCGGTGTCGGCAGTTTTTTACGTCTGCGGCTAGATTTGAAGATAAAACGTTCCTTTTCATATTGACTAGAATGTCTTCAGTCAAAACTGTAGAGGCAGTAGTAATAATTTTTATAATATTATCTTCTATTTCTTAGTATAGATAAAGCAAAAATGTCGGACCCCTTTTTTCAAAAATTGCGCGGTCGGCGATGTTAGTTTATATAGAGGAGTGCAGAATGATAATAATTATTTATATATTTTTTTATTTTAACTTGTAAATTAAAAGATACAATATGTTGATTTACGTTGATGTATGATTAATTTTATACAGTCATGTTGTTATTTTTCAAGTATATTTATTGTACCCATAAATATTTTTAAATTGTTTTTTTTCCTTGTAGTAGTAGGTAGTAGTCGGTCAATACATAAAATTTAGGGCTAAATTTTGCAGAACCAAGATTATTTTTAAACTTCTTGATTGGTATTAGTATACTATACCTACATATTTTTTTATGTTATATTTGGGGTAGGTATATAAAAATTTTACTATGCAGAATTTTATATCAACCAATAATTCTCATAAATCATACTTCTTGCATAACAGACTATTAAAATATATAGGTACAGTTATTTTATGTCTATCCAGCTTATAAACTAGGCCTTCTAATAGTTCACTGAAATTGAACGTTCAAGATGGAAAATTGCCGTAAACGGTTCTAGCTAACCGGATTGGTGACCGCAGAATATCATTAGCAGCGCAAAGGAGAACTAGCTACCGACCCATTTAATATTAAACGTCACTTAAGAAACAACTATTAAAAAAAACTCTACATTTTCATATTATTTTCTAAGGTTTACGCTAATGTTAGACATTGATATAAAACAATTTTTAATGGATTCTATCATATAGCTTATGGTCACGGGCAAACCTGCATGGGTTTGCCCTTGACCATGACATGTCATGTGCAAAGGCGATGAAACGTCCGAACTAAAATCAAAATAAACCCCGAAAGAATTAGTTTAAAAGTAGTTTTATTTCAATGTCTACATTTTCAAGATTGCATATTTTTTCTTCATACTTTTGTCGGTTCTTCCTCTTTTAAGAAAATGGGGTCAGAGAGCTCGAAGATAATGCAGTTGTGTCAAAAAACTTATGTGTAAAAAGACGTAACGTAAAATGATGATAATAACAATTAAATAGTAAATAAATAAATAAACACTCCGCCGGGACTCCGCCATATAAACAAGTGTATGAACATTACATGTATTCGGCCAGTGACCGCAGTTTATAAATAGCTGGACCGAACAAATGACCGTGGCATTAGGCATCCGAGATCATTCCCTTTGGGAGAGGAAAACAGCCATCTGTCATGGTCTGCTGTTTTTTTGGCCCCATCTAGTAGTAGGTTAAACTGTGTATACCAACGAAAATAAAATGAACTCATACAGGATTATTTTTTATTGAGTGCGTATATTCTACGAGGTAATCAGGTGCATAAAACTGAACAACTTTTCCCAAGGAACATAGGTCGAAATATTAAAATTGTAAATCATTTTTTCATACAAACATCAGTCACGTGACCTGTCACTTAGTATGAATATCTCATTTTCAATATTAAGATTTCAACGTATGTTCCTTGGGGAAAGCTGTTCAGTTGTATGCACCTGATTACCTCGTAGGATACACGCACTCCGTAAAAAATAATCCTGTAAATTTTCAGAAGTCGTTCAGAGGTTATGTTTTATTTTTCTTAAGAATTAGTTACTATGTTGTGGGAATAGTCGGGACGTCAGGTTGAAGCCAATGACGATAAAGCTGAAAATATCAAACCAACCGCTACTTTTAGATCATCCTCATCACCATCGACAGCCCTTGTTATCCCAGTTAGGCCTAAGCTACTTTTTCAGCGTGCCATTGTCTCAGGTACCAATAGATACTGCACTAAAAATATAGGATTACCGCATCATTTTGCGTAATAATACCGGCTCGGTCGCTTTGTTTCATTCTTTTCTTAAAAAATATGAAAATCTATTTGAAGGATCTTCAGGACTTGGTCAAGGTGATTTTCAAGAAAAAACCTCTTGTTTACTATTTATTAATTTTCCATCATAGAAAATACCATTTACTACTAACCGCATTTTTTCCCAACCAACCATGCCGCAACTTTGCTGTCAGCTTCAGAAAAAAAATCTGGTAAAAACCGTATTAAAAAAATGAGGTATCAAAATAAAATACCTTCTCAAGAAATATTAACAAGTATAAAACCCGGACTTGCTCATAAATATGCATACAGTACGCGTACCAACATAAAATGGTATTTCGACTGGATCTCGCGTCTCGACATGGGAAATCATACGACGGATCCTTGTTGAAGCAATTTACATTTCATTCATGTCTTTGACACAAAGCTGGTAAAATAAACGTTTACTTTAGTTCGTAGAGGCACTTATGTAAATACTGTTACTATTTGTTCTAAATAAGGCGAACTTATACGATGATTTTTGTGCGCTAAAAAATTTCATCGATAAAAATGGATGAACAACTAATAGACCGTATAGAGTACAAGAATGGAAGGGAATACCTTGCAGTGAGACCATAATCTATGCTACAAATTAGCGAAATAGATTTTTTTGTTTGTTTTAAAAAGTTAATATCTAGGACTATAAGTCACATTGAAAAGTATCCTGATGTACCCTGATTCACCAGGAAAAGCATTTTGTTATTTAACCTTTTTGGTGTCCCACTGCTGGGTAAAGGTCTTCCCCATTCTGCTCCAGGCCTCTCGGGTCTTCATGCACTTGCTACCATACTGGCAAAAAGCGATTGATATCATCTCGCTAGCGTCTTTTTGGTCTACCTCGTTTACGAGCTCCAGTTCCAAGTACCCACTTGGTTGCAAAAGGAAAAGAAAAGTATATGCCACTTTTAGTTTACGGAATAATTATGAAAATTAAGATTGGGACGTTTCAGTGGGGTACAGCGAGTAGAACTGTACTGTGTGTCTCGTTTTTGAGAATATTTGGGATTTCGATTTTTTATTACGGTATTCAGCTAAATCCAGTGGAGGTGTCAGCCAACCCCAAATAACTTGGGAAAAGGGTAGACAGATGATGTTTAGGAATACTTAACCATCGTTATTTTTTATTTGATTGGAAAATGATGTTTTTTTTTGTTAAATAGAATTAAATTTTAGTACTGGTGGACAGCCGTGTATGTATTTATTTATTTATTTATTGGGACATATAACAGTTATACATTACATTACATTATAAAGTTAGAGTATATCTATATAAGTTAATGTATAACCCACACCTATGTCCGCGGAGTAATATTAAAAAACTTAAAAAAAAAAAATGAGACATGCGCCAAAATAAAAAAAACGATTTTTTTCTGTAACCGCTAATAATAAGGAACAGCAGTGGAAGGCCTAAAGCGACTGTTTTAAGACTTCAACTGCCGCGAGTTTGAATTTAAAATGTGTAAGTGCAAATATATCGATATCAACAAAGTGTGTGTTATATGTTTCTAAGAGACAACGGAGAGGTGCTCGTGCACCAGCATTAGTTCTACACTTTCCAGTGTAGAACAGCCGAGGCACACGCACCTCTCGCTGTAATACAGTTCTGGGCACCACGTAACATAGCTGGTTCGTAATACCGCTGCAGTCAAATTTATTGTTACAAATGCCATGCAACATAATGGACATGAGTAGTTTGCGTCTAGACTCCAAGCTTAATAAATTATAGTTTTCAAGTAAGAATTGGTATGAGCGTTTAGAGCGATGAAATTTAAAATATATAGATCTTAAAAACTTTTTTTGGACCATCTCGATTCTTTTTACATACTTGCAATAAAATGGATTCCAAATCGGGACTGCGAATTCTAACTGAGATCTAATAAGAGTTTTATATAAAAGTAATAAGGTGGATGGACGGTTAAAGTCTTTAGATGATCTCATAACGAAACCATACATTTGGTAAGCCTTATTAACGATATTATCAATATGCAGATCAAGATGTAATTTTGAGTCTAGTGTGACACCTAGATCTCGGATGTAACTAACCTTTTGCAAAATGATATCTTGAATAGTATAATCATATTTTAAGATTTTCTTGTTTTTCGTATAAGTTATTACATTACATTTAGGTATGCTGAGCTGGAGTTTATTAAGTGTACAGTATCGGGAAAGCCTATTTAGGTCGTCCTGTAGAAGTAAACAGTCTTGTAGATTAGAACAAGCTTTAAAAATTTTGACATCATCAGCATACATCAAAAACTGGGAATGAACAATGCAATGATTGATGTCATTGACGAACAGATTAAAATGTATACGTGTATTTATCTGATATCTTCGTAAGTGCGTACAATACAAAAAACAAAAGAGTAATATAATGAACTTTTAGAACTGTTTTTCGAATTTTTGAATAATTTAATTATCTTCATTCTTGAGAGAGCTTTCTTAAAGCACAAACATAGCTAAGTAAATATAAGTGCAGCAGCTCAAAACCTCAAAGAAAATGATACAGCTTTTAAGTCTGCATTTTCCCAACGCTTAGTAACCATTTAACTTAAGAATAATTATACATTTCTTAGTCTCCTTCCTTCCTCCATTAGTTTACGTTTTCACAGTAATATTATCTCGATAGAAGGACCATTCGTCTGAAATATAAAGTTTCATGAAATGTTGCGTTATTAATCTAGGCTGATATTTTATTTCAACAATTTTGCAGTTTTTTTTTCGGATTCTGTACTGATCGCCAACTAAAATAGAGCTCAATCGTTTTTAGCAATTACAATAAAAAAAAAGCAAAATACATTTTTGGCAGTACAAAAAAATGCAGAAATCCAAAAAAAGTTTTTTTCCAAATTAAATAAAACCGTGTTGAAATAAAACATTCTAAGTACAGTTCCGTATAATATTAAAAATTTGAAGCGGCCTTAAGCCTAATGGCTACGGCGTCGCACTTGCTATAATGTGATTACCAGTTCAAAATCCACCCATTACACTACTAACGTGAACCCACTCGTAACACTTTAGTTTAGCTTAGCACGAGAGGTGAACAAAATAATAAAAACCTACGTGCATAGTAAGTTCTTTTTTTAAGAAATAGGATGAATTATTTACATCCACTAGGTTAAAATAATGTCAAGTGTGTTACGGATCGCGTTTATTCTACGAGGTAATCATAAAAGTGAACAACTTTTCCAAAGGAACATAGTTCGGATCTAAAAATTTAAAATCAGCTCTTCATACAAATAAAAGTCACGTGACCTGTCACTTTATATGAAAAGTAATAGTCCTGTCTTAATTATTTCTTATACATTTGACATTCTTATCACCTGAAAACGTGATACCAAATCGACATCAGAAACAATAGTAGGGCCCACATTTGTCACACAAACACAGCTGCGTCGCGCGTCGTGGCAATCAGGGGTATTTCCAGCAAGGAATACCTTATCTCCTACAAATGTACACTATCCTACAAATGTACACTATCCGACAAGTGTACCACACTATTGCATTATTGTGACTCCCAATTGAGACCGTTTGAAGTGTTCGTCTCGGGTGAATTAGTTTATTTACTCAATTGTTTATTAGTCTTGTTTGAGTAATGTTAATGAATGTCTTGTCTTTCTGTTTTGTAGTGTGACTAGATTAATTTAGGGAATAAATGGGAATTGGTTTAGCTGCGATGGTTGTGTGCGTGTTTTAATAAGTTTTGGAAATCAAAATGGAGGCGTCAAGGGATTATTTCAATGAGATTTGCTATTCTCTATGAGCTTACTATATTTATTTATAGAAGAGAGGTTTGGTTTGGGATTGTGATGATTTACTCACTTAGAAATCTAGTTGATCATCTAATTTAATTCATAAATCTGTGGAATGTGTTATAGAAAATTCAATGTTCATTCAGGAGCCTGACAACATGATAAAAAATTGCTTTTGTTAACGTTTAAATTTTATTAAATTAAAAAAAAAAAAATTGTTTTAGTTGTAATTTTATGTTAAGTATATTTTTATTAATTGTATAAGATTGACGAAAAAATATTTGGAATAATAAGATGACATTACGACAATCGTGAAAAGAAAAAAACCATGGAACTCTAAGGCGACGCCTAGTGTCTGGTCCTAGTATTAAAATTGTTTGTAGAATTTAAATCAAAAGTCTGTTTTTTAATCCTGGAGACTAAATTGACAAGTGCAAATGCCAAAATGACTTAGATTACAATAGCGTTAATGTCAATTTTGACATTTGTCAATTTAGTCCAGGATTAAAAAAAAACATACTATAATCAGAAAAAAATATTATCAAACCAGAACGTTGCATTGTACCAATTAATTTGTATACGAACACAGCGAACAATCCCGTTATGCAGAATATGAAATTTCACAAAACTAAACTAAAACAACGAAACCAAAACATTGCCTTCGCCAATCAAACTATGGAAACTACAAAGGTTCTAATTTAAAACCTAATCTACATACACAAACATGGTAAACAAAGGTTTGTGTGTTGGTTTCCAATTTGTACAACAATGCTGCACTCGTTTAGTTGGTGTCAGACTGTTTTGACTATGTTTACAGCTGTAGAGAAAACTTACAAGTACTTTTGGTATAAAAATTTTGTGTAAAAGTGTGTGGAATGAAATAAAGTTTTGAATATTGCAAGATAACTAATGATGAAATAGATGATATTAATCTTGATGTTTGTAGTCGTTTTGATTACTTATTATTTTAATTAGATTGATCGCTGTTGGCTGCCTTTTGCCACCTCTTTTATCTGCTGGCAGAGATTTTAAAGCAGAGTCTTCGTACATTTGCCGTCTGATGTATTTTTTTACTTTTATATAAAAAAAAAAAAAAAAAAAAGGTTCCAGGTTATAGAATTTACTTCAGAAATTCCCAAACTAAAAAAGCTAACCTCCAATTCGAGAAACGCAGAACATAATAGCAGAACATATTTGAAACTTAAAAAATCTAAAAAAAAACTTTTTTTAAATTGGATTACTATGTAGCACTTTTTGAACGACATTGTATACATTGCCAGCACCCTGATTCGCCCACCTTTCAGCATCTTTCATCGTCCTCAATAAAAAACGCGTCAAAACTAAGATTCGAAAATATGATGCCTATGGGAGCATAATATGGGAAAAAAGGAAAACATTTCCAGAAACGTGCAAGGGAAATGTAAGACACATGAAATAAGAGAAATATACATTACGTTACATAAGTTGATCAATTACGTTGAGTTAAAACTGTATGAAGATAAAGCTGACAAACAAAACAAACTCGGTCCTAACTAAGTTCATCACGAGGATGTAGGAACTTCGAATGTCGTTTGTTAACGTCTTGTTAACGAGAATTAAGTCTTGTTGGACTTGTTCCTTGTATACGCTTTGAGTATTAAACCAACGAAAGTTGTTCCTTTGATAATATTATCAGAACGGAGCTAGCGATCTAAGGAAATTCGAGTGTGCAGTTCATGCAGTAACGATGTAATTAACGTTTAGGTATTGAGTTTGTACCTGAATCGTTCGAAATAAAGGCACCATATTGGCTAGCCCAAAACAGGAGCATGGCCAGCGTATATGGCTAAATAAAAACTTGATAAGCATGATAATAAATTAATACTCAATAACTTTATTGCATACCATAATGTGTACAAGGCTGGTGGGTAAATTTAACAGAAACAAGCAGAAGTAGTTTTTAGAGGAGAGGACGAAGAGCGTTTTTTAAACATAATAACATTGAAATAAAGGAAGAATTATCAAGTCCGGCCATTAGTTTAGGTAATCTATCTACCTATCCAAATTTATTTTTCCAATCATATATAATTAAGTTTTGTTTAATGTCTAACTCATTGAATGCTGTACTGTAGCTATCCGTGGAAACCTGTAATTGGCTTTATGTTTTCCATCCTTATTGATTTTTCACATTTTGTGTAGCTGTTGGTTTTCCTTATTATAAATAAATAAATTTTGAAATAAAAATCCTTAATTTGTTGGTCCCGACTGTCATCCGTCGATCTTTGACAGTCATATCACAGTCACTTTTAATATCCTATAGTAACACGACCAGTCTTACTATAGGATAGTATACCGTATCCAATAGTAAGACTGGTTGTCTTACTATAGGATACGGTCTACTGTGTCACCTTTTAAAATGGTTTGTGGAGGTCAGATAGGCATTCGCTCCATGTAAAATACGGTTGTGTGATCTACAAAATTAAACGCTTGTTCTAAGTCTGAGTGTTGTTTGTGCATGTGATTTGAATGTTTATAGAACCCCTACGATAAAAGGATTTAATTTCTTAATGCGAGAGTCATTGTAAATAAGAAGTAGGTAATAATATTTTGGACTGCAATTTTGAACTTTGAGTTTTTAGCTACACAACGAAATAATACCAGGACTGCAGTAACCCACATTAGAAGCAAATTCCTTTTCTAATATAGGAAAGAAACGAACATTGAGTAAGCGTGGTAAAAGAAAACTCTGGTAAATGATGTGGACAAGACAGTGTGTGGTCACTTAGACTGAATAGAAAAGTTTATTCCTTTCAAAAGTTTCCTATGAGGAAAGGTGTTGGTTGGTTGAAAGGGGATGAATTTTGGTTGAGAAGACTTTCACAAACCTTTGCGCCTGGAGCAAGAAATTTGGTGACTTTATTCTTGGCCAATTTTATTGTAAAATATCCTTAAAAAACAACGTTAAGGTACGTTAATAATAAAAGTAAACTTATAAAGTATGTAAGTAAATTATTTTCACGATTTAAATTCGAAAACGAATATTTATTTTTTCTCCATATTGGGGAGAAAGTTAAAATCTCACGTAGATTGTTTGTTATTTTTAAGGAAAATTAGTAATTATTTTTAAATTTTTATTTCTTATTTACATGTTCTGTATTTTGCTTGTATAATGATATTAAACACAATGTAGATTTATTGTGATAAATGGAGAGTGGCCCAAATAGTGAAAAAAAGCAAAGATTTTTTTTCAAACTTTTTTAAAGATTAAACTTTTAAAAGATTAAAGCTTTTTTAATACTTGGGGTATTTTTGGATAGGTATGAGAAATCTATTTTTATTATGATGTCACTATTAGAGCGATAGAAATCTACCCTAATTAAAGTAAATTAGGGCAATATAGTTTTAAGGAAAATTAATGATCTATCATAGACGGAGAGTCAGACCTAAATCATTCGAGACATAATGTTTATTTACTGTATGGATCCTATTAATAAAATTAGTAAATATATTGCATGAATATATCTGTAGCTCCAGAGAAGTGATAAATAACATTACACGTGAAACACGTCATTATAATATTAGCATCAGAACAGGCACACGAGTACATTTTAGTGCCAAATATTTGATGAGTAATCTACAATTGAAATTCGTAATAACTTATGTTTCCGTTCCATTAAACACATTCCTCAAATTCGTGATTATCATCAAATTGTACTAAGTACTCTTATCGAGCGATAAACCTTTTTGTTTGGGGTGAAAAGTTAATACCGTCAATCCACGCCGAGAGCATAGCGTGGGGATATGTCGGACTTCCACCGGCACCCCGGTCCCATCTCTTAGCTGAAGTCGTGTAATCGCTCGGAATTCTTGGACTCCAGCGGCTCAAGCACACGTTAAAATTTTTCTAAAACTTTTTTTCTGATGTTTTATTTAATTCAATTAATAGCTTAGTATGTCACACAGCTGCAAAGGTAAAGGTATCCCCAATCTTCATCCACTAGTTTCTCTCAAGAGCCGTGCCAGTTTTTTAAGAAAAAATCTAGATCGTCTCACCATCTCCTCCTCCGTCTGCCCCGCTAATAGAATATAGCAATATATAGTATAGGGCTATAGAAAGTAATGAAAAAAATCTGTATTTCATCTTCTGTTATTTGTCATATTAAACTTTTATTCAAAAGATCAGTTAATTAGAAATAGGAAGCGTGTCAAAAACATATTAAAAAAATTGTATATAAGTAGGCAATTTATTGTATACTAAGTTGCAGGCATATTATGTAGAAACTTAATAGAGATACTTAAAGAAAAAAAACTTATGAAGAACATATTTTACAGACTGAAAAAATCTCCAGAACAAAGTAATCCTCTAGGTACACTAAAAACCGAAAAGTTATTTCATTCTTAAGTGAAATGGATTATTATTTATATCTTTTACAGTTAAGTAAACTCCAAAATATTTTTAATTGTTTTATTGCATTCCGTATACATTACAGGACTTAAAAAGTGATTAACAGAACCATTTATGAACCCTGACCACCCTATTTCTATAGGTACCTCAAATTATCCCTAAATTTTACAGCTCACCCATCCCTTACCGACAGTTTTCACAGCTGCAGACCATCAGTAACTGGTCGTTTGGGTGTCAAAACGGGGATCCTGTTAATTAAAATTAAAATATACCATAAATTATAACGTAAACGGTTGTTAGCGAAGCGCCTTGAGCGGCGGTTAGCGCGCATCCGTGAGTGTTATTGCTGTGAAATAAATTGCAGGCGTTAATTAAATCCACCTTGAGATTAAATGTTGTAACTTTTATTGCTTTAACTTTATAAATAAGGTACATACATTCAGATATAATGTTACAGAACGTTTTGGCGGTTTAATTTTATGTCAAATTCAAGTTTTTTTGGTAGATAGGTATAAATTATATACAAGATATAATTTATTATAATTAGACCTCTCACGTACGCACAACTCGTTGCTTGATAAAAAAAAACAGAAAAAAAACGTTACATATTTATATTGAACTTGATTCGGTTTAATGAAAAATAAACGGAATCTTGCAAACCAAATCTTCTCTGTGTGGGCTTTCTTTTAATCAAAATTACTTATCTATTTTTTTTCACAATTCAACTTAGGTCACAATAATAATAAATTGTCACACTAGCTTTTGCTTGCGGCTCTACCCGCGTAGCCGTAGGTTATAGCGGCAATGTAGCTTATAGCCTTCTTCAATCATGGGCTATCTTACAATAAAATATTATTCTCATTGACCTGTTATTTTCTGAGATTAACGCGTGCAACCAAACTACTAAGAATAGTACCTTTTTATTTCAAAAATACGTGAATACTAAGAGAACATTACAAAGTATTTAGCACGTAACTGAACAGTAGTTAATGTCCCAATTTCTGTGGAGTTAGAACAAAGAGAATGTTGGTTGACCACAACCGTGTGCTTCAAGCGCTGAGCGAGTGTTGTGGTTTAATTCAAGCTGAAACACTAGATAAGTGATTATAAACCTTAAAGTTAAAAGAATAAGAGTTTAATGGTAACGTTTAAAAAATAATACATGAAAAGAGTTTTCTTTAGCTATGAATTAGAATTAGCTATTTCTTTAGCTTATTCAGAATAGCCTTTACGAAGTGTTCCTCACTACATAATAAAACAATTCTTATTAATAAATGAATAATTTATTATTTTATTATTTCCTTTATTTTAAAATACAGATATAAATTTTATTTTTTAATTTATACTAGTAAAAAAATATACATTTAAAAATATATAAAATAGTCCCCAACCGGCATCGGGAACAAGGTCCAGGCTGCCGGTGGTTACGGCTCCGGAGTGAGGAATCTCTTGACGATACGCGCCGTATTTTATTTATTATTAAATCTTAGCGAACAGAGACTAGTTACGTAACTTATCGATTAGAAATGTCATTTTAATATTAAAAGCGATTTCTATCGTCGATGTCACTTAAAATGTCACTTTTCTACTCGATTATAATGAAATACCTATCGTTACGGTAATATACGTTGGTGAAGCGATTAATCGATAGTCGTGACATTATCTACAGGGGGTTATTCTGTCTCAAAGCAGTTTACGTGCGTTTACGTGTCAGGTTAGGAGAGGCGTTATCTCTTTTGACTTACTAGACTTTTATTTTTGATTATACGTTAAGGTAAGAAATCTGTTAAATGGTCTGTACCTTACACACGATTATTTTTTATGGAGTGCGTTTATTCAAAGTGGTAATCAGGTACATAAAACTGAACAAATTTTCACTGAACATGAATATTTCATTTTCAATTGTAAGATTTAACCTGTGTTGTTCGTTGGGGAAAGTTGTTCAGTTTTATACACCTGATTTCCTCGTCGAATAAACGCACTCCATAAAAAATAAGCCTGTATAAGGTTGTTATTACTTTTTTTTCGAATTAAAACAGTTATTAAATACACCGACGATTAAGGATCTAAAATAGATAAAAAAAAACACAAGGGCCGCTGACAGCCCTACAGTATACAAAACGAATGAACTTCGAAACTACAGTTCTATTAGAAAAAAGTTAGTCTAACTTTGTCGTTCATTTCTTTGTATCTTCATTGTAACAAATAGTTTGGGAAGATAAATTCTTTTGTATTACTTAAGTAGGCGTTAGATAAGGGGAACTTATTTTAGGTTAGAAGACTTTAAGGGTTAAGGTGACCTATATGATGATATTTTTTAAAATGTAAATAAGCCAGACGAAAAATAAAATATACATTTATATATTCAAACTTTACTTTACAGCATTTATAAATAGATTTTAATAATTTTTACAAAAAAAAATCTTATGTTTAACAAAAAGATTTTGGGCTAACAAAACATAATTTTTATTATTTAAAACTGAAAAATAACCACAAAAATAATTACAAATTCTTTCCTGTTTTATAAGTCAACTAAAGAAAATGTACCCTTTCATATATATTTAGAATTTGGAAGGTACAACTAGATGCAGGCAGTCTCGAATCCGTAAAAACATTCGTCCTCAAAAAATGACAGAAAATTTTCAGTCATTCCAAAAAGACTTGTTTTACACGACAACCTTATGCCTTGCATAAGAGATAATTTTTTGTATCACATCAACATCGATCTTCATCTATCTTTATTTCTTGTCCCTACAGTAATTAAATTTGACTCAATTGACTGTGTCTAAACCGCAAAAAAAAGCTCAACTGAAACGGAAAAATATACCTGGAAGGTTAAGATAAGGTGAGAAAACTTACCTTACCGTATAATCCCAGCTATGTACGAAAAAGGTCGGTATATAAGGAACTGTATACTAGTCACGAGCACCATAAAGTTAGCCGCTTGGAGTACACTACGAGACACTTATATGGAGACACCTTTGTTTTTTTTTTAGCTTTCTATCTATTTCTTTTGCACGTTTAGTATTTTAGGGCCAACCGACACGTACCACCGACAACAAACTAACCACAACCACCGTGGTCTTTGAAAATGAATAGGACTATTCACATAATGGCCTGGCCTGTTGGTCAAGTGGTTAGTGACCCTGACTGCTAAGCCGGAGGTCGTGGGTTTGATTTCCACTCAGGACAAATCTTTGTGTGATGAGCACGATCATTTGTTCTGTGTCTGGGTGTAATTAATCTATAATATGTATGTGTTTAGAAATATATAAGTATGTTTATCAGTTGTCTGGTTGCCATAGTACAGGCTCTGCCTAGTTTGGGATCAGTCGACCGTATGTGAGATGTCCCAGGATAATATATTATACTTACATTTTGCATTCGTTATCGACCGCTTGTAGCTACTACTTGACGACATTTAGACGCTGCGATGTGATGTGGTTTGAGTCTTAAGCCCTCGGTCTAAGCAGTTTGCTTAACCCGAGGGCATGATTCATATTAGTACAGAAGGTTAAAACTGGTGCTTGTGTAAATGATATTTTGTTATTTTTGTTTCAATTTAAAAAAGTAGTTTAGTCCAAGGAACAACGAATGGACTAAAATTTTAATATAAAATCTAGCTCTATTCATCTGCACGGCAGTGTACCATAGAAATATACTATGAGGTGATGTACTTTGTGCGTAGAATATAGTGATATAAATTACATTGCGTGTTGAGTTAGTATCTCAAGGAGAGCATACAGATGTTCTTATAAGAAGGATTTTCATTCTTATGATTATAAATTGCTGGTTCTGAGTATTTACTATCACGCTAGCATTATTTGAAAAGATAGGCTGTATTGTGAGCATGTTATAGGAATGATGTGATGAGTCGTAGAAATGGGAACTGTAGTCCAGTTCGGGTAGGTACGGTTAGCAAAAAAGTTGATAAACACAATCGGTTTAATAAAACAGCTAAACTACAATTTGAACTTCATAAATAGGGATGCTACTACGAATAAAAAAGCCTTATCACGATGACTCAACGCTATGATGTTTTTTTAACTAATTTATGGTTTAGTTAATTTGATTAAGTTTAGTTGTTTTGTAAATAACATTACGTTTTTCGACTTTTGTTGCTGACTGTACAATAATAATCTTGTAGTTATTACAAAGACTACAAAAGTACATCATTAGCTATCTTTATCAACATGATGAATGGCTTAGACCCATTTTCCCTCATAATAATTGACAGCGTTTTTTTTTTTTAATTACGTCTGTATTTTATCTGTGCCGGCAATATTCTCGACGAATCGCGCCCCCCGGCCCTAACGTCTATTGAAAGATATACATAGTATGTATGTTTATAGATGGAGGGTAGCAAAGATGCTCTACTTTGGTTTTCATAATTTTGTTATTTTTATTTACTGTTGTTCCGTCGACTAACAGATATGTTCTTGCCAATTACCTGAAATAATTTTAATTTGATTTATTAATACGACTAGTTTTTTTTTACCAGTTTACTAGAATTTTATTATCATACCAGACCAGAATCTATCGTATTGTTATAAAGATATAGCTTTTTATTCTTGGTGTTATTATAGTTTCCACTTTCAATTTAATTTCTTCTTTTTAGGTATCTTTCCAATTGTTATGAGCAAAACTTTCCATTTTAACAGAATTGAGTCGGTATGGCCACTTAAAATTGGTGACGGTAGAAAAGAAAGTAGAGCAACTTGCCTACCATTGTCTTTATATTCTCGCCTACCCCCACCGAGTTTAAATCCGGGGTTGAATATATTCAAGGGTACCCACTAGGTCAAAGGCATGCACTATGCATATAGACTAGCTGTTAGCTATCTCTCAACACTGCAAACGTTCCGTGTTGAACTTCATCTATTATTTATAGAGCCCAAAAAACGGAGAAAACTAGGCTTTGGTAAAGTTGTACGTATCTTATCATATGTAGATATCATTATTTTGTAACCGAATTTTAGGCACGGAATGCTAAAATTAAATGGAGATTTTAAATATAAACTTGCAAGGCATTAAAAAAATATGATTTTCACAGAATAATTCTTACCAGTCTAATGGTACAAGAAATGGGACTGTTTCTTTACTTTATTAAAACTTACGACCCACCAGAGAATATAAATGACAAACGACGTAAGTACTTTGTTTAGAAATGTAACATACGGCACGATTTTGTACTTATTGTGCTTTAAAAGCCACTGAGACAAAGATGTGTCCTGGGTGGGAATCGAACCCACGACCTCCGGCTCAGCAGTCAGGGTCTCTAACCACTAGACCAACAGGCCCGTCAAAAATGAAATGTTCGTATAGTTTACCCTGCCACCAAAACAACTAGTCTACTATTATAGATATTCCTACGTAAGTATAGAAAAACCCCTTTCCTGGGTCAAAAACATACGATATATACTATGCAAAGGTCTGTTCGCACGTCACCGCTTTGTAAAAGTGTGTACCAGTGTGTACGAAATACATTATGTATTTTGACTCAACTCGTTTGAAAGCTGGCATTTGTTTTTTGAAATCGGAGAGTCAATGACACATTGTAGATTATTAAAATGTATTGATTATATCAGTTTATTCACACAGTATTCCTATATTACATTTTAACGGCCGGTTTCTTAATTTAAATTTCCTGTTTTTAGGCCACATAAATGGTCGAGCAATGTCACACGCTGACACACGATTGGTTGTTTGAGACTTATGTTGAAACTAGCTTTTGCTCGCGACTTTGTCCGCGTGGAATCCATTGAGAAATAAACATTTTCAATTTACCACCCTTTTCTCACCTTTGGGAGGGAATTTCCAAAAATCCTCTCTTAGTGGTAGCCTACTCCTCCCAACAAACACACATGCTAAATTTCAGCTCTTTACAATCAGTATCTATCAAAAACTCTATCAAGTAACTCTAAATGTGTGTTACGTAATCACGCCTAAACTACTGAACCGATAGTCCAGAGCCTAAGAAAGGACATAGGCTACTTTTTGACTCGGTAACTAATACCCACAAAGGCGGAGTCGACGGCTACAGCTAGTATAATAAGTTAGGCTTTTAATCTTTCCTCTGCCCAGCAAAGACATAATAATCATATTTATTAATATGATGATGGATATAAAATTAGCATCTTGATCTAGAGATCAGTCAGTTGTCATGTCATAAAACTGATGTTGACTAGAGTCAACATCAGTTTTATGACATGACAACAATGTACTTTTACAAAACTTAACATTGAATAATGTAGAGATCTTTCTCCTCGGTACTCAAATATAAACTAGGTTAATGTAAGGCAAAGAACCACCAGTCAGTAAGCAGTATTCCAACCTAATTTTCATTCCGTGCACAAAAAGGGAGACAGCTGTTTCGTGCCATTATTTTCTTTTTCTACGAACTGTACAAAAGTAAAAAAACTCCATCGAATTACTGAAGAATCTAATCCATATAAATGACTCATAAATTTTAATACGATTAGGGTCCCTCGCCTTAAGTAAGTGCAAATTTCATGATACCCAGGTAAGGACTTAATTTTTTTTGTCTCCTTATTGCCCTCGTACTTGTTAACGTCGGCACCTAAAAGTTATGTCTTTCATTCGTCATGCTAATCATTCATAATATTATCATCTTTCACACATTCTACTCTGTTGGCCTTTTTCTCCTCTTTATTTATCAAGAGTGAGATCAATCAGATCATGTACGCAGGAGATATTATAGTGCACAAGTGTGTGCGAAAACACAGGTGCACTCTCTGTTCCGTCACTTTCATAGTCCGATAGGACGGTTGACCGACACGACCGGAGAGAGATTAGGCGCAGGACCAACAGCTTTACGTGCTTTCCGAGGCACGGGGGTATTAACACCACCACATTTACTGACTCCGAGTGGTACTGAGAATTTCTAAACTTAATTAATATTTTTCGCCCGATCCAGGAATTAAACCCGAGACCTCGTGCACGGCAGTCGCGCTCGAGACCACTAGACCAACGAGGCAGTCAATTTATTCTCTATCTAATTTAACAATAACTAACGTAACAAGAAACTTTCCTTTTATACATAACCATCATCATCTGCTTGCCTTTTCCTAAGCTATGTTGGTCCAGTTAAACGAAACCACACATTTTAATTTAAGGCCGCTCGATAATCCAATTCGAACCTAATTCAAATTTAAAATTCCCTGGTACATTTTGTAGTGATAAGACCCGCCCTTTTGTTCGAAAAGGTTTTTATAAGCAAATGCGTTTGTTAATTCAAATACTACCCTACTTTAAAAACGCTTTCGACGAATAAGAAATCGGATCGAAGTTCAAATTGCGTAACGAACGAATTAAAATTCGAAAATAGAATGAAGAATCAAGTGCCAGGGAATCTAAACCATGTTTCGATATTCGATGATATTTATTTTTTATTATTCATTTGTTTTTCGACAATTATTAACAGTGGGATGTAGGTTAAAGTTGAAATATAATTATAAAGCATTCAAGTTTAATAAAATAAAAACAGCCAAATTAGTCGAGCCGTTCTTAATCGATGCTGTGTCATACACGTGGAAATTGTTTTTTTTCATAGAGATAAATAGTACCATAAATTGTAAGTTTACGGAATAAAAAGCATGATAATTTGGACCTTCCACAGCTAAAGAAATTGGAAGAAACGTAGACAACCTACGTATAGTCTGTTCATCTATACTTGTCCAAACATGTAAACAAATATGGCGTATGTAAGAAATGTCAATAAAATTAGTGATGGGAAACTTTATGTGATCTATTCAGAATTGTAAACTAATTGTGGTAACATACATTGTGTGATTTTTGAGAAAAATCGTGATTTGTAATTGACGTCGGTTTGTTTACTATTTGTGACAAGTATAGATGAACAGACCTTATCTAATTCGTCTCCTGCGACAGAACGCATGGTAGGAAATCCTTTCTTGATTTGGATCTGTTCATCCCCGTTATGCTTATTCACCCTTCTGGTGAACAAAAAAAACTCAGCCAAAGTATTTTTAAAGCAAAATACTCGTCATAAATTCTTCCTTAACATCAAAGATATCCTTCAATCATGTCCCAGTTGTTTCATGGCTCAACAGTCCTTAAGGCGAGGCTTACACGAACTTCGCACGTAAAAGCCAAGTACCTTCGAGTATTTGGCTAAAGGGTAAGCTTACAAAATTTGGTTAAGGGTCTGAAAGGTGCCTTTTTTGGAACGTTTATTGTTTTCGTAATACTGCCGTTGTTATATTTTGAATAAAGATACCTTTAAAGATTGATATAAATAAAACCTTAGATACATATTTAAGAGCCTGTTGGTCTGGTGGTTAGTGACCCTGCTAAGTCGGAGGTCGTGGGACAAATCTTTGTGTAATGAGCACGATCATTTGTTCTGTGTCTGGGTGTAATTTATCTATAATATGTATGTATTTATAACTATATGTTTATCAATTGTCTGGTCATCATAGTACAGGCTCTGCCTAGTTTGGGATTAGAAAATGTCTCAGTCAAAACAATTTTTACAAAGTATGCCAAATCTTAATTATTATTGTGTGTTTTGTACTTTCGTGCAACTGTTATCGGCTGTTTTTAACATTATAATACTATACATTTTATACAGAATCAAAGAAGAATAAAAATCAAGACGAAATAGATACTTCTTTTTATTCCTAAATCTTGAAAGGTAAAGTTTGAAATATCTTTCCTTGGTTGAATTGTTAAGCTGAAAAGCATTTTTTGCCTCCAAATATGTGAGACGATTATCTTTTGTGCTCTTGAAAATATTTATCCCTTAAATCTCGTGTATACCGTTGTAGAGCCCGCGGCCATATTGTTAAGCATAATCTTAGGTCAAATCCAAGTTTGTCTAGATTTGTGAACATGTTCTTATTGTATGGATCTTTCGTTATGCTTTTGTTGAAGACTTGTAGATCCAATGTTATGGTATTTTAAGAAGATACAAATTGATCTAAGTAATCTTAAAATTTAGATTTTCGTGACGTTATTTTCTAGTTTTGGGAAAGTTAGGTTCAAAGATTCTTTATTTCTCAAAAGAACATAGTTCACTGCATGAGATACAAAGGTGATAATAATCGCTGTAATCCAGTGTGTGTTGCTTAATACAAAAAAAAGAAACTACTACTTATTTCAAACATCTTAGAAAATAAAAATAAAAAATACAATTAATCAGTAGGTAGATCCAACACCATGCACTTTATAGAATACTAAACAAATCACATAAGCACTAAATTCAAAATTGAAATCTATAGAAAGTTCTATTGTGTTTTCATGTTTCTATCTATGTAATTATCTTTGCTTAATTTTTTTCTATAGTCGTTAGGTATAAGGCGCGAAAGTATTGATCTTTTAGATGACATAAGGTCTATTATAAATTGTTATTCGGTTTGTGTATCTTATGAACTTAATTGTTACGGGTGAGGTGACACAGTAATTACAGACTTACGTTCTACTTTATTTTAATTACTTTAGGTTTCGCACGAACAATGTAGGTTTAATTACATTTCGTTATACTAGAGGTAGCAGCTAACTTATAACAACATTTGTGTGGATATATACTGGATAAAATTATTTAAAAGGAGTGCGTATATACTAACCAGGTGCATAAAACTGAACAACTTTCCCCAAGGAACATAGAATATACGCAATCCTTTTAAATAATCCTATATAGAACATGTAGAATAATAATTTGAAAAAGGACCCGGCATCGAGCAGAAAATGCACGAACGATCTCGCGACTTCGGCCATGGCAGAGACAAGACCGGGGTGTATTTAGTCGGTTCAAGTAGCCCCCACCCCAAGGGGTCAAGCTTTTCACCACGAAAAAAAATGAAATAAAAATCGTTTGAATATTGTTTGAATGATGATCTTCAATAACTATTGAAGAATGGATCCCTGCATAGCAAAGACATGAATGTAATGTATAATTATACATTATTTATGGGTAATTGTGTTAGACACACAATTCTCTTAAAACACTTTTTTAAAATCTATTAACCTGATTAAAAGTTTTCTTACCTCCTGAAAATCTAACATTCAACCCATGGCCTGTTTCAGTTCAGACAGTACACATTCAAAAAAGAGATCAATTAAATCTTAATGTGAAAGCTTTAAGTAAAATAAATGAACATCTATGATAAAATGGATGGCACTATTTTAAACCCTTTTAAAAGTCTATTATTTTTGACAACCTACGCTATTATTACCCGTCGCCAAGAAGGCTTTTAGCATAAATGTAAACTTCGTTATTTATAGGTAGGAGCACAGACTGAACAAAACAATTTAACGTTTGTCAAACGACCGCGTAACACGACATTGTCTAGTGAACAAACACCGAGATTCGTAACAAAACAAAAAAATAAAATAAAAGTAAAACTTTGCCATTCATTACGTAGTTAAACTGAAAGAAAATTTTGACGCTTATTGATTGAGTAAAGAAAACCAGCCATGTACTTTGAAATGGGGTTGCTATTTGTGATTGTCGTTTTGTCTTCGTAATGAATTCGTGTCTTCAGGTAGTTTCGGTTGGGTGTATAAATTAAACTGTATACAACACGACTGTTCACGGAACATGGCGAATTTTGTACTTCATTAAGAATTTATGACAATGGAATGTGTTGTTTAGTATTCTAGAGATATAATATGATTTGCTTTTACTAGTTAAATCGTAATTTAACCCTTTATAGACCTCCGTGGTCGAGTGGCGTACACACCGGTTTTCAAGGTGTCGCCAGCTCTGAGGTCCCGGGTTCGACCCCCGGACGGGTCAATGTAGAAAAAAAAAACACTTCTACATTGTCTCTGGGTGTTTGTGGTACCTTCGTTGTCTCTGATTTCATAACACAAGTGCTTTAGCTACTTACTATGATTCGGAGCAATGTATGTGATGTTGTCCACATTTATTATTATTATTTATTTATTAATTACATAAAATACGTGCCGAAAATGTTAAATTT
Organism: Plusia festucae; assembly: GCA_950381575.1. Classification (NCBI taxonomy): domain Eukaryota; kingdom Metazoa; phylum Arthropoda; class Insecta; order Lepidoptera; family Noctuidae; genus Plusia; species Plusia festucae. The sequence goes on along the minus strand of OX494453.1, from coordinate 3,331,663 downwards.
CAATAGTTTTCAGTAGGATTATCTAAAGTTTACCTACGTGATCCCGTGGCTCCAGCAAAGGCAAAGACGGGACACTCTGTTCGTTAATATTCAATTTCATAATATAAGAAGTCAGTTCTTTTCTCTTTATTTCCTAAAGAACTCAAAGTTATATTAGTAATAAAAAGAATATTTTTCATAAGCCCAAATACTGTCACGTTACGGAGGCCGTACGTGCCGAGAATAAGAACAAAAGTGTCAAGCAAGTTTCAAAGTTCGTGCCAGATATCGAACAACTTATACGCTCCCCTTTTTAACTTACTTCGCAAAAAGCAGGAATTTCTCAATTCGGTTATGTTTTTTAAACCTTTACAATTTTCGTTCATTCATTTTAAAAAGGGCTATGTTTTTTTTGAAAGATATTTTATTGGTCTGTTTGATATATTTATATCTCACTAGCTGTGTGACCCGTGGTTACACTCACTGCAGTGTTTTTAATATTTATTATGTTATTCGGGACGGAGATGATTCCAACAAATCAAGGATCATGACTGCATTGCAGTTGCATGTGAGTAGTTTTAGCTAAAAATGGTTTTTAAGGTATCGTTTTTTTGTGCAATTGATTTAATATACCGTGTACATAGGTACACGGTATATTAAACAATGTATAGACATATTACCTGAGTTTTTAATATAAATACCACAATTTAATTGAAAAACAATAAAAAAGAACAACTCATTTTGAATTACAAATTCTTTTAACCCAAATTCTATAGAGCAAATACATTTTTGTCATCTTTTTGTGACGATATTTATTAAATCTAGTACAATGAAATTTGATGCTATAAGGATATAGGTTTCAATATTGCCAATGGACGGAAATATGAGGTCATGTGGGGAATATGGCAATAATGTTATCGAAATTTGTATTCAAAGTATTCAAATTATTTAATAAGCCTTTTATTAATGTTACTTTGTACTGTCGATTATTTTCTTTATGTAATAGAATTTTTGTAGTGGTTCAAATTTGTGTAAAAAAATAAGATTTGAGTTGAGACATTTGAGTGGATTCGGATCTCTGGTATGCTTCGAATCAAATCAAAAGACTTAAATATCAGTCAACACTGATTGTAAATAAGCATCTACCCAATGGTATGAACCTAACTTAAACGATCACCTGGACTTTTTAGTCCACATTTTTTAGTTTTTTGTATTTTCATGATTTACACGGAAACCAATTTTTTTTTTATTAATTTTTTAAATTATTATTTTTTCATATACTTACAAAAATATTTTTTCTATCCGACTGGTATTGCCACCGATTACCGCGCGTAAAAACACACCAAACTGCGCTTTATTAAATAATATATTGTCATAGCTTTACATAGTTTTTTTTTTAAAGCAGGTTTCTTCCATCTTCTTTAATATATCTTTTATAAAAAATTATACATTCACACACACTTCAAAAAGACCTATCCAATGCCAACCTCCCATAAAACAAAAGTTTTGTCACTACCACAAAGGCTGTCCCCATTTTCCATTAAACCGGAAAATCAGTAAACAGTATAATAATACAAATATAAAAGCGACATAAATAACTGACGCGGCTATTCCTGCCTTTAATGGCACATAAAATGTCTCCATAATATTCAGTGGTGGAATATAAATTAGGGAATAATGGTTTACATTTTCTAGCTAAGCTACGTAACGTTTATCGGAAAACAACTCGTTTTGCAAGCATCGAAATGGTTTAAAATTAAACTGTAAATCGATATTATATCTTTATACAAATACTATAAAGAGGAAAGATTTGTATTTTCGTATGTGTGTTACGAATAAACACAAAACTAATTTGCTGGGAGTTTGTTGCGCTGTTTCATCTCCCCAGCTAGAGCACTTAGGAAGCAGTGATGGGTGGGCGAATCAGGGTGCAGTTTAAGTATATGTTAACATTCAAAAAGAGCTACTTAGTAGCCTTATTTGAAATAATAAAATAGACAAGGTACATTTTTACAATTGTTAACGCTGAACAAATCACTCAAATGCATGAAAGTGACAAGTCTTAGTCACGTTTTTTATCGAAATGAAATGTCATTATTTTCCATACATTAAATGTCATGTAAGCGATTTCTGTCATCGTTAACCCTTGTAGAAGTGTACCTTGTCTAAGGGGGCAACCCATCTTGGCCAGTACATATTTGGAGTGGCTAATATTACACATGTGTATTACCCTACACAATCCACGATTGATGAAGATTTTCACCGCTTATTATAGTAAACTAGCATTTTCTCACGGCTCCGCCCGTGTGGGCGTCAGTTATCGTGAAAAAATATAGCCTATAGCCTTTCTCAATAAGTGGCCTATCTAACAGTGAAATAATTTTTCAAATCGGACCAGAAGGTCCTGAGATTAGCGCGTTCAAACAAACTCAGCTTTATAATATTAGTATAGATTATATTTATTGATTTAATTGAATACACCTAATCACCTATTCGATACAGTTGATTTTGGCAAATAATGTTACACGAGTTAGTGCTTGCTTTAACATCGTTTGAGCTCAAGGAACTTTGCTTAACTACACCCCCTTTGATGTAATATGCATTGCTAAGATGCAGTATCGTGTTCATGTATAATGTATGTATAAAATCACAGTTATATCTCTCAGGGAGTAATTTGCGAAGCGAGGGGAGAAAATTATCCTTATCTTTGACATTTTGACAACCAGTCTTACTATGGGGTATAACTGTGCTTCCCAGTAAAATGGGTCGTGGAGTGCGACTGCCTGCCTGACGATTTCAACTAAATCCGGTAAGACTGGAAGACGACCCCAACATAGCTTGGGAAAAAAGGGTAGGCAGATAATACACTAGCTGACACCGCTGTTAGCCTGCGTATGCGTTGCAAGAAGTATTTATTTTTGACTTACCACACATTAATCGTAATTATGATATACATAATAATTCCGGGATATAAATGTCCCGTAGTAATTTTGCTAAAATCCTTGTTAGGTAGATAATTCGTAATATTTTTATAATATCACTCAGGAACAAGGTAGCTTTCTATTTGGTAAAAAACTCCTAACAGTAAGATCAATGGTTTCAGAGACTAGCAAAATCAACATTAATTAAAACGTTACAAATACTCAATAATATTTTTTTTCATCACAATTTTAGTTAAAATAGCACATTTACTGTGGTAAAATGGTTTATTTATTTTAACTTGTGGCGTCCACTCCTGTCTTTCTTATATCTTTCACATTTAATATATCTTTCACAATCCCAATTTCTCTTTTTCGTAAATTAAATCGCTGTCCCCGGGCAATAAAGCGGTAATATCAAAATTCGATTTTTACAGGAGAAATAAAAGAAGCAAATTTTCATATAGTGCAGCGTATAGTGATCCAAAACAGGCGGTCAAAATGTCAAATGGAAGCTTATTTTTTTACCAACCTAACCTTTAAAAAATAATTCTATTGGTATAACTATTTAATTAAATAATTGAAAAAATGTATAATACAAATTATAGACGCTATTGATTCAATTGTAACATCATTAATGACTTTATAAACACACCGACCACTTAGACTCAGACCCATAACAATATAATACGACATATTTTCCGCTTCAGGTCTCGAGCGTACCAGCCGATTACCACCTTCTTCAGGGAAATTTTATAGCCAAAGCTAGCTGTATCATCCACTAATCGCTATTTTAGAATCCTATCAATGAGTCATTTTTTTATGTAACCATCGTAACAAATTGACTTTATAATGTGATTTATTTTTATTTTTAACCATTTTAGACAGTATTCTATGAAATTAATATTTTTTTAGTGTTACTACTGCCTAATTTTTGTTTAATAAAATTTTAAATAATAATGACCTTTTAAAAATAAAGTTTTACGAATCACATATTATTTATTAAATATTAAACTTTGGAAAACAATACGAAAACACTTAAAAAAAGAAAAAGTACTATTCTACCTTAATTTGAATAAAATCACAATTTTAATGAGCTGTTATACTATGGACACAAAAATAAAATTGGTCAAAACCTTAAAAAATATATATAATACTACTTTAATTTGAATCATCGCTTTCAATATCGATTTCTTCTTCAGAGTTCCCAACACAATGTAAATTGTTATAAAATGTATGATAATGTTTCGGGATTGCTTCAGTTTTGCAGAGACTCATCAAATCTTCGTAAAGTGGTTTTGGTAAGGCGATTGGCTCTCTATACAGATTTCTCAGTTCATCTTCTGAAACATCAGTCACTAGCATCTTTTTGGCTCTTCCTCTTGAAGATCTGGTGTTTGATGCAGTATTTAAAGGAATATATTCATCATCAAAGTTATACTTTAAATAAATAACATCTGGATGTGCTCGAGTAATCTTGATTTCGTGTTCTAAATCGTTAAGTTATAATTATATACTTTATATATTTTATAGATACTATAATATTAGATATAAACAATTTACATTGTGTTGGGAACTCTGAAGAAGAAATCGATATTATATAGAAAGCGATGATTCAAATTAAATTAGTATTTTTTTTAAGGTTTTGACCATTTTATTTTTGTTTCCAAAGTATAACAGCTACTTAATTAACATTGTGATTTTATTCAAATTAAGGTAGAATAGTATTTTTTCCTTTTTTCAGTGTTTTCGTATTGTTTTCCAAAGTTTAATATTCAATAAATAATAATATGTGATTCGTAATGGTTTTTTTTTAATTATTTAAAATTTTAGTAAACAAAAATAAGGTAGTAGTAACACTAAAAAAATATTAATTTCATAGAATACTGTCTAAATGATGGAGAGATTGACCGAGATATTAAGCACAGAATCAGATCAGGTTGGCTTAAATGGCGACAGATGACTGGGATGATATGTGATCCTGACATGCCCGTAAAGCTGAAAGGTAAAATGTATAAATCGGCTATAAGACCTGTATTGATGTATGGTTCAGAATGCTGGGCAGTGAAAGGGACTGATGAAAGACGATTGCATGCAGCGGAAATGAGAATGCTTCGATGGAAGACTGGAGTGACGAGATTAGATAGGATAAGGAATGAGTATATTGGAGGAAGCTTGAAAGTAGCGCCAGTGAATGAAAAGATAAGAGGTAAGCGTTTGTCGTGGTATGGACATGTTATGAGGAGGGATGAAAGTCACATAACAAAACAAGTTATAAGTATGACTGTGGATGGCTATATAAGCAGAGGGAGACCGAAAAAGAGATGGATGGATTGTGTGAAAGATAATATGAGAAAGAAAGGACTGGATGCCGCGATGACGAGTAATAGAGAGGAATAGAAGGAAAATACGCATTGCGCCGACCCCATATGAATGGGATAAGAGCAGGAAGAAGAAGAAGACTGTCTAAAATGGTTAAAAATTAAAATAAATCACATTATAAAGTCAATTTGTTACGACAGTACGGCGCAGGGGTCACAATAAATTTCCGGGAAGAAAGGCGTAATAGCTTGTACAGAATAAAACATATTGTGATTACTTCGTATTCAATGTTTACAGTTTTTTGTGTTATGTTTCATAGAGTAATGCAATAAAACATTTTTAGTCGTAAGAGAATTTTCCATGCAATAAAGCTGTTATTGTCAAGTATTCTAAAGAAATATTAATTGAAAAAATCTGAAAAAAATAAGAGTGATAGACTGATACTCAGAGAAGCCAAAAATTAAATAACATTAAAAAGGGCGTAACCGGCGTTTACCGCTATGTTGCCCGGGGCCAGCGAATAGAAGATTCTCTTTTTCGGGCCCTATGCTTGTATAGAGTCCCATTCACAGTCATTACTTGTTTAGATAATTATGTGAATTTAATCCCTCCATATTCATACTTCGACAAACGCTTACCTCTCACCTTTTCATTCACGGGCGCTACTTTCAAGTTTCCTCTAATCGATTATCACTCAGGAACACTCTCCCAGTTATCCCGTGGAAACTCTCTCCCGGCTATCCTTCGGGAAATCTCTCCCGGTTACCCCTCGGGAACTCTCTCCCAGTCATCCCTCGGGAACTCTCTCCCGGTAATCCCTAGGGGATTCGTCCCGGCTATCCCTCAGAAACTCTGTCCCGGCTATCCCTCAGAAACTCTGTCCCGGTTATTCCTCAGGAACTCTCCCCCCTATCCCTCAGAAACTCTCTATTGGTCATTCCTCGGGAACTCTCTCCCGGGTATCCTTCGGGAACTCTCTACCGGGTATCCCTCGGGAATTCTCTCTTGGCTATCCCTCGGAAACTCTGTCCCGGTTATTCCTCAGGAATTCTCCCCCCCTATCCCTCAGAAACTCTCTATTAGTCATTACTCGGGAACTCTCTCCCGGGTATACTTCGGGAACTCTCTACCGGGTATCCCTCGGGAATTCTCTCCTGGCTATCCCTCGGAAACTCTCTCCCGGTTATCCTTCGGGAACTCTCTCCCGGTTATCCCTCGGGAATTTTCTCCTGGCTTTTCCTCGGGAACTATCTCCCGGAAATCCTTCGGGAACTCACTCCCAGAAATCCCTCGGGATCTCTCTCCTGGCTATCTCTCGGGAACTCTCTCCCGACCCGTTCGAAACAAGCCAACTAATTTACTTTTCTGCATATATCGACTGATTCAAAGTAAAAGGGTTTGGCATAGTTGTTGTACCTGTTTTTTTTTGTTGCCCGGTGGATCCTGAATCCTCATGGACTACATCCGCCCTGGGGAAGACGGAGGGGCGTGCCGGACTCCTACCGGCTAAAACCACCGGAGTGCTTCTCCATTCCCTTTTACCTGGGATCACACGGGAACGCATTTCGCAATACTATATACGCGATATAGTTCTTGTACCTGACCTTACTTTGCCATGTTTGAGCCAGTTAAGTTTGAAGTTTGGAAAACAAGTTCTTGCATTTTTAAGTACCTGGATATTTAAGCTAAGTAGCGTTGGTAAGAATTTTTAAATAATGACCTTAATGGAGGTATTTGTTTGTAAATATGCTAAAGTTTTAATGTTGGAAGGAAAATTTGTGAGGTTGTTCCGTTAATTTAGGAAGTTATTAACACGAGTCCAGTCAATTTCTATTTATTTTATGAAATGTTACATAGTTATTGCCTATTTTGTTTTTAAATAAATTATGAACAATTAAATAATTGTAAAAAGAGCAAAGTTTTGAAAAATGTTCATTAATTGGCTAAAACCAGATTCACCACTAGTTTTAGAATAGTATGTCTTACATCAAACTGAGAAAAGCATGTTTTGCAAAAAAAAAAATGGTTTAATGAGATTTGTTTGGTCAACAATAATTATAGACAAAAACCGGTTCAATAAGATTTGGTTTAAGTCAATAATCGTTTTTCCACAAAGACATTGAAACAAAAAAATCCGCATGCCTATTCCAGAAATTATTTATCTCTGCTCCAATCGTTTTCGGTACAATTCGAGCGAAGCGTACAAACACATTGGAACTGTCTTGTGCAGTGCTAGTTTGTAACTTTGTGGTTTGGCCTACAGTCCATAACTTTCAACTGTTGTATAATATTGCACAAAGGAATGTAAATGCAAAGACTGTTACCGACGTGAGAACTTTCGGAATTTATTATTTTTTAAATATGCCTAATGTTCCAGTTCAACTGTTATTTGCTATTTTTCTACAGAAGGTGCGCCGATATCTCACCTCGCCAACACGTCGCCAACACATCGCCAACACATCGCCGACATGTTGTTCAACGCGTATATACCGCATAATGATATTGGTGGTTTAGTCTTTTTTATAGATGGGATGTCGATATTTATTAGCATTCGTCAATGTTACTTATTTGATTAATAAAATTATAATATTTAAGTATCAGTGATCAATGCTATCTCAGAATAATTAAAAGAGTACATAATTATAACTTTGAAAAAGTCACATTGGTTCTTGTCTGGGTTCAAACCTGTAAACATGTGCAAACGAATCCGGATATTAAACCGCTAGGCCACCATGACATAGCTCAAGTTGACCATAATATCTCCCTTAAAAATAAATAAGTAAAAAAGCATTTTCTGAAATTAGTTTATTTAATTTCAAAGTGTTTCAAAGCCGCGAAATTTAATCAAGCAAAACTAATAGCCAATTTGTGTGCAACGTCGAGTGTCGCGTCTTGTTGTAACTAACTTTGTTAGGGAAACTGTATTGTTTTACTTTGACAGCTTAACTAAACTGTGCTTGTATTATGCTGATTATAGGAATCGGTTGTAAAACAGATACTAGGTCATAGTCACGTGCTAAGTGAAATTGTGATCAATTCGATAATTATATAACTACCTGCGGCATCGCCCGGGTATTGATCTCAAAAAACTTCCTCTTGAATTATCGCTCATTGGTGAAAACTAAATGAAAATACGTTCGGGACTTTTTGAGTAATAAAGTGAAAAACAGACAGTCCGAAAGACAGTCGCGGATCGAACTTGCTTTAAAACATTTTGTTTTATTAAAGAAGTAATAATTATAACTCAGTTTTTGTTTGTTTGAGGGGCTCATGGCTAAGTGGAAACCGTTTGGCCGATAATAAAGGTTAAGCCACGCTCGCCGCGGTTGGTCCGTGGATGGGTGACCATTTGTAAACATATCGAGATCCTTCTGTGCCTCGGAAAGCAAGTTAAGCCTTTGGTCCTGACTGTCATACTATTACAGTGATCTTTGATAGTCGGTAAGTCATTACAATTCTAACAACCAGTCTCTATGGAATACTGTAGTACCTAGCAATAGGTTGTGGAGGTCAGATAGGCAGTCTCCATGTAAAATACGGTATTCAGCTAAATCCGGTAAAACTAGAAGCCGACTCCAACATAGCTCAGGAAAAGGCTAGGCAGAAGATTCATAAGTTTGTTAGAAACTACTTCAAAATCAATTATAAAAATTAAAATAATTATTTCGAGCTCCACAATTAATAAAAAATCTTTTTACGGTATTAATTTTCACAGGAAATAAAAACGATAGTCGAATAATTAACGTAAAAATAAAACAATATTTCGTTAAAATTTACCATAAAAAATCTCATAAAGAATAAACCAACCTACTTAAAAATTAAATTAATTGTTAAAGTAAGCAACGGTTTTCGCGATAAATATAGCGTTATCGTTAAAAACTTCGTTAATTAACAATTCGAGAGGAACAAACGGTTCAACTTGACTCAAGTATCTCGGGTTTAAGGCGCCGAACGCTTACCGTTTACCGAACCTTCAAAGATTGACTTACTTTCTCTCACTACTTAGGATTTATTAAGCAATTTTCGGTTGTTTTAATATTATTATTTTTGTAGCGGGCGGGACCATCCCTTAGAACTATGCTTCTCTAACATTTTAAATTAAACTCTTTAAGTTTATATTTACACTGCAAGTGAGAAAGAGCATTTTACTAGCAATGTGAGTTGCACATTACTAGTTTTCTTGTTACCGAGTGACAAGTTCGTGTCGGTAGTGCAATGAGTGGGATTCAAACTGGCCACCACATGATCGCAAGTTTAAAGCCCTAGTCATAAGACTACCGCCGCCTCAACGGGGGACACCGAGGTAGGTTTCCAGAAAATCAATCTTCACGCTTTTCTTAGAATGTTGAACTGATGAAAAACCCAGACTAATGAAAGTCTGGTTTTCAGCAGTACAATATTCTTAGAAAACCTACACATCCAAATATCATATCTTTGATGCAGATGCATCATAAAACCAAAAAAATATATAAAGTAAATTCATTGACGATGAAAAGGAAAATATGGTGTGTAAAATTTCTAGTTCGGGGAAACACTAAAAAGCGGTGTGTTTTCGAACGATGAATTGGCTTTCAAGTGGCACAGCCACTGCGTCCTACATTCACGAGAATGGTTGAGTAATGAAAAAAAGCATCGTTTATCCAGAGAATATTTTGAGCGAGTTATACGACGCGCTCTATAGCCATACAACAAATACTGGCAATGAAAAAGTATTATATTGGAGCTCCCTGTATACTAAAGGTTGCGGTGCGCCGTTTAATTTACGGAGAACTTTTAAACTTGTGTAAATTTTTTTTTTCAAGAGATGTGTTTTTAAATTCACACAAGGTTAATATGATAACCTTATCTTTATATCGTAAAAGATTAAGCTTCGATCTCTACCGACCCTTTAATCCTTAACTGTAGTTAACATACAAATGATTTGCAGGCATCCTTTAATTATAGGATTCCATTAAACTTAGTCAATTTATGTATAATTCATAGATAGCTTCAGAGTTATAACATTCGATGGAGAGCGAATTGAATAGTAATTGATGTTTAACTTTAAATACGTACAGGTAGATTACATAGAGGTGGTCTAAGATATAAGCGAAAGCGTTATTCTAATTTATTTTTATATTAATATTTGAAATTATAGTCCACGAACAGAATTACACCAAGTGTTTGTGTCTAAGAACAAGTGTACGTGATGGGAATTAATTGCAAACCCAAAAAAATCTCCCTCTTTCGTCATAATTCTATTCTAGTGATAAGTTACTCATACAATAATACTTTGATCTTGAAACTATATCTTAGTTTAGAGTATTTCCAACTTTGTCACTTTTTTTTCTTTCAAGTTTTGTCAAGAATTATGGCCTAAACCAGGACCCTTCTTTTTGTAATACAGTATTTATATCGCAAAGTTTTTGATTTTTTGTCATGGCAGATGATTCAGTAAAAGTATACTTTAAGGTATTTAAGGTATTAGTGTTCAACTCACCATTTTTTTTTGGACGTCTCACACACGGCCATCTGCTCCCAAACTAGGCAGAACCTGTACTATAGCATCCAGACAACTGATAAACATACTTATATATTTATAAATACATACATATTCTAGATAAAGTACACCCAGACACAGAACTTATCGCGGTAATTATAGTATTTTTTTTAACACCAGCTTATAGATCGTGGACTATTACGTACGTTGAAATAAAAATAATAAAATACCAAAATTTGTTAAATGACTCAGTATACTTAGTAGGCATCGAAATGATCGTGCTCATCACACAAAGATCTGTCCTGAGTGGGAATCGAATCCACGATCTCCGGCTCAGCAGTCAGGGTCACTAACCACTAACAGGCCCGTCAAGTTTCACTTTCACAACTTTCAACAATTATCAATATTCTAGAAACTTGAGCACAAAACTCCTATCCCTTAAAGACAGAACATTAAGCATCAGTATTCCGTAAAGCGAAGCTATTTCGGTGGAGTCAGTACCCTGATGCCCACAGTTCATGAGCTGCGTTTACAAGACTTTCCCTGATCTTATTTTAATAGCCTAAAACGTTAACCTAATTTCTTTGTAGAATCAAAAAAGATGGCTGGATTTGAGGGATATTCTTGGTCTTAAATGGTTTGGCCTGAAATTTAGTTTCTAACTTTTAAGCTATCGAGTTTAATGAATGCATTAAAATTGCGTCTCGGGAATCAGCACAAACTTAACTACTTACCCAGTTCGCTTTGATTCCCGTGAGTTAGTTTTGTCATTTCTTTTGATTTTTGTTTTTCGTTTATGCGACTACGCGACGACACACTAGTGTGAATATGTATTGTTATTTTGGCTGTTATTTAAAAGATCTGGTTTTCTATTCTTTTACCAGTTTCTGAAGTTTTTTCTACTCCTTTAAGTGCCACTTCAGGTAAAGAAGGTCGGATACCAGCTGCTGAATCTATCTTTATCTTTTCGAAGCGGAACAGAAAAGATGCGCTCGCGATCCTCTTTTCCTCGCAGATGCTGCAGAGCCACGAGTTCAGAACCTTCTGCGGCCAACTCGTTTTTTCCCCACGACTGTAATCTGTACATTGTAATTAATACATTGATATAAAACCATTTTTTATAAGTATCATGCCTATTCATACACAAAACTTGTTGTTTTTGTTGGTTACAATTATTACATTCGAAATTCACTCACAATAGTAGTAAACAAATTATTAACATTCACGATATGCCATAACAATTTTTGTTACATAACTGAAAATCCTATCGAATCTAGTTCAACATTGTGATTTATAGAACCATAAATTTGAAGCCAGTACAATTTATCACACAAACATAGCGAATCCAATTTATAACGCACTTTTATAAGAAGCTCCAATACAAGATGAGTATAATTAATTCTTATCTGTAACCAAAGAAAAAAGACCAAAGCATCAATACAGAGACAGTGAAAAGGTCTCAGTCAGTGCTTTGTCCGTAGAACACAAAGAATGAAGTAAACAAGTCGTTGTGAAAGAAAAGGGACCAATAAGTGATTATACTGTGGACAGCGCTTTGTAGGAATTGTTGCTCAATGATTAACGTATCACTATACTTGGGCAGATGGATTGGAAGCTACCTGAACCATATTGTTTGCTAGATCTATAGATCTAGAATAAGTAGGTATACCTATAAGAGATAGCAACAAAAGTCAGATTAATTGTCCGACCGCGAAGTTTTATTACATATTTTGTTTTATCACGAAATTGGGTGAGTCCACCCTACTTATTGTTTCCAAAAGAAAGATCTTTGTTTTTGCGCAACATCCCATTTTGCGCAACAAAACCCGGTCCTAAAATTGAGGGCTGTGTGTTTCGGAGCGCGATCTTAAGGTGTTTGCCCGAGTCACCACGCTGGACAAGCGGTTTCATGACCGCAGTCTACTTTCAATTCTTTACGGGAACGCTGCTGCTCATTGTCCTTGTTTGTACACCTACATAGATTTTTTTACGTAAGATAAATATAAAATAAATAAGATAAATAAATAAAAAGATATTGTAAGGTACGGTAATTTTTTTATTGTGATACGTATTGATGAAATATTGAACGGTTCTTCAAACTATAAGTATAATTATGTGATGTTCAGGTAGTTTATTATGCCAGGACAAAGATTTTGTGTTAAAAAAATTTACAGGTTTCATAATAGAAAATTGAAGAAGTTAAAAAAGGAGAAAAAACTTTTTCATTTTATCACACTTAGCTTTATTGCTTGACGCGCTCGTAACAAAAGAGTTTTAACAGATTTTTATTAAAAGGAATTTCTGCTTTAAAATTTAATTTATACTGCTTTATTTTTTTACGTTCATTTATTATACTTTTAAACAATGTAATTTCCACTTAAATAATACATATAACTTATTTATTGGTTTGATTTTTTGACCCATTTTTACTGAATACGAAACAAAAAAAATGTTTGTTTAGAATCAATATCCGAATAAAACCGGCCTATATTTATTTCCCATTTTTGGGCACAGGCGTCTTCCCATGTAGAGAAGGCACAAGCATTGATGACGTTTGTTCATTTCAGGTTGGCGATTTCAGACCTAAATTTTTCTAATACAGATTTTCTTACGTTTTCCTTCATCGTTTGTCAATGGATTGTCTTAGAATAATCAAGAAAGTAACTTTGTAAAAGTCTTACTTTGTGACTTGCCATCATTTACAGTTCTCCCCCGTCTCTAGGTATACTTAAATAAAGCTGTGAAAACTCAATATTGACGATCTCCGTGGTCGAGTGGCGTATACACGGTTTTCAAGGTGTCACCCGCTTTGAGGTCCCGGGTTCGATCCCCGGACGGGTCAATGTAGAATAACAGTATTTTACATTGTCTCGGGTCTGGGTACCGGGTTTGTGGTACCTCTGATTTCATAACACAAGTGCTTTCGCTACTTACTTTGGATTTGGAGCAATGTATGTGATGTCGTCCACATTTTTTTTTAAATAAATATCTTGGGATTATATCTTATAATTTATTTAAGGTTTTAATATACACAGAGGTAAACAAGCCAAACGCAATTTTAGCCTCAGCTTTCTAATTCAGTAAAACGGCTTCAATCAAATACCAAATCATAATGATATCATTTTCCATACATTTCTGTTGAGATTCGCATCGAGTTTCAAAGTGTTCTCCAAATGTTTGTTTCACTGAAGCACACTCGCGTCTCAGACAGCCAATATTTGTCTTTTTATGCCAGATTCAAGGAATTTTGGGCTTTATTGTTTTTCCGAATATTTGCAAGACTTTGGAATTTCGGCTTTCGGCCTTTTTATTGATATCGTATTTCGCTTCCACAAACAAATTGTAATATTCAAATATTTTTAATCTTATCTTCTTTGTTAATACTTCTTGTTTTCTTAGGGCTGATATTTCCATCATCAGATATAACTTTATTCGAGGAATACATTTGAAATTTGGACAGTTGTTTAAAAAAAACTGTCAACTGTCAATCGTCTGTCGATTGAAAAACAATTTTTGTTGTCTTTTCACATAAACATAACATTAATTGTGAACATAAGTAGGTTGGATTAATATTCATAAAAACCTTTCATATCTGCGGCCGTACCATGACGTTTAAAGTAAAATTGTTCCATTCTTATTTCAGTGTGGGAAAGAGACAGAGTTATAAAGGTTATCTAGCGCCATCTCTTTCCCAAACTGGAATAAGAATGAAACAATAATACTTTAAACGTTATGGTACGGCCGCAGATCATCTTCTATATTTTTATCTACTGAAGATGTCATGCATGTTTCAGGCTCAAGGAAAATACACTATTTTTTGTAAAACCTACACCACAACTATACAAACAATAATCGTTTTAGGCTATATAGTCCAAAAAATCTAAAATATTTTTATTTCGAGTGAACTTTTCAGGTACTTTCAAAACGTTAAGTGAATCTTGTTGTTGCGCGGTTTCGCAGTTCTAAGGTGTCATTCCTATGGAGAAGAACCGGCAAGAAACTCCATAAGTATAAACAATATTAAGCTTCACAAGTAGGAAAATCAGGTAAACACAGAAATCAAAGAATATACAATATTTCAGTTATTTAAACGTAATATACCTGTTGGAACAATAAAATTGTACCCGGGTTGAAACGTTGAGCGGAACAATGGTCAGGAGGGTTGAATAGGGTGCACAAGGGTCGAAATTAAAACCCCATTGAAATATTACAAACGCCACTTCGCGTACAATTCCTTATTTGTTTGATTTTGTGGTTTTATTACTTTGACTTTACTGTTCTGTATAAATTTATTCTGGAAATTCGACAGTTAACTTTGCAAATTAACTTACGAACCAAGCCAAAAGTTTTGATAACTTATTAAAGTCGATCGACATGACATGATCTTTTCACTAGGTGGCGCTTCTAAAGTGAACATCTGATCCATTAAAGCTCCGTATTAAAAATAGTTTAAAATTAATAATAACAAGTGTATCAATACATTTATCGACTTAATTTAGAGTTAACAGTATAATAACCAAGTGTGAGTGTTTGTTAAAAGAACTGAACAGTGAATAGCAAAAAAATACGAAATATCATCAGTGGCATCAAAAAACACAAAACTTTATAATAAAACCAAAAATAAACGTATTTTCAGTGTAAACCCATAAAATATTTCATAAACTGTGCAAATAAACATCTATAACCAGTATATCTAAGTGCAGAACAATAGTAAAATCAAAATAACAAAGTACAAATATTCGTGGAATGTGTGCAAAAATTCGTGGAATGTCAGTGATTCAAATTCAAAATCCAACGGCAATATTTTGAACGAACACAACTGTCTTACCATACAGTCTTTTAATTCATCCGTAATTACAACGTCAAAACGGCTCAACAGATAACGGAGGGGAATTGTACGAAGTGACGTGCGATCGATTCCGAAGAATTAGATTCTCTTTTTGAATGTTACACAATATTCTTAATAAAGAAGAGTAACTTAAAACAAAAATAGGAGTGCAAAAAGTTACAGTGTAGAAATAATACGCTTTATTGGTGTTTTTTTAGCTGAAAATAACTTTGAAAGTTCCCACGAAAAACGTAAATTACTGTTTGCAAAAAGTTTCAGTTTTTTTTATTTTAGTGTTGTCAGTACGATTTAGCACTATCTATGATTTATCAACTGCTGAACACATTGCTGTCATAAAACATAAACATAACCCAGTGTACACAGACACAAATAATATTTAAATAGTGTAAACAACGACATCTATTGGCAAACCCTAAGAAATTAATTCGATCACTTGTTTCATTAAATTAATACTGACAACAACGACATCTATTAGCCAAAACTGAGAAGTTAATTCGATCACTTGTGTTCATTCGACTAGTATTGAAAACAGCGACATCTTTTAACAAAAAAAAAAAACTTTCTTTTACCACCATGAATTTCTTGGAGAACATAACTTTTCGTCGCACTCAAACGCGCTCAGAACCAGAAAGTGATGACAATGATACACAAACAATGAATTGTTCCACAAATAGTACTCCAAACTTGTCTGAAGATGAAGATGATCTACAAAATAATCAACAAATTAAATTGCTGAACGATAGAATACTAAAATTAACATCTCAACTAAATTGTGCTAATAATAAAATTGAGTTATTATTAGTGGAAAATAGCAAGCTGAAGCAAGATAACGAAGAATTGATTAAGAAAAATGAAATGGACATTAAAAGTCCACAAAAAAATAAACCCATATCACCAAAGAAAAACGAGATAATTACTTCAAAAATAAAAGAAACACAAACGATAACTGAAAATACTTCTTGCGTTCCCAAAACAAATAAGTCAAGCTTACTAACATGTCCCGGCACTCTACGTAAAGATGAAAATACCCTCCTGACATCTTCAAGAAAGCACAAGTTATGTCTCATTAGCAGTGAAACTTGTAACAGATTATATACTATAATTGAAAAAGAACATTTTCCAAACTATCAAATCTGTCACTATCGCAAACCCAATTGCGGCTTGAAACACCTTTTGGATGATATTGAAAAAAAAGTTTATGATTTTACAAAATTAGATTTCTGTGTTATTTACATAGGTGAAGAAGATTTTAAGAAAACATGTAATTATATAGAACTTGTTAAGTATATCCGCGAAAGAATTTCAGTTTTAACTAACACTAACTTTATAATATGTTTGCCAACTTTTAAGTATATGGATAATTCTAATATAATGTATAACAGTCGTGTGGACTTATTTAATAATCTTTTGTATATGGACGCAGAGACATATAATAATACGTATATTTTAGATTCAAATCTCAATTTACCTTACACGTACGAAACTTATAATCGACGTTTTGCAACTTTGAACTACAAGGGCTTAAGAATTATAATATCTGATTTATTGGCTATGATAACCGACCTAAGTGATATAATTGCTATGCACCCGGAAGTTGATTGCTTCTATGAAAATAATACTCAATCTTCAAAACCTTCAACACAAGATAACTCGCAGTTTTTTCTATAAACACATAAATATTTTACATCAAAATATTGCGGGACTAATAAACAAGTCTGATTCCCTTTTAATTAAAATTGATGAGCTTTTTAGTAAAGGAATAGCTGTAGATGTTATATGCATAACGGAACATTTCATTAAATCAGGATACGAAAATCTGCTGCTATTGTCTAATTACTACCTGGCGGCCTTCTTCTCTAGAAATACGAAACGAGGCGGTACCTGCATTTTTGTTCGAGCAGGAATTCAGTATAGGGAAATTTCGGAAGTGGCAAAACAATCAATCTCGGGTGTTTTCGAATGCTGTGCAATAGAACTTGTTTCTTTCAAAGTTATTATTGTATGCATATACAGAATACCTGGGCATAATTATGAAACCTTCTATGAAAGATTGGATAACTTATTAAAGAAAATGAGTCTGCGATCAAATAAAAAAGTAATCTTAACTGGAGACTTCAATATCGATGTACTTAAAAGAAATAGAATTACATTAGAATTTGAATATTTTTTATTGCAATACAATCTAAAATTAGCTCTCTATAAACCAACTAGATTAAGTAGTAACACCTGTATAGACAACTTTGCACACAACTATCGCCACGGATGTAAAGCAGAAATGATAGATCTTGTTCTCTCAGATCATTGTTCACAAATTCTTAAAGTGCCTGTTAACAAAACTTGTAAACTGAATTTTTGGAAAACTAAAAAATTGGATATATCTTCAGATAACCTAATTAAATTTAAAACACACCTTAATTGTTTATCCTTTAACTCAGTGTACAACGCCAAATCTGCAAATGAATCTTACGACAGGTTCATGGAAGATTTTATGTTAATTTATAGCTTATGTTTTCCACAAAAAATCGTAACTATTAAAACCAATAAAAAAACTAAATGGATATCTCGTGGGCTGAAAACATGCAGTAAAAAACAAAGGCAACTACTCTGGGCATATAGACTCAATCCTAATCCTACAAATAAATTTGCTTTTAAAAAATACACATTGCTTTATAGGAAAATCATAAAATTAACACAAAAATCTCAAAATAATTACTATATAAATTCAGCTCAGAATAAATCGAAAGCAACTTGGCAAATTATCAACAAATCAAAATTATGCATGCCACAGGAATCAATAATGACAATTAAAACTAATAATTATACCCTTACACATCCCAAAGATATTGCCAATGAATTTAACAACTATTTTATAGATGTAATTGAGAATAATATTCAAGTTCACACAAATACACAACCTAATAATATTTATTCTACTAACCAGACATCTCAATCATTATTCATGTTACCTGTATCTAATAATGATATAATACGAATAATTCGCGATCTAAAAAACACAAATACAATAGGTTATGATGGTGTCTGTACTAAAGCCATAAAATATGTCGAGAATGTTATAGCGCCACCACTAGTACACATAATCAACTTATGCATTACAGATGGGGTATTCCCAAATGGTCTTAAGAAAGTCATTATTAAACCTTTATTCAAAAAAAATGACAAAACAGATGTTAAAAATTATAGACCAGTTGCTAAAATACCTATCTTTTCTAAAATTATTGAAAAAACAATCTATAATTCTATATACGCGTATTTTGAGAAGCACAATCTATTCTGCGATGAGCAAAAAGGATTTCGCAAGAATAAGAGTACTAATATAGCTTTATACGATTTACTTTCTAACATAATTACTTCAGTAGATAAAAAAAACCCAGTATGTGCAATATATACAGACATGACTAAAGCATTCGATTACGTAGATCATGATATTTTACTAAAAAAACTTAATAGCTATGGTATAAGAGGGAATATCCTAAATCTCTTAGAATCATACCTAAATAATAGGATACAATATACAGAAATCTCTAGAATTTGTCATAAAAGTAAATTAGAAATTGTATACACATCTGAACCAAGAAACGTTAAATATGGCGTGCCGCAAGGCAGCGTATTAGGACCATTATTGTTCCTAATATACATAAATGATCTCCCAAAAGAAATAAAACATAAAATGGTTCTTTTTGCGGACGACAGCACGGCTATAATAGAATGCAAAAATAAAAACAACTACGAAAATGATATAAATGATTCGCTATTTAAAATTATAAATTGGTTAAATAAAAATAATTTAGTCATTAATTTAGAAAAAACAAAAGTTATGCACTTTTACCAACGTCGCCTTAATTCAATAATTAATGTTACTTATAAAGATTATAATGTAGAAGAAGTTAGCCATGCCAAATTCTTAGGTATCACATTGGATAACAAAATGTCTTGGAAACAACATACTGAAGAACTTTGTAAGCGATTAAGTAAATCTGCATATGCACTACATCAGCTATCAAAAAATGTAAACACCGAAACACTAGTAACGGCGTATCATGGACTAGTCGCCTCAGTTCTACGTTACGGTATTGTTTTTTGGGGACAATCAACTGATAGGCAGCTAGTATTTAAGATGCAAAAACGTTGTATAAGGTCAATGTGTTCTCTAAAAACAACAGATACTTGTGTACCATTTTTCAAATCTTTAAAATTGTTAACGTTACCAGCATTGTACATATTTGAAGTTGCACTGTTTGTAAAAATGAACTCACATCTATTTGTAAAATTGTCCACTGTAAACAAAAACCCAATCCGAGCTCAATATGCAAACCAATTGTGCCATGTTAAATGTAAAACTGCTTTAATGCAGAAAAGCTTTTTTGGTCTTGCTCCAAAAATATACAATAAATTACCCGACAATGTTAAAAACCTACCATTATTTAAATTCAAAAAAATACTAAACGAATTCCTAATTGATAAATGTTACTATTCAATAGAAGATTTTTTAAATGATAAATTATAAGTAACTTTAAAATGAGTTTGCTAACTAATTATATATAATTTTATGTTGTATGGGTTATGTTATATTTGCAGTTTAATTTTATTTTAAATTCTATATAAATATTGCTGCATTGTAAAATAGTATAATTATGTTATCGTCTAATTTGTATGTCTCTATGACAAAACATAGCGTACCTAATTTATTAAGAACATCATTGTTACGACAACAACCTATGTTTAACAAATAAAATTTGATTTGATTTGATTTGATTTGATTTGAAATTTTAATAAAATCAATGTAACAGTGGTTTACGCTTCTGAAAGAGTTTTTAGATTCAGTTTTTAATTCATTTTATTAGCAACAACTTTTATTTTTATATCGATGTAATAATTTAGGAGCATCCCTAGCAAGCTGTCAACTCCGCATTCTAGACGATTTCCGTACTGTTTTGCTTTAAAATTAAAGTTCCTGAAAAATAGACTTCTTCTGGTACGAACTTCCTCTACTTTCCGAAAACTTGTAGATAAGATCTAGTAAATGGCACAACTCAGCTCCACTTGACCTGACATCTTTGTCCCACCGCAAGAAAACCATCCTCAAGGACATGGGCTATCTTCCAACTTGGAGGTCTCTGGACCAACCTCGGACTCAAGTTGGCCGAAGCAAAGACATTCATCTTGGTGGAGATTCATAGACACATTTTAGGTGTTTATGTAGTACCACTCCTCAGACAATGGAACACTTGTTAACTTGCCTTTACAACGGCACGACAGACGATTTAATGAAAGCTACTGATAATGCAAATCTCGTAGCAGAATTCTGGGCCGACACAAAGCTATAAGAAGAAAATAATATTGCCATCTAAACACTAGGAAGAAAGTATTTTTTTAAACTAAGTGCTATGTCATTGGTATTTATAAGTACTAGTGGTCGCCCAATGGTCGAAATTCGACCTTATAATATAAATTTAAATTGTGAGTGACTTAATATACATTATTAAAATATAATATTCAAACATTATTAAGGTTCTACTGTCGAAAACTAAACTACTATAACCACACATTTGACCAAGACTGTTATTTGCCAATTTATTTTTTGAACAAATTATATGAAATTAAAAGGAAGTAAAATAAAGAATATCTATTTAAAAAATGTTTATTAAAAGAAAACATGCTATAAGAGGAAAATACTATCCATTTAGAGCATATTTTATCGCATATTGCAAACTTCTCTGCAAACAATGTTTTTTGTAAAACCTCTTTTATCGTTTGCTAAATGTCCTTGGCCGTTATATTCGGATATATAAAAACTTAAACCACTTATTTATGTCAATGTCAGTAAGCAGTCAATGAAAAACAAAACAAACATGTGTGTGTGAAATGCATGGTAGTGTGGGTAATGTTTTATTTATTGATTTAATGTACTTTATAAGCATTATTATTGAAAAATATTAGCGTTCCGCACTTCTCCTACACATAAACTATAAGTGTGCCAAATTTTATGCTCCTGCGTCCGCGCAATTTTCGTAAAAAGGGGTCCAAAGTTTTGGCATCACGTATTAATATATAGATGATTGCTATTTTTTTCCACAGTGTAGCTCATACAAACTGTCATATTTCGAAACTTTTATTTAATTTGTTATAATTGATTATTTTAATTGACAATACAGAAAATATTTTAATAATTATAATATCACAACGATTCAGAATCAGATTACAGTTAGACTGAAAAAAAATAGTATTTCATTTAATATCTCTGATTTGATTTAAATTTATTGAATTCGCGCAATAATTAACGTCACTTACCCAACTGCAAAAGAAAATATTCTTTTTAGAAACAATAAAATTAACACTTTTTAATTTTAACAAAAAATAATTAAATTACAAAATTTCATCAGTATTTATTAAATTTATATTTCTTGTTTACAGCATTAATTTTATGTTAATTTTATTCGTCGAGGGTTTTGCTCGTTTGACAAAGGATCCCTGTTTTAGGTCGTATGTGTGAACGTGGGTCACACTACTGCCTCTTAAATCATTATAATCTTAATTAAATGGTACACTATCCAAGTGGCCTGTGGCCAAAAGATAAAAACAGTAGTAATTGGAGTAAATTGTTCATAAAGTCTCGGAATTAATAGAATATATCAATAGAATGTATCAACTTAGAATAATAATAATCATAACTATTTTTTATTTTTAAATTTATATTTTTTTGTGGTATAGGTATATTTTAAATGTAATTTATATGTATATTTGAAAATAAAGAAAATAATAATAAATATCATATTACTCAGTTTGTATGTATTAAACAGCGGTCGGTGTCAAAGAAAAATACAAAGTGTTTTGATTTTTTTTGTAATATGTAAATAAAACAAATAATATTTTTCGAAAAAGGAAGTTACGGTTATTTTGACCTGTAATCCGTATATCCAACCTGCAACATTTTAACTTTCCAAATGTAGAATATTCCATAATACATAATTATGGAATCTTTAAGTTTTAAGTTAATATCAAATTCACCTATGAGTCAGATCTAAACTAACATCTTACTAAATTTTCAACAAACATTTTTACTTATTTTCTTTATTAAGTTGCCAAAACTGCAGTCGACAGATAAAATATCAGGCAGAAAAACGTCTATATTATCATAATCTTACGTCATGATTAATGGTGTCTTCTATATCAACTACAAGACACGAGGCGAGAAATGGTAATATCTTGGCACAACACAAGGAACCAAATTAAATATATGTTTCATGTTATTTCAGTGACATTTTTGTTCTGTCTACTATATTTCCCTACACATACTTACATAATGTTTATTTCCTCATTTACAATCATAAATCTAACAATCAAATATCATGAACAAAAAAGAAAAAGATATTCATATCAAAAGTGAATTGAGAAGGTCCGTGTCACAACTCTTCGAAATATTCGCTCTCGTTCTCGCGTGTGGCCTCGTGGAGAGTCTAATTGGGGCGTTATATTATAGTTAAACAGGATGTTAAGTTTTATTTAGAAACCAGTTTTTTTTTATATTCATTACTAGCTATGTGGATCGCACATTACTAGTAATCTCGTTAACCCCTCGTGCTAAGCTAAGATGCTTGTGTTACGAGTGGGTTCTCGTCGGTAGTGTAATGGGAGGGATTCGAACCCACAACCACATGATCGCAAGTCCGACGCCCTAGCCATTAGGCTACCGCCGCTTCGTGATCTACTATATAAAAATAAGTCAGGTTTTCCTTCCTGACGCTATAACTCCAGAACCGGCACGAACCGATTTCCACGGTTTTGCATTCGTTGGAAAGGTCTCGGGCTCCGTGAGGTTTATAGTAAAGAAAATTCTCAATTACATAAAAAAAATTTAGACCGCGGGCGGAGCTGCGGGAAACAGCTAGTTGTCTATAAAAATCCAATGACATTGTCCCAAATTTGTTATTGAATGTGGTTGTAAAGTTCAGATTTTTAGTTTACTTACCCAACAAGAAAATTCCTTATTAGATATAATAAAATCACCATTTTGTAATGTTCATATTATTATTATTATAAGTATATTAATTACAGTACAAATTTTCATCACTATTTCAGTGTTATAATGTATAAAAATCATGGATTGTTAAAAATTATGATCGCATATTTTTAAGTTTAAGATTAAATCCCTTTTACAAAGAGTGGTATTCATTGTTTTCTTTTAGACAATTATCTACGCTTAAATCAATGTAATTTTCCTATGTATATCAAAATGGCGTCATATTTTGTGTGTCATAATTACCTCAGTAACAATGTCTGTTAAAGAACGAAAACATTGACGTCATGATCAAAAAAATCTTATACGTTATTTAAAAAACGTGTTTGTCTCGGGACGCTTAACAGATGACGTGATAACTTAAGCTAATCTAATTTGAACTATACGGCAACCTGCAGGCCTCCTGCCTACTGCTGCCATATGCGTGAGAGAAAGAGAAGCCTGACAGAGAGGCGCCGTAACGCGTTACGATAAGAAGCGATTTTTTTTTTTTTTTTAAGATTACTAGCAATGTGGGTCTCACATTACTAGTAAACTTGTTAACCCCTCGTGCTTTACCCTCCCAAAAGAAGTTATCACTTTAAAAACCACATTTATTTGTGGAAACATTGCAGGATATATTTCTAGCTATCAAAAATAAATGGTAACATACGTTTTTGTACGATTAACGTAACTTTAGTACGTCGGTTAAACAATGTTGCCAGTTTTCAATTTTCTTTAAGAGTTTTATACGTCTTGTAAGCCGGATTACTAAAGTTACGAGCTAAAGTCAATTACTGGATATTATATTGTATCAAAGCTTTTACAAGCTATGATTGAATAAGGATAGTAATAGAGCGACATACTCAAAAAAACATAGTTAATATGATTTGGTGACCGGGTATTCTTGAAGTATAATCTGCGTTATGCCACGTTATGTTTTGTTTAGACTTAGATAATAACCCCCCTGATATTCGATTAACTTGACATTTGCGACCGTAATCCTCTTATACCAATTATTTTGTATTAAGATTGGCGGAATATCAATAGAATATAATTATATCATTTGGTACAACCCGCACAGACGGTTAAGCCTTCATAAATTAGTAGATTAATTAATCTATACTGCATTAATTACTATATTGGTCTTCTATAAAATTGGCTTAATTATTACGCTTGTGTATTCAAGAAGGCTTTATTTGATCGATTGTATTTGACTAAATAAATCTGATAATTACAGATGTTTGATCTTTTACTACTACGTACTATTTTGATTATAGAAAGTCAATTAAAACTGTTAAGTTAAAAGTGCTTTAGTTACTGCTTCTTGGCATAATTCTCCCAATCATCCGAAAATCTTCCTCAAATTCTCAGCATTTTCCATTTTTTATACCTTAAGAGTCTATTTTTATATTAAACAATATAGGATCTGGACTCAAACGCTTAGGGTTGAAACTTTACGTTAGAGTTTAAACGTGTAAGGTTGAAAACTATAACTAGAAATTGGCATAATAATGTTGGCAAAATGGGCGCTTTGTATGAGAAAAAACGATCATCAGTTCGCCGGACGACTACCGCTTCGCTTCGGCACCGCATCAAGTTTGTTTCGATCATCAAAATAATGTGCGATAGAAAGCTTTACAAGTTACGATTCATAGTTAAAGCATAAAAAAGCTTTGCAACCAAATTACAAAATGGCAATTGTGAAGATATCGCTATTAGCGATAAGGCAGCGTACCCGCTCTTGCACTATGCTTTATCATCAAATGCTGAAATCCTCATGGTTTACTTTAAAGAATATTCCATCTAAAAAAATATTCAGAATCACATAATCCAAATCCAATATCACAATGACTAGAAAACTTACAATTTTATTAACCTCAGACTCACTCAGCTAATAAAAATCAAGGTCGAATAAAAGTGAACCACCTTTCCTCTGAGATAGGAATCGAGAAAAGGCCGGGTTTCCGAGTCGTCCTATTTTATATATAGTTGGTTTGAGAAGTGCGACGGACAACGATGTTGTGCTTCCAATGGAGAAGGTACTTCTTTGACTAACTTTTTAAGGTAAACTATATGATCGTAATTGTGTCTGTCTCAATATCTTAACATTTTGTTATTGCTTATCTTATTTATGTATAAGATAAGTAATCTATCTCTAAGAGGCAGATTTAATCTTGTAAGTATGTAAAAAAACTACTGATCAAGATTGTGATTGATTGACCCAAAGGAAGCTGAACAAAACAAAAAGAACTGTTGAAGACCTATGTTATTCGCTGTGATTGGTCGGGAAGGTTAGACCGGTCTGCAATTTTTCTTTTGTTTGGACAACGTTTCAGAAACCAGATAATTATTAATAATAGAAAATGAAGCTTGAATTATATTTGGGAGTTTCACACTTCACTGCTGAGATAGCAAGAAATGCATAGAGAGGTTGGAAAACTATGCCCAGCAGTGGGACAATACAGGAATCATAAGACACCGCTAACGCTATCTGATGATGTGTGGACTTAGTAATGGATTCCTTTGATCTAGCAGAAAACATTTCAGAAGGTTTTCATGTTCATAGATTTTTTGTTCCGAATGTCAAAACATAAACATCGTCATCGTTTTGCCCTTTTCCTAATTTCATTTCGGGTCGGCGCAGCATATCTTTTCTTCTATAATTCTATTCCAAAATAAACCACGTCCATAATTCTCAATTCCATTGTTTTAAGACCCGCAGCCTCGCGCGATCTCATATTTTCACTTAAGCCAAACCTCGGGCGTCTATTCGACAAGTTTACGATGTCTGATAAAACAACAATACTTGTAGTACACTCTTACAGTTGTTGTATAAAGCCTTTTGTAT
Organism: Plusia festucae; assembly: GCA_950381575.1. Lineage (NCBI taxonomy): Eukaryota > Metazoa > Arthropoda > Insecta > Lepidoptera > Noctuidae > Plusia > Plusia festucae. The sequence goes on along the minus strand of OX494453.1, from coordinate 3,305,251 downwards.
ATTGCCTGGTCAGAAATGGTTAAAGAGAATTCTGGACAAGTTTCTGACACAATTTCCATTTCTTGAGTTTTTCTTTTTGGTTGCATTTTTCTGCTATTGCTGGTGCAAAACCTGATTTTTTTTACTTTTCCAAGCTATATTGGGTTCAGCTTCCAGTCTTACCGGATTTAGCCGCATTTTACATAGAGCGACTGCCTATCTGATTGCTAGGTAATACAGTATTGGTTCAAAACCTGATATGGATGGACGGAAATGCTTTTGTTTTACATTTGCTTCATAGGAGTATTGTTGAAGATGACATTTTAATGAAGGATTATAAGCCTTTAAATTTTGAACCACATTCTTCTTGAATTTTTTTTATCGTAATTACATAGATACCTAAGTACAAGTTTTGTGTTTGTACCTACTCGTAAAGCACGCAAGCACAAGAGAGGTCTCTTGTGCTTTTTTTTGTTGAGGCTAGTGTTTTACGAGTAGGTGCAGATGAACATCGATGATAACATAGACGACATAGGAGCTTGATCGATGTTAACCCTATTCTTCAGACAATTTCTCGTAAAAATACAGCGAGTAAAATGAAGTAACAGTAAAAATCTAGTAATAAAATTTCAAGGCACTCGGCGAAAAAACAAGAGGCAGTAATTTTTATTGTAGCTAAGCATTTTTTATGTGAAACTCTTAGCATGGGGTTTTATTGAGCAGTGAAAGCGTCAGCGGGAATCCGCTTAATTATTATAAAAAGTATAATAATATACAAAGAAGGTATATACAATAATTAATGTTTTAACTTAAAATTGTTTTTCATTGAGATGAAGGGCTGAGTAGAGGAAAGGACTTTACAGTATTATGGCTGGTTTCACCGATTAGTTACAGTGAAAGTTCAACAAACCATTATGATTACTATCCGAAAAACGTTTTCTGTTCTGAACTGGACTATTGTTATGTTTTTGTGAGTAAATTAATAATTAATTTAAATTAAATTAAAAATTAAAAAGTAAATTAATAATTAATTTAAATTAAATTAAAAATAAATTAATAATTAATTTGGATAATAATCGCATCTCGCAAATCTCTGTACTCTACCTAAATCTTGCTAAGTAGAAATTTACGTGCTGCCTGAAGCCCAGCCGAAGATAATATTCCTTTATTTTGTACGTGTTATATTTCTCACAGAATAACTGTAAGCAAAACACTCGTCATTCAATAAAGCATTTTTTTTGTTATTGTGTAATCTTAGTAAAATCTTAAAAAATATTGAAGAAAATTGTGGAACGGAATTAAGGATGGGTTCGGTGTTTTTTTTTTCATAGTATATCAGAATATTTTTTAGTCTTTTCAAAGTGTGTCAGACTTTTGTTATGTTTGAAGTTTTTTGTTCAAGTCTTGTCTATTCCGCTCTAGAGCAAAGGCTCTAAATCTCTGTGTATCTCTAAAATAAAAAAAAACATATTTCTTTTTTTCAAGTAGGCTTTTCAGGAACTTTTGAAACTTAATATGGCTAGTTAGTGGTGGTCCAAAATGTCATTCCTATGGAGAAGAACCAGCAAGAAACTCTATCTCTCTTGCAATAAGGTACTAAGTAAAAAGTATTCAGGAAAAGACACAAACCAAACATTTTTACCAAGGTAATAATGTTAATACATAAAAATATACACAATTTTGCAATCAGAAGGTTTTTTAATCAATAAATTATTACTTTCAGTTCCCATTAATTCCGCATTACAAGTAGCCCGGGCTAATTTACGATGCCATCCGATTCGCAACAATACATATAAAAGAAACAAAAGTATTGGAAAAAAAGATTACTGGGGATCAAGAAAGGGAGGAAAAAAACTTTTGCGCGAAAGCCAGTTCAAAAGAATTAAATTGGATTAGGTGGGTGATGCTGTTGGTAATATTAAATAATACGAGATAGATGAAAGACCTATATTGATTGGAAATTTTGGTTGAATTTGCTTAAACTATATATTATGTATTTTTGAAGTGAAAACTTCTTCAGCGGCAAAAATATATGTAAAATTCGTGTATGTATATAAAATGTTTAAAATATGTTTTTTTTTTAAAGATTCCTAGCAATGTGGGCCGCACATTACTAGTAATCTCGTTAACCCCTCGTGCTAAGCTAAGATGCTTGTGATACGAGTGGGTTCACGTCGGTAGTGTAATGGGTGGGATTCGAACCCGCAACCATATGATCACAAGTCCTACGCCCTAGCCATTAGGCTAACGCCGCTTCAATTGAACAAAGTGCATCTATTAATGCTATTTTTATATGCCAGTTTTCACTTGTGCTGGCACGAGAATGCAACTCTTAATTTTTTTTTTAATCTCCAGACTGACTTTCGATCTTGGCGGCCAATCTCAAGTGAGATTAACCATGTCAGGAGATATTAAAGTGCACAAGGGTGTGCGCAAACAAGTTTACTCTCTGTTCCTTCACTCTCATATTCCGATGGGACGCTAGACCGAAACGACTGGAGAGAGATCAGGCGCAGAACCAACGTCTGTACGTGCTCTCCGAGGCACGGAGGTGTAAACACCGCACACACTTCCTAGTACGAGCAGTACTGGGATTTTCTAAACTCAGTAATGTTACCTACCTACCAGTTACTTCGGACAAAGTTTCTGCCTCACAGGTAAAGATACTAACTGTTGGTTCATTAATTTATTGTCAGATCTATGATTGATTGTGACAACCAATCACAGGATTTAGTTTCGACCGGTGCTTAAATATTTCTTTATTGAACATCTCATTCTTTCCTTCTATGTTATTCAACCTAAGTTATGCTATAATTCTATGTTGTTCGCCTGATCCGGGACTCGAACCCGAGAATTCGTGCACGGCAGTTGCATTTGCGACCACTAGACGAACGAGCGATCAGCTATTTAAACATAGTGCAAGAGTAAGTGGTTTTAAAATACGTGTGTCAAGCGAAGTGCCTTCGTTCTTAGTATAGAGAGAAAACTCGATAAATTCGTTTAGGTTTACGGATAGAAACAATGGGAATCAATTTAGTAAATTACTAGAGTGTACTGTTTCAACGTCGAATAATCCCGTATATCCGTAATCCCGAATCCTGCATGACAAATAAGGCAGAATAATTCAGTTGCTCTTTTAAAATTTTTGTTTACTCAGCTTGAGCAACCAGAGAATTGTTGGAATGGGTGACTAAACAAATTAAGAAAATAAAATAATTCTGCAAATATTTTATGTTGAATTTTTTGATGAACCAATTTTGGCCGAACATAGCTAATATCGGTTTTATAAAGATTAGAAATACGACTTGGTCCGTGTAAAAGGCATTAATTTTACTTAATTTTTTTTTCATAATTTTAATTATCTTAATATTTGTCTTAAGTGTCATACTCATATAATATTTATAACTCCATGAACTGTTTTCATGTTTCATAGCTCTCTTAATTGGTATAAGTGATACACAGATTTAGAGGATTCACAACCGAGATTAAATTCCACGTTATTTACGCACCAAAAATATTCCATCCCCCAGATTTCTCAACACAAGTATACCACAAATACAGGAGCATTTTTTATCGTAATAAAATAAATTCATGCATATAATTACGGTTAACCCTAAAACAGTAACGTATTTACGGGAATATGATAAACACGCAGGTGGGAACTGTTTTTGTAAGCGGAGAGAGAAATATTAAAATGATTTAATTAAACGCTCAGAACGTTTTACTTTTAACTTTTGAAATGTACTAACAGGAATTATGGAAGAGTGGGTTGTCTCATTTTGAAATGATGAACATTTACGGGAATATTTTGAGTTAATATGGTAACAGGTGACGGCCAGGAAGACTTTGTTTATGAATAATTATTTTTTGTTACTTGGTGTGTAAAAATAAAATGGTTAATTAGTTGGTTAATTGTTCATTGGTGAGCATTAAAATACCTAAATAATTACAGAATAAATTACTTTGGAAGAATCTTCCAAAGAATATTCCAATGTAGGTCTTACATTTAAACTAACTATATTTTAACTAAACAACAAGGAAATTAATTTGGAAAAATCTCCCAAAGTAAACTAATTTACACTTCCAAAGTAAAATAAAGTATACTATTTGCCCAGTATAAAAGGTGTACAAGGCGTACAAGGCCTTAGTTGGGATCAATAGGATCAGGTCAGTTTCAAGCATCCGAGTTTTAAAGAATAAAATTAATATTTTTAACCACATTGGTGTGGTAGTGTTGGAAAATAGGTTATTTTACATACGGCATTAATAATATCTCCGAGTTCAAATATAAAACCTAAATTGGATTTTTCATATCTTCTAAAGTATTTTTCCGAGCCATTTTCAACTCTATTACAATAAGCAGTAAATCTCAGTCCATTTCATGTTTTTCTTTCATTTTGAATTTCACATGGAAATTCGATGCATAATGTTGACCGTACGAGAATGTATTCATGACTAACCGGACTTTTGATAACACTGAAGAACTGTTTTAATGGGAATGGCGTATCCTAATAAGTATTCATGGAGGAACCCAAAATGTGAAGATATGAGAGGAATTGGAGATAAAGTGTTTGAATTACAGCTCATAACACGTACGGTTCTTACATAATGGCCAAATTACAACTATGTACCTATTTAAAAACATTTTCATAAAAGGAGTCTCTTTTACTACAACATTGACAAAAATATGGTATTATATATTTTTCATAACACTCTCCTCTTCCATGTTCAAAAACAAAGCACACTATTTAATATTGGATATTTGGTAAAAAATATTTTTAGTATTTTTAATGTCTTCACAAATATAATTTATATTAAAAACTTTATCGATAAATCAATGATTCCGTCCCCCGTAAATGATTTATTTTGGTAAAACAATTCACAGGATATAATGTAATGGGTTAATCACACCTTGTATTATTCACGAAAGGGAACGGTTAACATCCCTTTCATGATTCAATAATCCTCTTCCGAGCCACAATCAGACCCACAAATAAATCACACTTAAAAAAACACAGTTCAATTCAAATACTTTAAACGCATTGATACATCAAAGAATTTTATACAAAACTAACCGTCGAGACGAAACTTTGTTCCACTGCTGCATACTCTGTTTAATAATCGTGAAAGCATTGCAGTTCTGATAAAAAGTCCATCGAGTTTTTAACAGCGGTTCGCGATCAGACATTGTGATAAATTGATGGTAGATCAGCAGAATGCTGTAAAAGTTGATTACGTTGGTACATCTGGATAGATATCTGAGCCAAGAGTGAGTGTTGAGATGGCAAAGAAATTAAGTAAAAAACACACCCTGTGTTTGCGACTATACGTCGATTTTGAATAACAAAAAGTGAATGTTGAGTTAGTATTTGAGATGGAAAGTTACACCTCGCGATCCTGATATGAAATTCACTTAGTCTAGAGCTGCTGTGAAACAGATGAACCTTTTGTTTCAGAAAAAGTTTTTTTTTGTAACACGTATCTACTAGCAATGTGGGACGCGCATTACTAGTATTCTTGTTAACTCCTCGTTCTAAGCTGAGATGCTTATGTTATGAGCGGGTTCACGTCGTTAAGTGTAATGGGTGGGACTCGAAACCGCAACCAAATTATTTCAACTCGTAATTTTCTTGCTGCCTAGCCTTTTCTCAAGCTATGTTGGGGTCGGCTTCCAGTCTTACCGGATCACTCACCAGTCATACTCACTAACCACTAGACCAACAGACCAGTCAACAGTCAAAATAAAGAAAAGAAAACGCTCGTCTCTCGTCATTAAGCCCAATATAGTTGTAGAAAGCAATCACTGTATCAAATTCAAAGCCGTGCGTGACTTGGGGCTTAAACGATAATGATGAAGAATATAAATTTCATATTTCGTCTCAATAACAACCTAAATCAGCCATCTCAAAATATCTTCCTATATAAAAGGAACCAAGAATATCAAGCAAAATATTTATTTACATATCCTCAACGTCAAACGAGGCCCCGTAGTTCCAAAATACACAGTACAGCTCCACAGTCGCATGGTATTTGCGATCCTGTTTGCGCGAGCTGTTTGCCAAGCCATCTTCATTGCAGTTCCACCCTTTTGTTTGACCAGCCATTGTAAACCCCTAACTGTTTGTGCCTCGTCTTTGAGAATGCTTCTGATTTACATTAGCTGGTTTTGAAGTTTTTGAGGATAAGTTATTTGAACAATTTAGTTTAAGGATGTGAATTGTGTATATCATTGAAACTAAGCATTCAACGCAAAACAGGCGGAAAACTTGCCCACGTTTACCTATATCTAAAACTAAGCAATTATTTTAAACGGATTCTATCGCGATTTTGGTTGCCGACGTTATAACTCCTCCAAAGTGTCACAGTCATCTAAATAAACCACGATAGATTCCGTTATTTTCCTTTTGTGATTCCTATTCCCAGGATTCGGGTTGCAAAAGATGATGATTATGATGGAATACTGAGTTTTTTTAGAATACTTACTGGGCACTTACTGAAGTGACCATTTACATTAGATCGTTAAAAAAAATAACGTTAAATAAATTGGAACAACTAACGTTAATAACAAGAAGTCTTCACTAAAGACACGAACAGAAGTTGACTTTATTTGGCTTCATTAGAACTAGAAGAGAGAGTTCCGAGAATTTTCTACAATTTTCTATTTCATTCATTTCATGATGAAAATGTTCATAAATTCAAGTTCAACTCAATCGTCTTTGTTTTATAAGTGTTTCTTTTCATTAAAGTTCAAACTCTTTACATACTTACTTTACAAGGTACGCTATTAAGTTAAGTAACCGAAATTTTATGAAGAACTTAGTATAAATTGCTTTTGTATTTTCCGATATAATTATTCTCAGGTGATATTCGATAAAATAAAAGTTTAATAAAATCTGCTGTAGGTTGGTAATAGTAACATCAGGTATTAAAATTGATCTGAGAATTTTTCGGGTTGCAAAGGTAGAAATTACGTTATCATAAAATTTTACTATTTGAACGAGACAAAATAAATCAAGTAAATCAAGTAAATCAAAATTAGAAATCGAATTCACCTGGATAGAGTTTAATTAGTAGGGCTCAAGTTCCTGGCTCAGAACAATTCTATTCTACAAACAGATAAATAAATGAGATAAAAGAATAAGATACATTGTCCGGTTACATTCCGACACGGTTCTAGAAAAACAATAAGTGTCGGAATAGACCCGAGGTAAACCAGGGTACGGTTATCTTAATAAAAGAAATTCTCTTTGTTACTGGCTCGGAAATTCCTCGAGGGTTATTGAGATTTTACGGCTTAACAGTAGTAATAATTTTTAAAATAATAATACCGGCCCATAAACGTCCCACTGCTGGACGCAGGCTTCTTCCCATATAGAGAAGGAATGAGCATTGATCACCACGATTGCTCATCTCGGGATGGCAATTTCAGAATCCAATTTTCGGAATCCAGGTTTCCTCACGATGTTTACCTTCACCGTTTGTTAATTATGTCTAAGAATGATAAGGAAAGTAGTTAATTATAACTTTGAAATAGTCACATTGGTACTTGCCTGGGTACGTACCTGCAAGCATGTGCATGCGAATCCGGTCTTTGTACTGCTAGGCCACCACGACATCCACAGGGGGGAGCGAGGTATTAATTATTATTTAATAATTAATGATAAAGAATATCTAATAACATATTATATTTTTTTCTGCTGTCTAGCTTTTTTCCTAAGCTATGTTGGGGTCAGCATCCAGTCTCATCGAATTCAGCTGAATATCATAATATTTTACATGAAGCGACTGCCTATCTGACTTCCACAACCCATTGCTAGGTAATACAGTATTCCATAGTAAGACTAGTTACAGAATTGTAACGACTATCAAAGATCACTGTATCACAGTCGGGACCAACGCCTTAAGGTGCTTTCCGAGGCACGGAGGGTAGATATGTTTACAAATGATCACCCATCCACGGACCAACCGCGACGAGCGAAAAATAACGTAAGGGTGTCAAAATGTATAAGTTACTTTGAAATTAGGCAAGTAATATCGTTAATAATTGAAACATTTTGAAAAAAAAAATTCTTTGTACGGAACCCTCGGTCAACGATAATCATTCGCACTTGCCTAGTTTTTTTGTTAACTTACCAAAGTTTCATTTGTGTGACGTGGAAAACGCAGTCTACCCTACAACAGAGATATTGTAAAACCGACCCCTATTGAAGACATATTGGTAGGAAATGGAAAATACTTTGATGTCAATATAAATTGGAATGTTGCGCGACACAAAGAATTTCTGAACGAGAACTTCAAAAGATATTGTGCTTTCAGATGTGTTATTACGAAAGGTATCCATTTTTATGTCTGAAGATGCATTACATCAAATTTAATTTAAGATACTTATAATCGTTTTCATACACAGGTCCCGAAACTCTACAGCCCCCGGCCTGGCATACGGCCAAGTGACATTTCTACAAGCGTTAACGATGATAGAAATCGCTTGAATGACATTAAATGTATGAACGTGACAAGTCTAAGTCACGTGACTTATCGAAAACAAATGCCATAATATAAATATAGATAACTGTGTCTTAGTCTTTTATATAACAGCGATCTTCACAATATCATATTTGTGAATTTATTCCTGTATTCATAACACGTTGCATTCTCTTACGTTAAGAGACTGTACAGCAGCAATTCGGCGGAGCTTTATTTGATAAACGACCTTCCTGTGTTTTTTTAACAAAAAACACACATTATAAACAAATACTAACTGACCTACCAAACGTTATTTCGTCATATTAAAAAATTTCCCCACGGGCGATTCTCAGACCAACCATCCGGTAGGTTTGATTTCAATTAATATTTTATTGGAATATTCAAATTATCTTCTCTTTAGTTTGATTTTGTCGGAAATGGTATAGTTTTAAATTTCCTTTCTGAGAAAACTAGGAAATGGGTTGGAAAGTATTGCAAACCCTGAATAGCCCAAAGGCTATATCTACACTAATATTATAAAGAGGAAAGATTTGTATTTTTGTGTGTATGTTTGTAATGAATAAACTCAATAACTACTGTGCCGATTTCAAAAAATCTTTCACCAAAGCTACATTCACCCTAAGTAACAAAAGCTATAATATTTACAAAAAATTAGGTACCGCGGGCGGAGTCGCTATCTAATATACATATAATATATTATTATAATCCGTAGTTCTAAAAAATGTGAGATAAACAGCGGGGCACAGTTCACTCAATAACTCAAGATTATTACATAAGACAATTCCCTGTTCACAACACAACGTTTATTTGTTAAAACAACAACGTCAAATTAACATAAATTACTTCCATAATTCACGAGATATTCCGACACCGTAATGTTATGTGCGAGGAAGATTAATACAGGGCTTATTTTTATAAATTCTTACAAATTTACATTTTTTTTAATACTGCATTCGTTTGACTGACAAAAATATATTGTACTATATAGCTTTTGCTCGCGGCTTCACCCGCGTGGACGTCGGTTATCAAAACTAGCCTATAACCTTCCTCAATAAAAGGGCTATTTAACACAGAAATATTTTTTTCTATTCGGACCAGTACCTAGTTCCTGAGATTAGCGCGTTCAACCAAACAAACAAACTTTTCAGCTTTAAAATAGTATAACAAATGGGTAAAACTTACCATTTTGCTGAAAATCGTGAACAACCCGTTTTTGTGACCTTTGACCCCGAGTAAATTTTTTTGCACGTGCCGGATCGATGAGGACTTTTCACATTTCCTTTATAATAGTGTATTGAACAATCCTACCAATATTCAACCAAGTGGGAATTAATGTAACCTTGGATGTCTAAATTGACCGGACTAAAAACAATTTTAATAAATTATTAACTTAAGAAATTAAAAAAAAAATAAACGAGATTATTACTGTGACATATTGATATTTACAAGATAGCTTAAATTTGTATAAATGACATAAAATATAAGACGATCTAAACGCAGTGCTACACACCAAGCTATACTAAACTTTTGCCAGCCGCATAGCTGTTGCGCCATTTTTTTTATAAATATAATTATTAAACGTTGCTTAGGGGTGTGTATAAATATTAGAGGCTAGACTTTGTTTTTAGCAAGGTAATCTCTGAAATACTCAATTGAATTTGAAAATTCTTTCACCCGTAGAGCTTCAAGCTTATTCCTAGGGCTAAATTTGGAGATGTTTGATGTCCAGCGAGGTGAGAACGGGGCAGGAAATTTCATAATAAAGAATTTATATTTAAGTACATTTTTACACAAGCCAACACAAGCACGTTCAATTTGTTGTATTGAAAATATAAATACAGTAACAAAATAATATCTGATTGTTAGTAGTTACTAGCGGTACCTACTATCTACTTGAAAACTTGAAGAGATGAATGAGTGAAGACTTCAATAATAAAAGCTTCAATTGATTGCAAGATCTCTTTGTTTTAGTACAATTGTAATTAAATACTCTCAAAAATACTCTCTCTCTCTCTCTTAAATACTTTCTCTTTTGCTCCGGGGATTTTAAAATATAAATATTGAAATAAAACTACTTTTAAGCGGATTCTATCGCTGTTTATTTTGATTTTAGTTCCCGACGTTTTAACACCTTTGCACGTGACATGGTGACAGAGAATCCGTTTAAAAGTAGTTTTATTTCAATGTCTAATATTCGCGTAAACCTCAGAAAAGAATATAAATAGTATCGCTTTCTGTATGGTACGATATTTACCGAAATGCGTAAATAAACATGTATGGCAAACCATAAGGGCGCGTCAAGTTGCAACGTATTACAAATTACGGAGCAAACAGCGAGGCTTCTTCAATTACTTCATAACGACGTAATGTTAGGCGGGACTGATGTATTGCCGCATTATTCTGTGAACTTCACTGATGATAAATTTCCTTTTAGGGTTTCTGGGATGTTTGCAATGTATTATATTATTTAGGAGAACGAAAATTTAATAAACAGGATAGTATATGAAAATAAAACAAGTTCTACAATAAAATCGCTGGGGTTTCATATATTTGGGCACACACATAAAAAAGTCTACAAAAAAAAACTGTAATTTGTGATACTGGGCAGCCTCCTGTTTTGTCTTCGTACTTTCAGCATATCTAAAAACACCAGCCCCCTTAGACAAGGTAAGACAGTTATCGCTGATCGAAGCGCTAAAATGTATGAAATTGACAAGTCTAAGTCACGTGAATTATCGAAGAGAAATGTCATTTCCATACATTTAATGTCATTTAAGCGATTTCGAAGACCAACACTCTTCCTTCGCCGCGTTCAACCTCGACAGCGATGTTACCTATCAGGTGAATAAATAAATAGATGACAATCGGTTAATACAGGAGCAAAAAAAAAACTACAAACTCTTCTACTACAAACAGGAATAAAATAAAACTATAATTATAAACGACATTGATAGTAGAAAAGGTACTTTGTCAAGGTATAATTCACTATTATCAATCATTTTGCTTCAACATTAATCATATAAATATCTGGCACAAATTCGTAATGTGAAGACAAATCTCACATTGTCAAGTTCATATAAAATGTGCTTTATCATTGTAATAAGATTTGTTTTTGTTATTACACTTTTAGCTTAGCTTGGTTCTCTTAGGACAAGTTTTTCATCCCGAGACAACTCAACCGATGGTTAAATATGCTAAATAATGGTTTCAAAACAAGTTTTTAAATCATTTATTAAATAGTCAAATGAGTTGATAAATAAATTATTTAACCAAGTTTGCAACCATTAGTTAGCATATTTAACCATTGGTTGAGTTAACTAGGGATCAAAAAACTGGGCCTTAGTAAGATGTTCCTAAGTAGAAAAATACAGCCGATGTTTTTTCTTTTGAACGACTTTCAAAGGAGAAATTATGTTTTTCAACGTATCCAGGAATTAATGATTTCAAAAATTATATTTTCATCGCTAGAGTATAGTTCAGAGGTGAATTTCCCGCCTATCTGTCAGCGGTAAACAATAAAAAAGTAATAATTTTATATCTCCTTAGTGATTTTTTGTGCCAGTACTTCTATGATAAGTACCTACTTAAGTAAAACCTTTTTTTTTTGTTATCCTGTGGAAATCCTCATGGACTACATCAGGACTATATACCTCATGGACTACAGAGAGGCCTGCCGGACTCCTACCGGCTAAAACCACGGGAGTTCTTCTCCATTCCCTTTGGCCGGGGCCACGCGGGAACGCATTTTGCAATACTACCGCGATACTTAAGTACAAACCAAGTTAACATCGTAAAATCCAAACTCAAATTTAAGTATTCAGCAATTTTTTTTCTATGTAAACTAGCTGTTGTCCGTGAATATGTTATTTAGGGACAATGTAGCATTCTACTGGTACAATATTTTTAGAAATTGGTCCAGTACTTTTTGAGTTCATTCATTACAAACAAGAGAAATCTTTCCTCTTAATAATATTAGTAAGTATAGATGAATACTGAAGCCATAAAAAATGAATAATTTTTGAAGTGAAACTTCTTTTGGCGCATGAGGGTAAAATTTTTACAGATGAAACGTCACGCCGGTATGCAACGGAAGTAGTAGAATACATTACAATGTCTTTGAACGGAAGTGTCAGAAAAGAGATTAGTTTTAATAAATATAATAATTTTATTAAAATGGGTGCCAAGAAACCAAGATGGCGTCGACGACAATTTGCAAATTTTTCGTCATGGGTGTCATTTTCATGATTCCCGAGGTCGCTTAAACGATTATGGGGTCGAAATTAAAACCCAAGATGGCGCCGAGGAAATTTTGCAAATTTTTCGTCATCGGTGTCATTTTCATGGTTCCCAAGGTCGCTAAAAACGATTATGGGTTCGAAATTAAAACCCAAGATGGCGCCGACGACAATTTGTAAATTTTTCATCATGTGTGTCATTTTCATGGTACCCGAAGTCGCTAAAAACGATTATGGGGTCGAAATTAGAATCCAAGATGGCGCCGAGAAAAATATGCATTTTTTTCATCATGGGTGTCATTTTCATGGTACCCGAGGTCGCTAAAAACGATTATGGGGTCAAAATTAGAATCCAAGATGGCGCCGAGAAAAATATGCATTTTTTTCATCATGGGTGTCATTTTCATGGTACCCGAGGTCGCTAAAAACGATTATGGGGTCGAAATTAGAATCCAAGATGGCGCCGAGAAAAATATGCATTTTTTTCATCATGGGTGTCATTTTCATGGTACCCGAGGTTGCTAAAAACGATTATGGGGTCGAAATTAGAATACAAGATGGCGCCGAGAAAAATATGCATTTTTTTCATCATGGGTGTCATTTTCATGGTACCCGAGGTCGCTAAAAACGATTATGGGGTCGAAATTAGAATCCAAGATGGCGCCGAGAAAAATATGCATTTTTTTCATCATGGGTGTCATTTTCATGGTACCCGAGGTCGCTAAAAACGATTATGGGGTCGAAATTAGAATCCAAGATGGCACCGAGAAAAATATGCATTTTTTTGTGATAAGTCATTTTTAAGATTTGCGAGGTCACTAAAAATAAAAATGAGGTCAAGCTTTCGCGGAAATGTCTATCGCGCAATAGTTCCTGATCCAAGATGGAGGACATTTCTCTATATGAAATTACATGTATTCGTCTCAATCTCAATCTAGAATTTTTGCATGTGAGACCATAGACGAAGCGCATTTGCATAATAGTTACTGTTTTACAAATTGTGTATCTCGCTATTGTTAATTATTGTAACAATACTTATTTTTATTTATTTTAGATAAACGTTATGTCAAACAATGTAAATATTGAAGAAATAAATTGAAAAAATTAAATTTATAATTTACATTAATTTTCAAACCTTTTTTTATTTTAATGACAATTAAATTCCTAACCTATCTTCCTTTTTCCCTTCCTCTTAATCTTGGAAATTTAAAGTTTTAGATTTGTATAAATATAAACAAGATTTATAAATTAGTTCGCCAAAGAAGTTTCACTTCTGACATGTGTACTTTGTACGCACGCATGTTTTTTTTTTGTTGTAATTTTGTCTTGTTTAATCTTCAAAACAGAGCCGTATTCTGATTTTCAAGTAAATTTTATTTCATCGGATTCTCAAAAACTTTGTGCCTCTGAAGAATCAAATATCATTTTAACAGAATTTGCGAAATTACTTAAAATAGGCGTACATCAAGAGGGCTGTGAACGAAGTTTGATGACGTAGGCACATAATTTACGAAGTTCATCAGTAATTAATTTGACTTCAAATGTGTTAAGAAGCTGGCTTATATTCGAAATAACTTTGGATTTTGTTTAAAGAGATTCAATTATTTTTGAAGGCAAGGTTTTCAGAAGCTGTTAACAAAGATCAAATGATTAAGTTTTGTTTTAGGATCGAAAATTTCGAAGAATCTTTATCTTTTTAATTAAATCGACTTTGAGGTAGGTACTTAAAGTATACTCTATAACTAAAATGAATAAATATCTGATTCACAAATCAGTCTTAAGCATCTTGACCAAAATTTTTTAGTACATGTATAAGAGGTTTTATATCCAAAATTATAACAAAAATATAATGTAGAACTGCCCCTTAGACAAGTTACATTTTGACAAGCGCTAACGATGATAGAAATCGCTTAAATGTCATTAAATGTATGGAAATTACATTTCCTTCGATAAGTCACGTGACTTAGACTTGTTATTTTCATACATTTGAGTGATTCGATCAGCGATAACGATTGTAATGTACCTTATTAATGGGGGCAGTTAAGATAAACAAACATACGTAAAATGTACGCCATTTCTAATAAATATTACCAACACATTAATTAATTAGTAATATCAACACAACATTCATTTTAAGTCAACATATCGGCACAATTAGATAAATGCTAATATGTTCTCATTATGTTAACATTGCTAGCAAAGTGGATGTGATGTTGTCTCCCTACACCTACCATAGAAAAGGTTAAGTTGCGCTCGACACGGTTAGTCCGCGGATGGGTGACCCCTCCCTGCATCCGAAAATTTGGTTGAGCCGTTAGTTCCGACTGTCATATGTCGATCTTTGATAGTCGTTAAGTCATCACAATTATTCTGACAACCAGTCTTACTAAGGGTTACTGTGTCCCAGTTATATGGGACGTGGAGGTCAGGTACCCAGTCGCTTCATGTAAATCACGATATTCATCTGAATTCGTAATTTAGGTACATGAAGCGGCGGTAGCCTAATGGCTAGGGCATCGGATTTGCGATCATGTGGTTGCAGGTTCGAATCCCACCCGAGCACGAGGGGTTAACGAGATTACTAGTAATGTGCGACCCACATTGCTAGTAATCTTTTTAAGAGAAAAAAAAAATCTGGAAGCCGACCCTAACATAGCTTGGGAAAAAGGCTAGACAGATCTTAAAAACTTCGTACAAAGCAATTACAATAAGCTACATTTTATCTGCTCAAAACTGTACAATAACTTGATTTGTTATAAAACAAACAAAGTACGTATATCGTACTTCAAATATTGTAATTAAAATAACGTACTCTCCATTTATTTACACAAACAGTAGTAACATAACAATAAATGAATGTATTTGCATACAATAACAAAAGTATCCATTACTAAATAATTGATGGGATTTTTTTACAAGCCCATAATAATTATGGAAGAGTGGTTGTAGAAATAATCGTTAATACTACTAATATTATAGATGTGAAAGTGTGGATGTTTGGATGTTTAGATGTTTGTAACTCAATCACACAAAAACGGCTGAACGGATTTGGATGAAATTTGGCATGCATGTAGCCCGTTAAGTAGTTCCCGACGGAACATTGAAAATTGTTTACGAGGTAAGCCAGACGGGACAGAAGTGGGCAGACAGCTTATTTTTCTCTACTACAGCGCAAGCTATAACACGGGTGTTTATTTTATTTTACTTTCACATTTTTAATATCTTTTTGGATCCAATTCTGTCCAGTCCAAGTCCACGCAGACGAAGTCGCGGGCAGAAGCTAGTTGTCAATAAAATGGAATTACACTAGTCGATTTGGAAACCTTCTTTGTATTATCTATTGACTAAATAACGTCTACACATTAAAGTATTTAAAAAAAAATGTTGAATCGGATTATCAAATTGATTTTACAAATAATTTAACAACGTGTTATGTATGACTGCACGGATAACCGAGTGGTATAGGTCACAACGCTAATTACGACTGTGCGCGACGTGCTGTCGGATCGATCCCCGCATGGGACAAGTATTTATGTGATCCACAAATGCATGTTCAAAATCTAGGCGTTCTTTGTGCATGTGGTTTGAATGTTTGTGAAATCCCCGTGACACAAGGATTAAAAACCTTGCGCGGGCGTCGATTTTTTTAAAGAATTAAAAAAAGAAAATAATTGAAGATTATTTTGTAACATTTAAAACATAATTTAACATAATATATAATAAAATATAAATTCTGGACATGTCCAAACAAAATCCTCTACAACATTATAAATTTATTCACAAGTAGCCGCTTTTAAATTCGATTGAAGTGTCCAAACTGTAGGTTTACGTGGGCTCAACCGTAAAACCAACTTTTACTGAGTTTTAATTACAGTTAAAACCAGTTTACACGGTTTGTTCCGAACGGATCCTGCAATCCGATCTCATTTGTGGGATTCGTTGGGAATAAATCTGGAATAAACGTTATGTTCCGAACAGATCCCATAATTATAGTAACCGATCGAACGGACCCCTGCTATGAAACGATAAGTTCTAATGAAAAATATGTGTACATTAAATATTGAAAAAAAAATGATAGGTACGAACCAATTAATTACACAATAATTTTAATAATAATATACTGTAATATGGTATCCCATATTAGAGTAAAGTTCTCAACAAGGCCACTGCGTGTTGGACCTGTGTCCCCGCGTAAGCCTTTCAAAGGACCGGGTCTCTTCTTCTGAAGTTATCCCGTGATAAAAGAGAAATACAAATAATAATATTCTGTCTTTATTCATTTTCTTTATCTGGATCCGTAAGGAATAGTGTACTGGGATCGGTAAATAAAATCTTATTTTTTCTCCAGATTCCAATCGTATCCCTCGAATGGGATCGGTTAGAACGTGGGATCCGTCCGGAACAAGCCGTTTATACCAGTTGGGAAGCTGCTCCTAGCTATTCGGTGCAGCAATCTAGACCCGCATCCAATTTAGTGTTAACAAATTGAACGTAGTAATAACATGGATGTTGGAAAGTGTAATTCAGGTTTATGGATAAGATATTACTTTTTTTTTTTAAGAAATATTCTCACATTTTACCTTTTACATTGTTAACCCCTCGTGCTAAGCTAATTTGCTTGTGTTACGAGTGGGTTCACGTCGGTAGTGTAATGGGTGGGATTCGAACCCGCCACCACGTGATCGTAAGTTCGACGCCCTAGCCATTAGGTTACCGCCGCTTTAATACTTTACTCCTTCACCTGTACCTAAACTTTAAATTTTAGCATTTGCATCATCACCATCATCATAATTATCAGCCTATAACTGTCAACTGCTGAACGTGGGCCTCCCCCAACCATCCCTGTCTTGGCCAGCCCTCATCCATCCGCTGCCAGCCACCTTCTTCAAATCGTCGGTCCATTTAGACTTATATTTAATTTAATTTTTTAATACGAAATTATCTAAAATTGAATAGAGATTTCTCGGATATAAATGAAAAAACGGAGAGGAGCTTCAAAGATTAGCTGACGGCTGTAGAAACGACATGCGAGAAACATATCCATGTGGTTTAATCATTCATCATCAGAGTAATGAGACATTTCTTAAAAATAAATAAATACTAAAAATGAGAAACTTCACAATCACACTGATTAATTTATTTTTCGTTTACATGAGGCAAATTTCTTCAGTTAGCGTAAAATTAGTCTTTTACTGAGATGCCTTTCAGTGTCATTTAAAGCTTAGTAATATTATTTTACACGGATAATATGACAATTATTTAAAAAAATATCTTCACATAAAAATATCACCTCCAAAATATTCTTATTTCTCTTAAATGTCAAGGCTTCTCCTTAATTGGGATGCGGCTTCTATCGGCAACCATTTTAAAACCCATAATGACCTCCAGTGGCGGGAGAAGTTCGACTTTTTTAGAGTTCCGTGTATTTCAATTTATTTAAATGTAAATGATTTTCCTGACGTTTAATCATTATTTGATTTTATCATTCCCAATCCTGTATTTTATTTTATAAAAATAGTTAAAATGGTAAATACAGACATTGTCTTTCTCGATTGGGATCTCAACACTTATTATAACCACTGAATAAAAAAAATGTTCCTTGCAAATAAACAGGGTCAAGCCTGTTAAACTTACAAAAACGTCAAGATTTGATTATAACTAATAAAATGATTAAAAAAATACTATGAAATGATATTATAAAATTTGTAAATAATAAAACAGTTGAACATCGCCATCTTTTTGTTTTACCGTTTAAAAAATGTCGCAACGAAAGTAATTATATTTAACTTGGCTAAGGTAGCGGATAATAACGGAGTATTGAATTCACTATTAAGACTAATGGTCTCCGGAAAACTGAATTTACGTTTCGATATTAAAGCCATTAAAATTGATTTTAAATAACAGCAATCCAAATGTAGGTTACATTTGGATTGCTGTTTCACTGTCGCTAATAAAATTCATAGTAGAATTTCAAACATTTTAAGGTTATTTACTAAACATTGATTATTATCATACTCTATATAATATCATAACATCAGTTAGCTATGTTAGCTTAGTTATTTATTATTTTAAATCGTTTTGCACTTTCTATACCGTATAGTGAATTTTTTTTCTTCTTGTTTTTGTGATCGCGTTGATGTCTGAAATTTGGGTAAAAATATTTTTGTGCAGGTATATGATCAGATATTCATGAGAAATACGTACTAATGAGTTATTTTAATTTTAGAAAAAGAGAATGCACGTGAAATTCTCTTAACAACTTACAACTAGTTTATGAAACTAAACACAATTAAATTAAATTAATGGGTATACGAGTTAGTGATAGTTATAGAGATTATATTAAGAATGAAGACATTTGTTTTCTAAAATCCGAGTCCGTCACATCAATAAATAAAAAATTGGATATTTTTTCTGTCTTGTAAACTATTCATTAATTACGAAAATAAAAAGTGAGTTATGAAAAAATACGTGTTTGTTGTTTTTTAGGGTTCCGTACCTCAAAAGGTAAAAACGGAACCCTTATAGGATCACTTTGTTGTCCGTCTGTCTGTCTGTCTGTCTGTCTGTCAAGACCTTTTTTCTCAGGAACGCGTGGAGGTATCAAGCTGAAATTCATATCAAATACTCAAGTCTATGGTCTCTTGGAGCTGTGAAAAAATCAAACTTCTAAGTCAACGCGATCAAAAGATACTCCCGTTTATGCCGCAAATTTTCGACACTCGCAAGGGAATCAAAACCTACAGGGTACTTCCCGTGAACTCAGAATCTTGAAATTTGGTATGAAGCAACGTCTTATAGCAGAGATATAGGAAAAATTGCGAAAAGTATACATTTTTAGTTATATCATATAATAAAAATATTTTTAATAATTTTAAACTTACTACCCCTTTCCTCATGAACGCGTAGTGGTATTATATTGAAATTCATATCAAATACTCAAATCTATAATACCTTTAAGCTGTAACAAAATCAAACTTCTATGTCAACGCAATCAAAAGAAACAGGAATTAAAACCGCATATTTTAAAACTCGCCACTACTCGCAAGGGAATCAAAACCTACAGGGTACTTCCCGTGAACTCAGAATCTTGAAATTTGGTACGAAGCAACGTCTTATAACACAGATAAAGGAAAAATTGCGAAAAACATAAATTTTTAGTTACATCATATAATAAAAATATTTTTAATAATTTTAAACTTATTACCCCTTTACTCATGAACGCGTAGTGGTATTATATTGAAATTCTTAACAAATACTCAAGTCTATAATATCTTTAAGCTGTAACAAAATCAAACTTCTACGTCAACGCAATCAAAAGATACAGCAATTAAAGCCGCATATTTTGAAACTCGCAACTACTCGCAAGGGAATCAAAACCTAAAGGATACTTCCAGACGACCTGGAATCTTGAAATTTGGCATGAAGCAACGTTATAAAGTACACATATAGGAAAAATTCCGAAAATCTTAAATTTTTAGTTACATCACATAGTATATTTTTTTTAATAATCATAAACTTACTAGCTGACCCAGCAAACGTTGTTCAGCGATTAAAAAAAAACAGATGTTGGCCGATTCTCAGACCTACCCGATATGCACACAAAATTTCATGCAAATCGGTTCAGCCGTTTCGGAGGAGTTTGGAAACAAACACCGCAACACGAGAATTTTATATATTAGACTTGCTGACCCAGCAAACGTTGTTATGCGATTAACAAAAAAAAATAAACATTGTTATGTTATGGATTTCATTTAGCAATAAAAATACCATAACTTTTACTTATATACCTACAGGTTTGTACGGAACCCTCGGTGCGCGAGTCTGACTCGCACTTGGCCGGTTTTTTTTATTATCTAACTGGAAGAATACTTTGATTTTTTTTTATTCATCTCTGATCATGCTTTTTATGGCGAAAACATAAAAAATCATCACCATGTTAAAACTTACAGAACCCTTACAAGTTTGGAAAAAACTCAAAATATTTATCTATAAATTTTAATTGATCTCTTTTGAATTCGTGATGCAAAATGTGCTTTCAAAAGAAAAACCGACCGGTTTTCATCGGAAAATTAAGGAGAAATACTGAAATTTCTCTTTTGAAATACGATGTCCTGCAAATTTTGGCTTGAATGCTTTTATATATATTTTTGTGTACTACAATTTATTTGTGTAAAGAAAATTATGAAATTGCTCAGACGGAAAAATTATAATAGCATTAATGCAATTTAAGACGTTGATTTACAGCCTAGACTTGTTCTAAGCTATGTAGAGGTCATCTTTTAATCAGTTGAATACCGTATTACACATAAAGCGACTACTTACCTGACCACCATAACCTTTTTTACTGGGTAATAAGTGTCATGTAGAAAGAAAGGTCTTCAGAATTGAAATGATTTAACAAATTCCAAGGATCGAAGTAAACAGTCGGGACCAACAGACTGCTTAAGGTGCTTGTAAGGTGTATGTAGGGGTATCCTTTTACAAAAGGTCACCCATCCACGGGCCAACTGCCACAACTGCTGCTTAACCTTTAATATCGATTAACCTATTCGTCCCCGAGCGGCGACCGGTCGCCGCGTTACAATAGAAAATCAATTGTGTCTCATTAGCGGTGATTAGAGAGATTAATTGTTACGGCTCTCACTACACTATTTCTCATTTAAACGACTTACATGGTTCTATACAGTTTGGTAATTGGTTTGTTATTGGTTACTCGTAATTAAGAAAATAATAATCCTTTTTTTATTAAAAAAAAATACAGAATTAAGCTGAATCCCGTATGGCTGAAAGACAAACAATAAACTTGGAAAAAGGCTAAGCATGTGAATATTCACAAATGCATAATTACAACTACTTGTATAAATACAACTAAAAAACAATCACATTACAAGCACGAATTATAAAAATAAAAACCAACAACAATTAGAGCAAACAATTAATAGAACTTGATGAATAAACTAATCATGTGGTTATTGCCACTTATAATACTCGTTCGACATCCAATTATTATTCACACGTCATTAATTATGTGAGCTTGGCGCATTTTAATAGCTTAAAATATTATGTTACTATTAACATTAATGAACCAATTTTCCTATAATTTTATAAAGAGTCTTTTCCAAAATCATCACCATCATCCTCCTTTATTTTTTACGGAGTCAAAAGCTTATGACTTCCCCACACCGAGGGTACAGCGTGGGGATATGTCGGACTTTAACCGACTAAAAACACCCGGTCCCATCATTGCTTTATCCAGAGCCGCGGGATCACTTGCGTATTTCCAACGCAACTCTGGCAGGATCATCCTCCTGCCCTTATCCCAATTATATTTGGGGTCAACGAACCATGCTTTATTCCTCCATACTTCTCTATCTGACGTCATCTCATAAGGAAAATCCTTTCCAGCCATATCATCTTTCACACAATCCATGCATCATTTCCTTGGTCGTCGCCTTCCTCCATATCCCTCCACGTTCCTCAAAACCTTCCTTACAATATTAATAATGATCTCCAGACCGAATTTCGGCCTCGGTGGCCAATCTTAAGAGAGATCAGCCATGTACGCAGGACATATTTATAGTGCACAAGTGTGTGCTTACTTACAATATTATCCTCACTCCCTCGCATCACATGTCCATACCATGATAAATGGTTTCCACATAGTTTTTCAGATAATAAATACTGGTGCCACTTTCAAACTTCCTCTTACGTAAGCGTTCCTAACTCTATCCATTCACGTAACACCACACATTCCTCTTAACATTATCTGAGAGCCTTTTCTAAAATATACATAGAATAATAATATTAATATGGTATTGATACTTTGTAATAATAAGAAATTAATAACCATAATTGCGCATTACGAAATGGCCGCTTTACTTTATCAGGTTTATGAATATTCTTTCGGTATACAAATATGTCATGGAAATAATTCCTTTTTGATCAAATTAAGACAAAAAAAGTAAAAAAGTCGCATGGCCGGAGTCGAGGAGAAAACCTCGCGAAAAATTCCAATACCATATTTCCATCCACTGAGTCTAAAACTAACATTTATACAAACAGATCTATCGATGAACTAAGTATACTTGAGACTTGGCAACCTCTTTGCACCGAGAGTTTTACGTTAAAAATTCCTTTGAAGTTTCCTTAATTTGACAGACTCTATTCTGTAAGTGATCGACATTTTGGTGATATTTTTTCATCACGCTTACAAATCTTAGTTATTTCTTAGGTTTGATTTGTACATGTCTAGATTATTAAGGCTGGGTTGCACAACACCAGTTAAACAACATCAGTTAAAGTAAAAATTAAAGTCAACTTTAACAACAACAGTAACGCTAATTGTAACCATTGTACCGACATGGTTTGCACCGTCGTATTCTGTAACTTAATTAAAGTTACGTTTGACAGCATTGACAGATGCTGCATCTGTCAATGAACTGAACGTTAACATTAAAGGTACAAGTTGGTAGCGGTCGACAGGTGCATAAAATTGAACAACTTTTCCCAAGGAACATAGGTCGAAATCTTAAAATTATATTTATCTACTATATAAAAATAAGTCGGGTTTTCCTTCCTGACGCTATAACTCCAGAACGCAAGAACCGATTTACACGGTTTTGCATTCGTTGGAAAGGTCTCGGGCTCCGTGAGGTTTATAGTAAAGAAAATTTCAAGAGAAAATCAGGAAAAAAAAATTATTTATAAAAATCATTTTTCACATACAGCGCCATCTCTGATACATAGCATGTACTACAACGGCGCCAGTACGTGGTGTGTGAGTATCCCCACGAAAATAAGTACAATAAATGAACACGTATTTTAGCGATTTTGGAAACCTCTCCCGAGTAAAATAGGGGTTGCAAGGTATTATATTAAAAACTTAATTTTTAAAGATAGGGACATGCCTTAAGCTTGCTTCTGGTTATTTATATAAATTAAGTTAATATTTTTCATATAAACATGTTCCTTGTGGAAAGCTGTTCAGTTTTATGCACCTGATTACCGCGTAGAATATAGGCACTCCATAAAAATTAACCTTGTAGAGAAAGAGCGAGCCTTGATCACCACGCTTGCTCATTGCGGGTTGGCGATTCCAGATTCCAATTTTTGGAATCTAGGTTTCCTCACAATGTGTTCTATTACCGTTTGACAAAAATATTAATACCTTAAGTATTTTCGAGTGTCACGAAAATAAGTTCGTTTCTGAATAATTCTTCAAAACAAAAAGTTACGATCTTCATTTCAAGTTTCATTGCAGCTGCTTCAACTTACATTTTCGAGTGTGAATTATAAAAAGAGCAATGGAGAGAAAACTTTCATCCAATTCTGGGTTTACTATGTAGTGTTCGGATTCATTTAGTTTAATTTTATCTTTGACTAGCTTTTGCTCGCGGCTTCGCTTGCGTGGGCGTGGGTTACCGTGGCAAATTATAGCCTATAGCTTTCTTTAATAAGTTGACTATCTAACAGTGAAATAATTTTTCAAAGGGGCCCAGTATCTCCTGATTTTAGCGCGTTCAAAATAACAAACTCTTCAGCTTTATAAGTAAATATTCTGGCCTCTTCTTGTTTGTTTTTGGAATAATGGAACCGGGCATAATAGTATGATGTATTATACATTTTAGCTCAAAATGAGTTAGTGGTATTTGATGTATATGTTACCGGCCAAACCCGATTTCAGGACAAACTAGTTTTGCCTAGGCTAAACTAGTTCTTCCTATACGCGATAGGATTAACTAGTATAGCCTAGTCCAAACTAATTTGTCCTAAGCCCGATAGGATAAACCAGTTTCACCTAGCTAGGCCAAACTAGTTGATCCTAATATAAATACGCCCACGACTTTGTGTTGAAAACTTTTTGCCCAACGTCCGGTAGGTTTAGGTTAGGTTAATATGGTGACCCTTACGTGCACGAGGGCGGCGAGCGGAGCGAGCGGAGTCGCGGCAGCGACCGCCCCGTGCTGGAAAACCTTTCAAGCGATTCACGACTTTATGTGTGTTAACTAGGCCGTACTAGTTTCTCCTAGAGTGTGCGTATTTATATCAGGTTCAACTAGTTTAGCCTAGGCTAAACTGGTTTATCCTATCGGGCTTAGGACAAATTAGTTTGGACTAGGCTATACTAGTTAATCCTATCGCGTATAGGAAGAACTAGTTTAGCCTAGGCAAAACTAGTTTGTCCTGAAATCGGGTTTGGCCGGTAACATATACAACATAAATGTTATTATAATTATGACTAACTTATTTTGAGCTGTAATTTTTTAAACCCACTCTGCCCCAGATGTACTCTTCGTTTGTATAGATGTATACATATATATTTCCAAAAGGAGTGAAGAGGGCTCTCGGTAAAACCATGTATATTTAAGTTTGCACGCAGGAGGCGTAAATATATCATAAACTACAAATGGAAGGCAAGTACAAAACGCACGGCTTAACAATTTGTGGCATACGTGTTTTCCCTACAAATAGCAGTGCGAAAAAATGGAGACATGCGCTGTCAAAAGCTGGACGTATTGACAGATGTGGGATTTTATTTTTAGGTTACTACTTACCCCATGTTTCTAAAACTCAGAGCAAGATGTTTATGAAATAGTCGTGACATGATTTTTATTTTTCGTGTAACCAAACTTTCTTTTTTATTACTCGACTGTATGCCACTCGACGATTTTCGTGGTCGAGTGTGATCGGTGTGTACGCTACTCACCGGTTTTCAGAGTGTCACCATCGCTCCGAGGTCCCGGGATCGATCCCCGGACGGGTCAATGTAGAAAACCCTTTTCTACATTTTCTCATGTCTGGGTGTTTGTGATACCTTCGTTGTCTCTGATTCCATAACACAAGTGCTTTAGCTACTTATTTTGGATTCGGAGCAATGTTTGTGATGTTGTCCACATTTTTATTTATATTTTATTTACTCTGAGAACCAAAGCGACATCTAATTTGACGTATAACGCCAACTTGTTCTTAAGATTGTAATTATACAATTATATTGATTCTGTATACCAACTGCTTCAATGAATTATGGTGGCCAAGATTGAGGGGAGAAGGTGTGTTGGAAGACGAAACTCGAGTCATGGCTCAGAAACTTGCAGGAGTGGACAGGCATATCCAGCGCAGAAGAACTTTTTCGCGTGGCACAGGACCGAGATAAGTTCGTGAAGTTAATGGCCGACCGCCAGTAGTGGAGAGCCCCCCCCCCCCCTTTAGAAGATGAATGGATTCTTTACATGCCGCCCACCATAAAAAGCTGCTTTCCTTTTTAGTTCTCACCATTCAACAGATATTATATGAAATTTTATTTAATTTTAGCATCGGACTGTACTTTAAGTGTTTATTTCTTTTTAATAATTTTGCATCAGTACTTGATATAAACAGGTCTTCCATTGTTTTTCAAGTCGGTTAAAAGACACAGGAGCCCGATAAAAGTGAAGTCAATAAAAATGGAAAGGCTGTATTTACGTGACTACGAATAAGGAAATAGCTGTACGCCGATAAACGTTAAGCAACGTTCATGTTATTATCAGGATCTTTATACACCTTAGAA
This sequence comes from Plusia festucae, assembly GCA_950381575.1. Classification (NCBI taxonomy): domain Eukaryota; kingdom Metazoa; phylum Arthropoda; class Insecta; order Lepidoptera; family Noctuidae; genus Plusia; species Plusia festucae. Next base: position 3,279,007 of record OX494453.1, on the reverse strand, counting down.
CGAAGACTAAAGACGGGTGTAATGAAACAAAAAAGTATTTACACCAGATAATAATGTTTGAGGCATAATGACAGAGACATTTGATTATAAGACTGCACGGATAGCCGAGTGGTATAGGTCACACGCTAATTACCATTGTGCGCGAAGGGCTGCGGGTTCGATCCCCGCATGAGACAAGCATTTTGTGTGATCCACAAAAATGCTTGTTCCAAGTCTGGGTGTTCTTTGTGCATGTGATTTGTATGTTTGTGAAACCCCCGCGACACAAGGATTAAATTCCTTAGTGCGGGCGTCGTTTTTAAAAAAAAAAAATCAGAGAATCAACGTAGCAATAAATTTAGTTGGTATTTTTTATAAAAAATTATTACAAAGATAGGCATGTTAAACTTCCAGAGGGGTCTTGTGACGTCAGAAGTTGGCAATTGTAGCTATAAGTGTCATGGCGAGCCCCACCCGTATCTAGGTAGATATTATTTATTTCGAAAAAGCAAAAAATAATTTCTAATGTTTTTTCCAGTATTTTAAAACCGGACATTTGTACAAAATTATCAACAGCCCTATTGTACAAACTCCTTTTCACTTAAAATTCTGAAAGCAAGGCGTGGCCCAACAACGTAAGAGAGTACTCTGAAGGAGTGCAATTTTCACTACTGAGTACTTCCCAGACGCTTTTTAGTTTTACTGTTCCTCCGCCAGAGGCACCACACAAATTGAATTCTTTAAAAGGCAGAAAGGAATTGCGTTTATTTCATACTTGGCTTTATCTCCATCTAGTTATTTACTCTACGGTGGAACAAGGCAATAACACGGTAAATACTGTTCAATAAAATATGGTATTAACTTTGTCGGGGTGGCATAGCGGTGCAATGACCGGATTTGCATGCACATAGTAGCAGGTTCGAACCAACGTGACTTTTTCATTGTTGTACTTTCTTAATCATTCTAAGACAAGGAAACATCGTGAGGAAACCTGGATTTCGAAAATAATAATCTGAAATCGCCTTCCCTCAATGAGCAAGTGTGGTGATCAATGATCATTGCTTCTCTATATGGGAAGAGGCCTGTGGCCCGCAGTGGGACGTTTATAGGCCGGTATTATTAACTTATATTTATTAACTTCGAAAAAAATCATGTGCGAATGGAATTAAAGTTTTTTTATTATTGATACGTATTTATTTTATTAAAAACTTTTTTATCTACCTACTAAAGCCCCTGTTCCCCGCGACTCCATTCGCGGTACCTATTTTTTAAATTACTCAGGGTGAAAGTAGCTTTCTAATGGTGAAAGAATTATTGAAATCGGCACAGTAGTTTTTGAGTTTATTCATTACAAACATACACACAAAAATACATATATATAAATCTTTCCTCTATATAATATTAGTCTAGACTAGCTGCAACTGCAGTCTTACCCACGGTTAATGACATAAAAAAATCGTATTAGCCTGTGTTTATCCAAGGTGTCAGCTATCTCCATACCAAAATTTATAAAAATTGGTACAGCCGTTTGAGCGTAGAGAGGTAAATAACATACACAAACTCTCACAAACTTTCTTCTATATATATTATTAGTGTGATTATACTGATATGCCATAAACCAAACAAGCTTAACATACAGATACAGAAATTTCCTTCCGTCTCTAAATGCTACAAAGTTTTTCAATTAGATTAATTCCTCGGAACATGCACGAGTCTCAACTGCGAATATATCATGAGAGCGTAAAACAAGACAGTGGCTGTGAAAGCGAGATGGGGCACTATACTGTGCATAGTGGCATCTCGCTTACACAACAGCAATAGACCTACTTCGAGATCTTATAGTAAGCGTTCAGGTGAACAAACATTCTAACTACATTTTAATCACCGTTGATTAATTAGTAAGAATAGTTTCTCTTTTGTTTTAGTGTTCCTCTAATTGTTTGAGTTGGAGATTAGGTTTGTATGGATAAGGGGTGTGCTTATTAAACGTCGGGCGTTTGTTTTCAAAATAGAAACTGCATTTGTTATTTGAATGTAGAGTTATTATTAAAAGTGCAGTGTTTTGCTGTTATTTTAAAGTTGCATTAAAAAAGGGCTTGTCTAAAAAAAGAAATCAAGAAATGCGTGTATTTTTATTGGTGTGTATTATTTTTTAATTTTTTCTTGAGTGTGTTGTAAGATGCTGTTAGTAAACATACGCTGATACTTTTTGTTTTTTTTATTATTATTTTTTCTTAATTAGATTTCTAGCAATCTTGCACATTACTAGTATTCTCGTTAACCCTCGTGCTAAGCTAAGATGCTTGTGTTACGAGTGGGTTCACGACGGTAGTGTAATGGGTGGGATTCGAACCCGCAACCATAATAATCGCAAATCCGACGCCTTAGCCATTGGACTACCGCCAAAACACACTACATAATACACACACACACACCACAGACAAATAATTAAAGTAAAATATTTAAAGTTCTCAAGATATTAGTGTCTTACTGGTTTTTCCTCTCTCAAAGGCCAATTGAGGCCACTCCTTGTTAAAGGCGTCTAATTCGTCCGTACATCTAATAATAATAATAAATAAATTAATATAATTTGGTTACAAATTAATTCCAAATCAAATTATCGTAACACTGCTTCTCAAAATAAGAACTCTTTTCCAAATAATTAAAATCAGAACGCAACTTTTACTAACTACACCTGGAAGTTTATACAAAAAAAAAACGAAATTCAAATTTTTCTCTCGACTCAGTTTAACATTAAAAGTTTGAAAATGTTATCCTGGGAGTAATCTGCACTATTTAGTTGGTATAAACTAACTTTCGTGTCTGAAACTTTTAGAATTGAGCGCTCAGAATACCATTCGGATATTTTATCTTGAAAACTTCCTAGATTTTCAAGATAAAGTCGAGTAGAGGAGAGTCGAGAGGAGGATATTAAAAAGAGTTAAGAGAAAGCTTTGTAAGATGGGCGTGCACTCCTTATAGGCAAGAAGCACTGCATACCCTGTATTCCCATACATACAGATACACACATGCCCCTCTAAATGTAATTCTTATAAATTAACTAGCTTCTGCCCACGACTTCGTCTGCGTGGTCTTCAGAATTGAGTCCAAAAAGAAATGAAAAATGTGAAAGGAATGAAAAATGGAATAAACTTTCACCCGTGTTATCGCTTGCGCTGTAATAGAGAAAAATACCAAATTTATAAGCTGTCTGCCCGCGGCTTAGCTCGTAAGCAATTTTCTATTTTCCCTCGGGAACTACTAAAGGAATCGGGATGAAAGGTAGCCTATCTTCTTTTCCATGTCAAAGGCTAATGCATGCCAAAATTCATCCAAATCCGTTCAGCCGTTTTTGCGTGATTAAGTAACAAACATCCAAACATCTAAACATCCAAACATCCATACTTTCACATTTATAATAATAGTAGGATTTATTTAATTTCTAGTGTTGCTGCTTGCGTCAGGTAGGTAGGGTAGGTACAACAAGCTAAAATTGGTACGATTTTTTTTTGTACACCTTGTCTGAATTCTCTGTGCACGCCATATAGCCGACATTTTATTTGATGATGAGTTCTATGCCTTTATTTCTTATCTGACACGCTAAATAGTTTTTTTCTGTTTATAATTTGTCAATATCTACATGTTATGAAATAAAATAACTATTATTATTTACCATATTTTAATGGTGTTGTTCCTACGCTTGTGAAACGATGAGACAGCGTGCTGCTGGGGAGCTCGTTGCGCCGTTTCTTCTCCCCAGCTAGAGGACTTAGGAAGTGGTGATGGGTGGGCAAGTCCGAGTGCTGTCTATGTTTATATTGACATTAAAAAAGTGTTACTTAGGGCCAGTTTTTTGATACCCGAGTTAACTCAACCAATGCTAACTAATAGTTTAAAATTTCGGTAAAACGCGTTTTATCAGAAATTTTTAATCTATCCATTATTAAGTTGGAGAGTTGATTATTTAACCATTAGTAAGCATATTTAAACATTGGTTGAGTCAATTCGGGATCAGAAAACTAATTTGACATATTTTTTTTTTAATTTTGTGTGATCACTGCTTAACCATTAATAATAGCGGTTTCACGATTTTGTTGTTATTTTAATACATTGAATGACTACTACCATTAATGAGGTTGCAAAAAATATTCGACAAAATTTATACTCAACAATTTACTCAAGACGCATTGAAATAAAAATACATGTTCTAGTTAAAAGTTTGTACTGATTAAGCAATGTTATAAACACAAATACAACTAAACGTTGCTCGCCGCTACGCACGTGGGCCACGTTAATAAGTAGCCTATAGCCTTTCTCGATAAATAGGCTATCTAACACATAAATACACACGAATTCTTCAAATCGGACCAGTAGTTCTTGAGATCAGCGCGTTCAACCAAACAAACAAACTCTTCAGCTTTATAATATTAGTAGGTATAGTTATCGGTGCGCAATGACAGTTATTTGATGGCGTTTCGATGGCGATCATTAGTTTAAGCTGTTAGCTGCTCCAAAAATATTTTTAGAATAATAAATTATTATTCTTCTTCTTCCGTCTCTTACTTCTCATCGCTGTATAGCCAATAATCTTGAGGTTGAGGTTCGGTGCCATTGTGGAAATCAAGGCTAAAAAGTGTATTAAAATCCAGCATTACTCTTTAACACGACATATAAATTATCATTTTTTTATATGAATTTAATCCTTGTGTCGCGGGGGTTTTACAAACATTCAAATCACATGCACAAAGAACACCCAGACTTGGAACAAGTATCTGCGGATCACACAAATGCTTGTCCCATGCGGGGATCGAGCCCGCAGCACGTCGCGCACAGTGGTAATTAGCGTGGTGACCTATACCACTCGGCTATCTGTGCAGTCAAAGTCATTGAAGGTAATAAGTATAATATTATATAATATTATAAAATTACGTCTCGGGAATTAATTAACGCGATCACATGCAATTGCTCAAGTAGACTTGTTTTTGTCTTATTGATTGTCTGCTTGCGACCACGGCCAGTGTAACCCGGCCAAATCGTCAAACCTTAAAAGGTAAATGCACGAGATCGCGTTTATTCCCGAGTCGTAATTTTATGAAAATCATGCAAAGCGATAATTTAAAAGTAAGTTACATCTTTATTATTTGCTCGTTTTCTTTTTATTTATGAGGTAAAAAAATACCCAACTGCGCCAGAAGGATGAATGTTTTTTTTATCTTATAATGGTTATAGGTTTTTATGTAAAGGTTGCTACATAAATGCGTGGTTAAATTTGAAATACTGCGTCTGCTCAAAGAAATTAAGATTTTTTGTTGTTTTTTGCTTTTTATTCAAGACGCAAAATATTAACTTTATCGACTCACCTTGCGAGTTCTGCCTCCCAATCAATATCGTCCGAGTCAAAGGTAGAATTTGGTAAGTCGAAATCATCACAGTTCGGATTATTTCTTCGTCTGTAAGTAAACAATACAGTGCTTAAAAACTCGCCCACATTTCATCGTGGTCGCCTAAATAGTTTTTTTTTGGCATTATTGGGTGGAGCTTGTGTGAGAGCAACAACTTTTTGTAGGTACTTGGAATCGCAAACCAGCTCATGATTTAAGAATTGGTTTGGTTTGGTTTCATGAAAATCAAAGAGCAAACTAAATAAAATCAGTCTTTTTTTATTTATATGATCTTAAAAAGCAACTATTAATACACATATAGATTTAAACATTGTGTATATTCCAATATAATTATACAATTCTCGTGTCGCGATATTTGTCCCCAAACTCCTCCGAAATGGCTGGACCGATTAAAACGAAATTTTGTGTGCATATCGGGTAGGTCTGAGAATCGGCAAACATCTATTTGTCACACCCATATGTGATAGGGATGGCCCTCTCCAGATTTGTTTAATATGACAGAACGAAGTTTGCGGGAGTGCCGTGGCAGGATATCGTCAGGACAGCCAGCCATGCATTGGATAGAACGATGTTCTCCAGGTGAAAGATGTCCACATTAATTGATGCGTGATCAAATACATTTATGTTTCCAATACAGTAAAAAATGATATTATTTTACTCACGACCGGTAAGACAGCGAACAGTTTATGAAGCTTGAGGATAATGCAACGCTTAAATATTGATATGGGCCACGACATTCCATGTTTTCGTTCACAAAATACGTCGCAACAACCCCAATAACGTATTCAATGCCGCCCATCCAAGTAACAAGAGGCGAACCTTGATCACTCTGGAAAGAAAAAAGTTTTTACCTTGGTATAATTTGTAGCCACCGAGTGCTAAATGGATGCTATTGGCAAGTTGTCGGTCAAAATGGAGGTCTAAGGGGGAGGCCTATGTTCAGCAGTGGACATCTTCAGGCTGATGATGATGATGATGAGTGCTAAAAAAATGTACAGGCATATTCGAAATACTCATTCAGGCCAGAAATGAACAACCTTTCTGCATGGAAACTGTTGTCAATCACCAAAATAAAATACCGGACAAGTGCATCAGACCGAGGGTTTAGTACAAGGACTATATTCTTTTTTATTTCATTAGAAATAATTAAAATGGATATATGTTTTCGTATAGTATTAAATCTTTTCCTGTATTTGTAGTATAAGACGATATTTATTGCCGAATTTCAATTTCATAGTTATAAGACAACGGAAAGTACCTCCCCTACAAATTTTGACTCACTTAAATTTGTTGAAATATGCATTTTTGCGGTATAAACGGCCGTGTATGTTTTTTTTTTCTGATGGGCTAGTGAATTAATGTTTCAACTATGGCCGTGCATTACCCTGTTTATAGTACCAGCTATCAAATTTTTTTTTTCCTCTTTTAGAACCTGCGAGCAATCGATCAGACAAATAATCAGGTGAGTTGGGCGAGGTAGAGTTTCGTCGAGGTAGAGCCACTGCTCCAACCCCCCTTATTAAGACAGCACTTCGACTCTTTTTTCGTTTTCGAACGTTCCTTTTAGTTGGCTGAGTGTCGTTTGACTTCGTCCAAGATGGTTGGTGTTTCCAGGTACTCGTGGATTTCTGAATTAAGAGCATACCAAGGCGCCAATGACAGTATAGGATATTGTTTTGAGCTCTCTGGAGACTCATCGTGTTAGATTCAAAGAATATGATTCAGGTATTCTACTTAATGCTCCGGTAATGCATAGGATACCAGGGGTGGCCAGGCAATGTATAATATTTTTTATATATTGCTTACTTTTTTACATATTGATTCCTGAGTGCCAAACAGTTTTACGGAGGTTTTGATGAAATGTGATTTGCTGATGGAATAAATGAAAATGAATTTTATGAGTAGGTATACGTTTTTATTAATACGTACTTGGCATGGCCCGTTTGTTCTTCTCGAAGGTATGAACATTTTGTTTTCAGACTGAAATCACAAAAGGTAACAATAAGCAAAAGTATTTTTTCTATAACTGAAGCGGCAGTCACCTAATAGCTATCGGCGATCCCAAGAATGCGCGTGAGTAAGCCGTTGAATCTTTAAATAATTATGAATTCGTCTCACGGAAGTTATTATAAAAATACATTTTTTTCATTGCACACGAAACCGAATATTGAAAAAAAAAAATGTCTGCGTATTACATATTACTTGTTTCGGTGTACAATAAAGAGTTATTATTATTATTATTACATATTGCATTAAAAAAAAGTACTGCTTTGTACTTACCATGTTGTTATACTTATACGTTTCATTTGCATTCGAGTTGTTTCTTCGTGCTGAACGCATATAATTTCCAAGTACGTCAACATTTCCTACTCCGTGACTGCATATAATTTCTTTACGGAACACAATCTGGTTTGGATATGATTTTTGATATGTATTCCGACATTCATTGGTATCCATAATCTTGACAGATGTTCCCATCAAGTACTGACTGTTTAAGAACGCATCAGAATTATTCTGTAACAGGGTTGTTATCGTAGAAAGCTAACAAAAATAAGTTACTTAGATTCTACTTCCGAATACAGAAACGCTAATTAACTTTAAGAGGTTCTCAAATGTCTAAGGCCCAGTTTTTTGATCCGAGTTAACTCAACCAATGGTATGGTTATAACTAATGGTTTCAAAACTGCACGGATAGCCGAGTGGTATAGGTCACCACGCTAATTACCACTGTGCGCGACGTGTTGCGGGTTCGATCCCCGCATGGGACAAATATTTGTGTGATCCACTAATACTTGTTCCAAGTCTGGGTGTTCTTTGTGCATGTGATTTGAATGTTTGTGAAACCCCCGCGACACAAGGATTAAATTCCTTAGTGCGGGCGTCGTTTTTTAATAAAAAGAGAAAGAGAAACATATTTTTTTATCAATTGTTAGGCTATCGAATGATCAAATTAGTTGGAGAGTTAATTATTAAACAATTGACTAAAGCGCGTTCTACTGAAGTTTGAAACCATTAGTTAGCATATTTAATTTTGTGCTTTAACTCGGGATCAAAAAACTGGGCCTAACTGTCGCTACTGTACTACACGTCTTTAAGCGACAGAGACAGCATAAGACTTAACGGCGCCTTCTAACTGATTGACGTTTTTGTATTCGTTTTTGTATTTAGGTCATAAATGTTGTACATGTACAACATTTATGACCTAAAACTAAAATAAATAATACAAAAAAAAATACTAAAACTAAACTAAAAGTTTCTGTTGATGTTTGTACAAAAGGATATATTTTTTAATTATAATCATAATCATTATTTATTTGACATAAACACATGTAAATATAAGGGTGTTATAATAATAAGGACAGTCCACTATGTTTTACTCTTACGAGAGCACAAATAGTCGTAAAACTAATATGAAGCAATTCAATGCAATTTAAAATTGAGTAATTTATTTTATTTTATACAAAACAATAATATCTGTTATAATTTATATCTAATAAAAAAAAAACTTAACTCGCGTTGTCGCGTGTATATGAAAAAGGAATTGCTTACCGGTCTGAGGTATTTGTTTGATCCCCACCCATACACAACAGCATCAACGCCAGGCGCATAACTCTGCTCTCTATAAGTTAGCCTTATTTGTGTTGGCTTGTACGAACAGTATTTTAGGTACGATGCGTCTGAAAAATCTATACGTTTCTCTAGTTCACATATAGCTATAGTTTGATTGGACCACAAACTGATGTTGTAATATTTTGTAAGGAGACCAGTTAGACCAGGCTGACCTGGTAAAAAACAAAATTACTTATAGTATAATTTCATAAAAGTATACTCAGTACAGTTAATATAGTTTCTAGTACTCTACGGCCGCTATATCATGGCGAGTCTATAAAGCGATACAAGATATTATCGTCTCTTTCTCACTCACCGTTTACGAGTATTTGCATCTCACACAAACTGTCTTGTATCTCTTTTCAAGCTCGCTAAAATTCGTTGGCCATATTGTAATTAGTAGTAATGAGTAAGTTTTGTACAAAATCTAGCTGAATATTTAACCATCGCGATGGTTTAGATGTTAGAATGAATACCTATTTTGGGACCAAGGTTTTCTTATTATACAGCCTAGCTTTTTTCAAAGCATTGAACACTGATTGAACATTTATTCTTTACAAAAGCGATGCCTAGCTTTTCTCTGGATCCAGTTTTAAATTCATTATAAACGCGGACGAAGTCCTCGGTAAAAAGTAGTATAATAATAATTTTCTAAATCCAACAATAATTTATCTAATTATTGTTTTTAAGAAGTAATCAAATTCCTTTTTGAATCAGTTTGTTGCGAATCACACGAATCAGTTTTGATAAGATGTAAAAAAAATAAAAAATATAAAAATTTCTACTTACATTTTTTTGCGTATCGACATACATTCGCAACTTTTATTCTGAATTTGCTAGTACATGCGTCTGTCATCATTTCCTCATAGTTTACAAGTTTATTATAACCAGGGATCACCCATAGGTTAGATTGGTATTCTGCACATAAATCGTGTGTAAGTACGTATCGTGGATGAATGATTGCACCACCACATGCCCTATTGTATGGATAGTCGAAGGCTTGGTCGTGTATGAAGTAAACCTAGAATGGCAAAAGATAGATTATGGAAGATAGATTAGTATATGCACAAAACAACTTAGTATAATATCTGTATGTTATGCTTACATGACTAAACCGCTGGACGGATCTTGATGAAATTTGGCACGTTTTAAGACCCGAGAAAGGATAAAAGGATTTCCTCTTTTTTTTTTCTAATTCAATCCTCTAAATGGTTTGAAAGATTGCACACTTCGCCGTTTCAGCTAGTGCTACCAAACTTGTAAAAAATGTGTATAGTTTGATTTTGAGAACTCAACCCTTAAGAAGGTAAAAAGGGGATGTAGCATTTCATTTAACATTTATGCAGTAATATAATGACTTGGTGCTCCTGTTTAGTTCCAAAGTGTCATTCCTATGGAGTAGAACCGGCAAGAAACTTCATAGGTATAACTTAATAAAATAGGATTTATAATAGCCTACTAATATTATAGATGTGAAAGTGTGGATGTTTGGATGTTTCTTACTTAATCACGCAATAACGGTTGAGCGGATTTGGATGAAATTCGGCATGCATGTAGCCTTAGACATGGAAAAGAACATAGGCTACCTTTTATCCCGATTCCTTAAGTAGCTCCCGAGGGAAATTGTTTACGAGCTAAGCCGCGGGCAGACAGCTTTGAAATTTGGTATTTTTCTCTATTACAGCGCAAGCGATAACACGGTGTTTAAGGAAATTTTATTCAATTTCCTATTACTTTTCATTTCTTTTTGGACCCAATTCTGAAGTCCACGCAGACGAAGTCGTGGGCAAAAGCTAGTTGGTTCGTATAGTAGTGTAGGAAATTATATTGAGAACAAATATTATATTTACCACATAAGTTTTGTTTACAGCCCTTCCATTCAATGTTCGTCTTAGCGATTCAATAGCTAAAAAAATATTGATTAAATAAGTTGAAGAACGCCAAAGTAAAAGTGAAGTGGTGGAGAAGAGCGTGGCTAAGTGGAAACCGTATGGTTTGACCGATAATAAACTCAATGCTCGGAACGCAAAACAGGCGCAAGAAAAAGTCGTCGATTTGCGGAAAGCAAGCCCGTGATAACCTAAACTCAATGCTCGTTCCCGCTGCCCGTGACCATTTGTAAGCATACCTTTCGACGGGCCTGTTGGTCTAGTGGTTAGTGACCCTAACCGACACGAGAGGTCGTGGGTTCGATTCCCACCTTACGCACCTTATCTGTGTCAAATATTATTGCTTAGAAAAAATAAAAAGTACCCATGTAAGCGGCGCGGCGTTATGTAAAATTTGTCTATATAAAGTATTTAAACTATGGAAGTTGAACAAAGTGCATCTATTAGTGATATTTTTATTTGCTAGTTTTCACTTCTGCCGTCACTTCCGGAGTGCAACTCGTTGTTTTTTTTTATAATAAAACTTAAAGACTAAATAGATTTTTATTTTTTATACTTAGCCCGCAACCTTAAAACACAGTAAAAGTAAATAATACTTACAATGCATAAACAAAAATAAATAAATATTCAAAATACTGATTATCGAGGAACACATGTTGTCCATTTGAGTATCTTTGTTCGCTTGCGTTTGAAAATAAGCGTAACGTGATAAAAATAATTAAAACTATGAAATAAAATTGTAGGTTTCCAATTTGATTGCTTTAATATAATTATTTTATAACTTCGTCCGACTTCAAGATTGGATTCAAAGAAAATATTGTTTGTTTTTTGGTATAATATCTAAAGCAACGCAAAAAGCAATAAAATAAACATTTAATTCTTGCAAAATAAATTAAGATATCACACCATTAATCACATCATTAAATAAATATTAAGAAAAAGTATTAAAATAAAAACTAAAATAATGTATAATTTATAAATCGCCAACCCACAATGGGCAAGCGTGGTGATCAATACTCATCCTTCTCTATATGGGAATAGGCATGTGTCCAGCAGTGGGACATTATATTATTATCAATATGTATAATTTAACAATACCCAATAAATGGATGATATATTTTTCCTAGTTGCCTAAGACACCTGAAATCTCTCCAATCAACTTTTGCTAAGCATAGCAATTTTATTTTGGAGTCTAGAGGGTTAAGATTATCTAAGTTCATAATGTTATTTCTACGCTAAACCTCTTTAGTCCGTTAATTCTCGATCAAGTAATAAGCTAAAACTAATATCCAAACTTTTGGAGTTGAATATTGGTGGGAGAGGATTAGCGACATTTGCATCATCTTATACGAAGTTAGGAATATCTTAGTCAGTTCTACGAATTATTAAGTTCAGTTATTCCGTTATTAGTTCATTATAAATACTAGCGTGGTATTCAATTTCTTAAAATATAAAAATGCGGTTAACTGACAAAACAGTGGTAATAATTTAAAAAGATTGATTTTGCCCAGGAGCGCACAACTTACATCTTGCTTTAAAGTAAAATAGCGGCGTCGCTTGCTCAATGCATTATTGTCGTCTATGACGTTAAAACGTTTATTACGTCCTAAAAAAACATAAATTATGGCTATGAAAATGAAATCCTGTGAAATGTGAAGAAAGAATCACTATATCCCCTGGACTGTCAAATATGTATTTTTCCGCTGATATGAAGACAAGACAGTGTATTTTAATATCTATTACCGAATTATTTTATTTACCTTCATTATTCATCGCTAATGTGTCGCCATCTGTCGTTTCTCTGAAAAACTACCTGAAAAGGTTTCCGGCAAAAAGACGCTTTTGAAACGGATATCATGTGAAGCTCATTCATGAAAGGATTTTGAAATAGGTCCAAACGTTTTTGGCAGATGGCGCTGGCCTCTGAAAACTACCCCTTACTCGACGCCTTCAGTTGTTGTAAGACCGCTTTGTTTCATAAGATATATATAGATAGATGGCGTTTTTCATAACTTTTTTCTGGACTTACGAGGTAATCAGGTGCATAAACTGAAACTGGCAGGTCACGTGCCTTATGTTTGTATGAAAAGATTACTTCAAATTTTAAGATTCCGACCTAGGTTTCTTTGGAAAAGTTGTTCGGTTTTGTGCATCTAATTACCTTGTTGAATATACGCACTCCTTTTGAATTAATCCTGTATAAGATCTGAACTTTTGGAAGTCTCTCTCGTGTTAAAGTCACACAAGTTTACACAATAGACCTACCGTCTATTGTGTAAAATGATCAAACCCTGTTGTACGAGATGGATGGGTAGTAGATGTTCCAAATAATTCAGGTTAATGTAACATGCTGTTTTATTTACATCCCCTGATATAACAAAAACATTGTCATTAAGGTACCTGTTGTACGCACACATACTTAACTTGGTTCAAAAAACCGTGCTGGGGGTGCTTGTGAACCGGAGTCCGCTGCAAGTAATATACAGGGTTATTCGTTAAAAACCTGCAACATCGCAAGAGAAGATTACTAAATCTGTATTCTACGACTTTTGATAATTCGTTAGATTTTTTTCATACTAAAATAAAATTTGATATAAATTTATGGCTCTAACGTTGAGTATAAAAATAAAACAGCGAATTTTCAAAAGTCGTAGAGTTTATGTTGTTGCTTATAATGTTAGTTATCTACTTAGGTACTATTTTTTTGTGTTTGCAACGCCAACGATGAACCGCTTTGTGACGCCAAAGACCCTCAGCTATGGTGTCGCGGATTCATCAGAAATAAATCTGTTCAATAATTAAAAAGAAAAGTCTTTTTATTACACATTTATCTTTACAATTAAATGAATATTCGAAACTCAAAGAGTAAATATCTTAATAAAGGAGCCTAGTCTGATCCGGACGTAGAATTGGAACAAACGCGTTTTAATCAACAAATGGACGAGACGTGATATCGTCGTTAAAATTATCTTATAAGCTTCTTTTTTTTCCTTATGAGGAACGGAACCCTGAAAAGTGATATTTAACAATCTTACACACGAGTAATTTTAACGTGTGGAAGTTACAAGACTAAGTCTAAGTAATGATATGGATGTAAAAATAGGACTGAAAAGGAAATATTCTTTATTTAAACAGTTTCTAATAACTTTGAATGTTCCACAGACTTTCATACAAGAATTTATACACAAATTGAAATAAATATGATCACAGATATGAGCGAAGAAGCGGGTTTAGTTAGAAGAACATTACATGTTTTATTTGTGTGGGATTGTGCCCCGATACGTATCGGTATCATTTATGAACAGCATTGGATTTTGATAATAGAGAAAGTATTCGGTGAAATAAAATGATAAGCCGCATTTAACCTCGTACTAAAATAAGTATCATTATTTTCAGTACCTAATAAACACTGTATTGTTATTAAAACTGTAATAGTAATATCAACAATGTAATAAACGACGTCCGTCGAGTGGCGTAGACAACGATTTTCAACTTGTCGCCAGCTCTGAGGTCCCGGGTTAGATCCCCGTACGGGTCAATGTAGAAAATAACACTTTTATATTGTTTCTCGGGTCTGAGTGTTTGTGGTAGCTTCGTTGTCTCTGATTCCATGATGTTGTCCAAATTAATAATTAAAAACACTGTATTGAGAATTAACGCGTGGATATAAAGGTAAGAGACGACCAGGAACGAAAAATGGATTGTATGAAAGACGATGGGTAGAAAGAATGGTGAAAAAAAAATTAGATGAAAAAAATACTGCAAATACTTGTGGAACCCTGACGCCCGCGCCTGTGCGAAAAAAAAACCTCTTAAAACCTCTGTTACAGGAGCCAGTGTCTTCGCCCATTTTGTTACATTATTATTTAATAGGTATTGGTACTTCGTTTTGTGAAATGACGTTAGTGATAGAAGAAAAGAAGACGAAGACAACATTTGCGCCAGTTATTTGTTATATAAGTTTTCAATAAACAATATATAAAAAATTACGCCTTGATCCGAAAAATGTCGATTCCAAGAGAGATGCGAATAATTAACAATTTCATTCATTTGTTCGTTCTTTGATTTCAGCATTGTTGGTGATGTTTAATGTAGGTAAATGTATTCGTAGGATCCTTTTATCTTTACTAATATTAATCTTCTGTAACTTTGTTTTTCTGTTACATTTTACGGCTAAATCGTTGAACAAATCTTAATGATACTTTGGAACAGGGTAGGTAAGCTTTGATTCCAAGAAATTACAAACGCTATTTTTTTGCGATAAACAACGTAAAAAATTATTTCAAAACATAGTTTCTACTTTACTATCTGACCTCTATTCTTGCTTTCCAGTCATTCAAATTGACGAGTTTTTGTTATTAGTTTTTTAACATAACTGTGCAATGTGGGGAGTTATTGGTGACGAAATGATAGAGACGAGTTGCTATGTTATAATGATTCAAATTGCTTGCAATAAAGAAAGAAAGTTAAATGAAAATTGTCATATAGTATTCCAATAAATCTTATAAATGAATACTTCCTAGCTAGCTAATTTTATATACAACCTTATTAAACCACAGTAAATCTCTTCCAGCTAACTTCGAAATCGTTCTTAAACTATTTCAATTTCAAAACTTCAGTGTGTCGTTATTTCCCAATTGATATCGGTTGGTAAAACCTTATTGCATACCAATTGCTACTGTACAGGAAGTAATCGATTGGGACCGTAGGGTCCGAGTGCACACATTCTTTTCAAAGACTTATCCAAGCGTATTGTTGACACCCGTGTGAACCAAGGGCAGGTTTCCACTTTGGTCAGAGTTTTACCTTTAAAATCTCATGCTGTGGCGCCTACTCAAATTAATTAGTCATTTAGAATCTTCTCAAAAAAAACAAAATACAAATTAATATACATTAATTCAACTTAATTAAATATAAGTTAATTATTTATTAGTTAAAAATGACCCTACTTGCATGGTATCATATCTTTATTTATTATTCTTATTTTATTTTAAACTAACGCTTGTTTACGATAAACCAAAATGGCTAAACTCCAACTACGAACTATTTCAATACGTTAACTAACATTGACTCCCAGTTTATTAAGCAGTCCTATGCAAAGTCGTGCCAATGTTTTGAAAGGCATTGATTTTAGAATGAAAATACCCGTCCAAAAATAAAGTCAAACCCCGACTATTTTGGTTTGCCTTTCCCCCATTAAATTAAAGTCAGTTTTGTCCTCAATTTCTACGAAAATTTAGTCTCGTTGTTCTTCGTAAATGATGAGATAAAAACCGGGATGTTTAGTTGAGCGTTAAATTCACTTTGTTATGAAGTTGTTGATAAATTAAGACGGTGTTTTATAAGTTTATAAAGTTGATCGGATTTTTTAATACCCTCTAAACTTAATACCCTTTCATTCTAATCTTACTGGTTTCTGGGTACAATTGACGTAGTGACGTAGGTATAATAAAAATAATCTTATTAAATTGAAAAAAATACCGTACAAGTGCGAATCATACTCGCTCTCCAAAGGTTCCACACAAAGACCATACTTATTTATTAATGTTTTAATTACAAATGTATAGTTTTCATAGGTTTTCCTAAACTTGAAATACTTCAAGTACTTTACTAGTAGGTACTAGTATACTTTACTTCTACCTTATGTAAAGATATTGCCAAATTTCAATGTTCATGGTCAATGGGAAAAGCACTATAAGTTTTGATTCCCTTGAGAGTGTTTAAGAGTGTTGAGATAATTATTTTGCTTTCTGCTATGTAAACCGGCTTTTTCTTGAACTTAGAAGTTTGATTTTTTCACAGCATCAAGGTAGGTACTGTAAATCTAAAAGCATGATTTAAATTTCAACTCGATACCTCCCCGATTTCCCGAGGTAAACGGTATTGACAGACCGACTGAAGGACGGACAGACAGACGGACACCAAAGTGATCCTATAAAGTATCTGACTCGACGTTTGGTTGAAATTAACCCTAAAAAACACGATGATTTGTATAAATTTTGAGTGGACATTTTATTTTTTGCTTCTTACTATTTACTGCTTATGGAAGCTTTATTGATGTACTAAGTAAAGTAAAAACCATTAGTTAAAATATTAACCATCGGTCAAGTTACCACGGGATCAAAAAACTGGGCCTAACTGATTTAACAATTGGCAATCATGTAAAAATGAATCCAGTGATACATTTCTCACAAATAATTTCACAAAGTTCCTCAAAAGTCTAAAAATAAATTAATCTAGCTTTAAGAGGGATTCTAATTCCTTCTGTGTAAGATTGAAAAGCCGTACCTTCCTCATCTACGAAGGTTCTATAGACCGTATCATTTCTGTGTCATTAGACTAATTACCCTTTTGTGATACCTATAAAATAGGAATTTGAAAGCCTTGCTTACGTAAGATGGCAATACGAATTGTATGAAGCGAGGATTTACTTTGATTTTAGCTTAACTTGACTCACTTTTGAGATGAGTTACGCCAGGATTATAATCAATAGAAGTTTGTGTTATCACTGTAATAATGATACCGGCCTATAACCATCCCACTACCGGGCACAGGTCTCTTTCCATATAGAGAAGGAATGAGCATTGGATCACCACGCTTGCTCATTGTGGTTGGTGATTTCAGATTCCATTTTTTTAGAATCCAGGTTTCCTCTAGATGTTTTCCTTCACCGTTTGTCAATGATGTCTTAGAATGGTTAAGAAAGTACATATAACTTTGAAAAAGACACATTGGTACTTGCCTGGGTTGGAACCTGCAACCATGTGCATGCGAATCCGGTAATTGAACCGCTAGGCCACCACGACATTGTAATAAATGACTAGATTATTTTTATCGATAAAATTAAATCTTGATTTATATAAATACAATAATTCAATGTACACTTAACCTGTAACCATAATATTTACAAACCTGATTTTCCAGCCTGTACGGCACTGCTTGGCAAAGGCACCTAAATAAGGCTTTGTAAAAGAATTAAGCCAATCTGTAGCCTAGTCAAAGTCCAGTCCTCAAAATCATTGTATTCATCATAAATTGTTATTAACATCATTATGCTTTCATGGCTCAATAGCTAAACCTGTTTTCTAAAAACTTGGTGTAAGCTTCCATCCCGAGAATCGGCAAAGACAACTTTACGCATTTAAAAACTTTATCAACGAGGACAGAACCTTTTGTATAAATAGGTAACCACTTACTTTAAATGTCTTAAAACTACATATTAAACTACTAGCTGCGTCTTGCGGTTATTACCCAAGTTTTATCTTTTATCTATTTTTGGTATAAAATTTAATAAATGTAACGTGTCAGATAACTCCATACAAAATTTTATCAAAATTAATCAAGCCTTTTGAGCGTAATGAGGTAACAAATTACAAACAAACATTCGCCTTCATAATATTAGTGTGATTTAAATAACATCAAACTGTACAACAATAACACACCAAGACATAATTATGCTGATGAAGATATTTAGAATGACGAAAAATTGGTTGCCTGTAAAGTCGGTATACGGGCGAAAGTTTTACGTGACAACGACTTTGAGTGGTAAAATAATTTTAATGTAAATATTCATTCGTATAGTAGGAAGAAGGATGAAATAATAGTAACAATTTAAAACATTAATTTATACAAAGAATCTCGCACTGAATTTCATATTAACAAAATTTTATTTTTACCTATACACATACATACGTATTTATATACAAACATTCGGCGGGCCTCTCTCTCGTTCGGTGACTCATCGTAACGTTACCGAGCGTTACACTTTTTCATAAGTGACTCCCAGCCGCAACCTAATTTAAGACGTTGTCACGTCAAAAAGAAAAAGGTTTTATATCTTAAAGTTTCCTAATAATCGTAAGTGCTTCAACATTAATAATCTACTTTATCACTTTCAAATTTCAAAAACGACAAGAGAACATCACAAAACTGTTTTAATAACTTTAAAAATTTACAAACTGTTCAACATAGACCTACTTACCGTAAAGATGAAACAAAACTACATCATAGTCTTGTTGTGCCAATTTGAATTTTAATTTCATCAGTTTAAAGTTGAAATTCGTGTTATGGTTGTCAAATGCTTCTACAGGCATTCTGGCTCAAATTTAGGTCACTACGTTGGATGGCAGATGTGACAAGTCAGCGTAAGTTACGAGAATAATACAAGGTTTTTGTGTGATGGCAACTTCTGTTGGAACTTGCCATGTACAACAGTATTGTTTAATTTTGAGTGTTAATTCTGTTTCAAAACATTTTCGTTGGTTTATTGTTTATCATCATACGTAATAGTTTCAAGTCAAGCACATTGAGCTGTGATCAGAATAGTGTTTCTACCTGAACAGTTATTCCACTTCCTTTTTTATGGCATGGTTGTTTTTTTTTATCTTTGACCAGTCCAAAACATAGCCAGCTCATTAGCCTCTTTTAGGTCTACTACTTGGCATGATTGGCCTGTTGGTATAGTGGTAGATGACCATTAAAACTAAAGTTTTTGTATTTCAGTGCCCAGGCATTATGAGAATTGGACCATTAGACTATCTGCTATATAGACGTTTTGCTTCCTTAAGAATTTTGCTATTTAGACTTTTTGATCAAAAAGCACCTTGATTACTAAATTCAATTTCCACCCAGGACAAATCTTTGTTTGACGAGCACGATCATGTCTGAGTCTGGGTGTAATTTATCTATAATATGTATGAATTTAAAAATATGTATGTTTATCAGTCATGTTGTCATAATACAGGCTAGTTTGGGATCAAATGGCCCGGTGTGAGTTGTCCCAAGATATCATTATTTGGGTCAGCACAGCAGGATGTCCATGGTTTGTGGGACATCGCAGTCACATCCATCGCCCTCGCTATAACCCCATTTTTAAATTACCTCTCATAATATTAAACTTTATTTTACATTAAATATTATTCTCAAAGAGAGAAACAAAAGTAATAATTCATTCATATTGCGCAGCGCAGCCCTTGAAACCGGATATACGAAATAACATGAAAATACATAAAGAAATTCCTTAGAGTGTACGGGTTGTCAGAATCAAATCGGGTGATAAGTAAGACAGTAAGACAGTGTTGAGAAAAACTCGCATCTGACAGTTCTGTCAGAACTAATATGCTGTGACATAGACGGCTATTGAAACAGTACAAGTTATGAGTAACAGCGAGTCAGGGGAATAATTATTCTATATTGTGACGGATATTATAGTTCAACTTACCTTTTTTTTGTAGGGTTGAAAGCTAATAATAATAAGAACCTCGTGAAAGCCGAAAAAGAAAAACAGATTAAATATTTAGACTTGGCGCACGAGGTTGTCGACCTGTGGGAGGTGGACTCAGCAATCATTGTCCCGATAGTCGTCACAGCTAACGGCATAATAGCCAACAGCCTCGACCAACACCTAAGGAGGCTCTCGTTAGGCACTTGGGTTAAGGGTTTGATTCAGAAAGCGGTACTTCTAGACACGGCGCGTATCGTGAGGAAGTTCCTCTCTCTGGAGCCCTAACCACATAATAATAATAATAAATCATTTATTATCAGGAAACTACACCGACTAAAAACACCCCTGTCCCATCATTGCCTTTGCTGGAGCCGCGGGGCCACTTGTGCACTCTCAGCGCAGCTCCAGTAAGACAGTTCAACTGGTCCCCAAATCTTTTTTGTGTTCTGAGAGTCACCGGGTAGTGTTAGTATATACTTTTTGGACCATTTAAAAGATTATACTCAAAGGAGATAACCCCTCTCTTAACCCTACACGTAACAGCACTATAACTGCGTGGACTTAGTGAATAAGGCCCAAGGTATTATACTGGGTATGAACAGTAAACAAGTATTGAGTCTTTTAGATAATAAAAAAATATTTGTCACGTATTTTTTCCTTTATCAAAACAATAGAAAATTTTAATAGATGAAGCGTTTCTTATAAGGAGTGGAGATTTTTGAAGCAAAAATTGTAGGTCAGAGTGACGTCAAGTGAATTTTTCTATTCACTGTATCTTCGAAATTGATTGTTTACGTTAAATTTCAAGGTGGCGCCAGCTCTGAGGTCCCGGGTTCGATCCCCAGACTCGGATCTGGATGAAATGATGATGGAAATTACCTTCGTTGTCACTGATTCCATCACACAAGTGCTTTAGCTACTTACTTTGGAATCGGAGCAATGTATGTGATGTTGTCCACATTTATTTATTATGTCCGCATACAATAGTGATCGTTCCGTGAAGTAAAATATGTTGAAAAGAAATACACTCGCTATTTTTCTATCACTTGCACAGATCAATATTGTCGGTGACAGCAGCTTTAGGTTTTACACCGCACTGGTGATTTCCCCGGAGTCTACCGGGCTTCCTTCACAAATCGATCGATTCCAACACTTCGGGATGTAGAGTCAATTGCTCTATCAATGCACATTTTTTTAATACCGTTTATGCGAAAAAGAATATTGAATTTATGTTAGATTATTTTGACTTGTTTTCTTTTGTATAATTTGAGTTTTAAAACTAGCTGTTCTCCGGGGTTTCATTCGCGTAAGTTATCCCTCATCCCGTAAACTTCTTAACAACGCAGTGGTCTTGTTGAGAATTTTACTCCAATATGGGACGAGGCATCTATCTCTGACCCAAGGTAGCTACAGAACTATTGAGGATTGTGGTAATAAAACTAATATGTGCTATGGGTAGGTATTTGATACGTGGATTTCTTATTTAATTAAAATCGGAAGACTATGATATCTGTCTTCCAGGACAAACAATGCAATCAAATAGGCAGGTGGTAACTCGCCACTCACTAAATGAGTACTTCCCCAAACAACCGCCACTGCAGGCGGCTGGGAGCAATACTAGTGCGAGCGGCTAGGGGTGTCGAGCGAGATTTAGCCATAGCAGACCCGGTGCGAGTATCTTCGCTATTTACGCGATTACACTTCCACCCCCGAACATATAGTACTAGCGACCCCTCTATAGCCAGCCTCTTAAGGCAAGAAAGAGCTGGGAGCTCTCCCTAAAGAGTGCCTCCGCAAACAGCTCACCACAAGCTTCCCTGCGTTATTATTAATTTACCACCCAATAAAACAGAGGCAATATTAACAACTTTTAATATAATTATAAGAGAATATAACGAAGTTTTTACATTGCCAGATTTTATGGTAACCGCCTGGCAAAAAGTTTCACAATATAACAAAAACTTGATGAAGATGTTTCGCTAAAGTTTGAAACTGTAACATTTACCGCGAACACTTCAGTTCTATTATTCGGTTAATTAGAGCAGTTTTTAACGCAGGAATTGAAAAATATATCTACAGTATGATCATAGAAAAGAAGGCATGTCCTAGCGGTCCAATGAGCGGATTTTCGTGCAGAATGTTGCAGGTTCAAATCTAAAATGAACATTAATGTGACTTTTTATGTTATATGTACTTTCGTAATGATTTAAAGACACATTGTCAAACAGTGAAGGAAAACATCGTGATCAAACCTGGATTCCAAAACATGCAATCAGAAATCGTCAACCCGCATTGAGCATTTGCGGTGATCAGTGCTTGTTCCTTCTCTATATAGAAAGAGACTTGTGCCCAGCAGTGGGAAATTTATAGGCCGGTATTATATACGAGAAACCTTTTTGACTATCACTATCCTATCCTACTAATATTATAAATGTGAAAGTGTGGATGTTTGGATGTTTGTTACTCAAACACGCAAAAATGGCTGAACGGATTTGGATGATATTTGGCATGCATGTTGCCTTTGACATAAAAAAGAATAGGTATAGACTACCTTTTATCCTGATTCCTTAAGTAATTCCCGGGGGAAAAAAGAAAATTGTTTACGAGCTAAGCCGTGAGCTTTGTTGAAATTTTATTCCGTTTTTCATTACTTTTAGGACCCAATTCTGAAATCCACGCATACGAAGTCGCGGGCAGAAGCTAGTAATATATAACTCAAGAGTTTTAAAGTATTTTGCCATCTCTTTTAATGTCATTTTTATGTTAATAATTATTTGTGTATACCACGGCCTGTAATCTAGCCCCGCTGTTGAACACAATCGCACCTTCATAAATTATGTTGTTATGCGTTCGTAGGATCATCTGAGGATCCACACAGTTTATGACTACTAGCGCTTGGTACAAGTGAAAAGAGTATGCAGTGTGTTGAACAAGTGGCATTTATTGTGGCAAAGAAAGAAAAATCCGAATACGAAACCGCAACCACTTGATCACAAGTCCGACGCCCTAGCCATTCGGCTACCGCCGCTTCGAAAGCTAAGAAGTTAGTGTAGCAGTTTACATATAAGCGCATCACACCACCCACCGACTTGTGCGCAGTGCGCAGCGTACTAAGTCACAGCAACGAATGAATGCGACACCAGCGGCGGCCAGCGCTAACAAATTGTTTTTGTTTCGATGCAAAAACAGCTCTAGTTCAATTGAATAGTAGATTTTAATTTCGGCTAAGCCTATTGCAGTCCAGAGCTGGACGAAGGTCTTTCTCAAGTTCAACCCAGCTACCTTTTTCAGGTCATCGTTCCATCTGACTACGGAACGGACTCCTTCATTGCGCATGAACTTAGGTCTAAGACAACAAATAGTTCAAACTATTGTATGTTTGACACGGTGGAGCAGTGAAAACCCTGTGTCCACATTTAAGCATGACTTTGGCAATTATTGAATCGATGTGGCTAAAAAAATATGATTAAAATAAATTATGCACCACTCCTCATGTATGTTATGAGTATGTCTGTGGTCTAAAAACCTTAGTAACTTTTTGATTAGGTCTCACTGTACCTTTTAAAAATTTACGAACTAGCTGACTCTTCTCATTCGCTATTCTAATTTAATCTTACAGCAATGGAAAAAACGAAGGCACAAAAAACATTTTCCTTTTTTCCCTGTAACTTGTTCCACAACAAGTAATTTGTCACACAGAACAATGATAAGGCAACGCTGCCAGTAACTGCCATTTAACTTTCTAGGGCTCACCGAAATGTATCCTCGCCTACCGAAATAATATTTAACTTTTAAGCGCTTAGTATTGTGTCATGTTGTGGTGGCCTAGCGGTTAAATGAACGGATTTGTCTGCACATGGTTGCAGGTTCGAACTCAGGCTGTGATTTTTTCAAAGTTATATAATTATACTTTCTTAATCATTCTAGGGCATCATTGAGAAACGGTGAAGGAAAACATAATGAGGAAGCCTGGATTCCAGAAAAAAAATAATCTGAAATCGCCAACCCGCAATGAGCAAGCGTGGTGATCAATGCTCATTCCTTTCTCTATATGGGAAGTGACCTGTGTCCAACAGTGGGCCGTTAACAGGCCCGTATTTTTATCAGGCTTCCAAACAATGATAAGTTCAGCACCTTACTCGCACTTACTAGAATAACAGTTTTTCCTATCTATAAAAAATCATTGCTGGAATAAGGGTACCCTCATATGGATGGAACGAGTACTGATCACCACACTTGATTACTTGATTATTTTTGCAGGTGGTATTTTCTAGATTTCATTCATTAAACCAAGAATTTATGTGATAACGATTATGGAATAACACCACGCATTTGAAGATGGCAGGTTGATGAAATGGAGCTGCGCTGCCTACTGAAGCTGCGCTGAGAGTGCACAGGTGATCCCGCGGCTCCAGCAAGGGCAATGATGGGACCGGGTTGTTTTTAGTCGGTCTAAGTCCGACATATCCCCACGCCGTGCCCTCGGCGTGGTCGAAGTTATAAGCTTTTCACCCCGACAAAAAGGTTGATGAAATGGAATATGGTAACAACTTGAAGCAATATTTGGCTTCAATCGTTTTGTAGTAGGGATGTAGCAAAACTAACCATGTAAGAAAATCACATATATAAAATTTATATGATAGATGTCTTGCCATCGATACTCATCTTAAAAAGCAATACATCGGCTCTCGAGTTACAAAGCTGCCTACGCTAAAATGTCTCATTTATAGAATTTGACACGGGTACCAAAACACGTACAGCAAAATATCAAATGCTCAAAGTCTCACAGTTTCTCTCCAACGTGTAATAAAATATCTCGTCTGAAATTGAAATCCGGAACCTTACAATACTGACACAGAGCAACAAGAGTCTTAAATATTCACAAAATCAACCCTGGCAAGTAAATACAAAAATCGTTCTATACAGAAGTCAAAACGTCTTAGCATAATCCGATTATAACAACCTCGAACAAACAATTCCAAACGATAATTACGTTGTACATTTCTGGATGATAATTATTTAATAAAAATACGTCTGCACAGAGTACGCAATGGATTCGAAGCAGAATAAATTGTATTATTTAACGTCCAAAATACCACGGTAGGCGTCATATTTCGTTTTAACAACAAGAGTATAGAAATAAAACTTCCCGTATCTGAGGTCAGTGGCACCAAATAATTAAACTGACGAACTTATTTGTTGATATAGATCAGAAGTTAGAGATTTTTAAGAAATTAATTAATTTTCTTTTTGATACTTCATACAACATATTTTTTCTAAGGTTTACGTGAATGTTAGACATTGAAATAAAACTACTTATAAACATGATTGATGATTCTATGGCGGTTTATTTTTAATCCCGACGTTTCGACGCCTTTGAGCAACATCCCATGTCAAGACAAATACCACCTCAGTTTGCCCGTGACCATGACAGCCGCAAAGGCGTCGAAACGTCGGGAACTAAAATCAAAATAAACCGCGATAGAATCCGTTTACAAGTAGTTATATTTTTATTAATGCTATTACATTTGACTATGAAAAAAAAATTACGAATTAATAAAATCCGTAGAACAAATTTTGTTGCATATGAGTAAGTTATTTGCTCTAGGATTGAAAAGATTCGGGAGTTTTATTAATTATGTTCTTTACACGTTATATTAGTCCCAGAAATGGATAGCAAATATTGTCTAAGTATCAAGGCAGTGCTAAATAACCATAAAGTTCGGAGTGCAGGTGCTTTATTTATAAAAAAAAATAACGACGCCTTGGTGCATTAATTTATTGTTCACACAGAAATACAACAGTGTACACAAAACAATTAGAACATATTTTTTTGTTTAATGGAATCATGATGCGGATTATTATAATTAACTAGCGGCTTGGACCGCCCTGGCTTTGCAAATTAACAAATGTCTATAATTTGTTAATTTACGTAAAAACATACTTTTTTTAAATCACATAATATCCATTGCTAGAAACTGCATTAAAATCCGTTTCTTGGTTAAAAACATCAGAAACAAAGTCGTTCATCTCTGTCTTAACATTAGTACAGACATTAACGGGAGTGACATTGTTTTAATCTATGTAAAGACAGTAAAATTTTGAAGTCTTGTCTATTATGTGCGCTGGAAAATTCTTCATGTAAACGACGTCATCGTATTTTTAGATTCAAACTTCAAAATGAAATTTTAATGGTCTACTTTAGATACATTTTATTTCTTTCCCATTGGATAAAAATCATCTCTAACCTGCCACCAAGGAATGTAAGGGTGATTGTTGTAACCATCAAAGAACCATCCTAAACATTGACCCCATTGAGGATAGGCATACTCATAATATTCACCGGGATATAAATCAGCATACAAATATATCCAGTCTATGTAGTATCTTAGATCCGTGAACACCATTATTCTATCCTCATTATACCGGATTTCAAAACATCCGAGGCCAACAGTGTAAGTTGAATCAAATAAAGCACCACCATTAGGCACCCCAGCTAAATTCAAATGATTTTTTATGCAAATAAATTTCCCCCACCATTTTGGTAAATATTTCGAGCAATCGACAATGTACTGCTTAGCTGTCATTGTGTAAAAGATTTTAAAATTTTCTTTTATGTGTTGGAGGTATTCGTATCCTGAACCGGTAAACCAAATGTCGGTTCGGAGTATGTGATGTTTTCCAGGTAAGAAGCACCTATATGGGAGGTGATATCTTCTCGGTGGACCTTTCATTAAATATATTTGATCCATACAGTGAATAATTGAAACGTCATGCCTTGGTGAATGGACACCTCTAGGACCATGCCAGTGTTCGGGATTTAAGCTTTTTGGAAACAATCTTGTTATTCTCCAGACCCTGTACCTATAAGGCATGTTTTCGTATCCACCTCTCCCCAACGCCCAAATTCTTATGTCCCTCATACGATTCATCCATGGATCAAGATAGTTTGCGGACGTCAACAATGTTCTTCTGTTGAGTAATATGGCAGTACCAAGGCATTGAAATTCTGAAATCATAATTTAAACAAATATAATAATGTGAAAAAAGTACACAAGGCTGCAGACACCTTATATTTTGTGCTTACAGTACAGTCACAACACAGAACAATTCGTTTTAATTGGACATTTTAAAGTGAATTAAAATTGTGTACTTCCTATTTCTAAAACTCGATTTTGTGACCCCATCTTACATTTACTCTAACATGCTTGAAAGCTGTAGTAGAAGTAATTTACTGCGTAAAATTATTCTCCGAAGTACAATTTTTATATTTTTTATTTTAAATTCAATGTACAATAATTTATTTAAAAAAAATTGTGATAAATATACTTAATCTCCAAACTGAAAAGTCGGGCAAAAGAAACTGTGTTAACTAGATCTTTAAGTTATGTAAAACTGGGAACGAACAGCTGTAACGTATTGCTGTATTTTGTTTGAGTGAATAATAATTGTGTTTAAAAAGAAATTTCACTTTGTTTAGTTGTTTTGCTCCAAACTGTTTCTCTTACCCCAAATGCCGATTTTTCGTATATTATTTGTGTTCTAGTCGGCATTTCTCACGGTGACAGTGAAGCCAAATGGCACTTTATATTAAAAAATCGCTGTATTACGTACCTATAGATATTCCAGCAACACAATTAAGTCTTCTTCTTCTTCGAATATCTTGCCAGTCCCACCAGCGGAAGAAAAACCTCAAATTTTCTGACTGCACCATCTGCCATCTAAAGTAGCTTTGTCTAGGTACTGTGTCCGTTCTAATATACACTAGAGTTGTTGTTCCCGTATCCCAATATCCAGACACATGATTTAATAAGAACAGACAGGCCACCAAAATGTACAGTAAATTCATTACAGATCCAACGACGGCAGGCAATGATTCAAGCCCTGAGTTTCACTTGCCTTATAAAGACTGTTTATTTGTAAATAATATGTAACATTATAAGCTAAATGTAAATATTAATACGTATTAATATATACTCTTACTTCGCGTTAAATTCTTATTGTGTTTGATCCGTTAGGTGATACCTACCGAAGCAAGGGTAATAACAATTGATTATTATAATAATACTAGATGAAAACCCGGCTCCGCTCGGTTTAAATGTGACTCATGATACACAATGTAGGTAAATATTCTGTAGTCATCGGTTCTATAATATCGGTTCAATTGGCCAAACTCAGGTTTAAAGAAAGAACATAATTATAACAAAGAGTTTATCATAAAAAAGTTTCAAAAACAATATTTTCGCGAAACGTCAATGACTGAAGAAAAGTATTAAGTTTTGTTATGATTCAATCAATGTTTCCGGCAAGACGTTTCTATAATAATAATAATATGTAATTAAGAAATAAAATTACCGCTGACTGACAGCATTGATTTTTGTTATGGTTAGTATTCTTTTTTCTATGGTTGTTATCGCAATTGGCCAATCTCAGGTTTAAAGAAAGAACACATAACAAAGAGTTTATCATAAAAAAGGAGATTATCATAAAAAAAGTTTCAAAAACAATATTTTCGCGAAACGTCAACGACTGAAGAAAAGTATTAAGTTTTGTTATGATTAACTCAATGTTGCCGGCATTTTCAGGCTACTTAGGCCCATAGATATATACCTTACAGACTACACATATATTTTATAAGTACATTTTGTGTTATTAATATAAACGTTTCGTTTTACACAGTCAAATGAGTCACAGTTCTTTGTGATGGCTACTTCTTTGGCGCGACGTACGCGATGTGTTAATTGGCGAGGCGTATATTATGCAACGGAACGTGAAAAAAGCGAAATAAATATCGCGTTCCGAAACGATTCTGGTCCCAACTATCATGCAACTGTCATACGCCCTGTCAGCACTGTAATCACTTCAAGGAGGTTGTATGATAATAAACTCCTTGAATCACTTCGAAGCAGAATTATCTGTTACGGAACGCGGCCTTATTAATTACCCATGATTACCCAAGATGGCGACTGCGGTTTTTTGTTTGTCAGTGCCATTAGAATTTAAGGAAATTCTCCATAATCCGAATTTTGCGGATATATGTTGTCGACTCGAAATCAATATTTTTTTATGTTTTGTTATTCATATAAGGTTTCGATCGAGTCTACCGTAGCCCTGAACGAAATTATTAATATAGATAGATATGTGTAATTGATTTAAATCCAAAGTAAGTAGGTAAAGCACTTGTATATGTAATGGAATCAGAAACAACGAAAGAACCACAAGCACTCAGATCCGAGACAATGTAATAACAAACGTTTTTCTACATTGACCCGTCGGGGGATCAAACCCGGGACCTCAAAGCTGTAGACATCTTGGAATCTCCTCTCGACCACGGAGGTCATCGATTATTCGTGTCTTTGCGTCGAGTGAACCTTACAAAATTAATTATGACTGTTTACCTTAGGTTTACTATTAACATCATCAATTTAAGAGCTCAGCTCTTATCGGTGCAATTCCTTCCATTTTTCTCTTCCAAGATCTTGGACCCTTGAACCTCTTTATCCGCCAAGACTTCTTTATTTGTGTGATATGACTATGTTTCTGGCGCTCTCTTCCCCTCCTTCCATCGACTATCTGGCTTTTCTATCTAAAAACTGGACAATGATAAAATAGACCGCATGCGTATTGAAGACAATGTTGATTATGACGTTTATTCGAGGTTATGTATTAAGGTTATTTTCTATATCAATTCTGCCAAAACTTCTTGAGCGAGCTGTTATCATTATTTTTCTCATTCTTTACGACGAACTCTGTTGTGAGGTCCCGGTTCGAAACCGGGACCTCGGTCGGTTCAATGTAGAAATAACCACTTGTCTACACTGTCTTGGGTCTGGGTGTTTGTGGTACCTTTGTTGTCTCTGATTCCATAACACAAATGCTTAGCTACTTACTTTGGATTCGGAGAAATGTATGTGATGTTGTCCACATTTATTTATCCACTACCTTATATCAGTAAATAATGTCACCAGACAATTCGGAAAGATTGAATAGCTTTTAAATGTTGTATAGGTAGTGTTTGGTGATAAAATATTCGTTTTATATTCAAGTCACATATCGTCTCTAATGGAGTTGACTTACAAGTTTCAGAGAAAGGCTCGTGACATTAATATATTTGGATTAAAGGTGTTAGAACCTAATCGGGCATCATATTTCATGCCGGCTGTAAGTCTAACTTATTGCTTGTGTGTTGAGTTATGACGCCGTATGTGCAATTGTTGTAGTTTTTAGAAAAAAATATGGATAGAAGATAAGAAAATGGGTCAGCTGGAGGCAGTCAAAGCTCTTAAATTAAATTTGTTTTCTAAAAGCTAAAACTGTTCAATGCCATAGCAGATCAATGATAATAATATCGGCTATATAATAATATAGGATTCCAGGTTTCCTCACCATGTTTTCCTTCACCGTTTTTTCAATGATATCTTAAAATGATTAAGAAAGTATATTTTACTTTGAAAAAGTCACATTGGTACTTGCCTGATTTCGAGCCTGCAACCATGTGTATACGAATAAAATTTTATAGATTAAAGATTTAATTATAACTGAGTGTCAAAGATTATAAACGGTTTTGTCATCTAAATGTTTTTAAGTATGTAAGTAATTTTTGTTGTAGTTTTTTTAATAAATTCGAGATCAGGTGTAAACTTTTTTTAATAATAAGTAGTTGTGACCTGCCCGTTCTTCCCCCGTGTAAGGAGTTCTTGTTCCTGATTTCCATTCACTCAGGCAATTTTCAAACTTTAAAGAATATTCTTTTTTTATTAATTTTGTAAATAAAAACCTTGTCCTGACAATAAAAAACACAATAAAAGAGGAAGCATCCAATTTGGTGCAGTCGTTGGAAAGTTATGCGCATAGCAACATAGTTGACGATAATTTTTATATTATAGCGGATTATTTTTTATGGAGTGCGTATATTCAACGTTGAATATACGTACTCCATAAAAAATAATCCTGTAGATTCCATTAGTCGTCCAGTCGTTCCAAATCCTAAATACCTAATAGAACCCAAAAAGATATTTTCTTAAAAATGATATTACCTTTCTGGGCCCTTCGTTACAAATAAGGCTGCTAATAAAATTTTACCACACGGATTCTTGTAATATTTAATCTGGGATTCCGATGTTCAAGGATGTGTTTTAAATTTAATATTGTATTACTACCAAGAAAGTTTTTCGTAAATTTTTCTTGATATTGTGGACAATAAGTTCGGTGCCGAAATAATAATAATTTTTATTTACGGTTTTGTTATTTTCTCAAACATAGTGTTTGTAATCGAAATGGCTTCACGAATTTTTGACTTAATAACGTCATAAAAATCTAATATGATCGACCGGCGGCATGCACGAAAATGTGTCACATTCCATCAGAGCCGAACGTGCAAGCGAGAGCGCGAATAAAGCGACAGAGAGGCACGATCGTGCTAAGCTTTCTTCCACTGCATCGGCCAATGCGTCCGAGTAGAAAAGACACAGTATGAAATTTTTCATGAATGTTTTCTTATGACGTTATTACGTAATACTTTCGTCTGTAAACCGATTAAGAGATAATTAGAGACAAGCATAAAATTTTCAAAACTACCGCATCAATTTGATTTTGACTTCACGACTGACATTTTTGTTTCGAATCACGTTTCGTTTGGCATTGGCGTAATCTCGGCAGTTCAACCATTGTTTTCTGTTAGTGATGTGATGACTTTAGAACCACTTATGTGGGTTACGTGATAGAATAAATGAATATTAAAATTTGCTTTCTATTTCAAGCTGCATGCTTCTTATATAAAAATAAGGCAAAGAACACACAGCAAACAAGATAGCTATACAGCGCACACTAACAAACAATCGTGTGTAAACATGAGAAGTATTATAATTACGTTTGCATGTGTTGTAGTAATTTGTTTTTACTACGCAGACTCTTGCGTTTAGGTAATTTACGCTTACATAATTATTATTCTTATTAAAAAAAAAAGACGCCCGCACCAAGGAATTTAATCCTTGTATCGCGGGGTTTCACAAACATTAAAATCACATGCACAAAGAACACCCAGACTTGGAACAAGCATTTGTGGATCACAAGTACTTGTCCCATGCGGGGATCGAACCCGCAGCACGTCGCGCACAGTGGTAATTAGCATGGTGACCTATACCACTCGGCTATCCGTGCAGTCAATTATGTGTAACCGACAGCTTTGTGCCATGCCTAACTATCTAGTTTGCTGATCGTATATACAGAATGAATTTAAAAGGAGTGCGAACATTCAACGAGGTAATCAGGTGCATAAAACTAAACAACTTTCCCCAAGGAACATAGGTCGAAATCTTAAAATGGAACAGGAATTTTTCATACAAAGTGACAGGTCACGACGTGACTTATGTTTGTATGAAAAAATGATTTTAAATTTTAAGATTTCGACCTATGTTTCTCGGGGAAAGTTGTGCAGTTTTATGCACCTGATTACCTCGTTGAATATCCGCACTCCATTTAAATTATTATTGTAAAACAGGTTTGATTTGGTAGTTACAAGCATCTTTTGCAAAAACCTAAATGCACAAGAATAATATATTAACATATACCTACTTCATACATATACGCGAATACACACTCGATACAGAATGTACGGTTATTGAGCTTTTTCTTATGAAATATGAAAATGCTTTCTCGTTGTACGAATTTGCGCGCGTATAGAAGAACAAGTTACGTTGGAACTGGGTCGTTAATATGAATCTTTAAATGTAAGGCTGAGGTAATTTTGTTAGCGAGGTTGTTTTAAGATTTTTTGTAATCTAATCTCTTATCAAATCAATGACAGGGTAAATAAAATGTCGAGGTGGCGTAGACGTTCAATGAACAGATTCATATACATGCACAAGGTTCGAACCTAGGCAAGTACTAATATGACTTTTTCAAAGTTTGTTCTGGTGTATACTAGTCCAAAATTTTAACATTAATTTTGATATTAACACAGGTTAACAGGCACAGTAACACAGGTCAGGTTGTATAACTATGTGTTGCCTGATGTCACTATTCCTTTTTATAGTATTATTAGTTGTAGGTCTATCAGTCTGAAACGCTTAAACAGCAAAACTGCTTAATCAATTTAGATGAAATTACTTTTATTTTTATATAAAGATTTTAATGCAATCGTTCTTAAATATTTCAAGCTTAACTTTACACAACTAAAACTAAACTATGCTAATTATAAAAAAACTAAGAAATAGCATCAAAAAACTCTGCCAAATTGGATCCATTTTGATGAAATTTAGTATGGAGTAGCCTTTTCCTATCATAACTAGTCGATAAAATAAGAAAAAACCCCTGATTAAATCCTCTAATTTTTCCGATCAGAATACAGTTTGAACGACAAATTATGTAGTACTTAGGAGTGTCAAAGTTAATGTTTTATGTAAATGTGGTTTCTGTGTTTATTGCTATTGTTGCCTAGTTGTATTATAATTCACTGAGGAATAAACAACTTTAGTCGTAACTTCTAGTTCCGGGTCAAAACTTTCTCATATCCATAAAGGTAATATTCGTCCGACATTATTTAAGTTACAGAATGTGGAATACATATCAATGTTTAAACAGCCAAAGTATTAGCACAGAAGGATGATAATATGAATAATAAAATAGAAGGAACAACAATGCTAGTATTTAATATAGTAACCGTTAAATCAAACAAATACTACGCACAGGCAATCTGCAAAAAAAAACATGCGGTTGTGAGCTGATGCGATTGTGGAAACGATGATGGGCAATCTTGGGAGCTGTCTTATCATGTAATGATAACAAAGAGAGTAAAAGATGACGATACAGTCATGATCTAGTGTTTCATTGAACAACCCACTGATGTCGGCTATCCTGAACACACACATGCTACCCTTTGTTGTTGTTTCCGACAGATGGTGCACTATACTGCGTCTAGAGGCGTCACGCCATCATAATGACAACAGGCTTTCTTTACTATCTCATGAGTTCACAGGAGTTTTCAAACAGTCATTATATACTTTTAAAATATATATACTACTAAATATTTTTCTCTTCACATGTCGTCAAATTGAGGAATGTAGGTGCTTTAAACATAAAAAGAAATGCTTTTGTTAGTGACTGTTTTTTATATAGTAGTTAGAGTATATAAAATCTAGCAATAATCTAAGTTGCAGTGCGCTTCTATACGCTATCTCAAGGGTGTTATAATCTGCACTATTATTATACTTGAGTATATTATGTAATGAATATGTAAATTGAAAATTTGTGAATGTATTTAAAAAAATCCTTCACTGCTAGAATGCTTGTTTAACCCCGAGTAAGAGGATATCAAGCACGACAACTAGTGTCATATAAACGTATGTTATATATATACATATGGGTAAACGAGATGAAGAGAAAATGACTAGAACGATCAAACCGGGACATCAAAACATTGGGCTTACTAAACTTTCACTTCTTGAATTTGGACTGTCAAATTCCAGACCAGAATCAATAAAAAAATGCTTTTCCGATATTTTCTGATTCTAAGCCTTTGGCAAACATGTAAGACGGGTAATAATTGCCAGCTATTAGGCCACGCCAGAGAGACGTGAATTAGTAAGCCTTGTCAACCCATTTCTCTAGTGGCACTTTTGCAAGAACCGATGAGAAAACCAATGAAATATTGAGTGAAAAGGAACCTACAATTATTATTACTGGGCTAGTTGGTAATGAGCGTGACTGGTGGCAGCTGATATGGTAAATAGTTATGAAGTTTTGATATTTGGGATGTAAGGTATTTGTAACAATAATTTTGAGGTTAGGTTTTGTTTAATGGACGTTTTGGTAACAGGAGGAGCAATTCAAACAGGATCTGACAACAAATGAACTGTTTTTATTGATATCTATTGTTAACAGTATATAAGGAAAAACAATACAATCATTAAATGTTTTTCATTCACGGTATTCAAAACATCAATGTACGAAAATAGCGAAAAGAAATCGTTTCTTAGTTCAGATATAAATGTAGGTGTACCATATTCGTTCTGAGCTCCAGATATGTCCAATACAGATAAAACGGGACTGATCTAGATTCGTCTCGGCCAAATACGAATGAGGTTTCAAGGCTGCAAGATTAATTGAGTGACGTCATGTAAGTGCCGCTGGTCAGAACGAACAGAACGAAAACGTCAAAAAGAAAAGTTAAAGACAAAGTAGTTACAGTAGAACCTAGGGATGCCAACTGTGACTAGAAACAAGTACTGTTTCTTTACTACCAAATGGTAAAGCAACGTTGCTGATTTAGAACCTCTCTAACTCCAAAGGTCTTTGAGAAACGTTGCCGGTAGCTAAAGCTTAGTTTGAACGGAAAAAATAATTTTATTTATAGTTCATGATATGTATTTCCAGTGACTAGCGTTCTTTGGACGTATTTCAATTGTTGATGCATTCTAAGAAGCTATGAATTTATCAGTACATTTTATTTACTTTCGTAAACAAAACCTACATCATCGATTTTTCAACCAGTATTTTCCCTTTGTGTTCCCGTAATAGAAATCCTACATAATTTATTTAAACTAAAGCAGTTCTATGAACTACCGTGAAAGTCCGATCCGGCTCTCCATCTAAATTCAAGACATCGTAAATTTTAGAATAGAGGTGTACAGTCATTTGCATAGTTCACAACCTTTTCATTCCAAATAAGTACAGTTCGATGCTTGTATCACCAGCTCTTGACGCAGGACTGTCACTATTGTAGAAGCGAGACGGTGCACTATACTGCGCGTAGCTTAGTCTCGCTTACACAACGGCAACTGACTGTTTTTAAGACCGCCTAGCAAGCGTGCAGTGATCCTTTTGTATACCAACAAAGCACCAACATTTTCCATTTTAGTACTAGACTTTATCAGAGGGTAAAAAGTTTGTTGGACATAACCTATTGTTTTCAAGTTGTTCATGATTATAGGGTTGTATAAAGTTTGACGTCATCAAAGGTCATTGGCGTCGATACGAATTTCCCTTTTGAGGGTTAAAATGCCTTTGTCACGGTAAAAGTGAGAACAACCTCAGTAACTAAAGCGATGTTATCTTATATGCCTTGCATTGAAATTTTGACTTTATTGTATTGTAATAAATGTGATTTTACCATGATGCCTAAGTGAGCTTGGGTTATTTTAGTGGTGCAATGAATAGTTAGATTAAAATCTAAGGTTGTGTAGAACGGTATGCAGCGGGCGAATGGAAGTATTTAATTTTATTAAACTGATCGTCAAAACTAAAATGATTTATTTAGTTTTAGCTTATAATATTAGTTTGTAGTCACAGATAGGTTGGGGATTAATGAACAATTTAAATTATAGTTTAAGTAAATAATTTCGGGTTTAATTCATTATTTGCAACCTGATTGATCAACACTTATCAATGTGGATCAATTAAAAAAAAAGCTAAACGTCAATTAAAAAAAATGCATTTTAAAAAGTGAATTTATTCAAAATTTGATCTTTATTGAACTGGTTGCAAGCTGTAAAATATCAATTTTGATACCCTCTTGAGACAGAAAAAAAAGGAGGCAGTGAATTTACTTATTGTGGTAAAAATTGTATTTAAGTCAAAACTAAAACCAACTAAGAAAGGAGTGATCACAGTAATCTTATCGAAGTCAATGTAAAAAGAAACTCTATGTAAAATTAACATAATTACTATTATCCCAACAATCACTTAAGCCTACTTAAAGTTGCATGCATTTAACATGCCCTTGCATTTTTGTGATATAACCCAGAGCCTGGGTTATACTCGGTCGGAAGCGGTGCTTTGAGTAGTCCGTGTGTGCTCAGCCTAGGTCCTAGGCCGAGCCCACACGGACTTCTCAAAGCAGTTGAATCGTTACTGACTGTTTCAAGCTGCTACTTCATGGTCTGCCCACACATGGACTGTTGAAGCAGTAAAGGTACAAGTTGGTAGCGGACGACATGAGGCAGCAGCAGACGACGTGTCGCAGCGACACTACTGACTTCTATGTATTTCTATGAAATTACCTCCGTAGTTAGCGACATGAAACTAGCGAGGTAATTTCATACCTTAGACTGCTTCGAGTGGGCGACAAAACAAAACGCAAGCGCGCGGGAGCGTACCCTCATCTCAGGAGCAAGTGATGCGCGCAAGCGGTCAACAGCTCGCGCAGTCTGTGTAAAAGTAAAAACCTATAGGACCCGGTGACGTGAATTTACTGTTTCAAATCAATACAATTTTCTTGGGTTTTAGGGAAAAAAATCTCACTCAAGTGTACAAGGAGTATATTAAATCATAATTTCCAATTATTTTATATTTAACACCCCTGTCCCGTCAGAAGACACAATAGTTAAACAATGGAAATGTTCATATGTGATTCACGGGACAGTGAAAGGGATAATAGTATTATTTCCAGATTTGGTAACAAAGTCAGATAAGTTTCTTGTGGCACTAAAATTGGGAATATGAAAATTTTTTTAATTCCAATATTTTTATACTAAAACCTATATTCTATAAACGGCACACTAATTACTTTCATATTGAACGAGTTACAAGCATAAAATATGGTTAATTAGACAGAGAGAGATATATAACATATGATGTCATATTTCAAATCTTCATACTAATCATAAACCGTACAAGTTGTCTTTTTGCGAAAAAGAGATAGTATAAGTCATAATTAACTTTAAAATCTTATAACTTTGCTATTCGTGATTAAATTTATAACGTTTTTTAAATGCCAAACATCGAAATTTCGATACTAGTCAAGTAGCCTATTATTTTTATCACTGATATAGATATCACTGCTCGAGCAGTTCGTGTATGGGCTGCCTTAGGGATACTTTGATAGGCAATCATTTATTTTAAAAGGCAATGTATCGTTGAAAAATGCAAAGGATTTTATATTGAATTTGTTATCAATTTTGTAACCGATCAGCTATTATTATTGCGTATTTTGTTACAAGATATCTTGTTTGTATTACATTCCTATGTAATGGTAGTTGTTTATTTTGTTACAGATTGTTTAAGAGACTGTATCAGTATTATTAAAGATGACCTGAAGAATGTCATCATACATATACAATATAACTCAATGACAAAGATGGCGATGCACAAACAGACAAGTTTTACAATTATGATAGAGCAAACTAACGTCATAACAGAAAACTAATGTCAAAAAATAAAATGTCAATGAAAGGATTTTCGTGCTCAAGGTTGCAGGTTCGAACCCACTGAAGGCCGGTAATCATGAAGAGTAGGTACCTAGACAGGCTGATATTTATTTAGATTTCAGATCGTTTGATTCCCGGGTCGGCCAAGCATTTTTTTTAAACTTATGAATACAGTTTTATTTCTAAAAAAATAAAGATAAATATTTGTTTTGAGCATAATTTGCTTCCTTCTCGAAATTCCAGTGTGCATAAAATATTGTATTATGTGGCAACGCGTTGCCAATAATCGGTATTTCCCGCGGCTATAGATGTTTCACATCAAAAAACGACAACACAAATAACTTTGATCGAAACGGGCAATTTACCATACAATTTATTAGGAACTTATAGAATAATGGACAAGCAATTTAATATATTAACAAATTCCCGCAACATATATTTAAACAGTATAATTACTTTATTGAAGCTAAAAATATTTTCTGAAATGGAAAATGTTATTGGATATTTTTATACGTTAATAATATTCGTTGGCAAAATTAATATGTTGACTCGCGGTGCTCAACAGTGAGATCGTCGAATACTTATGATTTAATTTCTCTATAATTAGATTCTATTTCTGTTTTGGAACAACATAGGTATGTGGAGATAAAAGACCGTGAGTAAAGACAGTGTATCAAGTATATGTTTAATCTGTAGCGACATATCTAGGTCACTGCATAAAGATCTGTTTGATATTTCAAGGGATATTGTGCCTATGTTTTAATTGCCTCTAGAGGGAAAGATTTATATGTCTGGACATCAGGACTGTTAAGTTATTGGTGTAGTTTGGGATTTAGGACCAATAATTAGATAACTCAAGGTGGCCTAGCGGTTCATAGAACGGATTTGTGTACAGGCCCGAACCCATTAGAGGAAAGTACCTAAAGTGTGACTAATAAAAAATTACTAACAACCGTACATTTTTAATTACCTACATCATATGATAGAAATATTTTAAACATAGGTACGTTTGTACGGAACCCTCGGGGCGCGAGTCCGACTCGCACTTGGCCGGTTTTTCTATTTTATCACGCCGCATATTGATTAAAAATAAACGTAAGTTTTCAGGGAAAAAAAATTGAATTAAAATTTTACCCACTTCCCTGTTTCCGATTGAACATTGCAGCACACACACGCCCTTAGTTTTTTTTTATTACAATTTTTGCTATACGCTACTTTACCTACCTTGTTACATATCTGCATGTGTAATCTTTGCACTGTACAGCGCCGGTCACAGAAATCAATAAGGGTAAATGACCGTACCGAGCCCGGCTGCAAGAATAATGCCAAGGCCACCATAACTGTAAAGGGTGTACAAAACCCCCAATAATCCTTCAACTGTTGATCCTACTCCTGACACAGCAAATAATTAACGTGATTTCATTTGATATGGGTCAAAATTGCAACTTCTCAATACACGATTTTTGTAGTGATAACTTCTTATGGGAGGGTAAATCGCTTCGTAACGTAACGCGTTACGGCGCCTCTCCGTCTGGCTTCCCTTTCTCTCACGCATACGGCAGCAGTGTAGGCAGGCTCCTCCTCACCTGCATACTGCTGCCGTATAGTTCAACTTATATTAGTTTAAGTTATCACTTCTGTCGAGCGTCCCGAGACGCACACTTTTTTTAAGTCTTGGGATAGCTCACACACGGCCATCTGCTCCCAAACTAGGCAGAGCCTGTACTATGGCAAACAGACAACTGATAAACATACTTAAATTATTACGTTATTTCTAAATACATACATATTATACATAAATTACACCCAGACATAGAGCAAATGATCGTGCTCATCACACAAACATTTGTCCTGGGTGGGAATCGAACTCAGGACCCTCCAGCTTAGCAGTCAGGGTCACTAACCACTAGAACAACAAGCCAGTCGAATTCTAAGTAGGATTGAATTAACATAAGTCATTGTAGTAACCCTTCCTCCGCACATCCCCTCAAAATCCCATGTAGGACGTGTCTGCGTTTGTGTGCGTTATTTCTTTTCCATGTGTGTAGACAGTTGTCCTTTCATGGGTTAAGTTTCTGCAGTCTGGAGTCGAGACATGGCGTCTACCATGCGACCTTGTCTCCTACTTGTTTTCCCTTTTCGTACAGTCAGCAACAAAAGTTGATGAATATAATAAGATATTCAAGACTACTATATGAAAACTACTAGATTGCGTCAAACTTTCGTAATAAGGCTATTTTGTTTTCTTCTCTAGCTATTGCCCGTGACATCGCCCGCGGTCCCTTTATTTTTGTAAGCGCATGTGACTCAAGGATGATGTAGCATTTTTATCGTGAAAGAATTTTTGGAATCCATTTAGTTGTTTTTGAGTTACAAACATACAAATCTTTCCTATTTAGAATAAATAGTTGTTTTTAGAATTGGAAATTGTGTTCATCAACTTTTGTTGCCGACTGTACGTTTTGAATGTGAAGATTTTGGCAGTTGTTTACAATAGTTTTTCTCCTCAAGGTTTATGTCAAGATTCAAGGTGGACCAAGGAGGACAGATGACTTATATGTTTTTATGGCAATGAAAGAACGTATAGGTTATTGATGTGTTATTTGGATTTTGTTCGGTTTTGGCCTTGGATAGACATTTATGGAATCGTCTGATATTTTCCTCTTAGTTTTTCTTTAATGTTCGCTTTCAAGGAAACTTCCATCTTCATTTTTTTTATATGGAGCTAGTATCCTCATATTAAATAGTTATTTATAGCTAAAATATTTTTTATCGTGCATTGAGGTTGTTATATTTTAGTAAGTATATTATGGAGATTATTCCACGGTACGGAAACCAAACCATATCAAGAGCTTACTCAGAGCAAATGACGTAAAGTATTAAAATGTCCCTCGGGAACTACTTAAGGAATCAGGATAAAAGTAAGCCCATATTCTTCTCCATGTCAAAAGCTACATGCATGCCAAATTTCATCTAAATCCGTTCAATCATTTTTGCGTGATTGAGTAACAAGCATACAAACATCCACACTTTCACATTCATAATATTAGTAGGACTTATAAATAATATTAGTAGGACAGCTGTCTTTTCCCAATCTTTAGACAATTTCCAATTAACTTCTATTTGACCTCCACAACTCATTTTACCGGATAATGCGATATCCCATAGTAAGCTAGTTGTCAGATTAGTAATGACTTAACGACTGTCAAAGATCACTGTAATCTCTCCCGACCGAATTTTGGCCTCGGCGGCCAATCTCTAGTGAGATCAGCCATGTACGCAGGAGATATTACAGTGCACAAGCGTGTGCGCAAACACAGGTGCACTCTCTGTTCCTTTACTCTCATAGTCCGATGGGACGGTTGACCGACACGACCGGAGAGGGATCAGGCGCAGGACCAACGGCTTTACGTGCTTTCCGAGGCACGGGGATGTAAACACCGCCACACTTCCTGATTCTGAGCGGTACTGAGAATTTCTAAACTCAGTAAATATTTTTTGCTCGACCCGGGAATCGAACCCGAGACCTCGTTCACGGCAGTCGCGCTTGCGACCACTAGACCAACGAGGCAGTCATAAAAGATCACTGTAAGACATTGGGATCGGGCTTAGCGTATTTTTCAAGATACAGAGGGGTCTTGGTATGTTTACGTGTGTTCACCCTTCTACCACAGCTTCTACGGACCAACCACGTGACGTAACTTTTTTTATCGGTACGACTTACACTTGGCCACGTGCCAGTGGAGCAGTGGGAGCGCCTTCACTTTTTTCACTCTTTTCAAACGTTAAGTAGATAATATTAAAGGGAAATATGAATGAAAAATCTATGAAAATGTTCGTTATTTATCATAAATTATATGAGAAGTTTTAAGTTTCTGGCATGATTTTGGGTTTATGTTTTTTAATATAATATTAAGATGGAAGATTTTTTTATTATAATTTCCATGAGACGTATTCATAATTATTTAAAAGATTCAACGGATTACTCGAGATCGCCCGACTAGTTTCAGACTCAATAGGAGTCCTTAATCATGATCTGACGCGGCGGCAGCGGTGTCGCGAGTCGAACGAGTGTAAAATTATTATTTTTGATATTTTAAGAACAGGTTATAAACTCGTTGCCCTGCAGTTCTATGATCGGATTGATATACACGTGGTTACAGGATCGAACCCAGGTAAATTCAGGCCTCTTGCCTGTGTCCAGCAGTGGGACGTAGTTTATAGGCGAGTATTAAAATTGGTAGTAATATTGTTATGTAGTATTATTACATGTACCATGTATGACTAAAAATATATTTCAAAAATGGTAGTAGTTCCAAATAATATTTACCCAATATAATGGTCTATAATGACCACTTGACAACCAATTGTCCGCAGGTCTTTTGTGGCCCTATGAAAATTGAAAAGGTTGGCTTGGATGTTTGGCCTTCCAAGAATGATTGGGTTCTAAATCTATATTTTGAGCCAATTATAAAATTGTAAATAGAAAGGTTACGTTTACTAATAAATCAACTTCTGATAGTTTAGTGACACTTAAATATACGTTATTTTCTCAATTAACAAGTACCTGGATGACAGAGCTCGTCTTGCCTGCAATTTTCCGAAAATGAATCCTTGCTTTAATGCCCCCGAAATCCCCTGCATACTAAATCTCACTGAAAATCGTTGGAGCCGTTTCTGAAATTCAGATTATATATGTACAAAAATTGCTCGCTTAAAGATATAAGATAAGATAGGCATTGTAGATATAAATTTTATAATTTATAATTATTGAAAACTATAACAGTTTTAACATAACTTTCCTATACGCCTGATAACCTTAGTAATCCGTACTTTCTTACTATAATAAAATATGTATTATTAACGCCAAAGAAACTGTCTGCTTGTGTGTTACGCAATCACGCCTGAATTATTGAACCGATGAAAATGAAATTTATATCTATATTTTTTTATTATTATATATTTAGGCTTATTTTTGCATTGATAACCGACACCCATGCGGGTAGAGTCGCGGGGTACAGCTAGTTGCAAATAGAGAACCAAACTCCACTTAAAAACAATGGCAATACATTTTTTCTCAAAAACAAAAGAGAAACGTAGGTACAAAATTATTATAAAACAAAATAACAGTCATCACTCAAAAACTAAATAATTTAGTTTAACAAAAATATAACAGAAAACTCGTTTGAATTCGGAACGCAACACATAAACGATAAACAAAAATAAACTGCCAAACTGTAACTTTTCGTTCATTAATTAAAACGGATGGTGAGTTTAAAATTTTTTTTCGTCAGAGTTACATTTTGACCAGTACTAAGTAAGTTTTTTAATTAGTACTGAAAATTGTATTTTGTAATGAAAGAGGTCGAGTACAAAATTCCCCATTAAACAACCACCCTGGGTAACAAGCTCTGTTACAGTGACATAGACTTTGTACTTATAAAATATCATCATATAGTAATTTATCTAGATATTTTTGGCATAACATTTGTAGTAAAAAATGTCGTGGTGGCCTAGCGGTTCAATAACCAGATTCGGATGCACATGGTTGCAGGTTCGAACCCAGGCAAGTACCAATGTGACTTTTTCAAAGTTATATGTACTTTCTTAATCATTCAGAGACATCATTGACAAACGGTGAAGGAAAACTCGTGAGGAGAAACCTGGATTCCAAAATATTCAGCAATCAAATACTCATCAACTCACCGATCAATTGCGCTACACTGGGAGCGGTATTAGCTAATTTGCAATAGCCAATGATTGTTTCTACAATCAAATTGCTTGCAATTGATGCTGTCAAAATGATAAGATATTACGTCC
The DNA here is from genome assembly GCA_950381575.1 of Plusia festucae. Classification (NCBI taxonomy): domain Eukaryota; kingdom Metazoa; phylum Arthropoda; class Insecta; order Lepidoptera; family Noctuidae; genus Plusia; species Plusia festucae. The sequence goes on along the minus strand of OX494453.1, from coordinate 3,234,942 downwards.
TTTAACAAATTTGACAGCATCAATTATAAAATTTTGGATGTCAAATCCCATCGTTCAACTTCCGCAATTAGGTTATACTACTACCGGTGGTCCGCCTTCTGTATCCAGTACAACCTAACTAGAGTCTCTGTTAAAGATTTAGCAACAACTTAAAATTGAGTTTTCGCATCGGCATTTGTAGAGATATTAACAGATATACTGACAGGTACGGTCTTTGAATAACCGACGCCATTATCCAAACAAATTATCGGCTTGTTCGAATTTTAAAATTCGATTAATGGTGATGTAATTTGATTTCTTCAAAAAAAGTAAACTGGAGGTGTTATTGACAGCGTGACTTTTTTTTTAAGGCAATGGTATCTGTTATACAGCTTTCTGTATAAATTCAGTGTCATGTTTTTTTAATTATGCATAATTTATGTAGTCTTCTACAATTGGAAGCACGTTCTTGTTTTGCTGCCGAGCATAAATTTCGGGACTATTTGTTATAATCCCCGACTTAAGATTCTAATCCTTATTTATTGTTCTTAAGTTTAAAATTTATTTTGCGTTTTAGTATTTTATGTACAATAAGATTTTAAGAACGAAACATAATACATAATTTGAATGTCCAAGAATTAGTGTTCAGAATTTGAACATATTATTCCTTTTTTTTTCAAATAAAGCAACTTTTTATTGTATTTTTATTTTATTTTATTGTAATTATAAGCTTTCGTTTTTTTTTCCTTTGTACTAATACGTTAATCTTCAGATTTTATATACCCAAATTTACAGTTGGTAACTTAAACTGTATGTTTTTTAAGAAGAAGATCAGTGAACTTATGTTGTATATAAAAAGGTCTTTTAAATTCCACTTCAATTGTGGTTTATTTCTCACAAGGGTAACATTGTAATTTACATGAACCGTTTTTCTTCCCTCGACCGATTCCGAGTACTAATTACATTGACACCTATGTTAAGCTTGTTTACACAACGACACAAGGCTAATTTAAGAGATGCTGAATTAAACGTTCAATTTGCGGTACATTACCGTTGATGATCAATGATAAATGATACCATAACAGCGTGGCCCCGCAATGTACAGCTACTTGCACGATATTTACAACGTTTTATTGACTATTCACACTACGACATGTTCTTTGTGTTGGTCAAAAACTGAAATGGAACTCAGTGTTAGTGGCCGTTAAGTCTCATGCTAACTCTGTCACATTAAGGTGTAAAGTAGTGACGGAGACACTTATGTACATCTTAAAGATAAGCCGCGGTAGCCTAAAGCGTGACGTGTTTGTTAAGAACCAATAGGATCACTTTATTTTCTTAGCTGAGCTGAGCTAGATTAAGTAAACCCGCTCCCACCTCAGCTCGCATCTGAAACTAGCCCGCTACACATTATGGTCGCACCGCGCATCTGTAATCTGCGTACTGTTTTACAACGCCGCTACGCATCCGCGCGCCGTTCAGCGGCTCTGGTGGAAATGCAGTCTAATTGCTACGGCGTCGGACTTGCGATTATGAGTTGGCTAGTTCGATCCCATCGCACTACCGACATCACGGGAACCTACTAACTCGAGCATTTATCTTAGTACATGGGATTAGCAAGAAAGCTTCTGATGTGAGACTCACTTGCCATTACTATAAGCTTTAAAAAAATGCCTTACATTCTGACGCTCGTGTCCACACATTGTCCACACAGTATGGTGTATAGTGTCACAGTGTAAACGAAGCATAACGGCTCGTTTAAATTAGTTTGTAATTAGAACGATGCAATAAAATGCTGTCCCAAGGGAGATATATATTTCTCGGCTGTTCCTATTAATTGCTTTTTATAAATACAGTCAAGTCAAATAATCGAACTATATCTTTTTGATAAAAGAATTCATTTGATGTAATATAAATTATCAATATGGATGATGTTCTTAATTTAAATGCTTTTTTATTTTGTTTTTGGAATGTCAATTACGATGGTGTTCCATTTGATTGTTTAAAAAAAATATAAAAAAAATTCATAAATACTGTACAAAGAAAAAAAAGAGCAATTTTTCTCAGAATATGCTTTTCTTAAATCTAAACTTCTACACTAATATTATAAAGAGGAAAAATTTGTAATTTAGTGTGTATGCTTGTAATGAATAAAGTTAAAAACTACAGTGCCGATTTCAAAAATTATTTTATCATTAGAAAGTCACATTCACTCTGAGTAACATGGGCTATATTTTTTACAAAAAAATTACGTACCGCGGGCGGAGTCGCGGGAATCAGCTAGTTATCTATAAATGGTGAATATTCTTGCTTACGCTAACCGATATTCATAATAATATGGTCGGAACCGAAAGCAAGAGCTGGTTTAATAAACTTTATTTTCTGTAAAGAAATTGCGCCCATATTTGTTTGTAAACAACAAAAAACCACGTACTTATATTTAATCCTACTTCAATATACAAAAAGCGTCTTATTAATCTTGTTATAAAACTTTTGATAAAACAGAAGTACTTAGCACGGGAGTTGACATAATAGGATATACTATTAAAAGGGGAAAGTTGGAAAGTTTGTACAAGGTTGGCAAAACTTCGCGGTTATAAAAATGGAGTTTGTTTTGAGTGTCATATTACTGTTCGACAATAACAAGAATTGTTTGATGATTTAGGTTTTAGTTTCAATAAGTTTAAAATTATATTTTATTAAATTAAGAAACTTTATGTGGAAAAATACGTGATAAAGTATAATTTATGTTTTATATCAGTCACAGTTATGTTTACTTATTTTGTTCACGGTATATTTAAGAACTGCCTTTACCAAACTTACATGAATTTATTTATTTTTCCGTCCCAAGTGAGCGTCGCATAAATAAACAAGAAAATATTAATGTTGTGTGCATTTTTTTACATTTTCATTATTCAAGAATATTATACAAATATCAGAATATTAAAATGTTATAAATATTTAAAAAAGGATTCCCTTACTGAACTGCATAAAATTTACACATTTTCTCGCCTTTATATTATTCGAGTCGAATAGGGTAAAGTTATACAGAATAGAAACAGACTCACCGTAATATAAATTAATTTGCCCCACAAGCTGCTTAGTAATGAAGGTTCCGTACGGGTTCTCACTTATCTGTATAGTAACAAAATAACAACGGAAAATAACTTATATCCCTTAGAACTTAAGATTGAAATTTAAGTGATAATGTATTGCAGTAGCTTATCCTAAAATGGAATGTACTGTGATTACGGAATGTGGATTGTCATTATGTAGTATCCATAGTTTAATTCGTTTGCCTTGAATTCAGAGATGTTATGGGATTCGGTGAATATTATGACATTTCCTGATCCCTTGGTTGACTGACGAGTTGATTTCGTTGGCCTTTTCTGAGATAAATAATAAATAAATTTGGACAACATCACATATTATATTGCTTCGAATCCAAAGTAAGTAGCAAAAGCACTTGTGTTATGGAATCAGAGACAAAGAAGGTACCAAAAACACCCAGACCCGAGAATGTAGAAAAGTGTTCTTTTACATTGACCCGTCCGAGGATCAAACTCGGGATCTCAGAGCTAGGGACACCTTGAAAACCGGTATGTACACCACTCGAGGAGGACGAGGAGTTTCTCAATTAAATCATTATACCTAGATACAGCTATTGGTTTATTCCAGCAATGACTATTATCGCTGGTGACGATAACGATAAACCTAAAGTTCTAATTGACTTCAATGTTTAAGCTTTAATATCACATGATGGTAAAAAGGCTCTTGCTGAAAAAGAAGGACTGGATGAGAAGGTATACCTACTCAGGCTCAGTATAAGTAACTCATTTTCAATTTAAAGTCAGACTTGTGATCATGTAGTTGCGTGTCGAATCCCATCCATTGCAGTACCGACGCTAACCCACTCGTAACTCAAAAAATTTTGCTCAACAAGAAACCTAGTAAAAAAAATTACAATTATATATTATACTGTGATGATGATCTTCATTAGCATTATTTGCTACTATGCACTTGATAAAGCTATCTCGACTTTGCCATGGTTTAAATTGTGCATACCTTAGGACAAAAATTGTAGTCTCCAACGATCTCCACGAACGAGATGAAAAAAAATCCTAAAGGATATCAAGCAATTCACAATACGTATACTAGACAAAAGAAGGTATGGCAGTTGTTAATACTTCACAACAAATTGTAACACATTCCAAGTCGCAATTTTCATTGAAACGACTGTACGCAAAGAGCATATTTTAGAGAACTCCAACTTCCATATTTTTCTATTTGCAATTTGTTCAAAATGTTACCGCTTATGTAACGCTCTGAGCAAGCCATTCATATGTTAGTGACAAGAGTATGTGGTCGGAACAATTTTCGTAACTGTATTATGCAATTTTGGATCCTGAAAAATGTTGTATTCCTTATAACACATTTTGCTTTTTTTTTATAATTTGATAACAATTTACTAAAATATGAGTATAAACTGTCAATGACTCCGGTAAGACGAGACTAAAAAGCAACTTAAACCAAGTTTGGAAAAAAGGATAGCCTACTTCCAAGCTATATTTTCAAAGGCAGAAAAAACTGGATTCAAATATTCTTCCCTCTACATAAACACCTGACGATGTATATAAACTGTATTCTACCACTGTGATTGTTATTTAGTCTCCACTACTTATCATTTTCTGCTTCAAATAATATATGGGTATAATACCTTCCTCTCTATAATATTTTTTTTAAGTGGATCCTAATATTATTCATTCGCTTAAAACCATTATTTTCTCAAATTTCATCTATAAGCTGAACGTTTTAATTTGTTTTATTTTTAGTGTTACCCATTTTTATAGTTATGTGCTTTCCAACTTTCAATAGTATGGTCTTGAAATAATCTTGGCAATGCATTAACTTGATTGCAGTCGGACTGAGGTCATTCTGTAATAGTCCACCTATTTCACATAGCACGTGTAACCTTGATTTATAAATAAAGCAATAAAGCTTGAATGGCAGCCAGAAGTTAAAAGTTTGATTAAATTGACTGGACTGTTGGTCTAATGATTAGTGACCCTGACTGCAAAACCGGAGGTCGTGGGTTCGACTCACGTCCAGGACCATTTTTGTGATGAGCACAATCATTTGTTCTGTGAGATATTATAAGTATGTTTATAAGTTTTCCGGTTGCCTTTGTACAAGCTCTGCCTAGTATGAGATCAGATGGCCATGTGTGTGTTGCCTCAAGATATGATTCTTATTATGATTTTAATTTTGTTTCAATTTCTATGTTACCCACAGTCCAAAAGTTTTATAAAGTCACATCGTTTATTTGCAATATATCTTCCCATGCGTGCCAAAAATATAACTATGCAGATTTCAACAATTTCGGTAAACGTTTCAAATAGGGGAATTGATACAACATTAATGATCATTTATGAGACAATGATGTAATGCATCATAAAGACCAATTCGTATTCCTAAAATGAAGAATAAGCACACTTATCTGCCTAGCCTTTTTCCGAGCTATCTTGGGGATGGCTACCTACCATATTTATACCGGATTAGGCCGACTACCATATTTTATATCGGACCTCCACAACCTATTGCTAGGTAATACAGTATCCCATTGTAAAACTGGTTGTCAGAATTGTAATGACTTAACAAAATAATGTCATAGATCACTTTATATAACAGTCGAGACAAATGGCTTAACGTGCTTTCCTTTACCTCGGTATGTTTACAAATGGTCACCCAAGCACGGGTCGGCCGCGCGAGCGTGGCTTAATCTTCACTATCGGTAAAACTATACGGTTACAGTTAGCCGCGAGCCCATAGATTATACACTTATACTGGTATAGATGCGCCACTCCTAAGGTCAAAATGAAAGTTATGTCGTTACCCTGACTACTAGATGGCGCGCAAGTACAAATATTTTTCGCACCGGCCCTATAGGTGGCGCTTGGATACTACTTTTCCGATTTATTTATTTTTATATTAATTAATTTTATTATTAATACAAAAGCAAAGATTAAAAACACTTAAAAATTATATTATAACAAGTAACTAAAATTATCTAGGTCAAATTAAACAGAAAGGTAAAAACAAAAACTTCAAGTTGTCATACCATATTTATTTATCGCTTTCTTTTATAAATAATCAAAAGCTTTCTTCTTTATCTGGTCATTACCGTCAAAAGAATTAATCTTTCCATTTAATAATTGATTTACTTTCTTTCGGAAATACAATCTATTTCCTTTTTTCTACGCAGAAAATTTAAACTTGCTCTTCTCAGGAGCTGAAAGAAACAATAAGTCTAATAAATATAAGTATCAAGTTGTTGGTCAACAGCTCACATTTTAACACTGCTTTCACTCATACAAATCTACAGGACACCATAATTATTATGTAGAGGAAAGTCAAATGAACTTTAAACAATGGGCTTCATTATGTGTCAATAAAATTACATGAATTTAATGGATTATTTAAACATATTTTTACAGTTTACAATAATCTTAGAAAAGCTTTGTTCATTAAAAAGTAACAATAGAAATGTGTTTACTTTTAGAATAATGTAATAAAACTTTATTTAGAAAAAACATTAAACAGAATGAGCCTACAATTATAAATGTAAGTTTACTGACCGCTTGATGAAGTTGTTGCTGGCTCTGCTTCTATTTGATAAAAAATGTCTGATGTTGAAGGAACATCTACATCACATGATGTCAGAATTACTTGGGCATTTTGTTGCGAGGCTGTAAAATAAATATTTGGATCTTTAATCTCTCTAGGTAATCACCGTTAATGAGTCACAATTGATTTTCTATTGTAATGCGGCGACCGGTCACCGCTCAGGGACGAATAGGTTAATATTATTTCAGCATTACAAAAAAAGCTTGCAAGTTAAATTATTATCACTTCTTGACATCTTTATAATAAGAAATTTTGCACAAGTTAAAACCCAATATTATGGTAATTTAGAATAATTTAGTTCTGGTCTGATGATGGAAGGTGGCTAAGGGAACTCGGGATTTGTGTGTCCATATTTTTAATAGCAGCTTTTTTTCAGCATGTTTATAAAATAGAACTATGGTAAAGTATACTTAATTATATACAGGTATGAACCAATAAAGAAAATTGAAATAAATAATAGTAAAAAAGGCTTACGCAAATTCAATGTAGGTATCGCATTTCTAGTCAAACGTCTGCTTGGTGTTTTATAATAATCCTCAGTGTTGGTGGCAGATTCAAATATTATTTTGTATATAACAATTTCCTCTCTCTTGAGTTGCAATATTAAGTATAGACTTCTGCTGGTTTAACTTCTCAGTATGAGGATATTCATAAGAAGGGAAATGGTGTAGAGGTCCTTTAAATAAATAAAACAATTATTACTATAAAATCTTAAGCAAACAGTACAAAAATAACATGTTGTCACTTTTATAATTTATAAGTCTATTAAAAACTTTTGTTAATTAATTTAACTTACCATCGATCTCACATTCAATATAACATTTTAAATGAGATGATTTCGGCATTTTTAAAATCCATGTTAAAAAATCGAAGTCCGAGAGATGAAGTGCCGAGTTATCATAAATATTATTTATGCTATCAGTCCGGGGTCCAAGTAACAATCCAGGTGATATCGTAAAACGTAGGTAGATCAGAAACCGTAAGCAAGTAGTTATAAAAATATCGAGACATAATAAAAAACAAGCGAACACTAAACAAAACAAAACACGAGTGGAAAAGTTGGAAAATGAGAATTCAAATATGGCTGTCAGTAACGAAAACTTTTCGCCATAATGTTGCCGCGGTTTAAATTAATAATAATAATAATAAGTATTTTTTTTTATTTCTCAATTAAGTATATATTTCCACAAATTTAATTTTGTTACACTTTATATTTTTAAATTGAATTACATCCTGAAAAGATCAACACGTGTTAGAAAGATGTATTTAAAATATTTTATTTGCAAATATTCTCCTTCAGCTTATGCCTAGTAGTAGCTGCTGCCCTCTATTGTCATTTATGTCGATATCCGGATGATAACTGATGACCCTGAATACTAGATGGCGGTACTTTCTATGAAATTTTTTGAATCTCATTTTTGTATGGGAGTTTCATACCCCTGCGCGAGCCCTTTGAGGGATTTGCGCACTGTGTTAGTAACTTAACTACCTCCAAAAAAGCTGATCAACACAAAATAAGGCACCTACCACCTATCAAACATCTAGCGCAGATGATCGACGTTTCTTCGGATTTTAACAAATTTTCCACTTTTTATTAATTTGTTTTTTGTTCAACCAACCATCGCAATCTTGATTACAAGATTAAATTGATTTGGCTTTTGAAACTGGATGCTAAACTTTATCTTTACACAATTATTTATCACAGCTCGTGAATGAGTAATGCATGAGACTGGAAGCCGACCCCAACATAGCTAGGGAAAAGGCTAGGCAGATGATGAATGAGTAATGTATTTAATGTATTCACGACCGTACAAAGGCCCACAGATCAAGAACAGCGCAGCGGAGACGATTTTTATATGACACCTGAAAACGATCTTTAAAACGATCAGAATAAAGTGCATAAAATTTAATGTAGATTTACCTATATGCTCACGTGGTAAGGAAACTGCGCGACCATTTAGTCATATTTCAATATTTATGCACTTTATTCTGATTGTTTTAAAGTGTATTTTCGAGTTTCATAAAAAATCATCTTCGCTGCCCTGCCCTTCTAGCCAAGTGGAAATTAACAAGCGTTAACGAAATAAAAAAAATCGCATTAAATGTATGGAAATGACATTTGTTTTCGATAAATCACCTGACTTAAACTTGTCACTTTCATACAAATGTCTTTTAAACGATTTCTATCATCGTTAACGCTTGTAGAAATTCCACTTGGCTAGGGGAGCTGTTCTTGCTCTACGCTGGACTTAAATCAACATTACATTTGTCAAATTCGGCAACAATGTAGTAAATAATTCAAGCTGTTTCACTTATTACTATGGTGGTTGTAAATAACTTTGTCTAGACAATTTCAGTGATAGCATTGCATATAATTACAAATCCAGTTACACCATGGACTTTACCGTATAATTTATATTCAATTCTGAACATCCCAAGGTTGTCTATGAGATCCCTACATGCGATAAAGCCGGTCATTGTGGAAAATAGAATAAAATTTATTGCAATTAAAATTCTAAAATATAATATTGTTTTCTAAGGTTTACGCAAATGTTAGACATTGAAATTAAACTAATTTTAAGCGGTTTCTAACGCGGTTTATTTTGATTTTAGTTCCCGACGTTTGATGGTCAAACGAGCAAGATCCCATGTCAAGAGAAATTCCACTTCAGTCTGCCCGTGACATGACACCCCTACCATGACACTTGCAAAGGCGTAGTTTCATTTCGTATATTATGTTTAGAAATGAATGTCACTAGTATTTGAGACAAAAAAACAACATGTTTCACACAATAATATATATTAATAATTTCTTCTGGAAATCTATCCCGTACCAAATTTAAGATTCGCATCATTATTTGAAATTAGTATACCTACTAGATTACTCAAAACGACCCTTCCATTAAGGGCAACGTGATCGCTGAGCAATAAAATATAAAACATAATAATAATAAAATAAAATAGAACCAAACCCTAAAAATAATTTATGTAATACTTTTAACATGAAAAAACTCGACTGCAAAAGAACACTTAATGCAGAAAGATGAATAAATCCCTGATGCAAAAACTTGACCTTCCAACATCGATATATATCTCGTTTCATCCCACATTCCGGCTTGCAGCCAAGCTTCAAGCCAAGGTCACGATCCATTCCAAAACCAAGTTCATGGTACAGCCGTTGTTGGCAGGGTGTACCGGCGCCATCGAGTCTGGTCCGCAAGGCTATCGAACGTTTCCATGAAAGAGAAAGTTTTTTAATTAAAAGCTTGGCGTTCTGTTTGTTATATTTATTTAATTTCATTTGTTACGGTATATTAGTCATCATTATTATCTGTAGTAATTAGATAGTGTATTGTTTTTCCCGTCTGTATTTTTCCCGTCCTTTACTTTTATGGGTTTTTTTGGGAAGCTATTTAAGTGTATGACAGTGAAAAATGTCCTAATTATATTAAATTTAATTCAGAGGTTAGGAAAAATATTAGACAAGTATTAACAAATCTTTTTATATCCAGAAATACAGATCGTATCATCAAATTGGATAATCAAATAAAAGTTAAATAGAAATCTATCTATCTATATAGTTATTATAAAATCTCGTCTCTCTGAACGCAATCCTCTCCAAAACCTCAAACCATATCGAACGGATTCCATATGGTTTTCACCAAAGGATAGAGTGATTCAGGTGCGAGCCGAGGCGCACATAAAAAGTCAATTTAAAAAAAAAATTTTTTTCATCATAATTATGACAAGTCCAAAATAATAATTTACTGAAGAAAACAGTTCCAGTGACAAAACGTAACAGTAAAATTAAAGTGCGAGACAAATGAATAGAAGATGAGTTTAACCCCATGACAGTTTTAAAAAATCCTTAGTACCCCAAACTAGAATATTTAAAAGCGGACTCGTCTAGTTTTCGACGTGACATTTACATACACACGTTGTTTAAAATATCTGGTGAATTTCCAAGTATACTTCAGTGAACGAGGGTTGGTCCAAACCCTACTCCGTTTTGTGCCAAGGGAGTCTTTACTCTTACCTACTGACGCCAAAATTATTTTTGACGACAATTCTCGGACTGCTTTTTGCGCACGAGGACATTTCAGTTGACGACAATAGTTTGTTTCATATGTAGATGTGATTGGATGTAATGTTCTTGAGTTAAAAAGTACTATACTGATGTCAAAGGAATTCTTGGGCTCAAAATGGTTATGTAAGCTTTTTTCGTCTGTTGGCGCGCTTAATTTACTTTATTACCTTAATTGCTAATTAAAAACTATTTTAATTAGTAAATTGCTCATCTGTTGTTGGTGGTGGTTGATTTTCAACGTGTTAACGTTAATTATAAGTTGCAATACAAAGTTGACGGTTACCGTACTGCTTTTGAAATTCAATCAGATGAGCTTATACAGTGCTCATCTGATTCCTATTTCCTGAAAAAGAAAATGAAATTTCTCTAGTAACATTCATCATCAAAATGGTTCTTTCTTTCAATAATTAAAAAAAAGTAATTTTGCTTCCAAAACATGTTCTACTATCTTGAAAATTAAAGCTTTTTCAATAGAGTTCTCAAAAATTCTCGTACATCCCGAAAAAATATCTGTCACCGCAAATTCGACACTTGAATTTTGACGCGGTATTTTTGAGCTTGGTTTCATCCAATTTTGACAAAATTCAATCCTAGTGGACAGTCAGCGTGAAGTTAAAAACAAAAGGATCCAATCCAGAACAATTTAAAGCTGCAGTAAATGGTCGGATTTTGAGCACGAATCTTTTTGAAGTTGGGAAAAAGTTTGAAGGGAAAAAGAGGTGTAACAGCCAGCTGGTCTGCATACCTTAATTTGACGTGCAGTTTTATTTTATGTTCGCAATCGGCCTTGGTGGTACAAAATCGGTTTCTCATTCTCTATACGCTCTTGTTATTTGGGTTTTTTTTTCTTGGACTGAAAATTCTAAGTTTTTTTTTGGTCCGCTTGGTAATAGACATCGTTACTGGTCACATGTACTTAGGATAATTTTCGTCTGCCTCCAAAAGTGATTCTACGGCCCTAACTACAGCCTAAGGACGAGACCAGGGTATTTTAAGTCGTCTAAAATCCGGGATATGCCCCGCGCCGTGCCCTCAGTCTTTTCCGAAAAAAGTATAAAAAAGGTGATTTTCGTCCAACCTCTTAAAATTATAAGTTTTAATTAAGTACCTCTTTTTTTAATATCTTAGTAACATATGTTTCAAGATTATGGTTCAAGATATCGTCCCTGAAACAAACAAATAAAAACATGAGAAATAAACGTGGAAGAACAAAACACTAACGAAAACAATCGACGTTCTAAAATAAGACAAAGCGGAAATGACAGATTCTTTCACGTCCAATTCAGCCCCTATGGACAAAATATGAGCACATGTCCCTTGCAATAATAAAACATTGTTTCATGTTTCTACAGAATTTCTCTCTTTTCTAATATACGCAATCCCCTTTTGGGGAATAAAGGCAAAAAGGAAAGCTTATTGCATATTATTCGGCCTTTTTCCTGTACAAACACCATTGCTAATGGCGTCTGGCAAACGTAAGGTCAAGATTGCCAGACAATATGGCGCCAGTCTACAAGATTAGTTTAGCTATTCTTGTCTGTCACATTGATGCTGGAGATCCTTGATTACTTCGGATTAGTTGGAAGGTTCATGTAATATACACCCTAGCTAGTTGCCCATGTTACCTTCCAAATGTCATTTTGGAATAAATAAAGTTTCGAAAATAGTTGAATATTCATTTGGTTCCCTGTGTTTTCGTCTGGTCTGCGTATATTAGTTTTAAAATAATGATTTATGTTTTGCCTTAAGCCTTAAGAATTTTTGTAAAATAAGAAAAGTAGGGACAATTCGTCATGAATCAGGCACATATATTCAAACCTATTTTTCGTTGAACCGACTGGTAGTTCCAGAGATCAGCACATTTACAAAAACAATAAAACTCTCCCACTCTATTAAATTGGTCGATTTATTAATCCCTTACCGGTTTTTTTTTTATTAATATTTCTCCATAAAATTGCTGTAGATGACGTTGTTTAGATTATATTGTCAAATATTTTCACAGTGATATGTTTACTTATGTTTTTAGTTTACAGGATTTATGTCAAGTGGCTAAAACGCGTGTAAAAAAACCTAAGTTAAAGTGTTCAAAATCATTATTAAGGACTTAGGTTCAAAATTATTTATTTCTCAAAAGAACATAGTTCACTATAATCCAGTGTGTGTTGCTTAATACAAAAAAAGAAACTACCTACTACTTATTTCATACATCTTAGAAAAAAATAAAAAATACAATTAATACTTCCATCTCCATTTTCTTTTTATCTACAACAAGAAAAATTTACAATACAATAAATCTACAGCAATACGAAAAAAAAATGCTTTTACTACAGTATAAAACGCAATGAATTGAAGAATATATTCATGGTTAAAAATTATTCAATACTCCGACTTTAATTATTAATGCAGGACTTTTCCATTATTTGTTCTGTGAGATAATTAAAACCGCATCGCGTAGAGGACTAGGTCAAGTACTAAGCTACTATTACAGATGAGCGTCAAAGAGAATAAGACCTAATTGTGTCAGTCTACCGAATTACATTAACCTATATTTAATTTTACAAAGGGATTTGTGAAATGCAGAATTTTTCTAAAGTAATTCGAAATTAAAAATTGTAATTTGGCTAAAAAAATTATTTATTTATTTGGTTCACCAACAATTGTTTAAACTGGTATCGTGACAAATTCAAAGAGTACAAATTAAAGACAATAGTGTAATAATTACTTATAGGTAAACTCTGCAAGCAAAACAAATGTTGTTCAAGTAACTAAAATAAATCATGAAATAAACAATAATCAAAGATTACTGTCAAATACAAATGTGTTAAATTGAATATATATCACTCTATTATAAACCTGTAATTTAACAATACATTTTTTTTCTCTTTTACATTTTTTTAAGACACTTAATTTTTTTTATTTGTGAATACGTAAATACCTAAGTGACCGTAGAATTGCATACACTTACATCAAGAATGTCGGGAGGTTACATAAAATGTTGGTTTTACTTGTAAGAGAGCGATAAAATACAGGGCGGTCGAAATCCCGAAAATCTTTGATTAATGGAATTTTATTTCTGACAGAGAGATATTCTGAGAGAGATATTCCACGTTTGGTAAGTCACGAACAATATTTGTTGACATATTTGATGTCGATGTAATTTGGGATATGATGTGGTAAAGGCCTTGTTTTCTTACAGACGGACGGCGCCGCCGAGCCTGGCCCAGGAAGAGGTGGCGACGACCTAGACGTATATCTCGGGAGCTGGAGGGAGGGAGGAGGTGGCTTGGGACAAAAATTAATAGAAGGACTTAGGAAGGCACGTGCCCATCAGTGGGACAGCATATACTAATAGAAAAAGGCCATTATTTTTTTATTATTATTGAATGCTGTGTTTTGCTAACTGTGCCTTGCGGTGCTACCCGCGGTTTTCGAGAAAACTAATTGTTTGGGACAAAAAGTAGCTTAGGTAATTATCCGTATTCGACATCGAATATGGATAATTTCTAGATAATTATATTCGTACAAAATTGGTACAATCTTTTGAGCGTGAACAGGTAAAAAACATACACACACACTAACAACCTGAGATTGGATCTTCATCGACAAACACACACAAGATACAGAAAAAAAAGAGTGTGCATTTGAGTCCTGCTCTCTTAGTTACAGGAGGTACACGGCATTCATAATTATGTAGACATCTAGCTGAACAACGTTATTTCGTCTTGTTTCGGAATCATTCTGAAAGGTATGGAATAAATAAAATGCACTTTTTGTATTAAAAGACTGTGTTGACGGCTTAATACAACAGCACATGCACCATTCAAATCAAAATTTAAAACTAAATTATTTTAAACATATTGCATGCACTTTATCAAACATTTCAAATGAAGGTTAAGCTTAAAGGCTATACGATAGTTATAAACCCATCAACTGGCATTGAAAAGTTGCCAGTTGCCTGTTTGCCTAAATAAATAGCCTTAATGTACTTTTCCTTGTAACTGTTTGAAAGAACGGAGTCAAAAAATTAAAGGCTAAAAAAATTGGGTCTTAAGTGATACTTACAGAAAATTAAAGAAAAAAAATTAAATAAATAAAAATACATTCTTAATTTTCTACTCTAAAAGGCATGTCAATTATTATTATTGGTGATTATTTTTTCTTAAAGTATACAGCAAAAAAAAATATATTTTTATTTCCTAAATACAAATAATAATAACAGACAAAATATATTTACAACTGGCAAAGATCCATAAAGCTTCATCCTGGAAATACGCACGATCAAAATGCATACATAATTAAAGCCATTTAAAATTAACATAGCCAATCAAAACTCGGTAACCCAAACATGATCAACAATTTAGATCAAAAATGTTCAGCCGGTATTACGTAACGCACAAAAACTTTAGCCGAACTAATTTACTAACTTACAGAATTGTGATTAAGCCCCAAAGTAAATTAACTAAGGGCGTAAGAGGCAAAAGTTTTTCTTACATTGCTACCTTCATCAGTGTTAATTATTTACCTTGTTTTTGGGGCAGCAATGTACATAAAACGTTTGTATAGATTTGAGGCAGACTGCCTGCCTTGTAACCTAATTGAAAGGAGAGTAACTGATTTTGTAACAATAAGAAATTGTTGTTGTAATTGTTTTTAATTTGACTGGCCTGTTGGTCTAGTGATTAGTGACCCTGACTGCTAGGCCGGAGGTCGTGGGTTCGATTCCCACCCAAGACAAATCATTGTGTGATGAGCTATATATAGAGAGATATAATATGTATGTATTTAGAAATATATAAGTATGTTTATCAGTTGTCTGGTTGTCATAGTTCAGGCTCTGCCTAGTTTGATCCCATGGCCGTGTGTGAGCTGTCCCAAGATATTATAAAAAAGGCTTATTAGGCTACCGCCGCTGAATTTTAGCTCGCATTGTAATTGCAGCTCATCTCTTCTCAAAAACATTTACAGCTCGTAGAAATATATATTTACGTTGAATAAAAATTCTCGCGCATCTAATCGCTTACCCCTGAACTTTCTTCGAGATTTTCGTTTAAGAACGAATGAGTCGATAAGCAACGTACAAGGAACTAAATTTCTTCGGGCGAATGGTCGGGTACTTCTGATAAATGGAATACAGTTAGTATTTTTAAAGTGCATTTGGGAAAAGCAATCCGTAAATGTATTGTCTTGGGTGGGAATCGAACCCACGACCTCCAGCTTAGCAGTCAGGGCTACTAACCACTAGACCAACAGGCCATTCAAATAATACAGGCACTCACATTCTTCTCTTAAAAGTAGTATACTCGTAAACAATGGTTCACATTATACAACGCATTCACGGTGCTTTTGTTATGCATTTTTAATTCAAGCTTGGTTAAGCTGCCGGCTGAACAATTGTGTTCTTCTTAATCTGCGTAAGTTTAGGAAAAAAAATCCCAGTGCCTATAATAGGTATGTTATTCGCAATCAAAATGAAAAATAATTATTTCTATCTGTTATTAATATACACCATAAGAAAAGAATAGACAACTACTTACTTAATAAAAAATAAAGTTAAAGGACGAAACAAGTCCATTAGAAACCCAGAAATGCATAGGTACAAAAATGGTCAAGCCAGAGTCTTACACCCATATTCCAAGACGTTTCCTCGAAACTTCCTCAACTCCACTCAACCTCATTCAAGGAAATCGGTATTCACAGTTGTAAAAAATCACCTCCACTTGGCGTCCCTCGGCATTTTTCCTCAGTCAAGGTAAGGAAACAACTGTCAAACTCAAGGTACATCGCGACGTACCTTAAGGAACACTCAAGGAAGATTTACGGCCATATTTACGTTGTTTTCGCTTATGCTTGTAAAGACAACTGTAGAATTTATTTGAATAAGTAGTTTTTATAAGTGTTTTCAATGGATTTCCTACAGTTTCTGAATTATCTGTATGATAATCCGTACGATTACCCTGCACGCCGTTATTTACGGGATGCAGAAAATCCCAGACATATTTCTTTAAACAATAAAAATAAAAACCGAATAAAACTTTCAAGTCACAACACAAATAATTAAATCAACGTAAACTGACGTAAACCTAACAACACAGGATGACAGGACCGACGCGATCACAAAGATAATAAAAACAGCAATCTGACAATTTTTGAGTGACCATAGACTAAAAAAAACAAAATGTATACTTTAGTCTATGATTCAATGACGTTTTACCTCGACTCGACCTCGACTCAACCTCACTGGAGGATCCTCAAGATTACCTCATAGACCAGGGCCGAAGCCTTCAAAATTTGTAAAAAGTGAAAAAAAATTACAGTAGGATGAAACCAATTAGAAAAGGAAGGGAATATGATAAAAATTAAAGAAAAAATAAATTACGGTCGATCCGAGTTCGGGAAGGGGGGGAGGGGGGGGTTTTAAGGGTAAAAAATGGTTTATCTTGATTTCCAGCAAAACTACAAGTCCTATGGAAAAAAGTCAAATGGCAAAGTTGTAGGTAATAAAAAGATCTACAACTTTTGTATTTACACTTTTTTCACATAACCTCAAAATGTATGTGAAAAATCCAAAAAACCAAGTTTTTGGTTTTTTATTTTTATCTTTTTCAAAAATATTTTTTTTTTTTTACGAAATTTGGTGAAAACTTACCTTTTTATGTCCCAAATACGCTGTAATTTATTTGATTAAAAATATTTATTTTTTCACCTTATTTTGAATTAATATAAAAAAAAACACCCTAATTTTCAATCGAAAATTCACCCGTCAAAATATCAGCTTTTTTCAAAAAGTATGGGGGTTTTTTGTTTGTTGAAATCTCTACTTTCTGATGGCGTAAAAAAAATATACATTACTATAGTAAATGTTCTCAGAAAATGCATAATCACTATGTACAATTTCATCAAAAAAATGTCTTTGCTTCAATTTTTTCCAGTCTGCATTGGTTCTTCATCCAGAATTTCATCTGAATCATTTTGTGAGATTTTCTATGACATGAATGTAATTCGAATTTAATAAATAAACTTTAAAGTGAAAAAAAAATTTAAGCAATGTCATTTTTTGATGAAATTGTACATAGTGATTATGCATTTTCTGAGAACATTTACTATAGTAATGTATATTTTTTTTACACCATCAGAAAGTAGAGATTTCAACGAACAAAAAACCCCCATACTTTTTGAAAAAAGCTGATATTTTGACGGGTGAATTTTCGATTGAAAATTAGGGTGTTTTTTTTTATATTAATTCAAAATAAGGTGAAAAAATAAATATTTTTAATCAAATAAATTACAGCGTATTTGGGACATAAAAAGGTAAGTTTTCACCAAATTTCGTGAAAAAAAAAAATATTTTTGATAAAGATAAAAATAAAAAACCAAAAACTTGGTTTTTTGGATTTTTCACATACATTTTGAGGTTATGTGAAAAAAGTGTAAATACAAAAGTTGTAGATCTTTTTATTACCTACAACTTTGCCATTTGACTTTTTTCCATAGGACTTGTAGTTTTGCTGGAAATCAAGATAAACCATTTTTTACCCTTAAAACCCCCCCCTCCCCCCCTTCCCGAACTCGGATCGACCGTAATTTATTTTTTCTTTAATTTTTATCATATTCCCTTCCTTTTCTAATTAGTTTCATCCTACTATTATTTTTTTTGGTTTTAACAATTATCGGCCCTGGTCTATCATGACAAGATCGAGTTATAACTAAGAATACCGATTTCGAGGATTCCTTGAGGTAGTCCTTAAGGTAACCTCGAATGAGTGGAGGTGGAGGAAGTTTCGAGGAAACGTCTTGGAATATGGGTGTTAGTCGCGACAACTTTATATAGCCTCTTTATATAGCCTATGTTACCCGGGTTGGTAATTGGTATTACAAATTGATTGACACCTCAATCACTAAAATCGGTTCAGTAGTTTAGGCGCTACGGTGGAACATAAAAACATAATATTATATACATAGACTGCCAAAAACATAACCCTTCCTTGTGGCTTCGCGGTATTTGGGTAAAAATGAAAAATAACGGACTTTTTACGATTTGAATATTGCTGTTTTGAGTGAACACGATTTGGTTCATGTTGTTTGAAATTTAAGCTGTTATTTAACCAAACAGATCTTTCTTAGGGTTCCGTACCAGCGTTTTCTGATTAAAAGAATTGTCATAAATGACTCATGACTTTCATTCTCTGTAACAGCCTTGCCACTAATTCACCTTGAATAAACCCACATAAATGTGATACAAACGACAAATTGCTTCGTTGTATACACTACCAATATTTATTCATTCCTATTGGCCTAGACTTCTAAAGTTGACAA
The DNA here is from genome assembly GCA_950381575.1 of Plusia festucae. NCBI lineage: Eukaryota > Metazoa > Arthropoda > Insecta > Lepidoptera > Noctuidae > Plusia > Plusia festucae. Next base: position 3,215,879 of record OX494453.1, on the reverse strand, counting down.
ATCTCTGCCATGTACTACGAGCAAACATTGCAGTACTGTTGTGTCGCTTCCGACCACTCTTTGTTTATAGTCTCCTGGTACTTCCTGCTCGCGGAAGTTTGTTTATTTATATACACTTACTAGCTGACCCAGCAGACCTATGAAACTTATTATATCTTAAAACTAAAAATATAGAATATTATAAGATAATATGTTAAGATAATACGTGGGCGAGGACTTTGCCCAGAAGTGGGACAACATAGGCAAGATAAAAAAATATATATATATATATGTTAAGACCTTTCGTTACTCACATGTTTGTCAAAAAGTAAGTCTGTAAAGTTTTACAAAAAACTTGTTTTGCTATGTTCTGGACTTAGTCACCCTTATCACTTAGGGCTATGTAAAATAAATGTTAACTGATTCTCAGACCTACGCAATATATACATAAAATTTCATACATATCGGTTCAGCTGTTTCGGAGGAATTTGGTAACAAACATCACGACACGAGAATGTTATATTTATTTTTTTGTATTAAGAGAACACGATTGCGCCTTGCCTCACAATGCTCCACGATAGCAAAGAATAGGAGCAGCAGTATCTATTGTGGAAGCGCGACGACACTACTCTGCACATAGCGGTATCTCGCTCACAGATCGGCAATAGTATATACTGGTTTAATTGCCGAATACTGTCAATCACCTTAAACCATATATTGCATGCTGTCTCTCTCACACTAACATGTAAAGTAGCGACAGATAGAGCTCCACGATAGCAAAGAATGGGAGCAGCAGCACAGATTACTAAATAGTTACTTCGGCAGCAGTATCTATTGTGGAAGCGAGACGGCACTACTCTGCAGGTAGCGGTATCTCGCTCACAGATCGCCAATAGTAGGTACCTATATACTGGTCTAATTGCTGAATACTGTCAATCACCTTAAAGCCGCCGTCATATATTGCATGCTGTCTCTCTCACACTAACATGTAAAGTAGCGAAAGATAGACATTTAAGAACGTGTTAAAGTTAATTTGCGTTTCAGTATTAAGGATTAAGAGTTCACGGCATGTGCACCGGGTTTGAAAAATAATAAAAAATACTTACTACATAATTTATAGGAAATCTCGCCACTCGGCAATCTATACTTAATATTATCCAGCTAATGAGTTTGATTTTTTGGATGTACGCGCTTATTTCAAGAACTACTGGTCCGATTTTGTGGTGGTCAGATAGGCAGTCGCTCCATAAAATACGGAATTCAGCAAAATCCGGTAAGATTGGAAGCCGACCCCAACATGGCTTGGGAAAAGGCTAGGCAGAAGAAGATACTGGTCCGATTTCAGAAAAATATTTTAGGGTCAGATAGCTCATTTTTAGAGGAAGGCTATAGGCTAGTTTTTGTGGCGATAACCAACGACCACGCGGGAAATCCGCAAGCCATAGCTAGTGAAGAACAGTATGCGAGTTACATTGACAACTGAGTTCCAAGTATACGTTTTGAAGGTTTGAAAACCTAAGGCAGCGAAAAGATTTATCCCGTAAAGTAACAATCATTTTAGCGTCTTTTAAAATATGAATTTTTAAATTGAATGCGACTTATCTACAACCATTTGCGATGGCTCTAATCTCAGAAAACATTTATATAAATTCGAATAATATTTTATTTATTATATTTTTATATTTCAATAGTTATTTAGATTTATCTCTTCGTGGCTTCTGAGGTTAGTGACATTAATAGATTTACATTGTGTTTTATTATAAACAGTCCTTAACCGCAGTTCTGTGAGACGTCGGTCAATGATTCCGATTTGAATAAAAGGATTCAAAAAATTATTTTTGAGGTAGAAAAGTTTGACATTCACAAAATAAAAAGGAATGTTTTCTTTTCCATTTATTAGAATAGGATTGAAATGTTTATTTTCATCTATTCTAAGAATAACTAAAATATTATTTACAATAGTTAAGTAAACATTACCTAGTTATCCTTAGATTGTAAACTATAGTCTTCTGCTTATAACTATCTATACTAGTCTGCCGCAATATTGTTCGCATGTATTACTATAAGATTTTTATGTTTTGGTTCAACCCTTATAATTTTTTTAAATGTAGATGTAAAAAAAACCCTATATTTTTATTTAAATAGATTTATATTTTTAGCAGTGGCGGTACGGCATAGAATAAAACCACCACCTCTCTACCCGTGGGTCTCGTAAGAGGCGACTTAGAAGTATAGAAAGAAGGGGAATGGGCACCAGCGTTCTCATAAGGAACGAATACAAAACTACCGTCACCAACCCACTTGAGATCCTTCGAGATGTTTCCGGCGCCAAAAAAGTGAGGAAGATCCCTCCTCATACGGATAGCAACCATAAAGAGACCTGAAAGATGCAAATGTCACATCTCAGGAGACTAGAAGAGCCGACCCCAAATGATAGGATGAGGGTAGGCGGAGAGAGGTCACCAACCCACTTGCCCGGCGTGGTGGCTTGAGCAACAAACATTGCTCCCAATAGGCGTAGTGTAGGAGGGCCCCCAGCCAGATAGAAAAGGGTCGGACTGGTGGCGGTAGGTGGTGGATCGGATGTTGTATCGCAATTTGGCAGAGGCCTATGTCCAGCAGAGGAACGCGGTAGGCTGAGTTGTTGTATATCTATCCTTATATTACCTCCGTGACGACGGCCGGGTTCGATCCCCGGACGGGTCAATGTAGAAAAACACTTTTCTACATTGCCTCAGGTCTGGGTGTTTGTGGTACCTTCGTTGTCTCTGGATTCCATAACACAAGTGCTTTAGCTACTTTGGATTCGGAGCAATGTATGTGATGTTGTCCACATTTATTATATTATGAAGCTGAAGAGTTTGATTGTTTGTTTGAACGCGCTAATCTCAGGAACTGCTGGGCCGATTTGAAAAAATATCTCTTCCGCAGAAATATCTCTCTCAGCTCCGCAGCAAAAGCTAATACCTAGATAAAACCATTAAACTAGGGTCACGAGTAAACAACAGCGATAGTACGAACTATTTACATCCGATACCTAATACATAAGCTGGTCTTAACTTTAATTACGGGAGCAGACTGATTTAAGTTGAACTTTAGTAGCAAAGCTCGTCGCTCAACTTGAAATAAAGTGGGTTCAAGTTTCTAACTTCAGGCAGATTTTCTTAAACCTAGATTGGAAGGACCTAGGATATCTCATTTATTTTATAATACTTAAAGTGTTGCATCTTATGTTACTTAAAACTTTTTTTTTATTAGTAAAATAACCGTTTATGTTAAAAAAGTATAGATACTTATAAATGTTTTCGGTAAAAAAATTGATTAAGAAATTAGTACGCTCAAGCTGTAGGAAGACATTAATAATTAAATAAATAATTAAAGAGTTTTAATACTTACCAAAGTTAGGACCAACGGTTAAACGTGCTTCCGAGGCACGGATAGGTTCGGTGTGTTCACAAACGGTCACCCATCCAAACACCAAACTCGACGAGCGCGACTTTAATATAAATATCGGTCCAATTGTACGACTTACACTTCGCCACGAGCCCTGAACAATTTATGTTAATAATAATCACTAAAGTAACTTGGATTTCACTAATCCTCAAAATGGTTTATGTCTGTTATGTTGTTATACTATGTTGGTTTTAAACTTATTTTGTAGGTAGTGGCAGGTGGGAAAGACGTGAGACAAACTACAAGTTCGATCCTTGACTGCTTTATTCATTTGTTCTTAGCTGTGACCTCAGAATGATTTATATTTACCTACATACTAATATTATGTCATCTATCTTCCTTCAAACCAAATGAAAATACCAAAAAAAATATTTGATCAATTCTTCACATTAAAATAATTATAGAGTAAAATACCAAATTTATTTAGCTCGTAAATATTTTTCAATTTTCCCTCGGGAACTATTTAAGGAATCGGGATAAAAGGTAGCCTATGTTCTTTTCCATGCCAAAGGCTACATACATGCCAAATTTCATCCAAATCTGTTCTGCCGTTTTTGCGTGGTTGAGTAACAAACATCTAAACATCCACACTTTCACATTTATAATATTAAAGTAGGTTTAATAGAAAGTCTTAATCTAGTTAAAAACAAATAATGAGTCAGATAGAAACAAACTTTTTACTTCTTCCAAAAATTTATCATTGAAATTTGAGTTTACTCCTTATCCTATCCAATCTTGTAACGCCAGGACCTACCCAAGCATTGTCGTTCATCCAAAAGTTTGTCTTCATAATTTAATCTCCTTTCAACATTATTTATGATGGATAGCAAAACAAATTGGAACTAATTACAATTATAACCTGCCTTAAATTTAAGCCAACTTCATCATTACGAAGTAAATAATTCTGTGGTTTAAAATAAATAAGTGAGGTCAACACCCTAAACCCAATTTAAACCACCAAAATATTTGTCAATTTATCTTAAACCACTGTTAGCTTAACGAGTCAACTAATCGGGGATTAATTAAATTTAGTCTGAAGCTAAGCTTTTCTGTGAGTAGAGCTACATTTTATAGCAACACTAGCTGTTTCCCACAGCTCCACCCGCGGTCTATTTTTTTTTATATTTGAGATGCAAGCTATCCTATCTTTTAAGTAGGATCAAACTGCAAACGGTGTGCAAATTTGTTAAATCGGTTAAGTAGTTTCGGATTTCATCCCGGACAAATATCGTGACACTGGAGTTATATACATTACAGTGAAGCTAACTTGAGTTAGATCATCGTTTTTCGTGTTAAACTGAGCATATAAACTAATAAGGACTGTAATAATATCTTAGGACAATTCACACGCGGCTATCTGACCCCAAAATAAGCAAAACGTAAAGAGGTGGCTAATTAAAAAACATATATATATAGAGAATATCTCTAGAATCACAATCCTATTGACATTTATAAAAACAAATTACACATTCTTATTTAATTTCTAACATTAATAACATATTAGAAAATAGATTAATACTAAGCAGCAAAATTGCAACCAACCTTTTTTAAGACTAAAAAAAAAGGTATGTTCTTAGTTCGACCTGTATGTTTGTATGTATGTATGTTTGTCTGCGATTATCTCGCGTTTGGCTGTACCGATTTTGATGCGGTTTTCAGAAAAAGTGCGTTACATTTTGGAGAAAGTTTTAATGTATAACAATAATGGATATCCCGAGAGCCTATAGGTAGGGATTTTGAATTTGGTGAGGTTTTTGTTGGTTAAATACAACCGCTTCACCAAGTCATTAAAGAATAGCGCACGTAGTCCATAGCATTAACTTTTAATTCCCCTTGCCTGACAATTTGAGCTCGCAAAAAACAAAAAGCGATCGCTTTGGAAGAATAGAAAGTAGCTGCGGTTACCCTTTCAGATTTAAATGAGTGAAATTTTAGTAAAAAGTAATTTATTTTTTAATTGAACGACGACTGTTTTACGTTTTAATACTTTTGTTTTTAATTACAGTAAAATTGGAAACAAAGAGATTAAAAATTAGAATACGGGAATGGATATTAGTGTATTGATTTAAATAATCATAAATATTGAATGCTCTGCATCAGTTTTATTAAATGCTCTTAAGAGTGATAATGACGAAAAATAAGTATTGATGTTGTGATTTCCAATCACATATTCCATATGTAAAGGTTAACTTAACTATACGTAAATACTTATGGTTTCGGACTGGCGATCATGTGGTTGTGGGTTCGAATCCCACCCATAGCACTACCAATGTGAGTCCTCTCGTAAAACAAGCATTTAGCTTAGCACGAGGGTTTAACAAGAATACTAGTAATGTGCTACTCACATAGCTAGCATCTTTAAAAAAATATATATATAAAAATGAGTTTTTCACATGTTCAGGTCCCGAAATCCCATGGGAAAAAAAAACTGGCCATAAAATAATAAAGTAAATCCGTTTAAAAGTAGTTTTATTTCAATGTCGAATATTTGCGTAAACCTCAGAAAACAATACAAAAAGTTAGATTTATACTTTATAATAAACCCAGCCCAAAAGTTTTGCTAACTCAATATTGATGAATCAAGTCGCAGATGTTTCATTGTAACTCTTCACAATATGGTTAATGCTGATATCCTAAAGGTCACGAGGAAATATAATATCAATCAACCAATCCATCAGTCGCTAAGAAAAACCTCCACGCAAGTCTCAATGTAATATAAGTTATTAAGTAATGCACATACTTAACAAGTAATTGTATAATATTCACTGTATAAATGTAGTTTTGACGACCTTCGTGGTCGAATTGCGTACACACCGGTTTTCCAGGTGTCGCCAGCTCTGAGGTCTACAAGGACGACCTCTAAGAACCTGTGAGGACGGGTCAATATAGAAAATCACTTTTCTACATTGTCTTGGGTGCCACTAACCCAGGTTAGTGGTACCTTCGTTGTCTTTGATTCCATAACACAAGTGCTTTAGCTACTTTCTTTGTATTTGGAGCAATGTATGTGATGTTGTCCACGATTATTAAAAAAAAAGATTGATAGAGAAGAGGGTCGTGGATAAGTTAAAACCTAATAATAAAGTGAAAACTGCGCATGCCGCGGTTGCTTCAAAGATGGGTGTCCATTTGTAAACAGATCGAAACACCTCCTTGGAAAGCTCTTTAAGCCGACTGTCACTCATTCCTTGATAGTCAATGAGTCCTTAAAGTTCTGACAACCAGTCTTACTATGGGATACCTCTGTTACCCAATAAAATGGGCTATCGTGATCAGATAAACCGTCCTTCTATGTAAAATGACGGTGTTCAGCTGAATCTGGAAACGACTCAATATAGCCTTGTCTCCCAAATAGCAGAATAAATATAAACAAGGAAAAATTTATGTTAACGGGAACGAGGAACACTTTTGTGGGTAAAGCCGCGGGGAACAGCTAGTCCAATGAAACATAAGAAGGCTTGCATAAAACTGAGCATAATTATATCACACTAGCTTCTGCCCGCGACTTCGTCTGCGTGGACTTCAAAATGTGGAAATATGAAAAATCGAAGAAAATTTTAACCCGTGTTAAGTATTTAATAGAGAAAAATACCAAATTTATAAGCTGTCTGCCCACGGCTTAGCTCAATCAATTTTCAATTTCCCCTCAGGAACTACTTAAGATATCGGGATAAAAGGTTATGTTCTTTTCCATGTCAAAGGCTACATGCATGCCAAATTTCAACCAAATCCGTTCAGCCGTTTTTGCGTGATTGAGTAACATACATCTACATTTATAATATTAGTAGGATACACTTTTCCAAAAGACCCACAGTCATTAACTGTAAAGGAAAGTTAACATAAAGAGATTGCTACAAGTCTGGCTTGAAGCCAAAAGGGTCTGGATTTGGACTCTCATCAACCGACGCCATCCAATTACTACTACGATTTGTCATTTTATCACTGATGTAAGCGTCTTTGTCTCTTGCAGACAGACTTGACAATTTCTCACCAAATTACTAGCAAAAATCCTCGGTTTTGCCCGCAAAATTCTAGTTACCATTTTTTATCGAGGTAAGTTGTATCCTCTAAGCTAATACAGGTTATAAAATAATGCAAGTTCCAACTTTTGTCGTAATTCGTTAGTTTTTTCGTGAAGGCCGAAAGCGTGCATCCATTTATCTTCCTCAAAAAATAATAAAAGTTAATAGTGAGATGAAGTGGAATTACAGTCATGTCTAGACAGAATTCAAATTTCTTAAATAAAAAAGCAGAAATCTTTTAACGGTTAAATAAAAAAATCAAATCACTACTAACTGAAAAAAAAGTCTTCTATCGCATCTGTCTGTCTGTTTGATAAACTCAAAAACTACTGCACCGATTTTCATACTGTTTTCACCAATTGATAGAGTGGTTCTTGAGAAGGTATTAGTATATAATCTGTAAATTTTTAGATACATTAGCTAACCGACATCCACGCAGGCGAAACTGTGAGCATCAGCTAGTTAAAAAATCTTATTCTTATATTAAAATATCACGTGACTTACATCTAGTCATCCGCCCACTTGTCAGTTCAATATATCAGCGGTTTTCAGTAGTCGCCAGTCATCCTGAAATAAAGGTACTTCTACACGACCGTACAATGCATAACCCTTGTCATTCGTCTGTCGTCTAACCATCTGTCACTTCGTATTTGCTTCATGTAGACCGTTGATTTACTTGAAACTAGAAACGACTTCGTTAAAACGGGTCTCAATTAGAAGGTTATTTTTTGTTGTGATGAGCCAGATTTCAGTCATCGTTTTTGATTCAGATTAACACTTAGATACACGGATGGAACATTAAAAAACTAGCCAAGTGCGAGTCGGACTCGATTCATAAAAACGGCAAAAAATATTTATTTTATTGTAATTAAATTATAGTGAATTTCAACTAAATATTCTGTGAATGTTTCAGGCGTTTCTGTGTTACCAATATCGAGCAAAAAATGAACTTATACAATTAGAAAAAAAATACACTATCTATGAAAATTTATTATTATTTAACTAATTACTATAATTTTTTAATTATTTATACACATTATCGCATGTGTTAGCGAATATTTGTAATTAAATACAAATTGTAGAAGGAAAAACATTCGCTAACACATGCGATAATGTGTATAAATAATTAAAAAATAATAAGTATTGGGCCAGCGCCATCTCTCGGACTTCTAATTAACACATTGTTAATCAGAGTCAGTGAGGCCAAACGTAAGGTAGGTTCACTAGATGTCGCATACGTCGCCCTATAAAGACGTCATAAGTAGAAGGAGAAATTTAAATTTCCAGGCAGTGACCTCGGTAGCTTAGTTGGTAAAGCGACTGGCGCGTCAAGCCAGTGGTCGCAGGTTCGAGTCCTGCCTGAGGTTTAAGTTTTTCCTTCTACAATTTGTATTTAATTACTAATTACTATAATTTATAATTATGACAGCGGAGTCTCAGCCCCCGTTATATCCATTCCTTCACAAATTCTTTCAAAAAAATATATCTACTCACTTTGATCAGCTGATGATAATTTTGTATGGTATAACCAATTGTTTTTTTTGGAAACTAATTATGGTGTCCTTGAAGAAAGTTGTTTATTTCAAATATGACCAGTTTCAGTAGCCTGTATAATTTTTTGCCATTTAACGTCTGGTTAAAGATCAACATTGTTTTAAAGGTTTACGCGTATGTTAGAAATTGAAATAAAACTAATTTTAAACGGATTCTAGGGTCACGGGCAGACTTTGCCTGTGAAAACCTGAAAACCGCGAAAATCTTTTGCGAAAACCTCAGAAACCGTTTCATTTCTTTTGTTTAAAATAAATTAACTTTAAGACTAGCGTTTCCAGATTATTACAGAGTTCTACGTAAATTATACCTATGCCCTAAAAATAGAATGACTTGCAAATTACTATGAGTAGTTTGGTGGATGAGTTCATTTTGTTAGTGTGCTCATACATAATTATAATTGAGTGACATGATGGAGCAGTATCGGCTTTCCTTATGTTAATGATTTTAACAATGATATTTATATTATAATTTTTTTTTTAAAGTGACGCCCGCACTAAGTAATTTAATCCTTGCGTCGCGAGGGTTTCACAAATATTCAAATCACATGCACAAATAACACCCAGACTTGGAACAAGTATCTGTGGATCACACAAATGCTTGTCCCATGCGGGGATCGAACCCGCAGCACGTTGCACACAGTGGTAATTAGCGTGGTGACCTATACCACTCGGCTATCCGAGCAGTCACCTTATCATTCACATACCTACTCTATAAGTATATCAAATCCTGTAAACATTATTGTAAAGCGTATTGATTACGACGTAGTACAAGTTTGAAGCAGTCCGCTTGTCGCCATATACTAAGAATTAAAAACCAACTCTAAAGCTCAATTCGTACGCACAAAATATTCAATTTGTTAAATCATTTTACTTCCAACATATAAAAAAGGGAAAATGTAAATTATTTTGAGAGCCGGTCTTATCAGTACATGTATTAAATTAAATAAAAACGCGACCATGTTCATGCCACTGCATAATTCAAGAGCCCGCATGTCGGTTTTACAAATTTCATTATTCCTGATAAATTATTAATGAGACATAATTTTTTTATGTTGATTTTGAACGTCTTCGCGTGAAGATGTGTAACAAAATTATTATATTATCTACTAACGCGCATAGTTATTAATATTTTAGAACTCAAAATACATAATAAATCAATATCCTACTACTTAATATTCTAAATGTGAAAGTGTTGATGTTTGGATGTTTGTTACTCAATCACTCAAAAACAGATCAACGGATTGAGATGAAATTTGACGTGCATGTAGCATTTGAAATGGAAAAGAACATAGACTACCCTTTATCCTGATTCCTTAAGTAGTTCCCGAGGGAAAATTGAAAATTGTTTACGAGCTAAGCCGTCGGCAGACAGCTTTGAAATTTGGTATTTTTCTCTATTACAGCGCAAGCGATAACACGAGTGAAAATGTTATTCGATTTTTATTACTTTCACATTTTTCTTGTGTTTTTGCACCCAATTCTAAAGTACACGCAGACGAAGTCGCGGGCAGAAGCTAGTATGAAAATAAAATTTAATACGTAAAATAAGCGAATGATACGAGTGATTTACAATAAAAAATTGTATAATTATTATTAGCCTTCACTTTACGCAGGTAGGAGTGTTCAAGTATTAAATACAATGAAAAAAAAAATTTGTATAAAAGTATTAATTACATTTAAAGTTTTTATGTAATCCGTATGAAACAAAAAATCCAAGCCCTTAAGTTATCCTCTAACTAAATAAAGTCAACAGAAAGCCCACGACCCTCGAAAAAAAAAACTTATATTTCGTTGCTAAGCTTTATATTGTGTAATACTATAGATTTTTCTTTTTAATATTCGTTATTCTTTAGATAACGATGCGGTAGCGTTGGATGTACCGTGGAATACTTTTTTAATATAAAATGCAAATTATTTCAATGACATACTAGGTGGCATGAGACACACGGCTAAATAAATTTTCAAATATTAATTTTCGAAAAAAGTGTGTATAATGTGCCTGCGATTATGCAAGTACGGGGCGCATGCATCTTCCCATGCAGAAAAGACACGAATTGATCACCACACTTGCTCACATGCAGGTTTGCGATTTCAGATTCCATTCCACCAGATTTGGAGTCCAGGTTTTCTCTCAATATTGTTCTTCACCTGATATATGGTGTCCTAGAATAATTAAAAACAATGTTTATTATGATCATATCTTTGAAAAACTCACATTAGGCAATTATCTAAAATTTTTTTTTTCAAGTAAATTCCGTATTTATTTTCACAGTAAATACTGAGCTGAATTCCTTGGTATAATTTAATTTTTATTTTGTATATAAGTACAAAATGGTTTAAAAATGAATAACTATTTTTTTTTACTTTGATACCTATTTTGTTTCAAATTTTACTGTTTGTGTTTGGACATATTTTGTACAGTGTTGTATTTACGTTAATACGATTTCCCATACCAGCTTCCGCCTATTAACAAAGCAAAGCTAATTAGTACTTGATAATGACCTGAGGCGTCTAATTCCCGATGATGCATAATTGAAACTAATGCAATGCGATCAACTGTAATTGAGCAATTGGGAAATGTGTTGAACATTCCTGAGATTGGATAGATATTAATTATTAGTTCGGTTTGGCTATTATGATTATAATAAAGTATATGTATCCCGGGATTTTTTTTCTACTACTACCTATCAATTATCGCAGTAAAAAGCGGCCTATGTCCTATCTCAGGTTCTAGACTATCTTTGTACCAAATTTCTTTTAAATCGGTTTAGTTGTTTAGGTATGATTACGTAAGACACAGACAGACAGAGTACCTTTCGAATTTGTAATAATTGGTTAATTTAAATAAAACAAAACAACAAAAATCCATATAACCAATCCTGCAGCATGTGTCCTTCAATTCAAATTGGTGTGCATTCATAAATTTAATTGTAATATATTTCAAATAAAAAAATAATCAGTCAATAATGGATTTACGTCCGTTTTTTTTTATTTAGTAGGTATTTAAGTCTGTCATCAGATATAACTTTATCTATTTTTTTCTTTTGCATAAACGCAGGCTTTGACTTGTGACACTTTCCAGGCGACACCGATGTGGAAGAGTTTAGTGATGCTTTTTTAGACTAATAATATTCACATGGTTTGGTTTGGTTTTCCGGGGCTGTTTCCGCACTTAACCTCTTGATTCGGCCATTGTGTGTGAATAAAATTGATATATTTATAGACATTACATAGTTATAGCATATTATTGGACGATCTCCGTGGTCGAGTGGCGTACACAGCGGTATTCAAGGAGTCGCCAACTCTGAGGTCCCAGGTTCGATCCCCGGACGGATCAAGGTAGAAAAACTAGCTACTACATTATATAACTACATTGTCTTGGGTCTGGCTGTTTGTGGTACCTTCGTTGTCTCTGATTCCATAACACAAGTGCTTTAGCTACTTACTTTGGATTCGGAGCAATGTATGTGATGTTGTCCATATTTATATTATACTAGATGAAAACCCGGCTCCGCTCGGTTGAAATGTGACTCATGATACACAATGTAGGTAAATATTTCTGTAGTCATCGGTTTTCAAGGAATATTAAATGTAAGCAAGCCATAGATTCGTATAGCTTTGTTCATTGTGTTTAATAAATATAGTAAATAAAAACTGTAATAGTTTTCACACACATAATTTTTATTTTTTACACACAAATAATATTAATATTTTCGCGAAACGACAACGACTGAAGAAAAGTTTTAAGTTTTGTTAAGATTCACTCAATGTTTCAAGCAAGACGTTTCGTTTTACACAGTCAAATGAGCCACAATTCTTTGTGATGGATGCTTCTTTGGCGCGACGACGCACGCGACATGTTGATTGGCGAGGCGTATATAAGAGCTAGTATGAAACGGAACGTGAAAAAAGCGAAATAAATATTCTTATTATTTCCAACGCGTCCCGAAACGATTCTGGACCCAACTGTTAAGTAATCGTGAGGCCTAGCTTTTTATGTGAAATAACACCATCTTGTACCAATAATAAGTAAATATATTTTCATCAGAGCAAATGTTTTCTTACATCATTGAAAGAAAAACAATTAAATTTTAAAATTAGAGAACAAATTAACTTAGCAGTAAAGGAGGTTTTTATACGAAACTCATACCTCTTTCATTTAACACCAACTATCATGCAACTGTCATACGCCTTGTCAGCACTGTAATTACTACCCAAGATGGCGACTGCGGTTTGTTTGTCAGTGCCATTAGAATTTAACGAAATTCTCCATAATCAGAATTTTGCGGATATATGTTGTCGACTCGAAATCAATATTTTTTTATGTTTTGATATTCATATAAGGTTTCGATCGAGTCTACCGTAGCCCTGAACGAAATTATTAATATAGATTTTAATTAATTAAAATTGAGTTGTGATTGGTCCGCAAAAAAAATATAATAAATAAAACTATTCATTCTACGCGACCGTGTTACACGCGGTAGTTCAGGTGACTAGAATATTAACACCTTCAAGCCAAAGGTTATTCAAGACTTGAGCGTTTTCATATAATCCTTGACGTTCGCTGTATAATATCATTTATATCGATATTCTTATTAGATTACAGCGCATCCATCATTTCTTGATTGTTTATGTGCATCATTCTAGGGCAAATTCATAAAAAAAAAGTATTTTAAAAATTCTAAACCCAATAACAGCAGTTACTTCATAAAAAAGTAGAGCATTTTTTTTTACATAAGGCAAGACTCGAACCCTCGACTCGACTATTGATAAGACGCATCAGTCGCTTTTACAAAGCTTCAGACCAAATTTCTTTTCTTTAAATTTTCATGTCTTGGAGGCAGTGAAAATATCTATATACATAAAAATCGTATCACGAAGTTTGTTACCAAACTATTTCTAAGCGACTTCACATATTCTTAAGATTTTTGTGTAAATTCGGTAGGGTATTTTTATACCCCTAAGATAAGGGTGGAATTTAATATGAGACAAAACAACGTTTACCAGCTTGTATATCTAATGCTAATATATAAAATTCTCGTGTCACTGTGTTTGTTGCAAGACTCCTCCGAAACAAAATAGGAGGTAAACAATTTTTTTTAACAATGCTTACTAGCAGCGTGGGTCATGCATTAAGTATTCTTGTTAACCCCTCGTGCTAAGCTAAATTGCTGGTGTCACGATTAGGTTCACGTCAGTAGTGCAATGGGTGGTATTCGAACCCACAAGCCCATGATTGCAAGTCCGACGCTCTAGCCATAAGCTACCACCTCTTATTTTTCAAACCCCTAGGTGACAGGGGTGGCTTATTCTCCTATTTTTTTTTAATGGCAGAATAAAGTTTGCCTCATCTGTTTGTATAAAATAGTACTTCATTTGTTTCCCGTTCTTGTATTGAAAAAAAAAATAACACTGCCCTGACTCTATATAGAAATACAGTCCTATACATTCGTACAGTCGACAGCAAAAGTAGATGATCAAAATAAAAAATAAATACTAATGAACGGAGTTCACGTCAGAACTGTGTGGCGTCGAAGTAATTCAAAATTATGTGATTGTAAATTATTCCAAATATTTACTATTAACACAGTTGCCATATATTCGTGATCAGTTTTGACTCCAAAAGTTCCTGAATCACATACTTTTCACACATCAATTATTCATCATCTACTTTTACGGTTGACTGTACCAACAATTCAGTATGAGCTTTCTCCAGACATCCATTGAACTCAGTTAGCTATGCAAATCTCCTGTCAATACTAACTCTCGATCACCGCTCGACACCTGATTTATATTTAAGCGAATTGTATTTTGAATGCTCTCCTTTATAGTTTCAAGTAAGAGATAATTCTATAGTCTTCTATCGCAATGTTTGCTACTAAACTCCTCCGAAACGGCTGGACCGATTTGTAAGAAATTATTATAACGCCCACGCAGGCGGACTCGCGAACTATAACCAATATAATTTTATGAAGCTTAAGAGTTTGATTTTTTGGTTGAACGCGTTGATCTTAAAAACTAATGGGCCGATTTGAAAAATTATTTCTCTCTTCTCTTGTCCCAATAACCAACGACCGTGTGGGTGTAACCACGAGTAAAAGCTAGTTTTATATATCTTGTTCATATTTTAATATAACTAACTAACTTATAAAACACCATATCTTATCTTATATCTGTAAACGGGCAAAATATCTTGTATATAATATAATTATATAATCTGAATCTTAGAAACGGCTCCAATGATTTTCAAGAAATTTAGTATGCAGGGTTTTGGGGGGCGTTAAATTGGTCTAGCTAGGATACCTTTTCAGAAAATGTCCGAAAAGACGAACAAAGTGTACTATTATATAAATAGCCAGTTATGAACTTCTAATGTTTTTCTGTGTTGATTTAGCCATTTGCATCATATTTTAAACATGACATAATTTATTTTGCCTTTCTATGTAAGTATTTAAGTTCACTAAAGATTTAAAGAGATCCATAGTCTTTATCTTAGTACGTAAATCTAGTCACAAAAAAACATGCTCTCAAAAATCACGTTTACTTCTTGAATATACATGAGCTTCCGTTCACACCTCTTTTGTGTTTCCAGTCTTGCTTCCGATCTTTAAAAACCCATTCTCACTTATGCAAGCTGTAGGCTGTAGAGTTGATTTTAGGAGACTTTGGTTCCCTTATTAAGAATATGTCTTGGGTATATTATACGTCCAAAAATTTATGGAAAAATGCGTTTTAGTACATAAAGGAAAAAAAAGTAAAATAAAATTGTATTCTATTCTGATATTAGGTCACTTAATTTAATTTATTTTCTGATCCCCTTCGTCAAGTGATATTCGCTCAAATAGAAATTATTTTTTCTATAAGTCACCTGATCTGGACTTGTCACTTTCATAAATTTAAGCGATTCGTTCAACGTTACCATTTGTAGGAATGGGGTCTCTACAAAGTTTTTTTTCTGTCTTGTGGTTGACGATGTTCGTAACTTCTTTAGTAGTTTTCACGTTGTGTGCATAGTTCGTGAGAATGGGTGCTAAGACTCCACACACGTTGACGTATCTGTGTCACGGTCAAGATTTTAACTTTGACTTTTTTATAAGCCTACCGCGAACGACATACATCGCCGGCTTATTATAGCACAAGGACGGAGCGGTATTAATAGAACGTGCTAAATACGAAAATGTAAATTAAAGTTTAATTTTAAACAGTGTGGCATTAAGACTTAAAAATAATCGTTTTACTTTTTTATTTTAGTTCAAGAAATTTACCTTATAATTAAAATGTGATGCTTTTGATTCAACTTATTTCAATTACAATAATTTAAAAAATGTAACTTTTCAACATAGCTTCTTCCTAAATCAAGATTTTTGATCTAAAATTAGTATGATCCAAAGTAGCTTAGGGGCTGGTCCTAACTAACACAAGGTACCCAGCTTTAAAAAACGTACGAAAAAATTAAGTAATTACTTAAGAAAGTAGAGACTGAAACATTTACTGGTTCTCCAACTAAGCCACCATATTTCACCAATTTTTTCTGAAACTTGATAGGGGTTCATGTTAAATATTTCACCTTGAGAAAATTTTCCATGGAAATTTAAAAATATCACGTACCACACGTTTACCTTTTGCGCTATTTTCTTCTGATTTCTCCAAATCGAAACTTACTATAGGTGGGAAAATTACCCTCATTATCCATTCCTATTCCAATATCTGCAAGCTGGTACCAATAAAATTCTTTTTACCTTCCACACGACCGTAATAAAATACACCCAAATATTTCACAAAGTAAAAATAACCGCGAAATATGATTATGGTAACCCAGACATTAATGCCCTTAAAATATCTAAAAAACACCTTTGTTTTCAGAATTGCGGAGTAATCCGACCGTCGAAAACTCGGGTCATCAATCCGTGCAACCCATGTTTTAAAACCAAAATACCTCCAAACGAATCCCCTTTTACATTGTCAATTTACATAGACCCTTTTCACACTTCGCATACAAAAATCAAGCAATACACTACACACACACAAAAAGAAAAATTCTTAGCGTTAAAATGGCAACAATGATTTTAGTTCAAGCCTTCACCAAACAGTCTACTCTTATTTGAGATACCGTATTTAGCGACAAGGATGGCAATATAAAACAATGCCGCGAGAGCGGGACGCACGATACAAGATGCCGTAGCTTCGTAGCTACGGACTAAAAGCTACGGCAGTCCGATCGTAGACTCCTATCGTAGCGCGCCTACGTGGTTGAGCGACTTTCGTAATTTTCATAGTATCTAAAGAGGAATTATGTTTGTGTGCGTAACAAGCGTACAGGTTTTCATTGTGTGTAATATTGTTATGTAAAAAAGTGGATAAGTTTTTGTCTGATAGTTCAACGTACAATATAATTGTGAAAGCGAATGGTAGCGGCTTGTACGGATTGGACGATGGTATGAAAATACTTTATTTAAAAAGTTTCTTTTTGTTATATTTCCGTGATTCTAATTTTAGACTGTGATAATTAGTTTTTTGTTTATTTTTCCTAAATTCAGTGACTTTTGCGTTATAAAGGAGGTTTTAAATTCATAAATCATAATGTTATATGAAGTACAATTTAATCCGAATATGTTTTTAATTTTTTGGTCAAAACTTAACTTTCTTCCGCTTGATTTTTTGAATTTGCTCCTGGCTAAATTGTCATGTTATGGGTTCTCTACGAACACTTGTCAGTGGTTTCGCTCCTTTTTAACTAACAGAGAACAAACAGTAATGACTAGTGGCAAAGATGCATCACACAAGTTCTCTGCTCTTAAATCTATCCAAAGAGGAGTACCACAAGGTTCATTGTTAAGCCCTTTTCTATTTACTTTATTTACAGCTGACTTGCCAAAATACATAAAATCCTGCAAATACCACTTATATGCAGATGATACTCAATTGTATTACTCTTTTGAAGGAATTAAGGCTTCAGAGGCTATTAAAAAAATCAATAATGATTTAAATAATATTCATGATTGGTCACGAAAAAATTCTTTGGTTATAAACCCCACCAAGTCTCAAGTTCTGGTATTAGGAACTGCTAGCCAGATAAAGAAAGTGATGGATTGTGAGGATAAGGTGCAAATTAATGGTGTCAATCTTGAATTCGTTACGTCTGCTCGAAATCTGGGACTAAAATTGGATGGAGAGCAAAAATACGTTGAACATGTCAACAGCAAGATAAAAAATGCATTTTTTAGACTGAGAACTTTGTATAAAATAAGACCATATATAAAAGAAAAACTTCGTTTACTTTTAACCGACTTGCTGGTTCTTTCTCAATTTAATTACTGCAGTTCCGTATTTGGCCCTAGGTTAAAAACCAACACTGAGAGAGCTATCCAGAGAGTCCAGAATGCCTGCATTAGGTTTTGCTACAATGTACCTAGACGTGATTTTATAACTCCCTATCTAAATAGTAAAGGAATTTTAAACATGAGTGCCAAAAGGGAACTACATTATGCATGCACGCTTCATAGAGTCATCTGGAACAAAAAACCTGAATATTTATTTGAAAAACTGACCTGGATAGAAAAAACCGT
Organism: Plusia festucae; assembly: GCA_950381575.1. Taxonomy (NCBI): domain Eukaryota; kingdom Metazoa; phylum Arthropoda; class Insecta; order Lepidoptera; family Noctuidae; genus Plusia; species Plusia festucae. Next base: position 3,197,306 of record OX494453.1, on the reverse strand, counting down.
TCTAAAAAATCTGCGATCTGTTTCACAAAATCTATTAAAAATTCCTTTTCATAGAACAACTCGGTACAGAGGAACGTTCAGATTTACTGCAGCAAAAATATGGAATGATCTCCCACCTCCATTGCGACTACAAATAACCACCGGATGTTTTAAACTCACATATAAAAAAGCTCTATTAAAAAGACAAATAGCTGCAGAAAGTCTGAAACATGCCTACTGGAAATTGTTGTTATTAAAGGATTTCTTTTAATAAATAACCCTTTATAAAAGAAAAATGGATACACACATGTACACCACTAATAAACACACATATTATACATACATTATAACACACACACACACACACACACACACACACACACACACACACACACACACACACACACACACACACACACACGCACGCACGCATTCACACACACTGATACGAATGGTTTTAATTTAGAGCTCTGTAAGAATTGTTTTTGGTTTACTTTACTAAATTTTATTTTTTGTTATAAAACTTAAAGATTTTTAACTATAGTTTTTGAGAAGTTGTCTAGCGAATGGTATAGCCAATTATCTTGTCCTGTAACTCCCGCATTTCAACTTAGGGAGAAGGAATGGCTGAAAATCAGCGCTGTGACGGGTCGTGCCCGACCCAGTACAGCATTAGCTGAGCCATCTCCTTTTGCTACTGAGTTACGCCTTTTTTTGTAAGACTGCTGTTATTGTTTACCGTTTTTTTTTGTAGCAATAAATGCCTTTTTATTTTATTTATTTTATTTTATTTTTGATATCCAATAATCAATCAAAACGAAATTATGTTAATAATATTCGGTATTGAATAAGTAGCAGAAAAATATTGTTTAAATTATATAATGCCATATTTTTGACGCTATACGATTCAATTTTATTTAAATACATACACAAAATATTTTATTTAAATAAAATAAAATTGTATGGTATGGTAACGGTCTAAATCACCATTCGTGTCACGCTTTCCCACAATTTTCATACAAAATTAAGTGATGGCGTTATCCATTAAATTGTTTACGGCCACCGCATAATCGTCGCGAAGGAAATTTAATTATAAAATTGACATCTGTCAAATGGAACAAAAGAAAGAAATCAAATTGAAATAATAAAATATGTTAATGATTTAAGAAAATCTGTTACAAGTTGACAAATTAGTACGTCTAAAACACAATATAGAAATAATTATCATGAAATTAAATAAAATTATCGTTTGAAAAAGAAATATCTAAAGTTAAAATCATATTATTCATATAATAATAATACCGGCCGGTAAGTGTCCCACTGCTAGGCACAGGATTTCTGTTGTTGGACTTTTTTGTATCATACGAAAACTGAAATATTAATATTAGTATATATCATTGATTTTATTATTAAAATCGAGGTCATGAGTCGTCCAATGTGAGAATTCCTTATAATATACCGGTTGTTGGAAAATTTTCGTGTATAATACCAGCCTATAAATCTCCCAATTATGGGCACAGGCCTCTTCCCACATAAAGAAGGATGAGCATTGATCACCACACTTGCTCATTGCAGGTTGGCGATTTCAGATTCCAATTTTTGCAATTCAGGTTTCCTCATGATGTTTTACTTTGCCGTTGTTGTCAATGGTGTCTTAGAAGAACTTTGAAAAAGTGACGTTGGTCCTTGCCTGGGTTCGAACTTGCAACCATGTGCATACAAATCCGATCATTGAACCGCTAGGCCACCATGACACTCTCTCGACAAATCTCGTATTATAAAAACAAGGAATATGTATCGCCATTATAGTAACATAATTAATTTATCAACGAAGTACAGTTCAATGTTTTTAAATGACGTAAAAAATACAGTAAAGTGAAATTGTTGACAAAATTAACACGTTTAGATGCTGAAATCTATGATTTAAATTAATTAATTGACTAGTTTAGTTGATTGACGACCTCCGTGGTCGAGTGGCGTATTCACCAGCTCTGAGGTCCCGGGTATGATCCCCAGTTGGATCAATCTAGAACAAAACCTACTTATCTACATTGTCTCGGGTCTGGGTGTTTGTGGTACCTTCGTTGTCTCTGATTCCATAACACAAGTGCTTTAGCTACTTACTTTGGATTCGGAGCAATGTATGTGATGTTCTCCACATTTATTAATTTTTAAATAACAAACAGGCACTAAACCATCGTATTGAAAACCTCTCCTTTTAAAGTCAGTTAAATATAATCGATTTTCTATGGTTAAAATAATACGTAAGTGTTTGGGTTTTTTTCCGAACTTAGCCTTATGATTAGGCTTTTGTATATACAACATGTGACATTACAACTAATGAAAGTATATTAATAACTGACTGTTACATTATGGACTAGTGTTACCCGTAATTTATGGGGGAAAATACATTCACTATGGTAAAAGTTCATGGTTAAACTCATAAAACATTTTAAATGCCGCCTAATTTTACGAGTCTTCATTGGCAGAGGTGTTTTACCATTAGGACTATATATTACCCGATTCTATCAGCCATACTATAAATAAAATACAGTTCAAATGACGGACCTTTTGGTCTACTTGTTAGTGACCCTGACAGCTATACCGGTGATCGTAGGGTTCGATTCCCACCCAGGACAAATTTTTGTGTGATGAACATAATCATTTGTTCTGTGTCTGGGTGTATTTTATTTATAGTATGTATGTATTAATAGATATATAAGTGTGTTCATCAGTTGTCTGGTTTTCATAGTACAGGCTGTGCCTGGTTTGAGACCAGATAGCCGTGTGTGAGTTGTCCCAAGATATTTTATTATTATTATTAGTTAACATACTACTGGCCTATAAATATTCCACTGCTAGGCACAGGCTTCTCATAAGGAGAAGAAACGAACATTGATCAACTCGCTTGCTTACTACGAAAAGGATTTTTTAAGGCCTGATAATTGTAATAAAAAAACATCCGCGTAATTTTTAACATACTTAGGGGTGATTTTTCCATCATGAGATAACTTCTTTTTTCAAAGAAAAAAAAATACGTTTGATAGTTTTTGTATGAAACAACAGAATAAAATAACAAAATTATTTATCTACTAAAGTTATAAGACGGTGAAAAAATCAGCCGAGAACCAGTATTAAAACTTCTTCTCAATAAGATAAAAACCTCTTCGCACAGTTATAACAGTGAAAACTGGTATTTGAATAAGAAACAAATATAAACAAAACATTATCAACGCCTTGTTTATCTCAAGATTTACCTTCAAATTAATTAAACTCCCTTTGCAAATCCAATTTAAATTCCGAAGACCTCATTTGGAGATCAATTTGTTTTTTATTATTTAAGAGCCTCTTTTGCTGCCTGCAATTAATTACAGTTTCACGGAAAGAGAAGCTATTGAAATCAATTGGATTTTCGTTTTTTGTTCGTTATTTTCTATTCTGGCCTATTGGGTCGGGGAGTAATCTCATTTTAATCTGAATTCATAATATCTATAAAATTAAGATTTATTATTTTAAGATGTTAAATTGTTACGTTACGATTAATTATGATTAAATTTATGTGTGAGATTGTCAAGAGCTGGTAATTATAATTTTGGTTTTTTTTTCTTTATATATTTAGGCGATGCGAGGTTTATTTTGAGAAAAGTCTAAACTAAAAGAAGTTTTTTTTTTTAAATTGACAACTGACAAACGATGGAATTATACTAAAGGAATACTGGATATCAATATGATACTTACATGACTTGTATGTAAATAAAAACACGTTAATTACATTAAGTCTTCAACATTTGTTTATGAATTTTCAAGACCTCTGGTGTAAAAGGTATATTCATTTCTCTCAAATTAAAATCTTAAGTTTGCCAATTAAAATTTTGTTGCTTGTTTTCTCCTATTTACAAAATAATTTGCTTAAACGATAGATCACAAGTTAATTGCTTAAGTTTTTATTAATTGTCTCGTAAATCGTCCCTCCTTTTTCATGTCTATCTAAAGGATGCCTATTAAAAATTGTCGCGATAGAGCCTTTAATTATAATAATATTAACAGTCTTTAGTATTTATCTATCAATTGCTTTTCATGATTTTGCTGATATATTCTTTTAATAATTCAGTTATTTGCATGTAACATGTTGGGTATTATATAATATACAAAATGGTTACAATATACAAATTGAATTATAGCACAGGACATTTTCTTTCTTTCTGGACACAAACATTTTATAATTCTTGTCAAATTACATTGTTATGTCAAATTAAATTGTCAGTTTAAGTAAATTTTCATAAAGTCTTAATATTGAATACTATGTTACCCAGTAAAATGGGGTGTGGAGGTCAGATAGGCAGTCGCTCCATGTAAAATACGATATTCAGCTAAATCCTGTACGACTGGAAGCCGACCCCAATATAGTTTGGGAAAAGGCTAGGCAGAAGATGATAATTATTTGTTTTGGTTACAATTATTTTAATTAAATTATTAAAATTAATTTTTGTTACAATTTGTATGTTCGTTTCAAGGTGATAATTTTAGTTCTTAGTTCATTCTCCACTTAAGTGCGTAGTGATATAAATATACAGTTGGAATTTACTTCTAAGTGTTTAATAAAATAATAGATAACACAAACACACTAAGCTTTATAATAATAATATTTATTTTTTTATTAATATAAGGTATTTGTAAATGGGTACAACGTTTAAACTGAAATAGGTTCAAAAGAGGTACTAATCGTTGGGTGAGCCACTGTTTTCCTAGCTAGGTTGCTGAGCTGTATAAGGAGAAGCTGTGTAAGGAGAAACAGTTTGCCTCCCTAGTTGAGTGGCACAAAATACAGAAAACCTTATATATAGATAACTTTAAATTAACTAGGTACACAAAACCATAACCTTATCTCAATCATCTGAACTGCTCAATATATATCAATCATTCAACATTTTCAGAACCTCAAACCAGAATACAACTCAACACACATTATACAATACCAAATCCTGCCAATATTTATGCCTAAAGCTATTCAAAGTGGGGATATGTCATTCGGAACGGAATACGAAAGCCGTCGAGGTGTGGATGCATCGATTTGGGAGCATACCCGCCAGATATCATTGCACACTGTGCATAATACATTACGTATCAAGCCTTTGTTTGTGTTACAATACACTATTGTATACCTTGAATTCTCAACGACTAAACTACGCTTTCAAAATATATCTGTCTCCACAATTCGACGACCTCCGTGGTCGAGTGGCGTACACACCGGTTTTCAAGGTGTCGTCAGCTCTGAGGTCCCGGGTTCGATCCCCGGACGGGTCAATGTAGAAAAATATTTTTCTACATTGCCTCGGGTCAGGGTGTTTGTGGTACCTTCGTTGTCTCTGGATTCCATAACACAAGTGCTTTAGCTACTTACTTTGTATTCGGAGCAATGTATGTGATGTTGTCCACATTTATTATTATTTATTATTATTATTATAATTCACCTTAATGAGACAGACAGCGTAGAGTTAACATTTACCAAAAAATTAAGTCTTCTGCCTAGCCTTTTCCCAAGCCATGTTGGGGTCGGCTTCCAGTGTTACCGGATCTAGCTGAATACTATATTTTACATGGAGCGACTGCCTATCTGACCTCCTCTTAAACTTAACTATAAATTTCCGAAAGTGAGTCAAGTGGTAAATTCTTCTTTATCTTGTATTAACCACACTAAAACATCCCTCTTCTTTACAAAGAAGAATCTCTAAGAACCTCTATAATGTTCATAGAAATAATATTTTGTAACAAGTCACCTGAAAAACGTCTAGTGTGCAGTTAATAAGCTCTCGCGTGTCGCAACAAATAAACTAAGATGGCGGGTGCAAAGGAGAGATTATGGAGTTATATGATTCCATTCAAACGAACAATATAATGAGGATGATTGAAATCGCTCGAGTACTTATAGTATGACAGAATATGTCATCTAATAAAGTTATGATATGTTTTTTTTTGTTGACCATTACTAATCAATTTGGCTTGATAAAAGTTTTTATTTATTTTTACTTATATTTCAAGTTTTAAGTTTAGTATAGTTTGAATTTATGAATACAATTAATTATTTTGTGTAAAAAAGAAGATTTCCCCTATTTGAGATATATACTAAAACTATAATTTTGTGTAATTTGTATGTCTTTAAATTCTAACTAAACAGAACTATAGAAGCTTCGAATTTTGTCTAGCATTTTATTAATCAAAACAGATTATTTTTAACTTTCATGTCTCAAAAAAAGTATAATTTACGTCTTAATTATACAGTATTTAAGTCACAACTAAGTTAATTAAGCGAGATTTAAGAGCCGGAACGCAGAAGATAGGCGTAAGTAACTTGGAATAAAAATATAACAGTTTAACATGGCTAGCATTAAATGGTTCAATTTATTGTTAAAAATATTTCATGAGAAAGGGTTACTTGGTTTGTTGTGAACGGAAATGTTACCGGAAAAGGCTTAGTACTTACAATGATGGATACAGGGCATTTTAGAGTAGGATTATTATTCTAATGTGTTTGGTAGACGCTTTGTTGAAGTTTTGTTGTTTTACTATTAGTAAAATGATGACCGGATTTAGTTGTAACTAAGTACATAATAATATCTTATAATATCTTGGGACAATCTCACACACGGCCATCTAATCCCAAACTAGGCAGAGCCTGTACTATGGCAACCAGACAACTGATAAACATACTTATATATTTCTAAATACATACATATTATAGATAAATTACACCCAGACACAGAACAAATGATCGTGCTCATCACACAAAGATTTGTTCTGGGTGGGAATCGAACCCACGACCTCCGGCTTAGCAGTCAGGGTCACTAACCACTAGACCAACAGGCCCGTCAAACATAGATTGACTATATTTATTTACCCGGAGAAAACTCAGATGGAAATTCTCGTTCCTTGGGCGATGGGATACGTAGTAGGAACGCTTTTTTTTATTTATTAGGGCTATTTTTATTCTATAAGTAGCCTATGTCCTTTCTCAGGCTCCAGATTGTCTTTGTACAAAATTTAATATAAATCGGTTTTAGTTTAGGTGTGATTACGTAATACACAGATGTAAAGAGTTACTTCCGCATTTATAATATTACTAGCGGATCTACCTGCGTGGGTATCGTTCATCGGGGCAAATTAGCCTATAGCCCTTCTCAATAAATAGGCCAACACTGATTTTCTACAAATCAGACCAGTAGTTCCTGAGATTAGCGCGTTCAACCAAAACTCTTCAGCTTTTAATATTAGTATAGATATTAGAAAATAATGATTAACTGTAAAGCCCCCACAAATTCCATTTAAACAGACTACGTCCTAGATTCATATCATACACTATATAATAACTCATTAGTATTGTATTAAAATTGTCAGTTACGTTGTATTAATACGCCCTTACCCTAGATCAATAATAAAAACTTAGATCCAGCCCTCTCTTGCTGTTTGCCTTTTTGACATTGTTAGCAACGCACTAAGTCGAAGTCCGAACTCCGCAGAAGATGCCCTTTGTGACGTTACTACCGTGTTTAGTTGTTCTATAGCTCTCTGTTTGATAATGCTTTGATAGTGTTAACTATTTAGTTTGCTGTGTGTACATAATGTTCTTTATAAAATGTTACCGTCGCAAATGAAATAAATAAATGTGTCTCATATATTGCTCCGAATCCAAAGTAAGTAGCTACAACACTTATGTTATGGATGGAGAGACAACGAAGTACCACAAACATCCAGACCCGAGGCAATATAGAAAAGTGATTTTTCTACATTGACTCGTCCGTGGATTGAACCCCGGACCTCAGAGCTGGCGACACCCTGAAGCCGGTGAGTACGCCACTTGAGTACAGAGGTCGTTATGAAAAGTAACCATACTTTCAGGAAATCACTCTTACTTATAAATCAAGCTGTAATCGTTATTAAACGTGCAGGCAATAGTATAAAACAATTTGTCAGACATACGTCTCTTAAACACGGTTCCGTACATGTTATAATTATTGTTTTAATGAATTCAGTTTGCTTGTCTCTGATTGGCTCAGCGAAAGGTTAACAATGACGAATTATATCGCTACTGGAAGTACAGATAAAGCGATGTGTATTAATTTATTTGGCTTGATAAATGGGAAGCGGAGTATAATATGGGACTTTGTATTCTATAATGTTTTGTTTCACAATCATACATTTCACTGTACTAATTTGGTATACGTATATGTATTGCTTTGGTATACGTATATCTCTTGGCGTGCCCGACAGAATCGAAATATTACATATTATTTTATAACAACTTTATACACTGTGGTAATTGCATTGAGTATGTGCACTCATTCTGAGTAAATTATATGTGTGGTATTTATAATATTCTAATTCAGTTATGTAACCTTACAATATTTTTTTTCGGAAGTGATTTGGCGTCTTGTTTGATGGGTAATTGAATAGAAAGCTAAATAACAAAAATAGCTTTCCAATTATTTATTCGATTTCTCTGAAATAAATCTAAATTAGAGAATAAAAATCAAATAATCTTAATTTTCATCCATTAGTAAGCTTATTATCACAAAAAAAAAACATTTTGAAAAATGGAAACATTTGAAAAATATTCTTCCGCCAGGGGGAGCTAAATGATAATATAAACGTAAGCTATATACATTACATGCACTTTATCACATTAATAATAAACTAATCACTTCATAAAACAGTGAAACATTATAACAAACAAAACAGCTTTACTAAAAGGTCCTTCGCATTTACTGAACCCTAGAAGGACGAGTATTCGTGTGTCGATACAATAAATTCAGCTGAAAGTGCTGAAACGCATGACATCTATATTTGGCAACCTTCGTGGTCGAGTGGCGTACACACCGGTTTTCAAGGTGGCACCAGCTTGATGTCCCGATTTCGATCCCCGGACGGATCAATGTAGAAAAACACTTTTCTACATTGTCGCGGGTCTGGGTGTTTGTGGTACCGTTGTCTCTAATTTCATCACACAAGTGCTTAAGCTACTTACTTTGGATTCGGAGCAATGTATGTGATGTTGTCCACATTTAACGACCACATGAAACAAATGAAAGGCGATTGTTGGTTACTTAACATCAAGAGATTAGGAACTTCCAATTCCAAGGACTTTTACCAAGGGCTCGTGGCTAAGTGTTAGCCATAAGGTTTGACCGATAATATAGGTTGAGCCGCACTTCTGCGGTTGGTCAGTGGATGGGTGATTTGTAAACATACCGAAACTTTCCGTCTGCTGGAAAGAACGTTAAATCGTTGGTCCCGACTGTCATACTTTGAGAAATACTGTATTTTACAAGAAACAACTGCCTATATGACCTCGACACAGCATTTTACCTTAACTGGGTAACACAGTGTCTCATAGACTGGTTTTCGGAATTTTAATTATTTAACAACTGTCAAAGATCACTGTATGACAGTCGGGACCATCAGAATAACGTGCTTCCCGAGGCACGGATGTGTCACACAATCCTACTAATATTATAAATGTGAAAGTGTGGATGTTTGGTTGTTTGTTACTCAATCACGCAATAACGGCTGAACGGATTTGGATGAAATTTGGCATGCATGTAGCCTTTGACATGGAAAAGAACATAGGCTACCTTTTATCCTGATTTCTTTAGTAGTTCTCGAAGGAAAATTGAAAATTGATTCCGAGCTAAGCCGTGGGCAGACAGCTTTGAAATTTGGTATTTTTCTCTATTACAGCGCAAGCGATAAATGGGTGAAAATTTAATTCCATTTTTCAATTCTGAAGTCCACGCAGACGAAGTCGCGGGCAGAAGCTAGTGATTCATAAATTTTCTTTCTTCTTTCTTTCTTTCTAATAAGTACAGTATTTAACGACACATATAACAGTAATTTACAACTTAGGTAATCATCGTTAACTTACTAACACCGGCTCCCTTAAATAATAAATAACTATGCTTACGATGTAAGTGCCGTAAATTGTTATTTTAAAAGATTATTACTTGTAGTTAAAATACAAATTCAAGGTTGCTTGTTTTATAAATTTTTCCTAAAACATTTAATAAATAATTCAATAGTCAGTTAAAAAAATTGTTGGATACTAAGACATGGATTGGAAATATTGGAATCTGAAATCACCAACCCTAAATGAACAAGCGTGGTGATCAATGCTCGTTCCTTCTCTATATGAGAAGCGTCCTGTGCCCAGCGGGACATTTATTAGGTTATATTACATTATTGGTTAGATGATTCGAAAGCGTGTTGCTTGTTTTATTTCTCAAAGACATAACAAACTTTGCCCTATGGTTTCACTCACATTTTTGCTCAAAGAGTCGTATAAACTTTCAAGATTGAGATATCATTCGCAACAAACATTTTTCAAAACCGACACACAGGCATTAAGGCGTTCAAATAAACAAACGCTCCATTTATTTCTTTTAGGTTTATTATATTAGTATAGAGTGGAAGTTTTCTCAAAGGCAATGTCGATCGGTCCATCTCAAAATAGGACCCAAGGGTACCCCGTAAAAGCATTATAGAAGAATGATAAATAATTCATGGTTAGAAATATCATGGATGTGTAACGGGTTATTTTCGTTCTGCTGAAAATATTTGAATGGTTATAAACCAAATTTACATACAAATAGAGTTGAATATACCAAGTTAGAATATCAATCCTTTTAATATGTACATAGTATTATGTGTGACTGTGACTGTCAGCTATTTTGAAAAAAAAAAACCTTTTTTGCGTCGTTGCTCGCACATTCTTCGCGCGTTGTTCGCGCGAACAACGATCCCTCGTGCCGATCACTCGGGCTAAGCTAAATGCTTGTGTTAGCTGTGGGTTCACGTCGCCAGTGCAACGGGTGGGTTTCGAACCGGCTACCACATGAATGCAATTCCGTCACCCCAGCCATTAGGTTACCGCCGCTACAAATGGCAAAATTATATCCTTAGAGTTAGATATATGTGTAGTTTTATTTACTTTAAATTAAACTAGGAACTAATTTGGATTCTTGATCATTAAAATAGCAAGTGATCGCTTACATACAGCAAGGACTAGTGGCATCTGTTCGTAATAATTTAAACTTGTATAATACAGGATTATTTTTTATGGAATGCGTATATTCTACGAGGTAATCAGGTGCATAAAACTGAACAACTTTTCCCACGGGACAAAGGTCAAAAGCTTAAAATTGAATCATAACGTCACAAACATAAGTCACGTGATTTATGTTTGTAAGAAAAGTTGATTTTTTTGGACCTGTTTTATGCACCTGATTTACTCGTAGAATATACGAACTGCATAAAAATATAATCCGGTTTAAAGTTCATAAAATTGATGACATTAATATGTATTCAAATACTAGTTAGCACTTAAAGAAAATCATTTATACGAAGTATAGAAAATTACTTAAAATTAAATTTTCTAGACAAACTAAGTACATATAATGAAGTATAAAATGTTACCCACTTAGCCACCAATAAGATACCTCATTTAACTCTTTTTCCATTTCAAAATCCCTAAATAAATAAACTTATTTAGTAAAACCGGTACATCCGTTGCTCCGTAAATGGTTTGTGCCAACAAGATCACAACAACAAACGTACCTATAGGCCACCAAAAGCCTCAAACGAGGCCATTTCGATAATTAAATCCACAACCCAATGATCTGCTTTTAATAACATTTAACCACAGAAAAATATAAACAGAAGACCCATTTTGAACTACTTTTGAAATTATCACAAAAACAAAAAAGAACTAAAAAAAATCCAAATTTCAAGGTTAACTAGTATTTGATTCTTTTACGATGTCGTTTGATTTTTTTAATCTGCTTGTGACTATAACGGCCTATGCAAGTGGGTTCGATTCCCATACAGGACAAATCTTTGTGTGATGAGCACGAACTCGTTCTGTGTCTGGGTGTAATTTTTTTTTTAAATGTATGTATGTATAAATATATAAGTATGTTTATCAGTTGTCTGGTTGCTATAATACAGGCCCTGCCTAGTTTGGGATCAGAACGCCGTGCGGAAAAGAAAACCATTCCCGTGACGACTTATGCATTGAAAATAGTTATCACAAAAAATACCTACACTGTTATTTTATGCGTATTTGCAAAGAAAATATCCACCTAATATTATTATTTTTTAAACACAAACTTGAAGTGGTCCTTCTGTGTATTTACTTGTATAATATGATTGAACGATAACCGCTCCCATGCTATTTATGTCACGCAATCCCAAAAATTATTGCCGAATACGCTTTTTGTTAATCATTAAATATCGTTCGACATTTATCGAAATAATATCGCTTGAAGAATAGTCTTTATTCGAAAGATTCAAGTTAAAACAAAATACTGAAAAGGAACTTTGAAACGTGACTTACTTTAGTATAGTTCAGACATTAAAAGTAATATGCATAGATTTTCCCTTTTTTTAACTAATTTTTATTATTGATTGAACATAAATGCAAAAAAACTGGTTTAATCCGTGTATTCGTGGTAATTATTGGCCTATTGCTATGATTTAAATACTAACCTACTTATCCGATTTTGATTAACCACATTATTACAAGGTTATTTTAATCGGTACAGACAACAGCAAAAGAAGATGTGAGTTTATAACTTTTAAAGTCAAAACTATTTGTAAATGTTTGGTATGATTAACAATCACATACTTTTGAACCACTTCGACGCAACACAAACCCGTCGCGAACTCCGTTCATTAGAATTTAATTTCTGATTTTGATCATTTAGTATTGCTGTTGACAGTACCAACAAATAATATTCAAAAATCATTCGGAATTGACGGAGACATTGCCTAACAAACAAAAAAAGTACTGCCATTGCGAATCTCCTTCTATTGAATACTGATATATGATGATGAATGTTAATAAGGACTATTTTATCAAATTAAAATATTCAGCTGTGTACATAACTAATGCGAGTTTACGATTAAGCGATCGACACGTTTATGGCATAAACATTATATTTATATAAACTACAGTCAAAGGTTTCTCATAACAAAAAAAAACATCAAAAGAAGACATAATAAAGAGTTTACCATATTTCCTTCTGTTAAAACTACAACATTCATTTAACTCAACACACACAATACTGCCTCGCCTTTGGTTCTCTATTTATAAACAACAGCCGTCGCAATTTTCAGTCGACAAAAACAAAAGTTTCAATGAGTTACACACACAACACAAGTCAACTACAGAGTTCATAATTTGTGACAACAGGAAAAAACTGGAAAAATCCGGAAAAACAACTGCCACCGCTTTGTCAAGTTATTTTAACGAAAGTTAACAAAAGAACAACAAAAATGGCGGTGTTTTAAATGATGTTCTATTTGAAATGTGTTCAGGTGTCGTTGTTTTTCAACCTTTTACTGTTCTAGTTCAAGTCAGAAATCATCTTTTTAGTGAGAAAAATAACTTTTACACTTGCCCCCCTACCCAAGTGACATTCTTATAAGCTTTAACGATGATAGAAATCGCTTATATGTATGGAAATGTCTTTTTTTTTAAAGTTACGTGACTTAGACTTGTCTCTTTCATTTGAGCGAATCACTTGGCCAGGACGACTTTTATGTTGTCTTTGGTGCCTATACACCTGCGTGCTGGTCAATTTGAAAAAAATTACTGATAATGCAGCGTAAAAAAATTGTTGACCTACGCAATAATGATTTAATTGACACGATAATAAGAAGTCTGTATGAAATACTCATCCAACAAAAAAGGGTCTTCTCTAAGTTAAAGGTATGCATTTGCTTATTTATACATATGAGAAACTCTTATCACAAGTTCGAGAACTACAAAGAGCATATTATGGCTGTTCGTGTTCGGTACAGTTATATGCATGAACAAGCTACTTGCATCGTTGTGGCGTACTCTTCAATGTTTCCTTTAAAATATCTTAAATATGTAATTGAGATGGAAAAGTCTTTATAACAGACGTAATATGACAGTCCGCTCTGTTTCCAAAAGTTATATATTTATAGGCTTCAATACTTCCGTGGGACAAATATAGCTGTTTGTAACTTTGAGAACGTTCTCATAGCCAAGGAACTAGTCTAAACTATTTGACAAAGGTCGAGATATCAGAATGTTTTCTCGAAAATGTTGTGATGTTTACCGTTCCAAGTGTAATCACTCAAGTTTAAAATATATACTTTATATTCTCAGTAAACTGCTAAAAGGTGTTGTAAGTGTTATTTGACGGACACTAGTTCCAAGAATTTAAAATTTTATTGAAGTTGAATGAGGTGCAAAGTTATCAACTTTCACACTTTGCTTTTAAAATAGGCAATACTTTGTGAAGTACTAGCATATTGGTCTATAATTCTATTTATATGCAGATGGGCCAGGAAAATGAGTTTTAAATATGTGGTAAGAATTAAATCTTACAAAAAAGAACTATTAAAATCTTAATCTTCCGATTGGTGTATTAAGGTAGATAGTAAATTAATCTTAATTCTCAATTTTGTCATTCCTCTGCCTAATTTACCTTTTATCAAACTACATTATACACATGAAAAAACAACGGTCAACTTAATGGCGTCAAAATAATATGTAAATATAAATGGTTATGAAACGAATTTTCCAAATCTAATGGAAACAGAAGTTTTAAAATTACACATAACATAAATTAAATTGAAAAAAAACATTTATTTAATAGTTCAACATATTTTACATCAGTGTTGTACTGGCACCTGCACTAGGATACCCTGTATTGCAGGAGCCAAATCGAGTTCTATTTAACTAATTTTATCACTAGGGAACAACTGTACGACTCTACACTGCACAAGTGCTTTTAAATTCTCAACACCAAACGTGCCTTTAATATTTTCATTAAGTACTACAAACTTATCTAATTAACTGTAGATTGAAATAAATGACACTAAAATTTTAAACCCTGTCAACTATAATAACGTATATTAGCCAGTTAATTAACTATTCAAAAACATAATTACCTACTTATTACACTAACTTTTCGGCAATTCGAGAGCTTCTTAATTCAAGACTAAATTTTACATGAATATTTCAAATTTTAATTGATACTAAACTAATCAAATTAAAATCTAAAATGTACAACTAAACTAACATTTGAAACGCAGCCAACTATATTTTAGTTAGCTAATTTACCACTGGGGAACATCCATTCGCATACAATGTACAGTTCTGAACACAAGTGCTCTGTAATTTTAATATAATTGAATACTGTGCTTTGATTACTCGGCGACTCACTTGTGAATTAGCTTGTTATTGTATATTTACTTTGTAAAGAGGTTCAATCTGATTAGTTAGTAGTGAACATGTGTAGATCGCAAACTACTTGTCATAGCATGTATGGCTCTAAGGGTGATTATAATGCCCCTTTTAATAAAACAGTCTCACTATGGGATACTGTGTTAGGTACCGAATTTAGTTGTGGAAGACGGATAGGCAATCACTATAATTATGTAAAAGAAATACCTTAACATAGCTTGAGAAAAGACTGGTAGATTAATTAGTAAATCAAACGACAGAGAGACATTTTGATGACTAAACCAAAAATCAGTCATTTAGATTTGGGATTATTCCAAAGTATTTTAAGCAGTCCTTGCAGTGAAGGCGCTAAGAAGATCTACAAGTTTGTTCACAAGTCCATAAGGCAACAAAGTGCCTCTTAAGTTTATTTGTTTGTACCTACTTGAATACATGTCATATAATATTTCTTTGTAAGAGCTACGATGGGGCAGACGTGGTTAATGTTGTGACCAAAAGCCTCTAAAATATAAAGAATAAAAAAAAATTAGTAAAACAGAATATTTAATTTTGTCATAGTATAATTTATTTATTCATCATCTGCCGAGCCTTTTCCCAAGCTATAGTGGGTTGGCTTCCAATTTTACCGGATTCAGCAGAATACCGTATTTTACATGGAGCGACTGCCTATCTGACCTCTACAGCCCATTTTACTAGGTAATACAGTATCTTATGGTAAGACTGGTAGTCAGAATTGTAATGACTTAACGACGGCCTAAGATGACGCATGAAATTAGGGACCAACGTCTTAAGGGCCTCTCTCTATCATTAAAATTAATTAAGGTAATTCAATATTCCCCTTTCCAAAACTATGTTAGTTCAGAAAATGTGATTATTTTATTGAGTCACCTAAGCTTTGCCTTCCTGAGCGCTAGAACAAAACTCTTCAGTTAAGACTTCTCACTATCTATTTAAAAAGTAAAAATTAACCATTTGAGGGTAAACAGCTTTCTCAAGGACGGCAGTGTACCGAATCATAATTATTTGCAGTCTATCTCTATTATAGTAATATAATATCTAATGTCAGTCTAATAATAAGAAAGAATCTCAAGTATTCCAATTGCCATTGGAAATAGGAGTCCCTTTTAAAATCCCAATTCAAATAATAAATCAAGTTAATCTAAGATTAAAGTTTTACGATCGAAGTTTTAAGCACTTCAGATAAACTACAGTAAATCGCTGTAAATTCAAAATTAATGCGAGAGATTTGAAAACTGATTTCATTTATTACTATTGGGTCTGGAAAGAGAATCAATAGTTTGAGTTTTGTTTTTGAATTTTTTTATGATAATTATACAATCCACATAAAAAAATCGGAAGTTTATTAAGTTTTTTTATAAAAATTGAAAGGACGTCCGTCACGTCCGATAATTTTATTATCGGTGACCGTTATTTTGTAAGAGAAAAACGCGCTAATCTCAAGAACTACTGTTCCGATTCGAAAAAATATTTCTTTGTTACATAGCCTATTTATGGAAGGAGGCTATAGGCTACATTTGGCAGCGATAACCGACGCCCACTAAGCTAGTTCTCGTATACATAAAAGAATACTTAGAAGAAAAAAAAATATACACATAATTATAAAACATAATATATTGTATGTTCCTCCTCTCTCCAACTCTTGGAGTTCCCGACAGGGTCCACAACATTATATTTTATAAGAACTTTCTACATTGTGGAGAACAAATAAAGTATTGAGAATTGGTGTGTGACTATCCTGTAAGCATACATAATCAGATGTGTATTCTGTAATCCGGTCCACAATTGCCGGAGTTATCGATGAACATACCTACATATATAAAAGGTACGTACAGAAACCAATAGAACTTCCTCCTTTTAATAATAATATTAATCCATTTATTTCTCTATCCATAATGTGTTAGTATACCTACATTGACTTGAATTAGTGTTCCGCGACTTCGTCTGCGTGGACTTCGGAATTGGGGTCCGAAAAGAATCGAAAAATGAGAAATAATGAAAAATGGAATAAAATTTTCTCCCGTGTGCTTGCGCTGTAATAGAGAAAAATACCAAATTTCTAAGCTGTCTGCCCACGGCTGAGCTCGTAAACAATTTTCAATTTTCCCTCGGGAACTACTTAAGGAGTCGGGATAGAAGGTAGCCTATGTTCTTTTCCATGTCAAAAGCTACATGCATGTCAAATATCATCTAAATCCGTGCAGCCTTTTTTGCGTGATTGAGTAACAAACATCCAAACATGTAAACATCCAAACATCCACACTTTCACATTTATAATATTAGTTAGATTGCAGGTAAGGCTGCATCTACACAACACAGTAGTATACAGTAACAACTGTTCTATTTGCAAATAAACGTCATATTTGCATACGAATTAGGTTAGTTAACATCAAGGCATATCAGTGCACTAGTTAATTGTATGATGACGTCAGATCTAAACATTTCATGCCAATTAACCGATGAGATTGTTTGTAATTTGTGGAATTATTAGTGTCTTCAAATGAACACCATTTGTTTGCGTGGGTATAAATAAAATTAATAATTACATTTAAATATAAAATTTCAAAGCTTGTAAAATATAAGATAATCTATATTTAAAATGAAATAAACGTGTGATGAGAACAATTGAAAGTAATTTTGATAACTATTATCTTGTTTCTCGACTGGAAAATTAGTGGTATATCCAGCTATAATTCCATTTATATACACTCATAAAAAATAAGTAAGGTAACCGAAATAATACATAATGCTTTGTGAATATTACCCACAAAACTTTACTTCTAAAGAACTTACCTATAACATATTAAACAAAATAATAAATAAACGATAAAATAATATTATTCTCTTTTTCTTAAAGACATTTTTTTCTTACTATTTTAATAATAATATACATAATTAGAACGACCATAGTGAAGAATGTTATTTTCTTGTTCTTTATTATTAGAAAGGCAAAAACAAAACGCTGCTGTCAAAAACGTCACCCATTTACCAATACTGCGAGTCATCGTAAATGAATAAATAATAACCTAAAGTACACCAAGAATGATAAAACAATTGTTAGCAAAATTTTACGAGAATTTTCTATGAAAGATTGAAGATGTCTTTAACGTTGAAAGAAAATGACTGAGAGAGATTTTTAAAGTGTTTGTGTCATGTCAAGTTCGGGTAAAAACATCGATAAGCTAATTACGTTGACGTTGAACAAATGGGCTTGTACGATATTTAGGTATTTTGTTCCTGAAAAGTGGTTTGGAAGATGTTAATTTTTTTTTGCCTTTTTATTCAAATTTTTGCGGACATACTTTGATGTTGTGAGATTTCGTGGCTTTCAGGTGGAGGTAGACCCATAATGAGAAGAATTAATGAGTATTATATACAGGATTAATTGGCATTTTTGTTACAATCAATCGCTAATGCAGCGACGGGATTCTAATGGCTAGGGCGTCGGACTTGCGATTGTTTTGTTGTTGGTTCAAATCTCACCCATTGCACTTCTGACCTGAATGAACCCACTAGTAAAACATCGCCTCTAGCATAGTACGATGGGTTAGCTAGAATATTAGTAATTTTACGACCTAGATTATTATTGACTTTTATTATCTGCTGTGGAGTTAGTTGCGCCGTTTCTTCTCCACAGCTAAAGCACTTAAGAAGCGGTGAAGGGGGGTTCGAATCAGGGTGCTGTCTATGTATAACGTGACTTTCAAAAAGTGCTACATAGTAGCCTAATTTGAAATAAATTATATTTGATTTTGATGAAAAAATTGTTTTACCTATCTATACAATATAATTATTTGCTTCTCCGTTACGCGAAAATCGCGTACCATTAAATTAAATATCTATACTCCATCAAAATAGGTGCGACTACCCTTCTCATTTACACTTGGCTACTCTCAAACATAATAAATCATGACCTTTTTACCCCACTCCAATCTACCTGACAAGCTGATATAGCTCTTATCACAAGTGTATATGGTCCACCATTTACTTTGATGTCAATTCAAATGACAGATGTCATGGGGGAAAATTTCCGCGATTCGGATAAAGGCTTTAGGGGGAACCGCACTTTGTATAGTATAAATACTATGGTGTTATTCTTAAAAGAAAGTTATTATTAACCGATTGCTAGTGGTAATCGGTTGATCTGAAACAGAAGAATGTGACTGTATTTGAGCGGATAAATATTTTGACGCCATCTTCTTAGGTCTTAATTGGTTAATCATTCTTTTTTACGTGTAATATGCAGATATTATTACTTTCATTGTAAGTTTGTAAATATTGTTTTAATAAGGTTTCTAAGTATTTTAATTAATATTATTTTATTGGAATAAATAATAATAAAACTTGAAAAAAAAGTTAACAATATTCTTACTGCAATTTTCAGTGCAATACAGATAAAAATCTAATGTTTAAACCACGAGGCAGACTACCAATACCTTTGCCACAACTATGGACAGCTGAAGATGAAAACCTATGTAATCATTATCTAGAGGAAAGATTTGTATGTTTGTAACGTATAAACTCTAAAAACCTATTGATCCGATTTTCGTCATTACTGTGCTGCATTATCCATGAGTAACAGTCTATATTAATTACAAAAATAATAAGGACCGCGCGCAAAGCTGCGTGCAACAGTTAGTCTAGAATATGTATGGAGAAGTGGGTCACATGTTTATGATACATACATAGTAACAGTTCTTCGAAAGTATTGACAGCATCTTGGGATGACAAGGATTCCTCGATAACGTGTCAAGAGGTAAGGTGTCTACCCAAAATCAAAACAATTCATTCATGTTCAATTAGATTTGACAGATGAATAGATATTGGACAGGTGACTTGTTGACGACAGGTTGACCCCTGGATTTCGGAATTAAATTAACTGATCACGCCCGATAGGTTGACCAATAGACTATCAACCAATTACCTTCATTAACATGAGTTTTGACAGGTTATTTACAAATGCTTGTTCCAAGTCTGGGTGTTGTTTGTGCATGTGATTTGAATGTTTGTGAAACCCCCGTGACACAAGGAATAAATTCCCTAGTGCGGGCGTCGTTTTTTAAATAAAGAAGAAAATAAAAAAAATCAATCTACTTCATTATGGAGGTCTATGTGCTTTTTTTATTTCTGTCCACCGACATCTCCGTCAATTATTATTGTGGTCCGTTTTTCAAAATTCATTTTCTGTTTGAAAGGTTATACTCCCGATGTGGTCCCTTTACCATGTAAGCATCTGATATATGATTTTAATAGTAGTTACAAATCCGCCGCGAATTATGGCAACGACTAAAAACCAGGATCTGTACTTGTCAGCTCCATGTGTCCTAGGAAATCGATTATCGGCCTTGAATCGCAAAGAAAATAATCAGAAATATTATTAAATAAGACGAGTATGTATAAAAAAAAGGTTTTTCGATATCCTGACACTCTCCAAGTTATCTTTTGTTCAATTTCATTTGTTTCCCAAAATTCATATTACTGACATCTCAATAACCGCAACCCTATCGAACAGTCATCGAAAAGTAATTTATTCGAGTTCCATATGAAAACAGCGACCTACATCGTGCACCCAAACTTTGACAGATAAAGGTCTGACAACTTTCAATACCCCGTTCCCAAGCTGATACTCGACTGTGTCGCAAAAAGTATTATATCTTTTCGAAATGCAATTTCTACTTGATTTGTTTTGGGATTTCAAATAAATCAATCAAGTGGTGACACGATAGACTTTTCCTTTGGGAGTCTTTTATTTTGGTTCCGTACTGAATAAATATTTGTTAGATCTACGGATGTTTTGAGTCTGCGTGGTTAAATTTGTTTTTGTGAGTCATGCCTGCCTTCTAGTAGACAGTGACTAGAAATTTGTACTTACCTTTATTTGGACGTGTCCTAATTATCTTTCATGATAGTTTATTAAACTACGCACTAATCTTGACCATTTTTTTATGTAAGTAATAATTATATTATTGTTCATGAATGGTAGACGGTTAGCATCTACTTAATTTGATTAGTTTACATGATTCTTGTGACTATCTAATGAACATGTTTAACCGACCGAATAATTAATTTCACATTAGATTCAAACAAAAATCCCTTTAATAATATATATAATAATATCGGCCTATAAATGAACCACTGCTAGGCACAGGCCTCTTCTCATATAGATAAGGAATGAGCATTGATCACCACGCTTGCTCATTGCGGGTTGGCGATTTCAGATTCCAATTATTTGATCCAGGTTTCCTCACGATGTTTTCCTTCACCGTTTGTCAATGGTGTCTTAGAATAATTAAGAAAGTACATAATTACAACTTTGGAAAAGTCACATTGGTAGGTACTTGCCAGGGTTTGAACCTGCAACCATGTGCATGCGAGTCTGGTCATTGAACCGTTAGGCCACCACGTAATGTTAATTGTGTGAAAAGTAAAATGTGAAAAATCCCTTACCTAACTTCATTTAAACTTTCCCTTAACTTTATTAAAGAAATGTACGTAATTTTTTTTTGTTTATTTCTAATATTCAATTCATTTTTGACTGCAGAATTTACACAATGCAGAATAATAAAAACGAACACTGACGAGATAAGAAAGGAATATGATTTTTCAGAACTTTGTAAGTAATTTCCTCAGACTGTTTACTTGTTCAATAAAAATTGTAATGAAGATCTTCGCCATCGGCAAAAATATATCTTTGTTAGATTAAAATCGAAGATTAATTTGAAATCTTTCGTTGAGACGAAGAAATATTAGAGTTTTGTTGTTTGCTTGAAGAGTTGAAAAATTCTATAGAAAGCCATTCATCGAAATAAAGATATTTTTTAGGGACTTGATTAATTTTGATTTGATAAAAATGTTGTTTTTTATGGTTAGATATTCCAGTCTAGTATCTTCATCTTTAAGTTTTTTTTTATAAGGAATTAATAATAACTTCATATTTCGGCAAGCTTGTACATATCTTACTTGCTTACTTACATTATAAATTCGAAAAAACCTCTGTATGTCCGTGTGCTACGCAATCTCCTAAACTACTGAAACGATTTAAATGAAATTTAGTACAGAGGTAATCTAGCTTGAGAAACAAGTCATAGGATCCTTTTTGCCGCGATAATCGACACCTATTATAGACTATTTGATATGCATCTCAACAGTTAACTTCAAAACAAAAACAGTTTCATAGTAAAAAAAATGTTGAATAGCTTTTATATACTCTGAAAGAAGTCGATACCTGCCCATGTTATTACAGCATATTGGTAATCCAGATATTATGTGGACTTAGCTCATTTCAAATTCTTCTTGTGTAAATATATTTCGCAGGGAAAAGCCATGTGCGTCTTACGGAAGAAGAGACTTATAATATCAATGTGACGGTGGAGATATTTGTTTGTTTGTCTTGTTCCCGTAATACGAACTGCTAAACGGATTATGTTATTGTTTTGAAGGGTTTATAGTTTTGTTTGTTGAGTATGTCACGCATCTTCATGTTTTTATAAAATAACCACCCAACATATATAACATCCCTGGAACTTTTTTCCAAGGAGAATTAATATTTGCATAGTGCGTTATTTTCATTTTCGAACTTTTCATAATAAAAAATCTGTTTATTGAAGAAGCTGTAAGATTATTTCTTTCACCATATAAGTACTTATTAATAAAAGGATGTAACAAAATAACTGACATTATAACCGCCCACTCTATGAGGTCGGTTAAAAAGATTTGAATTTTCGACCAGCAATCTAGCCTTTACAGGTCAAAAATTACATTGACTGCTTTTGAGGTTTATGCGAATATTAGAAATAGAAATAAAAATATATTAAACGTATTTAATCGCGTTAAATTCTTATTTAATTCCCCATATTTAGCGCCTTTGACGTTCATTGAACAAAACTTTGACTATTGATTTTTCCATTCATTCAGAAAGCAGGTACCTCCTTATCAACATTGTTTACCTTCTTAAAGTACGAAAAGTACACAGTTTACGACTTACAAGCTCGTCAACTTTATCTATATTTACCTTTTACGTTATTTTCATTGTTTTCTGCTGTTTACTGAACGCATACTCTATACTCCATACAACATTGTAGTTCAAATATGTATTGATTCATAGTTATAATTATTAGTTGTAGCGTCAATCTAAGTTCATTGACCTAACACATGCCCGCCCAATGTGAGTGTGGAGATCAATGCGTTTTTTTTTTGCAATAGTTTAGGGCGTCGGACTTGCAATCATGTGGTTGCGTGTTCAAATCCCACCCATAACACTACCGACGTGAACCCACTCGAAACACAAGCGTCTTAGCTTAGCACGAGTGGTTAACGAGATTACTAGTAATGTGCGATCCACATTGGTAGTAATCTTTAAAAAAAAACTACCGCTTGCCTTCCCCAGGAATTGACACACACATACATATTAAAGTGATCGAAAAGGATAATTAATACAAGAAGGAGGCGAAGTATTTGTAATAGTTTCGTCAAAAAGTATTTAAACTTTGCATGTATAATTGGCAATAGCTTGGTGCTCTTTATATTTAAAAAAAAAACTGGAATCTTCCACTGCAAATTATATGAGCAGTGAGAGAACGACTGCACGGATAGCCGAGTGGTATAGGTCACCATGATAATTACCACTTTGCGCGACGTGCTGCGGGTTCGATCCCCGAATGGGACAAATTTTTGTGTGATACACAAATGCTTGTTTCAAGTCTGGGTGTTCTTTGTGCATGTGATTTGAATGTTTGTGAAAACCCCGCGACACAAGGATTAAATTACTTAGTGCGGGAATCGTTTAAAAAATAAAATTTAATATCAAACAGAAAATAAAGCCAACTGACGACTTCTCATGTAGTCTTAAGTCCTCGTTTGCACCTGCCCTAGCTCAAATGAATGGAAATGACAAGTCATGGTCACGTGACTTATCGAAACGAAATATAATTCCATACATTTAATGACATTTAAAGGACTTACAACATCGTTAACGCTTGCAAAAATGTTATTTGTCTTCTCAAATGACTCCTTGTATATTTTTATCATTTATCAAGCTAATATTCCCCACTTATATGCTACAAAAGAACCGTTAAAAGCATACCTTATTTTTAACCTTGTGCGTACAAGGACGGTAATTCCTTTAACCTATTAATTATGATTAATGAACTGTCCCGAAAGCGAAAATTTGTGGTGATTCAATGGATCTATAGGACTCGTTAACCCTACTCGTGCTGCGGTTATGCACCAACCAACTTATATAATATTTTTTAATTATATTTGTGACCAGTCGATTTGGGCGATTAACTTTCGAAAATAATTTCGATTACTTATTGGAATTTGTTTAATATAATAATTAATTGACTTCACAGTAGGTACACAAAAATTCATACTCAATACTCAAGTCTTTATTGCATTCCATATGACGTATTACATAGATAATGTTACAAGGTAAAAGTACAATATGGACCCTGTCGGGCACAGCAAGATCTGCACTGCAACATCACCATTAACTTTTCTGTCAAATGTTCCACCGCATCCTATCCGCATTCCTAAAGGAAAACATCAGTCTGAGAATGGCATCATTATGGGTAAGAATTAATTAATTATCAGTTTTCACCCTGGTATACGTTTTATATGGTACATCTGTGAACATACAAGAAATAACAAGAACTTCGTTTGATGGAAATTGACTTTTTATGATTTGCATTGCCATTTTAAAAATGCATTTGATCATCGATGTATTTATTTTAATATCTGTAACATCGATATCCACCTTGGCGGACAAAATTGATGATTCATTTATAAGGCACTGTTTGGGTGTACATATTGTGAGGGAAGGAGTTCATGTACCAAATTGATGTGTGAATTTTATAATTGTATGTGTAGTTTATATATATAACATTATTTCAAGTTTTGTTACTAACCTTTCATATGGATTTAAGGTCTGTAGTAAAGTTTTTTATTATTGGGTGAAGAAATATTCTGGCCTCAACTTGATACCACTACCAGACACCGTAGTTTATATTGTACTTAGGGTATAGTGATTAAAAATATATACCGACTATATTGATAAGACCACCTTTGATAAGTAACTGCGGCGCGCAAATTACTTGCAAGCCATTGGGCCTTAATGAACCGTTCATGCGGTTGACCTCAGACTCAATAATTATGAGAAGGTGGCCATTATTATATTTTTGGAGGCAAACGGCTATATGCGTAGGTGCCTCGGTTATTATTAGATAGGATATTGTTTACAAAGCCGGTTAAGTAATTATTTTTATTTTATTTTCTTTAATTTTTTTTTATTAGGATGCCACTGAATCTCAGAGGTTTTAAATAAAATTTTGAATATAATATACATAAAAGGCTACAGATGGTTTATGTTCGTTTCCAAATATTTCAGTATATATGACTGCACGGATAGCCGAGTGGTATAGGTCACCACGCTAATTACTCACTGTTGGTCACTGTGCGCGACGTGCTGCGGGTTCGATCCCCGCATGGGACAAGTATTTGTGTGATCCACAAATGCTTGTTCCAAGTCTGGGTGTTTTTTGTGCATGTGATTTAAATGTTAATGAAACCCCCGCGACACAAGGATTAAATTCCTTACTGCGGGCGTCGTTTATTTAAAGAAAAAAAAAAATTGTTTTACTGTGTACAACTGTAAACAATGTTGAATGGACACTATACAACATTTTTTATAGTAAAGTAAAGTTAAAATACTAAAAGGAAATTATTTTAAACATCCAATCGTAATATCAGACGGTACTACGCAAAGCGGCCGCCATTATAATTGACGTTAACCGCACGTTATCAGACTTAATGATCAGCGAATTTTGATGTGGAATGAGCGGTCACGTATTACGAATTCAACCACAGGGTTAGCTATAGTAATGAGGCGAAATTATCGATAGATAATCCATGTCGATAGAAATTGAGAACTATTTCATAATTTTAATAAAATTCGGCTTTTGTAACCCGGCCGAAACGTCAAGCCTTAAAAGGTAAATGCATGAGTTCGCGTTAATTCCCGTGACTTAATTTTATTAAAATCATGCAACGCGATAGTTTTTAAGTTACAATTTCAAAATGTCGTGAAAGAAGAATTTAATTATCGGAAACCCTATATCAAAACGTTATCAATGCGCTCAAATCAGGAAAAGGAAGACCTTTGCCTTACAGAAGGATAATAATGGATAAATAAAGTAAAAAAAATGTCTGGAATCAGCAACCCGCAGTGAGCAAGATTAGTGGATAAAGTAAGGTCTTTCTTTATAGAGGTCGAGTACTAAGGACCGTACGGGCATTTTTAAATTCGAATCTAAGAACGCTAACAACTATACCTGTGTACCTATTCACAGGGTGTTTAAAAAACTGAATTATTTATAACATTTCACTACAAAATTTATGTGTCCTCAAAGAAAAGACTCAATTTTTATCCTCGTACTCGTGACAATTAATTTCCACTTGATGGAAAATCCTCATATAATTACATTTTCTTATTAATTTACCTTTGCGAAGGTGGTGTGATGATCGTGCGTGATGATTGAGGTATGTGAGGTGTACGTGGCCAGAAATCGCGAAATATAGAGAGTTTTGGAAGAAAAAGGGGAGACTTTCCCCAGCAGTGGGAGGTAATATAGAATGAGAAAAAACCTTGATTGACAACGAAGGTGATGATTTTGGGCTTATTGTTTTTTTTTATAAATAGTTTGTTGGACCTAGTAAAAACAATAATTACATTTAAATAATCGCTTATTTGTCGTAATATTTTATAAATTTATAACTATACACACAAATTTGTGATAGGTACTGAAAAATATGGCTTTCCTTAAGACGCCTTGAAATATTTTTTTTGTTTAAGCTTTCGTTAGCAATGGTCTGTTAAAGACAGAACTTTTATTAACACGATAATCAAGAAAGGAGTTTCTTAAACAAAACATAATTACACGTTCAACTTTACACGATGAAAGGAAAAACCGAAATAATTAACTAAATTTTAAACGAAGTACTGACTTTGGATTTAAATTATACTTTGGAAACCAATTTTGATTATACTGGCTGAGAGTTTATTGACATATGTGACGCATAAGAAACACTTCCTATTAGTTTAAAACATAAAAAGACTGCTCTGTAAAGAAACATTAAGATCATTTAAGCTACCAATTTATTATAATAACTATCTGACCCGACAGACGTTGTCATTTAATTTTCAAACAACTAACAGTTATATCAAACGCTATAAAGGTTACATTAGAAAAGTTAATATGGTCTTTGTTTTCTTATTTATTTTTAAGTCGCAGCTTTTATTTTTCACGGGAACCTTCCTGATAATAACCAACACGACAAAAAAGGAATTAGCGAAATTGGTCCCACCGTTCACGCGTGATGGTGTGAAATATGGATTGATTTATATAATTATATATAGATTATTATTTTTTTAAGCATTTCTCATTCAGAATTTTGATAAGCAGCAGGTGCCTAATGGCTAGGTAGTTAGACTTGCGGTCATGTGGTCGCCGGTTTGAAACCCACTCATTGCACTTCCAACGTAAACCCTCACGGAACACAAGTATTCAGCTTAGCACGACGACGGGTAACGTCAAGGGCTAAACAAGAATACTAGTAATGTGCGACCGACAATGATAGTAAGATTGAATTTTTCAAGCATACATATTTGTAAACATTTTATTGCGACACACCCTGTATTTTATGATCTACTCTACAGGTCGGGGTTTTTTAATTTAATAACGACACACAAATGATTGTCCAATGCAAGGATAGAACCCGCAGCACGTCGCGCACAGTGGTAATTAGCGTGGTGACCTATACCACTCGGCTATCCGTGCAGTCAATTAAAATATATCTTTAAATTTAAAACTTAACTTATGTAAAAATGCTTGTATTAAATTAAATTCCAAAACTAGACTACGAACCCTGGTACGAAAATAATTATTTTACATACTTACGGAAAATTTATCAAAGAAATTAAATTAACGACTGCTGTTAAGAATACGTATACGTAACTTCATTGCCTCTTTGTTCAGAGTTAAGTAACTCATTCAATTACCAATATTTTAGCATCGTTCACAAGAATTTGAGTAAAATTCTCTTAAATTATAATATGTTGGGAAATTAATCAGGGAACTTTGTTGTTAAAGGAGTATATATATACGTATGTATACCTACATTTAAAAGTATTTGTTTTTGATGTTATATAATTTCTGGTGTGTATAACATAATATTTTATAGGTATGTATACTATGCTTGGTTTAAATACCTAGTACACATCACCCAGACACCCACAATAGGAACTTTTTTTTTTGTACATTACATACCATTATTATTTATTTAATTATTGTCATCTTCCATCGTATATTTAAATTTCAACTTGGGTACCATTCGAGCACCGCCGGAGGACGCCATTGCGTCACAGAGGGCATCGCTGAAAATCAGCGTTGTTGGTGCTACTTCTTGTGACACCAACAGCATTAAGCTGAGCGGCGTCCGTTTGTCGCATAGATGAGGCGCACATCTCCCATTAGTTAACACTCTTGGTCACCATTTAAATGTTCCTGCACATTCTTGTGAAACCCGGCATCGCGACCAGCAACTTGCTTGAACTTTTTCAAATTCATATTTTGATGTTGGCAGCTCTGGTGGCGGCGTCGGGTTTGTTTGTAAGTTGGTAATGGCTCGGAGTGTTGCCATAAAAAAATCGTTTCGTTTTCTTTTTTAATTGTTATGTTTTTAGTCGTATATTTCTTTATGTTGTTGTTTTTTTAGTTAATAAGTATAATTCGTTATTTTGTTGTTTTTATAGTTACTTTACGTCTCCAATACGGGACAATAAATGCTTTTTCTTTCTTTCTATGCTTTTGCTTAAGATTGAGGTAAGGAAGATTGCCGTAAAGTGTGGAGTAGTGGAGAATACACACTACAAATGTTTTTTTTTTGTTAGTAAAATAGGATAGTGGATACTTAATATCTTTAAAAAAAAAATTAAGTATCCACTTAATATTTTTTTTAAGTAGAAAATATGCGTGAATTTGGCAAATGTTCATGAAACGTTTTTATTTCAATTAATGGTGCCTATTAAATAAGATAAATACAGACTTTTATTTTTCTTTATTTATAGTTCGCATTTATTTTAACCAACTTTATAAGATGAATAGAGTCCACATTTAAAATTCCTTTTATAATTACTCTTAATCTGCACGTCACCAAAACAAATTCTTTTTTTTTTCTCCCTCTTCATGTGAAACTCGTAGAGACCCTTAAAAGCGCAGTAAATTCAAAAGCCTGAGCTTAACGGCCACACGTACTGAACCCAAGATAAGTGGCCCCCATCACTTACTGGTAAGACATGTCTAAACTTGTGGTTGACGAAAAATAGCTGACAGTAAAAAAACAAATAAATAAAATTTCGGTTGGTATTAACGAGAACGATTAGGGTTGGCGCTATATATTTTTTTCAGTACATTTATTTTACCGAAAACCATTTAAACAATATTCTAAACATTTGTAGTATTTTTTTCTAAAAAAAATATCCATCATCAATGTTTTGACCTTATTTCATTTATATTGGCATGGTACATGCGTTTTCACTTATTTCAACCGACTAGAAAAGGGTTATCTTATCTCTAATTATAACTGTCTTAATGATTCTATACTAATGACCTGTCCCGGCTTCAAGGGTAGTACAGTATACACCAAATAAACCCTTCTATTGAACCACTCCATCCAAAAAAGGAGCTCTTAAGTTTACAGTTCAAACAAAAGCACGACAAAGGACTTTTCTTTATTAAATTTACGTAATTTCAATTTAAGTGCCTGCAATTTTTTTATCTCAGTTACAAAATACTTTTTTATTCTGCCTACCCTTTTCCCAATCTATGTTGGGGTCGGCTTCCAGACTTACCGGATTTAGCTGAATACCGTATTTTACATGGAGGGATTGCCTATCTGACCTCCACAACCTATTGCTTGGTAATGCAGTATTCCGTAGTAAGGGTTGTCAGAATTGTAATGACTTAACGACTATTATCAAAGATCACTGTATGACAGTCGGGACCAACGGCTTAACGTGCTTTCCGAGGCATGGAGGGATCTCGATAATAATATGTTTACAAATGGTCACACATCCACGGAGCAACCGCAACGAGCGCGGCTTAACCTTTACTATCGGTCAAATCGTACGGCTTACACTTAGCCACGAGCCCCCCGCTACAAAATACTATAGAACGGTTATTGTATTTCCTTCTTAAAATAGCAGCTGAACGTACAAGTAGCCTAAGATATCCCACGCCCCCACTCTTTTTCTTAAAAAATCTGTCGAGTCATGATAAGTTAATTACGTTAGTTAATACAATAACACTAATGATTTATTGTATACAAAGCATATTAACCATAATGTCAAACAAAGAGTTGATACTCTTTGTTTGATATAATGTAATATTTGTTGATACTATTTATTTGAACATTTCATAAATGCTCCTTTCTTGATAGAAAGGAACGTTTACGAAATGCTCATGCCATCGATGTTCTAATTTAATACGTACAGTCACGAGCATAAATATGTATACACATAGCGAAATTGTCATCAACACAAAACATTATCGTTATCTCTGTCAAATAAGCAATATTGGAATGCTTGTAACTAGCTCAATATAAAATTAATTTCTGTGTCGTTTTTAGAATTCGTTATAGTTTGAAGTATTTTTTTTATTTAAGAAATAAAAAAAATTGTCAAATACCCAATTGAGGCAACACTATGTAAACAGCCTTATTCCCACCCAACCTAATTTACGTTCCGCCAAGTCATGATGACTGTATTACTCGGTCCATTCATTTCCATCGTACATAGGTTCTTCTATAAATTTGTTGCATGCCTCCGTTTATTATAAATGTATATCCATTTATCTGACGGCTTAAGGGAAATTTAAGTCATTATTACGGTTCGGGGTGAGCGTGAAATGGGGAAATATAACATGTGTCGTGGTAAGCCGGATAGAATAATAAATTTACTTATCCGATTATGAAGATATGTTGCTGTTGAAGACGGAAAAATCGAAAATACAAATTGTATATTTCGCTTTCATGAAAATTATTACAGTAGAACCGTATACGGTTTTTGAAATTTTGATTGACTTATTATTATCTTAATAATTTAGAATAATGATCAAAGAGTGATTAGGATAAATTTAAGAAAAATCCATAATGTAAATAAAAAACAGACAAGTCAGAATCAGCTTCGTGCTGCGAGAAACAACAAAACTAATCAAGCTACTTTGATAGCAAATGAGACTTAGACATACCCACAAATGCATTGGCAAGACGACATTAAAAAACTGCCTAGAATTAAATGGATAGAAAATGCTAAAGACCGATAAAGACGGAATAAACTCAAGGAGGAACACCTTAGCAGTTAAAAATGACTATTTGGAAAGCTTAATAGCAATATGGGTAGCACATTACTAGTATTCTTGTTAATCCCTCGTGCTAAGCTCGTTACGGGTGGGATTCGAACCGGCACTCATATGATCGCAAGTCCGACGCCCATGCCACTAGGCTACCACCGTTTAAAGTTACATTATCAACAAAAATATAATATCACAAGGTACATATACGCAGTTAAAAATAAACAAAAACTTACAGAAGTCTACATAAATTCTTAACACCTAAGGGTAGGTATGTTCAAATTTAAGCCTCTTGGCACGGCGCTAGTAGACCTATATCACTGGGAGTATTAAATTCCTCGTGATATGTGAGGTTAGCCATATACTGGGCAAGCGGCCAAGTTTCTACTAAACCCTTTTTTTGTGAAATAGGCATGACTGTGTTTACTCGATTCGTTTTATTTGGCCACTGAGGGCAGACGATTTTAAGATAAGCAATTTTATTTTATTCAAGTCGACAACAATTACAATTGGGTATTTGACTACTATCGAAATATTGAGCCTTACATTTTTTCTAAAACTAGTCGTAAGTATAAGTAAAAATGCGAAAAAAACATTACAAAATTTATACTCGAATAAAAGAGTTATAAACTTTTAAAGTTTGTTGATGACGCATGTTCTATCTCTTTTTCGCAAAATGACGACCTGTACGGGGCAGCCCCAGATTAGTATGAAAGTTTTGTAATATGACGTCACATTTTATATATTTCTCTCTGTCCCATTACCAATATTGAAATGCTTATAACTCGGTCAATATGTAAGTAATTAGTGTGCCGTTTTAGTATTCGAAATAGTTTTAAGTATATTTTTGATATTTGAAATATTTTTTTTTTTTTAAATAGCCAATTTTGACTATCTGTCTTACTGACTTATGTGTTGTCAGAAAACGGGTTGTGGAAGTTAGGCAGACCGTAAGTAAAACTGGAAGCCGACCCCAACATAGCTTGGGAAAAGGCTAGGCAGATAATGATCTTCATTTACTTTATTCAATTCCATAACAATTATTTTCTTCGACAAAGTTGTTGCTAGATGGTACTATACACTCTATACGGACTCATTAGTCATTCATAATTATTAAGTACTAGCTGTTTCCCGCAGCTCCGCCCGCGGTTTTTTTTTTATATAATTCTATAAACCTCACGGAGCCTGAGACCTTTCCAACGAATGCAAAACCGTGGAAATCGGTTAGTGCGTTCTGGAGTTATAGCGTCAGGTAGGAAAACCCGACTTATTTTTATATAGTAGATTATTTTCGGTATATGATATTTAAGCTTAGGTTTACTCGTAATATAAAATTAGGTTATAATTAACTGTTAAGAAAGCCACTCATGGTCATGTCAAGGCACCAAATAACTCAAATACTCGAACTGATGGTTCCCAACTCATGCTAAACGATGTTTGTAGCATTCGTAAATCCCATTTATCAAGTAACTGGTTTTTCCTCATGGTAGGCTATAAAGCTAATTGTCCCATAAACAGCTCATGTCGTGGAGATTGGTCTGGTCACTTAACAAGGATAACAGCAAGGTTCATCGTAAAGGATTTGGCTATAAATAATAATATCTTCTTGATCTAATTTGGTTTACCTATCAACAGAAACTTTCCAACTGTGCTTGAGATATTTTAGTGCACCTGAATGCGGTTGCATAGCAGAACTATATATACCTTCACTATCAGGGATGGACCGGCGTTCTGACAAGTCTGAAGAGAGATTATTCGCAGAAACAAAATCCTAACGGGATTTCCGAGAAATGAACGAGACCCGATATGAAATTTCAAAATAGTGACCATCCACATACTAACCAAACCATAGCAAGCTAAGGCTGCGTTTCCATCAGAGATGTTCGAGAGATGTGTTTTTTAAGAACCAATAAAATCATTTTATTTAGCCAGCCTCGCTCAGTGCAGGTCTGGTGGAACCAGCTCTGGGGAGCAAGGTTTTTATACATAAAAAACAATAGAAAGGTGTGTGCAAAGGATCTATTGTGGGGGTGTGTGTGAGGGATCTGTTTGAGATGCGAGCAATGTGAAGTAGAACGCGCGTCCCTCTCCCACCACACCTCATCCCGCACGCATTTGAAACGAATCAACTACACTGCCCCGCACCTCTGCATACCATGGCACAGGGCCACTGTGCATCCTCGCGCCGCTCCGTGGCCTAGCACAAGTTTGGTAGAAACCACCATTCATACCGTTCCACATCCTCGTTATGCATCTTTGCGCCGTCCAGCCACCTACCTTACCTCTGGTAGAATTTCATACTACCTAAAGGTAACCATTAAGGTCCTTTGACTTTTAGGTTAGGTTTTTTATATGGTGCTCCAGAAATGCCCGGTCATATTACAAAAACTGTTTCAGTCTATGGAAATAAACAACTTTTTCTAAGAAAGTTATAGTCTATTCCGAAAAAAAATGGAACCTTCTGTATTGATAAAAACTTCTTTTTCTGAGAGTAATATTCGCAAAAGAATAAATCTACTGCACTGATCATAATTTTGTATGGTGTACCAATTATTTTTGGGAATTTACTAATGTTTTCTGGAAGAGCGTTGTTCAGTCCAGATTAAAACCGTATTTCACATATTTGATCATTTCAGTGAGACTGTACTATAGTGATGAACTTCTCAAAATAGTGGGATTTTTAAAGATCTACTTATTACAATTTAGCTAACCACAGAATATTAACAAAGGAAGAACGTCGATAGAATGATATAATTGCACCAATATGTAAGTTGGCCTCATTAAAAGTTAGACTGACTTGGTCGTATCAGAAATGCCTATTATTTTCCAGTTTATAATGGACATCTATCGATCCAAATGGTTCTTTGTTCATTCGGCGTTTATAAATATTGAATGCATGCTGTAACTTATTTCTTTGTTGAAATGTAACATTAACTAATGTAATAATATAGTTACGTTAGGGCTACGTACATGGTTTTTAAATGAAAAAAAAAGCACGCAGAGAAATTATTCATTTTGAAACTAAATATGAACTTGGATGACAATCTATATATCTATCCTTACATTATTTTTTGACATCTTGATTCAATGGACGATCTTCCGTTCACCTCTGTGAGTAAACTAGGTGATCCCCGCGACTTTTATTCTTATGGATTTGTCATGTTTTGAATGATTATTTTTATTAAACTTAAAGTAGCCCATAATTATTATTCTTAATGAATTAGGCCACCAATTTCAATCCAACTGGTACCTAGTTCCAAAAATTAGATTTTGTTTGCATATGACTAAGTCATTATTGAATATACAATTAGATTTTCAAACACAACATAAGGAACAAAAATCTAACAATATTACAATAGAGGGTGTAGCAATCAGACGTCCATAGCCTAATCATGGTTGAGAGTTCTTGTATGTCAAAGGGATCTATTTCTCAGTGAATGTTTGATGACGTCACACGAATAACCACGGCATAGTGAATATACGTGTCTCTGCAACCACATGATAATGGGTTACGTGT
This sequence comes from Plusia festucae, assembly GCA_950381575.1. NCBI lineage: Eukaryota > Metazoa > Arthropoda > Insecta > Lepidoptera > Noctuidae > Plusia > Plusia festucae. The sequence continues at coordinate 3,162,121 of OX494453.1, read as the reverse complement.
ATAGTTCAATTTTGGATCTATAAAATAATGATGGAAGGTCTCATGGGGTTCAAAAGTTGGGTTGATCGATCAATGATCAAGGTAATCCCGCATTTGCTTTCATTTATTGATAAGCAAATTCACTTTTTAAGCTATTGCATAGCTTTCATCACGGGCTTTGAGAGCGGCGACGGAATCAAGAAATTCCGTAACGAAAAAAAACCTAACATCCCCCACTCCGTCTACCATGTAGCTCGGCCGAGCGGTTGCTTGACGTGTATGACTGTACGAAACTCGCACGGATCAAGACGAGCTGCTAAATCGGACGAATACGTAAGCAGCTGTTTGTGAGAAAGTATATAGGTGTATAGTTATCTATCATATTTATAAAATGCCACACACATGCAATAGCTTTACCGCGGCAGTCCCCGAGTGCCACACGTTTTTTTTTAAACCCTGTCTTGTTAAGCATGCTTAGTGGCTGGCATAGGTTTTTAATTGAAACTATTGAACATTGTTTGTTCAGTATCGAATTTTAAATGAAAAAGCTCAATAGATGGCGGTGGCGTCGAATTAGATGGCGCAATCGTTTTGTTACACAGGTTTAATAGGATTCACAAATTGTGAACTAAATATAACCAACTCTTTAAATACATAGAATACCTACCGTGGTTTTATTTGTTTACAACTCTTATTATTCACAAACATACCAAGTCCAATATTATCAGCGCTAAGCGTGATGATAAACAGTGTTTAAGCTTCCCTTAATTTTGCAAGGAAAGTTCAGACATAAAGTTGGTCTATGTAAAATATTAGTATCAAACTGCTTTTGTTTAGACAAGAGCTAAACGCAACAATGGAAAGATCGGTAAAAATGTTATTGATAATAAATCATCCTCTTTACTGTCAATAAATAACAAAAGGACACGAAAGCCGTCATAAAATCCGAAAAAAATAACACAAGTTCCCTGAACTTTGCATGCTGAACTTTACAAAGTAATCAAAAAGTTAAAACAAAAAAATATCAACCCCCATAAGTGGCAAGGTTAGTGAATTACCGTACCGGCCTCTCACGCTATGGGTGCCCTTGGCCAAGTGTAACCTTGGTGAACCCAAGGTAGGGTGCAATAATTGATCTATTTTTTATGGCTATTTTAATGGGAAAAGATTGTTAGTATATGCGATAATGTCTTTTTTGGGTATTTTTACGACTATTCTAATTAGCTCTTTAAGTGGACGACAATTCGGTTTATTATTGAACGAACGAAACTACTTTTTAAGTTTCTTAAAACAAAATGAAAAGATTTTAGCTACGTTTGAAGTACTTAAAAACTAATTAAGGAGATTCTTTTCCTTTTTGGCTTAGGAAAGAAGCAATTATTTTTAATTGCTCTTCGAATACTCAGTTGAATTGATGAGTATTAAAATAAAGTAATAATTAATATTGACGTATGTGTGTAATCCTTAAAATAACGTTCGATTGGTATGAATTTAAGTCTTCAAAGTCGATGCGTACTGAATCTAGAGTAGGTACTGATTATAAAAACCATAACAATAAATGGTGACACAATTTAACAATCCATCAATCGATCAAAATAATCGATTCTCAGAATGTCATTAACTTCATCTATAAAATATCGAACAGTTGTGGCACGACAGTCGTTCCGGGCGTTGAATCGAAACAGCTAACTGTTGTTCTGAGTTCAAAACGATAATGACTTGATGGGAATTCGATATTCAATTTAAACTGGCTTCTGAATAATACTTGCGAGTTCGGATTTCTACCAATGGAAAGTGGTTCCTAATTTAGTTGGTAGTAAGATTTGAAGTGCAAGGTGTTCTAATATAAATGGTATTTGAGAGTAATTACGGTTCATTTTGGATAAATTATAAATAAAATAAATATGTGGATAACATCACATACATTGCTCATTTTAGATTATGAGTAGGTAGTACCTAAGTAGTTAGTAGTAAGTAGCTAAAGCACTTGTGTTATGGAATCAGAGACAACGAAGGTACGACTAACACGTGCTAAGCTAAGATGGTTTTTATACAAGTGGGTTTACGTCGGTAGTGTAATGGGTGGGATTCGAACCCCATGATCGCAAGTCCGACGCCCTAGTTTTGGAAACCAATAGTCAAGTAAGAAAGACATTGACTACAAAAAATTATTATAATTAATATTTCACCGGCTATAATAAAATGGGAGTTCAATTCGGTTGCTTTTTTTCGTTTATTTACAATACACGCAAGCACAATATTTCTTTAAGATACATACTAAACGGGCTTTCCCCTCTAGTTATCGACAATACAACTATTGTATGTTATAAGCCACAATATAATATTTCCCATCCCTAAAACCGCTTGCAAAATAATATTTTCTAAGTCGTCTTCGAAAAGGCACTTGTAATCTTCACACTTCATTTCCCTCGGCGGAAATTTGAACCATATCAACGCAACGTTGCAACATTTCAAAGCCACAATCATTGTTAAAATACAAAGAAAGGAATATAGTCCAATACATTCTGCTAAATGATATTGTTGAAGGAGCTACCGTATTTATTCGGAATGGCTGGGAACTGTAATTGACATGTTTCTTTGTTTGTTCATTCTTTGGAACGTGTTTTAGGGTTCCGTAGCTTATTGGGAAAATACGAAAGCCTTAAAATATCACTTAGTTGTCCGCCCGTCCGTCTTAGTAAAGACCCATTATCTCGAAAATGTGTGAACGTATCGAGTTTAAATTATAACCATACTAGCTTTGCCCCGCGGTTTCACCCACGTAAATTTCCCCCATTCCCGTAAATTACATTTTTACAGCAAAATTTTCTATAGTTATTAATGTTTATTCGGAACAGAGACGAATCCAACAAATCAAGGATCATGAAAATCGGTCCAACCGTTCTCGAGTTATAAGTGTTGTAACAAACCCGACTTTGTTTTATATATACAGATATTTAAGACTACAGTCTTAAATATACAAAAATACGGTTGCTTATACCGAAAAATATATTTCGAAAATCAAGGGAATGAAAATTTATTTGGTATTTTTCGTTGACCAAGAACTTTGAAATTTGGCTAGTAATATCATCTTATACTACAGGAAAGTCTGAAAGCTATAATAATAATATGTACATTCATGAAATCATACAGCAAATATAGTCTTTGTACGAAACCCTACGTAGGTGAGTCTAATTCGCACTTGTCCGATTTTTATTTGAGAACGAGAGACGGAGAAAACTAAAGGAAGTACCTAAATCCCTTTGTTTCAAAGTTTCTTCGAGGAGAAACTCACCGAAGGTTAACACGTTTGGTGCCACCCATTTTGATACGAACTGTGGAGGAAAAACGGTACAATTAGGCTTACGATGACATATTAAATAGTTGTATTTGAAAGTGATTTTTATAAAAAAAAAAAAATCATTTTTTATTTCATTACCTAGTTATTGTCCCACTGCTGGGCAAAGGTCTCCCCTGCTTGGCTCCAGACCTTTCGGTCTTGAGCCGCTTGACGCCAATCACTTAAGAAGCGGAGGGGACGGTGGCGGGATGACATCGATTGTCATCCCGCCACCGTCTCCTCGGCCTGCTTCGTTTGCGAGCTCCGACATCAGGAACCCACTCAGTGGCTACTTTAGCCCACCTATGTGATCTAATGTGGTAAGGTGTGCGGCTAATGTGACCAGCCCAGTTCCATTTAAGTTTGGCTACTTGAATACCTACATCTATTATCCGTGTTTTTCGGCGCAAGATGGTGTTTCGCACGCAATCGTTCTCTTAATCCCCAATATACTGTTACATTATAAAATATAAAAAAAATCTCGAACGGCAAGTAAAGTTGGACTTGTTGACGACTCGACTGGATTGTATTTATGAGACACAAAATCACACAATTAATAATCTTAGGTAACATATTTTGATTGAACTGTCACGCTATCTCACGTTAATACATCAATTTTAGTTCAAAGTTATTATCTTCTTACAAAAGAAGCACAGAGCTAATTTCATGGAATACCAAATCAACATTGTTTTCTAATAAAACATCGTGATCAAGATTGATCCTAAAACCTTATACATTTACAATACACTAGTGGTCGCCCAATGGTCGAAATTCGACCTTATAATATAAATTTAAATTGTGAGTGACTTAATATACATTATTAAAATATAATATTCAAACATTATTAAGGTTCTACTGTCGAAAACTAAACTACTATAACCACACATTTGACCAAGACTGTTATTTGCCAATTTATTTTTTGAACAAATTATATGAAATTAAAAGGAAGTAAAATAAAGAATATCTATTTAAAAAATGTTTATTAAAAGAAAACATGCTATAAGAGGAAAAAACATATAAAAAATACATATCCATTTAGAGCATATTTTATCGCATATTGCAAACTTCTCTGCAAACAATGTTTTTTGTAAAACCTCTTTTATCGTTTGCTAAATGTCCTTGGCCGTTATATTCAAACCACTTATTTATGTCAATGTCAGTAAGCAGTCAATGAAAAACAAAACAAACATGTGTGTGTGGAATGCATGGTAGTGTGGGTAATGTTTTATTTATTGATTTAATGTACTTTATAAGCATTATTATTGAAAAATATTAGCGTTCTGCACTTCTCCTACACATAAACTATAAGTGTGCCAAATTTTATGCTCCTGCGTCCGCGCAATTTTCGTAAAAAGGGGTCCAAAGTTTTGGCATCACGTATTAATATATAGATAATCGCTATCACACGCCAGTTGTAGTGCAGTGTTTGTCCATGAAAATATTCCTTTGTCCTGCAGCCAATAAATAAAAACGAATCGATATTCACACAGAACACTTAAACCCTTTGTTCGTTGTAAAGTATTAGTCGTATGAAGGGAAAGTAATAAGCCAGGCGACCAGTTAATTGTAGCAAATAATATATTGAATGAATCGCGTGAAATAGAAGTTAATAAGTGCAGTTAATTACAGCAAATAGCAATCTATTCAGAAGCTCAATAGGGTATTTTTAATGTATTAAATATATCTACTAAAAACTAAGTCGCATACTAATCCAGTCATATTGAGCGAGTTACAAGACGCATTCCAATATTGCAAATTTGACAAAATGTGACTTCAAATTTCAAATCTCCATACTAATCTGCGGCTGGGACGAAAACGACTACTTGTACGGGACAAGTAGTTTTGCGTAAAAGAGATAAAACATGTTAGCGTAAAATAATACATTTTTCATAGTTTCACTTTAATGTACGATTATTTTTAGAAAACCAAATACCTTCAATCAATATTTCGATACTAGTCAAGTAGCCAATTGGAGTAAACGATGTATGTTTTGTCAGTAGAAGTTTAAATCTTCATGTTTGAAATTCACTTTTATCAAACTTTTCTTTTAATTGCAATGTAATTATGTTTTTATGTGTAGGCAAAATCGTGCAACTAAATTCTCACATCTTCTTGCTATCATAGATAGCCTATTTATCGAGAAAGACTAAACCTATGTAGCCCAGTTTTTGCCGCGATAACCGATGTCCACGCGGGCGCAGCTGTGAGCAAAAGCTAGTATAGCTATATACACTCGACCACTCTCAAAATTGAGTCGTCTGTAATTGACGGCTACTTACCAACAAGGGCGAGGGACCAAGCCCCTATATTTATTTGATGTTAGCGGTTAATTAAGTCGATTGGCAGGTTTAGTGCCGACGAATGTCTGTAATTAATAATTTGATTAACTAATTGCCATCCTGATCGGTTCGTCGAAAAACTGCTTAATTCTATTTATTTTGGAGACAATTTCGTGCTGCGATTTTTAATTAAGAAGTAATAAGGATTAGTAAATAAAAAGACCGGTCAAGTGTGACTTGGACTTGCCCACTGAGGGTCCGAACAAAAACTACCTATATTTTAAATTTAAAATTATAGTTTTCATATTTTTTCCAATACTTGTAGTTTGAGACCAAATATAGTTCAAGGTCAACGGAAGGTACCCTATAAATGTTGATTCTCTTGAGAGTGTCGAAATATACGTTTTACGCTGTATATTTAAGCAGCCGTATCTTTTTTTAACGCTAATTTAGAAGTTGGATATTTGTTTACAACTTACTTCAAGGGTCTGTAAAGATAAAGATAAAATGTTGACCTAAATATCTATATGGTGTTTATCTATTATTTAAGAAGAAGAACGAATGTTGATAAACAGACACACGGACGGTTGAACGGAATGACAGCCAGACAGACAATAATGTGATCTTATAAGGGTTTCGTTTGTTCCTATTCAGGTACGCGCCCTACAAAATTTGGTTCGTAAAAAATATGGGTGTCTCTTAAGATCTCTGATATTAAATACTCATTAAAAAAATTAGCAAATTAATAATAAATTTATATATTTAAAGTTATTAGGTCATGGTAATGGAAACTTAATGTTTGTTTAGAGTTTGTTCAATCCGCTTTTTATGCTAACTGTCGTGATTTAAAATTTTACACATATATAATTAACATTAATTTGATAATTCATACCTGGGAACAATTTATTTTTGTTTATCTGAGAACGAAAATATTTCGTGGCGATAGATCTATTTATTAGGTGATACAACTTGATGACAAATATAAATTTTGGTGATAGAAAATATAGTTCCCTTTAAAAACATTTGCAAAAAGTATGACTTAATAAAAAATCTACTTTTGATCTCCTTTTCATAATATAGAATTATTATATTTTTTATTTAAAAATAAAATAACATGTATATTTCAAAAAAAGACAAGGGTGGCCCAATTCAAGAAATCACTAAGTCCTAAAAGTGACATTTGAGATATTCACAGTTTTATGTTTTAAATGCCAGCTGAAATAACATGCGTTGATTAAAAAAAAACAATTTAAATATATGATATAGCGCAAACTAAGTAGTTTTATTAATTGAAAGAATCAAAACGATATATGTAACGGGAGTCTCTTAATAAAATATCAAAAAATTTGGACTTATTTCTAATCCCTGGACTTAGTGATACTACAGTGATAAAAGGTGGACTTAGATATATTATTGCAGTACCCAGTACAAAATTCAAACAAATATAACCTATCAACCTATTCAACCTCTTCTTCAGAATCGAATTCTGCAGTTATAGAGTCCCGAGTTCCATTTAATAAATCCTCATAAAAATACCTTTCCGATTCAGGAACAGATTCTAGCAACCGCTTTACATCTGCAATCTAGTAGCCTTTATAGTAAAGGGTGCGTCGTAGCAGTCATCAGGCGTTTCTTTGAATAATCTGCCGACCTTATATAATGAAAACAGCTTAAAATCTTGACCTTTCCTACGAAAGATCAAGATTATGAAGGAACCAAGTTTGCTGTGACTATTCACAGCAAACTCTGGTTCCACTTCTTTTGAAAATTACTCTGTGTGTGTAGCTGAACATAATATTCTGGTGTTTATATGTTGTCATACTGCTTCCTTTTTCTTTCTTTAAGAGCAAAATCTCGATCAATTGGCATCATTGACTGTCCTGGTATCGGGTATGAGACTGTTATTTGCTCAAAAACTCCTTTTGCGCACAGTTGATCCAAAATTGTGAACATGTGTCTATTCTTGTTTTGACTATAGCAGTTATCACAATAAAGATCTAACTGGTATTCACTTGGAGGTTTTTCTTAAGTTGTCTCATGGACAATGAGTATGCCTATGGTAGAATAATCTTTAAGGTAGGTAAATACCTGTTAGAGAAAGCGGGTAGGTGTACATCCAAAATCGTTATGGTCAATTTTCGGTTTGAATAAAATGGTATCTATTTGTTCTCATAATAAGCAGAATAATCGACACTATCATCACCAATATATTATTATTATGTCGCATTCTGTTTCATGCCTTTTGGTGTACCTTATGCCAGAAAATGAGGGTAGTTGTGGACAATCTATTAATGATAACGTATCAACTGGTAAAGACGGCTGTTCGTTATTCAAAATGGGTACATACATCCTCAGATGTAGCAGAATAATAATCGTTAATATGAAAACTGATGACTGAGACGCTTTTTTTGTATTACTCTATAATAATGTAATAAACGTAGGAAACAAATCTGTCGTAATTTGACGTTAGGATGGTTACTGCCATTAGGACTTAAACAAAAATCAATGGACTTAGCGATTTCTAACTCAAAAAACTACTGACTTAGTGATTTCTTGGACTTAAGCATTTTATGAATGGAAGAACCTACATTTTTTTTTTTTTTATACTTTTGGAAATGGCACAATGGAGATATTTCCCGAGAATCTTGAATAGACCATTCGAAAGGGAATGAAAAACTGAATTAACCAGTGTTGTTATCTCGAAACCGTTAAAAATGGACTTAGTGATTTCATGAATTGGATCACCCTTTTAAAAACAAAAATCACTGTAAATTATTTTTGCTATAAAATATTACTTATTGGTCCCCATTCCCCACCACCCCGTCTGCCAGCCCGAAGTGAATGTATACCACTTTCATACTAATGTTAGCACAAAACAATTAGCTTCACAAAATCAATAACTTACCGTGGACTAATTTTCTCATGAGTATTTATTTGTATAGGCATACGTAATCGACATCGATTTTGAAACTCATAACCAACAACCAGTCGAGTCGATGATTAAAAGCCTTTGTTAAAACTTTTGATATAAAGCCTGATTATTTCCAACAGTTGTTTAGAGGCACGTGTATACAAGATTAATTTAAAAAGATTGCGTATATTCAACGAGGTCATCAGGTGCATAGCTCGAAATCTTAAAATTGAAAATCATCTTTTCATACAAACATAAGTCACGTGACATGTCACTTTGTACAAAACTCATTTTCCATTTTAAGTTTTCGACCTCTGTTCCTTGGGGAAAGTTTATCAATTTTATGCACCTGATTACCTCGTTGAATAATTATATGCATCATCATGCCTGAAGCCATCCACTGCTGGACATGGTCCTCCCCCTTAGACCTCCATTTTGACAGACAACTCGCCGATTGCATCCACCGGTTGCCCGCAACATTCACGATGTCGTTGGTCCACCTAGTGGGGAGGCCTACCAACACTGCGTCTTCCAGTCCGTGAATAAACGCACTCCTCTAAAATTAATCCTGTATACTTGGTTCATGAATAATCCTTAATTAATATTATAAATGCAAAAGTAACTCTGTCAGTCTGTGTGTTACGCAATCACACCTAAACTACGGAACCGATTTAAATGATATTTGCATCATACAACAACTAGAGCATGAGAAAGAACATGGGCTACTTTTTGTCGCAATAACCGACACCCAACGCAGGCGGATTCGCGGGCTACAGCTAGTACTATAATATATCATGAAAGTAGCATAAAATACACGTGTGCGGTGTTTTTCAGCAGATTAAGAGCAGTGTATTTTATTTAGGTAGGTACCAACTATGGGAAAGATGGAATTCAATTGCACGAAACGCCATTTAATTTAACACAAATGATAAAATACGAGATGTAATATTACTCCAAAAACAAACATGATGTTACCTACACTCAATACGTCACACCAAAAAATAATGTAAACCAATTTAAAACATCTCTGATCCTAAAAACCTTGTCATAAGCCGATGGGCGACCCAATTAAAAAAGTCAAATGACAGTAAATAAAGTCGAAATTTCAATGATACACGAAATAAGAGCCTTTGTGAGAAAACATTTTAATTCTCGTTCGTTCACTGAAATACGTTCGAATTAAAGTTTATTGTCACGTCCAATCGAATGATTTGCGGTGATTTGGGTTCTGTAAGCTTCGTCAGTTTGTATTGGCTATTAATAATTAATTTACCAATGATCAATATTGATATTGATTATAAACCAATTAATTATGCTGGACGTTTAAATATTTTAAAGCATTTATTTCGTATTCCGTTACTTTTGTGCTGAATTTGCCACTGTTATTTTTGACTTGTTTTTATTCTAGCACTAGCTGTTGCTCGCGGCTTCGCATCGGTTACCGCTGCAAATTATATCCTATAGCCTTCCTCAATAAGTGGGCTATCTCACAGTGAAATATTTTTTCAAATCGGACCTGTAGTTCCTGAGATTAGCGCGGTCAAACAAACTAACAAACTCTTCATAATATTAGTATAGATTGGTAATGGTGTGGTGTTCAATAACAGCAACTGGGACAGGCCTATCTAACAGTGCTAGGTCTCTCCCAACTTGCTATGTAGGACTCTTGTAGAATCCAAGACAGATAAACACTGTCAGATGGACCCATGACCCCACTCGGAATGGTGGCGAAGACGGAGAACCGAGAAGAAGAAGAAAACGGAGGGTGTTGTAGTGTAGTACATGTATGTGGTTCATAATATTATTAACATTTCCATTCTTTAACTATTGTGTCTTCTGACGAGACAGGGAAGGTGTTAAAGTGAAAAAAAAATAATTTCATCTTTTCTGATTTTGCCGGATTGGTGGGAAGCAGCTCAAGATCGAATGACCTGGAGGAGGTTGGGGGAGACCTTTGCCTAGCAGTGGGACACCTAAAAGGTTAAAGAATTCGAAGATTTCAAAGCGACTCAAATACACTAAGGCCGACGAGTCTTGGCGAGTTTGAAACGAGGTACAAAACAGTTTGAGTGAGATGGATAACTTGTATCGCTTTTCAGGTTCGCCAAGATACAGCGACCGAAGAGTATGAGACATAACCATATCAAAACTACACAATGATTTTGAAGTAGTTAATTATTTTTTGACATCCATACAAATCTGGAAGACGACCGATTATTAGGACTTGATGCTTAAAAACACTTACTCTAATGTTCTTAAAAAATTAGGAGCGTTAAAAGAAAGGAACATGTATCTAAGCTAAAAAATTAATATTTGATGAGACGCGAACCACACATGAGCGAAATGTATAATCATTCTAGTTTTTAATTAATAGGTAGATTTATCTATATATATAAAACTCTTCCGTTACTGACTGACTGACTGACAGACAACGCACAGCCGAAACTACTGATCGTAAAGAGCTGAAATTTAGCATGTGTGTTTGTTGGGAGGAGTAGGCAACCACTAAGAGAGGATTTTTGGAAATTCCCCCCCAAAGGGGAGAAAAGGGTGGTAAATTGAAAATGTTTATTTCTCAATGGATTCCACGCGGACAAAGTCGCGAGCAAAAGCTAGTAAAATATAATAACCTTACAAAAAAAGTACAAATGGATCGTGGTCTATCCAACATAATTTATCCTCCTTTGTATACATATTATCTATTCACATAAAAATATATTGAGATCATTCCTTTAGTTTTAAGTGAAGGATTAAGTAGCTATAAAGTGATTATCCTAATGTCTTGGCAACTTAAAGCGCTGTTAACTGTGACGGCCCAAATAGTGTTCCCCTTTTCCTGCTCAAATGCCTTCACTTGTCTCGTTATAAGGGTTAAGGATTAGTACAATGAGATCTGTAATGTTTAATTCTGGTCGTAAAGTAGCATTTACTTGTGCTTTTTGTGAATCTTCTTTTATTAATGTCACCTAAGCTTGCCTATTCTTCTTAACACGTCGATCAATAGCCAATAATCTATTTATTTTTGTTTATTACTTACTTTAGGCAGTGTACATAGACGGACTTAATGCCAGAAGGCATCAAGAATTCTTTGTCTGACGATAGGTAAATGGACATAAATTGATCATAAAGATTTATTAAACTACTCATCTTAAATTTCGTGTAAATATTTAGCTTATTAAATATATAATTAATACTTAAATAAAATATACATTATAATATTATCTAAATAGCAAGTTGTGAACTTCTAACGATGTGTTGATTCGGCCATCTTTAGTAGCGTTGTACGATGTACAATTCTTCGCGAGCACAGATGTTATTGAAAAATAATAAAACGAATACGTGATAACACTACGCCACAATGGGCTTAGTACCTTGTTCCTGAATACAATCGCGAAAAATACATCTACTTTCAACGGTAAATTTTAATGTTAATATATTTACATTTTCTGAGCCTATATTAGAGCCTATATTAGATTCCACAGCTGGGCTGAGGTCTTCCCTTTCTTATTCCAAATCTTTCTGCTTTCTGTGGGTTTTTGCCGCGTACGCCCCGCATGATTAGATCATCACACGACCTTCGCCAAAGTCAACCTTTACGGCGTCCTGTGGTTGACGATCTTCGCCCATCGGTCAGGATACATTCGTGGGACGTGACCAGACACTCCCAATTAAGCCTAGCTGTTTTTTCTCCGACAGCAATTGCCTGAGTTATGGATAATATACATGGATTTTGTTTTTAATTTCACATACGTAAGCGTTTTTTTTTGTTATTCTTTTGAAGTAAACAAAAGAATAACAAAAAAAACGCTTACATTGAACTGAAAAAAACGGCTCATAATCCCTAAACGCAATTCTGACAAACGAAGTTACTGTTACGTTTTGTGGGCGCCATTTATTTGAATTTACTTAAGCTTGTTTTAAAAGTTAGGCGCGGAGTTGTTCGAAAGGTGACGTCACAACTTAAGAAGAAATGAGAATAATTAAAGGAAATTATGCCGTTGTATTTTGAGGACCTGAATTGTAATGTTGGTCGTGAATTTGGCAGGTGACGCTTTGAATGTTTGTGAAATATGTATTATTAAATGTATTTTTTATATTTTGTGTTGATAACAGATTAGATTTTGTTTTGTTCATTACCAAAATTAAGGGGATTTTTTATTGCTGTTTTTCGTTTAGGATTTTATCACTTACTGAAACGCATTTTGTCACACACGCTAAGAATAAGAATCGATCTCACTTTACCCACTAAGACCAAATGTAACTAATAACTTACCACCACTCAAGCCCCCAAGATAAAAGCATCAGCTTGGATTGGGGACCACCATCATGACAAAATAAATGATTGGTAACGTGATAACGTTGTTCAAAAATTTTAGAAAATTGCAACACTTAAAAATATATTCTTATGCTTAATTTGAAAAGAGACTCAATTCTTTTTTAATACTAAGCTTTAAGCTTTTTTATATACCTTTTTCTCCTCCTTAACCTACATTATACATATTAGGATGATATAATTATATAATTTCCCATAACCTTGAGCGTTGAAATCTAGTCTCTTTTGCCAAGCCCATTCCCAGGCTATCATGGTGTTAGCTTCCTGTCTTACCTGATTTAGCTGAATACCGTAATTGTCCCAGAGCAACTGCCTATCTGACTTGAAATAATGAAAAACATTCTGGAATTATAACGTCTTAAGAATGCATAAACTCAATGTCATTCAGAGTTCTAAGAATAATCAATAAGCCTTCGTATTTCAACCCATGAAAATATAATCGTGTTTCTACAAAACGATGACGTCATTTTAACTATGTTGACTGTCTGTATTAGAACTTGTCACGAAGGACCGCTTAGGACACATACAGGGTTAATTTAAAAGGAGTGCGTATATTCAACGAAGTAATCATCAGGTGCATAAAACTGAATCACTTTCCCCATAAACATGGGTCGAAATCTTACAATTGAAAATGAACTTTTCATACAAAGTGACAAGTCACGTGACTTATGTTTGTATGAGAAGATGATATTCAATTTTAAGATTATGACCTATGTTTCTTGGGAAAAGTTGTTCAGTTTTATGCACCTGATTACCTCGTTGAATATACGCACTCGATAAAAAATAAACCTGTAAAATCGGGTTTTTATTTTAGTTTTACAAATATTGAACTAAAACTACTTTTTGAACGGATTTTATCGCGGTTTATTTTGATTTTAGCTCCCGATATTTTAACACCTTTGGAGGTGTCATGGCCACGGTCAGGCTGAGGTAGTATTCGCCTTGACAGAAGATGTTGCTCGTTTTACCTTTTTGTTTTTAATAATTATTTGTATTCCAACCTACACAATATGAACTCACTGTATCTTGAGGTCTTGCACCTCTGATCTTGGGTTTGGTTTTAATTTTGTGAATTATCGGGTCCCAAGTAGGTGATATCTTCCAGCCATCTTCTCTATTGAGATTAGGATGTTTTTTTAATCCTAAACCTCAGAACGCATTTAGTATAGGTACTTAGGTATAGGCATTATAAGCCTGAATGTAAGGCATTATTGTCAGCCTGGTTCTATGATAAAACTAACGAAAGTTTCTTGGTATATTCATGAGTAAAAACCTCTATTGCATCAATCAATTTGAAGCGGCGGTAGCTTAATGGCTAGGGCGTCGAACTTGCGATCGTGTGGTTGCGGGTTCGAATCCCACCTATTACACTACCGACGTGAACCCACTCGTAACACAGCACGAGGGGTTAACGAGATTACTAGTTATGTGCGACCCACATTGCTAGAAATCTTTAAAAAAAAATGTGGTTTGCTAGAATTAATTTATCATTAGACAAAACAGCAACAAGTTCACAATGATATTGGAAATCATCTATCTATCTGATCTATCAATAATTGTAGACAAACTCACCAAATCATTTTATCAGTTTACTGCTAACCCAAAACGGCTATATTATTGCAGCAGCTTCCACCTAATATGAGTAATTGCTGCTATTTATATTAACTTGATTGATAGCCTGTCCCAACGGCTATATATAGGAGGCACACCGGTTCATTAAACCTGCCTGCTCGACAACGTAAAGTAATTAAGCCGATATTGGTACTTACCTTGATTTATACTATGCTAGCTGTATCCTGCGGTTTCACCCGCCCGCGTACGTAGACCCCATTCCCATAAAAATATTTTGTTTTGTCAATTTTTGTTTTGATGTTTATTGTAAATTTAAAATCAAAACTCATGATAAAATTACTTTTAAGCCAACGCGTATTTTCGAACGCCATTGTTTTTTAATATATTGATTTCAGAAAAATCCGTATCCATAATTCTAGCAAGAGTATAAAAAAATATTTGCTGATATTTCAACGAATCCCGCTGCGTATTCATTTATTGTATCTCTTTGAAAATGTTACCGAACACGCAAATGCTGCAAAATGTATGGAAATAAAAAGTAAAAAATAATATCATAAAATATTTCCATTACCAACTTTTCTACACAGAAAAAAATATGCGTCCAATTTATAGAAAACAATTATTTGATACGAAAGGTATTAAATGTCCGAAATTTGAAAATCCGCTTTTCTAACTATCCAATATCCTCTCGGATTGAAACCGCAAAAATGACCACGCATGAAAGTTTAACATTCAGCTTTGTGAGAAGTTTAGATGTTAATATTGCGTAATAAGGATCGTATTAGAATATCTGTAGGTAATAGGGAATAGATATTCGATATTATTTTATTCCCTTCTTGCCTCGAAAAGGACATTAAACCGTTGGTCCCGACTGGCGACTAGCTTGGGGAAAAATAAATGGCTTGGTAGAAGAAAATTCGAATTATTATTTTATGTTTCATTTGTCTAGCGTTGCTGACACATAAAAGTAGTTTGGTTATGCGAGTCACAGAGCGAGATAACAGTGTGACACGTATTACATAATAAAAATAGATACATAAGCCAGTCTGTTACTGTGCCACTGCAGGACAAGCAGGGAACCAGAAATAATTACCCTCTTGAGGTTTAGTTAGTCTTACTTCAGATTGTTTCAGCAAAAGGTCTAAACGAAGCCTTGTTACTACTGCAAAAAGGTGTATTTCTGTCTATTAGTTTATTTAATTCTTTTCTTTTTCTGCCGTAAATGTCAATGACTCGGCTCTGAGTCATCATATCCTAATCTCAAAGCAGTGGCATGATATCCTCAACCCAAATTTGTAATTTTTTTATAACTTTTTAGATTGTAGTACGTTGAAGTTTCTGCCCGCTCTTAGGTAAGTCAAGCGGTTTTTCTTTCTTTCTTTCTCTCTTTCAAATCTTCTGCCTAGCCATTTCCCAAGCTATTTTGGAATCGGCATCCAGTTCTCCAGATTTACTTTCTATGTCCAAATTTCAGACAATAAGTATTTCGAAATCAATACCGGAGATGAAAAGAAAATTGTGCTTTTGAATAACACGAGTGCTTCCGTATCACCATTTCCTCAACTCTACATCAACGTATAACAAAAGAAAGTACCTTCGAGTAGCGGTGATTCGTTTGTAAAAGCCGACACGCCATGACCTTGTTCTGCGATCAATGTCCTATCGTCTATAAGAGAAGCTTTCACCCTGTAGTGGAACTGTTAAAGGCCAGTATTATTGTAGTTTATGATAGCCGTTAACATCATTTAGAACGTCGGAACTATGATAAATATAACTTAGGATCGTTTTTATTATCGTGGGCGGCCGAAAGTTTCTTGGCTTGAATAAGTTTTCCGTCTAGTCCTCGTAAATATATATTGAAACTTTTTTGAGCTGTATTCATGATTATTTATTTATACGATTACAAAATATTTTTCGGAACTTAAATCACGACAGCGATTCTGATAACAGGTTATTTTTCGAATTGTTACTGACTACATTTCAGTCTGAATACTTAAAGCGGCGGTAGCCAGCAGGCCAGGGCATTGGACTTGGGATCGCGGTTTCGAATCCCATCCATTGCAATACCGACGTTAACCCACTCGAAACAGCTTTAGCACGAGGGGTTAACAAATAATACTAGTAATGTGCGACCCACACTGCAGTTAGTATCTAAGCTTTAAAAAATAATCTTGTTTTTAAAAAGTTTAATATCAAATAATTTATTATTATTTTTTGTCTTATCCAATATATGTTAAACATTCAAAAATATCTCGTGGGAGTTATAATATATTATTCCCAGCTTAAGGTCTACAGGGATATAATACTTTTCAATAAAATATCAATTTGGGTTGGGTTTTTCCTTATGAAACCGATATCGTTGCTTTAATGAGTGTCTATAAAATTTAAGCGACCCTTTGAGTAAAAGTGAGGACCAAATTTTGTACTGAAACCCGAAATTTAATTAATTATATTATCGTTAGAGTACTTTTTGTTTAAGGTACATCTAAATTGAATTATTAATACTTGTAAACTGAATTCATAATATTTGAGAACTGAAATTCACCTATGAAGGAATTAAAAATGAATGTTTCTGCTATACAAATAAGACGGATCATAAACTGCACATAAATAGTGAATTTTGATAGTATGTCTCTAAGCCATTATTTTCTTTCAAATAAACTTGCCAATTGCCAATAAAATAGGCGCCATAATACCTAACGTCAAAGGTTTGATATAGAAAGACAGGATATAAGCGTAACCAGTACTCCACTTCCCGTACGATAATGAGGGCAAGAGGTTGTTCAATGAAACCTTAACAATATCGCTCTGTTCTAAAGCTTGACATATTATTATTTCGGCTTTTTATCACAGCCATTAGTCCGTTTTGGTCCCGTTAAAAAAAAGCAAAATGTAATTATCAAAAGAAGCAATTAAGTTTACAAAACAAAGCGCCATAACGACTTGATACATTTGCAAACAAAAGATAAATTTCCAAGCAATATAAAATGCATTTACTGAAAAAAAACCCTTAATGGCAGTAAAAAGTCTCGGTATTATTTGCAGCGATTGCTGCTAAACTTCCGCAAACGTTTTTAGATGGTACGGTAAATGGCGTTCCGCCAGACAGCTCTCATTATGCCTTCAATGAACTCGAAAAAAATATGAAAATATTTTTCCTTGATGACCGCATGCGATGCAGTTGAGAATTCCATTTCTAGTTGGATGCTCATTACAGTATTGTTTAATTAATGCGTGGTTTACCATCGTTTCTGAAAATAATTTGAAAAGGTTCTAGGGTAAATTTTTGCACCTCAGAATTTTACACAATTGCCAGACATGTACTATATTTTTAAGATAAAAAATTGTAAAATATTTTTCTGATATTTCTGTCATACTTTTACCAGTTTTTTTTACCATGGGAGTAAAATACAGGTACACAAATAATAATTAAAATATCCTGCCAAGCCTAGTGTCCCTCAAGGACTTCAAGTTTTGACGAAGGCCTTTGAATAAGGTAAGCATCTGTTTTTGTCTCCACAACATTGAATGCGGTATACGTAAAATAAATATATCATCATTACGAGTTTCTCCGGAACGGTTTGAAGCATTCAGGCAGTTTCAATACAACCGAACCGAGGCTCATTTAATGAGATCGAAATGGATGTATCGGGGTTTGGTAGGAAATGAAATAATCTTATTTCATTAAGATACGGATTGAACACTTGTTGTTGTTTCACACTTGTTATTTAAAATAGGAGTTTACAATATTCGGATATTGTTAACACTATACTTAATGTGAATTACAAGGTTCAATAAATAGCGATTAGTTTAAAGATTATTTATTATTTACGTAAAATTTTGTTAACATTTATCTTTGGTCAAGAAGTATAGTACACTTTGTTGGTATTTGGCAATTAAAGTCACAAAGATATCAGCTAGGTTTACTAAACTCGATCAACATGTTAGAAAATAAATCTTTATTCCACTTCACATAATACGGTTATAACGTAAACATCTACATTTCAAGGTGACCCAACTCCTACAAATGAAGAGATTATGTAAAGGTTCAAGCTTCCACAAATACTAAATGGACTGAAAACTGAAATTTATTTTGTGGATTACAAAGGTCCGGAGGTTCAAGGGCTCAAGGACAAAAACTTGCACCATGACCTTTGTCGACCGAAATCAGTAAATCTTACGAGTTTTTTTTACCGCAATCAAGGATTGATTTAAATCAAAAGCTGAATTTGGAATAATATTGTTTGCTAAAATACGTTATTTCTTTCTCTGCTTCAAAAATATTCTGATTTCCTTGATGAGTAATGTTTTTTTTCGTTACGCTAGCTTTTGCTCGCGACTTTGCGTGCTTGTTGATTTATTGCAACAACAAGTAAGTATTATCTATATATCTATATCTCTTTTGAACGTCCATTCCACACAATCAAAACCATTTTTTGGTAAATGTTGAAAGCTCGACAGACAATCTTTCACATTTATAACATTGGTCAATTATATATATTTTTATTTATCTATCAAATGACGTGTCACAACATCAAAGAATATTCGCTATTCTTTCCGTAGTAAGTGGAGTGCCAGATGAGGGGAGACATTGTTAAGTATCGCCACTCCGGCTATTTATGTGCACCTCATTAGCAAAGCTGTTAAAGTAAGACACTTTACATTGTTGACCGCCACTGAAAACAAACATAAATAAATACAACTTCATTAAAAACGAAACTGAATTCGTTAAATAAAATACTGAACAGTACGGTTAAGCTAGATATTTATGGACATACACTTAATGCCTTTTAAAGTTCGAGCTAATCTAATCTAAGATCTTGGAACAACTCACACACGGCCATCTGATCCCAAACTAGGCAAAGCCTGTACTATGGCAACCAGACGACTGATATACATGCTTTTATATATATAAAAACATACATATTATAGATAAATTAAACGCCGACACAGAACAAATGATCATGACACAAAGAATTTCGAAGAATCGAATTCACAACCTCCGGTTTAGCAGTCAGGGTCATTAACACTAGACCAACAGGCCCGTCAAGCTAATAAAACAATGCGACTATTTTTCGATAAAATCTTACTTTTAAACGGTCTATATGAATGCCTATATTAGTTGCAAGATATTTAAAATCAAAATAAAAACCATTGAACCACCAAAATCGTTCACTGGAAAAAAGCGACAGAAACTATTAAAAATTTGGTTAGACAGCGATAGCTGTATAAAATGAATTCGACGCATTGCGCTACGAATGTCCACTGAATACACGTGCCGATAACGATACTATACACAAACATACCTACGTAACATTTTTACTAACATGCACCTGCTAGTAAAGTTTAAATGGCTAACTAGTTACGCAGTCACCTGCGTCCGCCTTTAGCTTCGAATGTACACAAATACTGTAGAGAAAACAAATAAAAGAAAGAGAGAAACAAGAAAATCTTACTGAATTTTAGCTTTTACAATCAGGCATGGATGTTTGTTTTGTATGCAGCTAAAAATTCTTGTATCTTATTTTATTTCCATTTAGTGGAACAATCTTAGTAGTTTTTTTTTTATTTAATCCGAAATTTATGTCATTTTATCAATGCAACTAGGTTATGCTCGTGGTTTTGCCCGCGCATACTTCGGTTATTGCAGCAAAAAATAGCCTAAAGCCTTCCTTGATACATTAGCCATCTAACACTGAAATGATTTTTGAAATCAGACCAGTAGTTTCTGAGTCTAGCGCGTTCAACAAAACAAACATACTCTTCAGATTTGTAACATTGGTATAGATTTCTAAAAATAAATATGGATTCAGAGCTATACAAAGCCACAATTCCACACAATTTATTTCTACTTCAAATATCAACTAACCAACCTAACGAATCACTTACCATAATATTTTGTCATCAGCATAATAAGAACATCATAAAAACAATAACTTTAATCTTAATAATCCCAATTCGTTCCCCAACAACGCTTGGACGCGCAAAATGAAACAATATTACCTGGGACCGCACTTAACTTAGGCGAAAGGTCGAATCGAAAACTTACCCGACCTTGACTGGTAAGAAGCCCTCATAAAAATTACACTACATTTCAGACAATAAAATTCCATCCCTCCCCTGTTGCGTTTACCCCGATGCGGGCCAAAACCATCCCCTGGAACGTTTCCAAGACAGTCTGCCAAATGACGGTCAGATAATGACCTTCAGCTGTCCACGATCGATACCGGATTTTGTAACTACGCGTCGTACGGAATTCGATATCAGATTATATCTAAAACGGTAATAAGATTTTCTTTAATATTTTCTATAAGCCCTCAAGAATGTCTGGGAATAAGCTTCTAAGACCATTAAAGGGAACAATTTTATTAGACTATAGCAAGTTAGTTTTTTGTCAAACAATAAAATTCTATTGCGCATTAAATACTAACCTATATAATAGTATTTAAAGTAATTAGCCAAATAACTCATGATAAATGGAACTCCGTATCTGATAAGTAATAAAATCTTATTAAACCAGCACAAAAAAATGCTGATAAAAGAAGCTGTCTAAAGCAGTGAACTTATATTAAGAAATTTAGTCGGTCACATGATGTTCTTCACGAATCCCTTAATTTCAGGTACGAGCGTATTTAGTGTTTTCCAATTCGGCTTACAGCCAAAATCCTCTTCACCTTTGTATTCACAACTATAATCCTAATCTCCAACATTTCTGAAATAAACCTAATTTGCTTTTCAATTGCATTTGACATCTTTATCTCTGAGAGATTTTTCACAAACGTTCCATTACATAATTAAGTCCTACATTACAAAACCTTCGGCTTGAAGGCATTTTAATTCAATCTTATTTATCATTGTGTAAGAGAAGTTTAGATGACAAAGAACATTCGAGCAGACGTACCAAGATCTGGATCCAAGGCTGCTTGAATTTAAGTATATTTGACTTCGAAGCTGGTTCAATAGCAGCGTTCCTAGATAGGGCCTTTGGACGGACTACTAATAACTGTGAAAGGTTTGTTTGAATTGAAAGGTTCTTTAGAGCGTAATACATTAGCAGGATTATAAGCGTTATAATATTTTTGGATATTTTTTATATAATTATTTAATGGGTCAGTATTTTGAAAACAGTTTCTGTATCTGTATTAGTTAATGGAATTCTGGTGACTTTTGTTTTTGTTTGTTTCTTTTGTTTTTTTTTTTAAATCGACGCCCATGTAATCCTTGTGTCGCGGGGGTTGCACAAACATTAAAATCACATGCACAAAGAACACCCAGACTTGGAACAAGCATTTCTGGATCACACAAATGCTTGTCCCATACGGGGATCGAACCCGCAGCACGTCGCGCGCAGTGGTAATTAGCGTGGTGACCAATACCACTCGGCTAACCGTGCATTTTTTGTAGTTATGGATGTGGTGATCTGCAATAAAAATTGGTAATAAAATCTACTCCTGGCACCAGATTCCCACAAAGTTAGGATCAAGCTGGAATCACAGAAATATCTTTTGTTTAATCCACCTGTAAATCTGCAGAGAAACAAAAAAACTAGTTTTCCGAAATTCAATGAATCTTTTAAATTGAAGCTTTTCTTAACAAGTTATAAATATTCAAGTATTCACGAACCAAGAAATCTTTATCCCAATCAACAACATCAATACATTTAACAACGATATTACAATAATTGAAAAAGACAAATACTCGTACATAACATTTCTTAAGAAGCTTCCGTTATTTTTACTCGTGACTTTAAGTACCTAGTTACGGAGGAAGCCTATATAAAATCAAAGCCTCTCCTAATTTCATTGGAAGCCAAAGGTATCTTCGATAGCAAGAAATATCGGTTTTCCCAAAAACCTTTTCCGGTATATCGCTTTACCTTCATACATTATGTCCGTTATTATTTACTTGAACGATATACTTGATGGTATTGGACCGGACAAGTCGCATATGAACAGGCCAGAATTACAAGGTACAAATTTTTGTTGTTACATAGACTTATTTGTTTAGAGGTTCACAGATGTGCATGCGAAAGTCGAAGGGCTGATTGGCTCAGTTCGATAGTGATCTACTATGAAATGAATAAGTAAAATGGACATTTATCATTCTTAAGTTAAAAGATTATGGTTTCATCTGAATCCGGTAATACTGGAAGCCTACCCTGACATAGCTTGGGAAAAGGCTAGGCAGAAGAGAGCTGTTGATGGTAAACTCTATTTGCTTTTCGGCATTGATATACAAAAACCCAAGATAGGCAGTAAACCTCCAAATACTGAAAAGCTTATTAACTTTAACACGTCTATAAAATGTCTATCTGTCGCTACTTTACATGATAATCTGACAGAGACGGCACGAGACTTAACGATGGCTTCAAACTGAGCAACGTTTCAGTATTCGGCCGTCAGTGTCTTAAATTAGCCCTCAAAAATGACCTAACAAATGTAATAATTTCCATTGTTCAACAAAACATTCGGTCGTAAAATTTTATTGTTTCTATGGATAAGGTTGGACGTGAGGAGAAATATCTTCGTTTCTTATTATAAACTGTGAGCACATAAGTGAAACAGTTTTTCTATAACAACGCTTTCAGGCTTAAAATTAAAATTCTTTTAATTTTTTAATAATTAACTTCAGAACATTTTCAAACTATCTTCCTTCAATACGTTATTATGAATGTGTAAGTATGACAAAATCACTCGAGAACGGCACGTATTATGTCATTTACAAAGCTACAGATTATTGTAATAATTTTGCGAACGCCCACGCTTTAGGTGGCTGTAACCGCTCATAAATCCGACAAATTTAATTTGTTTCGTTATATAAATTCTGGTAGAAGAAAAATAAGACCGCATATTTTTTACCCTTGAAACAACCAGACAAGTTATTTATATTGTTTCCACGGCGTAAAAGTTTAAATTTAACGCTGAAATTGGTTGTGTAAGTTCCATAAATAGTAAAGTAACTTTACCTTAATCTTTTTCATGTAATTGGAAATAGGATACATCCTATTGACAAATAATAAAATTGATTATACAATTATAATATTAGAAAATATTAATTTATTATTTCTACTAGATGAAAACCCGGCTCCGCTCGGTTTAAATGTTACCTACTCATGATACACAATGTAGGTAAATATTCTGTAGTCATCGGTTCTATAATATCGGTTCAATTGGCCAATCTCAGGTTTAAAGAAAGAACACATAACAAAGAGTTTATCATAAAAAAGTTTCAAAAACAATATTTTCGCGAAACGTCGATGACTGAAGAAAAGTATTAAGTTTTGTTATGATTCAATCAATGTTTCCGGCAAGACGTTTCTATAATAATAATAATATGTAATTAAGAAATAAAATTACCGCTGAGCATTGATTTTTGTTATGGTTAGTATTCTTTTTTCTATGGTTGTTATCGCAATTGGCCAATCTCAGGTTTAAAGAAAGAATACATAACAAAGAGTTTATCATAAAAAAGGAGTTTATCATAAAAAAAGTTTCAAAAACAATATTTTCGCGAAACATCAACGACTGAAGAAAAGTATTAAGTTTTGTTATGATTTATATAACTCAATGTTGCCGGCATTTTCAGGCTACTTAGGCCCATAGATATATACCTTACAGACTACACATATATTTTATAAGTACATTTTGTGTTATTAATATAAACGTTTCGTTTTACACAGTTAAATGAGTCACAGTTCTTTGTGATGGCTACTTCTTTGGCGCGACGTACGCGATGTGTTAATTGGCGAGGCGTATATTATGCAACGGAACGTGAAAAAAGCGAAATAAATATCGCGTTCCGAAACGATTCTGGTCCCAACTATCATGCAACTGTCATACGCCCTGTCAGCACTGTAATCACTTCAAGGAGGTTGTATGATAATAAACTCCTTGAATCACTTCGAAGCAGAATTATCTGTTACGGAACGCGACCTTATTAATTACCCAAGATGGCGACTGCGGTTTTTTTGTTTGTCAGTGCCATTAGAATTTAACGAAATTCTCCATAATCCGAATTTTGCGGATATATGTTGTCGACTCGAAATCAATATTTTTTTATGTTTCGTTATTCATATAAGGTTTCGATCGAGTCTACCGTAGCCCTGAACGAAATTATTAATATAGATAAACCACTAAACACACGTAATAAAATATACCTACTCATCGTTCAATTCATGGGTTTAGTTTGCAATTAATTGCTAACATGGTTTATTTTTTGTCACCAGATGGCGTCTTCAGGAACGAGGTAGAAGCGCGCGGGCGCGGTACGGAGTCAGCGTTCCTCGGCGAGCTACACTCGACGCTGGCGCCCCCTGCCGCGCCCGACCACGACTGGCAGCACACCCTCTCACTCATACTCAAAGGCCTCATCTTTACAACAATCATCATTGGAGCACTCTTCGGCAACGCCCTCGTCATCATCTCTGTCCATAGACACAGAAAACTACGCGTCCTGACGAATTATTACGTAGTCAGTCTCGCGGTAGCTGATATGCTCGTCGCACTATGCGCGATGACCTTCAATGCCAGTAGTGAGCTGACTGACACCTGGCTTTTCGGCCCTTTAGTCTGTGATATCTTCAACTCCCTCGATGTATACTTCTCCAGTGCGTCGATACTCCATCTTTGTTGCATATCAGTGGATAGATACTACGCTATAGTGAGACCTTTAGAGTATCCTGTCACTATGACTCACAGAACTGTTTGCTTTATGCTCGCAAATGTGTGGTTATGGCCTGCCTTCATCAGTTTTGTGCCAATATTCATGGGCTGGTATACAACAGAGCAACACCGACAAGAAAGATTACAGCACCCGGATGTTTGTGCGTTTAAAGTTAATATGGTTTACGCTATAGTTTCATCGAGTGTCTCCTTTTGGATTCCAAGTTTGGTTATGATTTCAATGTACTGTCGAATATTTAGAGAAGCTATTAGGCAAAGAGAAGCTTTAACGAGAACATCGTCGAATATTCTTTTGAATTCTGTCCATATGAAGCACACTTCGCATTCGGCGCATCACTCTCACTACCTACATCCTGACAGAAGACCTTCTGATATTAGTCCAAACTACAGTACGTTTACAGAAGTAGGGCCAGAAGAGACTGAATTTGGTGGAGAAGTTATGATGTCCATCGGTGACATTTGTCCAAGTAAGGAGGCTAGTCCGAGGAAGTCAGTGAACGTGAGCTGTGATACCGCAAGTTCTGGATATTGTTCTGGAGGTTCCAACAAGAGGTCTTCGAGTGGTCAGCCGCCTCCGGGATGGAGACCGAGCTGTTCTTCTGCAATCGCGACGCGAGACTTAGCAAAAGCTGCTACGGAACTCAATGCACAAGGTATGTTTTAATGATTTTATATAGACCTCATAAAAAAAAAAACATTCCACCAAATTACGTTCAAAATCCAAAATATCTAATGATATATAATATTTGACCTCTTCTATACTTTAACCTGGAGACTATAAGAATTTAAAGTTCAGCTAACCTTTATTTCAGTGTCCGAATTTCATCCAATTATTTTCATGCACAATACCATTAGTCTGAAAAGTAGTCTCAGATTCCGCCAAGATCTTGAAAAAAGGCTACCCATAAAGTAAAAGCTGGGTCTGTATCTAGAAATAAATTGTTGTTGGTTGTAACAAATGGCTTACGATAGCAAAGTTGCCCCGATATTACTTTTACTAACTCAAAGCCAAGATAGTGCTCAAGCTATTAATATTCAAACTTCCGATTTTGGACTGAAATTTTGCGAGGTTAAGCAAGTCGTCTGAACTAATAAAGATAACGAATCGAAACTACAGAGAATTCCAAGTCTAAAGGATGAAAATTATATTTTAAAGCGTTTGTCATGTAGATATGATCACTTTGACAGTTGCTGATAGCGGAAAATCCTTGTTAAGGCCTAAAGTTGAACTTTACTGGTTTTGAAGTTTCAGAGCATGACATACTTTAGTATATAATACTACCTCAGGTATGGGGGCGGGAATTTGTCAGACTTGTACTGAAAACGCAATTCAAGAGCTTTAAATTATTAATAATATTATTCGTGCAAAGATGAAGTTCAGTCGAAATTGTCTAAACTTATTTTGTTAAAAAAATTGTTTTCTATTATATCTCATCTGGAACATGAATAATAAATAATTTCTTAGGAAATTGGTTTTCTCGATATACTTATAAAGTTTAGATGAACCAAGTTGAAATAAAATTTTACAAGCTCTTCCATTAATAGGTTATTATAATGAGTATGATAATTAAAAAAATACTTGATTTTCCTTTATCAAAACAATACAAATTGAAAAAGATGAAGCGTCTTAAAGTTCAGAAGTGGGGGCTTGTAACATCACAATGTTAGCAAAAAAATTACGACAGAGTGACGTCACGCGAATTCTCCATTCACTGTATCTTCGTAATTATTTGTTTGCGAGATGAAAGAAACCTAAAATTTTTTCCTTATAAAAAACGGATATTTCTTTTTTGTTTAATACCCTATTCTAGACTGGCGGCTTATTTTCTATTGCAAGGATGTTTTGTGTTTTAGGGAAATGACTGGTAATAATTATAAACTCCATTTCATGGAATGAGGCAGAGGAATCCAAGCTAAAATCTAATCATGTTTTCACATAAGCCATAATATTCGAAGCAAAGATAAACAGAATGTCAGTTTCAAGAAAGATATTTTCTTTAAGACAATTTAAATATAAGCACCAATTTAGAGAAGCAACATCGTTGGAATGATCGTGTAGTACTCGCAAAGTGGTCCATAAAATGAAACTACGTACTCCGAAGATGCAGCCACGAAAACCTTTTGTAATGAAATAGATTTTTCTAAAATGAAAATATTTTCGTTGGAATAAGAGTTTGTTTTTTAAGGTTAAGATGTCTGCAGCTTTTGGATTATGTGTTTTAGTTATATTTTTTAAGTTGTATTCGATTTTATTTTGTCCGACGTTGTATCTTAAATATTATTTTACTTTTTTTTTGCAGTAGTACATATGTTTAACAACATAACTACATTCTATGAACTTTTATCTCCTATTTTAAATTTTAGCGGTCACTTGCATTAAATATTTCAGTTTTTAGGATTCCGTACCTCAAAGGGAATAAACGGAACCCTTATAAGATCACTTGTTGTCCGTCCGTCTGTCTGTCAAGACCCTTAACCTCAAGACCTCTTGATCTACCAGTCCCTTGATGCTTTAAAAAAAATATCATCTATGGTAACGTTAAAAAAAGATGCGGCCGTTTATGACGTATATTTTGACACTCTCAAGGGAATCAAAAACAATATGGTATTTCCCATTGACCAAGAACTTTGGCAAGGGAAAAAGTCTAAAAACTACACATTTGTAATTAAATCGTAAAAAATATGTACTTTTGTACGGAACCCTCGGTGGGCGATGTATGTGTATGTGTTCCAAACAGTAAAATTTTGGAGACTTTATTCTTAATCATTAAACAAAAAGAAATCTATTAGCAAAAGGACAAAGTACGATATATTATCATATCATATACAAACTTTACTCAGGTCGGATCAAATGATTCATCTTGACTTCGTCTCAATGACACTTGGTTACAAGATTTTATTATATTTTTATGATGGTTTCGCTTCCTGTATTAAAGGGAATGAGTGTGTAGATTGTGATTCGAATTACAAGTGAGTTTTAATAGAAACCTACACGCGCGATCTTATAATAAAAAACAGCTTAACTAAAACTTAGGTTTAAACCGTATTTTATGAGGTTAAAACTGGAATTTTACCTTGAACTTCTTTTAGGGATAAGTGCTTAGTGTAGGAGCCTGAGCCATTGACCGAAAAAGAAGAAATAAGAGTTGTAGATTATAGTTAAAAAAATATTGTCATTGCAATTCTGACAGTCAGTCTTATTGGATTCCGTAATTAAATAAACACACAACGCATTTTACTGGGTAACACATTATCTCATATTAAGACTGGTTGGCAGAATTGTAATGATTACACGACTGTCAAAAACCAACAGTTTAACGTGTTTTCCGAGGCACGGAGGGGTCTCAGTATGTTTACAAATTATCAACCATCCATTTATCAGTGAAAACGTATGGCGTAAAAACGTATGGCTTAGATTTAGCTACGAGCCGGTAGGACTAAAAGCTGATCCCAAAATAGCTGGGAGAGAGGCTTGGCAGAAGAAGAACAAAAAACTACCTTTTTTAATATAGTAGACTCATCCTCTGTGTCCTAAATCCGTATTTTTAACGCAGTTATATTGTATTAAGCATTTATACGATACAACCGTAATTTGCGGAATCAATACAATTTTCGTGACCAAATACTCGAACATAAACACCCGTGCTATGCGTATTCCGTATTCATATTAATGTCATTACGATCGCTATGGACACCCGATGAAATCATATTTTTGTCGTTGTTTGGGTTTTAAATAATTTCGCTCGTACTTGTCGTACTGAAGAGTCTTTGTCAATAATAATATAAATAAATGCGATTTTATCCGTTGAGTCAAATTTATTATTATTAGCGTATCTATAATCCTTCAACAGTTTATCTTTTAAATACAAGTAATTATATACCTACAACCATAGTGTACAATATGATGCGATAGACACAGTATGCAACAAAAAAATCGTAAAGTAAAATATTCAGAAATAACGCTTATAGCAGTGATTAGTTTTACAAAAGACAACAAGAAAAATATAAAAAAAAACAACAGGTTGCACTGCGGAAGTGACACCCGTTGTGGTTTTTGTTGGCAGAAGTGAAAACTAGCCATTAATAAACATAGAATTAATAGTTGCACTTTGTTCAATTCCATATTTTAAACACTTTAGACACTCGAATTTTACAAATATACAGACGGTCGAGCCATAAACAGTAACGATCCCTGGATGTGCGTAGCAGGCTGTAGTACAAACACACACGCACACTAACGCAATCACCCTGCACCGCTTTTTTACCTATCCCAAAAAGTGCACAATGCCGCTAAAGAAATTTCACTTCAAAAAATGACACTGACACCCATTAATATATTTCTTCTAAGCTGACACCGGAAGACATCTTACACTCGCGCAAGCGCCCTGCCGCACTTCTAAAACTTGAATTTTTTTAAGTGTTGAGGAAAAAATAAGTGTTGATTCATCGCAATAACTAAGAAGCCTGCAATTTATAAAAGAAATAAATGATTTAGGCTTCTTAAATATTCAAATATAATTAAGAAAATATAGGCAAATGCGTACCATCAATATTCGCCATCTTACAGCTAATGAATTTTGATTTGTAGTATAACTACAGTGCTTATTGAAATTACGATTTCGTTTTTTCTTATAGGTATAAGTCGTTTAGTTCGAAGCAGATAGCAATTAAATGTTCTCAAAAATAAAGCTCACAAGACAAACATTTGCTCACTAAACACTAGACAGTTCTTGTTCAGAAAATTTACCAAACTTCAAACAAACACAAACTTTAACTCAATGAACTAAACCCCGACTGTACACTTTAAGGGTTTTCTCCAAATTAATCCGTGTAAGGCTGTTTGGACAACCCTAAGCAGTGTAATCTTGCGCCGAAGATTGGGTTAGGGCAATCAGATTTGCTTTTAATTGCTTGCGACAGAGGGACGACGAAATGTCCACCAGAAACCAGTCAATACTAACGCGATTAATCTCGTTTTAGAAATTGCGACTATGCTCCGATTATTCTATAGACGGTTATTATTTATTTGATTGCTGTAAAATTTTGTATTCAGTTTTTTATTCGAGTTAGAAGTTAATTATTTTATAATGATGATTCAAATTAGTTTTAACGGGGTCCAAGGGATACATGGTTTGATATTACACTAAGGTACTTTGTTTTGACGGAGATTTATAAATACATTTTTTTTTATTAGTTTTTTGAATATTTTGATTTATTCTATTGTATATAAAAAATAAATATTTCATTGATAGTAATAAAAATCAATTTTTGACAATAAAAAACAAAACACTAATAACAAAAGGCGAAACTTTTTAAATGTGTATGTGTGTGTATGTTTGTAACCACTTCACGCTAAAACAGCCAAAGTTCCAATGAAATTTAGCATCAAGGTAGCTGACACCCTGGATTAAAACATAACCTACTTTTTATCACAAAAACTTAAGTTATTTGGCGCGGGTAACACCGCGGCGCGAAGCTAGTTAATCTGTACTTTACGTATTTATATTTTAAACTACGCAACGGATTTTAATGTAGTTTTTAGCCAGACATATAATGATTCAAGAGGAAGGTTTTTAGGTATTATTATAGGCATTTATTACTTACTGTAATACCCATCCGAAACTGGGTCCGAAAAATTTCCATTCAAAGAAATTTCTAGTTCCATTTAGATAAAAAAAATATCCCAGGAATTCTCTCGTTAGCAACAACAACATACAATCTTGTACGATTGCAAATTGCTCAGATCGATTCCTAATAGGGTAGCATTCATCGTAAATGCACGGCATTCAACTACAGCACACGATTCACTAGTCGTTAATGCTGATCTGAAGAGTGAATGGTAATGCCAGTAATGCTTGTTGCTTTCAATTAATTCAATGATTCGTTCAATTAGCTCTTGCATTCAGTCCGAGGGAGAAAAACTGTTTTATTTATCTCATTTAAAAAGCGGGTTATTGATCAGCAAGAGCTGGCTTTTAATAATTAAATTAAATTCAATCAGTATATAAAATTAAAGAGTTGACTTGAGAGGATCTGCCTAGTTGGTTGTTTCAAGATATTTAAAAAAAATAGGATAGAAAAAGCTTACAAGTAAAAGTTTGTACGAAATTGCAAAATGAAATATCATCATGGCAATGTAAATAGCGATACTTGAAAATTAGGTCTGGAAGGTTATACAACACTACTCATGCTTTATCAGAAGTAAATCTCTTTTTGGGATAACATTATAGCCTATTTGTTAATCCAGGGAGTATGCTACAAAATTTTATCTAAAATGGTCCAGTCGTGTAGAGGTCAAAAACATTTAACACACACCAACTATCGCAATTTTAATATTAGTGTGATTTGCATTAAACTCACAAATATATCTAGAAAGTAAAGTCTCAAATTAACTGGTGAAATACACTTATGCTTCAAACCTTCTTAATGGTAAACCTATCGGTGAACCACGAAACCTCCTTCCTTACGTTTAACCAATCGGTGAACCACGACGCAACCACGTTCTGTTAATGACACGATAATTATTTTCCTGTTGATTCTAACAGCGATCAATCAGACAGTCACGATTGGATGGTCACAGTTCGGATAAACTTCACAAAACCCGATTCTTACCCCGAGGTTAGGGATGTCCGTTAAGACCCTAAAAAAATAAAGAAAAGACGCAAACATGACCCATCACCTCATAACACGGAGTAAATAAATAAGCTAAAAAAACGAAAGACGCAAACATGACCCATCACCTCATAACACGGAGTAGAGGAATAAATAAGAATGGATATAAAAGTTTGAAGACGAAAATGTAGCGAAAGAATCTGACTACATTTGCAAATAGTAATATGAGCTTTGAAGATACTGATGTAGTCGGGATTCAAGAGTTAGATTTATGATATGTTTCAGTTTTTGAAGAACTAGTTATGTCTATTATTAGCAATTAGGTGAATAAGTTTTTGTAATTTATCGCTGTTCTAATGGTTCTAATGGGGCTGGTAATCCAGATTAAACAGGGTATCCTAGTTCAGATACCAGTCTTCCACAACGGCTGCATCTCTTTTTAACGCCGATGAACCCAAAACACTAATCCATATTAATATTATGTATCTTTTAAATGTGCAGACTTTACTCTAGACTTGACTTTAGTACTTATAATACCCATGTCGACCTATTAAGGATTACCTTAATTCGGAAAGGATTTAATTAAGTCAGGATTAACGACCTAAGAATACAAAGTTTAGTTATTTTAAAAGCTAAAATTTCAACATCACAAACATTAAAAAGTTAATCCTCATTGTACTGAAAACTAGGGGAAATATTTTTGTTACTTATAATAGACAAGGCAAGGCTCAGATGCTAAATTGTTAGATATTAGAAAAAATAGAGTCGAATATTTGAGGGACTGCAATTTTATTGTTTTGAAAGAAGCAAATACTTTGAAATAAAACTAGTTAGGTGGATTCTATCGCGGTTTATTTTGATTTTAATACCCGACGCTTCGACGCCTTTGCAGGTGTCATGGTCACGGATCTAACATTCGCGTAAACCTCAGAAAACAATAAGAAAATACTTATCTAATATTTTTTACTGTCTAATTTACTAACTAAAGACCTTTTTCTTTCATACATAGTCCGTACTCTTAGTCAGTGTGTCTAGTAGTCTAGGTACAAATTGTTTTTATGTCAACTATAATGAATCGTTAGCGCGTTTGTTTCTGTTATTACTTAAGATATTTTAGCTGGCCAATATGAACACCAAACGTTAAAAAAACTCAATCATGAAAACGTATAAGTGCAGTCAACAGCAAAAGTAGATGGTGAATCGAGTTTATAACTCTTGGAGTCAAAACTAATCACGAATATATGGCAACTGAACTAGTAGTAAATGTTTGCTATAATTAACAATCACATACTTTTAAATCACTTTGACGCCACAGTTCGGACACGAACTCCGTTAATTTGTTTCGATATTTTTATTTTGATCATCTACTTTTGCTGTTGACTGTACAAATATACTCGGCTCTTTGAATCCTCAAAATGAATTAACAAACCATTTTACCTTTTCAAGCATCCCATAAAATAATATAACGTTAATATAACGGTATAATATTAATGGGAGGATTTTATAATATTCGCTTCGCTGCGTCAGATTAAAATGCATTAAGAAAATTGATGAGAATATTATGAAACGTCATTAATTCATGAAAGATGGATGCTGGCAATAAATTTAAAGCAGATTTTTCTGGAATACAATTTTTCATAGAGTTAGAAAATTTTATCTATTGTTGATTGCTCGGTATTAAACGTTTTTCAGAGTAATTTATGAAACTAAATTCATGAAACTGAATATTTTATCAATATCAGGATTTTTTATAGTTTTTAACCGACTTCAAAAAAAGAAGGAGGTTCTCAATTCGGATGCTTGTATTTTTTTTTTTATGTTTGTTCGGGCATAACTTGCATAATAACGCTTGCCAACCGATTTGAAAAATGATTTTTTTTTATCTTCAACTAAATTTCTAACAAAACAGTTTTTGTAGAAGTAAATATTTGAAGGGGGTCAGATAAGTAGTCGCTCCATGTTTAATATAACTAAATCCCGTGAGATAGGAAACCGACACTAACATTGTTTTGGAAAACACTATAAATACAGAAGACCACCATGTATTCAAATTTAGGCTTCTGAGATTGTGTTTCTGTAAATTAAAGAACCTCTTCCAAATATTTATTACGGAAAAAATCTAAAAGAAAAGATGCTTTTTTTTTAAACAGAAGCTGCTAACCATGTGGGTCGCACGTTACTGGTATTCTTGGTAACCCCTTTGTAATAAATATATACTCAAAATAATAAATAAATTTATTCTGATTCTGATTCTGATAAGCTAAATGCTTGTGTTACACGTAGTGGTTTCACGTAGGTAGATCCGGCAACCCCATGACCAAAAGTCACCCTAGCCATTAGGTTAACCCAGCTACATTTGTTTAACGTCTTCTTAAATTGCCTCCACTGTCCTCAATAGTAGTAGTTTTGAAGGCTTATAGCCTAATAAATGTATCCATAGTTTAACCACTCTTTGGTACTTACGTCAAATTTATCAGCTACCCCATCTTACCTTTTAGCATAAATTCTCATTAAAGACCGCGTCATAATGGTATATAAGTTCAAATGTCTCTTATCTTCGAGACGTTAGTAAGCGTAACAAGTTGTGACGTTAAATTAATCCATCCATTATATTTTTATCTTTCTCATTACTGTACAAGTAAGTACGCTTGGAGAATATTCATTTCAATTAATTGTTCTCCAGATCTTTGACTGAACTTAAGGAAGGATAGTTTATTCATTATATTTTGTTTTTTTTAATCTTTGGTCGATATCGACATGATTGAACTTATCACTATCGCTCTGTATAGTAATGCCTCATCTTAAACAAAGAAGAAAAGAGAATTGATCACCATGTTTGCGGAAACCTGACCAAGGTTACTTATGAAATAATTCCCGACTGTTAGGACAGGCGTCTTCCTCTCGTGCCCTGACCATTCGAAGTTTGATAATTGTGGTTACATCACAAACATTTCGTCACGATTATTTCAGTGGTGTCTTAGGCCCAGTTTTTTAATCCCGAGTTAACTTAACCAATGGTTAAATATGTTAACTAATGGTTTCAAAACGCGTTTTTTCATAAATTTTTAGGCTATCAAATGATCAAATTAGTTGGAGAGTTAATTATTTAACTATTTGTTAGTATCAAAATTGATGAATAAACATGTTCTACCGCGATCGTTTTTGATCCCGAGTTAACTTAACCAATGGTTAAATATGCTAACTAATAAGATATTCATCAATTTTTATTCTAACAAGTGATAAATTAATTAACTCAGCAACAAAACTAACAATAGATGAAAACACGCATTTTGGAACCATTAGTTAGCATATTTAACCTTGGTGGAGTTAACTCGGGATCAAAAAACTGGGCCTTAGTAATGATAAACCTCTATATATTTTTGTTGTAGATGTTAAGCCACTAAGACGTAATTAATATAGCCAGAAATATTTCCCTTAAATAGTAATGTTTCGAACCCAGGCAAGTACCAATGTGACTTTTTCAAAGTTATAATTATGTACTTTCTTAATTATTCTAAGACACCATTGACAAACGGTGAAGGAAAACATCGTGAAGAAACCTGGATTCCAATAATTGGAATCTGAAATCCCCACCCCGCAATGAGCGTGGTGATCAATGCTCATTCCTTCTCTATATAAGAAGAGGCCTGTGCCTAGCAGTGGGACATTTATAGGCCGGTATTATTATTATTATAATTAGTAATATTTCAATATCTTGTACCTACTTCTAAAGGAACAAAATAGTCTTTCATTTCAAAGTTCAAGATTTGTTCAGAAAAAAGACTGTCTTCTTGAATCTTCAGATAGTTCTGCTTGATGAGACCAAAGTTTTGATATTAGTTGGAGTATTTGCGTCCAATTTTCAGGTAGTACCAGGGATGTTACAAACACTGTCAGACCAAGTTTAAACAAGTTCCATCCGATAGTGGCAGGTAATAAACGAGACTTGTTCGAACAAGTAGGTGATTGATGTTATATTGGATAAGAGATATTTTGAATATCTAGTCCATATTTTGTTGGGTTATGAAATGGATATATTTCATTTAGGACTGATTTTTTTAATCGCCTGATAAATTTTTTGAGAAATAATTTTGAAATTTTTAAAAGTTGCGTCATGCAAAATTGTCAAAAGTGATTCTCATTCCACGAAAAAACCTTATTTGTAAATGGTAAAATCACCCTTTATAGAAGAAAATGTAGTAAACAATACTTAGAAATATATAAACAGAAGGCTCAGAATTGAAATTGCAAGATAATTTTGGTGTTATTTAAATACTCTTTTACTAACTTAATGACCCTATTGCGTAGTTTCAAATTTTCTTATATTTAACCTAGTATAAAAATCTAGAAGAACTGCATTATCAGTAGCATTCAATAAATCATTCAACCAATTACGTAAATATTTTTTCAATCCGCTATAATTTGCTGTGGTCAGTTGCTTTCTGCTCAATATTTATTTTAATAACAAGCTTAATAATTCTTCACATAAACTTTAAATATGAAGGGTTGATTACTAAAGTGGTTTTAAGTGTAATATTCATCAGTTATGTTGTATTCTGCTCAGGTGGGGTTAGTTTCGTCTCGTTCACCACAAGATTGTTACACTGTGGGACAAACTGGACATAGATTTGAAGTAAAGGGTATGATGTCATTGTTAATGACAGGTATTGAGATTTATGTGGAGAGATGAATAATTAATAAGCGGTAATCATGTTGTGTTATTTGAGATGTAAAAATACGTGACCCAAATGAGTAACCAACCTCTAGTAAACAAAATAACAGTTTGTAGAATATATTTTATACAACCACCTACACTACTCACAGAAGGTGTAAAATACTAAGCACCAGAGCTCAAAGTCTGCTAATAAAAAATAGAATGCCAATTGGACAATGTAAATTTTTGGCAAAACTTTGTAAGTTTGTAAATTTCATTATCATCTAATTGTTACTCTCTGAAATTAGCATAATTGGGCCCAGTGAACCAAAGGTGAAGAGAAACCTTTAAAAGAATAGCAGTGTTTGAAAGATTCTCCATAAAATAAAACAAAACTGACAACCAACAGCATAAACCCTCTACAACTCATATTCTCTTAAATATTAGAAAGCGACTCAACATGCTTTAAAAATTTCGCTGCTCTGAAAAATATGGACCAGAACATTGCATTATTATTCACTTGGTTCGAGCTAACTTCGTGACTTCCAGCGAGACCATCTGTTACATCAAAGTTTAAAACTCCTTGGACGTTGCGTGCATCGCAAATTTATTTTTGCACCATTAAACATTTTTCTCATAACTTTTCCTGAAAAGTTTTAATAGCAGCCAGGAAAAAAGGTTTCATTTGTTATAACAAGTTGGTTGTACCACGAAACTGGTGAAAAAGTCCATGGTATTTATTTACGGAATTACGGTCATATTTGACGCGTATAAAATGAGCTGAAGCAAAAAGACATGATTAAGCTTACAAAATGTAAGACGAATTCGTGGCAGAGAATAGGCTGAAAAGACCATTACAAGATTTAGAAGAACTTTCTTAACAAGTATTATGAACAGGCAGAAATACTTGTCTGCAGCCTACTGCTTTCGCAACGTGTTTAAAAATATACATCATGTGAAGTTAGCATGTGATTACCTTTTTCATTTACATTATATAAAAGCTCATTGCTAGTCAAAGCCGTGCCCTTATTTTCAAACCTTTTCTGCCCTTTCAATGTCTTGTCACGTGCAACTTCAATACTGACTATAAACTGTAAGAAGAAAATTCTGTCATATTGTTTATTGCAGTAAACATTTTACCCTTCATTTCACATCTTCTCTTAGTATTTTCTTTCCTTCAGCTAGGCAAGTATCCAGTGTAAGGTAGTTCAGAAACAAGGAGCAGAATAACACAATTACATAATATAATCTTGAGCCAAATAACTATTTCAGCTTCATATAACATCAAAATTATTAGTAGCAGAACCCAAAATGGTATCACACCGATTTTGTCAATAGTAATTCTTACATTATATATTTTATGTTATTGAATAAAATAACATATCCGGTTAAAATAAAAAGATATACTTATCTTATTTACAAAAATTGTAATTGTCAACAGGAGCCACTCTACGTGCAGCAGGCAAGTCGTGGCGAGCAGAGCATAAAGCCGCGCGTACACTGGGTATTATAGTCGGTGCGTTTTTATTGTGTTGGCTGCCATTTTTTCTTTGGTAAGTAAAACTTTATTTTATTGTATTTTTATTTTACTTTATTTGGAAACAAATAGATTTCATTACACATAGTTATAAGTATAAAATATATTTATAACATCATCCAAATACAGTTGCCACAGATTAATATGAAACTAAATTACAAGCTAATATAACAGGAACACAAACCTAAGAATACTATTATGTTGTTAAATTAAAGCAATTATTTTATTTTAGATTATATTATTTGTTTTTTGATAACAAAATATTTTTTACATAGAATCATGTGACATTTTTATTCTTTTGTGACACTTTATTAACCCGCAATGAGCAAGCGTGGTGATCAAAGCTCATCCCTTCTCTATATAGGAAGAGGCCTGTGCCCAGCAGTGGGACGTTTAAAGGCCGGTATTTTTTCGGGTTTCGGTTTCGGGTTTGAACTTTGACATTTTATTTTGTTCTGGTTTTCATATGGCTGATGCTACTAAATTTTAAGCCGCAGTTATGTCTCATGCTATTTCTGTCAATTTAAGACATTGCGTGGCGACAGATACATTAAAACGTAAAAATAAGTACAAGGTATATCTACAATAAGGTAATATATATATATATAATAGGATAACATAAAAAAAACCGGCCAAGTGCGAGTCAGACTCGCGCACCGAGGGTTCCGTACAAACCTGTAGGTATATAAGTAAAAGTTATGGTATTTTTATTGCTAAATGAAATGTAGTAAGTTTAAAATTATTAAAAATATTTTTATTATATGATATAACTAAAAATGTATACTTTTCGCAATTTTTCCTATATCTCTGCTATAAGACGTTGCTTCATACCAAATTTCAAGATTCTTAGTTCACGGGAAGTACCCTGTAGGTTTTGATTCCCTTGCGAGTGTCGAAAATTTGCGGCATAAACGGGAGTATCTTTTGATCGCGTTGACTTAGAAGTTTGATTTTTTCACAGCTCCAAGAGACCATAGACTTGAGTATTTGATATGAATTTCAGCTTGATACCTCCACGCGTTCCTGAGAAAAAAGGTCTTGACAGACAGACAGACAGACAGACGGACAACAAAGTGATCCTATAAGGGTTCCGTTTTTACCTTTTGAGGTACGGAACCCTAAAAATGAATATAACATTTCATTTTAACGGCTTACCTATGTGAGAGCTTTCTAATACTTAAAGGTTTTGGGATAGATTCAATTTTCAGGTCGGCCCCGAGGTGTGATTGGATTTTTCTATTACATAATTTTCCATATATTGCGTTGGATTCGAACTGAAAGCCGTTTTATTATCACTAGGGTATTAGTGCCAGCCTGTGTTTGAAATTAAAAATTTATTTCTAGTCTAATATTCATTTAATTTAATAACCAATGTCAATAATTTTGTATTTCGGCTTTGACATTAATTATTTTTAAAACTTTTTTGTTATTTAATTAAACCTTTGGATTCATTAAGGTTAATAATTCCAATACACAATTTTATTATCCTTTTTTTTGTTTTCTTTTAGTGGATAAAACATTACTTACTTCGCGAGGTTTCGTATCCTTTTTTAAAAATAATTCATCAATTCCAATCATAACCCAGTTCCTTTTTGTTAGAATAATGTATTTTAGTTAATATTCATTAATTTATCCGCAGGTACGTCACCACAAACGTTTGCGGCGAACCTTGTGAAACACCATCCGTTGTGGTCGGCGTCCTCTTCTGGATCGGTTACTTCAACTCAGCGCTCAACCCGCTCATTTACGCGTATTTTAATCGCGACTTTCGAGACGCGTTCAAAAATACTCTCATGTGCGCACTGCCTTGCTGCTTCAGTTGCTGGAAAGACACCGGCACGGCACAGTTCGTGTAGTAATTACAGATCGCGACTAAGAATCGCAAAGGACTAGTAGATTAGTTTACCGCATCGAATCGCTGTAACTTTTTTAGGTAAGCTTTACTCGTGAGCGTTTTGTATTTGGGGAAGTACTTGGATTAATTGATTGAATGTATGGCTTTGTATTACGGTTAGAATTATAATGTGAATATAGGACAGATGTTTTGGAAGAAAATAAATTATTTTTTGCTTTTTGTAAAATAAGGTGGCAATATTAGTCGTGTTTGTTGTAGGTGGTATAATATCTGTGTTTGCGTTTTTTATTCGGCTTTAGGCGTTATTTAAGGCGATTTTAGGAAGCGATAATAAATGTAATTATTTCAATATAGAATCTTCACTTAAATGTCAAAAAAGTGTCGCTCGGTAAAGTAGTAGTTCTAAATTTGGTAAAAACGAACGCGATTTTAAATCGCAATATTATTAGTGTCCCGTCTAGACTAGACTTTATTTTTACGAATAAAATAAGGTTTTTTTCAGACGATTGCGTAATAATAAAACAAGTTCGTAGTACGGGTGCAATGTCTACTTAATAGTTTGTATTAGTACCTATTATAACAAATAGCAATAAATTTTGTTAATATTTATTTCAACATAAAATTTATTGGGGTACGTTTAAATCCACCGCAGATAATTTAACACCAATAATTAACGATAGTGAAATAGATTCAAATGTACCCTAATATTTTTATGGTATTAATTTTTTTAGATAATTGACATAGAAATATTAGTGTAAAATAATAGTTGCTCAAATTGTCCATTTGATGGCAATAAGCATTATTATAGATATTAGGTCAGTATAAGTATTCGATATCGTGAGAATAGATGTAGATATCTGTTATTTGTTTGTACATAAAATACTAATATTAGATAAATATTCCTCTATTTTTCTTGAAATCCTAAATCTCTATTCTTAATACGATACCTATTGATATTTTGTAACGAGTACGTTATTTTATTATTTTAGTATCGTCGTCGTCGACAAAACTCTTTCGAAGTTCGTTATCCAAACTCCTTTCTCAACCCTTTGTTTACCCGCTGATTTGATCTAAAAAGGTCGGTTAGTTACGTAACATACACACATACATATAAGTTTACATTGACATCTCTACATGACATGCGCGGATCGGGGCCTGCATAAATTAGAGCACGGTGTTAACCTTACGGTTGCCGTACCCGCTGATTTGGAAGTGAAAATCAAAAATATTTTTTTCTTGCGCCAAAGTATATGCAA
This sequence comes from Plusia festucae, assembly GCA_950381575.1. Lineage (NCBI taxonomy): Eukaryota > Metazoa > Arthropoda > Insecta > Lepidoptera > Noctuidae > Plusia > Plusia festucae. The sequence continues at coordinate 3,121,111 of OX494453.1, read as the reverse complement.
CCCATTGAGCATAACAAAAAAAATATTTTATAAAATGATGTAGACATTTTCTAATACGTTCTGAAAAATCAATAAAAAAAGCCTTGTGGAAATGTAGACCTATGAAAATCAACGCATGAAGGGTTGATGTTTTTTACTTTTAAAATAAAATATATTTAATTAGCCGTATAGCTTATTGTTTTAAGATGCCCAAAAACTAATAATAACAAATTGTTTTTATTAATTTAAAGTGATAATATAGGGTTGAACTTCTCTGAAGCTAAATTAAATAATATTATCAAAACAGGGGCTAACAACATTAGGTTACGTTTACATGTAATTAACCAAAATCGTGGCAACCGGCAGCCATAATTGTTTAGTATGAAACCTCAAATGTTCATCAACATGCGATGTTACGTGATTCGTATGAAAATACACGAAATAATAAATTATATCTCAATGCTTGTATTAGACATTGTAACAATTAATAAATTCTTTGCGGTTATTTTGGTTATAAATGTTGTAATTAACGACCACTGCCTGTAGTTTAAGCTTTAGGACTGTAATTGTTTTGTGGGAGCGAGATGGCGCTCTATACTATGCCTAATGGCGTCTCGCTTACACAACGGATCCTTCTTCAGCTCATAGTAAACGCGGGTTTATTCTCTAAACCTAAGCAGTTAACGTGCTGTTACTATCGAAAGTTATCTTTTTCGACTTACTATATTTTTTCGTTTTTTTTAATTAGTCTAAAACGTCCATACTAACACTACCCGGTAGCTTCCAAAACACAAAAAAGATTTGGTGACCCGAGATTCTTGAACTATAATCTGCGTTATGCCACGTTATGTTTTGTGTAGACTTTGAGAATAACCCCCAGTTATTCTGGGAATAAGAAGGCTAGTGGAAAAAAGTATAAATGAGTGACCTTGGTCACAGGCTTGTTTATTAGGGCTGTTACGTTAATGTAAAAAAAAATTGGTTCATTTTAATATTATGTTAATTTTGTTATTGCGATAAAATTATTTTAATGATTCTTACTTCGGATTCTTAATCTTTTGAACTAGGTATAATGATACATTTTTTTTATGTTGGTACAATCTCACTCACGGCCATCTGATCCCAAACTAAGCAGAGCCTATACTATGGCGACCAGACAACTGATAAACAAACTTATATATTTCTAAATAGATACATATTATACCTAGATAAAGTACCTGGATGACCGAGGTTTGCTCTTCTTGTTGGCCATTTTCTGAATATGAATCCTACCTAGATCGATTTAACGCCCCTGAAACCTCCTGCATACTAAATTTAATGAAAATCTTTGGAGGCGTTTCCGAGATTCAGATTATATATATACATAATTATATACAAGAATTGCTCGTTTAAAGATGTAAGATAACATCACCTATCATCTCGCTGGTCGTGTCAGGCTGCTGTCCTATCAGACTGTGAGAGTATAGGAACAGAGAGTAGGTACCTACACCTATGTTTACGCACACACGTATGCACTATAATATCTCTTTCTTATATGGCTGATCTCATTTGAAACAGATTATTATTACAGAATTACAATTTTTTTTTACTTGTGTTGTGAAACTATCAGAGCTCACTTATCGCTATATCTGTATAAAAAAAAATGCTTACTTAAAAAAAATTGACACTCAATTATAAAAAACAAAAGTCGAGGGACAAAATTACAAATTAAAAGAGCAAACGATTTTTCAAAATATTTTTCTCATGGATATTTTCAATACAAATAACACCTCTTTTAAGTCATAAAATCTGAACGCCACGCCGCTTAAAATGGTCGTTGTTCGGCCAACCGTTCCGTTTCACGGGAGAATTTTCACGTCTAAAAAATCCGTTTCACGCATGACATGTATTCGACATGGCGTTTAATGGCCCGTGAATATTTACCTTGTATGACAAATAAATGTTGGTGAGAGGATTATAAGGTGTAAGAGTATTGAGTGGAAAGGCTCAATCAAAAACAAAATGTGATTTTTAACATCATTGAGGAAGAGTGTATTTTGAACATTATGTTGTAAAACGTCGGGGTACAAGCGAAATTTGTTTGGTTTTGGAGAAACGCTAAAATTAATTTAAATATTGCTTTTTTATAATGTATTAATTTTAATGTTCTGGTATTTAAATATGAATGTGTATTTACGGATCACGGACTTCATCGATTGGAAGTAAGATCAAGAAATATATACCTATTTCAAAACATATGTTATCCAGCAAATAAGACTAGTGCGTTATACGTATTATACATAATAACGCACACAAACAAACAAATAAAAATCACCCCTGACGACACCAAGGCCTACCTATACAAAGACAAAAAGACATCAACATACACTTTCCCGATCATAAAAACTTTAGCTATAACTTCGCAAATAAACTTTCCAATATTAAAATTTATTCATATCTCAAAAACAAATAAACAACACTGTTCACAGCCCATATGTCAATCTTTCCCTCACGTTACATTCCGTTTTAGTTGAACGATCTAACAATGGAACTTGGAACGCATCGACGCGCCCCAACAAGCCATGCGTAAATCGGAACGCAGTGGACTACGATTACGTAATGTACTGAACTGAAAACCTAACAGGTTGGCACTTTCAAATGCCTACATTTCTAGCTTTTCAAAAATATAAAGGCAAATTACAGTGAAATTTTGTTTGGACTTTGAACGAAAAGAAAAGACGATCGGTTTTGGAAGTAACATTATTATTGAAAGCCAAAAATCAATTTTGATTTCATTGTCATTTTAATTTACTGCCAACGTCGTCGTTTACAAAATATGAAACACACAATTTTACACACACTGGGCAAAGAGGTCAATCTTAAACACATTAAATGTTTGATGAAATATGAGCAAATTTATATACTAGTGAGTATAACCGACATATAGGTAGGTACCTATATGTTGATTAATTTGATATTATCAAATTAATCAACATTCACATTTTTTTCTTTGAGTAAAAATGATATGAATTTAACTTGTGTGGGTACCGTACTGTAGGTTCCGACTCCTTATGCTTTTTTAATAACGTCCTTAACACAACATCTGTTGTAATAATCTTGATATTATTTTCATTATTTTCATCCAATATAACCGTTCGGAGTTTCGGTAACAGAAGTTTATAAGACGATGAAGTAAATAATTCGTTATAGTAATATATTATTTAAAGGAAAATGATCTACCGTCCTTTGCGTATTAAAATCATATCACAATATTCTTTGCGATTATATCAAAAGATGCAAATCTTTGTGCAAGGAATTCAAACTTAAAACGAAAAATAAACCTGGTGACTTGGTCTGAAAAAATACTATATTTTCTGTTATTCAGTTTAATATTTTTTTATCATAAACATTTAACTGCGAAAAATATCTATATTATCAGACACACCGAATGATTCACTAAAAAAGAAGAGCTGTTTATACCGTGTAAAATATTTAAACCCTCGTTAAATCTCGCTTTACAATTTCCTACTATATTTCCACTACGTAAACTAACAAAGTAGCCAGAAAAACTTAAAAATCAAATAAATAAAATGCTATTTTTTTTTTTCAATAAAAATAATTATGTTTTAATAAAAAATATTATTTTAAAATAAATCACTCGGAAAATAATGACACTTTTATAGTGAAGGTTTTCACGATTTTTAACGAAAGTTTATCCGGCTACTTTGTTAGTATCTTATAATAATATATTACGACTGTTGATGTACTAAGATGTTTAAGCACTTGTTCTAAAATCTAGTCACTAATTAGATTGATTGTGATATTATTAGTAGGCGTATATAGAAAATGGCAGATTGTGTATTCCATTTATTTCTGTCTCTTAAAAAATATTTGTTATGATAATGGCTATTTATTAAAAGAATATTCCTAAAAAAATTACTGTTCAAAAGGGTTCATTTGATTAATACATACCTTTTTGTATTCATTTTATTTTATTTGAGTTTAGTTCAAAGGGATTTAATTTTTTTTTATATAAATCTGCCATTATATTAAGGCTTAAGTATAAGTAGTAAGAATTATTTGTGCGTTTAAAACCACAGTATTATCTATTTAACTTGGCTGAATTAAAGCCAAAGCTTATTTGATTAGATTGTGGATTAACTTTAATCTTAGTGGCATTCTCGGTCGGTTTTACCAAACTTTTTGAATACATTCGTTTAACTAACATCGTTCCTCTCATATTCTATAAATGTAAGTATATAATAAATAGAACTGTAATCAACTAAATTGTTTATAAAAAACAAATGAAACGCTACAAGTAGGTACTCAAAAAACTCGATGTACTTAAATTATGAATCATCAGAAAATCAACTTAAATTTCAAACTGTTATTTAACAGTTTTATTTTTTCTCAATGACTTGATCTCAGTACCTATTCGATCTATACATCCTTTGTCAAATTAATCAAAATACAAATTTCAGAGCTTAACTTATAACGAGAACGCGCTGTATTGAAACCAGAAAATTCAATTACAACTAACTAAGTTCAACTATTAACTGTGGTTAAACTTGTGATTAAGATGAAGTTTGGTACCACCGGCCTTTGTAGTAAATTTGCAAAAGGGGAAAACAAATACGTAACTAATAAGTGTTGTAAAATAATTAAGTTCATAATGTAAATAATAATTATTAATAATAAATTGGTTGTAATTGGATGCTTAGGTTTAAATGTATGGAAAATAAAATTTAAGTATTGTAGAGTTATGTTATTACAATATTATGCTATTTATTCCTATATTTTTTCATTAAATAGAATATCAATAAGATATTCTTGCACGTGATTATTACTGCCATTAAGAAATCATTTTGAATACACTGGGGCTTTCGACACAGTTTTGATTCTTAAAATAATAATCAATTCTTTATTTGCTGAAATGATTCTTATAATAATAATATTTTCCTTATTTGCTGAGAATATAGTACAATAAGGTGTTACATAGTCTTATTTGGTCACAACATACTTTCACCTATTAATAGGTGTGCAATGATAATTATTTTCCTTATATTTTCCAATGAATTTCGAGTGAATGAGTGATACTTTGAAGCAAACAGAATTTACTTATTTTAGTACCTACAATGGTCTCATTAAAATTTGCCGTCACGTTTTTGTTTAACAATGAATCTGTTGAGATTTTCGCTAAGTCTGTATAAATTTAATTGTAAAGCCAGGGATACTTATTTCATGTTAAATTTTCGGTTTTTATTTTAATGAAATATTAAAAAAATACCAAACGTTTCCGTTCTAAAAGACGGGATATTTGATTAATTCATCAACAATATAATTTATCAAAAGTAATTTATTAGTATTATTTTCGTTTTTAATTCACAAAAAATGAATTGAGACATTTAAGCATTTTTATAAGTCAAAAAACGCTTTTAAAAATTAATTAGCATAACTGTATGTATATATTGTAAATTGATGTAATAATAAACTTAATAAGAGCAATAATAGTTGTAAAATGGAATAGTTGTGTGTAAATTCAATAATAATGTTTTTATGTTTAATACTATTAATAATTGAGTATTGTTGCTACATGTTAATGTCGTAATATTAGATATCTGTAAGTAAACAGTAATAAAAGCATAAAAATGTATAACTTTGTTTTATTATTCCCATCATCCTTCAAGACATAGAGGCTCGGGGTATAAGGAGTCAAATTTTGTTTTTTTATTTCTTCAGTCAGCCCCACGGCGGCCAATAAGAAGTGGCGGTCGCCAACAGAATGGTAGGATATTACTAAGAACTGCTGGAGTTTCGCAGAGCTTGCGTAAGTGATCCCGCGGCTCCAGCAAAGGCAAGGACGGGACCGGGGTGTTTTTAGTCAGTGCAAGTCTGACATATCCCCACGCTGTGCCCTCAGCGTGGGTTGAAGGCAATAGCGTTACAACCCGCCAAAAAAAAATAGTATGACTCAGAAACCATACGCATAGCAATTATATATTTTATATAGACATGAAGCCACTCGCAATACAGGCATTTATCTTAGCACGAGGGGTTACAAGAATACTAGTCTAGTAATGTGCGACCCACATTGCTAGTAACCTTCACTTTAAACAACAAAAAAAGTCTTCAAGATTAGGCACAGGTCCTCTTCAGCGGCTGACGTGATATCGAACAGGTGCAGGGGCGTGAGTGGCTCGTCGACAGATATAGTATGAGTATATCGTTTAAAATGATATAGCGCCAACTCTCTCTCTCTTGTCTAAATAGTGGTCGTCGACTGATCACCTATCCGGTACATTTGACGACCTCTGTGGTCGAGCAGTGTACACACCGGTTTTTAAAGTGTCGCTAGCTCTGAGGTCCCGGGTTCGATCCCCGGACGGGTCAATGTAGGAAAAAAACATTTTTCTTCATTATCTCGGGTCTGAGTATTGCGGTACCTTCGTTGTCTCTGATTCCATAACACAAGTGCTTTAGCTACTTACGTTGCAATTGTGATGCGGAGCAATGTATGTGATGTTGTTCATATGCATTTATTTATATCGATATTATTTTATTTAATACTACCTTTAAATATTAATTATACAAAAAAAAAAATACTCAAACTGGACTATGTAATGATTACCTAGACATTAAAAGACTATTAACATCAAAATGTTAAATAATTTACAAAGGGACTCACTTAATATTTATGCGTATACATAAAATAAAAAATACTACTTATTCTGATTCAAATAATAGTAGGTATCTATCAACACTTTGACAGTTCATGCCCTTAGCTGTACTGAAACTCTCTTACTGGGGTTCAGCTTTTGAATACCTGTATTTTGTAATATGTACCTCCTCTTGTAAAATACAAAAAATCTCATATTGCTTAATGCACTGACCACTACTACTTTACTGGGTATTACAGTATAATTTGACACGAATATGCACTTGTTGACAATCGGGGCCTATGCATACAATATCAACTTTTACTTCTAACGAGTTATCAAAAGTCGTAGAACAAATATGATTGCTTATGATGATAGTTATCTACTCCTGCCAGGTTGCAGGTGTTTTACAAATAACTCTGTATAACGATTTTTGCAGCCGCTTCCACTGTTTCTCCGAATTTAGCATACTGTCCTCAATGTTTAAAGTAGGTCAGGTTACACTAACAGTACCTATATTTATCGATACCGTTATAAAAATAGTAATATCGATAACTCTATAGTCGGTAACCCCTTACTTATCAAAGACTTTAAATTTATCTGTAGATGGAACGATCACAAGGAAAGATTTTTATTTGATAAATTATTAGTTATTTTTAACTTATCCAAAATTTCAACTATCTTGGAGTTCCTTTGAAAGATAAGATCAGAAATGAGATTATCCAGAGAAGAACCAGTGTGACCGACATAGCTTGCAGTTCCCCCTGCCAAATGGACCGATTACCTGTAAAAGTTGGCTGGGTCGGACTAGATGCGGAAGGCGGAGAACCAGGTGTTGTAGCGCAACTTGGGAGAGGCCTATGTCCAGCAGTGGACCGCGATAGACTCAGTTGATTGATTGCATACTACCTACGTTAAGCCGAACCTAATTTGCAATTCACGCAAGTTTCAAAACTAAGCGAACTCAAACTATTGTTTACAGAATTTTCAAAGACATAAAACCGCCTGCGTAACTAATTAAATTTAGGACGAACGCCAACTTTGTCATCCGAAAGTTACTAATGGCGTATAACTTAATAATATAAGGGAGTGATATGTGACTGAGTTTCTCGAAGGGTAACATTACGCAGTTACATAGAGTTGATTTTGTTAAAGAGGGATTGTTCATTAAATCAAGAAAAGATCAACCCTAACGTTTGCCGTGGGATCGAGGGTTAGAATAACCCCCTTTCTACTCTTGGGTGTTGTAAGATGCGACTAAGGGTCTCCCCACATTTATCGACGCGGAATCGGCTAACACCAATCAATAAAGCCTTTATGTCTACATAATAAGGGTGTTACTAATACCATTCGCATCGGCTCGGCTCGGACGACGCGTCGCGAAATGGGCCGACGGCGAATACAACAGCTGATCAGCGATAAGTCGAGTAGTGTAGTGATACGCACTCGGCTTAAGCCGATTCCTCGTCGATAAATGTGGGGAGACCCTAAGGGACATAGAAAAAAAATGGAAAAGCCAGCAGCGTTCTCCTGAAGAATGAATACATAACTGTGGTCACCAACCCGCTTGCCCAGCGTGGTGACTAGGGCAACAAATACCACGTCATGATTGCGCACCATATTATAGGGCCCCCTGTACCCGGTAGTCTCACCGCGGAAGGCGCAGGATCGGGAGTTGTGGCACAACTTGTTGTAATAGGCTGAGTTGATTGAGAGACGGATTTCTGAAGTTTAAACGAATATTTTTTATTGAAACAACAATATTAAATAAAACTGCAGTTTTGTCATTTTAAACCTTTTAGGTGTCTCACTGCTGGGTAAAGGTGTCCTTCGGTCTTGAGCCGCTTCCCACCAATTCAGTAAAAATCGATTTGATGTCATCTGGCTTCTCTTGGGCTTACCTCATTTACGAGATCCAGTTTTGCCTTTGTATAACTTTTTTTCGGTTTAAAAAGGTTATACTGTCGACCTTTTTTTTTTTTTTAAGCTGGGAAAAAATGCATTACGCATACCCCCCTCATCGGGGAATGGGGGGGTTATGTGGGACTCCCCGGGCAGTCGACCTACACCAAGGGCACGGCGAGGAGAATCATGTTAAACTTTCACCGACTAAAAACATTCCCGGTTCCATCTCCATCTCGGCCGGAGTCGCGGAATCTCGTGCATTCTCTGCTCGATTCCAGCGGGTGTCTTTATATGCCTAGCTTCAGATGTTATTTCAACTAAATCGATTTCAAGATCGATTTATATGGATCAGACTACCCACGACCTCATAAAATTATTAAAATGTATAAACCTGTTCTAAATAGTATTTTAATAGAAGCACATGTAAATTTTAGCCGATTAATAGACGAAAAAAAGCAAGTATATTTTAAGAAGTAGGAATGCCTATTGTAGGAGTGAATATTGCCTTCAGGACTGAACCTATCAAATTCATAGTTTTATAACATTTTTAGGTACCCATATATATAGGTATATATATTTTTAATATCTACTTCATAAACACATAATGTAGGTACAATGGCAGACTTAATGCCTGAGGCTTCTGTGCCAGTCACCGAGGGGTGATGCAGAGACAACAAGAAGAACTTTCTGTCTTACAAAAAAACTCAAACCTAGACGCAGCATTCTGTATGACTTATTTAAGAATTGTGTCTATCAAACAGTTGTTAAGCGTTTAATTACAATACACGTTTAACTTAATATTTTAACCTTATACTTAACAGCCACACTTTCACAGATCCCGGGAGATTCGCGGTAGTCGTTTAAGTTTACATCGGTTTAAACCTTGTGACTGAAGTCAAAGTGAGCGTTAAGAGCACTCGCTAATGGATACGAGTATGTTTGTATAAGGGTGAGGTGCTACAGCAACAGAAAAGCGATTTACATAAGTAAGGTTTGAAATGTTATTAGTAAACTTCGTGATATAACGTGTGTACTTAATAGATACCTACTTGGGATTAGTTCGGGTCGGCTATCTATAATAGTTAGTAGCTTCTCTGGTGCCGTGAAACAGAATCTATACTTCTATATAATGTCGAAGATTTAGTTTGTACCTTTGGTTAAACGAGTTTATCTCAGAACTGCGGGTCCGTTTTGAAAAATTCTTTCAGCGTTGGATAGTTTATTTATCGAGAACGGCTTTAGGTTATTTTTACTATATTCGATGCCCACGAGGGCATTTTATGTCGACTCTTTAGAATCCACTGATGTGACAAAAAGGCAGGGACTACGGCTTTTTCTCTGTTACCTGTGATATATTTTAAGCCTCTCGAAAAAAAATCCCTAATCTCAGGCCGTCTTTCATTTGTTTCTCATTTCATTTCCTTGTATGTTCTTATTTCCATTAAAACGCTAGCAGTATGACCTAACCTGATTCACAATTAGAAGATTGAAGTCATTAGAAGCCCTACACAGATTAATTGCTGTCAACTTATCTTATTAATATGCTAACTATTGCTAACTGTGATACCACGCATTAATCATGGATCAGATTTTTCTTTTAATAAAATTGGCGGATCAATGCTACTTTGGTTTTGAAGGGAATTGTAGTAGGATATTTAGGATAGTTGTCTATTTAAGACCACATATATCTTTATCTTGAAGAGCTGTCAATCAATTCCCGAATTTTTAATGATTCGTAGTAAGTGTTTTCAAAAACAAAATAAGTTTTTAAGATCGTAAAAAAAAAGCTAGATTGTTTTTTTAATAAAATTTGAATCTGCATGTCATTCAAATCAAAGACAACCGTGAAGAACCATCATAATCTTGCCAATCTCGCCTTTTCTTCACTTCAATACAAAAATGATTCTCGAAGAAGGGCAAACGAAGCAACACTTTAATTTAATAAGATTTTTGACCCCTAGGCCAAAAATCTTAGGTCCAATGTTCTCCATCGTCCCCTATCTACTGTTCACTTCGTCCAAACCGTGAAAGTATATTGAGAGGAAAAGAGTTATGGAAGTCTACGAAGCTGATTGGTTGTTACAGATTTTCAGAGAGCTAGTTATTTATTGGCTTTTAACTTAATATATAACATGAATTGCCTGGGAGACTAAATGCATTTTTTTTGTAGTTTATGCCTGGTCCGTAATTGATTGCAACTGAAAATTATAGTCCCTTAATTACGTCATCGCGATATAAAAGACTGAAATTAAGAACGAGAAGAAACTTTTATTGTAAGTTCAATTAGATCGTGGTCAACGCATTTCCAAAGAGACTCATTTTTTAGGTACCTACATCTTAACGGCAAAACTCCACGTGGCATAATTATTATCACGGCCTATAAATTTTCCAAAAAATAGGAGCATATTTTTCTATAGTCCGATACTTAGAATACGAGGAATAAAATTGACATACAGTTTTTGTATGAAACAACTATCAAAACTTCAAATTTATTCGTCGAATAAAGTAATCTTAACTGTTGTCTGCCAGACAACTGATAAACATACTTATTATATTTCTAAATACATTAATATTAAACCCGGACACAGAACAAATGATCGTGCTCATCACACAAAAAAATATCTTGAGTGGGAATCCAATCCACGACCTCCAGCTTAGCAGTCAGGGTCACTAACCACTAGACCAACAGGCGCGTCAAAAGATATAAGTAAAGAAATAATCTCACAATATCTAATAAACAATTTTATCCGACTCAAACTTATGTCTGAAAGGTGTTTGGTTAGTAATTTTACTGAGAAATACCAGAACAAATAGCTTGAATAAATACTATGGAAACAAGCCTGGAACGCTTTGAATGTAACTTCAGTCAGTGCATAAAATAACAATTTTACTACTTTCAAGGAATCTTTGCAATTCTCTGAAGTTTCCAGTATCGTCGGAGCTTGTTTTTCAGGTTGGCAAATCTGTTGCCAGATTAACCTAAAAGCTACCTACAAATAATCCTAAAAAGTTTTTTTTTATTATTATTTATTTTCAATATACATTATTATGACTTATAATGCTGTCTAGTGGTTAGTGAACCTAACTGCAAAGCCGGCAGTTCTGGGTTCGATTCCCACCCCGGACAAATCTTTGTAGCACGATAATTTGTTCTGTGTGTACCTTATCTATAATATGTATGTATTTATAAATATGTAAGTGTGTTTATCATTTGTCTGGTTGCATTGTACAAGCTCTAACTAGTTTGGGATCAGATGGCCATGTGTGAGTTGTCCCAAGATAAAAAAATACACCATTATAAATCACTTTGATTTAACCCTTGTTCCATCTCCTACAAAATTTAACAAGCCAGGCGACTGCGAGTCTTACAAAACAAACAGAAAAAGTTATTGATACGTTGGCACTTGTCTGGGCCAGCGCTTTCGTTTTTCGAGTTATTTTCGTTTATTGCATTGATTTTTCGGGTAAGTTATCCGACGATGGAATAATCAGTTCATAGTCTTTTCTTATATATCAATCTAATAAATATTTATTTATTTAACTGTTTATGTACACAAAAACCACACATCAGAATACAACATTTAAGATGAATAGAATGTTTGTGAAACCACCGCGACATAAGGATTAAATTCCTTAGTGCGGGCGTCGTTTTTTTAATATAAAATATTGAGGCCCATTTTGAGAGACCACGTTTCTATTCCATATAATTATATTTTATATTATACAAGGATTATTTATTTTAAAGAGACAGCAAAATGGCCGGTATTGTAACTCGACGTAAACTTGAGACAACTTTATAAGGACAATGAATAAAAACACAAAGTGGAAGTAAAAGCTACTTTATTAATTCAAGGAATAAAAGTTCTTCATGTCACCCCTTAGTTGTAATAAAGTAAGAAAATGGGTCGCTCTCCTAGAAAATACGAGCTATGAAAAGAAAATGTATACAGGAAACTTTATTCGTGTTTAGTGAAATCTATATTAATAATTTCGTTCAGGGCTACGGTAGACTCGATCGAAACCTTATATGAATAACAAAACATAAAAAAATATTGATTTCGAGTCGACAACATATATCCGCAAAATTCGGATTATAGAGAATTTCGTTAAATTCTAATGGCATTGACAAACAAAAAAACCGCAGTCGCCATCTTGGGTAATTAATAAGGCCGCGTTCCGTAACAGATAATATTCTGCTTCGAAGTGATTCAAGGAGTTTATTATCATACAACCTCCTTGAAGTGATTACAGTGCTGACAGGGCGTATGACAGTTGCATGATAGTTGGGACCAGAATCGTTTCGGAACGCGATATTTATTTCGCTTTTTTCACGTTCCGTTGCATAATATACGCCTCGCCAATTAACACATCGCGTACGTCGCGCCAAAGAAGTAGCCATCACAAAGAACTGTGACTCATTTGACTGTGTAAAACGAAACGTTTATATTAATAACACAAAATGTACTTATAAAATATATGTGTAGTCTGTAAGGTATATATCTATGGGCCTAAGTAGCCTGAAAATGCCGGCAACATTGAGTTAATCATAACAAAACTTAATACTTTTCTTCAGTCGTTGACGTTTCGCGAAAATATTGTTTTTGAAACTTTTTTTATGATAAACTCCTTTTTTATGATAAACTCTTTGTTATGTGTTCTTTCTTTAAACCTGAGATTGGCCAATTGCGATAACAACCATAGAAAAAAGAATACTAACCATAACAAAAATCAATGCTGTCAGTCAGCGGTAATTTTATTTCATAATTACTATTATTATTATAGAAACGTCTTTCCGGAAACATTGATTGAATCATAACAAAACTTAATACTTTTCTTCAGTCATTGACGTTTCGCGAAAATATTGTTTTTGAAACTTTTTTATGATAAACTCTTTGTTATGTGTTCTTTCTTTAGACCTGAGATTGGCCAATTGAACCGATATTATAGAACCGATGACTACAGAATATTTACCTACATTGTGTATCATGAGTCACATTTCAACCGAGCGAAGCCGGGTTTTCATCTAGTAGTATTTATAATTTAGATGAAATGTAAATAAAAAGTAAACTAAAGATTGATATTCTGGCCTGTTGGTCTAGTGGTTAGTGACCCTGACTGCGATACCAGAGGTCGTGGGTTCGATTCTACTCGACTAATCTACTCGACTAATCCTTGTGGGATGAACATGATCATTAATTATTGTTCTCTGTCTGGGTGGTGTCTTTTTTACCGACTTTCAAAGTTGGAGGTTCTATTTTTGACTGTATGTATTTTTCAACCGCTACCGATTTCAAACTTATAAAATTGTTTTACATGTACACTCAAATACATTTTTATTGTACACTCAAAATATACACTATGCCTCCAACAAATCAAGCCTAGAAATAATAATTACAATCATTTCTATCGCTACGAATCCTGCATAATTTAAACTAGCACACAATATAAATGCTTTTATTTATTTATTTATAAAAAATACTTTAAATTGAGTTGCTATTAGAATTAAAATAGTCTGATAACAAAGGGTTAAAGCTATGAAATGCTCTATTAGTTAATTTATGAAAAATATGGCGTTTAGTTGCTCCAAATATCTGATTGTGTTTAACAACTTTTGTTGCTGACTCCGTGACGCAATAGCCCGCAAAAGGTTGAGGAACATCACGAGGGCTCAGAACAGACTGATGCATCATCATAAAATCACGAAGACTTTGTCATGATTAAACGACTCACGAAGAGGAGAGGTTCTTAATTCTTTATTGCATACTATAAAATACAAGTATCGGAAAATGTATGTACACAGGCGAGCTTAACCCAGAATTTAAAAATTCTTTTCAAATATTTGGGCGTTTTTTTTTTGTTTTGCGGCTACCGTAAGATACAGACAGATAGAGAGATAGACGGACCGCAAAGGCTTATGTTATAATTGGGTTACTGGCTTCTGATCCCCGGAAACCATGTCCAAAACAATTTTGAAGTAAATTGCACCTTATCCAAAAGATATTTCAGTTCATAATCCCGTCCAAAATTTTCCCATGACTAAACGTAATTAGGCTCAACTTTGTCAAAGTTCATTTCTGTCCCTTTTAACCGCTTTTTATGGCAGAACTTTAAATCGTATTGGATACTTTTATGAAATAGAAACGTTAAATTTTCCCGGAGAAACAAGCTCTCGACGTTAGCCATTTTACTTAAATTCGGGTGTCAAGATATTTTTGTTTTTAAAGCAATACAGTGAAAGACCAGTGAAACTTGACCTTCAATTGTTGGATCTTTTGAATCTATTCAGAAGTTCAATTCTGATAAATTAATATTTGATATTAGATAAAGATATTTTGTCATACATTTTGTTTGAGGATTTAATTCCTTAGAAAGGCAGGATTGCGTAGACGTTTTTTTAATAAAATTATTGGCGTGTCATAGTAATACTTCATTTGTTTTGATACATCTGACAATATAAGTACCTTTTAACATCATTTCAAAACGCTATAAAATAGCTTAAGTGCTAATAATAATTAGAACCCAATTTATGCGAACGAAAAGGTGCTTTAAAAAAATTGGTATGTAAAAGAGCTTCAGCTAACGAGTTTTGAAGAAACTAAAAGTACAGTTGCAACTCCACTTAAAAGCTAATTTAAGTTGGAACTTATGTAAAGTTCTTAGTAATTCTGCACCGCGTGTGAACAAGCACCTGTTTAAATGAACACTAGTATTTCTTTGCTGACTGTACGCAATGAAAGTTGGGCCCTGAAAAAGGCGGATGATTTATTTTTACCCAACTACGGCGGTGCCAAAAGGAAGGGTAATGCTGTTGGCAGTCTATGTATGTGTGTATGTTGTATGTTCCACCGTAGCGCCTAAGCTACTGAACCGATTTAAGTGATTATTAAGCTTACAGTACGCAGTGGGAGCGACGTCCCTATCCTCACCATTTTTGTGTCTATGCATATCTGGATTTCTATTGGACTTTTTTCGTCTTTTTGAGACGCTTTTTGGACCTAGTCGGGGTATAGTTTTTAACTTTATTTTTTATTTAACTAAAATAAAACGTTTGTGAGGTTTCTGAAACAAGGTTAAATTTTGGATAGTAAATGAACAGGCCAGGATCTTGACTTATCAAGTTCTTTTAAACAAGCAAGTTACGACTAACTGATATTTAAGTTTTCTTTATTTTTGTCATGTATTCATCATTTATGAACAAATTAATATTGATGCAGCTATGATATATTACTCGTAAGAAACGAACAATAAAATACTGACCCTTGGCTTAGGCAGCTTCGTATTATGTAGGTATTCGTAAGTAAAAAATACTACAGTGTGTTTTATAAATATACCTACCTACGCATATTTGTGTGTACCTGATGATATAAACATTCCTTTTCCTTTCATAAAATTGTGAATGGGGCTCAAAAAATATTCTCAAATTAATCATCTTCTTTGTAGCGTGTCGATCAATGGCAATATGATGTTTATAATATTTTGTTAAAGCAATACTCGGCCACGCAGACAGCATTGTCGGTGGCGTTGTAAAGATCTTCGCGTGTGCAGGTGTTGGGACACGCTGGGCAGTTTAATTTTTCATCCCAAACTAGGCAGAGCCTGTACTATGGTAACCGGACAACTGATTAGCATACTTATATATTTCTAAATACATACATATTATAGATAAATAACACCCATACACAAAACAAATGATCGAGCTTATCACACAAACATTTGCCCTGGGTGGGAATCGAACCCACGACCTACGGCTTAGCAGTCAGGGTCACTAACCACTAGACCAACATGCCAGTCAAAGTTCATTAAGTGGGCCATGGTTTGAGGGAAAATGCCGCACTCACATGGCTCAGGTGTACTGTACTGTAAAATAAATAAAATACATCGCGTATCTTATGGCTACACCGCCCATAATTTCAGTACAATAAGCAAGCCAACTAAGTTACCCAATAAGTTGCGAAGCCTTTTCCGCTGTAATACTAAACTTAACACCAATTAACATTTTTTATTCAATTATCTAATATTAGATTATTCTTCTGGAAACTGGCTGGATAGCTAACAAACCTATTTTATTATTACTGTTTTCTTTAACATTTAAGCAATTCTATCAAATTTTAATATTTAGACTTGCAATATTTGGGCGTTGAATAACATTATGATCATTGAAAGAAAGAAAGAAGAAGAAAGAATGAAAAAATATTTATTCGGAACTTCGCTCGGTAAAAACAAGATAAAAAAACAAGAGTTACATATTAGTAGCAATAAAAAACACGTATGGAACCTGTAAGAGACCAAAACGGCTCCTATCTCAGCACAATGCTACGACATGGAATATCGAACAGCTGGTATTCTGACAGAGAGAAAGTAGTGAATTAAAAGATGAGAGGTCCTGGTATCCGTTTGCCGTGGTATGGGCAAGATGAAAATGACATAAATATGACAGTGACTTTTTGGTATAAATGCAGAGTAAGACATGCAGATGAAGCGAAAGAGTGATGATAATATTGTGAGGCAGATTTTAAGCATGAAGGTGGATGGATATAGAGTAAAGAAAAGAAACGATGGAAGTGTGAAAGACAATATAGCAATGGCAAGAAAGGATATCACTTTTGAGATTAAGTCAAATTGAGGAGGATGAGAAAGAAGAAGAATATTATTTTGATGACCTCAAATGAGATTTTTATAAAGGCAGGAGGATGATACTGAAAAACAGAAGTATAGAACAGTGTAAGATGATATGAGAAAGTACGGAATGAAGGCCGACATTACGAGTAGAAAAAAAATGGATTAATAGAAAAAAACGGAATTGCTCCGACCACAATATAATTGGTAACCAGGGTATATGATGAATAACATCATAGTTATCATCAGCCACGTCTGTCCACTGCTGGGCTTGGGCTTTCTATTTCCTCTTGTTTCTTGCAACTTCATTATCATCAGTCACGTACGTCTACGTCTCTTGCCAGTTGCATCCGTTTAACTACCTACTTAATCTTTTTTTTAATCAGAGAAATATTTCATTCACCGACGTTTTTTACAAGAATCTTACTTTTATTACGAGTGGAGTAGTGAAATAGGTGGGTTTCGTACCGTTCACCACATGATCACAAGTCCAACACTCTTTTCTAATTTTTTTTTGTTTTTCGGCTATAAAGGAGGTTATCAGAGGTCAAAGATCATCTATACAGCGTACACCTGCATAATATATTATTTTATACAGTATAGTTTACACTAGTACAAAACTAAAAGCACACGAAGATATCTAATTCTATAAAACAAACAAATAGTTGCGGTTTACGTGCAATTTATTTCTATTGTTTACAGCAAACGTAGAGATAGTAAAGTTAATATGCTTGTATGGGTATTTTTAGTTTCAGAGAGAATACACAATACATTTTATGGGTACGGAACCAGCAATTGTTATGCATTGTGTGATAAAGGTGGAAAGATAAACCTATTTACCTAGTTCTAAAATGAGAATTTACTGTGTAAGTAGGTATAATAAACTGTAGTTATAGGTTAAACTGGCTATCCCCGCGACATCTTCCGTAGATTTAAGGTAAGTTTTTTTTTTGTCCAGAACCCTAAATAATTTTCTATATATACTAATATTATAAGGAGGAAAGATTTAATAGTTTGTTTGTTTGCATTGAATAGGCGGAGCCAATCTACCGAACTCAATCTACTGAAACGATTTGAAAAATTCTTTCACTGCTGAGAAGCTACACTATGCCTGGATGACAGGCTATATAATAATTGCAAAAATTGATATAAAAACCGGATACCTGGCCTGAGGTAAAAACCTTCTTCTTCTGCCTAGCCTTTTCCCAAGCTATGTTGGGGTCGGCTTCCAGTCTTACCGGATTTAGCTGAATACCGTATTTTACATAGAGCGACTGCCTATCTGACCTCCACAACCTATTGCTTGGTAATGCAGTATTCCATAGTAAGACTGGTTGTCAGAATTGTAATGACTTAACGACTATTATCAAAGATATACATATGTTAGTCGGGACCAACGGCTTAACGTGCTTTCCGAGGCACGGAGGGGTCTCGATATATTTACAAATGGTCACCCATCCACGGACCAACCGCGGCGAGCGCGGCTTAACCTTTATTATCGGTCAAACCGTACGGCTTACACTTAGCCACGAGCCCCTCACTGAGGTAAAAACCTATAGTATTCAATAAAAGTAACTTTTACACTTTCTTATGAATCAGGCACAATAATATACAATTATATTTTCAATCCTACTAGTTCCGGCGATTCGCGAGTTAAACGATATAAAACCCTCTCGCTAACCACTACACTTCCACGCTATTCTACAACTTTCTGGATTGTTCTATGACTTCGATTCGGTACAAAAGTTAAGGACAAAAAATTGTCTGATCCTCAATGAATATTAGTACCAATTCTGGGTCTTCTACCTTACGTTTCAAGTATTTTTGTAGAATACAATTTAAATAGATCATATTGACACTATCTTGTTTACCCATCGGACGCCTTTTTATATAACAGACGATTAAATTCTACGAGTATTTTCATATAAGTCGGAGTAAGCTGTTTAGCTTTGTGCCTGAAAAATTGTGAGAGTAAAAATAGCGGATGTAATGATTTTTCCCCTAAAATGTATTTGTTTTTGCTATCTTGATATCAAGATGGCGGGTGTTTTGTAATATTTTATTATTTAGCTTACTCATAAAATATTGTACATTTTCCGTTTTTTATTGTAGTAGTAGGTATAGAGTTTAGTAGCATTGCTTTGTGTTATTTAGGCACAAAAAATGCCTCTCCCGACGCTACCTACTGCCATAACTACTAACTTTCATGAATTTATTATATATATTAAAAAGCAATTACTCGGGAGGGGCTCGTGGCAAAGTGTAAGCCGTACGGTTTGACCGATAATAAAGGTTAAGCCGTGCTCACCGCGGTTGGTCCATGGATGGGTAACCATTAGTAAACATATCGAGACTTGATAGTCTAGATGGTGATCTCTGATAGTCGTTAAGTCATTATAACATGACAACCAGTCTTACTATGGAATACTGTATTACCTAGCATAGGGTTGTGGAGGTCAGAGGCAGTCGCTCCATGTGAAATACGGTATTCAGCTAAATCCGGGCAAAAGGCTGGGCAGAAGTGAAAAAGCAATTACGATGGAATTGACTCTAAGACGTGAGTTTCATTTTACTTAAGGCGAGGATACCCGGATCACGCAGCACATAATTACTTAAGTTGCTAACTAGTTGTTCCATTACTGTTTAACGGCCGCTTAACTATGTATTTGAGTTGAGTTATAAATGCAAATAATTATATGGTAATGTTTATAATGTGGGAGAGGAGCTCCATTTGACGACCTCCGTGGTCGAGTGGCGTACTGTTACGGGGTGGGATGATGGAGACTTTTTAAAAAGAGAACACTTTTGTGGAACTAGAAAAAATAGTAATTTATTCTGATAAAATACACGTTTTTGGAAGATGTGTCCACATCGAAGTTTTAACCCGATCTAATATTTCATGCTAACGGAAATGCTGACGATACCGTTGATTTGCGTCATTACTTAGAAATGAAGTAAACAACTGAAGCCGTGTCAGCAGTTTACTTTATATTGGACATAGATTAATAAAATATTATAACAACCCCCCCGATAAGATTGATCATCACGAGAGGAAGTGATGAGAAATTTATGACGAGACTTCGATATGGACATCACAATATATAAACTTAGCCATTAAGATAACATAATTACTAATTACATCTAAGGACATAGAAAAATACGATTAACATAATATTTAAGAAAACTAAACATAAGATTTGGAAAATAATTACCTAAATGTCCTTAATAAAATACTAAAATAATGAAGAAACTAAAATGGAATATAATCATAGGAGTTATAATAATTATATAATTAAAATATAGAAATGATTAACTTATAACTATCTTAATACAATGCAATTCATTTCATAGGATTACGTTTGATAGGAACTGGTAGAGATTAATTGTTCATCTTAAAATTGTTGCAACAGTCATCATTTAATATATTGAAATTAGATACAGTGGTTGTTACTACATCGCATTCCGTTTTACAGGAATCGGTAAAGATTTTGCAGAATGGTTATCAGTTTCTGAAGGATCTGGAACATAAGCGACATTTACTACATGAGTTTCAGATCTTACAGACTTAGTATTAAACTTAATACAACAACTTTGACCTCTACAACGTATATATATATTCTATAAATGAGATAAATCAGAAACATGACTAAAATTATGTAGATTAAAGTAAGGTAATGAGTACTATACATTTCTAGATGAGAAGGATCTTCAATTTTATTTATTTGCTTCTCAATGTCATCAAACTGAATGCTTGCTTTTAACAAGGATTCAAAGCTACCAAATTCATTTAATTTTAAGAGAGACACATGGCGTAATGTTTTATTTAATTTAAGACTATCACAACAATCGTCGTTTAATATATTAAAGTTGGATACAGTAGTTGTAAGGTTAGAAGTTATACTATCACTTGGCACAAAAGTTAAAGTTTTATAATATGCTTTACACGACTTTGGAAGATGTAATATTCCTGTTCCAAACAAGATTTCATCATGGTCTCTCAGATCATCATTACACACTATATGACTCTTACTAGGCTCAGACTGTACAAAAATCCAACGATTGTTGGATATTTTTTGAAACACATCAACAGAACCGTGTAGAACTCTTGTTTGGCAGGATTTAGGCAGTTTGTTAACAACTTCTGTTAGCAAGATCGTTTCACAAGTGGGAGTCGTGATAGTTGAATACATGTTTTTTAATGCACACACAAAACACTGATTTTTAATCACTTTGCACTCGCTGACACTATCAAATTGTGAGTAAAATAAACGATCTAACGTTATTGCCAAATATCGCTTGCTAGGAGCAATTAAGATATAGGTATTTAGTGTTTTATCATCAAAAGAAATAGGTAAAGGCATGTTACGAAATAAATTGTAAGCTTGTGAAAGAACTAGCGGTATTTTCAATATGTGTATCAATTTACTGTCGTAGTAGTAGCATATTATATCCGATATGTTTATTATTTCATTAACGTTGTTCAATGTTAATGGAATAGGCAATTCAGAATGTCGCGGTAATCGGTGAATATGTAACTCGAGCTCCTTGTACAACTGCATAGGATCTAGTACAGTCGGGTGCAAAACATTCATTTTGCTAAACAATATAGCATTATTTATATCGTCAATGTCGAATGATAACGACATAATTATACTTTCTAAAGAGCCCAGTAGCAGCATCAGTTGGGATTTCATTTCCAACTTTTCATTTGTATTTGTAAGATTTTCAAAAACTTGTTCAATATTGATTAAATTTTTATTTAAACGATTTTCATTATCCTTTACTTTCGATATTGTATCATTGAAGGTAGAAATAGTAGACTTAATTACATGAATATTTTCGCGCATCAAAATTGTTAACTGTTTTTCGTCCGACTGTACTTTGTTTATGGCGTTGGTAAACTTATTTGCGTCATCTGAATCTAAAGTACCAAAGAAAGTCTTTAATAAGGATCCGCCTGCATCAATTAAACCGCGTTTAGAACGTATCGTTTCTTTGACTTGAACAAGATATGAAATAGATGAAAATTTTTTAATGTTATTACCATGCTGTACTTTTAAGGAATTTAATGAATTTAGACAATCTATTTTAACTTTCGAGGACTGATTCGAATCGCAATATTTAAATAACTTTTCAAATAAAAAATCGACATTATCTAAATGTGGTTGTATATGACTAAGGTCTACATAAGTTATAACATTCCAATTATCGTTTGTAAATTTGATATCTAATAACTGATCGAAATACAATCCAGGACTGTTTACAATTTGTGTGAGGAATTGGTTTGCGTAGACTGACACCGAACATCTGTAAACAATACATACAAATAATTACATTATATGATTAGGTATAATTATGTTATGTCGTGTTTATTTTATGAAATAAACAGATTTTATTATCGTTATTATGTAAAGTTGTTTCTAGAAGGCAGGTTTAATTTCATCGTAATGGTGTCGGATATGTTTCCTTTCGACTTGTATTGTTACAGTATGATTACCATTTAGTTTTATTATCTTATAAGGTCCTTTCCACACTGGAGATAACGCTTTATTTTGTTTATGATGGCATCTAATGTATACCATATCACCGACATTATAGGTTACCGGACGAGAATTTGAATTGTAGTATTGTTTAGATCGTTCTTTAGAGTGTTGGATATTTTGCAATGCTTTTTGCCAGCTATAGTATAGTCTATGACTAAGAGCGCGCACGTAATCTGTGTATGTATTGTTTTCAAGGCTATCAATCGATTTAGGAATATACGGTTTATGGCCGAATATGAGTTCAAACGGGGCAAAGCCCGTAGTCGAGTGAATATTCGTGTTATAGGCTAACATTGCAGTGTTTAGATAGAAATCCCATGTGTGTGCGTTTTCTTCTATATAAGAACGTAAATATTCTTTTAATGTAGAATGACTCCGCTCTAATGCACCACAGGTTTGAGGGTGATACGGAGAAGCAAAGACATGTTTTATTCCGAGTAATCGTTCTAATTGCTTAAATAAATCCGAACAAAAGTTAGTGCCCTGATCAGTTACAATGTTTCGTGGAATTCCTATATGTGATATAAAATGTGTTAAACGTTCTGCGGTTTCTTGAGCGGAACAAGTCTGCATGGCATAAGCTTGAGAATATTTTGTTAAATCATCTTGAAGAGTTAGAACAAATTTGTATTGATTGATTCTGGTTTCAGGAAGAGGACCTACAATATCGAGATAGAGTTTTTCGTTAGGTCTAGTAGCTGTCGAAGTTATAATCATTGGAGATTTATTAGAAAGCCTTAACGGTTTGTTAACTTGACAGGATTTGCAACTTTTAACATAGTTTTCTATGTCTTGACGCATATTTTTCCACCAATATAGAGACCTTAACCTATCGTACATACGAGAAATACCTGGATGTCCTGAGGAAGGTGGGTCATGGTTATCCTTAAGTATACGAGGAATTTCGGCGGGTGTTGGAAATAGAATATTGTTATGGTATATGTGGACTTTAACGCCTGTTTTGTGAAATATGAACCCTATGATATTATATATTTTTGTAAATGATAGTTTTGTAAACGGATCTTGGAAGTCAGAGATGGCGAATTCTTTTTCTTCTGAGTAATCTGTAATTAACATTTCTCGATATTTTATTAACATGTAAAAAATATCTTTGTAAGACATCTCATCATAATGATGGACGCGTACAAATAAATGTGTAAAGATATGTTTTTCATTAGACGTACTTTGAAACGTATTTAATTCCCGCTCTACGGTTCTTATGTCAGGTAAATTTTTATCCAACTTACACATCTGTAAAATTTCAGAACAGTATGGGATAGAGTCATCTAGGTCTATTGCAGAAGGGTAAGTAATCATTTTACATTTTGCTTTTAGTAATGAATCGCTATGTTCTTGTATTATAGTATCATAGGAAATATTCTGTTGTTGTTTAATTTGTAAATATTTTTCATAGGTTTCGGAAGTAGATGATATATTAGGATCGATAACAAGGATAGGATTCCGAGACAGAGAATCAGCGTTACAGTTAATTTTACCCTTTTTATAAACTATCTCATAATCGAACTCCTCAAGTTTCAACCTCCAACGAACTAATTTAGAACTGGGATCTTTGCAGTTAAATAACCATTGTAGTGGTTTGTGGTCAGTAACGATTTGAAATTTGCGTCCATACAAATATGGTCGGAAAACTTTAGTACCGAATAATATGGCGAGACATTCTTTTTCGGTTGTGGAATAATTTCCTTCGGATTTATTTAGGGTGCGTGAAGCATAAGCAATCGGGAGATCTTTATTTATTTCACCTTGGGAAAGGATAGCAGAGACGGCGTAATTGGAAGCGTCTGTTGTAAGTAAGAACGGTTTAGAAAAATCTGGATATTGAAGAATTGGAGCAGTAGAGATTTTATTTTTTAAGGTTTCAAAAGAACTTTGTTGTTCCGTAAGCCACGTAAATTTAACATCCTTTTTTAAAAGACTAGTTAGCGGTTTTGTTAAATGAGAAAAGTTATGTATAAAACGCCTGTAATATCCGACAAGGCCGAGAAACGATTTAATATCTCGAGGATTTTTGGGAACTGGGAATTTTTGCACGCACTCTATTTTTTTCGGATCAGGTTTCACTCCGTGTTCGGATACTATGTGTCCTAGATATTGTACCTCTTTGCAAAGGAATTCGCTTTTATCGGGTTGTAGTTTTAAATTGTGTTCACGTAGTTTTTCAAATACTAGCTTGAGTTTTGAGAGGTGAGAAGATAGGTTATGACCGAATACTACGATATCATCTAAATACGTGACGCAGTGAATACCCTGGAGCCCAGAAAGAACAATATTCATAAGCCTCTGGAATGTAGACGGAGCATTTTTTAATCCAAAAGGCATCCTATTGAATTGGTAATGTCCTGGGAGACCAGATACGCCAGGAACACTGAAGGCT
Source organism: Plusia festucae (assembly GCA_950381575.1). NCBI lineage: Eukaryota > Metazoa > Arthropoda > Insecta > Lepidoptera > Noctuidae > Plusia > Plusia festucae. The sequence goes on along the minus strand of OX494453.1, from coordinate 3,096,038 downwards.
GTCTTTTCAGCGTCCGATTCTTTAGTGCAAATCTGGTGGAATGAAGATGCTAAATCAAGAGTTGTGAAATATTTGCTATGACCAAGTTGATCTAATATATCTGTAATATTGGGAATAGGATAGGCGTCACCTATAGTTATTTCATTAAGTTTACGATAGTCTATCACTATGCGCCATTTTGGTTTTCCAGACGCATCACGTTTTTTTGGCACGACCCATATAGGCGCCGACCAGGGAGAGACAGAGGGACTAATAATACCTTGGTCTAGCATATTTTTAATCTGTTTGCTAACTTCTTCCTTATGACACTCAGGAAAACGGTAACTTTTCACATGTATAGGAGTTTCGGTTGTGGTACGAATTTCATGTTGAATTGTTTTAGAAGCGGTCAAAACGTCTCCTTCTAAATAGAAAATATCATTAAATTCTGAACATAATTTACGTAGGCACGATTCTTCTTCTTTATTTAAGTGATCGCATCTTAACGCGTCTTGTACTCTTCTGTCATGATTTAGATCAAATGAAGTTGTTGAAAAACAAAAGTTACTGTCTTCGACCGATTCACTAAAGGCGAGATCTTTCGAAGGATTGCGCTCTAAAATAAATGAAACGGGTTCTAAGGTTAGTCTGATTGGATTGAGGATAACTTTGCTTTCTGAAGTATTTAAAACTGATATATTAATTTTATTATTTGACTTAACGCGAGTGAGGCATTTAGAGAATAAAAGTTTTGGATAGTCTTTTATTTTTGTTGTTAAACTTAAACCTTCTTTTAACTCGGGATTTGTAACTAAACACTCAATCATCATTTCAGTACGGGCCGGAATAATGTAGATAGGTTCAGTGTGTAATTTAAAACAAACAGGTGAATTACCCGGTAATTGTAATTGAGACGTTGAATAAGATATATAACAGTTATAATTTGAAAGAAAATTATTACCTAAAATGCCGTCGTAATTAAGGTTTACTTTTTTTACAACGTGAAAATAGAAGGGGAATTCGGTATCATTCTCGGATATGATCGATAACATAAATCTACCTTTTGTTTCAGCGTATGAATTTATATCGTTAATACCTTTAAACTTGACTGTACTTGAATCGAGAGCCGGGATTTTTGTTAAACTAGTATCCTTTACTAGGCATATAGAGCTACCTGTATCAACGAGTAGTTTTAAAGGTTTTTCCGAATGTGACGTTTTGATTTCGATAAATGGTAATGAAATCTTTTTATTCTGAGATATATCGTATATCGTAGGACATTCTTCAGAATTATCAAGAAAAGTATCAATTAGATCTTGACAAGAGTTAGGAGTGGCAGATTCAGTGGAAACAGTGGACTGTACACGTACAGGTTTGTTTGAGATTAAATCTCGTTCATTACTAATGGGACTCTTTCCCGAAATAGAAGAAAATGATGATTTCTTACCATTACCAAGTGGCTTTGAAGCCGAAATAGAAGATAACGGTTTGGAGTTCGAAATAGAAATGGATTTGGTATTTTTATTAATGAGATTATTATTATATTTAGAAATAGAATCATCTTTAATTGTGCCTTTATCAAACTGGAGTTCGCGTTGGCACTTACACGCGAATCCGACTCTTAGTTTAAATTATCATCATTGTTTTCTAATTCTTGGATGTACGGAGGTGATGACATTTCGGGAGTTTCTACACAATGTTGTTGTTGAAAGGATGGCTTAAATTGAAAATTGCGAGAGTTATTAAACTGCCGTTTTCGACATTCTGAAATGTCATGACCCACGTGTTTGCAATATTTACAGACGATAGGTGTGGAATAATTATGTTTAAGGTTTGATGAAGACGGATTAAATTGTGTGCGCGGTTGTACTTGGAGTCGGGTGTCATTGCGCTTTTTATTAAAACATTCCACATCTGAATGCCCGCGTTTATTACAAATTTTACAAAATTTTGGTTTAACTTGGACGCTTGTACTCCTTTGTGAATTCAAAATTTTTTCCTCTTCGATTGCAATATTAGTTGCAACATTGAGGGATTTTGGATCTCGACAACGCACTATATTACTAATACTCGTATGCAAGCCAATCATAAATGTATAGAGCGCCAGGTCCTCCGTCATAGCAATACGACCCGCTAATTCTTTCTTTAAAGTATCTGAATTATGAATTTCAGCTTGAAGACTTGTGAGGCAAGTCTCGATTCTAAGGACATATTGTGCTACAGTTTCATTTGGTTCTTGTTTGCAAGACTGTAAATCCAATAGTAAGTGGTTATAATGTTTTTTTTCTCCAAAATTTTGTTTAAGAAACTCTTTTAAGCTTTCAAAGTTGTCAAATATCCTATTTGAGCATGCAATCTGGGCTTTTCCTCTTAATTTTGAAATAATAAATTTTAATAAAAGTTCTTTCTGAGATTCGGTAGCCAAGTCAAGGGCGTTTTTACAATTAGTTAAAAAGGCTGGCAAAACATCACGTTCTCCACTGTACGTATCAATAAAATCACAAAGAACTTTCATAGGATATTGTTCAGTAACTGGGACAGACTTGCCTTCACCTTTGATAGACATTTTAATTTTAAAGGAAAAATAAAATTACTAAAATAAAATTAAGCGATAAAAGTGTAGCTTGCAATCCTAATAAACAGATATTTGGCAATAAGTATTGACAGAATATTATTACTCACAATAAGAACAGGAACTGGGGCAGCATGATCGAAGAACGTCGAGTTGGCAGGATTAATGGATGCGCGGCGTTGACCTTTCTCAGGTCCAACTCTGCGTCGCGCCGTCGAAATCAAGTGATTGTGGCAGGAACTAGCAGCCAGAAACAGCAATAGGAACTCGTAGATAGAAGCGGCGACAGGAATCAGTTTTCAGGAAACAGCGACACGAAATAGTACAGAGTATATCACACAGCTCAACACAGTTTTCTCACACCACAGTTTTCTCACACCACAGTTTTTAGTAGTTTCAGAGTTTTATTCAGTGTTCAAAGTTCTTTTAGCGTTCGGCACGAGCGAAATGTGCAGGAGATGTTATTTGAGATAGGTGACGTGGACACGTGTTTAAATTTATTGTACACGCGATAGGTACTTAGAATATACACGAGTGATCTACCAAACATCCCACTTCTGACACCACTGTTACGGGGTGGGATGATGGAGACTTTTTAAAAAGAGAACACTTTTGTGGAACTAGAAAAAATAGTAATTTATTCTGATAAAATACACGTTTTTGGAAGATGTGTCCACATCGAAGTTTTAACCCGATCTAATATTTCATGCTAACGGAAATGCTGACGATACCGTTGATTTGCGTCATTACTTAGAAATGAAGTAAACAACTGAAGCCGTGTCAGCAGTTTACTTTATATTGGACATAGATTAATAAAATATTATAACAGTACACACCGGTTTTCAAGGTGTCGCTAGCTCTGAGGTCCCGGGTTCGATCCCCGGACGGGTCAATGTAGAAAAAAACACTTTTCTATGTTGTCTCGGGTCTGGGTGCTTGTGGTACCTTCGTTGTCTCTGATTCCATAACACAAGTGCTTTAGCTACTTACATTGGATTCGGAGCAATGTATGCGCAACACAAAAAAATGCAACGCTATTAAAAACAAAAGAAGCCTCATGCACCAACTTACCAATTCTCGAAGAAGGTAATCGCTTAACTTGTTGCACTAATTAACGTACTAACACCTTTTTTTTGTTTTGTCAACTGCTGTAGGAACTTAAGTACTGTTACAGAGCAAGCTGTATTCTTGGGTAGAGGTGAAATTATTGTGGTTCTATTTACTTGGCGTTAAAATATAATTATGGTTTTGACAAAAACAGTAACTGTTATGTAATGGGGTTAGCTTTCATTTTTACCGTTTGCAGCTGAATACCGTATTTTCTTGGAGCGACTGCTTATCTTACCTCCACTATCCAATTTGACACAGTATCCCATAGTAAGACAGGTTGTCAGATTTCGAATGGCTTAACGACTGAAATCGCCGTATGACAGTCGGGACTTAACGGATTATTTAACGTGCTTGCCGAGGCAAAGAGGGGTCTAAGTATGTATACAAATGGTCACCAATCCAAGGACCAACCGCGGCGAGCGCTTACACTTACGAGCCTATCTGTGTTGTGGGTGATATAATATTCTTATTGCGGTACACTTTTTATTTGGTGTCAACTATTAAATTTAGTTGTAACAAAACTAAGTTATGTTTTTATTTGTTCATATTGAATTAAAAGATAAAACCGTATGACCATCGTCAATTTACAAGAGAATTAAATTAACACATTAAGCCTCAAAAATGGTAACAAAACTTAACTCTATCAAACTTCACTAAAGTTCTGAAAGTACACACTTTTGCATATTCTTAAGATAAACAAAAAAAAGTAACATGTCACATTAATTCTGAATCTCCATAAATCATGACAGTAAAGACATTAAATGAATATTTACTCCCGCAAAGGTTTATTGAATCACGATTAAAAACACTTTTGCAGTCGATTGAGTTGAATACATCATGCTTGGTGTGTTTTACGCTGTGATAAACATCTCGATATTCCCGCTCACATAATACAGGGATGGACTTAGTTTAATTTATCTAATAACTAGTTTCTGCCCACGACTTCGTCAGCGTAGACTTCAGAATTGGGTCCAAAAAGAAATGAAAAATGTGGAAGTAATAGAAAATGGAATAAAATTTTCACCCGTGTTATCGCTTGCACTGTAATAGAGAAAAATACCAAATTTCAAAGCTGTCTTCCCGCGACTTAGCTCCTAAACAATTTTCAATTTCTAAGTAACTTGGGTTGTGGAGGTCAGATAAGTAGGTAGGACTGGCAGCCGACCTGAACATAGCTTGGGAAAAGACTAGGCAGAAAATATTAAAAATACCCCTTAAAATACTTCTTGCTGCCAACCCTGGCAATTCTAAAGACAATAACATATTGTCTAAGCTTAGTACTAACCTAATTCCACATACTTCTATCCCGCTCTAACGCATCCTCTCGCTCTAATGAAACGATTTATCTCTGTCTGACATGATCTAGACACAGACGGTTGTATTTAATTGCATTATGTTGGCAACATCCGTGTTGTAAACATGTTAGTTTTGGAATACATACAACATTAGAACTGACTAATTATAATATTTTTCGCTATACTTTATTTATTACTAAAGACAGGGTTGCGTCTAGAATTTATTAAAAAGAACCTCTTTTTCCTTTTTTTATATTAAAAGAGATCCGATTGCATTTTTATCAGCAACTAGTCTGTGTTCACTGCTTTGCCCGCGTGGGCCTCGGTTATCGCGGCAAAAAGCCTATAGCCTACCTCGTTAAATGGGCTATCCAACACCGAAAGAATTTTTCAAATCGAACCAGTACTTTCCGGGATTATCAAGTTCAAGCAAACAAACAAACTCTTCAGCTTTATAATATTAGTATAGACCAAAGACGATCAGGTTACAAGTTACAAGGTAAGGTATGTAGGTAGGAGTCATGTTCTCCTAAAAAGTAAATATATATCTACGTATAAAAAATATATATGTGATGTAAAAAACTTCGATCTCAATCTCATATCGTCACATAAAACATCGATAATTCTATCAGAGGCATACAGCAGTGTTACGCTCTATATATTGGCAATGTAATGTTTTGGGTAACAGGGTTGACAATACAAAAAAAAAACAAAATAAGTTTTTTTTTAAACAAGAGACTAAAGCGTAAGTAGTCATGATCGCGAGTCAGACGTCCTACGTCCTACATCCTACGTCGATCATGTGGTTCTAAACCCACCCAAGTTCTCGAACCGACAACTCCACAACTGACGTGAGCCCACTCGGAACACAAGCATTTAACTTAGCACGAGGGGTTATCAAGAATACTAGAAATATTGAATACTAGCTTTAGCCCCCAAATCCGCTTTGTGGGTGGGGTCAGTTATCGCGGCAAATTAGTTTATGTCCTTTCTCGGGCTCTAGACTAACTCTGTAGCAAATTTCATTTGAACCGGTTCTTTAGTTTTGGCGTGATTGCGTAACACACAGACAGACAGTTACCTCTGCATTTATAATATTAAGTACTAGCTGTCCCCGTGAATTCGACCGCGTATTTACATACAAATAAATAATCCTATGTTACTTCTAATATCTCCAAGAACATGTGTACAAGTTTCATGATGATCGGTTAAGATCTTGAAAACAGAAATTCAAATTAAATTTTCTCCGTAACAACGTTTCAAACAGTAGTTACTTTTAGTTCAATCTTAGCGCACGAATGAAATACTCCTAATGCACGCCTTTATATTTATTATTCATATTTTTGCCTGCTTTAATTTTAAATTAAAATTGTTAAAAAAATAAAAATAAATAAAACGATTTAAAAATGTTGTTTTTTTTTGTGGACAGCCCTGGTCTAGCCCATTTAGTGCCGACGCTTTCCCAATCGAGTCGTAAGCCTGTGTAAGAACCGATTACTCATTTTTGGCACATCACTATAATATTTGTTCGTTGCTTTCATTTTTATGTTATCTTTATGAGATTTCGAATGGTTATAGCCATCTTTGAAATTAACTTCTGATCTTGTAGGAATAATAGTTATGGGTGTGTCAATTGTCTATTTGTTTCTTTACGGGTTTGCTATGAAAAAAAGATATCAAATGCAGATAATGTAACTATTTGTATAAAATAACTTAATATCTGTATACAGTAGAGACCGTTTCATAAAAGAAGTCCCACGGCAATAAGTGGAACTAATTATGACAATAATGAAATCCCCAAACTGCGGGGAATGATTTTCCCCTCCATATAATGTGTTCACCTAAGGCTCAGGTCGCAAGGTATAAAAATACATTTTAGGGGAATGTACAACAGTAAAGGTTAGCAAAATTCTGTAGCATGACTGACACTAGCGCCGCGTCTGTGGGACTTCTTTGGTGAGACGGACTCTACCCTGTTATTTATAAGTCTTTAATAGTGAAGCCATTCAAACTGTGTCATATCAACACAGTTGGTACGTCCGAGCCTACTGTCAGTCATCAAGATCAAGTTCTAGTGCAAATATCTTCTGAATTTTGAGTTTAATGACAGTTTAAGTAGTGAATGAGTGTCACAATGCAACAAATATTTATAGACGACGAAAGTAGACGTAATGCTCGATGCGCACATCAATATTTTTGGCTTCACTATTAGCTACGCGCTTGTATGAAGATTATCTATCTATCCCCCTTAGACAAGGTAAATTTCTACAATCGTTATCGCTGATCGAATCACTCAATTGTATGAAAGTGACAAGTCTAAGTCACGTGACTTATCGAAGAGAAATGTCATTTCAATACATTTAATATATTACTATCATCGTTAACGCTTGTAGAAATGTACTTTGTGTAAAGAGGTATGTGTTATTAATCTATGACACGAGGACAAAAAATTAAGGTGCTTGCTCCATTTGACATTGCCAATTTGCACTCGTTTATATGTACTCTGAGTTTCTTTTTTTAATAAACCTTTCTCTTCTTCTGTAGATATTCCGCTTACTTTTCTCGAAAGCGTAAATAACCGAGCAAAGGTGATCAAGCAAGACTCAAAAAGTCCACGACTTAGATTTCTTCGGAAAAAAAATAATAATTGAGTTAAATACTTACGCCAACTACTTTTCCAGAAAGATTTACAAGTGGCCTTTGCCTACCCGTAGGCAAATTACAGTCCGTAGTAATTTGTCCTGTGGGCAGAGGCCTTTATAGAGAACCAACGATATTTTATTACTACGAGTGCTTGCATGTTGGACGTAGATAAAAAAATTAAGAATTCCTCCCGTATGAATAAAACAATAGTTCCGTATTATTCATTGCACATTCAAACTGAGTCAATAGTTCCAAGTTTAATGCGAACAAACAAACAGTATCTCCTTCCTTGTATCTAATTAGGCCGGTTGCGAGCGACCGATTGATATGCTAATTCGAAAATGTCGTCCGATGTTCGATGGAATTGCGACACTGCCGATACAGTATCGAATCATTAAGCAGACTGAGTTTGAGTTTATACACCTTTTTTATGAAATGTTTTATCGAAGCTGAAACTCTTTTCTTTACTTTTGAGGAGGGACGATTCTTTCTACAGCAGAGTCAAAGCGCATTGATATAGCAATTTCATTCTTAACCCAACGACGTAAAGCTCATATTTCTTCTGCGATAAAAAGAGAGGAAATTCCGTAGAATGAGCGCGAATTCACTTGCGTTCGCGTTTATTGTTTATCTTTTTAACTTTAACATTTATTATGCTTGAAAAATTTTTTATTATTAACTTTGTTTAATTTCGTATTAAAATAAAATAATGGAATTGACTGAATAATTACGGAAGATCATCGAACAGGTTATTTTTATGATTAACTAGCTGTGGCCCGCGGTTTTACCCATGCATGTGCGTCCTTTACGATAAACGTGTGAATGAGGTCACAACTTTATCGGGAACAGATCACAGTCATGTCGCTTCCACTCACTCACGTTCCAAACTAAAAAAACTGGACTGACAATAACGCACTAAAAGATTGTCCGATTTGGCGCAGTCGTTTGGAAGTTATGCGCTTAACAACACATTTGTCGATTCATTTTTATTTATTATTTAATTAATTAAGTTTTAAATTTTTAATTTATATAGAGTATTCTCCAGTGAAAACACTCGTTACATTCTTGCACATTGCAGCATTATCAAAAATCTTGGCAATTAGTCGCTGATCTGCAACACGCCTTATTCCAGGTATTACAACTCTATGTGATAGGATTTCGTGCGTTGAATAACCAACAGTGCCCGCACGCCCCTTAAGTAAGTAAGTAAACAACTTTGTTTAGAAGAAATACAAAGATGTGTATTTTTATATTCTTTAACGTAATTTTAACCTTCACCTTCATAAGAAAGTTTTGGAAACTGATCCCGTAACATGAACTAAGAATATTCGGACAAGTGTGAGTCGGAGTCGCCCTTTATATTATTTAGAAGTTGCCTGTAGTTTGCGTAAAATACAATTAACAATTGATGTACACAAACAATAATGGCACACAACATTCGGACAAAGGCACTGCTTATTTCTTATAGAAATCTATTCCAGCAGACCTGCGAAAGGAGAAATTTATGACAAATTATAGACAAAAGTGTACAGAAATAAGAAAAGGAAATAATAGATATTATGTACTTACTATATATATGACAAAACTTGTTAATTTCAAATCCTACTAATATTATAAATGTGAAAGTGTGGATGTTTGGATGTTTGGATGTTTGTTACTCAATCACGCAAAAACGGCTGAACGGATTTGGATGAAATTTGGCATGCATGGGGCCTTAGACATGGAAAAGAATATAGGTTACCTTTCATATCCTTAAGTAGTTCCCGAGGGAAAATTGTTTACGAGCTAAGCCGTGGGCAGACAGCTTATAAATTTGGTATTTTCTCTATTTATTACAGCGCAAGATTTATCACGGGTGACAATTTTATTCAATTTTTCATTACTTTCACATTTCTTATTTCTTTTTGGACCCAATTCTGAAGTCCACGCAGACGAAGTCGCGGGCAGAAGCTAGTTATTATATAAAATATAAATTATTAAATTTCTCGAGCACCTTAAGTTTACTGTAATCAATTAAGGAGGAAAATAAATTAAAATGGGTATCTGGTCGAAACAATTTTCGACTCATTTTAAAATATTCAAGAGAATTTTACAAGGCATTAAAATTTCGAAGGTCCAACCCCTAAAACGCGATGTTGCGGTCTTATAGACCAGGAATAATGTATTATGAACCCGGTTCCTTTAACCGGCTTTGTTCTCGAAACTATTACCTAGAAGTAAACTATAGCAATACTCAAGTTACCATTCGCGGAAATCTGCGATAATTTGATTGGCAGGTATTAATAACGGTATTATGCAAACTCTGTTACTGTAATTATTGTATTACGAGAATTGGCCATTTCAATTTAATAAAGTAAATAAATCATTAATATGCTTTTATTTAACTCACTTACTTAAATTATCATTTATTTTAGTCAATCAAAATCAATTAGCAGTTTGAATTTCTTGTAGCCTGTATTAGATACTTACATATTTTTTTTACAACTCGCTAAGAATGAGAAAGAAGAAACGCCAGAGAAGAAAGAAAAAGGACGGGAATTTCAAAAAACATTACAAAGTCTTCATTAGTCAATAATTATTTTTAAGATAAAAGCTGTGACAAATATAATTATTATTCTAGACTTAACCTTGTAAGATTTGTTCATTATTTAATATAAGTAAATACAATCTTAGTAACAAAATGTATAACTAACATTTAAAAAGAAATTCGATACCGATTTATATGTAAGATTTGATTAGTTTGGTTTGTGACCGTCTCGAATAACTACTAAAATATTGGATAAAAAATAAAACCAAAATGTTCGGGAACAGTAATTTGACCCTTTTAAAACAACGGGACACATAAGTAATACCTAAGTCCAATCCAAATCTCTTTAAGAAATAACCCACAAGAGCCATTTAAATTACCAAACAAGCCTGATATATAGTGCCATCTGCAGAGGATTTCCTTGATAGGCGTCTGTCTCCTGTCCAAGAGTTGATCCTACGGCCGTTAGTAACTTACGTTAAACCATCTAGACTTAACTGGAATGTTCTAGAAACCATGTCATAAATTGTACTAAACGATTTAGTCGTAAAGCTAGGCTGACTTAAGTGTATATAGTTACTGAGCTTTTACAGGTTAAATTTGTATTTTGTTTTTTTATGTCACCAGACGATTGAGATTCTTAATTTAATAATTATTTTCGTGATATTAATAAACTGACGAAAGATTTTTTATTATAATTTCGTGCTTCTTTATAAACTAAAGTATTTATTATTTTTTTAATCATTTCTTATCATTTAGCATTGTATCTTGTCGATTTATAAGGCATAATAATTAATTTATCATTTCATTTCATTAATATGCTACCGATGAATAATTTTAAATTTTATGAGTTTAGAAATATTTTTATTTTCTCCGTAAGCATTTAAAACCGTTGGTAAAAGGTTTACATAGCGAAAATTCAATAAAAAAAAATACAGTTAGTAACGTAAAATTATCTAAGCATTTTCAAATGATATTTTCAATAATAGAGCAAATGATATTATGAGTTATAAACGGTATAATAGAATTTACCTGAATTGACCTGAATATTGAAATGTTATTTCACTTCTAATTTGTGTTAAAATAATTGGTAATACTATTCTCGACACACAACATTTTAAGCATAAATATTTGGTATTCCGATTTTCGTTATAAATCATTCGGTTTCCAATTTAAATTCAAATATTTCCAGCGATACATCTTTATTCATTTGTTTTGAAAAATCGAATACTTTATTTTAAATTCAACAGTCATTTATCAACAGTTATAACTAAACAAGATGTTTTTTAATCGCGGTTAAAATTTTAAGTTGTTGTTTCTCAGCTGTTGAATGTTATGGGTTTGGGTGCACAAGGTTGTAGGTTCAAATCATACAGCATGTACGAATGTGACTTTTTGAAAGTTAAAAGTACTTTCAAAATTTTTCTTTGACATCATTGGCAATCGCTGAAATAAAACATCTTGAAGAAACTGGATTCCAAAATTTGGAATTTAAAATCGTCAACCCGCAATGAGCTCGCGTGATGGTCAAAGCTCGTTTCTACTCTTTACAGGATTAATTTAATCAACGAGGTAATCAGGTGCATAAAACTGAATAACTTTCCCCAAGGAACATAGGTCGAAATCTTAAGATGGAAAATGAACTTTTCATACAAAATGACAGGTCACATGACTTATGTCCTGTATGAGAAGAGGCCAATGCCCAGCAGTGGGACATTAATGGGCTCGTATTATTATAAAATCCTAACAGGGAATCAGTCCAACTCGTTTTATGCGATGTCGTGCAAGTTCATTTGTAAGGAACCCAGTCTAGGTAGGAACTTACATTAAAAATGAAAGTGCATACTAACTAAAATGTTTTTTTTTTATTGTCTTATGTTACTTTGTAACCTTTGTTGTTTTAGCTCTTCTTTACAATGTAGAGCGCCTTATTCATTTTAAAACATCTTAAAGTTTGCTTTCGCTGTTGTAATTCAATGTTTTTTTTTTCCTAAAAATCTTACTAGCAATGTGGGTCGCACATAACTCGTATTCTTGTTAACCTCTCGGTTTACGCTAAATACTTGTATTAAGGGTTCACGTCGCAATGGGTGGGATTCAAACCGACAACCACATGATCGCAAGTCCGACGCCCTAGCCATTAGGCTACCGCCACTTCTAGATTATAAAGAAGATTACCTCCTAAGTCCTGAACCTATGTCATTATACCAATAATTCTGTTTGTCATACAGCTTGACAGTTCAGTCAACAATGATATTAATTAGTCACCGCTATTTGGTAACGAATCACAAACACGCCTTAATTGCTCCGTAATCAAGTGTTTATTTGATAAGCGTTTGATATGAGATTTATAAGATAATGGTTTGAGACTATATCACATCACACTTATATTATAGAGGCGAAATATTGTGAAGGTATCTTTGTTACCTTTTCACGCTCAAACGGCAGGATCAAATTTGATTAAATTTGGTATGGACGTAGCTGACACCATGTTTTAACACAGGCTACTTTTTATCTCGAAAAAATTTACCTGTCTGATAAACCGCGGGGAATACTAAGGGGCGTAACTAGTCTTTACTAATATTATAAAGCTGTGGTGTTTGTTTGGTTGAACGCGCTAATCTCAGGAACTACTGGTCTAATTTGAAAAATTCTTTCAGTATTAGATAGGATAGATCCATTTTTCAAGGAAGGCTACTTTACGCCACGATATTAACCGACGCCAACGCCCAAGACAATGTAAAAAATCACTTTTCTACATTGCACCATTTGGCACTTGTGTTATGGAATCATAGACAACGAAGGTACTACAAACAATCAGACCCGGGACAATGAAGAAAAGTGTTTTTTTCTACATAGACCCGTCCGGGGATGGAACCCGGGACCTCAGAGCTGGCGACACCTTGAAAACTGGTGTGTACGCCGCACGACCACGGAGGTCGTCAAAATGATACTTATCCAATAATGACACTTATTCTATACAAGATATAGATGTCTCGATTGCTTGACGAGTGTCGCATTACCAAAGCCCTTAAGTATAAATTGATCCGATTACAGGGGCTTCTGATTTTCTTTATTTAATATCAAGGGTTTTCTTGAGTGGCCATTAGATACATTTTGGTTACTGTTATAAGGGACTAAAGAAATATTATTATTAGATTACTGGGGTTGAGATATTGTGTTCTATGATTAATCGGTCAGTAAATACGAATACGTAAAATATTAGAATTGGTTCTAAACTGTATTTATAAAAACACTGTTTAAATTATATTCGCAATTAAAATAATATACATTTTATAAGTTTTGATGTACACTTCGACGTACACATAATCTTAGACACAAAAAAAACATGAAAATTACTTTTAAGTATTTACCTATTTGAATTAGGAGCGGAAAAGGCCTAATAACTATTAGTTATAAGTGAAATCACAACAAATAACAAAAAAAATTGGAGCCCTTTGTAATTCCTCTATTCTATGAAAAATCTATTTAATCTACTATCTCTCACAATGGAAAATACCCTGGGAATTATACCCTGTAAAAATACATTAAAATAACTTTTAAAAAACAAATGCTAATCCGTCTAAATGGTCCTATCAACTTGGGATTGCAACAATGATGGTACAAAAACGTCACAACAATCACCGTCAAATAACATCACTACATATTTTAAAACAAAGTCTTCCGCCGCGTCCGTCTGTCTGTTCGCTATAAACTTAAATACTATAGCATCGAGTTTCATACTGCTTTCAGATAGACACGATGTTGACTCGAATGGTTACTCGGATGGTTTTTTCACCAATGGATAGTGTTTCTATAGGAAGATTTTATTATATAATTTGTCACGTATTCGTATAGATTAGCTAATCTTCATCTACGCGTTCGAAACCGCGGGCATCAGCTAGCTTAATCCTACTAATATTATAAATGTGAAAGTGTGGATGTTTGTTACTCAATCACGCAAAAACGGCTAAACGGATTTGGATTAAATTTAGCATGCATGTAGCTTTTGACGTAGAAAAGAACATAGGCTTCCTTTTATCCCGATTCCTAAAGTAGTTCCTGAGGGAAAATTGAAAATTGTTTACTAGCTAAGCCGTGGGCAGACAGCTTACAAATTTGATATTTTTCTCTATTACAGCGCAAGTGATAACACGGGGAAAATTGTATTCCTATTTTCACTACCTTCACATTTTTCATTTCTATTTGGACCCAATTCTGAAGACCACGCAGACGAAGTCGCGGGCAGAAGCTAGTACAATATAAATAATAACTCAATTTATAAACGGAATTCGTAAATAATTCTTAACATTACCGTCATCGAATCGCTCATAAAGAATTTATGTTACAGACATTAGGTATTTACGGCATTTCTTACAGCTAACCCTTAGGGTCAAATAAATTGTAACGATAGGACGAAAGTAAACGAAATTAGCATGTTTACGACACGTTTGTGTGAGGGCAAGCTAAATAAAGTTAGATATATGGGTTAACACATGAAGTGAGAAGGCTGAATAAGCTTGGGTCGAAACTGAATCATAAATGCCTTTACGACTTTGTTTTTCACTAAATATTATTATAGGTTAGGTAACTGCAAAGCTGGATAAAGTTCCGCTAATTGTTTATCATATCCGAAAATCAACGTAAATATACTTTGAATATGTATTTGTAATTGTCATGTAAGGTTTCTATAGATTTATATTTTTTAAATATATGTGGACAACATCACATACATAGCTCCGAATACAAAGTAAGTAGCTAAAGTACTTGTGTTATGTAATCAGAGACAACGAAGGTACCACAAACGCCCAGGTCTGAGACAATGTAAGTAAAGTGTTTTTCTACCTTGACCCGTCCGGGGAACGAACCCAGGACCGCGGAGCTGGCGACACAACTACAACAGTCTCACACTAAGACTCGCAAGATTTTAAAAAGAAATTTGCTTTTACATACTTGCATAAACTTTACTTGTGAAATGATAAATAAATATTTTTTTATTATTTTACAAAAAAAAACTTTTTTCCGTTTTTGGCATGTCATATTGCCTTCTCGTAAAGAAAAAATGCGTTCAGCAAATATTACACAGTGCAATTTAATATTCGTATTTTAAGTTGCACCAAAGTTAGTTCATTGATTAAAATTTAAATAATTACATCCATTTATTTAACTTTTCTCTCGGTTAATGGTAGAAATTAGAAGCAACACTTTCGTAATTCTCTTTTGAGGAATACAATTTGTATCACACAGATGTTTCTTTTCTAATATCAGCACTCAAAAAACATGTTCAACAACAACCAAAGTATCTCATCAGAACTAAAGGAAAACGTTCATCTCTCAACACAAATAAAATTTTTATTCCTTGTCTATACCATTTTGCAACATTGTAAAATTGGAACACCCTGTCTAGACTAGACGTTGTACGTAAAACTGCAATAGTTTTCAATATTCCGTTCGACTTGCCTTTAAGATCAGTGCCTATACCATGAGCTTATTAAGCAAGGTTGTTGCCGCTGTGGAAGCGAGACAGCGCTATACAATGCACGTAGCAGCGTCTCGCTTCCACAGCGGCAACAAGCTTGCTTAATAAGCTCATGGTATAGGCACAGAGATCGTTTTCCAATCCTTTGACATTGCCTTGAGGGATAACTGTTTGCATACGGTAGTTGCTCCGTACTGTGCTATAAGGTAATATCAGTAATGAATTTTTATTGTGAAGTTGAGAAGTGCTGGAATATTTTTAAATAATATTTTAATTCTGATATAAAGTTTAGAAATATTATACATGAAATGTCTGTGATTTAAAATAGAGGTTCAACGAAAATTTAAAGTTTAAAACGTTTTTTTATAACTCCATAAAATCACGGATTATTTGTAAGTATACCAACAAAAAAACTAGTGAAATCACGGATGTAAGGATTCCAACGATATTCTTCGCATCCAAAAATGTATAGACTTTTAGAATTTACTGTGAAATAAAGAAACTTCACATGACATAATTAATTACGAAAATACTAAAACCAATTATTTTTTGCAAGCTAACAAAAAATAAATATTGTGTTTGCTTCAACAAAACGGTTATTTTAAACACACAGGCAAAGTTATGGGTAGAAGTTAGTTTGCAAATTATTATCCTCGTCAAACAATTATAAAATAACTCACACAAAAACTCCAAACAATACACAAATTGTACGTCCAATATCTGTTATATCGCAGCAGTAAATTCGGGCGTTTAGCAAAATTGCCAATTCAGACTACCTACATCGATACATTTACATTGATCGAGAATTGTGCTGACTGTTTGTTGATCCTCGCTAAGCCTCGCATTTATTTTATCCGTTAGGCTACGATGACGTCAATTTGGATTTCCTTTCGATATTTTTGCTACTTTATTGGCAGACATTTTGATTTGTGGTTATTTTTTTGTTAAAAGATTTAGCTACGATTAAAGGGTGGGCGAATCAGTGTGCTATAAATTTTTATGTTGACGTTTAAAAAGTGTTACATCCTATTTTGAAAAAAGATTTTTGATTGATTTTGTTTATTTATTATTATCGCTCGCTATCTTTTTTAAATGCTTATACAGAATTATTTTTATGGAGTGCGTATATTCCACAATTGAATATAAATTTTTCATACAAACATGAGTCACGTGACCTGTCACTTTGTATGAAAAATTGATATTCAATTTTAAGATTTCGACCTATGTTCCTTGGGAAAAATTGTCCAGTTTTATGCATCTAATTACCTCGTAGAATATACGCACTCCTTATAATTTTATCCTGTATGCACGGTATAATATGTAGAAGCTAAATAATACACAACTAAGAAGTAGTCATAATGTGGAGAACAAATTTACTATCAAAAATAAAGTTTTAATAAAAATATTGCGTATTGGAGAAATTAAAAGGCGAGCTACAAATTTATTTATTGGCCGCGTGATCAAATTTATATATAAACAACGGTTAAATGAGATAGAAATAAAATAATTACGAAACATTGTAATGTATCGTCGCCTTTCGACACTGTTCTCGTCCACAGAATTGATTCATCCAGCGTGTCTACAATCGACTTTCAAAGCATGAAAACCATCTTAATATTCTCAATCTACCTTCGCTTCCATATTGCAAGTATAATAAACACATGTAAAGAAAGTTTTTAAATAACTCCCAAAGCAAAACCTTAAGCTAAGTGCATAGAAGTCCGGGTCGTACAAATACGTCGACTTAAGACAAATTGCATACGTTCAGGTACCCTCACTACCGGTTCTCACTCATTTAAAACACACACAAAAAAGTAACACACATACAGTCCACAGAAGTAAAGGAGAGGCTCGTGGCTAAGTGCAAGCCGTACGGTTTGACCGATAATAAAGGTTAAGCTGCGCTCGCCGCGGCTGGTCCGTGGATGATCATTGGTGGCCATTTGTAAACATACCGAGACCCCTACGTGCCTCGGAGAGCACGTTAAGCCGTTAGTCCCGACCGTCATACAGTGATCTTTGACAGTCGTTAAGTCATTACAATTCTGACACCAGTCATACTATGGAATACTATATTACCTAGCAATAGGTTGTGTAGGTCAGATAGGCAATCGCTCCATGTAAAATACGGTATTCAGCTAAATCCGGTAAGACTGTAAGCGGACCCCAACATAGCTTGGGAAAAGGCTATGCAGAAGGGTCCACAGAAGTAAAATAAAACAGTGTTATACTGTGACAGCTTTATTGCGCTATAGCTAATTATTATCTAACACAGGATTAATTTAAAAGGAGTGCGTATATTCAAAGAGGTAATCAGGTGCATAAAACTGAACAACTTTCCCCAAGGAACACAGGTCGAAATTAAATTTTCATATAAAGTGACAGGTCACGTGACTTGTGTTTGTATGAAAGATTTCAAGCCTTTTCTTTCACTTAGCGCTTCTATTCCCTTTTACCACTTCAAAGTGCATTTTTAGCGAGTTTCTGTACAGAACAAATGGTAGTATAACTCCCACATTCTCGGTAAAAGTAACCCGGAAAGCACTCTAAGCTTTTAAAGCGACGATGCATTTCTTCGACCGCAGCGATTGCTACATATTGACTTGCATACCATTGTATCAAAATAGCTATGAAGGTTACAAGTTTAACATACAAATAAAAAAGACTATAGCTAAACCACTATCGACAAATAGTATTTTCAACTTTTTTTAAGTAACATAATATTAACCCTAGTCACATGAACATTTCCATTGTTTAACTATTGTGTCTTCTGGCGGGACAGGGAAGGTGTTAAGTGCCCCTTATTTAAAGTACATTTCTACAATCGTTATAGCTCATCGAATTACTCAATTTTATTATAGTGACAAGTTTAAGTCACGTGACTTATTTATTATTTATTATTATTTATTTTGAGCCTGAACTGTCCCACTGCAGGGCAAAGGCCTCCCTTTCTTCCTTCCATTTTTCTCGACGTGACGTGACTTATCGAAGCAAAATATAATTTATCATTTCGATACTTTTAATTTAATTTAAGCGATTTCTATCACCGTTAACGCTTTTAGGAAATGTACCTTGTCTAAGGGGGAAAGAACGTTTTTGTTATTCGCAATTGTTTTTTTGTCAAATAGTCTGGGTGGGAGTTCAGTGTACACTAACGATTTAAGAGAGTAACCAAAAATAACCAACCCATTTTGTATGCGAGTTTATTGAATAAATATTAATAAAATTGCAATTAATTAATTCCGCTATCTATACGATTGGGTCTTTTAAACTACGTAACTTATTTTTATACAGGTTTTGCCATTAATCTATCATTATTATTATCTTCGTTCCATTAAAATAAATAAAGTTGGCACTAAAAAATGTATTTAAAGAAAAATTAATATTAAATATTTAAAACGCACAATGGCCCAATCAGGAGGCTAAGTGCGGCAACAAGAAAACCAACCAAACAACTTAAAAATGGCGACAAAAAAATCACCATCACCCACATCGCCGTCGATCGCAAATGTGTCCAAAAGGCTGCATTTCCACGTTGTATGCCAATGGTAGTTGAAAAAAGTTGTTTAACATCATCAACTCGGCCTCGGCCTATCGCGGTCCTCTGCTGGACATAGACTTCTTCCAAGATGCGCTTCATCATCCAGTCTTAAGTGCTTTGTCAATTAAACTCTCGCTCATACTAATTCGAAAAAAAATTAAGCTACAAGGCTGTTACATAAACAGTAATGTAATTTAAATTGTTCGAGAAACTATTAATAATTTCCTCCTGGTTGAGCGTTACATGCGGAAATCGTTAATTAAATTCATCCAACTAGATACAAATTACATAGTTATAGGTTCATCCATATGAGGAAATTTAAAGGGGAGGGTTAAGTATGAAAACGAAATTCAATAGTTTAGTGCTGACAACCTGACAACGGTAGCCGGGTTGGACTGGATGTGAAAGTTCGGGCTTTATTTAATTAAAATATAGAGCTTGAAAAATTAAAGTAAAATAAATGTTTTTGTATCTTGTGTTACACAGTAACATGCTTTGAGGACAGACAGACGCACCATCTAAAATAGGTCAGCTTTCAATTCAGTGGAATTCGGTGAGACTGAATAAAAAGGTGAAAATGCAAAAGAAATATAGATAACTAGCTTCTGCCCGCGACTTCGTCTGCGTGGACTTTAGAATTGGGTTAAAAAAAGAAATGAAAAATGTGAAAGTAATGAAAAAAAAAATCCACCCGTATAGCTTGCGCTGTAATAGAGAAAAAATCCATATTTCAAAGCTGTCTGCCCACGGCTTAGCTCGGAAACAATTTTCAATCCCTCGGGAACTACTTAAGTAATCGGGATGAAAGGTAGCCTATGTTCTTTTCCATGTCAAACGCTACATGCATGCCAAATTTCATCCAAATTCGTTCAGTCGCATTTGCGTGATTGAGTAACAAACATCTACACGTCTTTCACATTTATAATATTAGTAGGATTAAAGAAAACTTTTCAAATCATCCTAAGAAAATTGTGTAGAAAGGCTTTTACTTATGATATGACGTTAGCTTATGCAAGTATGGAAGAAGAAAATATGCTGTTCCGACTCCAATAATTGAAAATGGGATTTAGGCAGGAGGATAATGATGGATAAGGAAAGGAAGATATTATGGTGGTAACTTGGCAAGAATCTGATTTACTTTTTCGTCAATATTTACTTCCCTTTTAAAGAGGGTAGGAAGAATAACCGTGACTTGGCCCAGAAACTAAAAATTAAATACAATACTATACTAATCTATATCGGGGTGCAAGAAAGGGACCTCCCCGAACGTTGTACTATCACATTTATACACCTGGTGCAACTTGGGCAATCTGCGAGAATAGCTTAGTCGTTTACCCAGATTGGCTGATTCTTTTACCACAACCAATGGCAACCCTCAATCGTATATTGCCATTGATCGAATGTTCTTCATTTTTTATCATAAAAAAAGGAGATAATCATTGCAAATTCCTTGCTTATAAAGTAGAGTTTTGTAGGACATAACTTGTGTCATAGCGACCTAATAATTAATTCATGTATAAAGAGAACAGCTGTTCCTTTGAAGATTCTACAAGAAGCCGAGATGTTCCTTAACGTTAGAATAATCAGTCAAAGCTCTAGAGTTCTGCGAGCATGTGTCGCCACCAATTTTATAATAATTACTGAAAATTTAAGATCCAAAGAAATTAATACAGGATTAAGTTTATTTCTTGTAAACAATATACATAATTTTTATAATATACACAACTTAAATACTAAACTATATTAATTATACTAAACTAAACTAAAAACTTATAAGATAAATAAAACTATCTATAAAAAGAAAACTTGCTAACCAATATTAAGTAATATGGATATTTTGTACATATATCAAATTGGGCTCAAATAATTATTATTTTATGAAGAATGAAACAAGACACTATACTACAAGGCAAATGTAAGTAGTGGCAATCGTAGTGTGGACAGCCAGATGGACCGATGATCTGAAAGAGGTAGCTAGGATGGATGCGGATGCGGAGAGCGGAAGACCGGGTTTTGTAGGCTGGTGAGCTGGTGTGTGGTGTGTGGTGCAACTTGGGAAAGCCTATGTCCAGCATTAGGCTGAGTTGATTGATTGATACTACAATACTATTTCTATTAAGGTTATTATTCAAAGTTGAAGCGCCCGGCAGCAGCCTAATAACTAAGGCGTCGGACTTCTGATCATGTGGTTTCCGATTCGAAACCAACCCATTGCACTACCGACGTATACTCCCTTGCAACACAAGCATTTTAGCTTAGCACGAGGGATTCACAATTATAGTAACGTTCGACTCCATTGCTAGTATTTGTTTTTCCTTGTCCTATACTATCTCACTGCTGAGCAAAGGCCTCCCCCAAGTCCCTCCATACATCCTTATCTCGTGCAACCTCAAACCAGCCCTCGCGGTACCCGTCCAGATCGTCCCGCCACCTCTTTCTGGTTATCCGCTAGCAATTGTAAAAAAAATATCTTTAGTTGTCCATGTGTTCTTACTTCGGTTCGAAAATACACCCACAAAGTGTAACATATATAATAATTGTTTAGTTTTAAGTGGCTCTCATTAAGCCTTTCATATTAATCTGGTTTACAATTATACAGCCTTAAATGATAATATTTAATAATTATCCGTAATTATCAGAACTAATTACCACCAATAATATGACACTCAAACCATTATACATACATTTCTATGAAAACCCAAGGCCAAACGATTATTCCCTTTCCCTTAATTCTCACGACCTTTATAACTAGTAAATGGTCCATTAATAATAAATACATAATTACAAACAACTCCCAAGAAACTAGCCTCACAAAATTGTAAGCCATTGTTCAATACTTATGACATTAACCAACTATAACTTATCATTTGTAGTTCTCTAAGTATTGCTCGATCCTTGTCTAACGCCCTTATTTAGAAAGGGATAGAGCTAATAGAAATTGGCTGCTATTATCGAAGATATTGCAGTACCAAGTTGCACAATTTGAACAAAGTTTGTGATATAATGCTTGGTCTACACTGGTTCGAGACAAATTTGTTTGAAGACGAAATGGTGGGCGAACGTGTAAATTAGTTCGTGAAGTTTCCGTACGTCGGGAAATAGAGTTTCGGAAGTTCATGTGATATGTAACGGTGTGGAATATATTTTGAATTTATCTGTTAGGTAAGGTATCGAAAATAGCTCGCTTACGTCAATGAGCCTAAATCACTAAATAGGTATTCAAGCTCATCCTTCGTTATTTTTTAGGCACTTGTCTACTCATACACTAAAATTATTGTTGTTTTATGATAATTCATTTCTTGAAAGGTTAAATGTTTATTGCAACGCATACAAGTTTACCATATTATAATGTAATAATAATACAGCATTATTTTTTATGGAGTGCGTTTATTCAACTAGGTAATCAGGTGCATAAAACTGAATCACTATTCCCAAGAAACATAATTATGTCGAAATCTTAAAATTAAAACAGTTTTGATAATGCAACATCACTACATTATTATAATAACTTCCGTGAGACGAATTCATAATTATTTAAGGATTCAACGGTTTACTCACGCGCATTCTCGGGATCGTCCGACTAGTTTCAGACTCAATAGGAGTCCTTAATCATGAGCTGACGCGGCGGCGGCGGTGTCGCGAGTCGAACTTCGAGATCCCGAGAATGCGCGTGAGTAAACCGTTGAATCCTTAAATAACATCACTACAATATTATAACACAAAGTTGCTTCCCACTGTCTGTACCTATGTATGCTTTGATCTTTAAAACTACGATAAGGATTTGATGCTGGAAGATTTATATGTATAACACAATGTAGAAAACGTAATTCTATTTAGTCTGTCAGTTAGATAATAAAAAAATATTACACTCATATTTTTTGTTTTATCAAATTAACAAATAATGACTTAGTTAAAACGCATTAAAGATGGGGAGTAGGGGCTCACTACGTCATGGCTCGGTATAAATTTTACCAAGGCGTGACGTCATGTGACATTTCAACTCAATATTTCTCCGTAATTTTTTGAATACATGAAAAATCAAAAATTACGTGTCCAATACTTTTCAATAATCTAAGTACCTGATTGACGAAAAAAAAACTTAGTTCACACGAATATTATATGAAATAGACAAAAACAATAAATTAATACATAGTATCAACCTTCTAGAGCATTCATGTGTTCACAACCTATAATGCTCATATGCTCATTACAAAAACTGTCAGTCATTTGCAAAATGGCGGTCTCAATACTAGAACGTTTTTATATGATAGACGAAGGTTTCTTTACTTTCAATCTAAAGTATCTTTTCTTTGTAGGACTATGGCCTGAAAAATACTTAACTAAATACCAAAAAATTCTCTACAAATTATACGAAATTTTCATACATTTTCTCACTGTAACATTTCTCGTATTATCTGGGATTGGAACATACCAACATAAGGATGATATTACAATCTTCCTTTCAAATATCGATAAATGTTTGGTTGTATACAATTTCTTTTTTAAAACAATTATATTTTGCATCAAGAGAGATCAGTTGAGGGATCTTATCGATGACATTGAGAGGTCTGGTGATATCGTCACTGAAGAAAGAAAGAAACTAATGGCGAAATATGTTGTTTTTTTAACTGGCATTTCTGGTGCGGTGGTTGGCGCCTTCAGTCTACTGGCTCTGTTTGAAGGGAAGATGTCGGTTGAAGCCTGGATGCCTTTTGATACAACAGCAAGCACAACGAACTTAATTACATCTCTACAAATTGTGGCCATCACAATCTTCCCTGGACTATGTCGAGCCTTTGCCATGCAAGGCTTAGTGTGCAGCATGATAATGTACTTATGTGATCAATTGATACATTTGCAGAATGATTTAAGAAGTTTAGAGTATTCGAAAGAGTTTGATAACTCGTTAAGGATTAAATTCAGGAAAATAATCAAAAAACATATTCGACTGATGGGGTAAAGTATGCTATTTTTTAAACTACTATTTATAGAAAAATGTTTAAGTGCGTATAATATAACCTAACCGAAAGTAAAAAATAACCTCTCCCGACTGACTATAAAAGTATAAACCCGACTATATGTGCAGAAGTTTTATTAAAAAGGTGTAGGTTTTGTCCCGGTTAACATCAATTCTACAGTGTACAAAACAGTGTTATTCTAAGCAAAAGTCTCAAATTGAATCATAGACAGATTTATTATACTCTACCTAATGAAAACTAGAGCAGCAGTGAAATATTAATTGAACATGAACTCTTATAGCACGGTTTAGACTACTTATAACTTTTGACTAATCTGTCTTACTAAATATAAAAGCTCGCTATAGCACTGGGCTGAAAATCGCACGATAACTCATTTTGCAAGGCGTACGTCATCGCTGTCGGTCGTCGAAGGAAAGCATTCCTGACTAATCTTTCTTATTGCCTTACCATCTTACTCTTATACAATACGCATAGTCTTAATAATAACACTTAATAACGCGTTTAATAAGGGTTATTTTTGTGTTACAGATATTCTAACTCCATGGAAATGATTTTTAACGAATATTTTTTGATCCAAAACTTGGCGGTAACAGTTGAATTATGCTTAAACGCTGTAATGGTGACTGTGGTAAGCTTTCCATTATTTTTAAGAAATATTTTTTTTTAATAATAATAACTCCGGCCTATATACATGAATACGTGGACCATTGTCCTGAAAAAGGTAACTGGGTCGGACTGGATGCGGAAGACGGAAGACCGTGTTGTGGCACCGCTTGGGAGAGGCCTAAGTCCAGCAATGGACTGCAATAGACAGAATTGAGATTAATGTGCCACTTCTGGGCTTCTTTGGGCACTGGAAACTCATATAGAGAAAAATCATGTGACAATGTTGAAGGAAAACATCGTAAGGAAACCTGGATTCAAAAAAATTGAATCTGATATTACCAACCCGCAATGAGCACGCGTTGTGATGAATGCTCGTTCTTTCTCATTTAAATGAAAAGAGGTCTGAAATATATTGAACTTAATATAAATTGAGGCGTCATGTTGCATTTTAGATATAGTGGAAATTTTATCATGTTTATTGTATGAGAAGTATTACTTGTTATTTAAATTGAACAAGTACTTAGCAGTTTTGTACTGAACTTGTTTCGATTATTAGTATCATTCTGATTTTATTTAATTGATAATATTGCATGCTGGATTGAGTTGGTGAAATATGAAGAACTGTAATAATTTTTAAGTTCTGTACAACTCTATTTAAAAAAAAAAATGTAATCTATTCTTTATTCTATTCTAATCACATATTCGATCTATGTACTGTTTCAGGTCGGTGTACAACAAATGACTCTATTAATTACCTTCGTGGCTTATCTGTCTATCGCTCTTATAAATGCTTACATATACTGCTACTTGGGAAACGAACTCATTATTCAAGTAAGAAACCCTTTAGTTTACATCTTGATAAAAGAAAAATATCACATTCCGATAACCCCTTACACATTGAGTAAAAAAGTTACATTAAATTAGGCAAGTATATAAAACACTTGAAAATTAAAAAAAACCTGAAAGTCAACTTATAATATACGCCTTTAAATGTGAAAAAATGTTAAAAAGAACGGCAAGTAAATATAATACATGAAGCGCTACGTTATTGCTACGACGTAGTAGACGTCACTGCTACGCCGGATGCGCTGTCGTAGCTGATAACCGGTCTCTACGTTAAGTCATGTCGAGAATATTGTTCAGCAGAAGATGAAATATTTTGCCGCCGGCTGTTTAGCTTCTTTAGAGATTAAGTTTAAATTTTATATTGAATTTTATTTTAGAATTTAACAATACATGATTAAGTGACGTTAGTAAAATAACTTCGATAAATTTTATTATTTTCATGCCTGCTCTTGCAAAGGAACTTGATTTTCATATTTCACTGGTAAATTTGTTTGTCCGGTAGTTAGTGACCTTGACAACGAACCCAGAGGTGCCTGGGCGTAATAAATTTATAATTATTATGTTCGTATATAGAAATATATTATAAGTATTTTTATCAGTTATCTGTTTACCATAGTACCGGCTCTGCCTAGTTTTGGATCAGATGACCGTGCATGAGGTGTCCCGAAATTATTTTAATAAAAAATAATACTTTAAGCAGATGTTTCTTTAGCTCGCATTACATCTTCACCGAAAGAGTAAATGTCATAACACTCTTGAAAATAATTAAAGTATGATTTCAACTTTTTTAGTTTTTTTTTTGTGTCAGGAAGTTTTTTTTATTTTCCATATTTTGAAAAAAAAAATACGAGGGTCAGTCACCTGGTATTACAGTACTAAAATATACCCAATTATTCACGATTTGTCCTCCACTCCCAAATAAATATTTTTGCTTCACGAATTTATTTTCAGAGCCAAGGCATCGCTCTTGCAGCCTACGAATCAACGTGGACGTCTTGGCCAGTGGACTTGCAGAAAAACTTGTTGATAATGATCAACGCGTCTCAAAGACCCCTAAAACTAAGTGCAGGGGGTATGGCTTTGTTATCTATTCAGACTTTCAGTCAGGTACAGTAAATAACACTCTATTATCCTATTAATATTATAAATGTGAAAGCGTGGATGTTTGTTACTCAATCACGCAAAATCGGCTGAACGGATTTGGATTTTGGAAATTTGGCATGCATGTAGCCTTTGACATGGAAAATAACATAGGCTACCTTTTATCCCAATTCCTTGAGTAGTTTCCGAGGGAAAATTTAAAATTATTTCTGAGCTAAGCCGTGGGCAGACAGCTTTGAAATTTGTCTTTATTTTTCTCTGTTACAGCGTAAGCTGTATAACACGGCCGTATAACACGGGTTATAATTTTATTCCATTTTTCATTACTTTTACATTTTTCATTTCATTTGGACCCAATTCTGAAGTCCACGCAGACGAAGTCGCGGGCAGAAGCTAGTATGTGCATAAAAAGTTTAAAACTGTTAACAGTTGCCAATGAGACACGTAGGGAATTTGTCTGTTTGGTGGCTTATAACGACGAAACGAATAAACCCAGTTTTATTAAAATTACACAGAATATTTCCTATAGCCTAAAAAATACTTAGATTTCTTTACACTGCGACAATTTTTTTTTTTTTATTAATCTACTCTATTATTGATATAAAAAACCTAAAAGATGTCCAAACACTATTTCATTCAAATAAAAACATTGTTATACCCGTCATAGTTAGAAAAAACAACCAAAACCAGGTAAAACAACTTCATCTGAGCCATTCAGCATAAACGTAAAAAAACGTCAGGGAGCCATCACTTCTAATTGCCCCGAACGAAACAGATTGTATAGAAACACACTAATGAGGTCTGTTTAACAGATTTATATATTTTTATACAACGCTTTTACTAATCAAGCATTTCTGATTTTCTGAGACGGAAAGATTAACTAGTTATGTGAGAGATGTCAAGAAATATGCTTAAATCATTGACAATTTTGTATTTGAACGAGTTTAAGATTAAATATTATTTGAGTAATGAAAATTATTTCGTAATGTTCGTTTATTTTCAGTTGTATCGAATTTTGTAACAGAGGTTAAATTAAGTGAAATCATGTTCTACAAGTTATTAATGACGATAAATTCTTGTAATATGGTGTCTTTTATAGTTTTTTATAATAGCAATGACTTGGAAAAAAAATATAATGTTAGTCGATGACGCATAATTATATTATAATGTATATTTTTCGAAAAATTACGACGTCTTTGTGGCAACCGCAGATTAGTATGGAGAAATAAATATTGACGTCACAACACAGTCATCATCTATCTCTTTCTAATTAGTGTTAAAATGCTTGTAACTATCTCAATATGAATATTTTTTTTTAATACAATATAGTTTGGTGTATACTTTTGATATTTAAAGTAAAAAAAATACAAATAGGTATTTTTACAGTCAAAATCTAAATTAAAAATATAAGATTAGAGGTAGGTATATTTTTGACAGACAGCCAGTGAAAAGTCTCCGAATCGTACCCAAGTCTCTTATGATTAAAATTAGAATCCCTCTCCATAAAAGTCAAGCAAGTCCGTTTTCAACAGAAATGTACAGACGGCAACAAAAGTTGATAAACAATCAGTTTTACAAAACACAAAAATACAATTTAAAATTCTTTAAATTAGTTTTGCGACTGAAAAACAAATTTGCTTTTCCACGAAATTGAAGCTATAAAGTAAAAAAACGCATAAAAATAATAAAGAAATAATAATAACAACAACCATCACTCATTCAGTATTTAAGGTGTCTCATGTGTTTTTTTTTTTGTTACTTTTATTAATTGTGTTTAGACAAAATTAATTTTTTTCATTCATCATTTTTATCATTTTTTTTTATAAAAACGACGCCCGCACTAAGGAACTTAATCCTTGTGTCGCGGGGGTTTCACAAACATTCAAATCACATACACAAAGAACACCCAGACTTGGAACAAGCCGCTGTGGATCACACAAATGCTTGTCCCATGCGGGGATCGAACCCGCAGCACGACGCGCACAGTGGTAATTAGCGTGGTGACCTATACCACTCGGCTATCCGCACAGTCGAAAATTATATCTTAATCTATCAATTTACCCCATAACCTACATGTTCATCAAGTTTGTTGCCGACTGTACCGTCTTCAACAGAAATGTACAACATTTTTATTTCGTCTTTATTTTTTTCAGGCTCTCTACAACGGATATTCAATCTTCGCCGTCCTTAACGATGTTGTCAATTAAATGTGATTGTGTCTTAATATACATATTTAATTATATTCTGCTTCGTAGAATTATTCTGTTTTGTAGAAAATGCGTTGTTATGCATTAAATTATGTTTTAAAATAATTGTTTTTATTTTTCCTTTTTTTGAATATTTTTCTTAAATAATATATAATTTATTTTTATAATAACTTCCGTGGGACGAATTCATAATTATTTAAAGATTCAATGGCTTAATCGCGTATTCTCGGGATCGCTATCGATAGGAGTTCGACTCGCGACACCGACGCCGCCGCGTCAGCTCATGATTGAGGACTCCTATTGAGTCTGAAACTTGTCGGACGATCCCGAGAATAAGCCGTTGAATCTTTAAATAAGAGATACTTTGTGCTTGGTAAAATTAAAAAGCTTATATTATGTACATACGTTTGACAATATGCTTTGATTTCCGGAACATTTTAGGCTAACTCTACCTTCCAATTTATACTTAATTATAATCTATTAAAAAAACACAGCATACTTAAGCGGGTAATTATTTGAGTCTTACTCCCCAAAGCTGACACGATAGTTAACTGTAACAGGTTCTTAAATGTATCGCTACTTTTTCCTTACAGTGACAGAGATAGCATGCGACTTAACAGCGGCTTAAAAATAATTGACGTTTCAGTATTCAGGAAATTATTTGGCATGGTCCCTAAATTATCTTTATTTTTCATCTATTTTAATTATTTGGCATGGTCCCTAAATTATCTTTATTTTTCATCTATTTTTTTTATGTAAGTACATAATTACTGTTAACGAAAACACAGCTTGCTGCTTGGGGAGTTTGTTGCATCGTTTCTTCTCCTTAGCAAGAGCACTTAGGAAGCAGTGAAGGGTGGGTGAATCGAGGTGCTGTCTATAATGTGAATGACATTTGAAAAGTGCTAATTCGAATAAATGAGTTTTTATTTGATTTTAATAATCAGCCATTACTATCACTATTGAGAAGATAAATAATCAATACAGAACCACTTATAAAAACCGTATACCTACCTTTACGTAAAACAGTTTTACAGCCAATAATATTAAAATCGATATTTATAACAGTAATGTAACAAAGGTCAATGTCCTGAGTAATATCGTTACAATAATTGTTACTTGTTACAACATCAAACATTGTATGTTGACACACCATTAAAAACAAATTATTGTTGTCAGATAACGCTGAGTAGAAATATCAGTTTTTTTTTTGTTTTATAAAGATTACTAGTAATGTGGGTCGCACATTACTAGTAATCTCTTTAACCTCTCGTGCTAAGCTAAGATGCTTGTGTGACGAGTGGGTTCACGTCGGTAGTGTAATGGGTGGGATTCGAACCCGCAACCACATGATCGCAAGTCCGACGCCCTAGCCATTAGGCTACCGCCGCGCGCCGCTTCATTATTCAGTTTAGTTCAATAATGGATTTACATAACTACAGCAGTACCTCAAAAACTCGACTAAGGTCTTTAATTTATTGTATTTGGACTCTTTTTTACAAAAACTTATTAGTTTAAATTCTTATATTTTTAAACCATTCATGGTTATTCCCATAGAGCACACAATTGCTTGGCACGTAACAAAATCACTCTTTATCACTTATACAGTGTTCTAAACCCCTGATGTTCCAAGGAATGGCGTTTTCAGAATCGATGTCCAGTGGAATTTTGGTGGTCATATTTTATGAAAATCATCTAAAATAAATAAATGTATTATTATTTGGCACTAAAAATAATATTTTTGAGGACATCCACTTGATGCATTAACTTTAAAACTATCGCGTTGCATGATTTTAATAACGTCACGAGAATTAACGCGAACTCGTGCATTTACCTTTTAAGGCTTGACGTTTCGGCCGGGTTACACTGGCTGACAAAGCATCTCGAGACTGCTTGCGACCACGGCCAGTGTAACACGGCCAAAACGTCAAGCCTTAAAAGGTAAATGCATGAGTTCGCGTTAATTCCCGTGACGTAATTTTATCCACTTGATGGCCACAGAGATGTTGCTTATTTGTTGCTCAATATTGCCCACTTTGTGTCTCAAAGTATTTGTTTATTGTCAAATGAGACACGACTTGTTTTTGTTTTAATGATAACTTAGTGAATGGTGTCCAAATACACTTTGGCAAAATTACGCGACCAAAGTTCCGCGGTTGATTTTGCGTTTCGCCGTATTCGGCTGATATGAAGCTCCACAAGCGGAAAAATGGACTTCTAAAAGATTGACCCCGGATCTTCGTCGGCAATCAAACCGAACTTCGGACGCGAATACTGTGTACAGAATAATTTGCGCTAAACTTACGCCCGACCAATGTTTGGCTGTGAGCTTCAACGTAACGTAATTTCAGTCAGTAATTCAAATACCATTGCGGTCGTAATCAACCAAAAATTCGGTCGTGTATTTTCGGCGTAAAGTGTAGTAGTTTTAAGACACACTGTATGTTAAACTAGAGTAAATAACCAATATCTTACTGTTCAAATTACTGACTACATCTATTTACTAAATGTGTCTCTTTCCGAATGAGAATAAGAGGAAAAAAAATACCGAAACGCAAGACAGCATCTTACAGCCATACCAACATTTGTTCCGAACGTAAATCGCACACAGAGCCCTCGCTAATCGGGTTGTCTTTTGTTTAACTTTTGCCATCGTTCGAGCTAACAGCACCCGTGGGTATACACAGGCTTACTGGTAAAGCAGCCGGATATCTGGTAATTAATCGCAATCAAACGAGCTGAAACCACATGGTTAATTCTATGGCTTATGGAGTTTGGATGGATAAAATTTGACTGAACAAGACAATAATTATTAAGATGACTATTAGAGATTTTTTCTTAGACTTTATGTTGGGGTCGGCTTCCAATCTCTCCGGACTCAACTGAATACTTTATTCTACATAGAGTTACTGCTTATCTGACCTCCATGAACCTTCTTACTGGGGTAGCATAGTATCCCCTTGTAAGACTGGTTTTCAGATTGTAATGACTTTTCTAAAAGGCTTCTTCTTCTTTTTGCCCTTTACCCATTCATATGGAGTCAACCTATTACTCGCCATCGCGGCATCCATTCCTTTCTTTCTAATATCATCTTTCACACAATGCATCCATCTCTTTTTCGGCCTCCCTCTGCTTGTATATCCATCCACATTCATACTCATAACTTGTTTAGTTATGTAACTTTTATCCGTCCTCATAACATGTCCATACGCTTACCTCTGACCTTTTCATTCACGGGCGTTACTTTCAAGCTTCCTCTAATATACTCATTCCTTATTCTATCTAATCTCGTCGAAACATTTTTAAAATGTTTTAGTAATATAGATTACTAAAATACAACGTTTGAACCAGGCCACGTATAATTCTGATCAAAAATTTGTAGACCGAAAACACTTTTCATTAACGAAAAAAGGACTAAAGTTCGTTACAAAATTGTTTGTTTGCATTTTCATAAAGAAGCGAATATTTTTGCCTATAAATTCTTACTTTAGGATCTTATGAAGCGCGCTATGGAAGTTAAGGATGAAAGTTAATGAATTTAAATGCAAATGTTGGTTAATGTATACCTGTATTAAATCCTTCTAAGAGTTATGGTTTCTGAAGGGGTTTGGTGAGAAACCTTTTAGCTTTTGAGGTCAGGGAGAGGCACAAATAGTATGAAATCGAAACTTTCGCGAGTACAATATGATAAAATAACAGCACTTGGTTATGCCTTTTTCAAATAGACCATTACAGTCATAATTCTTCTTCTTTTTCGTGTCAATTCGGGCTTGATTCAAATTCTATCCAGCTAATATTGAGCTGTACAGTTCTATCATTGGTCTCGTTTAGATCTTGATAATTACAGGTGGTTGCACGACGCGCGACGTTAGTAAATAATTATAATATTGCTGCCACTGACTTATTGAATACTTTCGTGCAACAATATCCTAGTATGTTTAAATTAAATTCAAAGCTGAATCCATCCCGATACAGAATCCAGAGAACAGTGAATCTATAACCTTAACTTCCTTTTCGGTTGGGGCGTTCTTAATAATAACTGTTCTATTGGGCTACAAAGAGAAGTTAAAAGAGAGGATGTCTTTGTCTCGAAGCATATTTTACACTCGAACACTAAAATATTTCTTCGGAAAATATTTCACGCCATGAAATTAAATCAAGCCATCAAAACCCTTAAACAAAAGGTCAATAAAAGTCAAAAGACAAATGACAAAACGAATAAAAATCTTAACCCTCAAACACAGATGAAAAAATTAAAACTAAGTGAAGATTAAATATAAAAAGGAAACATAAAACTCAATGGCCATTTTTTTTTGTAGCTCTACTCAATTTTATTAAGGAAGGCGATTACTTGTCGGTCGTTAAAACTTGATAAGGTTACAAAAGATATAAAAGTTAAGAGTTAGACCTCGGTAACAACCTATTATTTACTTGCGGCTGCTCGAGATTAAATTGCGATGGAGTTTTGTTGCATTTATTTTGTAGAGTAATTGTCAAAGTAACAAAATAGTTGCAACTAGATTTTTTTTTGTTTTATAAAGATAACTAGCAATGTGGGTCGCACATTACTCGTAATCTCGTTAACCCCGTGCTAAGCTAAGATGCTTGTGTTACGAGTGGGTTCACGTCGGTAGTGTAATGGAGGGGTTTCGAACCCGCAACCACATGATTACAAGTCTGACGCCCTAGCCTACTAGCTACAGCCGCTTCAAAGAGTTGATTCAGCAACATTTAATACCGGCGTATAAATGTCCCACCTCTGTGCACAGGCCTCTTCTCGTATAGAGAAGTAACGAGCATTGATCATCACGCTTGCACATTGTGGTTTGGAGATACAGATTTAAATTTTTGGAAAGCTCTTCTCACGATGTTTTCCTTCACCAATTATCAATGATATCTTAGAATAATAAAGAAAGTACATATAACTTTAATTCCCGTAATACTTTCCTGTAGTTGTTTTGAACCTTCAACCTTGTACACAAAAATCCATTCATTGAATCTCTAGGCCACCATGACAATAATCACAATGCAATAATAGGTTATTACCTAGTTTGTTTATCAATATTCTTGTTTTTTGTTGTACGCATTTACAAAACGAAAAAATATGCACAATTTAAATACCGTATGAAAAATATTTCTTATACTTAGTATTCTAGACCTACTTTTATACAAACATGACAACACAAAAACTTTATATAACTCTGAGAATCATCGAGAAGTCAAACATTATTCCAATATTTTGCAATCTAGCTCTTAAAGTAACATTTACTTACCAGTAATATTCAAAAACCCGAAGCAACAAGCGACGTGACTCAAACCTCTATAAACTTAGGACGAATTTCACTGACGAAAACGAACGCGATCTGCTAGAGATCGTATAATCCAGTTCAACACTCAAATCATCTCACCAAAATAAACTCCAATAAAACAAAGGAAGAATAATATGATCATAGTGCTATCGAACGCTTTTTAATCCCTTTTACGCAAATATCCAATGTTATAGGGCAAAAAAAACTTCAGGACAATTTTTAAACTTAATGTTATCAGAGGTTTACGCGAATGTTGGACATTGTAATAAAAGTACTTTTTAAACAAATTATATCGCGGTTTATTTTAGTTCCAAACGTTTTTATAACGTCTTGCAGGTATCATGGGCGCGGGTAGACTGAGTTGGTATTCGTCTTAAAAGAAGTTGTTGTTCCTTCTACCTTCATATTTTTATTATTTATTTTTTGTGTTCCCACCTACACAATACCTACATGAAATCGCTGTCTTGAGGTTGTGCAGCGCCAAAAAAAGTAGTTCTACTTCAATTTTTTACTTGATCTTGTATAATTCTAGGAAGATATTTCTATAGGATTATTTTAAAAGGAGTGAGGATAACCTACGCGGTTCATAAAACTGGACAACTTTCTCACAGGAACATAAGTCGAAATCTTGAATTGGAAAATGAAATTTTCGTACAAAGTTACAGGTCACGTGACTGTTTGTATGAAAAACTGATTTTTATTTTTAAGATTTCGACCTATGTTCCCAGGGAAAAGTGGTTCAGTTTTATGCACCTGATTATCACGTAGGATATCCGCACACCTTTTAAAATAAACCTTACTAGAATTACACGCAATCAAGTAAAAAAATTGAAGTATACCTGGTGAAATCCACCTTTAGCCGTTCCAACAAAATGCTCAGACAAATGGCCCTTGAATAGCCTGTAAGGGCAATATTGCCGTAAACCCTGAATCAATATTGGCCCAATACTCGTGTATTGCCTTCCTTCGCGTGCCCACAATAGATCCCATTGTCATATTCTTATCGGTACAATATAATATATTATAATTTAACGAAATTTTATAAAAATACTTCTTTGTCATAGATTCGATTAGGAACAAGATATAAATAGAGTCGATTTACGTCTATTGATGAAGCAAATCGATTTGAAATTAATCGATATTTTGGTACGTGTTACGATTTAACTTGATTGTGTAGTAGTTTACACATAAATTAAAAAAAAAGTATTTTAAAATAGAACTGGGAATTAGTGAAATTAATTTTAAAACAAGAAACACAACACTAGAAACACAATACTAGAAAAATACAGCTTTAGCTATAAATAGCAGACAGACCGAAGATACTATTACATAATTTCTACTACAAAGTTCTAACCCTACACCACCTATCCGCTTAGCAACTTCACCAATTCTTTGATACGAAATCTGACAAAAAACATATTTCAATTTCACTAAGTGAGGTTAATCTTTTTATGCGTGATTGTACGGACCACCGCCAACCCATAGCGAACAAAAAATGTCTATAAAGAACTTTTTTGCCGACGGTCACAGATTTGCTACATGAAAACAGCGGCGTCAGGTACTTTCGGAAACGTCTAACTTACAGAAGTTATGAGAAAAGACAAATAACTTTGAAGTCGGTTATAACTTATTTGCTGTTTTCGGTCTGTGTTTGTTTACGACTGTTTTTCAAGATGTTATGGGAACTTGAGTAGTCTTGTTTCAAAGTTACGGAAACACTATTTATTTCACATTATTCTGTACATAAATACAGCATAAAGATGATATTAAAAAGTATTAAAAATAATACTTGCTTGTTTTGATGTCTCTATCTATCTATCTATATATATAAAACTCTTCCGTTACTGACTGACTGACTGACAGACAATGCACAGCCGAAACTACTGATCGTAAAGAGCTGAAATGTGGCATGCGTGTT
Source organism: Plusia festucae (assembly GCA_950381575.1). Classification (NCBI taxonomy): domain Eukaryota; kingdom Metazoa; phylum Arthropoda; class Insecta; order Lepidoptera; family Noctuidae; genus Plusia; species Plusia festucae. The sequence goes on along the minus strand of OX494453.1, from coordinate 3,059,926 downwards.
TGTTGGCAGGAGTAGGCTACCACTAAGAGAGGATTTTTGGAAATTCCCCCCCAAAGGGAAGAAAAGGGTGGTAAATTGAAAGTCCTTACTCCACGCGGACGAAGTCGCGAGCAAAAGCTAGTCTAGCATATGTAGTTTGAGAGTTGTGAAACAGAGACAGCAAAATCATAGTAGGTAGCTGTTTTTTTTACCATGCTAAGTAGATGCCTAATGTTTATTTAGACTTCTGGATCACCCTCTAACAAAAACACAACATATTATGTCAAATGTGATAATATACCGGATTACTTTAAAAGGAGTGCGTATATTCAACGAGGTAATCAGGTGCATAAAACTGAACAACCTTTCCCAAGAAACATAGGACAAAATGTTAAATAATTCATCTTTTTATACAATCATAAGTCACGTGACCTGTCACTTTGTATGAAAAGCTCATTTTCTATTTTGATATTTCAACTTATGTTCCTTAGGGAAAGTGGTTCAGTTTTATACACCTGATTACCTCGTTGAACATACGCACTCATTTTTAATTGATCCTGTATAATGGTACCTGGTCGTGCCGGCTCAATTACTCTGTGACGGGCCACTACACACCATAACACTACAGGTAAAAGTGTAAGTATTTAATGGAATAAAGATATCTACTGAGGTAAAAAGCGGCAAAATACAAAAAAAAAGCTAGAAAACACTGAAGGGAACCTTAACCCGTAGTCAACTGAAAGATTTTTTATTTTTAAATATTGTATTTTCTGGATAGCTTTAGTTATTACATTTTGTACAAATTGCGGTTTCTAGCTCACACGAGTTCTTGACACTTCTAAGAGTTCTTATTTCCCACTTGAACTGCGACATAGACCCTTGCCAAGATCAATAGCGCTGATTGCTTCGATTTGCTAGAGTCACACATTATTAGTTGCGATATTCGAGAAAATGTTTACACATAAAATTTAATATAAGGAAATTTTGTAATATTTTTTATGTCGTTGTTAATATTATGATTCTCGAAATATATTTTGTAAAGTGAATTGTTGCTAACTCTAGGAGTTTCGAATTAAATGTAGCTATTTTGTATTAATAAACAGCATTGAAGTAATAAATGGATTTTGTATGATGTATCCAAGTTCAAATAAATTAATATCTACTGATTAGGTACTATATTTTTAACTATTCTAATAAAATTCAAAAGCTTCCTAGGAATGAGGACATTACACTGGTATTTTCGTTAACCCCATGACTTTGCTAAGCTAAATTCTTGTGTTACGAGTTTCTCGTCTGTAGTGCAATGAGTGGGTATCGAACCGGCAACAAAATTTTCGGAAATCCGACGACCTTACCATATTTAGACTATCGCCGCTTCTTTACATTAATTACTATAATGTACCAAGAATTCGTATTTTCTTAAAATTGCGCATTTTAAATTAAAAGAAATCTAAAATGTGAAAGTTATAAAAACTTCTTCCGTTTTCCTTCTTTCAAACAAGAAAATCAAACCTAGGTACTCGACGGTTCCGTGTCTAAGTAATTAGCAAGACTAATTAGCAAAACTAACGTACAATTTTAGTAAAAAAATATCTAGTTAACTCATTCAGTTTTCTTCTGAAAAAATATAGTATTTCTTGGAATACGCTCCGTTTTCCTGAGAACAACTTTAGCTTTTTATTTATTTACGTCTCCAATTTGTGTGTTTACAAAAACACTATTTTATGTAAGCGATGTTTGTCTTGTATTTGGGAAAAGGTATTTTTTAGATATCAATTCTCCTGTAAAGTATAAAGTCCTGGTTCATTGTACATTACGGTAGATACATATATTACATTATTACTAGCTTCTGCCCGCAACTTCGTTTGCGTGGACTTCAGAATTGGGTCCAAAAGAAATGAAAAATGTGAAAGTAATAAAAAATTGAATAAAATTTTCACCCGTGTTATCGCTTGCGCTGTAATAGAGAAAAATACCAAATTTCAAAGCTATCTGCCCGCGGCTTAGCTCATAAACAATTTTAAATTTTCCCTCGGGAATCAAAGGTAGCCTATGTTCTTTTTCTTGTCCAAGGCTACATGCATACCAAATTACATTCAAATCTGCTCAGCCGTTTTTGCGTGATTGAGTAACAAACATCCAAACATTTATAATATTAGTAGGATTATAAAGTAAGTTACATTTCGTAAAACAATAACAGTTCCAGGTCAGGACTTTTATGGATTCAGAACAATAAAAACTCTTTTACAAATATTATAATGCTGAAAAGATAGTTTGTTTGGTTGAGCGCGCTTATCTCAAGAACTACTGGACCGATTAGAAAAGTTATTTCAGTACTAAATTTTAAACTATCGCCTTAATTAACGCGAACTTATGCATTTACCTTTTAAGGCTTGACGTTTCAACAACAGTACAGTAACAAGTTTCAAAAAGAAACTATATAACTCTTCTTCTTCTGAATAAGTGTTACTACTCCGTATCTGAGTTTCTAGCCGACACTTTTTAGCCGTATGTGTAATGATGAACTGCATCAATGTTTGCATGCCAAAATGGTAGAATGTACAAGAATTCTTCAACATTGATGTAACCACCTTATTGTAAATACCTAAATTCTGAGCAAATTTATTATTATTATTATTGTTTCAGCCAGTTTACACTGGCCTTGGTCGCAAGCAGACTTACTCAGTGTTAGATAGCCTATTAATTGAGGAAGACTATAAGCTACTTTTAGTCGCGATAAACGACGCCCAAGCGGGGGGAACCAAGAACAAAAACTAGTATTTAATATTTCCATTATACCCACAACCAAAATATCAATGAAATCTGAGCTTATTAAGATGTAACCAATATTTACGTAAGCTATTCTGTCTGGTACCACTATCGGATAGCGTGAAGCGGAGTGTGAAAGCTTCGAATAATTTATGACGCGTAATTTAGTAGAAGCAATTTAGTAGATATCGCTCAAGTCACGGAGCTACGAAGATACCTACTCGTAGTTTGGGATCAAATTGTACGTTTATTTTAGTTCTTTTTGTGTATTATTTTTTTGATGTTATTTATTTATGTCGTCTTGTCAAGATTTCTTAAAAAAAACACTACCATTATTAACGCTAAATATAAATAAACGATAAAGTTTGTGAGTGTGTGTATGTTTGTAAATCATCACACTCAGACGGCTGGATCAATTGATAAATTAGTCATCAAGGTAGCTGACACCCCGGATTAACAAAAAGGCTACTCCAATCCCGATAAAATTTAGTTATCTGTTAAACCGTGAGTAACACTGCGGGGCGGGGCTACTAAAACAATAAATTTTAATATTACTGCTTACTTTAAACGCTTAATTTTTTTTTTAATTTCGTCTTCAATCACAAACTCAATATAGAAAATAGCCGACTCCATTTTTTCTTAGCTCAGTGATTTCAAAATCAACTATCCAAGAAATAAACGTCGTATATACTGTGTCATTGTAAATTCAACTTTAAAACTTACAATTTAACGTTAATATTAACTTGTAAATGAACTGTCAATCACACATTTCACATCGGTTTGATTTTTATAAATGATCGCAACTATTAGTTTCATTCTGGTTTCAGTTTCATTTTGAAATTGGAAATTCCAGATGTTGCACTATTGGTTTGTTGGTTTCGTCTCCATCCGCAGCAGAATAAATATTAATTAATGGTAAATTGACAGAAAAAGATGAAAAAAATATTATTTGTGTTAGTTTTTCCTTTTCTTATTAAGTGTCGCATGTGGCACGAATAAATATATTTTCTTACTACGTTTATGGGAAGAGGGACAAGTTACTTGGGCGCCTTTTTGAAAAAGTTTCATATGTTATATTTATTATAAGTGTGTTTTCAAGATTTTGAAAACAAAATTCGGGTACCAGGCTCACATAACATCTTAAGGTGTTACCAGTAAGGCCAAGATCTTACAGAAGAAACTGGCAAACAGATCTAAAATCAATTGCCTCTTACCAAGGATAAAGAGATATTCGTTCCCTAAATCCTGGGATTTTGATATATTGCCCTAAAACACCGTAATTTATGTTTCAAGTAAACTGTTATTGTTTGATTTAGAGGGGAAAGGGAAATTGTCTTGATTTATTAAATGCAAAGAGATTAAACGCCGTGTTAGTTCAGAGGTGATAGTTGGATTTGTTTCCTGTAAATAAATAATAAATAATGTGGACAACATCACATACATTGCTCCGAATCCAAAGTAAGTAGCTAAAGCACTTGTGTTATGGAATCCAGGGACAACGAAGGTACCACAAACACCCGGACCCGAGGCAATGTAGAAAAGTGCTTTTCTACATTGACCCGTCCGGGGATCGAACCCGGGACCTCAGAGCTGACGACACCTTGAAAACCGGTTTGTACGCCACTCGACCACGGAGGTCGTCAAATTCTTGTGCAGTGCAAATTAAAATTTCTGTTAGTGAAGTTAAAATACCTGTGTTAATGTAAAACTGTTTGGAATGTATTTCTACTTACGTTTAGCAGAAATATGGTAAAGACTTATTTTCATAACGTTTTTTTTTTATTTTCAAGGTAAGTTTAACCTACACTATTATCTGGGAGCAATTCCTAAATTATAAGAAAACGAAGTTTAAAAGATCAACACATACATTAGCACTTTTTGCGCATTGTGTTAACAAAAAAAATTTTTTTTTTATTTATAATTTATAACAAAACTTTGTCGCTGAGCGACAAAACCGTTCCATAAAAAACAACAAATATACAACAATAAAAACCTCAATACTGAATATAACAAAAATGGTTAAAATTGAGACACAATAATTTAATATAACAATTACAAGTCTCAAGCAGAAGACAAATCTATATCACAATGCATTCCACACTCTCATTAAATACAAAAAAAAAACAAAAAGGTACCTACAAAAAACCAAACCGCTTTCTTAACTTACAAACAGTATTAAAGGTAAATTCTCCAAAAAACTCCATTACGAAGGGTAAAACTCAGACAGCTAACTTCGCGAATTTCCGGTGGTTTTGAAAAATCACCTCTAAAGACTTAATTTATGACCTTATAACGTTACAAATTCTTTTATCCCCCCAGACGGGATAGGCGGGATTCCAATGTCAGATAATTTCTAATTTCTTTAAGGAAAATGCAAATTCTTTGCAAGTCTTGGTAAAATGGAGTTTATTAAGATGATAAATAATTGCTTTTATGCTCCCAATTAAGTGAAAGGAGCTAATACTTTTAGTATAAGAAGGGTTAAAGTTTTCGTAAGTCTATATTGTTGAGGAAAATTAAATAAAATCTGGACTAAATTATCCATTGCTATCCTTCTTTGTTATAGAGGAGAACCAAAGCGAAAAAAAAAACCGGAAAAAAAACTGTTTAGAAACTTCAGCGGTCCAAGTTTCAAATAAAATAGTTTTCCTCAAGGATTCCTTGAGGATTCCTCGAGGTTACCTCGCACAGGTAAACGAATATATAAATAAATTTTTACCCAGCAATGGGTTGCGGAGGTCACATAGGCAGTCGCTCCTCATATAATACGCTATTCAGCTAAATCCAGTTGTTGGTGATTCTCAGAGAACTTCAAATAAAATAGCGGACTGTAATATAGGTAGGTTCGTATATTTGTATCTACTAAGAACGCGCGCCTGAGGTCCGTGTTGTACATATGTAAAAGTTCGAGTGTTGGCGGCACGGCGGCAGCAGCGGCGGCAATCGGCACCTCGTCCCCCGCTCCTCGCTCGCCGCTGTCGCCCTGCGGTCGCGGTGGCTCACGGTGCAACAATTTGTCTCCAACACAGTAACACTGGAAGCCGAATCCAACATAGCTTGAGCAAAGGCTAAACAGATGCTGATACTTTGATTACCCAGTAGAATGGGTTGTAGATGTCAGATAAGCAGTAATATAAACTCGGTATTAAGCAAAATCCGGTAATACTGGAAGCCGACCCCAACGTAGCTTGGGAAACACCTAGACAGATAGTGATCCTATGTTTTTATAACATCGGTCTATTAAACGTCCCACTGCTGGGCACAGGCCATTTCCCATATAGGGTAGGAATGAGCATTGATCACCACGCTTGCTCTTTGCGGGTTGGCGATTTCAGATACCAATTTTCGAAATTCAGGTTTCCTCACGGTGTTTTGCTTCACCGTTTGTCAATGATGTCTTAGAATGATTAAGACAGTACGTATAACTTTGATAAAGTCACATTGGCACTTGCCCGGATTCAACCTGCATGCATGTGCATGCGAATCCGATCTTTCAACCGCTGGGCCACCACGACATTCAAGTTTTTACTCATCTTATAACTACCAATAGCCTTGCTTACTCGTAAGAACATTAAATCTATGTTTTTATGGATCAGGTATTGTTTTCTTCAGGAAATATTTTATAAGTAGTTATTCGGTAATACTTAGACAGTGTATAAAATGTTACCAGTGGTGATTTCAGCTCAAAAACCATTTTATTTTCCTTAAAGCATGTAAAAATCCACACAAATAATGACCGGTCCTACTGTAATCATGAATTAACTATTCATCGTAACACATACCTCATCAAATTGGAGCCAATCAGGTAAACAAACTGATCAACAATGTATTATTGTATAAATCACATACATTCCTATTCCGCATTGCACGTAAGCCAAACGCATTTATACAATTTTGTATGTTTGTACGCGAGAGGCATAGTAATTGAGTCTCTGTATCAATGTATGAATATGACAAAGTTATTTTTTCTTTTTTTTTATACGACGCCCGCACTAAGGAATTTAATCCTTGTGTAGCGGGGGTTTCACAAACATTCAAATCACATGCACAAAGAACACCTAGAATGTATACACATGAAAAATACGTGTCAAATTAAAGGTTTTGCCTTTCTTTTTTTTTTTGTATAAGAGTCAATTCATTCTACAAGAAAGCGCGCACTTTCGCCAGCATTCAGAAGATTTTCCATTGTAGCTTAAGATTACAAAAGTGGTTTTTTTTTAGAAAATATATCGCAATTATTTCACTACAGACGAGTCTGTACTATTCCCAAAAACTAAGTCTGTCTGTCTCGTGACTCTTTGAAATATAAGCAAAGATTGTTATGTCATCTCTTCATTTCACATTCTCGCAAGCTAAGCTTACAACTGAGCAAACACATCCTACAGGATGTAAAACATATAGCCCTGATAGATACTGCTGTACTTAATGGATGCAGGACTCGGAAGCGAAATGTAAGGAAAATAGCCCGGCGATCACAATAGATCGATACCGGTCGCAGTGATACTGGGACTGTACTACTACACTATAGTTCCAGAATAGCCGCTCAACACAAATAAAAAAAAATCATACTGATGACAGAATCATATTAATTCTTTGGCATATTAATACTCAAAGGTACAAGTTACCCGTGAAAATCAAAGGGAACTAAGTTTGATCAATGCGGTATCCATAGGGCTTTTAGTGGGATTGGATGCCAAGAACAAAGAACTGAGATTAACATAATTGTGGGAGCTTGATCAAGCAGGTTCTCCCTAAAGATGTGTTTGGAAACTATCTACTTCAAGTAAGCTATGTATTCTTTTACTTTGGATAGTTTGCTTTTTCATATATTTAAACTAGTTATTTAATATGTTTACTTTATTGAAACTGTTAGTAATACTAAATCTAAAAGATTTTTACCGAACAAACGGAGGGATGGACTGGTGGTCTGTAACACAGGTTTAACCTAACTCAGAAACCAGTCTCTATATTACGCGCATAAAAAAATTTAATCTGTATTTACTGTTGTGATGATGAGAAAATAAAGATTATTATTATTATATTATATATATACTACTATTTTTGACGGGCCTTGTGGTCTAGTGGTTAGTGACACTGACTGCAAAACCAGAGGTAGGGTTCGATTTCCACCCAGGACAAATCGTTGTGTCATGAGCATGATCATTAGTTCTGTGTCTGGGTGTTATTTACCTATAGTAGTTTTGGATCAGATGGCCATGTGTAAGGTGTCTCTAAATATATTTTGCATCAAAAGTTGAAAATGACTTAGTCCGTCAGCTAGATAATCTTCCATTCAATTTAATTCAATATATTTATTGTGGATGAATTAAATTTACATTTTAATTCTTAAAATTTCAAATAAAAAAAACCGCATAGTAGCACTCGTTTTTAATAGATCATGGAGATACTTTTTAATTTCTCAAAGGAAAAAACACGAAACTGAAGCGTTTTAAAGTTCAAGAGCTCCCCCCCCCCGCCCCTTGGAGGCTAGTAATGTCACAACGTTAAGCATCTCAAGCATTGTTAATCATGAACGAAAAGATCGATTATAATAAAAATGGAAAAAATACTTACTAATTAATATTTAAAACGACATTTAAAAAGCCTGATTATTTTTAGTATGAATTCATCTGAAGAATACTTCGGCCATTCGTATGTTGCCAGCCCTATCGATTTATTTTCTAATTTTATGTTTATTCCATTTCAATGATTTTATAATAAACTAAGAAAATATATATCCAAGGATTTCCAATATTGTTAGCTACAAAAAATAATTAATGGCCAACGTTACATTTAACTGCAAAAAAGAATACTTTAGTGCACCCGTACCGTATTACTTTTCAATATCAATTTTCCAGAGTACGTTCATAAATAAGTACTGGAGAATTTAGATTCCAATCCAGAACACTATTCGACGGCGCAGCAACAAACTTTATGTTTAGAATACTCTCGTTATAAATTCTGAGACAGTTTATCGTAAACACTATACTACATATAAAAGAAAATCGTTTATTTGCGTCAAATAAACGATTTGTTTAAAAATATACTACAATCAATATAGAATATTGCGACAGGCCTGTTCGTCTAGTGGTAAGTGACCCTGACTGCTAAGCCGGAGGTCGTGGGTTCAATTCCCACCCAGAACAAACCTTAGTGTGATGAGCACTATCATTTGTTCTGTGTCTGAGTGTAATATATCTATAATATGTATGTCTTTAGAAATATATAAGTATGTTTATCAGTTGTCTGGTTACCATAGTACAGACTCTGCCTAGTTTGAGATCAGATAGCCGTGTGTAAAAAAAAAAACTAAAAACAGCACACTAATTTCTTTTATATTGAGGTAGGTAGTTAAATATTTAGATGATTACATTAGACAGAGAGAAATATAATTAGTTGTGACGTCAAAATTAATTTGCCCTACAAAATGGCTACCCCATACAAGTAGACGTTTTGCGAAAAAGAGATAGAACTTATGACTTTTATATTCATATGTATTTTTGTGATATATTTTTCCGGGTTCTTGCTAATATTATTAAACAATTTTTAGAAAAAATTGTTATAAATCAATATTATTTCGATAGAAGTAGAATATCCACTTGTGAACATAGGCTAAGTTTAACAGAAATAAATAAAGAAATAAATGCGATTATGCGACGCTTACGTACTATAGAGAGTTCTGCCCTCTTAGACAAAGTACATTTCTACAATCGTTATCGCTGATCGAATCGCTCAAATATATGAGAGCGACAAGTCTAAGGTCACAATGTCATTTAAGCGATTTCCATCATCATTAACGCTTATCGAAATGTTCACTGTCTAAGGGGGCTGGAAGATAATTGTTACTAGTCACAATGCAACACGGAATAAATGAGGATTGAACCATCTTTTTGTGTGTGTCAGTTTTATTCACTGTCTATGACGCGGGATAGCTAACAAAGCCACGCAAATGTACACATATACAAAAACATAATTATGATCACTTAATGGCTAAAATATTAAATTTATTTGCTAACTATTATGAACATTATGTACTCATACAATTACACCTAATGTGTTTGTATTTATTAGATCGATAGCCACAGCTAAACCCACTCTAAAACACATTTCTGAAGCAATCATCATAACAAAAACTAAAATAGAATGGAGATCTAATTTCGAATCCATTGAACGAAATGAATATCTGTGGAGGTCAATGGGGAATCGTTTTAGTAGATAACGCACAATGGACACTAAACACGCAAGTTTATTGATGCGGCTGAAGAATCCTGAGATTAGCTATTAAGAGAAGTAATGAAAAACTTAATCGAATTATATAGAACTAGCTTTTGCCCACGGCACTGTCCGGGCCCTTTTTTCTGGTATGCAACAAAACCCATGTTTCTCAGGAATAATTAATTGTTCTAATGGTGGAAGATTGTTTTTAAATCGGTCGAGTAGTTTCGGAGCCTTTACAATCCAAACAAACAATCAAATCTTTCCTCTTCATTAGGGCTAGCGCATACAGTATACAACTTTTATCTGAACAACTGTTTTGTTTTGTATCATATGTATCAATAAAATAATGTATTAAAGTGCACATACTGTCAACTCGATAGTTGCTCGACAAGAATTTAAAAAGCTTTGTCGATTTGCTTTTCATTTAAAAGTTGGACAGCTATCAATCAAGCGCTCTATTTGTATTGCATTGTATGACCATCGACTGAACAGTTGATCCGCGACTAAGCTCTACTACTCAGTCTCGTATAAGCATTTATAATATATCACTGAGTACAGGATGTACACAGTATCTTCTTTTTTTATCTCTCTTAAAATTTCTATAAAACAAAGCACAAACGAAAACTTTCTTGATTTTTATAACAGTTCAGTCGATGTAACAGTTGTATGTATGCGCTTGGCCATGTATGAGTATCGATGTTTAATCTAGAATAGCTTACAAAATTATAATGAAAACAGAGTTCATTAAAATATGTCAATAATTATGAAGATTCATTTTCCATACTTCCACCCTAAAGTGTTTGATCTGCTGTGTACATTTTGGTGGGATTATAATATACATTTAAAAATTCAATATTAAGTTGTTTTTTATTTTTACAAGACACAAAGTCAAAACGCTTCTTATGTCGGTAAAAGAACGTAATGGTCCGAGTCATCAAAATTCACGGTTGTATTTTTGTATGTATAAGACAACAAGAATATTATAATATCTTTTAGTTTTATTAAAATACTAGCTGCCCGGTCAAACTTTGTTCTGTCAAAAGTTAATAGTAAATAAATTAATAAATGCAACGTTTTTCTTATGGTATTAAAACCTTCCGTGGGCCTCAGGGAACATACAAAATAATAAATTAGTCAAATTGGTCCAGCCATTCTTGAGTTATGCGCTTACCAACATGGATTTTTAATTATATAGATAAATAAGCCTATTCTTCTACCTTCTAATAGGACCAGTAGGTCCTTACTGGGCATGTACAAACAAGCAAACTCTTCACTTGTAATGTTAGTAGGTATAGACTAGAAGTCCAGGAAAAGTTCTGAAAACTATTCATTTTGTAAATTAATTATAAAAAATATAGTTTTGTATGGAACCTTCAATCTAATCATCTAATGAATTTAAAAAGCACACTATTAAAATCTTAACAATTCTTTTTATTTCACCAAAGAGTAATAACAGTTTCCGTTCTGAAAATCCTCTCTCATCAGCTATCACGTGCATCCAATGAAACCAATCTAAATAACTCCGACCCGTCTACAATTCTCTCCGTGCACGTCGAACACATTAGCATATCAATCGGTCGTTCGCAACCGGCCTAATAAGATACAAGGAGGTACTGTTTGTTTGTTCGGTACGAACTATTAAATCGATTTGAGTAGAGGCTTTTTGAAGTAATAATTCTTTAGGCGCGTCATGAAAAAAAAAATGGGAATGAAATTTTAAGATGCGCGCGCATAATTGTACGCATAATCGTACTTCAAAATAAATTATGTTATTTTGAAGTACGATTTACTATTTAAACACAGAGTTTATTTATCAATTAAATAAATAAGCTTGTTATAACTCCTTGCAATGATATAAAAACCGTTTTCTTCGTTAAATATCAGCCTAACAGATTTTTTTATAATGCCAATGAAGCATAACTTCTAAATATTTCTTTATCTTTATCTTATCAATCGCGCCTACAAAAGTATACGTACCTACTCATTTTTAATAAATATCCGTACTGTTTAAAACGATTTTACTTCGAATAATATGTGGATACGAAAACTAATTTACTTTCGTATTCTCTATGAATAAATTTTGTATGATGTGCATATTCAAATTATATTTGGAGTAGTGTCCTTAATGATTGCTGAGATTTCCACGAACGGATTCTATCGCAATTACCACACGAATATTTTTGTAGTCATATTACAATTTTCCACTGCTAAGAATAGGCATACGAGTAGCTGTTTTCTTCCAATGTTCTCTTAAATATACATAAATGAAGAACCTAACGTCAAGAAGAATACTACCGCAGTCTACCCGTGACCATGACACCTGCAAAGGGGTTTAAAAGTCGGGAACTAAAAAAAATATTTCAACCTTTCAAAATACTTTTATTCATTGAAAAATAGTGAAAAGTAGAAAAATATTAATACGGACCCAGGTTGGCCGCTGTAAAAATAAGCTGGCCAAATGGGGTATATATTTCATCATTTCCACTTTGTTCACCCAACCCATTGACAGGGTCATGTGGAGCACCTATAACGAGGGCAATAATAGAGTTGTATAGGTTGCTTATTACTGGTCAGATAAAATTTAACTAGCAGTTAACTAGGCAGAGCCTGTACTATGGCAACCAGACAACTGATAAACATATTATTATACTTATATATTTCTAAATACATACATAATTATTATAGATAAATAACACCCAGACACAGAACAAATGATCGTACTCATCATACAAAGATTTAATTTTGTCTTGGGTAAGAATCGAACCCGCGACCTCCGGCTTAGCAGTCACGAACCACTAGACCAACAGGTCCGTCGAATTAGAGTCCATTGACCCGAGAAGAATAAGTATGTATATTGACATAGAAATTCTATTGCACTACCATATTCGTACATGCATCTACACAGAATTACGGAAAATCTAAAGAGTCGTACTCCGAGTGCTCGTCAGAACGGCAATATTTGCTCGAATAAACAATGTTCGCTCTAGTCGCCATGTTAATTGTGAGTGTGTGTGTGTATTTTACGCTCTTTACTCGTACATAGTAAACATTTGAGAGGCGAATAAGATTTTGTTTGGAGAACATTTGGCTCAGAATTCAAATGCTCAAGTCTTTTTGTGTTTGAGATTTTTAAGAAAGTGGTTTTTCTTGATTTTTGTGTTCTTTTTTATTAAACGACGCCTGCACTAAGGAATTTAATCCTTAGGTCGCTGGGGTTTCATAAACATTGAAATCACATGCACAAAGAACACCCAGACTTGGAACAAGCATTTGTGGATCACACAAATCCTCCCATGCGGGGATCGAACCCGCAGCACGTCGCGTACAGTGATAATCAGCGTGGTGACCCCTATACCACTCGGCTATCCGTGCAGGCAAAATTTTGAGGACTTACAATTTCGGCCTCATTACAAAAAGAGGTTTATCTAAAGCCTAGGTTTAAACCGTAGTTTTACCGTAATTTATAGAGGTTTAAATTGGGGTGGTTGGGATTTTTAGTTAAATCACTTTATGTAATATAATATTTTGTTTTTATTCTTAACCTATTTCTTCTGTTTGAAATTCTAAACCCTTTACTGGCTTTAGTTATTATTCTGAGTTCCTTTGAGTTTGTTTCGACTATTCTTCTCAGGATAAGCTATTTAGGAAATGTCAACTTCGGAGAGCAGAAATGATATTATCTTACTTACATAAATGAATTATTTTATTTCATTTCAGTATTCAAGGTCATCATACAAGCCCAATAACCTAGACATAAGTAGATTTTCGAGGTTAGATAAATCCAAATAATTGTACTCTCATTCATCCAAAATACTTCATAGCGATAACTTTTAAATTAACTATGACAATATTGAAATTTTCATAATACCTTTTTTTAATTTTAACAGCTATTTACAATCTTAACATAAACTAAAATCATATCTCTACACACGAAAAAAAAAATCATACAAACATAACTAATTAATATCTAAAAAATGGCGTAAAAGAATTCATCCGCATCGACAATGTTATATATTTACCTGCATTTTAAAATAAATCTACTTTTAAAAGGATTCTATCGCGGTTTATTTTGATTTTAGTTCCCGACGTATTAGCTCCTTTGCAGGTGTCATGGTCACGGGCAGACTACCTACCTACATTTTCTTTCTTTAACCTGTCTAAGAGCAAATCAGGTAATAGATTTGTTCATTTGAGTTTTTGACCTCCAGTAAAATTATCACTGTGTCAAAATGACAAAGCCACAACTTTTCAAAGAAGCCAACTATTGCATAACAAAAAGTAAGAAAACGTATTACCAACTTGAGAGTCCAAACTCCTATCTCGCAGGTCCCACCACAAAAACAACAGAAATCAAAAACCATAACAAAATTTCAAAAACACTTAACAGTGACATCTGAATTTGTACTTTAAAAGTAACATTATATCTCATTGTAAATGTCTCCACTTTATTTATTAAGGGGAACAACAAAACTCGAAGGAACCCGGGGCTATTTATCTTGTTTCATAACTCGAAAACTTTGACGTTTTCCAAACTTTCTTGTTCCCGATTCAACGTTCAGCTACATACACACGGACTACTCTTCTTCTTCTTCTAAGATAATATCTTGAGACAACTAACACACGGCCTCTGATCAAAGATTAGGCAGAGTCTGTACTATGGTAACCAGACAACTGATAAACATACTTATATATTTCGAAATACATACATATTATAGATAAATTACACCCAGACACCGAACAATGATCGTGCTCATCACACAAAGATTTGTCCTAAGTGGGAATTGAACCCACTACCTCTGGCTTACCAGTCAGGGTCACTAACCACTAGACCAACAGGAATGGAATACATTATATTTAGTCAGATCAGTACCCAGCCACTCAGACAGAGTTGTCGGTGGCGTTGTATAGGTTTTTGCGTATGTAGGTGGTAGGACATGCTGGGCAGTTCAATAAGTGGGCCATAGTTTGCCCCCCCGGCACATATTTTTTTATACCAATCAACTTGGGTCGACACTGACAATAGGGCTAGTCCACAAACTCAAAGTCGCTCAGCGAGCTATGGAGCGAGCTATGCTAGGAGTATCTTTGAAGGATAAAATCAGGAATGAGATTATCCGGAGAAAAACCGGAGTTACCGACATAGCTTGCAGAGTCAGTAAGCTGAAGTGGCAGTGGGCTGGTCATGTCTGTCGAAGGACTGATGGCCGTTGGAGCAGGCGAGTCCTTGAGTGGGGACCGCGAACCGGCAAACGTAGCGTAGGACGCCCCCAAACCAGATGGACCGATGACCTGAAAAAGGTGGCTGGGTCGAACTGGATGCGGAAGGCGGAGGACCGGGTGTTTTGGCGCAACTTGGGAGAGGCCTATGTCCAGCAGTGGACCGCGATAGGCTGAGTTGAACTTGGGTCGTGAGTCTATAATATAATTTATATATTTGATGGGTTTGAAATAAAAGGTTTTTCTTTTTATTTATAACGCAGATTAAAGTTCAATCCAATTCTTAATTGCACTCCAAAAGTTTTTACAAGGTGTTATCTTAAGATATTATCTTAGTTCAAGAACCCTGCACCATTTTTTTTTTGTTCTGAGAGTCACCGCAATTCCGATGCTTACCATTAAGCTACCGATCCTTGTTATAAATTTAGATTAGATGCATATTATTGTACAGTGCAAAAGCCAATCAAAATACCAATTTCTCTTCTTTTTTTATAAAAAACGTATTACCATCTTTATTTATATCATCTGATTAAAATACACAAAAGTTTAAGCACACATCGTTTTTATAAAAATAAACACTTATCCACAAATTTTAATAATCTCGACACGACCCCAGCATTATAAAATTTGTATACAAAATAAATATACGCAGTTTAGGCCATTAAGTTGACAAAAGGTCCATCCAGTCCCGAGCTAAATTCTTCATTACAATTTCTATCATTGTAAAGCTTGTACAGTCTACCACACATTACTGCTAACCATTGAACTTTAAACAAACCTTAATGTTAACGATTTAAGGTTTAATCTCGTTCAACGTTGTGACCATTGACGTAATGTTCATTGTACATCGGTTTTTTCATTTCTGATTTACCCTTGCAAATTGATCTCTTTCTTTGAAAGCGATTTACACAAACAAGTTTCTTATTTGTGAACTCTGATTCTTTTGATTTGATTGTAATTTATTGTAAAGAATTAAAAAGAATGTAGTTTGTTGTTAGCTTTTGACCATTACTTTGTGCATGACATTTGCATAATTAAGAAATTTTAAACACTATAATAAACAGCGCATATGCGAAATAACTCGAGAAAAACTCACTGAACATTCATTGAAGTTGTCGTCCATATATAAAGTTAGACACATCGTGATATGTCTGCTTATCTGTATTTTCATACCGCCTACCCTTGTCTTTTATTCAATTCAAAGGCACATGCTTCAAGCTGATCATGATAAGACCGACATTCGTACTCTTAAATAAATATATCAGAGATTTTAAAATTAAATTCTAAATCTTCGAAGAAAAACTTGTTCGATCTGTAATCAATAATGAAAAAATCTATATCAATTAATGGGATTGGTTGAGTTAAAGAATAACAACCAATATCCTCTATGATACTAAAAAACCTTATCTAAAATTTACAGATGTATCTGTTAATGTACATAGGTATCCCTAGAATATTGAACCATTGCCAACGCATTCCTAAAACCATTCTTGCCGTAATGACCCATCCTTATTCAGGGCGCAATGATGAATTTGGCAAGACGCCCTTTGTTTCTTCCGTAATTTATTTTGACTTAAATTTATATTTTTCTTCTTGAAAGAAAAGATTGGGATTCTAAAAACAGAGTGCTGTCAAAATTTATTGCTCGCGAAGTAGATGACAAAATTGTTTTGTTTTTTTTTATATTTCTTGGGACAATTCACACACGGCCATCTGATCCCAAACTAGGCAGAGCCTGTACTATGACAACCAGACAACTGATAAACATACTTATATATATCTAAATACATACATATTATAGATAAATAACACCCAGACACAGAACAATGATCGTGCTCATCGCACAAAGATTTGTCCTGGGTGGGAATCGAACCCACAACCTCCGGCTTAGTAGTCAGGTCACTGACCACTTAACCAATAGGCCTGTCAAAATTTGATGAAGGAGCAGCGTAGGTAGGGGGCTACCGAAGTGACATTTCTACAAGCGATAACGATGATAGAAATCGCTTAAATGACATTAAATGTATGGATATGACATTTGCTTTCGATAAGTCACGTGACTTAGACTTGTCACTTTCATACATTTAATGTCATTTAAGCGAATTCTATCATCGTTAACGCTTGTAGAAATGTCACTTGGCTGGGGGGGCTGGTTTGAACTGGATTCAGTAGGTCGAGAGTTCTAGCACAAATTGGGAACGTTCAGCAATATACCTATTGATATAGGCTGAGTTGAAGATAAAAATGTACAAGTGCGAGTCGAACGCGTCCACCGAGGGTTCCGTATAAAGAACATTTTCAGGATTTAATTACATGTAAAGTTTTCAGACTTTTGCTGTACTTGCAAAATTTTATAGTTATAGATCTACGGAAAGCACCTTATTAATTTTGATTCCATTGTGATTGTCGAAGCATACTTTTTTTGCGGTATAAAGGGTTGTATCTTCTTTTAACGTTAAAATAAGTTTTATTTTTGCTCAGCTTTAAGGGACTGTAGAACTAAATATATGGTTTTAATTTTAAATCGAAACCCTCACGCATTACTGAGATATAGGTTCTTAGCAGACAGATGGATGGACAGACAGACAGACGGACAACAAAGTTATCTTATAAGGGTTCCAGTATCCTCTTGAGGTGCGGAAATCTAAAAACAACATAAACTAAAACTAGTTATATGGTCTAAAAGGTATTAACGTTTTAGACGTCTTTTTAGTATATACTAACACTACCCGGTGACACTCTCTGAACACAAAAAAGATTTCGCGACCAAGGGTAATTAAACTATAATCTGCGTTATGCCACGTTATGTTTTGTTTGGACTTTGAGAATAACCCCCCTGCAGTTCAAGGTCAAAGATTCCCTGAACATTGCAATTGTTGTACAAATTGATTAATAAATTTTTGGGGACGTATTATTAAATATCACTATCTTTAGCATTTGTTGCTTGTAGAGCATTCATTGTTTATTTTCAATGCTTTTATTGTCAGAAGGGGAAGATAGACGGATTCCTCAAACCATTATTTCACCTTACATTCACCCTACAATCTTAAGGGCCCACATAAAAAGACAATTTGTATTCATCGGATAAAGTTAATTCGCCATTCGCTTCTGAGCTGTATGTACAAACAATAAATTTTCACATAAAGACTTAGGACCGAAAAGGTATAACAGAAATGTTCTTTGAATGTTTTCCGAAAATTTGCTTATGGTTGAAATAAGGAAAAATAAAACTCTGTTAATATGTAATACATGATTTCATATTTCAATATTGTTGATTGACTTTGACTTATCAGCTTAATTCGCCTTTAAAAGCCGCCATTATGAGCTGTAAGCGCCAACACCGATGTAAGCGGCTTATATTTTTTTGTTTGCTTTTTTTTACTCTTAAATAACCTCTCTTAATACCGACTACGCAGGATTTTCGTTGAATTTTTTTTCTTAACATGTTTTGAATAAATTATGAATGGGTTTTAAAAGGAATATTATTTTTAGTCAATAAAAAATACAACGGATATAATACGGATACGCGAGCAAAAACTAGTTTACATAATAAAAATCACTTGAGATAATACTTAAATTGCAAATAAACCCTTAGTTTCTAAATAGTCTGAATTCCAAATATTATAGTGTATTTTCACTGTTCTTTTAGGTATACAAATATAAAAATGCTTATTGTTTTTAAGCATTTCAAATTCAAAAGGGCTATCCTGAACCGCAGTCCCGGTTTTTTTTTCTATACATTCTTAAAATGTGGGGCAACATAAAGTTAGTTACTGAGTTGAGGTCGGCTTTCAATCTGAATCAATTAAATCATTCTCCAAAATAAATAGGAAAATAATTATAGTAAACAAAGGTATACATATGAATAAAATGTCAGCCATATACCCCACGGTAATTTCTTCCGGGCAGTTCCGGATAACGATTCCGGTATAATTACAAATTATTAATTAATAACATCAAAACGAATCCATATCATACACGGAACTAATTAATATCTGTATTTGTAGTTTTGTTTGACGAACATAATTATTGGTTCAAATGTGGAGTATATTATTATGATAGCCGCTATCAATTTGTTTTTCGTATAGTAGGTATAGGATTTAGAATTAGCATACATAAAAACAAAAAAACATCTAATGCAGTCCAGTAAAAAAGCAATTAGTTTGTAAGTGCCCGATCAACTTACGCCAACCTCTTTGTTGAACATAACACCCTATCTATTAGCAATGTATCCTGATGTTCAAGTTTTTTAAGACATCTGGAGTTTTATTACCTTGTAGGGTATTTGTTTTAGGGTCAGATCTCCGTGAGAAGTGTCCAGGGTTTAAATTTCCTGAAAATTTTTGACAATAATAAAAAAAAACATGGATAAACTAAGCGAATCAATTTATTATTTATTCACTTACACTGTGCTTCAATATTAATTCTTAATCAATAAAACAATTTACCAATACCCGTAAACAGAGCCCTTAATTTCGCTTAACCGATGACAGCACAAACAACACAAAATAAGACGATTCATTAGTATTAGATATTCAATTCGTCGCTACAAATAACTAAGCAAATGCCCATAATTGAAATCGATAATTAGTTTGAAATCGATTACTTGCTTTTTGAACAACCAATCACTGCTCTCTATTTGAAATTGGAGTCTCTTTTAAACGGTGGAATGTCAATGATGACAAAGAATAATTTGAAAATTATTAAGGGTAGTTGAACCAACTAAGTAACAGATTAAAATATTTCGAAACATTCGATGAAGGTTGTATGGTCTATAATTGACAGCCTCTGTGGTCGAGTGGCGTACGCAACGGTTTGCAAAGGGTCGCTAGCTTTGAGGTCCCGGG
The DNA here is from genome assembly GCA_950381575.1 of Plusia festucae. Classification (NCBI taxonomy): domain Eukaryota; kingdom Metazoa; phylum Arthropoda; class Insecta; order Lepidoptera; family Noctuidae; genus Plusia; species Plusia festucae. Next base: position 3,039,896 of record OX494453.1, on the reverse strand, counting down.
TTCGATCCCCGGACAATGTAGAAAATATCACTTGTCTATATTGTCTCGGGTCTGGGTTTTTGTGGTACCTTAGTTGTCTCTAATTCCATATCGTTTCCAAACGCTTTTCCAAATGCGTCAGCTACTTATATTGAATTCGGAATGTATGTGATTTTGTCCACATTATTTATTTATTGATATATAACGCATATAATCTAAAGAACTCAATAAGATAAAGTGCAAAATGAAACTATATATTTGACTTCAAGAACTGAATTACGATGACACTGAAAATGTATTAACAGTTTTAACATAAACATAATTATGCAATATGCTACGATCAAAATAAAAATAATACTAACAGTCACACACACCCCCCACATACACACAACACTGCACACACTTTTCTAGCTACACAAAGTACACATACACGCAGTACACACTTAACCTCATTACCAACCTGATACTAACCTGAGGAGTCCTGATGACCTGAAATACAGGCCCTAAGCCTAGTTCAGGCACCAGTCTCCCACAGTATAATGCCCTTCCTATCACTGCAGAAATAAGGTAACAATAATTAAGAGTAATATTGTGGAGATAATGAACTATTTTTATTATTATTTATTTATGCAATAAGACGCATCAAATTCTTTGCTAATTTTGAACATCATATACTATTTCCATTTCTTTATTTTCTCGATGACAGTTCTAATTTGATATAGCTCCGTTTCGTTTATCGATATAGCTCCATCCCTCTCAGCTCCCTATGGTATTTTTATAAAATAAATAATGCATACATATCGAAAAAAGACGCTCGTCAAGTTTTCACAGGAGCTGTCATGATGAAATGGCAATTGTCCCAATTTACTTACAACATTTGAACGTCATCTCAACCACTAGTGACATCATAGCTTGTTCAAAGTCCTTAACACGAAGTTGCTTGTCCCATATACACAATTATGGAGGTCTACAACTTTCCTCTCTTGAGTACAATAATTCTTACTTTTGAATTTGCTTTTATTATTTGGTACTAGGAGTGGTAGCTTGGAGATTACTGAAGCAGGTTGTATTTAATTTAGATGTGTCTCGTGGTGGCTTTACGGTTTAGTGAACCAAAAAAACTGGCCAAGTGCGAGTCGGAATCGCGCACTGAGGTTCTGTACAAAGTTTAAAAATATTTTTATTATATGCTGTAATTAAAAATTACGGTCTTAGCAATTTTCCTTTATCTGTGCTATAACACGTTGCTTCGTACCAAATTTCAAGATTCTAAGTTCACTGGAAGTACCCTGTAGGTTTTGATACCCTTGTGAGTGTCGAAAATTTGTGGCAGTTTGCGGCATAAACGGCTATATCTATTGATTGCGTTGACTTAGGAGTTTAATTTTTTACAGCTCCAAGGGACAGTACTTTATATAAATGTATGAGAAGAAGGGTCTTGACAGGCGGATGGAAAGACGGACGGACGGCAAAGTTATCCTATAAGAGTTCCTCTTTTTTCTTTTGAGGTACGGAACCCTAAAAATTTACTGACTTGCAACGCCAAACGAAGTTTTGCTTTTTTTACTTTAGTAAGTAGGTATGTAAGTATTTTATCGGTATTTAATAAAATAAAATAGCTGTTGGGCATTTAGATCCGTTTTAAACAATACTTACCATTGAATACCTACTCTCCTATCAAGGATGTAAAAATATTTTTTTTTATAATGTCAAGTAGATTAATAGACCAACAGTTTTATTTACACAATAATTATAGCTGTTGTGAATTCCGAAACGATACATGACTAAATGTAACGAAAATCATGCTTCTAATTTCCTTACAACTAACTTTCATGATTTGACGTTGAGTTACAAGTTTAAGCTCCATTCAATTCAATTTTGTTGATTATGGGTCCGTGGGGGTGTTGACAATTCTGCCAATGTCGGGGTTGGAAAAACAAGTGTTGAAGTTTAAGCTCATTACTCATCGCTATTTTATTTCTAATATTTTTTCATGTAACTGGATTCAAGCTGTTTATTCTAACAAATAAAACAATCGGCGGTAGCCTAATGGCTAGGGCGTTGGACTTGCGGTCTTGTGGTTGCGGGTTCGAATCCCACCCATTACACTACCGACGTGATCGCACTCGTAACACAAGCATCTTAGCTTAGCACGAGGGGTTAACAATAATACTAGTAATGTGCAACCCAAATAGATAGTAACCTTTTTAAAAAAAAAACAAACCAATATACGTTTTATTTCTCCTATCTCCAACTGTGAACCATAAACATATTCTACAAAAATGTTACAGTATAATACCGTCCAAATGCGTTTAGTTCACAAAGATATAACATTTGATGTTCACATAACATGTATCATTTAATTCGCACAGAACTCTAATAAAATGTGATATTGAAACTCGGCGCGTTACACAAACAAGCGGAGGCCGCACCTTTATCCGATTTCATGTAGGGCTACAAAATAGGCGATATTCGAAAATATTCGATGAATTACTGTTTGTCACACCAGGGGGTTATTCTCTCCGTAAGGCGGGCAGTCGCCGGTGGGGGACTGGACGACATAGACTCTCAGGCCCCCTCCACTCAGGCAAGGTCGGAGTGGCGCTGGGTATTTTTAGTGGGTATACCGGGAGCGACTTTCCCGGGGAGTCCCACACCTATCCACCCCTCTCCCGTCCCCCAACGGGAAGGGCATGCGTAATAGCATTTTTTCCCAGCGACAAAAAAAAAAGGGGGTTATTCTCTTAATCCAAACAAAAGACAACGTGGCGTAACGCAGATTGTAGTTCCACTATGAGTCGCCAAATCTTCTTTGTGTTCTGAGAGCCAACGTATAGTGTTGGTACATACGTTTTAGACCATTTAACAAAATGTTTACTGGAGTCGAAAGATGTATCGCCTTTATTAACCCTACACTTAACAGCGCGCTAACTGTTTGGACTTAGTGTATAAGGCCCCTGGCCGTTACACTGGTGAGAGAAGCAGGAAAAAAATGATTTCTTCTACGCATTGATTTAAGTAGAACCCAGTAATACACAGTCTTGAACAAATGCCATAATTAAGAAAGTACAGCACTCGCCAATCTTTATGGCCGCTCTGAATGTAGCCGTTGGTACGAACTCGCGCATGGTACACTCATACTACTACATATTCTCATACACTCGCACTAACGCGCGGGAGGCGAGGACGTTAGGGGTGGAAGACAGCGCGCGCGGGCTTGTCCTGCCTCCCCGCCCCGTGTGCGTCCCGCTGATACCTGATTTTGTGTTCTGCGCAGCGTAATGCGGCTAGGTTCGGAGCGGCCATAAAGTTTGGCGAGTGCTGTACTCTGTCGGCGCACGACACTAGCCAACCACAGCAAGCTGCGTCGGATCAAGAGATGACGGCGGCGCGGGGCGCGGGACGAATAACTCGCTAGCTCGCTCACCTCAACACTCGGCTCTCAGACGTGCTAAGCTACTGGCATTTTGTAACCGCGAGAATATACCGTATGATATACAGTCCATCTTTTATTTGAAGACATAAAAATATAACTTTGCCGTAAGGTTTTGGCATAGAATAGAACCTCACCCTATAACCCCGTGGGTGTTGAAGGAGGCGATTAAGGAATATAGAAACAAGGAGAATGGGCAGTAGCGTTCTCTTTAAAGAACTGACAGCAGACTGCGGTCACCAACCCACTTGTCCAGCGTGGTGACTACGGCAAACACCTTAATGTTGGCCACAACACACAGCCCCCATATGGGGGACCAGCTGTTGTGGCGCAATTTGGAAGAGGCCTAGGTCCAGCAGTGAACCGCGATAGACTGAAATGATAACTTTGAATAAGCCACATTGGTAATTGCCTGGGTTCGAACCTGCGACCATATTTAATATACTGTGAATTTGTAGTGTGCACATAGTGTTATGTTACAATCTAGGTCAAAATGTTTTATTTCAATGTGATTATACTTTGATTAAATGTGTTTTGTGCATCAAATAAATAAATAAATATGCATACGATTCTGGTCATTAAACCGCTAGGTCATTACGAAATCTAACTTTATAGCCCCAAAAACCTGTTCAACAAAAACCGAATTAGACGCGTGCTTCAATTTTGTCTAAAATTAAATAGGCTCTATACCTAACCAGATCACGTTCGTAGGACTTAATTACTGAACTTTTGCTTCATGCATTCGTTTCTGAATCGCTGCGTGAATTGCGATTGTATTCGTGTGTCCAATTTTAATTTGGGGCTAGGTTAACGAGTTTTGGTGATTTTTTGTGTGGATTTTCATGTAATAAAGTTTTGAAGTAAGTATAAAATTGAGGATCGCATCGTGATCTAGTTTTTTTTTTATTATGATCGTTTTTTGGGGTCCATTCCTCAAAATTAACCCTTATAAGATACTTTGTTCTACATCTGTCTTCCATCATGTCCGTCCATCCGTCCGTCTGTCTGTCAAGACACTTTATCTTGAACGCGTATCGAGTTGAAATTTAAACATATCTACAGGCTCTTGAAGCTATTGAAAAATGTCAACTTCTAAAGTAACAAAAAAAAGATAATTCCGTAAATACCGCAAAAAAATCCTTTGACTACACCATCAAGGCAAGTCACTTTCAAGTATTTGACAATGAAATGCGTATATTCCTTTTAAGAAAATAAATTTTCGGATTGCGTTATTGCACGTCAAAGAACTAGTTAATAACTACAGGTATTTACAAATTATGTTGCGAGCAATGTCGTGTAATTAAAGCTTTTATTTAAATCCAAAAACAATTTTGTTGTTTTCGTAAAATATATGTTTAGCTGGAAAGGCCACTTAAAAATATTTATACCTTTCTTGTGATTAGCAATCCGGTCATAAAATGGTAACGCACGAATAATTCTTCGAACTAACTTTTCCATACACTTTCAGCCAGCACTTAGTATAATTCCACCATCATTAAAACAGTTATGAAACCTCCTTTTATCATTTGTGTATAGGCTAAAAATAAAGGAATTAACGGTAAAATTATTTTTGATTTATATTTAATTTATTGGTTTCTCTCAAGTTTATAGAATGTATAAATATGTAGAAGTGTTGTTTAAAACAGTAGCTCAAGAAAAGTTCCTAATAACTACTTTAAGTAACGTAATATTTTTCTAAATTGTCTCATTAAAAGTATCACAAAATTATATTTCTTATTATAAATATCAAATACACAGGTTTTACGATAAATTTCTGATATTTGTACCAATGTTATGCCAATATTTACTAAAAAAAATATATATCTTAACACCAAATGATCGTAATCTCACACTCCATCACAAGACCGCAGGGTATATTATCACACCTTTATTTCATTTACAGAATTCAAAATTAATAAAATATTTTCCTTAATCCTGTTAGAACAAACAAATGAACACCAAAGAGTCAGGTATCGTAAATATTAGGTTACTCATTAATAATTATAGAATGATTTTTTTATTTCTGAAAAGCAGAAAAATAATATATCCATTTTTCATAAAGATAAGATAATTTAATTATCTTACTAAGAATTTAAAAAATATAAGTTTAAAATTAAAATAATAAAGAATATAAGTACAGAGGACGGAATCATGCGCGTTTTCGTTTCGAATGGATTCTGAATTTCGAATGGTATAATTATGCATCCTAATATCGTTCTCAAGAATAAAATAAAAGGGTGTTGGAAAAAACTGTAGCAATTTCCATCTTTTACCTTAATAGAACTATAAAAAAAAGTATCAATATATTTTAATTCACAATAAAATCTTAATGCTTTTCCAAATAACTCTAATCGCAGCTAACATCGTAAAAGTTTTTATATGTAAATAAACGAGCATTCAATCTGTTTCTATCTCTTTTTAGTGATACGTAAATGACAAAGATAGCACCAGTTTAATGCTTCGAATGGTAGAATGATTGACTGTTAATGTTTAGTCTTCGTTTGCCAATTTAAAAAGGCTTAAACGGTACGCAAATCGTCGGCGTAAAATTGGTAGGTATAGATTTGAAACCGTTTTAGAATATAATTATCTTAAACATAGATTAAGCGAATAACAAATGTGTATATTAGACTAGCTTTTGCTTGCGGCTTCGCCCGCGTGGACGTCGGTTCTCGTGGCAAATTATAGCTTAAAGCCTTCCTGAATAAGTGGGCTATCTAACAGTGATAGTAATTTTTTAGTAATTTTTCAAATCGGTCCAGAAGCTTTTGAGATAAGCGCGTTCAAACAAACAAACAAACTCTTCAGCTTTATAATATTATAGTATATTGTATAGATATGATATAAATGAATGTTTTCGCCCAAGTATTTATCATACATATAAAAGGTTTGATATATCTTCACCTGTATTTTCCTGCATTTGTTTTTGGCATATTAAACCTTATATATGTCGATTTATCCATACAATTTGCAATACCTCTCGTCTTTTTATAAGCAATATTTTTTCCTTTTCAACATTTATTTACACCACAACCGGTAAGCCGGACAATGACCTCGACCCCTTTTGTGTCCATTGTCAACTCTAGCAAATTCTAGTCTGGCAATTCTCTCAAACTCATTTACATAACAAAAAGTCGAAAATTCATAGAACATCATTTTTCTCCTAAAATCTTTATTTAATAAGTTTTTTGTTATGTAAAATCTTTTGATAAACTACAAGTCCTACAAGAAACTTTGTGAAGAAACTGACTAAAGTATTTTCAAGACTAGGACCTATTTCTTAGAACTATAAGTACGCATACAGAATTTGAAGTAGTCACTAAAGGCCAACGCAGATTGGGACGACATGGCGAGGATTCACATTTTTACCAATGGACATTCAAACGTATCAATACAGAAATACGACATAAATTGCTATGATTAATAATGTTTTGGCATCGAAAGCAATTTCATTGCATTGAAATATGCGGCACGGGTTCCCGCGGCGGGATGCCATAGCGGTCTTCATTAGGCCATAGCATGCTAAGGACGGCGCTCGTTGTGACATACCGTTTGTACGAACGAATTTTTCAGAAATCCCAACCTACCATTTCAAAATTGAGGCACATCAACACTCGATTACGTACGAAAGAAGAAAGAACTAAGAAAATGAAAACTAAGCGGGAGCTCCGAGGCATGGTCTATCGTGTCGCGGCACGCCGTGACATGCCCCGCGGCATGGGGCTAGAATGTCGCGGCATGGCGCTAGAATGTCGCGGTATCTAAGCGCTGACTGGCGGCAATCCCGTCTCGGTGTGCGTTGGTTTTAACTTTCGCGGGTTGCTTTCATAATCATGAGCAAGTTTTGTTTGAAACTTCTTAGTGGGTACGTGAGGGTCTTTCTAAGTATGCATGTTCATTTAATTTGAAAAAAATATGAAAAGTTTCGGTAAAACAAACATTGTAAACTTAAAATTACCATCTATTCTACCATTATGAAGCTCAAGAGTTTTCATCGTCAATCTTAGAACTTTAATCGAATTGAAAAAATATTTTTGACCAAACTCCTTAGGTTATATCGATAATATTGATTGACGATAGAAATGTAACTAGACTCGTAGAGATATAAATTGCAATCCAAAGGAAAATTACAAACTCTAGTTTAAATACTGATTTTGCTATAAATAAAAAAATATATATTTTTAGACACTTATGTTTAAAAAATATATAATAATAAGTCCATAATTATTTTATTAGATCAACTAACAAATCCAACTTAATACGCGTAAACAAATCTCTTTACAACCAAAAGCAAAAATCCATTAAAAATAACAAAAGAAAAGCGATTCTATTTTCAAACTCCAGTGCAAACAGTCAGTAACAAATGTTTGAATTTAATTAAACAAAGAAATTGGTTTGATGTATGTACCGAGTTATTGAAAATATATAGATATCGGAATTAAATTGTATTGGAATTGTGTTTATCAAAAATGTCTGCCAGCTGATTGGTCACCCGTTAACGTATTTCGGCGAAGCTGCGGCAAATCTAACAGTTCTTTTTTTATAAATGAAGTCCGTTTTTTTATAATCAGAATGCTCTCGACTTTTAATCTTTTGAGATTTATTGTGCAGATTTCAAAAATTCAATTATATTTATTATTATAAAGAGGTAAAATTATCTAAGAAATAAAATGAAACTAAGAAAGGGATTACAAGGAATTCCAAGACCCTAAGCTAATCCTTATAAATTACATAAAATTTAATGTTACTGATAATGATACTGAAGAAAGAAAAAGCTAAATACATTGTAAGCTTTTTTTCTGACCGTACAGATGTCTTCGAAACAATACAAGAAAATGGAGTTACACAATCCTCGATATATATGTTAACGTTAATCGTGAGTGAGTTTTTGTCTAACCGTACTTGGGGATGGACTTGGTAGTCCTGAGAGTTCTTTGTTTTTTTTTTGACTGAGTGTCAGATTTTAATATTATAATAATGTACCTATGCCGAATCTATAAAGTTAATAAAATAAAGCGGGTTTTTTTGACGCGGTTATAAAAAAACCATAGTATTTTTTTTTATAAAGCATAAGAGTTTGTTTGTTTGGTTAAACGCACGCGGGCGGAGCTGCGAATAAAAGCTAGTTAATATTGCTAATAATAATTAAAGAATTGTTATTTCAAAAACATACTTAATTTTTTTTATAGATAACTAGCAATGTGTGTTATATATATATATGTATGTATTCCTGTTAACCCCTCGTGCTAAGCTAAATACGTATACAATATAACCCTAAAATAAAACCAGCTCCCCTAGCCAAGTCACATTTCTACAAGCGATAGCGATGATAGAAATCGCTTCAATGACACTAAATGATGATAGTGACAAGTCGAAATCACGTGACTTATGGAAAACTAATGTCATTTCCATACCATTTAATGCCATATAAACGATTTCTATCATCGTTAACGCTTGTAGAAATGCCATTTGGCTAGGTAAGCTGTTTCTCTGAATCCATCTCTGTCTGACAGTTCGGAGGCCAGCTAACACGATGATTAGCTGATCGACCAATGCCTACACTTCAATCTTTTTTTTTTCAGCCCTAAGAATGCCTCCGACTTCGTTTATGTAAAAAAATGCCTTCAGATTTTTTAAAGAATGGATAAAGTACGTGGAGATTTACGTCAAAATTTATTTATGTAATTTTCGTTCGTATTGAGTTATAACCAACTTAAAAAAAGAGGAGGTTTACAACTCGGCTAGATACACATAGTTACAAGAAAATAAAATAAACAATATTTTTGAAAAGACTGATATATTTATATACAGGATTATTTTAAAAGTAGTGTTTTTGTTCCATGGAAAAGTTGTTCAGTTTTATGCTCCTGATAACATCGTAGGATATCCGCGCTCCTTTTAAAATAATCCTGTATATCTAATCTTAATTTAAAGAAATATACAGAAATAAATTTATAAGTATGTTTATCAATTATCTGGTTACCCTAGTACAGATTTTGCCTAGTTTGGGATCAGATGGCCGTGTGTGAGACGTCCCAAGATTTTATTAATATTATTATTTTTAAAGGATGTTACCGAAAGTTCTATTTAAAATACGTGAAAAATACATGTGCTATTAAGTTAGTTTCCATATTATTGTCTCAGCCTTTAAATTTTAATACATGACACCCACTTCATACACGAACAGAATGAGGTAAACTCTCCAACATCATTCGACCTTATTACAGATCCCTCTTTTTAGGCCCGTTGTACCGCTATCAAATAATATGGCGTTCGGAAAAATATAATTTATATACGGTATTGTTCCACCCCTGAATATTAATTCCTTTTTTCTATTTTACGGAATTTAATTTGCTGTCAAAAACATTTGACTGACGACTTTTGTTTTTTGTTTATAGAATAGGCCTGAATAATAATTTGTTTGGCTATGTCTTTGTTAGGGATGAGGATTTTGCTTTTGGAAATAAAGACGATTAGACATACACAACTAACCATAGACAAATAATGCTATAAAAGATATATATTTTTTTTATTTAACAATTCATGCACACAAGTTACAATGAGAGACAATATTCAGATAGAGATGTACAAAGGTACAGCTTATTTCTCTAGAAACCTCTTCCAGCAGATCTGCGAAAGGATAAAATAAAATTTACGAGATCATATAATTATGTTGTCAATAATGTACAGAAAACAGGAAGAAACACAAAATAACTACAATAAAAATTATAAACATACGATTTTTTGTTTGCAATCGCTAATCGCCAAATCCACTACACTGTTTACTAATATGTACCTCATTTTCTTATGAAGCCCTAATTTTAAATAGGATTACTTAATACGTCATAAACCTAAAATGCGCTCAAAAAGAATTAAATGACACCATAGGGCTTAACTAGTAACCACATTTCAATGATAATTTAATTTAAATTTCAATCAAAATAATTCAAATAAATTTAAAAGCTGGACTGTTCCAAACATTTAAACCACAACTTTCCGAAATTCCAGTCTGTTCTCCCACAGGATATCAAAATTCAGTTCAACAAATATTTAAAACGAGTTTTACTTTTCAAACCATATTATTTTAAAACAAAGTACACAAAACAGTGTTAATTCAAATTAAATCACATGTGCATAATAAATCCATTTCCAGTTGAGAAATCCGAAATACAAAATTTGTGGGTCAAAGTCCGTCGTTCGGAAGCTAAAAACGGCAGCGATAACAATAAAACAACAAATTCCATTGCTGGATTCCTGCGTGATAGATACGGGTGTATCTAACAAATGCAGTAATGGAATTGTGGTCAGACCGAAGTACATTACGCTGTCCCGATAATGTTCAACGAGATTTATCACCAAGATATGCCACTGAAACATCCCTTAGCTAGAATTTATAATCAATTTGTGAATAATGGACTATTCCATTTGGATGTTAGATGTTGCTTGTTCAACAATGGCTAGCTTTAAAAGGAAATATGGGTTGTAATATCTATAATTTAGATCAGTTCTTCACTAAAGTAATCGCTTCTGGGTGTCTGGTTGATCACCGTCAGCTTTTTCTTCACAACTTAATGAGATAGGATTTTCAACATCTGTTCTTAATGTCTGCTGAACATGTTTTCTGCTTTAATAATAATATTATTAGGATAGAAGAATAATTATTACGTATCTCAACGAAGTTAAAAACCCACTCATAACCATAACATGTTAACTTATGCTTATAAATTTAGTTTCTAAACATGAAAATGGAATGGGTTCAAATATTTAAGAATAAAACTTTAGAACAGCTGAAAAGAGCTCTGAAGAGTAGAAAATAATAACTCAAACTTGAAAGCAATAAATTTCCACCAGGGCTTGTGAAATGGTTTCAAAAGTGGCTAGGTCTGTTACCAGCAGTGAACACTGAGTGCTTTTAGGAAGTAAATAGGAGAGCTCAAGTGACCATAAATTCTGCTTATGTAACTTTATATCAAAAGGTATCATCTAACATCTTTGAATTGGAAAAGTGTAGCTGGAATTACAATGGACGTTGGTATATTTTCTTCCACCGCTTCTGTCTACTCACATACGTACTCTCTCTTAACACTTAATTGATGGCGTAAAAACGAAACTAAAAAGCACCAAAATCACCTCAGATAAAAAACATTTCATTAAAACAGAACACGTCTGAACTTGATGACGACCAAGGGCGCTAAAATGGTCGTTTTGCAGAACCATACTATGAATTCATAAATTCTATTCTAATATCATATTAACTAATAATTGATAGAAGAACCGTTGACGTCAGCAATACACATTGTTTTCTGAGGTTTACGCGAATATTAGATATAGAAATAAAACTACTTTGCCCGTGACCATGGCACCTGCAAAGATGTTGAAACGTCGGGAACTAAAGTCAGCAATTCAATTGTTTCTTCTCAAAATGTAATAAAAGAATATATGTTTTTCAGTCTGGCTGGGGTAGGTTGGGACCAAGTGCTTTGGTGCAATTTGGGTTATGTCCAGACTAATATGGCTAACGGTCTATGTCCAACAGTGTCCCCGACTTTTGTATTCACTGTCTCAAATTCATATTATTTGTTTTGCAATTAGGTTTTTTACAACCACTTTTACACGTGACTTTTGTAGCTCGCTGGAGTGAAGCTTTTGTAGCGCACTGAGAAGAAATGTCGAAACAAACTCTTTTAAAGTCCAGACTATTGGTTGAATTTGAATTCATTTCACGGGCATCTATTCATATCAATTTCTCCGAGTTATCCTGTCATATTGTGAACTATAATAGTTTGCGATCAAATAATAATAGAAACTGCTGCCAACAAAAAAAACTAAGGTGATATTGCAATTACGGCCCTTCGCTGTATATATTATGATTCTACCAAACGACAATTTTAGCGCTCATAGTCTGACCGTCCTGAGAACGTTTTAGGCCAATCCACATCTGGGGACAAATAATAAAGATTATTTATGTGACCGCTGATGAAACAGTGTGTGTAACCATTATTACTCCGGGAGTATGAAATGTGGCCAATTTCGGTTGAGGAGATATGAGAAATAATTTAAGCCCTACGTGGTAGATGTCTATTGATTTTTTATTCTCTGTTGAAACACTCGTGTGCAAAATGCCATCCTATTTTTAGAAATGACGCAACATTACTATATATATGAATCGTATTTTTCCGGCTTGGTAATTTTTCCTACCTAATCTATTATGATGGTATTTATACGTGATAACCTCTAAGGTATACTTACGTTTCGAAAGAAGACTTTGATTACTGGAGATATGCAACCCACATTTCGAATAAGCATTCTATACAATAAAAACATCTAATTGCATGCAACACAATGCACGCTTAACATGCATTTCCGCGTCTTTTAATTCCAACGTTTTTGACGGCATAAATAAACAAAATATGTCAACATGGTTCTTGACAGATTGACGAGTCACATAGAATGTGCTTTGTGAAGCAAACTTTAATTACCATTTTGACACAGTACATGTTTGATGAGCTTATTTTGATTTAGCGCTCGTACACACGAAGTCACCATCGTGTCAGCACTGCACCTGCGCCGCACCGCTGCCGCATCGCCGACGCATCGCCGATGCGCGCCGTACCGTTACAGGGCCGTCAACGCGTCTCCATATTATAGAAGCAATGTTAACCGTGGCAAAATTGGTAATTAGGTAGTTGCCATAGCGACCACAGTTTTGATTTTAAAGTAAAATTGGCCTCTATCTTCTACATCCATCGGCTTCACCGATTATTATGTTTTTTTTTATATACTTGGTAGGGCAATAAGGTATAAAGCTAATAGTGTTGCCCTGTCCAGTTTTATTTTAATATGTTAAAACGTTGCCATACGTAACGTTTGCCGGGGTAAAGTAGGTAATAAATTTATATCTACGTTCGTTGACGGGGCGGTGCGGCAGCGGTGCCGTGGCGGCGTCATGTGCACGATCACTTAGACTATTATATGACGTCAATACAGATTTTGAAAGGTAAACAGATTGGCTATTTGATAATGGCAGTAATATTACTTTGTCAGTTGATGATTGCGATATACAGGAATAAGTCATTACGATGTAATAAACTGCCTGTCGTTATTCGTTACTAGTTGACAATGCCGGTAGTATTAAAATCCATCCATGCTTCCATCAAGTGAAAATCACAGGCGTTTTAGATATTTTTTTTAACCTGTTTCCTTCAATAATATAATCCTTGCGTGGAAAGGCTTTTATAAAAAAAAAACTCCTCGAATTGAAACAAGTATTTGTGGATCACAAAAATAATTTTGTGCACCTATATTCTGCATCTAACCTTAAACAAGCATTTCTGCTGTCTTTTTAATATAATACCCGAGCTCATAAAACAAGTATGACATACCAAGACCGCAATAAAAATTTGTTTACGCAAAGTCTACAGAACTTAACCGAAGTATGTTATGTTGCAGCTTGTACTGTTATGTCCCAACTTGAAAGTTAACCAAGCAATAAGCCAACATGGCGACGTTCAAAGAGAAAATGTAAACTTCGCCACATGGTACACGAGAGAGACAAAAGTTTAGATACATAAATATTCAGAAGCCTTGTTTTGAATAATGTCGGTACTGTTATGGTTGGTTATACATTATCGTGTACTTATTGTATCGTCTTGATGATTCACTAACCAGATTTGCGTTCAAACAACATGAACAGAATCTGCTACTACATTTTACACTTCTGATTAATTTCGTTGCGGGTTCCGAGACGGTTAATCGTTTCCCTGGAAAACTCTGTTATCATTGTAGATCCTGGCTTCCAGGAGTCGCAATGATGGGCACGTGTGGCGGGCTGGTCCCATTATGCTATATTGGGAAAGAGGGGTAAGTCTAACTATGTCTTTATTTTGGCTCCTATAGATTGTGTTAGCTCTCAACAAAAGGGAAGCTCTCTCAAAAATACATTCGACGCAGTTGTCAAATTACTAGTCTTGCCAGATACTAAATTCTTCTTCTGCCTAGCCTTTTCCCAAGCTATGTTGGCGTCAGCTTCCAGTCTTACCGGATTTAGCTGAATACTATATTCTACATTGAGCTATTCCACCTATCTGACCTCAACAACCCATTTTACTGGGTTATACAGTATATAACTACTAGTTAATAGCCAGATACTAAATTCATTCTATACAATATCGTCTAATTTTCAAGCTCAAGTGTCTAACAGCCTTAATTCAGTAGGAAATGTTGTATCATGTACATAAACTGGAAAAGATAGTTCATTTTAATAACCCAATTATAATAACAGAAACAAAAAATTGCGAAACAAGATATTTAAAGCATTTTATCCAGCAATAGAATTACACCTCAGATTCGTCAGAAATGAGGTAATACTACAAAAAGAAAATGCAAATCTATGTTCAGGTGACAAATGGTTTAGGGGAACTGAATAGGTATTGGCACCACTGTACCTTGATACCCCACAACTAGGTACTGTTCGAATCGATATTCTATGAATATAGGACTAGAATTTAAATTTGCATTGAGGTGCCTCGTAACTGGATCCAAGCTTTAGAACAGCTATTGAATTATGGGTAATACACGTCTATTGTGTGCTCTTAATGGAGAATACAATCAGGTTGTTCGGGTTTGATGATACCAAGAAATTATTGAAGTAGAATAGTTAGAAGAACTCATATTAGTTTACAACTATGGCGGTAGCAGTAGAAGGTAGTATTTTTCGTTACATAATGATATACACAAATTGTCAAACCTGATCCGAATTACCAACGTTGCTATAAAAAAAAACGGTATCTCTCTCTTTTAAGGATTCTGACTGAAAAGCAAACACAACACCAACCGCATATCACATCAAAATCTCCATTGTACAGAAACACGAAAAGGCATAAATATACCAAGATTCTTTAGAAAAGCATCAGATACATCCGAATTCCTTTATCTCGTGTATTATTTCAGAATAAATAACAGGGAATTCGCAAAAGATGCATCTATTGGGACGCGTGGCCGTTCAATGTGTGCGTGAGCCAATTTTTATATACGACACGCTTTCGGTCTGGATTTATGAGCGTGTGAAAGCCGTCGAATTGTTTGGTATGTTCCAGTGATAGCGGGTAATTAAAATTCTTTTTATTTTTGTCAATTTAGTATTACACTCCTCGTTGGTCTAGTGGTCGCAAGCACGACTGCCGTGCACGAGGACTCGGGTATGATTCCCGTGTCGGGCGAAAAATATTTACTAAGTTTAGAAATTCTCAGTACCGTTCGGTGTCAGGAAGTGTGGCGGTGTTTACATGCCCGTGCCTCGGAAAGCACATAAAGCTGTTGGTCCTGCGCCTGATCCCTCTCCGGTCGTGTCGGTCAACCGTCCCATCGGACTATGAGAGTGAAGGAACAGAGCGTGCACCTGTGTTTGCGCACACACTTGTGCACTATAATATCTCCTGCTTACATGGCTGATCTCACTTGAGATTGGCCGCCGAGGCCGGAATTCGGTCTGGAGATTATTATTACACTCCGGACCCATCCTGGTTTCGCACGGGTATTATACTGAAAAAACTAACCTTTGGAATAATTTTATTCATTGGCAGGCGCGGATTTCCCTATAGGCCGAGTAGGCCCGGGGCTAGGGAGGCAAAATTTCGTCGTTTTTTTTTTAATTATGACTGCACGAATAGCTGAGTTATATAGGTCACTACGCTAATTATCACTGTGCGCGACGTGCTGCAGGTTCGATCCCCGCATGGGAGAAGCATGATGTGTTCTTTGTTTGTGAAACCCCCGCGACACAAGGATTAAATTCCTTAGTGCGGGCGTCGTTTTTATAAAAACAATAGCACACGCGCCTACGTGTAAAACCTCAAAAACGTGTCCATATAGCATCCCGCAAAAAAATTACATGTCTTTTCTATGGTTAATTTAATTTTGCATGCTTTTCAACACATAGTGGGCAATCTTTCGTAGGCCTAGGGCACTAGGGATAATGTATCAAATCCGCACCTGTCCATTGGCGAAAACTATATGAAATATAAGACTATTGTTATTCAAAAGATATCATATATTTTGGTATGAAACTCGGCGATTTCCGAAAATTACTTACTTGATCAATACTTATTATCCGTGTCCAGGTCGTCACTGAGTAAGCCATTCAATATAACTACTTTCTTTGCTATGTTCCTTCACTACATGTCGAGAGATTCAAAGCGACTTGCATACAATATTCAATCTTTAAACAGTTTTTTTTGGATTTCAAATCAAAATTTGAATCCACACCATCGAAAAAATAAGTGACCGACGACGAACAAAGCTTGTTTTAAAAAACAATCATAATCCAATATAATTCTTATTCCGCTATCACTGGCACCCCGCCCTCATCACACGTGCCACATAAACGACACCACAGGTGAATGTTGTGTAATTTACGACGCCAATTCAGGAACTCACACGCACGCCCAGACGTAGGGAAAACAGTATAGAATCACCTTACTGGTTTCCCTTCGTCTCTTTATCGTCTGCGTATTAAAATGTTCTAGAATAACCCACAGCTTTAAAAATAAAGTCTGATCGTGTTTTGTTTTTGAAATGTCTTTGTATTTTTTTTTTCATTTTTTTTATTCTGTGTAATGAATTAAATGGGTAAATAATATTATAATGTGAGTTGGCTTAGAACTTAAAGTCTAAGATAATTTTCTTTCGTAAAGAGCAGGATTTTTCCACACCGCTGTCAGATTATTGTTGAAGTATTTTTTGTAAACACAAAATACAAAGAAAATGCTTAATGTATTTTGGTATATCTTATATAATATAACTAATTATTTCGTGCATTCGTTACCTCCAGGTTGGTCAAACGCCAGGTACAGAGTATTTTTTTTTGCTAGAAATGGGGGTCGCACATCACAAGTATCCTTGTTAACCTCTCGTGGTAAGCTAAATGCTTGTGTTATGAGTGGATTCCCGTCACTAGTGCAATGGGTGATTCGAACCCGCGACATCATGATCGCAAGTCTGATACCCTAGCTATTTTGCTACCGCCGCCGCGCCGCTTCAAGTATTCAAAAAACACTTTATCCTTAAATTCTTCCAAGACGCACCGTGTTAACTATTTACTTGACTGTAGAGGTAGGTAAGCAGGCCCTACATGCAAAATACTGGAATACATCTGCATCCCTATAGACTGCAACCAACACTACTGTTGCTTGGAAAATGGAATTGTGAACTAATGCTTTCATTCAGCCATCATTCTGTCTGTATCCTTAGAAAGAAATAAACCAATAAAAATATATCAATAGATTGTTAATAAAAGCTTTTTTATGTTAGCTCGTCAATGTCCATACTATACAGGATTAATTTAAAAGGAGCGCGTAAGTATATTCAACGAGGTAAAATGGTGCAAATAAAACTGAACAACTTTCCTCTAGGAACATTGATCGAAATCTTAAAATGGAAAATTAAGTTTTCATACAAAGTGACAGGTCACGTGACTTATGTTTGTATGAAAAGATGATTTTAAATTTTATGATTGACCTATGTTTCTCGAGAAAAGTTGTTCATTTTTTTTTTTGATTGCCATCCACTTTGCGTTGTATATACATACATTAGTGATATTTAGATTAAGGTACGACGAGACTGGCATGACCTGATGGAGAAAACCCACATTAAAAATAAAGAATAAAAAAGATCTAACCCTTGACAACATGTCCCAGCAATCTAAGCCGCAATACGCTGAGGATTTTGATCGGGTTATGACGAACGCCACGTGAGTGGAGCTTACGCGGCAAAGTGACATATATGAGCCACGTAAAAGATTTAGGAACGTCGTAAAGTTCTATTTGGACAAGCGAAAATAAGGTTCAAGGTGGTTAGAGTACATATTACGGCTTAGATTCCTTTTGATGTTCTTTTTTCTTAGTAAATAGGGCACCAAAATATTCTGTTAGTAATTTTATGTCAAACTTATTTTAATACACAACCCAAACTGTAAACCGCCCAAATAATGTTCCTGATCCTCGCGGTCCAAGAAATGAAAAATATATGACATAAGTAGACAGTTACAGTTCTCGCCACTCTTTATGGCCGCTCCTAACCTAGCCGCATTACGCTGCGCAGAACACAAAATCAGGTATCAGCTGGACGTAGATGGGCGGGGAGGCAGGGCAAGCCCGCGCGCGCTGTCTTCCACTCGCAAGCGTCCTCGCCTCTCGGGCATTAATGCGAGTGTATGAGTAGTATGTATGAGAGTATGCGGGTACCATGCGCGAGTTCGTACCAACGGCTACATTCAGAGCGGCCATAAAGATTGGCGAGTACTTTACTTTATTTGCCTCATTAGAGAATTTTTCGACTTGAAGACTTAGAAAAAATACAAAAAATTAAATTGCTTATTTCTTCATTGATTGATCGAACATTATATTAAATAAGTCAAAGGAATAAAGTAATTAGAATTCCCAGTAATCCCCACACAGGGTGTTTATTCCAAAAAGCGAAATGCCAGTTGAAAATCCAGTTTTGAATGTGGAAGCTGAATATGTTACTGTGAATAGACGTGACGAGGAATTAGCATAATTACGGCTGTCAACTGTTTTAGTCCGAGCACTGTTGAATGGTGTGCAAACGCTATGAATGCTCATTTAGTTGGGCAATTAATTTATACATGGATAGTTTATGTATCATCATAGCTGTTTCGCCTCGCAAAAGATGGATATAGATTCAATCAGCTAGTAGTTCACCTTCATTGATTGGACTACTTATAGAAGTTAGATTATTCTATTTACTTGAATGCATTTATGTGGGATATTTGAACTAAGTACGATGTTTTTATGTGATGGTAAGTAAACAATTATTATAATAATAATATTATAATACCGGCCTATGAATGCCTCACTTGGGCACAGGCCTATTCCCATATAGAGAAGGAATGAGCATTGATCACCACGCTTGGTATCATTATTAATACACTTTATTTTAAAAAAGCTGTGCCCTGCAGAACCCGCAAAAGTTACTTAATTTATTTGTAGTTAATTTGCCAGTGTTTTTTTTTTAATTAATTCTGCTATTCGGTACGGAGACGATTCCGACATTATGAGGATCGGTCCACCCTTTCTATAAATGTTCCTTACTTAGGATCCAAGGTTTCAACAAGTTTCAACAAAATTAGCTCAGCAGCTTAGCCGTAAAAGACAGAGTTGACTGTTTGGCGTTTATGAAGGCTCCTACAGACTACATAACATAACATGTTATTCAAAATTTCTATATAACATGTTTCAGATAATGTGGACACTGAATATAAACATGCATAATAAAATCTCTCGTGTCGACATTGTGGATAGCACTGAAGAACGACAAACGAAAAATATGGTTATAAAACATTGTTATTCTAATGTGTACAGTATTGTTTTATGTTGCCATGTTAAATAACAAGGTTACATAATGTGGATGTGTTATAAAACCCAAGTTATACATAGTTTGTACGCACCTTAATGGAGCAGAGAAAAACATTTAAATGTAAATAATTTCATATATTAAAAAAAAACAAAATAACTTCATTAAATAAGAATGATCTTCATTAAACAAATAAACGTAACAAGCCATTTCGTTTATTAACGCAGTCATAAATATTTACCAATTGTTCACATTGATTTAAGGGGCAGCAGCTCTTCAACAGATAGAATGAATTAATGACATAATATTCGATACACGTGTAAGGAAGGTTTTGAGCATGAATGTGGATGGGTATATGGGAAGAGGACGACCAAAGAAACGATGGATGGATTGTGTGAAAGTGGATATGGCAAGAAAGAATGTTACTTGTGAGATGACGGCAGATAGAAGAGTATGGAAGAAGAAAACATGCTGCGCCGACCCCAAATAAAATTGGCATAAGGGCAGGAGAATGATGATATTCGATACACGAGACCAAAATATTTTTTACATGAACCCGGTTATACCAAAAACTAATAAAACCTCGAAATATTGTTGCTCCTATTTCGCTACCATTCGTTCGTTGGAGCTGTGAATGATTTACTGAATCATTTATGAGTACGTGGCCATATTTTTGAGAACGGCTGACTATTTTCACTCGACCAGTCGGTCAACTAGTTGAGTCTTTAAATTAAAAAATGGGAAGTCTGAAAACATGTTTGAAATAATAAAATATGCGACTTTATTTTTAAGAATCGAATTATTTATATCTGAGATTACCAATATTCGGCGAGTTTAATCGCACTAAATCATCTAGCCTAGCCTTTTCCCAAGCTATGTTGGGTACGGCTTCACAAATTTAGCTGATTATCGCATTTTACACGGACTGGTTGTCAGAATTGTAATGACTTAATGGTTTTCATAGGTTACCGTATGACATAACTCCGTATTTTTACAAATGGTCACCCATCCAAGGACCTACCGCAGTAAGTGCTGGTTACCCTTTATTATCGGTCAATCCGTAAAGCTTACACTAAGCCACGAGCACCCCTCCTCCCCTTAATCACTCTAATTACTCACTAAAAAGGCTGAAAAAATCTATCAAATTAAAAGCTGTCTACTCCTAAAACACACTCATAATTACCGTCCACATTTTAATAGCCAAAAAACTGTAAATGCCAAAACAATACACAAACTGCAACTTTAGGCTACCTTGAAAAATATATTTAACCTTTTTTGTTTGTGTGCCCTTAACACGTTTGGAGGACCAACGAAATGATTGATGACGGTCTGAAAATTGCTCGGGGCCGACTGAGCCTACGGCCCGAAATTTTGGACCACGCTCTTTACTTCAGTTGTAGTCCAAGTAAAAAGAATTAAGAGGAAGTGTCGGTTCAAAAGGCACGGCCTGAATGGTCCAACTTACACTTAATTTGACAGAAGAAAATTATAATGATCTCCAGCACGTCGATTCTGTAAAATCCAATCAACAACTCGCATCTCACATCGCTATTCGCTCTCACTTCGCATAAGTTTCAAATTTCGAGGGCGAGGCGAGCGTCGAAGTGACCAGGGAATTACCTTACTGAATGCCACTTCATACATCATCTCAAACTTTATCTGTCTAAATCTCACGGTTAATTTAGTTCAACTCGCTGACACGCTTGCAAGAGTAGCGCTATTGCATCAACCGAGTTTTTAAATGCCAATCAAGAAACTCACAGCGGATTCAGATTCGAAGTTTAGAACGATGTCTTACAGAATCAACAGGCAGATCGGATTTCGGCCTCGGCGGCCAATCTGAAGTGAGATCATATTGTACGCAGGAGATATTATACTGCACAAGTGTGGTCGAAACATAGCTGCACTTTCAGTTCTTCCACCCTCACAGTCTTATGGGACGACAGATCGGCACGACCGGTGAGAGATCAGATGCAGGAGGCATTACGTTCCGAGGCACGAGGGTATAAACACCGGGACAAATGATGGTTCAATAACCAGGTATGTATTATCCAGGTCCAATTACCTTGTATTCATAGGTTTATTGGGAAACGAATAGACTATTATCAAGACTCAAATTCACACACACACGTGCTCTCAATCTCTCTCTCACCCACACACAAACACCCGGAAAATTGTTTTGCATAACATTTTTTTTTTTAATATAATCAATTGATTCTTTATTTTCTTTTTCTCTCTTGCCTTACACCTGTCCAGGCACTCATGTCGGACGTGCCAGCTCCAATTTACATGCAATCAGCCAATGGTAACAGGATATTGTGCCTGTACTATTAGATTATTAAACGCCTTTGCTTTCCCTGCCTAGGCGGAGGTTTCGATGATCAGTTCCAAGTAACTTTGTTACGTATTGGCAATTCGTGTTTGGCCAGTTATGCCGTTGAGAACGATCTCTTTGGAATTCAATTTGAAGCAAACGATCAAATAAAAAGATGTGTAAAGAGGTTTTTTTAGGTTTTGAAACTTAGGTAGGAGGTAGCCTAATGGCTAGGACTTCGAACATGCGATCATGTGGTTGCGGGTTCGAATCCCACCCTCTACACTGCCGACGTGAACCCACTCGTAACACAAGCATCTTAGCATAGCACGAAGGGTTAACGAGATTACTGGTAATGTGCGACCCACATTGCTAGTAAACTGTATAAAAAAAACTGAAATCATCAAGTCTTTCAGCCTTACTTACAATACGGAAACGCTAATTTACATTAATGTATGTGATGCTATTTACATTGATTTATTTGTTTATGGAAAATAGACGATACGTAAAACTAAGTTATTAACCAACCTCTCTGCCTTTCGACATAAAATTAATTAAACTTAATTACTAAAAACAACACGAGCTCAATCAAAATAATATTATTACCCACACTACAAAAACTTTTCACAAAGCTGAAATATTCTAATTTAAATGCAAATCATTTTAGTCTCGCCGTCCGAAAATGACTTTTTTGTAACTTCACAAAAGTTTTAAACAAAGCAAATTCGATAAGATTCTAAAGGGTTTACAAAACTACTATTAAAAGTGGTACGTTTGTAAATTGATTTTAAGTGCAAATAATTTCTTTTGATGATTTAATTAAATAAGTTTCGTATGAATATCAATGATAGCGATCGCTTTCTTATATCAACGACTGAATGTTAAATAGAGCTTTAGAGGTAAGTTATTGGTGCTGATTCCTCTGTAAGTAAACTAAATTAAAACGAATGCTGTCTTTTACTTACATAAAGCGTGAGAAAAGGACGGCGACAGATAACAATTAAGTTAGAAATGTGAAACTAGTTTTCGCCTTAAACATCACAGTGTTTTTAGAGCACTCGATTTTACTTGTCGGCAAATTTGTATGAATATTTTAGTCGGAAGCGTCAAGTGGCTCAAGACCGAAAGATCTGGAGCCTAGCGGGGGAGACCTTTGCCCAGCAGTGGGACTATAACTAGGTTACATAAAAAAAAAAAATTTACTAAACTAAAATTAGTTTAGTACGTGCTGAACGGAATCTGGGCTAATATAAAATGTAAGTAGGTATTTAATCAAATGACATGCTAAAAAAAAGCGTCTCGGGACGCTCGACAGAAGTGTTATCACTTCTATTAAACTAATCTAAGTTGAACTATACGGCAGTAGTAGGCAGGTCTCCTCCTCGCCTGCCTACTGCTGCCGTATGCGGGAGAGAAAGAGAAGACACGCAGAGTGGCGCCACTGTCGCACTGCTAGGCACTTCTTCTAATGTAGAGAAGGAACGAGCATTGATCACCATGCTTGTACGTTTCGGGTAAGTTAATTCACAATAAATTGTTTTTTTTTTTCATAAATCTCTGGGTTTGCAGGTTCAAAGTAAATAAAAAACACATCTATAAAAAAGTTAACATAATTTATTTCTTATTTAAAACTTACTTACCCCTTTACAACCGGAAAGTTTTTTTTTATTTTTATACTATAAAACCTTTTTCTTGGCATTCTGCTATGTCTATAAAGCCTCAAAAAAATAGTTAAAAAAATCTCGAGTTCATAGTTAACCCACAATGCTACCCGCACGATCGTGAGTCACAGGTTGTACGTGACATAGTCACGATCGTGAGGTTAGTTTAAACTAATCTTATATTTTGATAGTTTGAGGGCAAATAAAGAGTTTTATAATGAAATCAGCCTCTTTATTAATAATTAAGTTATAATTAATTCACTTTCATAGCATTTGTCTTCGCACTAAACATTTGTACAAGCCTTTAGCAACACGGTACAATTTTTTTAGTAAAATATTAACAAAACCAAAATATTAAATGTAATTATTCTTAAATGTAACCATTAGTTAAAAAAACATCTTATTATGCCTCTTAGAGTTATCAGGAACTAGGAGTACCATATCATCCTTTGGTGTGGTAAGACTTGAAACAGTCTTTACCGCGTGTGAGATGCACAAATAGGTGTCGCATTTTTCACAACGTATCTTTGTGCGACTGGTACAATTTTCGTACTGGCACATTCTTGGTGCTTTTATTTCGTCAAATACTAAACTACAGAAGCTCCAAGTCCAAGAGATTTATCACCAAACATTATTTTAGCTCCTCGATAGATGTCAAAGTTGAGCATCTATCCTTCACTTGTAGTCAGCACGAAATTCTTCAGACCAACCGGGCGCGGTTTGTTTCGGACTACCTGACGTAGTATACACCTGCCAGTAAATGGTATCATTTGCTCGTCAATGGAGTAGAAGCCAGGCGTTACACGCTGCTTTTACCCTGTCAATCATTGGCTGTGCCTTCCACAATGGGTTGTTTTTGTCATGCAGGGCTTCATCTGAATCTACGACAAGCAATGCATTACGAACTGTCAAGAACCCATCACGAGCCATTTGTTGAGTTATTATGTCTAGTTTTCATCCACCTCCCCAGTACATCGGAATACGGGGGTAGGGAATACATCCCATGATAATATGTATGGAAAAGACTCTGGCTACTTCTACAGACATCAGTTTTAGTTCTAGACGAGTTTTTTTATGATGGTACAGGTTTGTACATCTGGCAACTTCGTCGAAAAACTCTAATCAAAGTAGTAATATGAGAAATACTCCGTTGGAGTCTTGACAGGAGCCACGGGCAGTTAAGTATAGTCATGATTTCGATCATCAGAAGGTACCTGCTTCCAAACTCTCTTTCGAGGAGGTGGCCGTGAAGATCCGAGGGCGCGGAGTTAGTTGTGATGATGCTGGAGTATCCTGCGTCGGTTCCGACTCTAGTGCTGCAGACGGTAGTAGTTCAGGTTCGAGTTCAGTGTGAAAATTGTCGAACTGAAGATTGTCAAAAATGCTGGGTTGGGTCCTCAATATCTTCGATAACGGATAAGTTTCCATCGCCCAGCACGTCTATAACTTGGTCATCGTTCAAATTTCTGCCTAAAATTTTAAACAAGATACTCTCAGTAACTAAATCTACGTACACACAATCGTCAATTACAGTACTTACTCCCAAATAACATGTTGGGATTACGACCGGAGCCACACGATCGTAGCAGTCAGACTTTACGACTTAATTGTAAATAAACTGCAAAAGTTAGCATAAATCTAAAATTATCTAGGTGTTTAAACATCCTTTAACTTTAAAATAAGTACAAAATACTATAAAAAAACAAATAGTTATTAATCAAAATTATTACTTACCCGCGGCGCGGCGAGGGTCGAAAAATGCAGCCATCGTTCATCGCAACCCACACGTCGCTGACCGCCTCCACACTGCCAGTGTATTTTTTCTCGTGCGTAGAATACTCCTCACAAACGATCGACGCCGGTCGCGTTCGGAAAAAGTAAATTGTTTGGCGCCAATATTTTTTTTTATCAAAACTCACGCTCGTATAAGCCCGGGTGTAAAGGGTTATATGACGATAGTATATAAATAAGAATTAGAAATAATAACAATAAAAGGAAAAAATAATAATTAAAATAATTATGATAACTTAGAACTTATCCTAAGATTAGATATTATAATTATTAATAACACAAGTGAATAAAAAAACAATAATAATTGTAAAGCGTTAAATATCGAAAGGGATTCACTAACGGAAATTGCGATAAAATAAACGGAGGATCATGGATGATAATCTGAAATCTTGCTGCATGGACAATGGAGTGAGTATCTAAGAACATGCACCAATCAAAACCAAACCCTTAACTGAAAATTGTATCAAAATCAGACTAGTAGTTTTGGAGAAAATGGCAACAAGGATTTGTGAAAACAAACATCCTCTGAACCCAAACGTATATACCTACCGTCTCCGTTCCACCGTGAGTAAAAATTACAAGCTTTTTAGGGTATATAAAACTATATATATGATACATATGTTCACAGATACCCTAAATAATATAACATACATTTTGATCTCGTACTACTTCTCCAAAAACCAAACCGACTAGTTAAAAAAAATGTTAACCGTTGGTACATTAACAAATTTAAAAAAAAAAATCGTGAACAACAAAATATAAATGAAACATTATAATATATAACTATCCAATCCTCTTAGATTTTTAATCACTTTGCTCTTTTCAGCCATTACTTTAAAGTAATCTTAATATAGGAATATGGTTCCGTCTGAATGGTTTTCCACTTTGATCATTGGTGGCGGGGGATCTCTTTCCAGGAGGTATGCTCTTAACTGAATGAGGACGATGTTGGCTACAGAACACAGTATTGATACTATTAATAACCTGAAACAAGGAAATAATTATTTTAAAAGGTTTTTGTTACGTAAAAATATCATAAACTTCTTCAGCAGAGAACATTTTAACCCTTTCACTGTCCCGTGAGTCACATATGAACATTTCCATTGTTTAACTATTGTGTCTTCTGACGGGACAGGGAAGGTGTTAAAATATTTTTGAGTCATCATTAAGGAACGAGATTTTGAACATCGTATTTATTTTTATGATTTGACGGAGACTTGAGTGTGCACAGAATAATAGGTACCTACTCTTTTCTGTATATTGGGAGCCTAAATCTTTGCCCAAACTAAGATGACAAAGCATAACAAAGTACAAGCATTCGCCTTTACTTTGTTACATTATAATACGGGCATTTAAATCTTCCACTGCTGGGCACAGACCTCTTCCCAGATATAGAAGGCTTCACTAAGCTTGCTCATTGCGAGTCGTTACAGGTGGCATAACTTTGTCCAATAAATTAAATATAGTCATCTTACTGTCTGATTTAAAAACAACCTGCAATCCACGAGGGTGTGATTGGGCTCACAATGTTCAATGTAATAATAATATAACTCTAGTCATAATGATTGCTGCTTGCTGTATAAGTTTATGTAATTCTAGAAATGCGGCCATCTCCAAAGCATGGATGGAGCATATGGGCTAAAAATTCTATGATCTAATGTTTTCTTAACCGACTTTTCTATAGACGAAATGTTGCCTAACCCTTTAGACAAGATACATTTCTACAAGCGATAACGATGATATAAATCGCTTAAATGACATTAAATGTATGTATGGAAATGACATTTCTGTTCAATAAATAATTAGATAGTTTAATTTTAAGTAGATTAAGTTTTGGATTGTTGCCCTTTTGCGCCAAATAAATATTTTTCTTTCTTTCTTTCAATACGCCACGTGACTAAGACTTGTCAGTTTCATTCATTTGAGCGATTTAATCAGCGAAAACGATTGTTGACATGTACCTTGTCTAAGTGGGCTGTATATAACACACTTGGAAAGTCCCGTGTCCAGCAGTTAACCGGAACTTTCCTTATTGTAAAACAGCTCGAGTTAATTTAGCGATCCAATGTTCTTGAATATCTTACCAGTAAGAGTACCCCAGTCCGGGTACAGCCTCATACACTCCGAGGGCTACGTACGAGAGGGCTAGATGTTCGTTCAGGCCAGACGTGAGCCAGTATATTCCAAACATCAGCATTACTATACAGCCAAGACACGCAGTAACCACGTTCGTCCAAAGACAACCTGGAATAAAAACAGAAATGCTTTAGAGATAGGAACTTAAAAGGGACAATTACAAAAACTACTTTTCGCCATAAAGGCGACGGTAGCCTAATTAATGGCTAGGGCGTCGGATTTGCGAATATGTGGTTATCGGTTCGGATCCCAGCCATAGTACTACTGCCGTGAACTCGCTCGTAACACAAGCATTTTAGCTCAGTGAGAAGGGTTAACCGCTATCGTAGTTGCCGTCACACCGGTGTGATACCGCTATTGCTCTCAAGCCCCACCCACGGTCTTTGAGTGATAAGAATACCTACGTAAATATCAGCTACTAGCTTTTGCTCGCAGCTCCGCCCGCGTGGACATCGGTTATTGCGGCAAAAAGTAGCCTATAACCTTTCTCAGTAAATGGGCTATCTAACACCGAAATAATTTTTCAAATCGGACCTGTAGTCTTTGAAATTAGTGCGTTCAAATTAACAAACAACAAACTCTTAATCTAATATTAATATAGATTATAACCCACAATAAAGATGAAAAACATTTTTCAGTATTAAAATGCGACTACGTACGTGGTGTGACGGTATCCATACAAAAAAGGATTGAAAAGGGGAATTAATTGGCATGCCACGAACGGGTGTACTCAATAGAATTGAATGATTGACATACTAAAAACGAAATATAAAAATATCGTACAATAAACTCGTAAACGTCATTTGCGAACATCAGGTGCTATCAACCTGCGTTATTTACCTTTAAAAACCATTAATCATTCGAACAAGCTTCTCATATATGTCAGCACTCAGCAACATACATTTAAATTCACATAACATAAAATTATATCCTTTTGACGACTCGAGTAACAAAAAGTTATAATATTTGATAAAAAAATAACAATATACTTATTTTGCATAAATGTGTATATACTTATTTTGCATATATGTAGATACTAGCTAAGTCATTAAGCCGACCTCGTATACATATTATTTCCAAGCTCTCACCACCATCTCAAAAGATTTGTTTTCTTAAATAGGAAAGGAGAGTCCCAAAAATTAACACAAACCATTAAAAAAGTAAACCAAGATCAACTTATAAGATAGAATGGCAAAGTTGGACATAGCAATGAGCTATCCAGTTTTGAAGCAGATCGTTTTTGCACAATGATCTATGGCTAATCGCCTTAATTAAAGAAAGTATAATTGAAAAATTAAGCAAACATCTTAAGCATTATTGTCTAACTCATCATCTGTCTAGCCTTTTCCCAAGCTATACTGGAGTCAGCTTCCAGTGTTATTTTAAAGCTTATTTTACATAGTGCGACTGCCCCACTGACCTCCACAACCCATTGCTGGGTAACCCAGTATCCCATTGATAGTAAGACTGGTATAAATAATAAATAAATATCTTGGGACAATCTCACACACGGCCATCTGATCCCAAACTAGGCAGAGCCTGTACTATGGTAACCAGACAACTGATAAACATACTTATATATTTTTAAATACATACATATTATAGATAAATAACACCCAGACACAGAACAAATGGTCGTGCTCATCACACAAAGATTTGTCCTGGGTGGGACGACCCAGGACAAATCTTCACGACCCACGACCTCCGGCTTAGCTAGGGCTAGGGTCCGGCTAGGGTCACTAACCACTAGACCAACAGGCCCGTAAAATTGAAATGACATATCGACTGTCAATTATATGACAGTCAGGACGTAGATCCTAAGGTGTTTACAAATAGTCAACCCATGTACCAAACGCAACGAGTGCGGCTTAACCTTTACTATCGGTCAATGTTCTTATACTTGTACCCCGAATACTAAAATTATCGTACGGCTTAAATTAGCCAAGAGCTTCATTATTGTCTAACTATCTACCTATAACTATTAATTATGATTATTATTTTTTAATTATTTTTACACATTATCGCATGTGTTAGCGAATATTTGTAATTAAATACAAATTGTCTAACTATCTACCTATAACTATTAATTATGATTATTATTTTTTAATTATTTTTACACATTATCGCATGTGTTAGCGAATAATATTTGTAATTAAATACAAATTGTAGAAGGAAAAACTTAATGAAGGAAATAATTAAAAAATAATAAGTATTGGGCCCGCGCCATCTATCGGACTTCTAAATTAACACATTGTTAATCAGAGTCGGTGAGGCCAACCGTAAGGTAGGTTCATTAGATGTCGCATACGTCGCCCTATAAAGACGTCATAAGTAGAAGGAGAAATTTAAACTTTCAGGCAGTGACCTCGGTAGCTTAGTTGTTAAAGCGACTGGCGCGTCAAGCCAGTGGTCGCAGGTTCGAGTCTTGCCTGAGGTTTAAGTTTTTCCTTCTACAATTTGTATTTAATTATTAATTATGATATGAATGCTTACCGGGCAATCCAAAGATGGGTTCAGTGGGGTTCTTAGTGGCATTCAGGATAGCCAGTCCAGCCGCAGTGACCGCCACAAACAGCTGAGCGCAGAGTATTGTAATGACGCTCACGTAGAAAGCGTAAGAGATTACTGGGGGTTGGTCCACTGAAATTAATAAGCATAAATTGCTGTAATAATAATCAAAATGTTGTTAGACCTTGTTCCCGATGCCGGTTGGGGACTGCTTTTTACATTATTAAATGTATAATGTAATTTATATGTGTATATTAAAATAAAGGAAAAAAAATGTAATAAATGCAAGTTACCTGGCTAAAAAATGGTCCGTATTTTATAAATTAAATTCATTTTATAAATAACGAAATACATCACTTTAACAAAATGCTTAATTTTGAGATTAATGATACATGGAAGTAGGTCAGAGGTAATTTTCTTTATAGTCTGTTTTCTTAATCTTGGAGACTAAACTGACAAGGGTAAATGTCAAAACTGACTTATAAGCTATTGTAATCTATGTCATTTTGGGATTTGAAGCGGCGGTAGCCTAATGGCTAGGGCATCGGACTTGCGATCATGACTGTGGTTGCGGGTTCGAATCCCACCCATTACACTACCGAACGTGAACCCACTCTATCACAAGCATCTAAGCTTAGCACGAGGGGTTAACAAGATTACTACTATTACTAGTAATGTGCGTGGTTAAAAAAAAAAGTTTTATGGACTTTATGGATTGAACCAAATTGCTGTTTGTCTAAGTAGCGTAAATAGAACGTGGCAGAAAGGTATCTCTTTACATGGGTATTTGATATAATAAGCACTGGTTACAATTACAATTGAATCATGAGACTTCTTTTACTTAGAAAAAAATATATAAATATAATAGGTATGCGGATTTCTTTTAAATAATGAAAATATATGAAATACTTATTAATTGCTTTTTCGAAATAACTTATATATGCTTAGATACGGCGAATTTAAGTTAAGGAGTGGGGGCTCGATACGTCACTTGTGGCTACAATTTTCGCCTACTTATGACGTTGCAAGCCCGTACTCCAGACTTTAACGCACCTTATTTTTGTAAAATTTTAATGTTATGAAAAAAAAATACGTATCAATTTTTTTTTATTATTGAGCTTATTGGCTAAAAAGATTTTTACTTTCATTCCTAGTCCGCATATTCTTGTGTTCTATATGTACCTGAACCTTTTATAGAACACATATTTATATTTACTCTTCAACCTCACTTATAAAGATAAAGCCAGATAATTACGTGGGGGTGTGTCCTCGACGTCCGTGATGGAGAGGCATGCTGGTGAAGGCCGGAGACCCGCTGCTAGCGCATTGACCTGATATTAATGTGGTATTAAATAAACGGAAATCTTTTCCAAATTGTCTTTTAGCTTTATAAATAACTAGCTGTTCCCCGCGATTCCGCCCGCGGTACCTAATTTTTTTGTAACAAATATAGCCTGTTGCATGTTACTTAGGGTGAATGTAGCTTTTTAATGGTGAAAGAATTTTTGAAATCGGCACAGTAGTTTTTGAATTTATTCATTACAAACATACACACAAAAATACAAATCTTTCCTGTATATAATTTTAGTATAGATAATAATAATAACTGTACTATGAGCATAATGAATTCTTAAAGCAGGACTGTTTTCATTTTTGAAGCTAGAAAGTTTTCTCTAAAAGAACTTAATTTTGGGTTAAGCTCACCTGTGTACTATACTTTTTCTGATACAAGTAATATTTTCTGTATTTTATAGTGTAGAAAAGATAATTAAGAAGGCACACTACTCTTCGCAAATCGACGTCTCGTTACCTCACAGCGAATAAAGGCACATCTCATAAGTTACATTAAAAATTGTCTTTTGGCGGATTTTAAAGAGAATACAATTGAAATTGAAAATTTTCCCGATATAACTAGTTATCAATAATCCACAAATAGATTTCTATATAAAGAAATAAATAAAATAATTTACAATAAAAACAAACACATATTTTAAGCCATCACTGCTCCATCAGGTATTAATTTTATTAATACAACTAATTTCTACGAAAAGGCAAATTGAAAATGAATAGTCTTTAACACTGAGTTGAATTTCGTTTTATTTTGCGACTGACAGTGAATATAAACATAAATATTATATTTACCTCGACGATTCTTGCATCTGCATCAGTTTTACAACTCAAAGCGCACGCATTCACCTCCGAAATACATGTCACTGAAAAAATACAAAAAAAATATAATTATATATTAAGACATCTCACAAATCTTTTATATATGTTCACATTTATAACTTCAATGTAATTAAAATTAGCATGAATGATACATAGGTATAAGATAATCCTCTATAATCAGAGTTGTATGTTCTGCCCCACCACTCAAAAATTACCTAACTAATTTTCCAAATTTAGCAAACAGATAGCTAGATTTCTTTTTGTTTAATTCTGTTAATAATGTGGGTCGCAAATTATTAGTATTCTTGTTAACATCTCGTGCTAAGCTAATTGCTGGTGATACGAGGGGGTTCACGACGGTAGTGCATTTGGTGGGTTTCGAACCCGCACCCTCATGATGGCAAGTCCGACGCCCTATCCATTATACTACCACTGCACCGCTCTAATTTATATAATGGTTCATCCACACAGGCGTCTTCTCATATACTTAGCTACTTACTATAAAGAGAAATCTGAACTTGACACCCTTACATCGAATATAACATCCGTTCGAAAATACTTGGGACATTATGAGTCAGTAACTGAATACCATTATGACGTAACATTTCCTCATCTTTGAAAGGTAAATCTCCATAATTGAGATCGAATTTCCGATGTACAAAGAATAATAATATATCTATTGTTACATAAAGGATTTGGTTCTTGCAATTCATGAGATAAAGGATGTTCGACCAGTCGAATCTTCTATAAATAAAACATTTTAAGTACTCCTTTACCTAACCTTTCCCTAGCTGTGTTGGGGTTGGCTTCTAGTCTTACCAGATTTACTAAATACCGTATTTTACATGGATAATACAGTATAACCCACTGTTGGGTAATACAGTATCCCATATTAAGACTGGTTGTCAGAATTGTAATGACTTAACGACTGACTCTGTATGACCGTCGCGACCAACAGCTTAACGTTCTTTCTGAAGCACTGAGGGGTCTCGGCTTACATAAATGATCATCCATCCACGGACCAACCGCGGCGAATGCGGCTTCACTAACACTTAGCCACGAGCCCATCCGAGTCCTTGTATATGCAGCCATGTTTGACCAGTCTTGCGGGGTAAATCCTACTTCCTACTAATATTATAAATGTGAAAGTGTTGATGTTTGGATGTTTAGATGTTTGGATGTTTGTATGTTTGTTACTCCATCATGCAAAAACGGCTAAACGGATTTGAATGAAATTTAGCATGCATGTAGCCTTTGACATGGGAAAGAACATAAGTTACCTTTTATCCCGATTCCTTAAGTAGTTCCCGAGGGAAAATTGAAAATTGTTTACGAGCTAAGCCGTGGGTAGACAGCTTTGACATTTGGCATTTTTCTCTATTACAGCGCAAGCTATAACACGGGTGAAAATTTTATTCCATTGTTCATTACTTTCTTATTTTTCATTTCTTTTTGGACCCAATTCTGAAGTCCACGCAGACGAAGTCGTGGGCAGAAGCTAGTGAGATCATAATCCCGGTATGGAAACTTATAGATACGTATGTACAAATGAGTAAAAAGCAAGGAAATATATTGATTTAAATAAATTCTGATTTATTATTATATTATAAGTATTTTTTTTAAAGTAAATTATTTATTTATATCAAAATTAGTGGATTTTTCACGGCATCGCACGTGTATTATACATATAAACATTCCTCAAGAATCACTCTCCAAATTCTGAAACGCAAATTATTTTTAAGATGTTCTTAAATATCTGTCTGTCGCTACTTCACACCTTAAAGTGACAGAGACAGCATGAGACTTAACGGCAGCTTCAAACTGAATGACGTTTCAGTATTCGGCCATCTATTAAAAACCGCATCAAAATTCATTGAGTGGTTTTAAAGATGTAAGCTTACATATGAACAGACAGCGGGAAGTGACTTTGTTTTGTACTATGTAGTGATTTGACTGGCCTGTTGGTGTAGTGGTTAGTGACCCTGACTGCTAAACCGGGGGTCGTGGGTTCGATTCCCACCCAGGACAAATCTTTGTGTGATGAGCACGATCATTTGTTCTGTATTTGGGTGTTATTTATCTATAATATATTATGTATGTATTTAGAAATATATAAGTATTTTTATCAGTTGTCTGGTTACCATAGTACAGGCTCTGCCTAGTTTGGGATCAGATGGCCGTGTGTGAGCTTGTCCCAAGATATTATTATTATTTATTCTTACTAATTTCTTTGAGATCGCTTTAGTTTCAGAACCTACTGGAGTCCAGCTATACAGTTCATCAAACAACTTCAGTTTGCGATTAATTAATTACTCAAATATTTATTGGAAATATTAAGGAGAACGGTCATTGAACTCCTTTTCTAATGAAAATACGGTAAAGGTTAAGCTACAAGCATTTGTTTTGACAGACGAAGAAAAATATATCTCTATTGTCATCAAATGAAAGCCTATTGTCTTTACTTTTAATTATTACCTCCTAACTGCGAGGCTATGAAGTTAACGATAGAACTATGTTGGTAATTATTGCTTGATTATATTTTACACTATAAGCCAAATACATTTGCACATTTTACCATTCATTAATGCTCAAGGATTTGCTAAATATATTTTACTTTGGAAAAAAAAAATCTTTAATTTGTCTTTTCCTTAAAAAAATACGTTTAACTGCTTAGTAAATATTACATGAATACACAAACATTCAAATCACATGTACAAACAACACCCAGACTTGAAACAAACATTGGTGGATCACACAAATGCTTGTCCCATGCGGGGATCGAACCCGCAGCACGTCGCGCACAGTAGTAGTTAGCGTGGTGACCTATTACCACTCGGCTATCCGTGCAGTCGCATCATTCGCATCCATTGACAAAACTATATCTTACGTCTATATTCTGGTTATAAATATAGCAATAACATTTCAAATACACTTCATTTACGCTGATTTAGTAGCTCTAACATAAACCTACACTTTCTGTAGCTGAAGTTATTAGTTTTGTGAAAATACCTTTCAACGCGAATTTTCATTACATCGTTTTTTATTAAAACTTTGTTAAAACCAACATAAGAATGGTGAATTAAGAACCGACGAACTTACAGTTTCTGATACAAACTTGTATTTTATTTAGAAATATCGAATCCCTTATTTTATTTCATATTTTGATGCAAATTCGGTGATTCAGAATGCTGGGCAGAGAAAGGAATGAAAGACGATTGCATGCAGTGGAAATGAGTAACGATATTAGATAGGTTTCTTCAAGGCTTCGGTTTCAGGTTCAAACCCAGGCAAGTACCAATGTGACTTTTTCAAAGTTATATGTACTTTCCTAATCATTCAAAGACAGCATTGACAAACGGTGAAGAAAAACAGCGTGAGAAAACCTGGATTCTAAAAAAATTGAATCTGAAATCGCCAACCTGAAATGAGCAAGCGTGGTGATCAGTGCTCATTCCTTCTCTATATGGGAGGAGGCCTGTACCCAGCGTTTATAGGTCGTTATTATTAGATAGGATAAGAAGTATATTAGAGGATGCTTGAAAGTAGCATCCATGAAAGAAAAGGTGAGAGGTAAGCGTTTATTGTGGAATGGATATGTTATGAGGAGGGATGAAAGACACATAACTAAACAAGTTATGAGTATGTCTGTGGATGGATATATAAGCAAAAGGAGACCGAAAAAGAGATGGATGGATTGTGTGAAAGATGATATGAGAAAGAAAGGAGTGGATGCCGCGATGACGAGTAATAGAGAGGAATGGAAGGAAAATACGCATTGTGCCAACCCCAAATGGGATAAGGGCAACATGATGGGAATTTCCGATTTTCGATGTCACTGCCGGGGTGGTTTCGCTAACTAGGTATATAGCTGAGAGAAACGATTCTTAACGGCAGCTCGGATATTAATATAATATTTAACGATAAATTTAGTACAATACAGCGAGCCATGACGCATTGAACAAACTTATTAAATAATAAATCTTTGTTATGGGTTAATGAAAAGCTCGGCCTTTTAAAAAATATTCAATTATAATGTTTGTGTCTATTATTTACTCATTCTTATTTATACAGATACAATGTTGTTCCTTACTTTAGTATGGACTAGCTCTGCCCCGCGTTTTCCCCTGTAGTTCCAATCCGTAAGCATCCAAATTTCCGAAGTGTATGGGCCTAACATATTTAACCATTCGTTCCATAACGAATTTTTAACGCTTATTTAACCATTGGTTGAGTTAACTCGGGATCAAAAACTGGGCCAACTGGGCCTTAATGTCGACAAATATATCCAACAATTGTAATATTTTTTATCATTATTTATGTGTGCCAGATCTATGCGTAGGTACATCAGCGGCGGCGGCCGCTCCTGTTTGCGGTGCCGCGCGGCAGAACTAAATTATTAGACACGACGCCATTAATAAGAACTTTGCACACGCTAAATCTGGTGGCCGAAAAAATTGATATATTTATTTATTCACGAAGTGAATTTGTTAGAATAACATTAAATATATTATGTTATTAGGATAATTTTAGAAATAGTAGTATAGTTTGTTTTTAATTAGTTAAAGTTATGTACGTACTTTTCTGAAGGTATTATAGTTAATATTGGTCTGCACTATCGTATTGGAATTATCTGTAATTTTTTGAATAAATAAATAAATAAATCATAAACAAAACAGCCTCTTTACCCAAAACAACGGGACGCAAATTGTTAAACATTATCGGTTACATTAAAACCGCCTTCCCCCGCCCCCGCACGCCAACTCTTCATTTCAGAGACCACAACACGAAAATTACATTTGTGGACGAACTTAAGCCTGCTTAATGAGTGTTTTGGGACCAAACTGACGCGTGTCAACTGTTTTCAACAGTCTGGTGAGAATTTAAACCTGGAAACAACATAACTATAACGTCACTGCGAAGTGTAAGGGATGCAAGCCTCTAAGTGGTGATAATATGGAATTTAATACTTTGGCTAAAATCATCATCTGTCTAGCCTTTTCCCAACCTATGTTGGGGTCGGCTTCCAGTCTTACCAGATTTAGCTGAACACTCCATCTTTGACAGTAGTAAAGTCATTACAATTCTGAAAACCAGTACAGCAATGTGGTGCAAGTGGTGCAACCCATTGCTGGATAATATAGTATCCAGACTATACAGACCAGACTTAACGACTGTCAAAGATCACTGTATGACAGTCGGGACTACAATGTACTACACAACGCTGCACGCCAAGGACTACCCCCCCCCCCCCTTAAATAAGTATCGTCTTTCTGACCATCCTAAGGTAGACTGGTAGACTTCGCTATTAGCGATAAGACCACGGCTGTACCCTTTATTGTGATTTTGTTTTTTTTTGTGTAATATGTTGGTGTACAATAAAGTATATTATTATTCTACTCTATTCTATGTGACAAGATATTTTCTTATGTATATTACATACCAAAGCGTAGCAATAAATAATGTTTGAATTTGAAACTTACTGTAAAGAGTGTTTATATTCGGCGTGGCGAGGTTCCTTAAGATCAGCTCCCCTCTGAAGAGTCCATATCTCAGCTCACTATCGCTAACCTGGACGCTTGTACTTGCTACCGATACTACCTGAAACAAAGCTATTATATTACTCATCTGTATTCTGTCATGAGGAGGGATGAAACTCATGTGGATAAAAGAGTGAGGAATTTAAACTTTTATGAATGGAGGGCCGGAGGTTGTATGGATTGTATGAACGTAAAAGCGGGAACAGCCCCATGAGTGAATTGCATGACGAGTTACAGGAGTGAAAAAATATTTTGCGACGACCTCAAATAACCGGTGTATTTGATTATTTTGAGGTCATTGCAAAAAAGTGTAGAAATACCAGAAATAGAAGATGTGTGTGCCAAAATAAAGGATTGTATACAAGATGTTTGATTGAGAGATGGACAGCAAAAATCTAGATTGAAGGGCTTATTTGCTATTGTTTAAAGTTCGATTTAATTTTGTCCTGGTTATCAATTTTTATCTCTAAATCATCATATTTTTTTTCGTTGTTGGTCCGAATATAGGGAATTACTTTGTTCTATTCTACAATGTCTGTCTCAATTTATTTGACATAATACGCTAAGTTCATATGAACGCGCGGAGCCGCGCGGAACTTTCGACCGCGCGGTACAAGATCGAAGTAAACAGCTAGTATTGTCTACATCACCGCGCGGTACTGCGCGTCGCGCTCCGACCCGCGCGCTAGTTCTTGAACCGCGCGGCACGGCGCGTTTCAAGTTCTACAAACTTGTACCGACCTGTTCAGTTGATCCGCGCGTGTTGAGACGGATAGACACATAGATTCAAGAAAAAATGATCACCGAAGGAGACGACATTGTATCTATCGATTTGCTTATCGACGAGATTAAAAAAAGAGAAGCTATCTGGAATATTAACTCCAAGGAATATTCGAATAAAATAATAAAAAGAAGATCTTGGGAAGAATTAGTTTTAATTTTCTGCAGTAATAATGATTCTGAAGAAAAATCAAAAGATGCAACAGACATCCTGAAGTAGTTAAAAAATTTTTCTTCATGTAGTCTCAGGTCGGGATATAAAGTAATGTACAGGCTTGAAGAAAGTCTTTCACTTAAAATGGGATGCACCCAGTATCGTCTCTGTCTTCTTCTGCGACGTCTCAGCCTTCGGTATAAAATCCATAAGCAAATTGCCTCCTCCACGTCCATTCTTAAGCAATGTTGATGCCAGACTACCGCGCATACATTTGCCGTCATGTGAATGCTCTTACCGCGCGGCTCCGCGCGGGCCCGCGCGGTCATATGAACTTAGCCATAATTATTTAAAGTTTGAGTAATGATGTTGGAAAGGTTCTTATTTAATTGTCTTTCTGGAGACATAAGGCAAGTGTCACAAGATAGTAGTAACTCGCGGCAAGATTTTAGTCAGTTTTCAGTGAACCGGGAGTAGTAACGCTAAAAATTAATAAAGTAGGAAAACTATTCACGAAGTAGTATAATCATACAAATACACGGTTATTTTAAAGGAGTGCGTATATTCAACGAGGTAATCAGGGGCATAACACTGAACAACTTTCCCCAAGGAACGTAGGTTGAAATCTTAAAATGGATAATGAACTTTCTTACAAAGTGGCAGGTCACGTGACCTATGTTTGTATTAAAAGTTGATGAACGCTTTTCAAACCTACCTAATAATATATTCAAACAAATTTTGACGGTGATATCAGCCATGTATACAATAAAGATACGCTTATCGCTTCATTTATGCATCAATTGCGTTAATTGAGGCAATAAAACTCACTTGTGACGTTTGCACATGGTTTAAATTCTTTCATTAAAAGTTTAAGGATAATTCTTAAAAAAAAAGGAATTGTTAGTGTTCTTGGTGGTTTCAAACAATCAAATTATCATAGATGAAGACTTATATTAGCTTCTAAGAGATTAAAACGCACCATTTTGAGTAGTGGGTTGCTCTATGATTGTAGATAATTAAGTATTCTATTCGTCTTATCTATGAGCTATATACACTTATTATTTAGTCTGTGTCTTCATTTTGAATATAATTATGTATACTCAAGGAGGGTACTCCTCTCTAGATACCTCTGAAAACCTCTATTTATCATCATCATCAGCTGGAAAATTAACTTCTGAAAAAAAAAATATGGAACTGATTGCCAATCCGCAATGACCAAGCGTGGTGATCAATGCTCATTCCTTCTCTATATAGGAAGAGGCCTGTGTCCGTGACTTTAAAGGCCTGTATTACAGCTGAAGACGTCTACTGTTGAACAAAAGTATTCCCATGGAACGCCTCATCGAACGAAATCTTGCCGCTCGCATATCTCTCATATAAATGCGAAAACAACTCTGTTTGTCTGTGTGTTACACCATACGCCTAAACTACTGATGGTGATATTTGGTACCTACAGAGATAGTTTAGAGCTTAAGAAAGGACATAGGCTATTTTGCGATACTTGACACCCACGCGGGTATAGAAACTAAGAACATAAATTAAGAAGGACGTCTAGCCAATTATTGACCATAAATAATGGTTATATTGTAGTACCTAGGTGCGTATATACCTTTTTTCATCACATCTTAGATATCTTTAATCATTGATAACTTTAATATTTATTGTTCAGAGTAATAAATATAATACAATCATAATATAGTATAGTCATTGATAGGTA
Organism: Plusia festucae; assembly: GCA_950381575.1. Classification (NCBI taxonomy): domain Eukaryota; kingdom Metazoa; phylum Arthropoda; class Insecta; order Lepidoptera; family Noctuidae; genus Plusia; species Plusia festucae. The sequence goes on along the minus strand of OX494453.1, from coordinate 2,999,349 downwards.
TCGAACAAATAATGATAATTCTAAGTCTACGCATTCTATTAACAGTAGCGGGTTTAAAATTATTGATTTATTATCATCTATAAATAACTATTAGTATGTACCTATTTTCTTGACATAAAAAAAACTTCCGGCTTTTATTTCAATACCTATTGACCTCAAATACCGGTTAAATAGCTCGTTTAAATTTATTTAGCTCTTCTTTAATCTTCCCATATAGAGAAGGAATGAGCACGTTGGATGATTAATGAAGGTTGGCAACTGAAATCTGGAATCTGGAATATATCTTTTGCATTTACTATTGATTTACTTGGTACTTGATCTTTATTCCTACTACTTTGTTTTATAAATGAGACAGCGGTCTGGGGAGTTGCGCCGTTTTCTCTCCACAGCCAGAGAACATAGAAAGCGGTGGTGTGGGCGAATCAGAGTGCTGTCTGTGTACTTAAACATTGATATTCAAAAAGTGCTACAAAGAAGCCTAATTTGAAATGTTTTTTATTTTAATTTTGGCTGAATAATAAATTTATTGACAAATTAACTGTTTAGGCTGTTATTTTAACAAATCGGAAATGATGAAATACTCGCATGGGTAACAGTAGGTACATAGATTCAAGGTTTTCCCGGGTTAAGTAAATTTTCATTTAAACTCATACATACCCAACTATCACTCGAAAGAGCAACCACAATTAATAAGACACACAGAACACTCGACAAAAACGCACTGAAAATATAACCTCGACGTGTAACAGCCATTTTGTTTCCGAAATAATACTGATAGGTAGATTCATATTCGTTATTTCTATCAATAATTATCTGAGATAATGGTTAATCGGTGATAGTCGAATAGTTGTCGCTGACTCAGTTTGCTTCGTTTTGATAAAAAGACGAAATATAAAAGGCGGTATAAAGAGTACTTACTAGGTAAACTGGCCCATTGGTCTAGTGGTTAGTGACCCTGACTGCTAAGCCGAAGGTCGTGGGTTCGATTCCCACCCAGGACAAATGTTTGTGTGATGAGCATGATCGTTTTTTCTTTGTCTGGGTGTTACTTATGTCTAATATGTACGTATTTAGATACTTATATATAAGTATGTTTATCAGTTGTCTGGGCACCATAGTACAGGCTCTGCCTAGTTCGGGATCTGATGGCCGTGTGTGGGGTGTCCCAAGATATTATTATTACAAGATAGTATTATTCCGGAGGAATTTCAAATTTTGTACGTAGACTTTTCCCAAGCTATGTTGGGCTTCCAGTCTTACCAGATTCAGCTGAAGAGCAGTGCCTATACCACGAGCATATTAAGCAAGGTTGTTGCCGCTGTGGAAGCGAGACAGCGCTATACAATGCACGTAGCAGCGTCTCGCTTCCACAGCGGCAACAACCTTGCTTAATAAGCACATGGTATGGCACCAGAACCTTTTTGTGGCATTCCGAAAAGTCTCGCCCGAATGACCCTGGAGAACATCTATTTGAACAAATCCTGTAAGGCATGGTCAGACATGCCAGGACTGACTCACTCCAAAACTCTTGTTAAAGCCTATGACAAGAGATACACTAAGCTGATCATAGGACTGAGTAGGAAAAGAATGCGCATTCTAGTTAGAGCCCTCACTGGACACTGTTGTCTAAACAGACACATGTCCACTATGGGACTGTCCGAAACAAGAACGTGCAGAATGTGCCAGGAGTCAGACGAAACTCCGCTTCATATTCTGACGGACTGTGGACCTTTAATGCGCAAGCGTAGCTTACACCTGGGCAAACATATCCTTGGCCCGCAGGACGTAAAAGATATCGCCCCCCAAAAGCTACTGCGATACCTGGTGGACGTAGGACTTAGTGGCGAACTGTAAAGATAGCAGCGGCGATCACAATAGATCGATAACGGTCGCAGTGATACTGGGGCTGCAAAGTCCCAGAATAGCCGCTAAACAAAATAAAAAAAAATGGCACCAGTAGGTCTTCACCATGTATATATGTAGAGTGTTATCTACATGAAGAAACCACCTATCTGACCTTCACAACCCTTTTTAACACGCTTTTATTAGGTCGACCTGTATGTATGTAACTATGTAAACAAATCTAAGAAAACTAATTTAACCATCTTCTAAAGATCGTAGCGTTATGAAAATTGGCAGTTGTATGTGATTTTGATGACAATACAATAATATGGTACTGTTGAGCTGATCTGATGATGGAGCCGGAAGATATGAACTGGAACTTCATGAAAGATGATCGTATTATACACTCGAGAGCAATGAATCCGGGTCACTTAAAGAGTCCTAAAAATCTCGGAAACTAAAAATGCTAGGTTAATGCAATAAATTGTATTTAATAGACAATGTAATACTCCTTAAATGAAGGTATTAAAACTTCTTAGTTATTGTAAAGTTATATCATAAAAAAATCAAATTTGAAAAAGGGCCACTTTCGAAGATGGAACTACGAAATTACAGCATTTGGTTTTGCTTTTGTTTGTAATCTGTCATTTATGTGGGTACATAAACCATGTTGATAGTGCTCTATATTCATTATTCAAGCTGAAATTATGTCGCTTACGCCTGAAGAATGCACCAGAATACTTACAATGCTGGAAACCGGCCGGAGTCAGCGCGATACAGCCAGGACTGTCGGTGTGTCGCTGTCAACAGTACAAAGAGTTCTCCGACGTTACGAAGTAACTGGTTGTAACCTACGCAGACCAGGAACGGGCAGAACCAGGTGTACCACAGCACGAGAAGACCGATACTTGGTGAACACCATGCTTCGAAATCGCTTTCTCACAGGAACTGAACTCACAAATCAGTTTCGACTCCTCGGAGGAAGTAACCTAAGTGCATGGACAGTAAGACGTCGGCTTGCTGAATCTAACTTAAAACCCCTTAGACCTGCAAACGGCCCTAAACTGGAGCCTGGGCATCGTATTTCAAGACTAAGATATGCCCAGAGCCACGTAAATTGGAGTATTGAAGATTGGTCAAAAGTTATGTTCTCCGACGAATCAAAATTTATGCTCTACAAGCACGATGGAAGACACAGAGTTTATCGAAGACCAGGGGAAAGATTCAAGCAAGCATGCATCGAAGAAAAAGTAGCCTACGGTGGTGGGTCTGTACTTGTGTGGGCCGGAATTTCTTCTGAAAGTCGCACAGAGCTGGTGATCATAGAAAACGGCTCTTTAACTAGCGAAAGATATGTGGAAGAAATCCTCAATGATCACGTTGGTCCATTTATGGTCAATTTAGGTGAGGATGCTATATTTATGCATGACAATGCCCGACCTCATACAGGTAGGATTGTGAATGACTACCTTCAAGAGATGAACATTACTCGTATGGAGTAGCCAGCGCGCAGCCCGGATATCAACCCGATCGAGCATGCTTGGGACGAGCTAGGCAGATGCGTAAAACAACGAAATCCTCCCCCAATCACGCTTCGTGAGCTCAAAATTGCTCTCACAGAGGAATGGGAGAATATTCCCCAAAATCGTATAAGGAACTTGGTGTACAGCATGCCAAACCGCGTAAACGCAGTAATGGAAGCACGAGGAGGCAATACGAAGTATTAAAATTCAAGAAAATCGTAATAAAGTTCATAAATTTCATGTTTCCTATTTTTGTTTAAAGGAGAGATCAGCAGTTTTTTTCTTTATGTAATTTTGTGTTAATAAAATGTATGGTGACTCATATTTTTTTTACTTTCATTTAAGGAGTATTACATTGTCTATTAAATACAATTTATTGCATTAACCTATCATTTTTAGTTTCCGAGATTTTTAACATTCTTTAAGTGACCCGGATTCATTGCTCTCGAGTGTATATATATAGCTGTGTTTGGACTTGTTAGAAAGGTCTTGTAATGAATTTTGACCACGATAAGGTTTCAAGGACTGAATACGATAATCTATAAAAGCGTGTTTTTTAGTGTTTTTTAAACTATTAATTTATTACTGAGTAACGTAGATTTGGTGTTTCGGAAGAAAATTTAAATTTAATTATAACAAAAGGAAATTCAAAATTTAATTAAGAAATGAGTCAACTTCCGAAGATTGGATCAAAGTCTGGGAAATCGTTATGATGTGATTGTATTATTCATGTTTTTAATCTTGATAAAAAAAGACCTGTAATGAGCAACTAATTTGACTCAGGCTGGGCGCAAACTTTCGGATTCCGGATTAGGTTTGCTGATCAGGGATTGAATTTAGGAGACCTGAATACTCTGTAAAAAATGTTTAACAAGGTGCACATAATTATTCTAATTGTTTCCGAACGGAAAAAAAGATTTGAAATTATATTCCTGATGGAGAATCGGAAGGGCTTTGCTAAGAAGAACATTCACTATCTACCTCGTTATCTGGTTTCCCAAAATACCTCTCCAAAGTACAAGTTAACCGGAGGGTAAAAGGTATTTCGAAAAATTTTATTGTTTACTTGTATGTATATCTTTTATACTTCCTTTTAATGAAGCGGCGGTAGCCTAATGGCCAGGGCATCGGACTTGCGATCATGTTGGCGGGTTCGAATCCCACCCATTGCACTACCGACATGAACCCTCTCGTACACAAGTATTTAGCTTAGTACGAGGGGTTAACAAGAATACTAGTAATGTGCGATCCGCATGGATAGAAAGATTTAAAAAAAAAGTTAATCTTATTAAAAAAAATATTTGGTAAAGAACAATATAGAAAGCGTAACAGTAATAAGATTCTACTTAAAAATATATTTTTTTTTTTTATGAACAATCAAAGATATCAGAACCATATTATGGGCACGGGCAATTAATCACAGAAGCATTTATCAATACTTGTTAATGTTCCGATTACATCACGAGTTAGATTAGATCATTATCAGATGAACAAAATAAGCCGCATCGTTAACTGTAAAGGTTACCTGTTAATAAAATGGATGTACCTACTGCAATACATAAATACCTAAAGGAAAATGACTCACTCCTATTGTATGATAACTATAATTAACATTAAATTAGTAAGATACTGGTATAGTTCGATTCAAACTTAATGGCGGCTGTGAATTTAGTTACAGAGGCCCTTCAGTTCACATCATAACTCACTCATTCACGCGTACACTTACTCACATGCACAACTACTATTATACAGCAACACTCATACATCCCACAAACACATACCTACATATATTTTACACAAACATACATCGTACAACATATCACACATACCCAACTCATGTATACATAAACAAAATCTAGTTTTTATTTTTAAATTATTTAAATTTGAAATTAGTTATAGTAAACACCTGCGTAACTCTTGTGTGCACCTGAACCGATTTTCATAAAACTTGGTAAGGGGCAAGCTTGGATCCCAAGAAAGAGCCGCCGTGAAATCGCAGTGTGTAGACACATTCAAGGAAATATCGCAGCATTGCTCTCGCTCGTGGAGACGTACCTACCATATTATCTTTCCAACTACCTATTTAGCATAGACTACAGATGCTACGCATCTATTTATGTAACTTTTTGACAGCTCTAGTAGTGATGTCCAAATTGCACTTCTGACTCAATTTAAAAAACAATCGATTTTATTTAGAAAGACGTTTTTATCGATTTAACAAATTGATATCCCATTTAAGTCAAAAGTAAATAATATAAATGTTGTTGCCGTGACATAACATCACTTGTTAAAACCCGCAGCAAGTCACAGCGTTTAAACAGAATTCGGATACTCAATAAAACAAAATAAACATTAAATCTATTTATTAACTTGCGGAAGCTTAGTTAAAAATATAATTTCAATTACATAATTTCATAAAATATACACATTGTACAACATTATACAATTTCACAGTGAAATTATTTATATAAGACACTAGAGAACAATGACGACAAACGCGTCATACAATTGTTTTACAAATTAAATAGTGAAAACATTGATTAAGAGCTGAATAATAATAGTTTTACTTAAATATTTTAATAGATGAGTTTCATTTTAGCTTTGTTGAGTTATAGAGTATTCGGAAATAAACACACAATCGACAATTTTTGACGATAGATGTCGCTACTGTGTCGCTAAAAGACAAAGTTAGACACCTCTATCGCTCTTGAAATCTGAACTCCATGATAAATACACAAGGTTATTTTAGTATGTCCAATAACTCATATCTCCATTGCTAGGTGTTAATGTAAACTTATTTCTATTATCATAGAGCTCAAAATTGCTACACCGTTTACACAGACATTCGTTATCCATGGACAAAATACCGCACGCCCGTAATATGCTTGAATACAATTTAGAAAAACAAAAAGATCTCAAGACAAAATATCAAAAGATCTCTATAGATAGGTACACCTATTTTTGTCTACCCACATATAATGTATTTTTTTTAGAAGTTCTGTATAATTAAAAAAATATGTTTAAGCCAGGAAACACTCAAGAGATAGTCTATAGTGCGTATAATTTTGAAACTCACACTAAAAGTCCGCACGCGATCAATAAACTGAAAACTACTTTTAATTGTTCAATATTTTCCTTACTTAGATTAATATAATTAGAATATATTACATATTTTCACAAGATAGTATTTCAAAATATTTTCTCTTAACTTTCACAATATTATTCATTAATTAAATTATTCTATATCGAAAAATATAAGCGTGATTATTTAATTATAATATCTTGGGACAACCTCACACACGGCAATCTGATCCTAAACTAGACAGGGCCTGTACTATGGTAACCAGACAACTAATAAACATACTTATATATTTCTAAATGCATACATATTATAGATAAATTACACCCAGACACAGAACAAATGATCGTGCTGATCGTCGTGAAGATTTGTCCTGAGTGGGAATCAAACCCACGACCTACGGCTTAGCAGTCAGGGTCACTAACCACTAGACCAACAGGCCCTTCCATTATACTCACAATGTAAACTATTGGTATTGAAATTAATATTGATCATTTGTACTATGCACTAATAAATTGCCATATAAAAAAATTACATTGATCAAAATCTACCATCAACTATATTATTTATTTCTTCGAAAAATTCGATGCTTCTTTTTCTATAGACACAACTGTCCTTGTTGACTTGAGTTGAGCGATATCTCTCTACGACATTCATTATCGTTTTTTTTTAGCGTCCTTTATATAGAGCGTTGCATATCTTAGACTGCACGGATAGCCGAGTGATATAGGTCACCACGCTAATTACCACTGTGCGCGACGTGCTGCGGGCTCGATCCCCGCATGGGACAAGCATTTGTGTGATCCACAAATGCTTGTTCTGGGTGTTCTTTGTGCATGTGATTTGAATGTTTGGGAAACTCCCGCTACACAAGGATTAAATTCCTTAGTTAGGGTGTCGTGTTTAAAAAAAATATCAAGCAATGGTTGTACATATAGTAGAATATATCGTAAAGAAGAAAGATAGAACGAGTAACCTAAAAAGAAAATACATCGACAGTGTGAAAATTGTTTCGTAATTGTTTTATTACATCGTGAGAGATTTGTTTCCAAGTTTTATTTAAATAAAATGACCAGGAAAGAGACCGCGTGATACAATTTCTGTTTAATTTGATTGGTGGTCCGTCAAAATTAAACAATACATTAAGATGCAACGCTCTATATCCTAAGCAACCTTTTACTTATTCTATATTATTGCAAGCCAAATCTTTTCTTGACTTCAAACAGCAAATCTAGACATTTCAAACCACATTCTACAAACCACAGCTAAGTATCAATCAAAGTTTGGAATGGAAATTTTAGATTATTTTGGAAATTACTGGAAATTAGTTTACGAATTGCCTGAATCTAACACACTAAGGCCTAAATTCTGAAACGCAAATTAACTGTAAGACCTTCTTAAATGTATATTTGTTGCTACTTTACACCTTAAAGTGGCACACAGTATTAGACTTAACAGCAACTTAAAACTGAATGACGTTTTATGCCGGTCAGACACGTTACGTTTTATCTGCGCAGTTCTGACGTATTCCGTATCTAGCAAAAGCACGAACAGCAAAATTTGCGCTATCATTGCTGTCTGTTTACCAACTCAATACAAAGAAGTAATTGGACAGCAATAGTTGCGCAACTTTTGCTGTCAAATGCTTTTGCAAGATACTTAATACGTCAAAACTGTGCAGTTATATCGTTAAGTGTGTGGCTGGCATTAGTATTCGGCCACTTATCTGCTTTTCACTGAGGTACCCTTAATTTTTGGCACCATATTCCAGACGAGTTTTTAATATTATTAGTGTACAGTATTCTGTCTCACACATACATACACATAAGTAACAAATAATAGATTTCCAATTGAAAGAGTTGAGAAAATAAATCATAATTCTTTCTTTTTTTTACTCTTACTTAATATGAGTAAAAAAAGAAAGAATTATGATTGAAAGTGTACAAAGAATTTATTTTTAAGTAAATATACAGGGTATGAAGAACGCTGCCGGAAATGAAGACAGATGATAGTAATATACACCAGTACTTAAAAAAAAAAGATTACTAGCAATGTGGGTCGCACATAACTAGTAATCTCGTTAACCCCTCGTGCTAAGCTAAGATGATTTTGAAACAACATCTCAACTCTAGTCAATCTTAAGAAGTCTGATTTGAATCTTTAATAAAAATTAAGGGTACCTTTACAAAGTATACACCTAAAGATTTAGACACGACGCCAAATCTTCTAAACACTCATTACTTTCACACAATTCTTTTAACCTTTCCAATTGAGATCCGGTAAAATTAGACTTAGTGGACACCACACATAACAACCGCCGATCAGAAAACGACATGCCAACTTTATTGCTTAAGAACTCCTTAAAAATCCCCCAATTTTCCGCCACCTCCCCACTTTTATAGAATCCTAGTCTTAACAAGTGATAGCATAGAGGGGATACGTCTCGTATGAACTGGTTCGAACTGGCTGAAACCAGTAATGTGAGTAAACAATATGGGAGTAGATTTGAGGTTACTTTCCCGCTGAGTAGATGGCAGAGAGCTTCGAAGATCCAACCGGAGAGAACCGGTAGCTGACCTTGGTTTATTGATGTTTGGAATACCTGAAATATATAAGACAATCAATACAGTTATGTGTAGTTATTTTCTAGAGAAGAATTCAATATTATTTTTATGTACAAAAGCAAAAAGTTGATGAACAAATTCAGTTTTACAAAACAATGAAAATACTGTGTGAATTCCTAAAACTTATGCTTTTTCTTTATTCTTTAAATTTTAGAGACTTTTAAAAAGCACAGAGTATGTCAGTCTCATAAATTTATGTTGTTATTGGAAAACAATTAATCTAGTCTTTTTTGCGTTAAGTTAATTGAAAAATTGATTATGGTCATCAACTTTTGTTGCTGAATGTACGGTAATTAGAAAACCAAGCATTTAAATATACGTTAATAATATAATCTTTTTTTTTAAATTTAAAACAAATGTTTAAAGTATTCCATTAATGTAATTTAAACCATATACAATCGAAATACAGTATAAATTTCAACGACTTTATAAATTGGCATGAGACAAAGTGCTTTCCAAACAGTAGCCAATACAAAAATCTTACCGTAAAAACAATATCAGCATTCATAATCGAACACTCGATTCTTTTATCTCTTTCTGACGCGATCTCCACTCTCATCTTCTCACTCTCTTTACAGCACTCTAAGAACTCTATCACGACTCTACTCAAAGTGGCCGCCGGCGTTAAGGTCTCTCTTAAGAAGTATTGTAGGGTCGTTGTGATGATTCTCTTGCTTTCCACTTGCTTTGACTGTCGTAGAACTTTGTAGAGAAGAGTGATTCGTTCCATAGAGTTCATAAGGACGTCGGGATCCATGTTTGAGACGTCCGTTGTCAATTTTGGACTTAGGAGTTTGCTGTCAGCTGTGAAAAGAAATTTTTAAATTGTCAGAACAAATTTAGTAAGGAATTGATTTCTTTAAATTACCACGCCAAACACATTTGAATTTTAATAAAATTACATCTCGTTAATTAACGCGAACTCATGCATTCACCTTTTAAAGGCAAAGCTAGTCTCTGTATACACTTTTATCAACCTTACTATTGAAAAAAAAATATTATGTTTTTTAATACCAGTACCAGTTAGTACCAGTAATACCAGCTGGAACAGTAATGTATACTTTTTTAATTTACCTGAAAATAGATGAACCATCAATATTTGTACAGCATGGTGCTCTGAGTAGTTCTTCATGTTATCTAGAAGTTTCTCTATTACAGTATTCTTAAGATCCTTCGGCAATACTTGTTGACGGATAGTCGACGTAATACCCTATAACACACGAAAATTACTCGTATATGCAAACAGTTAAGGTTTAATATAAAGTTTTAAAAAACCAGTATGATAATAAAAACACGAAATATACCTAAACTCTTAAAGAATAAAGATCATATTACCTTAACAGCTAAATCTATGATACTAGCAGTTAAGGTTCCATATAAAATGTTGAAAAATTATTGACACCGAAAACGTATAATATACAAGCTTAGTATTAATAACACGAAATATACCTTAACACTTAAAGAATTAAGATCATATTACCTTAACAACTAAATCTATGCAGTAATGCCGAGGATTCTTTAGCACGAAGTCCACTGCGAGATTTATAAGTTCAGGATGACCGAGTTCTATAAGAGTGAATAATACTGTCCAGTATAAACTCTGTTCGTATAGAGATATCCTGTAAAAAAAATGATAATTATGTATAGTAAAATAATGAAGAACTAGCTTCTGCCCGCGACTTCATCTGCGTGGACTTCAGAATTGGGTTAAAAAAGAAATGAAAAATGTGAAAGTAATGAAAAATTGAATAAAATATAACATGGAATAACATTTTCATTTTGTGCTACCGTGACAATAACCACAAGGCAAAAAGTAATAAATAACAGAATGGGTAAGCCGTGTAATAATTTATCTTTTAAAATATTTTTTAAATTATCTAAGTAATAAAGCTGAAGTTTGTTTGTTTGGTTGGTTGAATGCGCGAATCTCAGAAGCTACTGGTCCTATTTGAAAAAATATTTGTATTAGATAGCCAATTTATTGAGGAAGGTTATAGGCTACTTTTTGTTGCGATAACCGACGCCTACGCAGCCGGAGTCACGAGCAAAAGCAAATTTTAAATAAGTAACCAGAAATAATTCAATTTTTCAACTAAAATTTGTTGTATTGCCCACATTTATAAAAATCGTTTTTTTTTTCGTTTTCGAATATCTTATCGAATATCTACTTAGATACAGCGAATTTAAGTTAAGGCGTGGGGGCTCGCCACGCCCCTTGCGGCTATTATATATTTTATTACCTTACGGACTAAATAGATTATTACTCTTTACCTAGTCCGCATTATTACATTGTTATGTTTTTATCATGAAAGTTTAAAAAAAATAATGGATTATGGTCACAAACACATGAATTACGAAACAGATCAGCCACTTAGTAATAAAGTATTTCAAAGGCCCGATTCTGTTAAACACGCACTAAATGTATTTCACTCTATCGGTATCCTTTTCTTCTGTACATAATTAGAAATCCTTTTGACTGCACGGATGGCCTAGCACGCTAATTACCACTGTGCGCGACGTGCTGCGGGTTCGATCCCCGCATGGGACAAGTATTTGTGTGATCCACAAATGCTTGTTCCAAGTCTGGGTGTTCTTTGTGCATGTGATTTGAATGTTTGTGAAACCCCCGCGACACAAGGAATAAATTCCTTAGAGCGGGCGTCGAATGAAAAAAGAAAAAAAAAAAAAAAAAAAGGTGGAACGAAAATTATACCTTTCAAATTTAGTTCCGGCTGAAATTCTCGTCCAAATTTGCCAACACGCAAAATCGTATGGAAACACTGTGATGTTCAAGGCGAAAACTAGTTTGACATTTAAAGTTAGTTGTTTATATTGCCGTCCTTTTCTGACGCTTCATGTTAGAATAGGATAGCAATGGTGTAGATTTGTTTAGTTTGAGTTAAAATCAGCACCAATATTAACTTATACTTACTTGGCATTTGGCGCTAGGTACTGCTTCACAGCCACGTTAAGCTGCGTCACCAAATCATGGTAGGGGTTGGGCGTTACTAGGTTGTACCCCTTGCCAGTCAGTTGGAGGAGACAGCCCTGTAAGGCGGCTTGGCGGAGAGGAGCGTAGCTCGATGATAATGATTTGAGAAGTTTTTGGTGGACTGTTGATAGTTCCTGTACGCGAAAAAAAAAGGTTTATTAAAGTGCAACAAGCACTTCAGTAGAACACATTTTTTTCTCCTATTATCCCTTAATTACACCGATAAATGTCCCATTGCTGGGCACAGGCACATCTTCCTATATAGAGAAGGAATGAGTTTTGATCACCACGCTTGCTCATTGCAGGTTGACGATTTCAGTTTCCAACTTTTAGTATACAGGTGGCCTCACGATTTTTTCCTTTACCGTTTGTCAACAGTGTCTTAGAATAATAAAAAACATGTAACTTTGATTAAAGTCACATTGGTTTTTGCCTGGGTTTGAACCTGCAAACTTGTGCTTACGAATCCGGTCATTGAACCGTTAGGCCACCACGACATTTACTATAATCTCTTACAATTGTGGCGTTTGCCAATAAATGTTTTTTTTTTCTTTCTTTCAGCGTGTAAAACACCAGCAATCTCGCAGGAATAGAGCGTTAGAGCGCTAAATTTGTTTTTAATGTATGAAATATGAAAAAAACCAACGAATTATCTTAAGTCGTAGAACAAATGTGGTTGCTTATAATGTTAGATATCTACTCCTGTATGCCTAGTGGGAGTTTATTTTACGTTAACGCGATCGACACGTTTATGACGTTCAGCGCTCTGATTGGCTCCGCTCGAAGTTCAGAACCAATCAGAGAACCAAACGCGATAAACGCCTCGATCGAGTTGAACGTATAAAATCTCACACTAAGCACTCTGCAAGATTGCAGGTGTTTTACAATTAACCCTTAGTAGCCAACCTACCTGCAAGCCATCGAAGCCGTCGAGCACACACATGCAGTCAGACAGCGCTAGCAAGAGCGCTCGGCCCGCAGCGCTGTACTGCGTGAGCGTGGCGTGCGCGGGCCCTGTGAGAGCTATCAGCTGCTGAGCGGCCCACACCCAGTGCGCTGGTGAAGAGAACACCGCGCCTGCTTCCCGGGATAGCTGTACTAGGGATACGCGCGCTGATAATCCTGTTGGTGCCTGTATCAAGAAATCACATTATATGGCTTGGCAAATTCGTTATTCGGCCTTTAGTTAGTAAAATTCCTAATTTTAGGTCATAATATATTTAGCATCAAGCATAGTATTGAACTTATAAAAAAAGTCGAAATTATTATAATAACTTCCGTGAGACGAATTCATAATTACTTAAGGATTCAACGGTTTACTCACGCGAGTCGGTTCGACTCGCGACACCGCCGCCGCCGCGTCAGCTCATGATTAAGGACTCCTATTGAGTCTGAAACTAGTCGGGCGATCCCGAGAATGCGCGTGAGTAAACCGTTGAATCCTTAAATAATTATAAAGTCGAAATTAACAATCAACCAATAGTAATAATCGTTAAAATCATTTCTCTTTGCAGAGACAAGGCAAAAACTCTACAAGTGCTATAATAATTAGATTAAATGAAAAATAAACTGAATGCAAAAATAATTCGTTCGAAAGAAAAATGTTATAGTACCTTAGGCTCCAGCATCTGCGAAGTAACATCCATTAGGATTTGCAAACAGCTGTTGATATCAATGTCCTTGTTTCGTCGTACACGTTTCAATTCCCGTTTCACTTTGTAACTCGCATCGTCTGTTATATCTGTAAGAAATCTTAATCATTTATCCATTTATCTGAAGAAATTATTAATTTTGTTTTGCCTTAACCCCTCCCTCCACTTTCCTTTCCTTTAGGATAAATGATTTTGAAAATTCGTTGTAAGTTGTACGTTGTGTGTTCTATGTATATTTGATTTTAATGCTCGTGTTACCACCTTTCTTTTGTGCAACCCTTATGACGTGGACGGTATGGGGATATGTCGGACTTGCACCGACTAAAAACTTCAGTCCCATCTTTGCCCTTGCTGGAGCAGGATTAATGGTGCATTCCCAGCGCAGCTTCGACAGTCCTTACTCCTTAGACCCTTCTCCCCTTCCCCCCGAATGGTGGGTGCGATATTTTCAATTGGCCACGCCTCACTTCGTCCGTGGACGGACGCAAGGGACTTTGCGTTCGTATATTCCGTTGTGACAGAGATTTAGTTCCCTAGTACGCAAGTTAAAAAGGTTTGTCTTACCTGAAGCCAATTTCATGTACTCAATATTGAACTGCGCATAATGGTAGCCGTCGAATCCATCGTTCATGAGAGGTATTCGTTCTAAGTTGACGCAATCGAAGAGCTTGTAGGCTGATGTTCCGACCAATATATTTCGTAACCGTTGCATTCTGATACAAAACAAAAATAATTCTACACACGATCCTACTAGTTTTACGTCCTACCATGATAGCTGTAACAATACTCTAAAAGCAACCAGAAAATGTTATTACACATGTAAGGTACATGAATTAAGGCGTCTAAAATGTAAGCCCAAAACACAGATACAAAATCATTCGACATTGAAACAAAAGGCGAAACTAAAAATGTTTACAATCATACCATGGTACATTTGTAATCTCAGTTAAGAAAACGCATAAAAATCCCTTCCAGAAAAATACTTACTTGACAATTAAAATAAAATTACGAAGCTCCTATTTGTCGACGGAAAAAATTTAACTGTCCCATTACAAGGCAATGACCTACTATTCCTCTTCCCACGCCTTTCAGTTATATCTCTATTCAAAACAAATAGTTAAGTCACTTACCCTTCATTATTACTAAGATTATGTCTTGGCATATGCAAAAGGCCATTCCGTCTAACTTTAGGAGCAGCACTTAGCAACAAATGAGTTATTCCTCGAACTGCCCAGTGGGTGCCGTTGCCTTGTAGAGCACCGAGCAGACCTACCCAGATCTCTTCGAACTGCTTTTTAGATGACCAGCCTATTAGGTTTACCCTGGAATGTTTTTTTTTTCATGTTATTTTATTTATATCGACGCCCGCACTAATGAAATTAATCCTAGTGTTGCGGGGGTTTCACAAACATTAAAATTACATACACAAAGAACACCCAGACTTGGAACAAGCCTTTTTAGATCACACAAATGCTTGTCCCATGCGGGGATCGAACCCGCAGCACGTCGCGCAAGGTAGTAATTAGCGTGGTGACCTATACCACTCGGCTATCTGTGCAGTCTGGCAGGGACATAAAATTAAATAATATCAAGATTTTTTTCACGTTATGTCTGCAAAAAAAAACTTAAAATTATTTTTTTATTGATATTATATTATTATATTGATGTGTTCAGAATACTATCTAAACTACAATAAAATATTTGTATATTAAAATGACCTTACCTAAACAAAAATGCTTCTAAGACATCCATATCCTGTAAAGCTTGTAGAGGTAGGTCTATCTTTTGTAGCTGATCCTTCTTGGACACGACGTCCACTGAAGACCAAGCTATCGGAGGTATAAGTGCTATATTACTTACTATGTCGAGTCTGAAAAAAACCGATATTGTTAATATATAAAATACTAGCTGTGCCCGCGACTCCGTCCGCGGTCCCTATAATATTCTGGCGAAAAAACATAGCCTATGTTCAGAGATAATGTAGCGTGTGTAATCCTAATGGTAAAAGTAAATAAATAAAAAAATAAATATCCTGGGACAATCTCACACACGGTCATCTGATCCCAAACTAGGCAGAGCCTGTACTATGGTAACCAGACAACTGATAAACATACTTATATATTTCTAAATACATACATATTATAGATAAATAACACCCAGACACAGAACAAATGATCGTGCTCATCACACAAAGATTTGTCCTGGGTGGGAATCGAACCCACGACCTCTGGCTTAGCAGTCAGGGTCACTAACCACTAGACCAACAGGCCCGTCTATATAAGTATGTTGAATTCGGTACAGTAGTTTTTAAGTTAATTCGTTACAAACACATAAATATTTCCTCGATGAAACTAACAATCAATCACATTCATACTTAATGCATCAATATCAAATATAGTGCTCTAAACTCTAACATCTGTGTACGAAAAAAAACTAACGAATTATCAAAAGTCGTAAGTAGAGTCAGACGAAACGCCGCTTCATATTCTGACGGACTGCGGACCTTTGATGCGCAAGCGTAGCTTACACCTGGGCAAACATATCCTTGGCCCACAGGATGTAAAACATATCGCCACCAAAAAGCTACTGCGACACCTAGTGGATGTAGGACTTGGTGGCGAACTGTAAAGATAACAGCGGCGATCACAATAGATCGATGACGGTCGCAGTGATACTGGGGCTGCACAGTCCCAGAATAGCCGTAGAGTGACCCCAAGCAAATAACAAGCGTACTTACTTACCTCGATAAAGATATCAATAAGCTCTCAATAGGCGTTCTGTAGCACTTTTCTAAGAAACCACAACTTTTTGTATAGAAGTTGTTCTCCCAATATTCGAGTAGAGTGATCAGTTTATCACCAGTGATGATCATGTCTGGTCTAGGTCCAGAGTCTTGTACTTGCATGTACTGTTTTGGAGTCAAAGGTTTCGTGTCCTGTGAAAAGGAATTATTATTATTATTATCCTGTATAGCATTGTTAGATAGACAACGGCTGATATTATCTAGATAAATAAAAATACTTCACCAAATGCGTTGCTAAGCGCATATCTTCCGAACGTCTGTACATGACATGAATGAACCGGCTGTAGCCTATTGGCTAGGGCATCGAACTTGCGATTATGTGTTCGAATTTAACTACATTACGGACGTGAACCCATTCGTAATACAAGCATTTAGGTTAACACGAGGGGTTATCAAGAATACTAGTAATGTGCGACCCACATTGGTAGTAGGTAAGCTTTAAAAAATAACGCGTATTCTGATAGGACGGCACACCGACACGACCGGAGAGAGGCGCTTTTTTGGGCTCCAATTGCTTTACGTGATTTCCGAGGCACGGGGGTGTAACCACCGCCACATTTCCTAACTCCCAGCGGTACTGAATATTTCTAAACAGTATCACCAGGAACTACTTTTGGCCCTATTCCGATTCAAATGCTAGACGTGAACGGCAGTCGCGCTTGCGATCAGATCAACAAAGCAGTCCAAGCCTCAAATATCAGACTGGAAAAGGGCTTTTATTTCAGAAGACTCAATTTAAAACAGAAACCGTGTCTCGTAAAGCACGTCAAGCCGTTGGTCCCGACTGTCATACGGTGATCTTTGACAGTCGTTAAGTCATTACAATTCTGACAACCAGTCTTACTATGGGATACCGTATTACCCAATAAAATGGGTTGCGGAGGTCAGATAGGCAGTCGCTCCATGTAAAATGTAGTATTCAGCTAAATCCGGTAAGACTGGAAGCCGACCCCAACATAGCTTGAGAAAAGGCAAGGCAGAAGAAGACTAAATTTAAAACAGAATTGCTTTTAATAACTTACCTTAACCAAATACTTCACAACCGCATACAAACAGCTGATCGCAGACTGCGTCCTATTCAAATTAGAATCAACATTCAATTCGTTCCAAATCTCATTAAAACTGAGCGCTTTAGCCACATTGTCTATAGTCACACTGACCACATTATCCACTACCACATTGTCATTGACTGCATTTGTCACTCGAAACGAAACATCAGCATGAACCGGTGTCTCAACAACCTTTTTATTCTTAATCAAAAACGATAAATACTGCAACGAAATCACAGAAAATATCGATATATTTCGCGCTAGTGATGTAGGTAAGATATTCTCGATACACTTGTCGAGTAAATCGCAGTCTGCTTCGTCGATGAACGCGATTATTCGATCGAGAGATTCCAAGAATCCAGTTATTATCGTTTGGAGGGTTATGAACTCTTGATAAAATAGTTTATCTTGGAATACTTGATGGCATCGTCTCGTATATCGATCGATAGTCTGTTCAACGTTTAAACTGAAGTTTTCCGATTGGCTTAAAGGTCGAATTTGTTTTGGAAACAACCGAATAACATCAGTCAACGATTTTTCTAGAGTGGCAACTCCAGTCGTGTATATATCTGGCAACTCTGGTGGGATTATATCAAAGTCTTCTTCTGCTTCTTGAGTCTTTTTTGTTCCGTAGCTTTCTTTTAAACCCTCGTTAGTTATTGGGATGAAAAATTGAGATTTAGATTCCTTATTATCACTCTTTTTGAACACATGAAGTGAGTACACCGCGTTTAGTTTATTACTGTCTATCGAAGAAGGAGTTTCCTCTCTCATTTTTAACTCTCTCTGTCCTCTTGCACTCTCTTTCTCATACTCTTTTATTTCTTGTACAGATAGAATATTGAGGAATTCTCTTAGATATGTATCGCAGGCTATTTTGAAGGATGGTTTGAGTATTTTTCTGTCGAATTCTGGGCATGAAGTTATTGTTATCAGGTCTTCTTTTGAAAGGTTTGATAATAAACGCGCGAGTTCTTTTTGATCTAATATTCTGGGTGTCGAGCAGACGGTCTGACAGCATCTGTGTAGAAAAGATAAAAAATAGACTAATAAGTGTTGTGTATGCATAGACATGGATCTGTGTGCGTGGCTGCGTCCACCACCCGCGTCATAAAATACGAATTAACAGTGTATTATTAGCCGACAATAAAATTGCAAATCACTTGTCACTTGTCTCCCGCCTAAAATACCTTCTTTCAATTCTTGAATTACAATAATAAGAAATAAAAAACACTAAAATCCAATAGAAGAATGAGTCAGAGGTCTTTGTGTTTTAAGTATGTACCAATTAGGACACCCAGTTCAACATATGCTGGAAATCTTATGCCTACCGCTAGTTTTCAACTACCTTGTTACACACGAATGTCAACCAGTTTATGTGTGACTCTAATTTGTGAGCGAGTGCATTGTGTGGGAAACTGCGACGAAAAAAATAAAGGGTGTTTTTAATAATCTTACCTGCTTTTAACTTGATTGAGTAGCCAGTTTGCATCGATATTGGTAGTGACAATATACTGCGGATTGATCGCTCTATCCTGAGATAGATCTAATGGCGATAAGTCAAATATACTTGAAGCTAAAGAGTTAAGTTCCATTACTAAAGCTGAGTACCTGTAAAAGAGAAAACATAAATATTATTACTCTGGTAAACAGGGACTAATGGCTAAGTGTACCTCGTATGATTTTCCCGATATTATAGGTTGAGCTCACCGCGGTTGGTTTATTTATAAAAATACTGGGGCCAATCCGTGCCTCGGAAATCTTCGATTGTGGAGATCAGGTAGGCAGTTGCTTCATGTAAAATACGGTATCCAGCTAAATCCAGTAAGACTGGAAGCCGAAACAACAAAAAAACATAAATAAATACTTACCGTGCATAAACCTTGTCTCTCTGCAACAACTCTAAGGCAACTTGTACGTCTTCTTTAGATAACTGTACGCTTATTTTCTCAATTGGCATATCTTTTAATATTCTACATCTGTCGACTGCTAAATTAGCAAATCTGAAAAAAAAAACGAGTTTTGTTACTCGATTAAATATATTATTGATTGATTTGTTCATTCGTCACTATCATAATTTAATTTATATAAAATGTATTGTGGAGCGCCATATAAGAAACTTTGATTTGATAAATGCGGACCGGGCCTGAGTTCGCACAGATATTATACACAAAAAACTTCCTATTGAATTCTATACATTGGTGAAAATCTAATGAAAATCCGTTCGGCAGTTCAGAAGTTTTTCAAGTTAAGACAAATAGACAGACGCGGCGAGAGACTTTGTTTTATTGATTCTGATTTATTAAATATCAATTTATTTATTTATTTTGAGCCTGTACTGTCCCACTGCAGGGCAAAGGCCTCCCTTTCTTCCTTCCATTTTTCTCTCTGAAGGGCCAATTGAGGCCACTCCTTGTTAAAGGCGTCCAATTCGTCTTTCCATCTCCGCCTGGGTCTTCCACGTGGCCTTCGTCTATTGGGGAACCAAACTGTTGTGGCTTTCGCCCACATTTCCACTGGCATTCGGCACACATGTCCGGCCCAGTCCCACTTCAATTTGGCAGCCTTTTCGGTAACGTCCGCTATTTTAATATAAATATCAATTATCTTTTTTTTCTTGATTTAATTTTTTACTTACTTACTTTTCTTTTGTACAGTTACTTATTTTTTTACCGTATACTTTTTAATAAATCTAATACCAATTTAATTTTTCGCCCCCTAGTCAGAAGACATTGAAGTTACAAACTTACCTTACAGCTACAGCCGGTTCTAGCTTCCCGATGATCCGACAAATAAGAAACACGAGTGCTCCCGACTGATTCTCGTGGCATAGAGATAGTATCTTGTACGTGTTGAGGGCAAACTCGTCCTAAAAACAGAAATCATAATCTAGGAGAAAGTATTGTTATATTATGTGATGATACTATTAACGGTAACAAACAAATCTGAGCTCTATTCTTATATAAATACAGTACAAACAGCTTTGAAATGGCTCTGACAACTGGCGGTTATGGCTTAAAGCACCAGCAGTCTACTCCACCTTACCTATACGTTATCCTATCGGTGCAAACAAATGTCAACTCTATTTTCATATTAATACAGTTCATACTTTCTAACACCTCTGACATTTAGCTGCGATGACCTGTATTAAGTGGCCTGAGGCGCCGGCCATCTGTTAGGTATCAAACTGTACACTATTTTTACTGGCGCAAACTGATATGAACTCTATTCCCATATAAATACAGTACAGACCTTCAAACAGCTCTGACATCTAGCGGCGATGGCCTGAAGCTTTGGTCGTTAACTATACCTTAACTATCAGAGATTGCGGTATTCTATCAATGCAATCTAATATGAGCTCTATAGTCATATAAATAAGGTACAAACCTTCAAACAGCTCTGACATCGGGCAGCGATGGTCTGTAACAGCAGACCAGAAGCTCCAGCCGTCTGCTGCACCTTAGCTCTGTACGTTATCCTCACGGTACAATCTAATATGAGCTCTATAGTCATATAAATACAGTACAAACCTTGAAACAGCTCTGACATCGGGCAGCGATGGCCTGTAACAGCAGACCAGAAGCTCCAGCCGTCTGCTGCACCTTAGCTCTGTACGTTATCCTCACGGTACAATCTAATATGAGCTCTATAGTCATATAAATACAGTACAAACCTTCAAACAGCTCTGACATCGGGCAGCGATGGCCTGTAACAGCAAACTAGAAGCTCCAGCCGTCTGCTGTTAGTTCTGTACGTTATCTTTACGGTGCAATCTAATATGAGCTCTATAGTCATATAAATGCAGTACAAACCTTCAAACAGCTCTGACATCGGGCAGCGATGGCCTGTAACAGCAGACCAGAAGCTCCAGCCGTCTGCTGCACCTTCGCTATCAAACTCTGTACGATATCCTCTCGGTACTGACTGACCAGTATATGGACACGGTTCACTAATAACCATGTTAGGTGGACCGCTTCGTGTAAACCGTTTTCTACCTGAAAGAATATATTACTTTATTTGTAATAAAAATATGTTTTTCTTTGGATTTGGCGCTTTAGAAAAGCTTAGACACATTACAAAAAAAAATTCTAAAAGACTTTTAGGCAAGTTGAAAAATCGAATTAAGGCACAACATTTTGGTATAGAGTTAAACAAAACCCGTCCAAAACAGTTATTAGAACTTTCTTGTTATTTATTGTCATCATGGTCACATTCTATCAAACGTGTATGTTTTTGTACAATTGACATGAGAGAATTTTGCATACTTCTTTTAATATAAAAATCATATTTATATGTTAAAAGAACAGGTGTACACTGTTCAACTGGCAGAAAATAAATTCTGGCATAAAGTTCACCTACGTACAATCAATAAATTCGAATCGAGACCTACTTCAACGATAAATCGTTTAAAACCGTCAAAATAGAAAAGCCATGGAAATGAAAGTTTGTAAGAAAATAAGCTTAGGTCACAATTCAAATTTGCCAATTATAAATAAATAAATATCTTGGGACAATCTCACACACGGTCATCTGATCCCAAACTAGGCAGAGCCTGTACTATGGTAACCAGACAACTGATAAACATATTATTATACTTATATATTTCTAAATACATAGATATTATAGATAAATAACACCGACACAGAACAAATGATCGTGCTCATCACACAAAGATTTATCCTGGGTGGGAATCGAACCCACGACCTCCGGCTTAGCAGTCAGGGTCACTAACCACTAGACCAACAGGCCCGTCGAATTGTACACAATATTTAAATCTACTTACACCTCCTCTTTAAGTTTCAAAAATGAACACTTACAAAGTACTCGCAATAAGCCATAACACAGGCTATTTGTAGGACATTAACTCTTAGTAACTGTGTGTCACCGTTGTCGGCACTGAGTGGTAGGTTGCGAGCAAACCCGACCAGTTTCTGCCAATACTTATGGGATAGGAAATTTAATCTGGAATCATAAAAATATTATATAAGACCGCTATTCACAAATAATAAATGAATGTGGACAACATCACATACATTGCTCCGAATCCAAAGTAAGTAGCTAAAGCACTTGTGTTATGGAATCAAGAGACAATGAAGATACCACAAACGCTCAGACCCGAGACAACGTCCGGGGATCGAACCCGGGACCTCAGAGCTGGCGACACCTTGAAAACCGGTGTGTAAGCCACTCGACAACGAAGGTCGTCAAGCTACCAACTGCTAGTCAACAAACCGGGTCGCTTGTATCGCATATCAATTTCCACCAATCGCAGGCCAGCTTGTGTCTCATTGGTGGAGAATGACAGATACACCTGATGCGACACTAGCGATCCTAGCGGTAGCCACACTACATAGTTAATGCTCTATTTGTTAAGTATATAAAATATATATTTATCCACCGCATAGACATACTGGTAAGAAAATTGCTATTATGGTAGGTAATGTTTTAAAAGTAAATTAATTTTTTTAAACTTTTTTATGAAACCCCAAAAACCCCACAAAAAGTATAATTGCAGTTTCGGACAAAAAAAAAGAAAATTTCAAACGATTCAAAAAAAATATTTTAATTATTGATTGAATATACAACATGTAACAAAACCCCTGTCAGATCCAATAAAAGCGTATTCGTGGTACAGTTCATGAACCGTCTCGCATAGGCGGCATCTTTGTCACAAAGCTGTAGGTAGTAAGTACGTGAACTGTGAGGAGCGGTCAGTGTTGCTGTTGCCTTGGATCAGTTTTTATTTTGATTTAATTATTTTCACTGGGGAAAAATAATCATCTCCAATCCATTTAATGACTACGTATATGTGTTCGCAGTACGATGCCGAATAATACTCTCAGGGATCGGACAGGGTTTTTGTTACATGTTGTATATAATGATTTGTTTTAGAAGCTTAGCTATATAACTTGATCAGGGTTAAAGTAGAAAGCTCTTAACACAATAGGAGAAGAAAATAAATACCTGATAAGTAGATGAGACCAATGTACAGTTAGCAGCGGAATCCGGTGCGAACACTTCAAACATATCAAGTTGAGTAAATCTAAAGGTATGTTCTCTTCAGGACTATATAGGCCGGTGTTAAGACCGCTCTGCTCATTGTGGAGGAGACTTTGAGCCGTTTTTGATGTTAGAGGGAAGAGGCAACCGTCTGAAAAAGAATAAATTAATAAGGTTTAATTATTGCTTCATATTTTTAGTAGCAACTATTTGCGGTATGATATATGAAAGTCATAGACTTTACCTACTAGTAGGTTTTATGTATGGCAGAAAAGTTTCGTAGTCAATTCGACTGGACTCTGACTTTTTTTGGTCATAATAAACGACTTAGTATTAGTTCGAATAAATTGTAAAAAGTTGATTAATAAATGAGTCTTAATTTTCTTTTGAGTTTGATCGATTTAAACATTCCTGGAAATGTATCAGTTTCCAATATTTGCTTTGCGTACTGTATCAAATCATGCGCTAAACGGAAAAAATATCAGACTGTATAGAGGAAATAAAAATATCAAACTCACCTGTCAAATGAAGCATATGTTTAACTTGCACGATAATATTAACACAAACAGAATACAGTAATTTATTCTGTTCGCTCTCCACACATTCATAGCAGTTATCCATTTCTATGATCGCATAAGTCAATGTTTTGAACAAGAACCTGACCAAAATGACATCTGGTGACAAATTCGCGCAATTTTCGTTGACATTCTGAACATTTAAGGGATCGACGTCAGTTTTAACGTTGAAGAATATTGATTGTGGTGATATGGAGGTGGATTTTAAGTAGTTTATCGTGAGGAGAATTTCGCTCTCTGGTATTAAGACTAGTATTTTTCGGAGTAACACCATTATGATTGAGAGGTATCGTAATTTCAGTTTTAGTGGTGTTGTTGCCTGAAAAATAATAAATTATGTAATTATACGACATTAAAAAGAATTAAATAATGTTAAAATTTGCTATGAATTGTGTTTTAAAGCTTTCACATTTACAGTGTAACCGAAAATAATATTTTAAAAGGACCATTTACAATGTTTAAAAATACACTTTGTTACACTTACTTCAAACTCAGGCTTAATATAATCTTGTATTACTACATCAGCTGGAAATCAACAACCAAATCGACTGGCAATTAGCCAATTTAGGTGTATGAAGTTTGTAAAGGTATATAATAATGGTGGAAAATAAACACTTACGACCATATTACAAAAAGTTTTAAGTTAGTTTTTAGTTGGTATTTATAGTTAAACCACCTTTTGTAATAAGGCCGTTACAGTTCTGCTCACACCAAAATACATTAAACATCTATCTTCAATCCACAAACCTGATCCGGAGGCGCCTTAAACAATATCTTCAAGAGAATCTCAACTCGACTCTGTTCTAAGAGTACATCTTTGTACACCGTATCTAGCAGTCTCTCTAGAGATCCGACCGCTCTGTGACAATCTAACTCTATGGAGCGTTGTGTGAGGAGGTTGAGTAGGGTGTCGCTGGCGAGTTCGGACCAACGGTAGTAGCTTTCTGGATGTTCTTGAGACAGTGATAGAACGCAGGAGACTAGGTCTAGAACCTGGAAAGATTAAAAGTGAATTCATTTTAGGGATATATTCAAGCGATAATATAAGTAAGCGGCAAGCCTCTTAACTTTTTAATGTGCCTGTAAAATTATGTAATGTACACTCACAAAATATAATAATATAATACTTTGGCACAGCTCACACACAGCCATCTATCTGATCCCAAACTAGGCAAAGCCTGTGTACTATGGCAACCAGACAACTGATAAACATACTTATAAAGGGTGATTCATTAAGAGGTACTTTTTTGTCTATGGATTTGTCACAGATAAAGCGTGAGTCGTGTTAATCTATCATGGTATATTCGTTCAGTATAGTTTGACATTTCATCATGGAAAGACTTAGCCCGGCAAAGCGTCTACAAATTGTTCTGGTGTATTGCGAAAGTCAGCGTTCTACGAGGTATGTGTTTCGTGCACTTAGAGCAACTTATGGTTCATATAATCGCCCTACCGAACGAACAATTCGCTATACAATCAAAAGTTTGATAGTCAGTTTTCATTATTAGATAATATTCGACCAAATAGACCACATCACATGATATTAACTACATATAATGAATAACACAAAAATGTAAAAAGTACCGAATTCAATTTAATCATTTATCATATTAGGGAAGATTTGGAACCGAACTTCTGAATCTAGCCCTGAGGCTGGCAGCATTTTAGAATCAATCCTCAATTTCCAGATAAAAACAACATACAGTCATATTGGGAACCTCCTTTTGAAATCTTTGGCAACTAATTATAACCTTTATTCACCTTACGTTGATGCATAGTTTTCTGTAGCATATAAAACAGCACCTCTCTTGTCGCTTGCGCTTCCTGTTGTTGAGCTCTGCCAAGCACACTCGTACCTTAAAAAAGTTATTCAAATGATAAATATAATGGACTAGCTGTTGCCCGTGGCTTCACTCGCACATAGGTATGGTATAATTAGTTAAAGATTTTAACATACATACATAAGTAAGAACTTAATGTATACATATGTTCACAAATAAAATTAAAAAAAAAAACTCTCTAGTAATGTAAGTTGCATATTACTATTCTCTTGTTAAACCCCTCAGGCTAAGCTTGTGTTTAAAATGGGTTCACGTCGGTAGTGCAACGGGTGAGATTCGAACCCACGACCACATGATCGCAAGTCCGATGTCCTAGGGCCTAGGCATAATGCTACCGCCGCTTCAAAATTGTCATACATCTATGTATATCAGTGCTAAAACTTTCACGTAATCAACGCTCTTATTGCAATGTCATAAGGTACATTTTCAAATCAAAAATAAAAATATCTACATACCTCCCATATTGCTGAACACTTTGACAGCTACCGGCTCCAATCCAGCTATACATTCTGCATGAGCACCGGACGCCATTAACCCATCACATAATTGGATAAGCTACACATAAAAAAGTATAATTACTAAGTATTACTTACAAAAATGAGCCATGATCACTTGTAATAAATAATAATAATATCTTGAGACAACTCAGACACGGTCATCTGATTTCAAACTAGGCAGAGCCTGTACTATGGCATCCAGACAACTTATAAAAATACTTATATATTTATAAGTACATACATATCCTATAATATGTATGTATTTATCTATATCAATTGCACCTAAACACAGAACAAATGGTCATATAAATCACACAAAGTTTTGTCCTGGGTGAGAATCGAACCCACGACCCAGAGAGCAGTCAGGGTACTATCCACTAGGATAGTGACCCTGACTGCTCTCTGAAGTCAGAGGTCTAGGCTAACAAGCCCGTCTATTTTTTAAATAATATTCTATTCTTTCATAATCATCTCCTCCTTTTCCCATTTATATGGGGTCGACGCAATGCGTATTTTCCTTCTATTCCTCTCTATTACTCAATTCTATAAGAGACACAAAATAATACATACGTCCATTTGTATAAAAAGTATTTATTTATTTAATACTGGATGCACAGTGTACATAGGCTTAATGCCAGAAGGCATTTATTGCCAGTCGACCTTAAATTCATTACTTACACTTATGCATACAATTATTTTTTATAGACATTTTAGTATATATCTATAATATAACCTTGAAATATATTTATTGTTATTCTTACCTTTGGTATCTCGATTATTTGTCTAGTATTATGTTTAGATGAAGATAGTTGGACCAAAAACATTAGTATACTGTTCACCAAATCGCAGCAGTTACTGAAATAAATAGAATAAAATATCTGAAAACGTTACGTAATAATCTCCATAATACAGGGTTAATTTAAAAGGAGTGCGGATATTCAACGAGGTAATCAGGTGCATAAAACTGAACAACTTTCCCCAAAGAACATAGGTAGAAATCTTAAAATTGAAATGAACTTTTCATACAAAGTGACAAGTCACGTGACTTATGTTTGTATGAAAAGATGATTTAAAATTTTGTCTTGTAACTGGCAGGAAGGCAAGCGCCTTAATGATGGCGCGCCAACACCCACAGCCTTCAAGTGAAGGAGCGGGTGTTGTGTCGTAACATGGGAGAGGCCTAGGTACAGCAGTGGACCGCGATAGGTTGAATTGATGGACCGAGTCATGAGGAGAAAAAATATTTCCTTACTAATATTTTACAGGCAGTTTGTGTGTTATTTTTGTGTGTAGAAACAAATTTCTGGAACTACTGCCCCCTAGCAAAGTGATATTACTACAAGCATTAACGCTAATCGAATCGCTCAAGAGAAAAGTCTAAGTCACGTGACTTATCGAAACGAAATGTCAAATGGAATATATTAAACATTCCAAAGCATACTATCACAACAAATTTTCTTAAAACGGACCATATCGAGTTAAAATGTCAAAGTAACATTCTTGTAGTAAAATTATATAAATTATATTACTATATATAAATTTATATAAAATTATATAAATTATATAAACTCATAAAAAAATAACGTACACACTCTAAGGTTTTCGATATTGAAATTCTAAATAACTTACGGTATCTCGTGTTGTTCAACCAAATCCAGTTGTTTCATCAGAAACCCTATGAAGATCTGGTCACTATCCAACATGCAGTAGTTGACTCTCAACGTTAGAAGCTGGTTGAGTAGGTTCAATACTTGGCACTGAAGTGGTATGTCGTTCTGCATTGTGTAGCTCTGGAATTTTATACATATTTTGAAGGTATTTTTTAGTTTGAAAAAGTAAGTTCCCGACGTTTCAAAATAAACAATATAATTATATCGCAATAAAATACGTTTAAAAGTAGTTTTATTACAATGTCAAACATTCGCGTGAACCTCAGAAAACAATTTATAATAAAACAACTATGCCTATTGCGAAAATTCTTTCACCATTAGAAAGCTACATTTACACTGAGTGACATAGGTTATATTTTTTACTCCAAAATAAAGTACCGCGGGCGGAGTCGCGGGGAACAGCTAGTAGAAGATATAGTGGAATTATTATCAGTCGATTATGGCTTAAACAAATCCGCATACAATATCGTATATTCGTAATAACAATATAATTGTTTTTACGAATCCATCAAATCAAAGATCATGAAAATTTAAAAGGGAACAGCTAGTAGAAGATATAGTGGAATTATTATCAGTCGATTATGGCTTAAACAAATCCGCATACAATATGATATATTTTTTACGAATCCAACAAATCAAAGTACGTGAAAATTTAAAAATAAAGTTATAAGTGTTGTAACAAATACGACTTCCATTTTTTTTTAGTCTAAAACAAACAGTCGTCAACTACAAAATTTTATTAAGAATACTGACCTTCAAAGCCTGTATAACAACCGGCTCAAACAACCTGATATACCTCTCCAACTCCCTTTTATTTGTGCTCCACTTCCGATCAGACTTATTCTTAGCAAAATTCTCCATTGTGATCAGCAGCTGCCTTTCAGCCACCATCCTCGGATTCTTACTATCTAAAGACAATTTTTGACTAGCATTCGAACAAACACTACTTCTTCTAGAATCTTCTTTAGGCAAGCTCAACGAATTTACCATCATAACGTCTTGATAGAAACTTGTTTTCTGGTCTCCGTCTTTTTTATCCACAATACTCATGAAATCTGAATACTGATTTACCATATTTGTTCCAAATAGGCATTTAAGTAGCTGTGTGATACAGTATACAGTGACATCGGGACATAATGGCATGATTACTTTGAGGTAGTATAGGATTTCTTCGGTAACGTTTCCGATTTCTCGTTCGGTTGCTAATTCTAATTGTATGGAGAGAGCGTTTAGAACTGTTGATAGGAATGTGTGGAATATACTGCTTTTTGGGTCGAGATTTATCTGAAAAAAATGAAGAAAAAAATTATGAGTTAAAATGACACAATATGATTAATAAGGTGCCGATTACCTTGTATGCAATCTAAACCAAATTTAAACCATTTCTATCTTATGAACAAGTGAAAAGGATGCCAACGGCCTAAAATAAGTTAAGTGCGTGTTGAACAGAATCGAGGCTAATATCTATATCTTTTAGTAGGAACTCCAAACATTCTCTAAAAATTGATAGCAAAATACCAAAATAAAACTAATTACATTAAGTAGGTACCTAGGTGAGTTAACTAAGTACTTTTATATTTTATTATTATTATTATATTAAAATTTAATTATTTTTAATGACTTCTTAGCACTATTGTAACTGGGAAGACCACAGGAGATTTTAAGATTCTAAAAATCCTATAGAAGTTAACACTTATACAGGATTAATTTAAAAGGAGTGCGTAGATTCAACAAGGTAATCACTCCTTTTAAATTAACGGCAATAAATGGACGGTATACATACCTTATGATTAGAATAAGTAGCTCTTAAACTCTCATAGAACCTCATATAGAAAGGCTCATTAAAGAAATGTCCGGCGAAGTTAGCTTTTAGACTGGACGCGGGCGTTGACGGTTTTTTGCGAAGCAACACTTTCTCGTCCACCTCTGATGGGTTACTGGCTCTTCGTTGCATCGAATCTAGATAGTGAAATTGTGAATATATAAGAAAGAAAAGAAAGGAAGAACAAGCATTTATTCACGTCACATGTATGTGACATATAAAAAAAGTGTACGTACTCAAAGTAATAATCCTACTAATATTATAAATGTGAAAGTGTGGATGTTTGGATGTTTGTTACTCAATCACGCAAAAACGGCTGAATGATTTGGATGAAATTTGGCATGCATGTAGCCTTTGACATGGAAAAGAACATAGGCTACCTTTTATCCCGATTCCTTAAGTAGTTCCCGAAGGAAATTTTAAAATTGTTTCCGAGTACGCCGTGGGCTTTGAGCTTTGAAATTTGGTATTTATCTCTATTACAGCGCAAGCTATAATAAGGGATATTTTTTATGGAGTGCGTATATTCTACGTGGTAATCAGGTGCGTAAAAAGGAACATAGGTTGAAATCTTATGTTTGTATGAAAAGTTGATTTTACATTGTATTATTTCGACCTATGTTCCTTTGGAAAAGTTGTTCTGTTTTATGCACCTGAGTACCTCGTAGTATATACGCACTCCATAAAAAATAATCCTGTATCTACACCGGTTTAACTTAAGAGTTGGAATTGAGTTCATATTACAGAAAGTGTTCTAGGAATGTGACCAGTATGACAATATATTAAACAATTAAACATTTACCTTGAGTTTTTCTCCTAACCGGGCTCCCAGGCAACGCAATCCCGCCCTTATTCAAATGTATATTAGGATTAACCTCCTCTATCAAGTGCACTAACACATTTAACATCTTCAGCGTCACTTGTAAGAATTTCTCCGCTAAGTTGGCAACCCTCTCGCAGTCTAAGTGTTGCCATTTGTCTTTTGTATTTTGTGTGTCGCGCTCAAAGATTTCTCTGTTTGATGTTTTGTGGCGCATTATGTTGTGAATTTCAACTGTAAATAATAGTAGTTAATATAGTACATACAGTTACAAAATAAAAGGTCAGTTTTGACATTTGAGAAATACCCTAGAATGTAATTAACAAACTAAAGAGCTTTTAAAATATACATGCATTTTTTTGGCACTTTAAATAACATGATGGAATGTATTGCGAGTATACTTTTCGCGCTTACTGCAGATTATCAAGCAATTTCTGATTGTTACGAAAGGTCACAAAAACAGTCACGTTCTCAGTCTTTTATTATTAGGATTAAGTTTGAAAAAAAACGTGTGAAACCCTCTTACTTATTTCTATAATGAAGAAAATGATGAAAAATAAATTATCCTATGCACGTTAATAATATTTACTCACCAGGATAAATCATCGAACACAGTTCCATCAAAACAGTCCTCGCTACGACAGTACCGTTACAGTAATCTAGGCTGTCGAGACAATAGCTCAATATGCATTGATCTGAATACGCCTCCATGTGTTTCCATGGCGACCATTTTCTGCAGACTGCTTGTAACGCTTCAAGGAGACCTTGCTGAAAGGAAAGGGGGCCTAAAGATGTATTTTTAACTACTGCGCCCCGCAGTTTCTGCCGCTGGTGTCCGTTTCTTTCAATGTTTAATATTTTCGATGATTTTTCTGCTATTTGGCACGAAGACATATCCAAGAATTTAAGCAAAAAAATCTATCCACGTACTGTGGACAAGTTTTTAACTTATCAATGGTGGAACTAACCCGAAAAAGTTGTAAACCGGTCTGTACGCCACTCGACCACGGAGGTCGCCATATATATTATATATCGGTAATGTATTGAAAAAAAACTAACATACTCACCGAATAAAATTTACAATTCGACGCCATAAGTCTTCCCATAAGATTCCCAACCGTCATTCTCAAACTACTACAGCAGTTCAACTTTTCCCCGTTTTTCAACTGACAAGGTATATCGCTATAGAAGTAAATATTCCTGACCAGATCTAAGGCCAAGCTGTTATCAGCAAAGGTGAAATGTTTGCTTTTCTCCTTGGCAATCTCTGAGATTATAGTAGTTGGTGATTTGTGTTTTGGTGGGTGGATTGTTTCTATAATGCTGTGGGGGAAGGTTAATAAGTAATGTATATACATAAGTAATGTAAATGACAGTTCTTATTGTGGGGTGTCGCGAGTCGAAGTTCGACTCGCGACACCGCCGCCGCCGCGTCAGCTCATGATTAAGGACTCCTATTGAGTCTGAAACTAGTCGGGCGATCCCGAGAATGCGCGTGAGTAAACCGTTGAATCCTTAAATAATTATATTAGTACTTACAATAAGTTACAAAAATCAATTTGAAATAACAAAACTAATTATTGTTATTTATTTATAACTCATTCATGCAGTTTTAACTTGTAAATTTATTATTTTAAATTATTGAATGCCAAATATCCAAAACTTTGTATTGTCTTACGGTTAAACCCATTAAGGTAAAATAGACTTAAAATAATCTTTACTTTAAAAGTTAACTTCGTCAATAATGAAGGTTAACTTACTTGGCAATAGCCTGTGAAGCAGCATGCCTTACTTTTTGATCTTGATCAGCCAACAATCGGACAAGCGTATCCATTATCAATTTACTTTTTACATAGTATTTGGGGTACAACATGAATAACCTGAAAAAATACATCATTTTATCGAATATAAAAAATATTACAAAAAGCATTTATTCATTAGTGCAATATTTAAATAAATTAATAAATATTCTAAATACTAAACTGATTTTGTAGTCTCTTGTATTATTTTTTTTATAAAGCTTACTTTTTTCGGTCGGTAGTGCAATGGGTGGGATTTGAACCAGCAACCACAAGACCGCAAGTCCGACGCCCTAGCCATTAGGCTAGCCGCTTCAACTTGTGCAATCATAGCGCGACTCCAGGAGATCTCGCTCCTCAGAGAACTCTTTCCAAACAACCTATCACCATAATCAAACCACTTACTTCTGATACGGCAGTTTCTCATACAGCTTACACAAATTAACTCTGCACAACCAATAGTTATTAGTCTCTACGTTGACTAGAGAATTTAAGACATCGATAAATAGCGCCCAATGGGAGCTGTTACATAAAGCACTTGACAGACTTGTAAGAGATGACAGAGTGTGGTTCACTGTGGAATGGATTTCATCTGAAAGACCCTGGAAAATAAAATAAAAAATTTAAAAGTTAATCATCAATGCAAAAATAAAAGTTGAATTTGCAGAAAAAAATGTACTCTAAAAGGTGTTACAGGAGTGGTGGTGGTTTGTGGTCTTATTTTTAATGCTAATTCTTACAAAATAACTTTTTGAAAGAAAATTATTGAAGCTAATTACCTCCAAGAAAATAATAAAATAATCCATTCTCAAAAATAATTTATACCTTCCATACTAATTTTGATCAGCTGATCATCATATCTGCTGATCATCATAATCAGCTGAGAATCATAATTTTCAAGCTTAATAATCGAATACAGAAAAAAAATTGCAAGAAACTTAAACTTTGGACTCTTCTTAAAGTAAAGGAAAATAAGTCATAAATGGTGCAAGATAACACTTAAATTCCTTGAATGTTACATTGCAGATATCCTAAAAAAAATTAAATGATAAATATTAAGAAGTCTTACCTTCAATACAATACTGATCAGCTTATCCATACTTATAAATTCAGACACATCTTTCGACAACGCACTATAACTTCTCCATCGATTATAATCACCATGAGACAAATCCAACGCAGCTACCAAATAATTACCAATACACACTCTAACCAACCCACGAATTTGAGGATCATTATGACTCTCCAACAAACCAAAGACATCACTCAAATGTTGAAACTCGAAATTCTCTAAACTATCCAAATTTTTCACTTCATCTTCAGAATTCTGACTTATAACTTCTAGAACATTCGATCGAACTTCATCGGTACGTTTCAGCGGTCTTTTGGTCTTTTCTTCTTTTTTCTCAAAGTCTTTTAAGGCATCCAAGTGCTCGAGATTTGTTGTTGATTCTCCGAAGTGATCGAATTTCATGTCTAGATCTATACTTGAGGATAATACATCCCCACTACTTGACATCGGGTATCCAGTCGATAATGGATCGTTACTCGTAGTCATATTCGAATTCATTGTAAAATTACTGTTAGTCATGTTAGGGTTGGTACTGTCAGTAGTGGCACTTGCCGCTAAATCGTTTCTCGGGAATATTTTGCTATCTAAAATATTACTCTGGACGTCCCTTGAACTTTTTTGTTCTGTACTTTCAGATTTTTCAGATTTGCTGTCTTTTTTAGATATTTGATGGGACTGCGTTGTTAGTTGGCTGTCTATGCTTCGATTCAATAGGTCTTGGCTTAAGGAGTCTGTGAGTGAATCTTGGTAGCAAACGTTTCTTTCTAGTACAAAATCGTTTATGTGGTCTTGGTTAGAATCTGTGTTTTCGGATGAACCTGAGAGACAAAGATAAAAAAAATAAGAGAGGGTAGCCTAATGGGTAGGGCATCGGCCTTTTTCTCTAACAAATAATTGTGAACACTACGCCCGACGAGTCTTGGCAACTCTGAAACGCGATACAAGTTTATGTAAGATGCAAGATCACATAATCGGTGGGTGAGAAAAAGATGACAATATCTCGTATCGCTTTTCAGGCCCGTCAAGATACAGCGGCCAAAGAGTAAGGTACTTACCAGATGCATTATGATTTTTCGCATCAGCATCTTTATCTAAAAACAACGTCATCGCTTGAGGGTACAAACGTACCACTTCCGTCAAACAATTTAATGCTGACGATTTTAAAGACACCCTTATCGACCTAGAAATAAAGTTCATATTACAATGACTAGAAAAAATATATGAAAATGACGTAAATATGTCGATTGAGAGAAAATAACTTGTGCCAAACTAACTCTAAGTTTTCCCAAGGCAATATATTCATAAAAAAATAAGTTAAATATAAGGTTGAAAAACGCCCTTACCTATCAGATATAACACCACCTTTATTCCCAGTCAAAAGAAACTTGAATGTTAGCAATCTTGCGCAGTATTTGAGGGGAATGTCATCATCTGTTGACATCCCAATATTTACCTGAAATTACAATAATACAATATTTTATTTTGCCTTTATTTGACTTAAAATCGCACACTCGAGTTGCCACACTAAAAAACATTACGGTAGGCGACAAATACAAAACTGAACGTTCAAAAACTCCACATTGAATTAGCCCTAAAAAAAAAGTTATTTAATTAGTTAACATGTTAAAAGCAACTTTATAATTTAGGGACTCAAGAATCAATAAAAATTCAACCCTATCAGGTTGAATTAAAGCACAATTTTCAATAACATTAACACTAACCTTTACCCCACTTTCAGGGACTGCTTGTACTTGATCAGCTTGATCAACTTGATCAGTCTCTTTCGGTTCTACTTCTTCAATCTCTTGTAACTTCTCCGAGAGGTCTTTAGACAGCTGCTCCGAATTAGGGATCTCTATTTCAGCTTCGCTTACTGGTGAGTCTGGAGTCTATGGGCACAAAGGTATTAATACTTAGTGATATAAATTACAGAAAGAAACTAACTTAAGGTACAAGTTGGTAGCGTGCGACATGAGGCAGCAGCAGACGACGTGTCGCAGCTACACTACTGGTTTCTATGTATTTCTATGAAATTACCTCGCTAGCTTCGTGTCGCTAACTACGAATATAATTTCATAGAAATACATAGAAACCAGTAGTGTCGCTGCGACACGACGTCTGCTGCTGCCTCATCGCGTGAAAAAAATCCGCTAGGGCCGCTAGTGTCGCATAAGGTCTATGTGTCACTCTCTACCAATTAGAGACAGGCTATTGGCCTGAGATTGGTCGAAACAGACAGATTCCTTCTCTATATAGAAAGGCCTGTGCCCAGCAGTGGGACCTTTGTAGGCCGGTATTAAATATCACCTACCTATCTGTTAGGTTAGAGGTACATAGGTATAAGTATAAGGAGCGATCTGCGTGTCGCGCGTTCATCGTGCAGTGCAATAAAGAGCGTTGTTACCTAAGGCCACTTAATCTCTCTCTCTTACTCTCTCATGTTAGTTTTATGAAAGGACATTCTTTCTTTCTTTTCCTTTTTAAAAAAACGACGCCCGCACTAAGGAATTTAATCCTTGTGTCGCGGGGGTTTCACAGACATTCAAATCACATGCACAAAGAACACCCAGACTTGGAACAAGTATCTGTGGATCACACAAATGCTTGTCCCATGCGGGGATCGAACCCGCAGCACGTCGCGCACAGTGGTAATTAGCGTGGTGACCTTTACCACTCGGCTATCCGTGCAGTCAAGTACAACATTCGCGGTATAAACATTTTAATTGCTATCGTACCGGCCATCACACCGGTATGACACCGCTATTGTTCTCAAGCCGTGGAACGCAGTGGAACATAATAACTCCTTTTTTTAAGCCGGCTATAGACGTGTTAATTACCTGTATAGTAAGATCTTCAACACTCAAGCTAGGCGTATTGAATTGTAGTAAACTGCCGAGCTGCAAGGCGCCTGAAAACGACAGCTCTAGAGGATCTCTTGCCTCTGACTGGGGACTAGGAGCGTAGCGCGACGATATTATACTTGAAGTACCTGTAATGTAATACAATATATAGTTTTTCCTAAAAACCCTGTTGTTTTCTGTAAGGTCGGGCATAATTTAAAAATAAGTAGTGTCTGTCAAAAGTTTACTGATAACTAGTAAAATAGGTTGTGTTGATCAGACATGCAGTCGAACCATGTAAAATACCGTATCCAGCTAAATCCGGTAAAACTGGAAGCCGACGCCAACATAGCTTGGTAGAAGGCTACGCAGATGATAAACTTGAAAATATTCCTTAGACTTTTTATCTTAGAGAGTCAAAACTTATTTATTTATTTATCATCAAACTAGCTTCAGCCCGCGACTTCGTCTGCGTGGACTTCCCAATTGGGTCCAAAAAGAAATGAAAAATGTGAAAATAATAAAAAAAGAGTTAAATACCAAATTTCAAAGCTGTCTGCCCGCGGCTTAGCTCGTAAACAATTTTCGATTTTCCCTCGTGAACTACTTAAGGAATCGAGATAAAAGGCCTATGTTATTTTCCATGTCGAAAGCTACATGCATGCCAAATTTCATCCAAATCCGTTCAGCCGTTTTTGCGTGATTGAGTAACAAACATCCAAACATCCACACTTTCACATTTATAATATTAGTAGGATAACTATAGGACACAATACAAACTTACTGATATTCCGCCTATGTCCCTTCTTGGTCTGCGTGTTATCAAGGCTAATGTATCTTGGATGTCTGTCCAGTAACGCTGTCTTATATTGTCCAGACGCAAGCGATAATATCACTGTGAAACACTCCATGATGGCATTCTGTATGTTGTGCTCTTTCGTTTGCTCAATATAGTGGATGCAAATGTGGTATAACTGGAACAAAGTAGATTATACATAGAATTAAAAATCCTACCTATAGTTTATTAGTTAAGTAAACGTGTGTGTGTAACGGCGTTTGATAAAACACAATTGCAGGAAAGTACGTAATACAAGATCGAATTATTTTTTTGTTATACCCAGTCAACAACTCAATTGGCTGGTAGTTTTATAGACAAGCCTTTTTTTTTTTCAATATACTAGCAATGTGCGTCGCACATTACTAGTAATCCCGTTAACCCCTCGTGCTAAGCTAAGATGCTTGTGTTACGAGTGGGTTCACGTCGGTAGTGTAATGGGTGGGATTCGAACGCGCAACCACATGATCGAAAGTCCGACGCCCTAGCCATTAGGCTACCGCCGCATCAAAATTAAAAGCAAACAAACAATTTTTCTTCACTTCTTGGCAAGTTTTTCAATTATGACATAGATTTTTCGGTGTTCAATAAAATATCAAATGAACAAACCTCTAAATAATCTTGAACACCAAACAAATCGTTTTCAGCGAACTTCGTAATATCGTTGACTTGGAAGATGGCTTTTATAACACAAAACCATCCCATCACTACCGTTGAGTCTTGTGTCGGAGGCCATAGCTTTTCTGCAAACGAATTTTTCATCATATTATTTACAAATTAATTAATAGGTAACTTATTTTCATAAGTAACGTAAAAGAAACCTCATGTTATTTAAATAAGACTCTATATACACAAACAATACCTAATCATGGAGCATTTAGGTATAAAAAAGTAACAACACTTTTATCCGTGTAAATTTGTTTTATAACTGCATTTAGTTTTTATGTAAAAACAATAATGTAATTTCAATTACCTACATACTATAATATATAACCAATCATGTGTCAATGTTCGAAGAATGATGTGGTCAATAGTTGGAATACTCAATGGATTGGATATCGCGTGTCAAAAATCCGCTAGGATCGCTAGTGTCGCATAAGGTCTATCTGTCATTCTCCACCAATGAGAGACAAGCTACTGGCCTGTGATTGGTCAAATTGACAGTTGGACGATTTTCTGATACGCGATAGTCATTTGGAAGCGGGCGACAGATATTACTTACCGAATACAGTCGACAATATATTAGTGAGTAGGGGTTCTCTATGAGAGCATAGATGCGCGACGCATGACGCTATGCCGCGCCTCACAGCTGGGTCTGACGTCTCCACGTGAGTTAGTAAGGCCTTCGATAGCTCTGGAATAAGGTAAATATGATTAGGTTTATATCTATTTAAAGCGGCGGTAGCCTAATGGCTAGGGCATCGAACTTGCGATCATGTGGTTGCGAGTTCGAATCCCATTCATTACACTACCGACGTTGACCCACTCGTAAAACAAGCATCTTAGCTTAGCACGAGGGGTTTTTATTTATTTATTTATTTTTATTTACACTTTACACTTAAATCTCACTTTAATCTATTAAACTACGTAACGGATTTTAATTCAGTTTTCAGCAACAGATATAGTGATTCAAGACGAAGGTTTTCATTTATTATTATTTTATTCTAGTTAGCTTGTACTGTCCCACAGCTGGGCAAAAGCCTCCCTCCATTCCCTCCAGTGATCCCGGTCCCTAGCCTCTTCTTGCCAATTCCCCAGGAAGGCATCTAGTTCATCCCGCCATCTCTTCCGTGGTCTTCCGTGCGCCCGTTTATTTCATTTATTATAATTATAGGAATTTATTACTGCTGCACCTTAACATAATCCTCATTTTCAACAAGTTGCGCAATATGGGACAGGCCTAGGTCCAACAGTGGACCGCGATAGATTGAGTTGATTGATTGTCATATAGTTCTCCTAAATACATATGAATTAATAATAAATGGTCTATCTACAAGAGTGGTTCATACCCGAAATCTCCTCATCCGTAGTATACTCCGCCAAAGCATTCAGTATCCTTGGCAGATTGCTCTCCAAGGCCTCCACAATCAGTTGTATCTCATTCGTCTGTCTTACTATCTGGCTGAGTTTGGGAAACAGAGTCTGCGCCTGCGTTCGGATCTTGCCAACTCCAGGCCGCAGCCAGCACTCGCCAAGGCAGATACGGGAGAGGGCAGCGCGAATCCATCTTAAAGTAAGTAATAATATAAATGTAATATAGGCATTGACATAAAAACAACCCTAGATCTTGAAACAAAATTCACAACCAATATTGTGTTAAATGACACAAGGGTGGTGACAGTTTGGAAACGAACATAATCGCAAATTAAAGCTTATTTGCATGATATAAAGTTGTTTTTGCGATGCGAGAATTTTTAGGACTGCATATCATTGGTCATTTTTTGGGACGAATTTGGGACACAGAAAGTGCATATTAGATTTTTTCTATATTAATGAATGTGGGTAATTTAAATTTAATTAATACTTAGTGATATATAGCTTTCCGTAATGGGGCAATCGCGTGTCGAAAATCAGCTAGCGGCGCTAGTGTCGCATAAGGTCTACAGTCATTCTCCACCAATGAGAGACCAGCTACTGGCGTGCGATTGGTTGAAATTAACAGATAGACTTAGAAAAAAATCGAGGGATTTTTGATATGCGAGCCCCATTACTAGTAATTCAATTATATTATTATTTAATTGGCAGGCGACGGGGTGAGCAAGGCAGCGGGGGTAGTAAGACCCGCGCGGGGGTTCAACTGACAAGAGCGTCAGTAGTAGTTTCTATTATTATAAAGCAAACTTTAAGAACTCCTAAAGGGCAAACTATATATATTATAGACTCGTACATATTATACACGGGTAGTCTGCCCGTGACCATGACACCTGGAAAGGCGTTGAAACGTTGGGAACTAAAATCAAAATAAACCGCGATAGTATCCGTATAAAAAGGCGGCTGTGAACTTGTTCCACACTGCGCAGTATCTCATCGCGCTACTCCGCTGGTCCATGCTGCGCAGCGACTCGCCTCAAGTTCACTCCCGCCATTACATTGAATCGCATTGTAAAATCTGTTTATTCTATTTCATTTAATTCAAAATGACATCTAACCACTTGTACACAGAAGCAGTTTTTCATTAACTTGATGTATCATGTATTCACATTACCTTGCATTCCTTGTGTAATCAATTTGATTCTGCAGCACAATACTGGTTTTATGAGAGTGAAAGGCGAAACCTCCGACCACAGCTCTGTTTAGTGCTTCATCGCCTACCAACCGTATTTCCGCCTGTAACGTATATACATCTTATAGATCTTCTTACATAAAAATTGATTGCAATCGTAACACAAACATTTAGCTAAGTAATTAGAGGGGGGAGGGGCAAGTGTAAGCCGTACGGTTTGACCGATACTAAAGGTTAAGCCGCACTCACCGCGGTTGGTCCGTGGATGGGTGACCATTTGTAAACATATCGAGATCCCTTCGTGCCTCGGAAAGCACATTAAGCCGTTGGTCCCGACTGTCATACAGTGATCTTTGATAGTCATTAAGTCATTACAATTCTGGCAACCAGTCTTAATATGGAATACTGTATTACCTAGCAATAGGTTTTGGAGGTCAGATAGGCAGTCGCTCCATGTAAAATACGGTATTAAGCTAAATCCGGTAAGACTGGAAGCCAACCCCAAAATAGCTTGGGAAAAGGCTAGGTAGAAGACTTAGAGAGGGGTTAAGTAATTCCATCCGCATAGTAGTGTGCAGAAACAATAACAGAACAGAAACTAGCTTATAGTCTTTTTCAGAACACAAACATTAGTTAACCAATTTTTCACGAGACGTATTATATTATAGCCTTCTCACGCATTAAAGAAGCCAATATTTGCAATTAAATACAGATAGGATACAAGAAAAATATGGACCTCAGACAGGACTTGAACCTGCAACTACTGGTTGGGATAGTCATACTTTTGCCAACTAAGCTACAAAGGACATCTCCGGCAAGTGCGGTTCAAATCATTTTTCTCTCAATATCTATTTAATTATTTACACTTTAGTTTTTACATTCATATGTACATATATGTTTAAAAATTCAAAAATACAGAATTTTTTTTTTTTTTAAACATATTTAATTTTGTAAAGACCCTACAAAAGAAAATGGCAATACATAATCTTATACATTCTAAAAATGCTATAATAATTAATATAGACACAGTTTTTAGTTAAGGGATCTGTACTAACTCTATCTCTAATCTCAGATTTTTTTTAATTTTATATGAAAATTTTAAAGACACTTAGTTAATATTTAATGCACTGTTTGTATGCACACTTGTACACTAATATACATGTTCAGAAATGCATAATTATGTTTATATGTCAGTGACAAATAAAAATTTATATACTCAATTAGTATTAAAACTTTTAAGCACATAGCAGGCAGTGTTTTCTTTAACTTTATTATGACAATAGTTTTCTAAAATGGCTAATAATGTAGTTGACCATATTTCCAGTTAACACTATACATAGTTGACCCAGAAGAAAATAAATACATTTGTTCCTAAGCTCTAAAATACCTGCCTATAAATGTCCCACTATGCGGCATAGGCCCCTTCCCATATAGGGAAAGATGAGTATTTTCCCAAACTATATGTGTTATAAATAGTTATAAAATCCTGCCATTAAAAATGTTCCTTAATTATTTGCATAAACAAACACATTCCATCCCAAAATCCACCATCATTATTCTTTTATTACATTGTTCTCCTACTTTAGGCAACAACCAACTATTGAATAATACGATTAAATAATTCTACGCGCACATGCACTAAAAACATTCAAGGTAACTTACACTGTCGTTACTAGCCAACAATAGAAGTGTAGGCACCGCCGAATGCAGTAAGTTTGCGTAGTGACGAGCGCAATTAGAACGACTGCCTAGGGCTCCCAGACACCGGCCGAGAGTCCCCGCTGCCGCCTGCAGCTCATGGCTCCTAAAAACAATCCACACATAACAATACCTACAAAAACTCGCGACCAAAAACGGCAAAATTATGCACACACTCACTTCGCAGTTCTCTCATTCGCTTTTAAGAATTCCAAAGCCTTTTCGGCTTTTTCCAAAACGTTCATGGTAGCCGTATGTCAGCCAGTAATGTCTAAGGATATTTCGATCATAATTAAACCAATTATTGCTTGATAAACGAATTTCCGTAAAGAAAAACGCAAACAAACGTGAAGAAAATCAATCGAAACGAATTGACGTTTGTTTTCCGTTCAGAAATAACACAGACTGTCATAAGCATTAGTGTTCTGTGGTCATAAGTGTCATAGTCACAGACTCGGAATAAAATAAATAAATAGGTATGATCCAAAAAAAGTCTTACAAGTCTATCTTATAAGATGAATGTCTGGTCAGGTTAGTCATTAAATTTAATTTGTTCTAAAATATAGGAAGGTATTTTATTTAGAAACATGATATCATTTTCATACCCATATAAATGCGTTATTCAACACCGCTCACATGTATTTCATTTTGAACCAAATTGCTATTGACTTCATTTGATTTTAAAAGTATCTTAGGAGTTATTAGACTTTTTAACTTTGCAACAAAATAATAAGAAGTCCCTCACGCACATTTATATCGTGCAAGGCAGGTAATGAATAATGAAGGAAGGGGTTAAAAACGGTACGAATATATTTCGATTTCTATAATGAAGCGATAACGCCAAGAAATCTAAAACACGCGAACGAAGTCACGGGGGACATCTATATCAGGCTACGGCTTACACCTTGCGTAGCATCGGTAGCATCTCAAGACGTAGTCTGTGCTTTTTACACCACACGACACACACACATATAGCAACTTACATTAATTGTATTTAAAACGATAAGATATACGATTTTTTATTGTAATGTTAAATTTATTAAATATACTTACGGTTAGTTAATTTAGTGTATACTAGCTGC
Organism: Plusia festucae; assembly: GCA_950381575.1. Lineage (NCBI taxonomy): Eukaryota > Metazoa > Arthropoda > Insecta > Lepidoptera > Noctuidae > Plusia > Plusia festucae. The sequence goes on along the minus strand of OX494453.1, from coordinate 2,956,011 downwards.
CCGGACAGACTTCGTTCTGTCAAAAGTAAATTAATTCCCGAGTTTAGGAACAGGTTTTTTTTACTTATTATTTATGTTTTACACCTTTTAAACCTTCCCTGGACTTCCACAAACATTTCAAGATCAAAATCAGCTAAATCGGTTAAGCCGTTCTTGAGTTTTAGCGAGACTAACGAACAGCAATTGATTTTTATATATTTAAAGATGTGAAGACTCTGACGGAGGGTAAGCCTGGTGATCTGCAGCGGTGGTTTGTGTCTTTATCAATGTATGCAGAACAGATTTTATTTTACATTTATCAGTCACCAGTCTGTATAAATAAGCAAAATGTGATTCTGCACTGTATGATAAAATAAATAATTCCTATTAAATTCTATTTCGTTCGACACAAAAATATTTTTTTGTATGATTTTTAAATTTTTGTATGATTTAAAAATAATTTCTTGCTTTTATCATGTAAAAAGTACTGTGTGCTTATAATTATCTCATAAAAGAAGCAAGTGAATAATTATTTCAATTCAAGAACAGAAAGTTATTATTTTTTGTAACTGGAACACAGTGTTTTGATATAAATTGTCATTTTCCAGATGTTGCTGTTGATGACATTGACATTTTGTTGATAACAAAACTGCGGTTATCACTGCGTGTTATTTGGGAATCTCGAACTTTTAAAATAAACATTATTAATATTAAAACGTTATGTCATCAGCAGAAAATCAAGTTGACGTTATGATTGGACTAAAGAACGTATTAACCCAAATCGAAGCCGCAGTCTCGAGGCGAAGCAAAGTAAGTACTAGGTACTTAAGCGCAATAAATTTGTTGAATAAGTTGTATCATTTATCAATAATTCTCATTCATGCGTAAACATTACCTATTTGGTCCATGTGTTCACTCAAACCCATCCCGTAACTATAACTTTAACTTCTACGACAGTAAGCAAGTCTATTATATTCTAGGATTTGCCTCATATTGCGCCGAGATTGGTAGCAGTTTCAAAAATAAAGCCGGCTTCGCTGATAGCTGAGGCCTACGAGGCTGGTCAAAGGCATTTTGGTGAGAACTACGTCAACGAACTGGCTGAAAAAGCTGTTGATCCACTCATACTAGAAAAGTGCAAAGATATTAAGTGGCATTTTATTGGGCATTTACAAACAAACAAAATCAACAAACTGTTAGGCTCACCAAATCTGTATATTGTTGAAACTGTTCACTCAGAGAAATTAGCTACTAATCTCAATAAGCAATGGCCTAAATATAGAAAGGATGAAGAGAAGTTGCCTGTTATGGTGCAGATTAATACAAGTGCTGAAGAAGGTATGTTTTAAAATAATTTCATGAATTTCATTTGTTATTAGTTGACCTCTGGTACTCTGTAGCAAAGTACAATAAATAGGCATGGAATTTAAAATATTTACAGTATACTGGTCAAAGCGTTTTATGTCCTTCTATGATACCTAGTATATATTTTTTTTCATTATTCTAGCCAAAAGTGGCATAGAGCCATCAGAAACTACAAAAGTTGTTGAACATGTGTTAAAGAACTGTCCAAACCTAGACTTCAAGGGCTTGATGACTATTGGACAATATGACTATGACACATCCAAAGGGCCCAATCCTGATTTTCTGACCCTTGCCAAATGTAGACAGGAAGTATGTGAAAATCTGAAGCTTGATATAAATAATGTTGAATTGTCTATGGGAATGTCTACTGACTTTGAACATGCGGTAAGTTTTGTAGTGCTATATTATTTTATAAATATATGCGGTCTATTGCTTGTCCCTTTCCTAAACATTTGGGGTCCTGCCCATCGCAACCGCAAAAAATAGTTTGACCTTATTTTTCTAGTTCGATTTTTTAGAGGGTTTATAAGTGTAGTCTCATACATTCTATAATTTAATGTTTTCAGATTGAGCTTGGAGCTACCACAGTTCGTGTTGGATCAACTATCTTTGGTGCTAGGCCAGCTAACTTTAAGGTGTAGATAATAATATTATGCATATAAAAATGTCTGTAGATCATTATTGTTATTGGTATCTCAAGTTATGTAATATTTAAAACATAAATATTTAATCAAGAATGAATTATCTATATCCTGTCCGTTATAGAAAAAGATTAAAGATTTCTCCTTGTAATATACATATTTTATAGAGTTAATACAGTACATAATGGACACAGACGGGCACGACAAAAAAAAGCAATTAAGTACGATATCTTATAATCAAAATTGTAAAATACGTGCAATAAAATAATGTAGGTAACATAAATTCAAAATCTTACAAATAAATATTTTCACTACATTTTCTACCACTTTGATAAGTTTTGTAAGCGTTTAGCTTTAGCGGCTGGCAACATTTGTCGTAACATTTCTAACTTGGTAACTTAATATATACCTACCTAAGTAAGTTTCCGAACGCAATGGTTGACGCATGCATGAGAATTCGAAATAGTTCTACGAAAGTTTGTGAGTTCGTGTTATTTGTGTAAAACAATATTTTATTGCAATAAGCATTAAAAAAAGACACAAGTGCATGTTTAACTTGTATAAGTATTGTGATTAAAAGTTGAATTTAAATAAATGTCACTGTAAAGTTAACAAGTTATATTTTTTGTGTCAACAAGTTTACATCCTCAGTTGAAAGTTTTTAAACAAGGCCGGAGGTAAGGGTAACAACTTTATATGTCCTCCGGGATATACCTATAATACTCATGTGCATGTTTATAAAATTGTAGTTAAGTAGTTGTGTAATGTTCAGTTTTGATATTCCTTCAATTCATGCATAACATTTTAGTGAGAAAGTGTAAAATGTAAATAATTGCTAAGTTTTATGGCAATTACGGACTGTTCGTTTATTTACCATGGTGATGTAATTCAATTCTTTATTGAACTTCATAAGTTTTTTCAAAGGTGTTAAATTAACAGTTTTAAAAGCATGTTAGGGACCCTCTTTAGGGCACGGCAAAACAACAAAACTATTACACAAGAAAACACAAATTAATAAAAAAGACATTACCTAAATCTATCTATATAAATCTATAGTCTTTGTAGTTTATTTATAATGTGCAAACTTATTAACTAGGTAACATACCTATACATATTTTTAAGGACATAATAATACATACCTACTGTGGACCTGTGACACTGTATTCTGCTTTTTTTGTTGTAGTTGTTTAAATTTCATTGATTAATAGGTTCTTACTACTGGCCGCTGAAAGCTAAATAATAAGCAGTAATATAATGTTAATTATAGGTTTACTGTACTTAGGTCTTTGGTCAACTTAAATATGATACTAATTTTTTTCATTTTAAATAGTTACAATTCTTTTCTAAAAGAAAGCAATAAATTATAGTTAATTAATTCAACTATTTTTTTTAAGGGAAGAATAATTATGAAAAAAATGAATCCATTCAAACTAACAATGGGAGGAACTAAAAATCATAACATTAATTTCAAGAAATTTAAAATATATCATATCTTAATATCTCTCATAAATTATTATGAAGTTGTCTTGTATTCAAATTAAAACTATGTCAAGATTAATCCTCCTAATAATGTACAGCCACATAAGTCTTTATGAATAGCTTCATCTAATCATCTAGTTCTAGATTCCAAGCTCTCAAGATGTGCTAAGTGGCCTTGATTGCTCTGTTGTGTACAAAAATTAACAGTACACTGGTCCATTCAAATGGAAATAGCTTTTACCATGGATCTATGTGAAGTTTTAGTATAAATAATCTTTCTGAACTTCACAACCTCATCTCGGTTACAGCAAATAATTACATGTATTCTTTAACTTGAAAAGGTTTAATTAAAAGCATTAATTGTTGCAAATATAAATGAGAATATTTTAAAGAAGCCATGTTCAAACAAATTATATTTAGTTGATTATGACTCTGTCGGGGGTTTTCACGATTCTGCAATGCCAGGGTGGGGGAATAAAGAAACCATGTTTGGGATTTCTGAATTACTTTGAATTAAAGGTACATGTCATGTTTTTTTGAAGGTGGTCTGATGATCTTGTCAGATATGCAGAGCTATTGATTTAAAACATTTCAGTAGTTCAAAACCTGGGTTAAGGATCATTATATAATATATCTCTCCTAGATCAGCATCATTTGGGGTATGGGAATTATCAGCATCTTCTTTAATCTCAAAAATCAATCTATTCAAGAACCTGCTAAATATAAAGGAATGTTTCTTTTGGGTATGATTTGCTATCTCCAGTATTTTGAGTAGGTCTTTTTTACAGTACGACTCTCATTTAGATTACACAAATAAATAAATTAAAGAAACAATCGTGATTGTGTTCATATCCCAATGTTGGACCACAAGCCAGTGATACCCAAAAACCATCCTTACTGTTTCGACATACAACATATTTTATAATGCCAAAGCGTTGCCTGTACTTCAGCCCCCAGTGGCTATGCAGAACATCACATGGGAAATAAACCAATACGTTATACGGATCGATGAATTATAGACTAGAATGATTCCCATTGACACACAATCGGCTCATAGAGACGATTGTTTGAAGTTTTTATTTGCTGTTTAATATGGGCGTAAGTAGATTTCACTTTTCACTTTCGAGCGCGGACGTACGAGATACGTACCGTAGGCAAGGGCTGAATTATCATTAACATAGCTTTTTGGGTCACATAGCGCTAAAAACAGATGAATTTATAAAAGAGATTAGGTATACTATACGTAGCATCTTCACGTAGTTAAGTTTCTATCTAACTACATACTTAAATAATATTTGATGAAGACGGCCAATATTTGCCAATTACCTATATTCCTTCACAGTGTTAGACCGGACGGTCATCTTACGTGAACGAAATATTAACAAAAAAAAGAAGGAAAAGGGTCACATAATGTCTCCCTTGAATAAAAGTATTCTTTTGTTTTCTTCTCATTCAGAGAAAACAAGTACCTATTGGTTACGGCGCAAGACCTGCTCCATAATTTTAGACTGTAAAATATAGATTTCTTCACGATTGCTCTGGGAATTCCTAATGAAGTTCATATCCGGACTGATGTATTTAGAACTAGCTGTTGCCCACGGCTACGCCTTTGTGGGTGTTAGTTTTTGCTTCAAGTATTATCCTATGTCCTTTCTTGGGTTAGGATCTAGGCTTAGCCCATACGAAATTTCAAGAAAATTTGTTCAGTAGTTTAGCTGTGACAGACAGGCGATTCATAATATTAATAGTAATTATTAGTCGTATGCATAATGAAGCCAACGTGACTTGAATTAATCTATTGTATTGACAAGCTTCTATGTACTTACTTTTTTTTAAACATTGTATATACTTACATATATCTTTACTCATGTAGTGTAGACCTCCATTCTATTACAAATTAACTTAGACATATCATGCCACACAGGTCTAGATACGTATCTTCTTTGTCAATTCATGCAGTTTATTTTAAAAACTTAAGTGTGCAAATACAGAATTAACACAAGTTAACTTAATGTTTTTCCATTCATTGTTTTAAAGATAGTCTTAGTCTAGAGTTTAAGAGTAAAACTAATTCTTTAGAAAGACTCAATGTAGCTTACTATCTATTCTTAGCGACGGTTCAGATTGCAGAGTCAAAGCGCATCAAATAATGATGCGATGCGACTGTCTATGATCGCATCATGCGATCGCTTGACCCTCAATAGGACATTCAGTAGAACACACGCTCGAATTTTCACTTCTACAGATTTATTATAAGTAGGTATAGATAATGTTCAAGATTGGTCGTAATTCCATCGAACGTTTCTCCGACATGAATATATATCGCAAATCATGACGTTACGCTATCTAATTACGCTATCGTTGCGAATTACACAATAATGCCTCTTCATAAAACATTTCCGTCTGTTTCCAAATATCTGTGCTTTAAGACGTTCCTCAGCACCTAGTTACCTCTTATACAACAGGACGTGTCTCAAGCTAATTTAACGCTTGCCACCTTCGAAACGACATACCAAAATTCGAGATTCTACAGTCAAGATCTTTCAATTCACGTTCTTATTCCAATCTAAATAGATTACAGAATCAAATATCCATGTCATTGAAAATTTTCCGCCACTCTTGTTTACTTGCAAAAATCCGTCACACTTGTCGCTTCGGTTTTGTCAATCAAACGTATTATTTTCTTCTTTTTTCCTCTTCCGATGTTGCCTCAACGTGAGTTAAACGTCAAATTACTTGTCTCATGCAAATGTGTTTAGTTATTTTAAATGTTATTGCTATAATTATAAACTTGGTTTCTTTTTGTCGTTAAGTAGTTACTTACGCTTATTACTAGTATTTACTTAGTGTAATTAGTAGTTAACATATTTCTCTAGACGATGTCAATGACTTCTTGTCTAATGCTTGGCTTTTCACTCACTTGTATTCAGATTTTACTTGGCCGCTTACTTATTTCAAAGAACTTACAGTCAAATAGTTTTCGCCCACAGCTGTACCTTCGCAGATAACTGCGAAATGGCTATGGCGCCGTCCCATCGCCATCGTGCGATGATGCGGGCGTACGACAAAAAATAACGAGCGATCGTGCGTCCGATAAAAATTAATGAGCGACCGAGCGCACTACCGAACTTAAGTCATTTCAAAAATTAAACGCCCTGCCTAGACATTCTCTTCTATCCCGACAACAATACAAGGCTGGAGGTTCTTAAGGTTTCGCGGGTAGTGTTAGGACACTATCCGCTGACTCTCAGAACACAAAAAAGATTTGGTGACCCGGGATTCTTGAACTCTAATCTGTGTTATGCCATTACGTTTTGTTTCGACTTTAAGGGCTCTTTCAATTTATGCGTTTCGTTTCGCGTCCGTATCCGTGTCCGCACTGTTGCCGCACCGTACATTTTGTATGAAAACAAACGACCGGCCGTGCGCCGTACGACAAACGCACCGCTACGGCACTGCAGCGGTCCGATACGAAACGCATAAATTGAAAGAGCCCTAAGAATAACCCCCCCAGCACGTTAACTGCTCGGACTTAGGGAAAAAGGCCCCTGACCATGGGAGTGTCACATTCGAATTTGTCAAGTTACGTTAGTACTACTGTACTAAGATCTTGGAACTAGGTCGATTAACATTTCATAATATTTAGCTGTAAACAAAATAATAACTTATACAATATACAGTCTTCAAAGTTTGTGAGAAAAATCGCACGTTAATTAGTTATTTCTAACTTGAAGAGCTTAGAACAAATGATTGCGTTACATGTGGACATTGCTGTACAAGCACATCATTCATGTAGACGTCTACTCTAAAGAGTGAATGAATGAAATGTATCAGGTCGGTGTTGCTAATAGGATATTATGCATATTGACCCGGAATGCCGTGATTTACAACCAATGACTCAATATTTATTACTGTAAGACTCTCGAACCAGGCTATAAGGTACTCATAAATCCTAGAAAATGGTGCAATCGTTGTACTATACTAAATGTATGATGAGAGTGTCAAAGTTGCTGTCTTTGTAATCGTATACCTACGTATAATATACTTACAATTTTGCAGCTTCGGACCCAAGCTAAGTGTTATTTACCGTAGGATATACGTTCTCACGTTTCACGTTTATAATTAACTGCAAAGAATGGATTTTTTTCTGATAATCTGAATACGCTAACCCGGTCTGAGCGTGCGTGGTGATCATGATCTTGCTTATGAAGAGTGAAAGCAATGTGACGAGTGCTTTGCCCTGGTCTGCAGTGCTACTGCCTTGATCTTATAAAATGACATCAGTTATCCGATAGACACATCTTGAACTTGTATCAGTATTAAGAATTTACCGTGAATATCTTAAAAAAACGTAAAAAGCTACTTTACACCTGACAGCACTTGGAACTATCGCTTTCCAAATCAAACATAAAAGAAATTATAATTCTTGGTGCAATGATTTAGAAAATCCAGTTACACTTTCGAATGACAGTATCTTGTAAGCGTTCATTAAATTTGTATCGACGGATCACGATGTTTTCACTTATTTTCAATAATTTACCGTCTCCAACATCAGTGGAAAGATACAGACTGATTAAAAGCACCTTTATTTCAAAGGTATAAAGCTGATTTTCGTTGTAGATAATAACAAAAATGTTGTTGAACGTATCAGAGGTTAGTGTAATGTAAATGTTGGTATTATGTAAGCATGCGGGTTCGGTGGTTATCTGACCTGAGTATTCAAATTCGAGTAGATTTAATGCTTATGCCTTTACACGTGAAATGTCATAGATACCTACCAACACGTAGAATTTCTACACTTGTTAAATATCAAAATGTAAATGAAAGAAGAAGAAAGAAAGAAAATTTATTTGCATTAATTTGTTATGATGGTCACAACTCGCCGTCCGATTAGACAGGCACCGATAATTAGACAAAATTATTTAAAAAAAGGCTAAAAAGAGCTACTAATCGTTTGAACGAATTTTAAGAAGCTTCTTTCGACGCTTCTGACCCTTCATAACTCTGTACAGTAATTTGTGTCATTTCGAATCTCATGTGTTCAAAAACAATGGCAGCACTTATAGTGTCTTGCATGTTTGTAGCAAGCTCATTGTGGTAATTGCCTTCCTGTGTAAGTACTTTGATGATTAGACTTTCCATCTCCGCTTACATCGACTTCCTAGCTTCGGTCGCATTCACCGTCTTTTGCTTGGCAATGATTTACCTCTCTCTGATAATAAGCACCTAGATTACTTTAAGCAGTAAATCAAATCATGTTGATCACGAAAATGGCCGAAAAACTATCGATATTTGAGGCCATTTGTATGTCAATACGAAATACTTGTTACCTTATAACATTAACAAATCGAAATAACAACAATGGCCAATTTTAAATCAAAACAATCACGAAAATTCCAACTTGGCACCAATTTCAAAACGAAATCACCAAATTTCAACCATATCATATTTTATAGAAAACGGCTAACAACTCAGTTATGGCAAGAAAACAATCGAACGGTTCCACGTTAACCGTAAACCGATGGTTAAATGCTATGAGAACTGTTAACTCACTGTGCATAATTAACAGGTTATGACCGGTTACACAATAAGTTTACTGAAAGCATGACTGAACGGACAATGAGTTGACTTTGGTAAGGAAATTAACAAACTATGTATTTCTTTGGAGAGCGACTAAGGAAATGATGACGTAAGATTTGCAGCTATTGTGGAAATGGAGTAATATAGAGATGGGAGAAATGCGTTACATAAAAGACGTTGATAAAGTGACTAAGCAACCTGATAGATCGAGGTCTTTAATCACGATGCCATGCTTGCTTTGTAGAAATTGCATCTACATAGATGGTGGCATTCAATATACCTGAATTATGAGATAAAATTGATATGAGATTTGAAGATCCTGCTTTTCACTTAAAAAAATCAATACAAAACTCTTTAGCTACTTATAAAGAAATTTCAATATTACGTCTTATCGCGTCTGCGTGACTTTCATTGTAATACTTAATTCCATTTCGTATTATACAACTGACAGTTAAAGGTTACCAAAAACCGACCACATCCAATCCATCTGATTCAAAACACCAAATTAATATTTCGTGGGTCGTTTATGCAATATCTCTATTGTAACTTGTTTAATGCTCTTCATTTTATGATAGTCAGATTTATATATCCCAAAATAACTTCTGAATTTTCAACGTTGTGAATCACACTTTTACCAACTTAATGGTCTGTGACCAACTTTGGAAGGCGGACCAAGTTCATTACTGCATTAAACTCATCAGAAACGCTCGCATATAATCCATTAGCGAAGAGTTTCAATAACAAAACGCTTATCGATTCGTATGGCTACTTAATAGTAACCGTGGAGTTTTTAAAATGGCCGTTTAAAAACTTTATAACGTACAATTGTCCTCACAGGTTTGGTCTTTTAAAGAACCGTTTATCCAATACAGTAGGGTTCATTTTCGTTGTTACTACTGTAATGAAGTTGCGGTCTACCGTACAATGGGTATAAAACCTCAATTGTTTGATAGGAAGGTCATGTTATGAAATGTGGTGATGATACAATAGAACTAGTTGTGTGTACCTACGTCATTAAATCTAGATACCGTACCTCTTAAGTTAGACTAGGTACTGTTAGGGACCAACTCGATGATAAGAAGTATTAATATTGTAATGGCTTTGCAAAGGCCATCATTGTTAAATCCTGTAAGTAATTAACAAACAAAGTAATTGGCTGTTGCTTAGGAACTGTTTGTATCGAACCAACTGATTACTTTGTAGTCATTGCAATTGCTAGGCTTTTTCAAAAATAACGAGATATAATTTTTAACTTAATAATTATTTTTACCCAGATTCGGAACGGAACAGGAAGGGCAGAACTCCTAGTGAGAATCTTTATATTATTTACGAATCGCGCAAAAGAGTAACCTATTAATAGTGCATGATTCTTACCCATTTGCTTCGAGGTTTACTGACCTATTCATCGTTGACAGTAAGCTATAAAAAAGCCGTTGTTCATGAAGATCATGTCTGGAAGTCGAACTTTATGCTGAATTATCTTACTCGTCGTCTTTTTACAATCCGATAAAAACTGCGAAAGACCACCCGCAGTCTTCGATCAAACAAAAAGTTCTAAACGTGATACTTAACAGGAAACCTTAAATTATTATCACAAATAAAGACATTGATGTGATTTCATAAGAACATTCTTTGCTTTCCTTTATTTTAAGTCTCCTACCTGTTGTAAGTAATACTTGGTAAGCATTTGCCGTGGAATTACATAATCAATATCCTCATTTACATTTTCCGTACTATTATCATCCTTGTCTTCAGTTTTTACAAAACCTTACTGCTAAGCAAGCTTATTTTTCCAATCACTACGATCTGGCCTAACTACCATTCTGGTTCTTCGAAATATGTAAATTCAATCCATTTGCATTCGAATTGACATGTGCACAAATTAGAACGCCTCGCCCAAGTATAAACTGTCGTTAGAATCTAGAAACTAAGAACATATTATAAGGAAGCAGTCTCGACACATTTCTTCCGCAATGTAAATGATACTAGGAAAACTGCAAGTAATTTTAGTCACACGTTACGAAAGTTGCATATCTTAAGCAAAGAGACCTCGATTTAATTGATTTAATGTCAAATTCAATGCTATATTGAATATAAGTCTTAACTTTTTTGACCCTCGTAGAAAATCTACCTGAAATGAAACAATAAATATTTTCAAACGATTTTAACTGGATGTACTTTATACTAAAATAAAAGGTAAAATTTTCTATGGATAAATTATTTCATATGATTCTGACATCGTCGTCTCAACCTCTATATTTCCTTGTTAACAATTTTGGACTGAACTAGTCGTTACGTCTTACAATTGTGCTTATTTGTTTATCAAACAAAACTCCAAATAAAGTGATAACTGTACAAAGAATCAAAAGAACAAAAACGCTTCCCGGTTCAAAGTTCTAGAAACCGTTCATTCACAAGATATTCGTTTTCGTTCGTTCAACAATTTTACGTGGGATCTCTTTTATATCATCAGTTGCTTCTCTAATTGGTGTTACAAGGTGATCGGATTAAATATCTGAGAACAAAAGCGAACATATACGTGATTGTTTTACACAATGATATCTTGGCGTAGGTTTGGTTCAAGTTACCTAAATACAAATGCGATTGTCGCAACTCGATGTATCAATACGGTTTCGGTTTCGAAAATCTGATATCTAGAACAGTTTATTGACGTCTGAAACTAGTCCTAACTGGGGTATGTATTGTTTGAAGTTAACATTCAGTTACTTGTGTCGTAAATGATAACTTGACTGGCGTGGTCTGTGATGTAGAACTGGTTTACTAGTTCTGAAATTCAAGGGATGAAAGATCTATGTTACTGTTACTAATTCACGATTTTAGTACTCGTTAGTTCTAAGGGAACTTCTATGTATAGGAGTACCCCTTATCTTTGGAGTGGGACTGTTAGAAGCTGGTAGTAGATTCTGTATAATGTAAAGTATTCCGTTGAATTAGATGAGGTTTGAATCCAAAATGGTGTGCCTCAAAGCCAGGCAGAAGGAAAGTAAAATTAAAAAATTCTCACTCTGGAATCATTGGATTCCCAGCATTTTTTTTTCATAATTTGGCAGTTGTAAGTAGTCATGTCTCAAATATTTCCTTAATACCCCAATTAAATCATTAACACGCGAACTTAGGCCCTGAAGCAGAAATATTTTAATTAACGCCTTTACATAATTGCATGCCATTTCACATAATTGTTTGTAACTGTTGGTCATATAACAATGACCTTATCGGTAGCTATGCGTAACGTTGTGGGGCTTGGAGTTCCTACCGCTTAGTTTGTAGTGTCAACCTAAAAAACAATTTTTTTTACTATTTATATTAGTAGTTGTCGCCTCTACTTTAAAAACGCAACTCCCTATTTCCAATTGCTTTTTTTTTAATGGCTTTTAGCTTTATGGGTCAGCTAGCTACTGAAATGATTTTTGTCCTGTAAAAAACGTAAGGTACAGTACAATTTATGTCTTCACTCCGGGGTATTTGGTAATGGTTCGGTTCGTGAAACCGACGGGGAACCAGCTCTTTGTATAATATTCTGATTGGGATCGGAACCAGTCCGGTATCATGATAATACCCGTGGCTTCAATGCTAGGGTTTTGCGATAATGTCTCACATTAGTTGTGTACCAGCAGTATATTGATCATCATTTGTTTTGTGGTCATTTGTGTTAATGAATTCCGGAGCATACATAACTCTTTTCTTTTTATTACCCGTGAGTTCAATAGCAGTGCTCTGTGATAGTTCATTTGTCTTACAACAGTTATGTACCAAAAATATATTGATCATCAATTGTTTTGTGATAACCAATGAATAATGGTCGCTCGGGATTCTAATTTTTTTTTTATAAATCGAATGTTTGAGGTGTAGATTGTGTCTATAAGAAACGACTAATGAACTTGTATTCTAGACCAACGACCACGACTGACGTGACTGTCTGTTAAGATTGTAACGAAGAAGTATGGTACTCTGAAGAACAATATCGTGTTTTATGGTAATCTTCTTCCTGCCCTTATCCCATTCATATGTGGTCGGGGCAATGCGTATTTTCCTTCCATTCCTCTCTATTACTCGTCATCGCTGCATCCACTCCTTTCTTTCTCATATTATCTTTCACACAATCCATCCATCTCTTTTTCGGTCTCCCTTCTGCTTATATACCCATCCACAGTCATACCTATAACTTGTTTAGTTATGTGACTTTCATTCCTCCTCATAACATGTCCATACCACGACAAACGCTTACCGTGTTTAATGGTAATCCTGCTAACTAAATATTTTAAACGTATCAGTGAAAAACATTTGGGTGTTCCAATGACCTTATGTTATGGGCACCGATGCTTAACGTGTAACGTGATGCGTGGATACCCCGCGTCCGTTACGTCTGCCCATTGTCAAGGTTGAAAGGATTCATTAGTTGCTTGTACTGATTTGTGTAATTACCTGGAATTATACGTGAATATGTGTTATGAAGAACGGTACTTAATGCGATGTAAGTAGGTTGGAATTTAAATGATATGGTAAAGGTGAATATCTGTAGTGAGAACTTCCCTTTTAACATAAATATTATTCACCACAAATACTTGCCAAATTTATTTTATCGGAGTGCATTGGTCTTAACAAAGAATAAATCCATATTCTTCCACAGAACTTGTCAGAAAATTATTTTTTTATCTATTTAAGTACCTTAACGTAAACACTGCTAAAACTGGTCTTCAACATAGACTTTTTTAACATTATCACACAACTTAGACCAAATAAAAATAGTTTGAAAATAAGTTTTGGTTTAAACAATTTTTTTGATTGGATGCTTCCATCAGACAGACAAATCGTATATTATTTTAAGACATGACGTGTTTTTTTTTCATTTGCTTTGGCTTTGATAAATGCATGTGCGCTAACACTTGATATACCTATTTATATGACCTACTCATGAATTTAGTTGTTCGCTTCTAGATTTTGTTTGCCGAACCTTGTTTACCAAACCACCCACGATTAAGCCATAACATTGGAGCTTATGTGTCCATACTAACAAAGAAAAAGAAAGCCTTCGTGGCAATTAACACTATAATACTATTGTGTTATTAATCTCATTTACTGCCATACATATGAACATATTTTTTTTCATACATTCCTTTAATGAAACACTGGTTGTCCGATATTTCTCCTTTCCCACATAGAATGCGATAGCAAGTGTTAGCAATGAATTAAACATTACATCGTGCATGGGGTGAAATCGTAACGCATAATAGTTTCCATAAGTAGAAAGTGGCCCAAATCGATTTGAATCCACGATTCATGTGTGTCTAAATAGATGAATGCGAGAATGGTGATTGTTTGTGAATGTTCGCCATTTGAATATTAAATGTAATCGAGAACATCGATTAATATGACAATATACTATACTGTCATATTAATCGATTTATGCGGCCTCGTGTTCCGTAGGTTCGTGACGGTGGTGGACGACGTTGATGTTTTCCCTATATGTAAAATGTACTCTGTGGTGATGTTATGGCAAGGAATTATGACGGTCAAATGGAACATCATCTGTAATCATAATATACGTTACACATTGATATTTAACCTTTGGATCGTGTAAATCGTTATGCAGTACTGAGTCGCGGCAAAGGTCGCCGGGCGGGGCGAGTAAGAATAAAAAAGTTTTCATACCTTTCTAGATGTTTACGTAATTTTTTTGAAAAATTTCTTTTTAAAAGTATCACTTTTTTGCCAGTTCCTTTTTTACATAATTAAACTATAATTTTATTAGAAAACTTTATTGAAAGTTGTCTTCGATCAATCAAAGACATTGATGTTTATGTTAGTCAATTTAAATATTTCTTCAAATTAACAGACGCCACATTAATACCTAATAAAACTTGATATTTGATTCTTTAGTAAAACACTAATTTCTATTTATGATGCAACCAATGCAACTTTTAGATGTTGTAATAAGAATGATGCACTAGCTAGTCTAAGTCGGAACTAAAATCAAAATAAACCGCGATAGAATCTGTTTAAAAGTAGTTTTATTTCAATAGCTAGTCTAACTAAATCTTAGCACCGAAAAAGTGCGGGCGGAAAAGTTTGGTAAACTACGTTGAGTTTTATCGTCGACTATACCGCTGAGTTTGAAGATTAAAGTCTTCAACCAAAGCATCCTGCCTGTCATGACCTACGGCGCCGAAACGTGGACACTGACAATGGATAGTCTACAAACTCAAAACCACTCAGCGAGCTATGGAGCGACCTATGCTCGGAGTTTCTTTGAAGGTTAAGATCAGGAATGAGATTATCCGGAGAAGAACCGGAGTGACCGACATAGCTTGCAGAGTAAGCTAGTAAGCTGAAGTGGTAGTGGGCTGCTCAAGATCATGTCTGTCGAAGGACCGATGGCCGTTAGAGCAGACGAGTCATTGAGTGGAGATCGCGAATCGGCAAACGTAGTGTAGGATGCTCCCCAGCCAGGTGGACCGATGAACTGAAAAAAGTTGCTGGGTCGGGCTGGATGCGGAAGGCGGCGGACTGGGTATTGTGGTGCAACTTGAGAGATGCCTATGTCCAGCAGTAGACCGCGATAGAGCTTAGCATTGAGCTTATCACGAGGGGTTAAAAGAATACTACTTAGTAATGTGGGATCCACATTGCTAATGCGCTTAGATGAAAAAATATTAAAAATAGAAAAACTTATAATCAAACTACTTGTACCATTTATTCTGTGATTATAGCTACGCTAGAATTGGTCCTTGATGGCCTAGGTCCCTCTCGGTAGGAGTAGAGTGGGTATCCCTACTTTCTTTCTTCTTGGTCTGTGAACGCGACGTCGATTAGGTAGTTATTATGATTCTTAATTATTTATTGAACAGTATAAAATACACAAAATACTTCCATTAGATTCTTCGTCTATCTTTTAATATACTTCTGCTATTTATTGAAATTATATTGTATTTGACTGGCCTGTTGGTCTAGTGGTTAGTGACCACTAGACCAACGGAGGTCGTGGGTTCAAATCAGTGTGGTGAGCACGATCATTTGTTCTGTCTGGGTTTTATTATCTATAATATTTATGTATTTATAAATTTGTAAGTATGTTTCTCAGTTGTCTGGTTACCATAGTACAGGATCTACCTAGTTTGGGATCCGATGGCCGTGTGTGAGTTGTCCCAAGATACTATATTATATTTATTCTATTAGGGTATTGTCAATAGGAAAATTTATCTGTTATGTATTTTTTACTGCGTGAAGACCGGTTTGTATTCCAATAATGTGAATATTAACACATTGTTGGTGTGTTACGACTATCGTCTTATTAACCTTGAATATAAATGACGGCTTTTGATTCTTGATCATTTTTACTTAAAATGTCAAAAGCAAACACTACCTGAATGAATTGTTTTACAATTATGTTCCGCCTTTCATAAGATAGAGATAGATTCCAGCAGCTGGTAACCTTCATTAATTGGAGTGACACTTATGTCATTACCAGGACACTGAGACATATCCTTGGCAAGTTACAAACCTTTCCCAAATAGTTATGCTGTACTCTGGAGCCGTTTCCTTAGACCAGAAAACAAATCTCAAGTTATTGTCATTACAATGATAGAAGCTAAACTTAAACATAACATAGATAACATAATTAAACACAACTATATAAAGTTCAACATCAACCACCACAAAAACAGCTATACCTAATCCAACCAAGAAAAACAAAATGAAACCTTATATCTACTGACCTACATTCGCATTAAAAATGTTCACAACCTCATTCACGACAGACGCTTTTTAAATTTAAACCATAACGTTCCGTCCAGGTGCTATAGACCGTTACCGAGGGATGGCATGTGGAGAATTTCCGCGCCTGCGCAGTAGCTTGACCATTGTGATGCGTCAGTTACTATAATATAAATATAATATTTTTATACATAAACGTTGGCCATCGATTTTTTGCTGCTATTGTTCGTTTAACTTGTGTAACCAGTTTTTTGTTGAGATGAATTTTGTCGCAATTAGCACTGAATTGCACTAATTTCTTACTTTAATTATATAAAGGTACCGAAGAGCTTGCAAATTCATGCAAAATTCTTTTCAAAAGATTTAATTTTTACACAACTTTTAGATAACATTTACAATTTAATGTAATAATGGACAACGGATTTTTCTTTTAATAAGAAATAATATTATGATATTTTTATCAAGAAACAATGATATATTATGTACGAGTTACGTCATAAGTTGAAATTGTACGTGTGATATTTGGATTTCTGTAATGCAAGTATCACTTATAATATTCATTTAGCGCACATTTTAATTACGTAAACATTATATTTGTTATATTTTTGAATGCATACATTCACATACACATACATTAGTCAACATTTATGTATGTAGTTCACGGATATTATAGATCTATACTGTTTGTTAAACGTGGCGACTTGTAATTGGTTGCCTGTTTACTATTTACTTTATAACTCTGTTTGTTTTAGCTGTTAGTCTCCCATAGTTATAAATAAATATAAATAAACTAAAAGTTGAATAACTATAAACGAAACAATCAAATAAAAGAAATTTACTGAATTGAAATATTCGACTGTATTGCCCCCAGCCTAAAGCTAGCCGCATCCAGACGATGCAAGATTGCAAGATTACAAAAGTCTACAATATCTGGTCCCGCACAATATGCAATAAAAATACAATTTTGTCTTGGTTGCAATAAAGTACAATTTTGTGTGTTACTGGTTGGAGCGAGACAACTGCTCGCACATACACAATATTATTTACAATACGAACTCCATTGTCAATATTATTGATGGTTGCTATTCTATATTAGAAAATTTATTAAATAAACTAGCTGTTTCTATTTTTTTTTAAATATAATTTATGTTATTCCTTTTTTGCCTTCCCAACAGTAAAGGATTTTTCAAATCGTTTCATTAGATTCGGAGCTTATTCAATGCAAACAAACAAACAGTCAAATCTTTCTTCTTTATAATATTATTATCATTTGGTGGCTTGTTTACATCTGATTACATTAGTCTTAGACTTAGTCATGTGATTTACTCGTAGATCGCAGAAATTACTCTCTTACGATTTTGGTTCAAATCATAAAAAGAAGATCCATAATTAGCAGAATTTCGCGGGGGATACTCACACACCACGTACTGGCGCCGTTGTAGTACATGCTATGTATCAGAGATGGCGCTGTATGTGAAAAATGATTTTCCCTTCCTGTTTTTCTCTTGAAATATTTCCTGAATTTCTTTACTTTAAACCTCACGGAGCCCGAGACCTTTCCAACGAAAGCAAAACCTTGGGAATCGGTTCGTGCGTTCTGGAGTTATAGCGTCAGGAAGTAAAACCCGACTTATTTCTATATAGTGGAGAGGATAAGATATTTTAATCCAATGTTCAACAGACCATGTAATATTCATTTATAATAATGAAACTTTCGTCGCAAATTGTTTTCACCGCTTAGTGTCAGTTGAAAACCGGACACGCGATATTAGATCGTGAGATCATACTTATCTGTTTTTGTAATAGAAGCTTGGACCTTTGGATATTTGGTATACTTTCTAGGGTTTAATGAACTGTTGATGTTCTTTTTTTAAGAGGCTTGCTGCTGTAAGCCTGAGCGCAGGCTTGTTACTCAACTTTGTAAAATAAAAAAAAAATGTTTCTTAATAACTAGGGTAAGTACCTGCCTAGCACTTTTGATGTCAACAACCCTGATTAGCTACAGTTCACGACTAAAACATCAGTAGTTATGATTTATATAGTGCTTGCTTGTTCTCTATATTATCTGCTTAGCACTCTGTTACTGTCTCTATTACGGTGTAGTATGGCCTCTTTTGGGTTATACGTTTTATTAAGTCTGGTAAAGGGCTATAGATAGGCAGGCAGGCCTTTAAAAATACGGTATTTCACTGAATCCGGCGAGATTGGAAGCTTATCTCAACATAGCTTGAGAAAAGTCTAGGTTCTCAAATGTGTGTTAACTGGCCCTGGACAATCTCAACGACCACGTCATTTTATTAAAAAGAAAAAAAAAACTGTAGTAAAAATGTTTTTTCTTAAATCGAATTCACTTTAGTATCAGATTATTTCAATGATCGTAAGACACTTATGCAACTCCCTATCTTTGTAAGTTTTAACGGGTTTGTTTATTATTTCTCCAAATGAAACTTGTTAATAAGTAAGTAAATGTAAGCACTCGGTAACGAGATTAAATTCATTTATACGGATGCCCTTATTTAAAAGAACATGTGACGTAATCCAATTTTATATACTTCTGTTACACAGTAAGAAATCAATCTGATTTAAGGCTTCGGACCTCCGTGAATGGTCCCGTCTGTCATACGTTGATCTTTGGCAGTGTTTAAGTCATTAAAACTCATTCAACTATCGTGAGATACTGTATTATATTATCCAGTAAAACAGTCAAATGGTTTGTGACCTGTAAAACACAGTATGCAGCTAATTCGGATAAGACTGGACGCTGCCGCTGAACACGACATAGCTTAGGGAAAGGCTATGCTGCTTCTTTAAATTTTAATTTAAGTTCCTTAAATCATTATTTTTTAAAAGATAAAAAAATATACAGGATTATTTTTTATGGAGTGCGTATATTCAACGAGGTAATCAGGTGCATAAGACTGAACAACTTTTCATACAAACACTAGCTTTTGCTCGCGACTTCGTCCGCGTGGAATCCATTGAGAAATTAACATTTTCAATTTACCACCCTTTTCTCCCCTTTGGGGGGGAATTTCCAAAAATCCTCTCTTAGTGGTAGCCTACTCCTCCCAACGTTTGTTGGGACTGTGTTTACACATGCCAAATTTCAGCTCTTTACGATCAGTAGTTTCGGCTGTGCGTTGTCTGTCAGTCAGTCAGTCAGTAACGGAAGAGTTTTATATATATAGATAAGTCACGTGACCTATCACTTTGTATGAAAATTTCATTTTCAATTTTAAGATTTCGACCTGTTTCTTGGGAAAAGTTGTTCATTTATGCACCTGATTACCTCATTGAATATCCGCACTCCATAAAAATGATCCTGTATTTTTACATTAGTTTACATGTATAATTTTAATACGCGGTAGTAAGTAGTAGTAACACGATTTTATCAGATATTTTTTTATGCTTTTACTTTAAGCCACTTGTGACATAAACGAATGTCATTACACAATAATTAACCAAATAAAAGAGGTTACTTAATAATTACGCAACGCACGGAAACCTTAAATAACCAATTAAAATGCACTTAATTATTAACAATAGTAAACTTGACTTCATATTAAATTTTCTTTTATTGTTACAGGTTTTCTTTGAACCCGTGCGAAGATACACCAAGGGGAAACGGTTATGACGGTACTAGATGGTTCAAACAATGGAGACAGAGACACAATCCCACAACTTGAATAGCTAGAAAACATAACAAAACACGACACCAATTAACTCAGCTATGTGAAAAATAATGTGATATAACGCCATCTAGCGAATTGTCCACGAACTACGTAGTGAAAGTAATTTGAGAAAAGCAAGATGAAGTTGAATTTGTTTAAGCGTTCTATGATATTCGCGACGTTTTTTGGGTCGTGTTTGTGTATTGCGTTGATTGTGGCATCTTTAGGGACTACACATTGGATCGATGCGCGTGCGAGGAGGACCTCAAATCCTCTGGAATCTGAGGGCAGAATAAGCTTTGGACTTTTCGAGGGTAGAAAAGAATTGAACTTTGGATATGGATGGAGAGTTCAGGATTTTAGTGGTAAGTAAGACTTGATCATCTGAAATTTATTTTAATCTTGTTTCAATTGATACAATATATTCCACCCTTGGACAAGACAGAAGTGCTTGGAGAAGAGACAGGCAGGTCTTCCTTACAGTGTGATTAGACCTGTTTATTAGATTAGATTAAATGGCCTTAATTAAAAAAAAAATACTGCTTATCACTATCGAATATAGATTTACTAAGTAAAACCATAGAAGAGTTGCGGTGGAAAGGGCCTTGATGTTGCGGCTCTCTATCCGTGGGTGTCGTAAGAGGTGACTAAGGGATATAGAAACAGAAAATGGGCAGCAGCGTTCTCCTAAAGAACGAATACGTGGCACAACTTGGGAGAGGCCTGTGTCTAGTGGACCGCGAAAGGCTGAGTTGATTGATAACAATAAGATGGTTTTCATCGACTTGTGTAAGAGCCAAGAAGGTCACAAATATTAAAAAAGGCCAAAAAATTGCGATATCAGCATTCTCAACAATGGGGTCATATAGCCAGCAGTGCCGTAAATAGGGCGGTGCCACCGGTGCCCAGGCACAGGGGGTAGACTCTGGGGGCGCAAGAATAAGCGATGGGTCCACATAAAGCTCGCACAGGGCGCAGAAAAGTCTATTTACGACACTGATAGCCAGAACGGTCACTAAATTGCGAGTATATCTCACCATCAAACATCCTGTCTGATCCCATCACAATTTAATAACAAGAATAGCAAACTCGTCGTTGCTGAAGCTTTACGATAAGATCGGGTTGCGTGTGTTGTAATCTATTCAGAGTTATTGCGATCGTGTCGACCGTGCCATCAGGTTTATATTATGATGAATGTCTAGATTATGTTTGCTTAATGTCATATTGTCTCGATAAGTAATGTATTTGTGTTATTAGACACGCAACTTTATTCACGTTTCGTAACAGTAGAGATGTGGTTTTCTTTACTTTAATTCATATTTGCCCACAATCCATTTTACTGAATAACTGATTCTGGTTGTCAGCATTCAAAGCTAAGCAAAAATAACAATTTTTAAAAGTGTGAATGATGGCAGAAATCACTTAAATGACATTAAATGTGTAGGAATGACATTTCGTTTCGATAAGCCACGTGACTTAGACTTGTCAGTCACTTCCATACATTTGACCGACTCGACCAAAATAAATAAATAAAAAAAAAACAACTTTTCATACAAACATAAGTCACGTGACCTGTCACGTTGTATCAAAATATCATTTTCCAATTTAAGATTTGGACCTGTGTGTCCTTGGGATAGTTGTTCAGTTTTATGCACGTGATTACCTCGTAGGATATCCGCACTCCTTTTAAAATAATCCTGTATATTTATTTTTAAATACAATGTTCCAGTAAAAGCCGGCACTCACCCGTCTCGTAGATGGGCGTGGTGCGGTACCGCGGCACTGCTGGCCGCGTCACTAATGTCCGCGGGCGGCGCGTGCGTGCTCGCCGCGCTGGGATCCGCTTCGAGGGCGCGTTGTTCGCCCCGGCCACTACTCGTCAGCAACTCTTTAGCAGGTATACAACCGTCTAATTTGTGGTCTAAATCAAATCTATTGGTATTGTTCAGTTTAACAGAACCTGGCTGGAGGCATATGCAGTCTTGTTTCTCCAACTTAGTCCAACTAAAGCTTCCCTCGATGTTAAATACGACACATCTCTATTAGTAAACAATACCTTGTGTTAGAATTGGCAATCGGTGGACAGAAAAAAATCCGAAGAAGCCTGAATTTCTAAAATTGGATTCTGAAATCGCTAACCCGCATTGAGCAAGCGTGGTGATGTAAGCAGGCAACGCTCGTTCCTTCTCTATATATAAGAAGACTAGAAAATGACAAAAAGAGGCGTTTTGTAATAAAGCTCTTCTGAATCTAATCACTTGTCGTTTAAACTAATGTGATTAGTGGATCACTTACAAACTGGTAAAGAAGAAAGAAATGCATTTATTCGCGCCACATGCGACACATAAAATAAGAACTACTACTACTGTCGTACATCACAGCACTGACGTCAGGATTTTTTTTTTCCATAAAACGGACCAGGAGTTTCTAAAAAAAGAATCGTCCAGAAAGTAAAGTAAGATTTGAAATATAATCTAATCTGCCATATTCCTACAAATAACATCTAATACTGGCAAAGGCATCTTTCCATACAGAGAAGGAACAAACATTGATCATACATATAACATACAAATAACATAACTACAAACTTTGCCTATATTTTTACCCAACTGCGACAGGAACTTTTTAACTCTTATTAAAATTCCAGTAAATTATAACGTATTATTACATTTCAGTGTTATTCAGCCTTGGAGCGATAGCAGTATGGCTGACGGAGTACTTCTTAAGATTACAGCATAATGTCATGTCCGACGAGGATCTCGCGAATACGTGGTCTTCGGACGAAACTGCTGACCTTGGACTTTCCTTCTGGTAAGAATATTAAGTTTTGATTGAACTATAAATAAATATAGATTGAATTTTATCGCAAGGTAACTAAAAACATTTCTTATGAAATATTTACTGCTAACTTATAGTGTTTTAGTTTTTTCTGAAAGAAATAAAAACCAATTATTCGAACCACATGCGACGCATAAAATAAAGAAAAAATGAAAAAATGAACTTAAACAATAATTTCTAAAATATAAAAGGAAAGGAAGAGTGCAATGAACCACAATTAAATAATTGTCATAGCACAAAAAGCTTCATATTATTATGTAAAGTAATAACAATATAATAATAATTGATAATGGACCTAGGATTGTCCCTTGCGGAAGGCTTAGACCTAACGATAAGATAGCCAGTCTTGAAACTATTACGATTAATATTGGCATCTATTATTCCAATACTATCACACAATGATCACGCGTTACTTAAGTTGACCTTTGAAAATAAAAGATTTCTTAACATATATAACAGTAGTAGTCCGGTCAATTTACATTAATTCGCACTAAGCTGAATTTTGGTAGGATTGTTCAATACACTATTATAAAGGAAATGTGAAAAGTCCCCATCGATCCGGCACGTGCGAAAAAAGTTACTCGGGGTCAAAGGTCACAAAAAAGGGTTTTTCGCGATTTTCAGCATAATGGTAAGTTTTATCATAAAATTAGCTCTGACAAAAATTGTAGATCAGATAATTATCTATAAAAAATGTCAAATACTTTTTTCCTAAGAGTCACCGTTTTTGAGATATAACGATTCAAAAAGTTGTAATCGTCATAATATGCACACGTTTCCACGCCACCTTTGAGGTGGTGTACTTAGCGCGTTTTTTTAATGTGGTTTCCCCGGTAGGCCTATTCCACTGATCTTTTATGATTCTGTTTAATTTGAAACTATTGAATAATTGTAGATATTGACAAGGGTTGAAAATGATGAAAGAATTCAAATTCAAAAATATTTATTGTTACACACACTGGTTACACGTAAAAATAAAAGATATGAACGTCAAAGTGAAAAGTATCTGTGCAACAACGAGGGCCCACTCAGCATCATGCTAGTTGTGTCGTTAGACACAATCCAGCGCTGGTTTTCAGTGGTCACCCCAAGTGACGTAACAAACGTGATAACATCATGAAATTAACAAATAAAAAACACAACGGGGTGTAAATTACAAACGGAAAGGGGTGTAAATTACAAAAAATAAGAAAATTATCCATCCGAATCTAAATTATCATTAACTTCTGCTTTCTCTTGTTCTTGTTTCTTCTTCTCTTTCTTCTTCTTCTTGTTTATCTTCTTCATTCTGGATGTTAATAAATTGTCCCAATAATGACACATCGCATGTCTCTTCGTCAACATCAAATGAATCTTCAATTGTTGGCAATTCAACATTGGAGCATGACCGGCCTTGACAGTTTGTTGTACATGCTACAGAACAAAACAGTGAGGGGCTCGTGGCTAAGTGTAAGCCGTACGGTTTGACCGATAATAAATGTAAAGCCGCGCTCGCCGCGGTTGGTCCGTGGATGGGTGACCATTTGTAAACATATCGAGACCCCTCCGTGTCACGGAAAGCATTAAGCCGTTGGTCCCGACTGTCATACAGTGATCTTTGATAGTCGTTAAGTCATTACAATTCTGACAACCAGTCTTACTATGGAATACTTTATTACCTAGCAATAGGTTGTGGAGGTCAGATAGGCAGTCGCTCTATGTAAAATACGGTATTCAGCTAAATCCGGTAAGACTGGAAGCCGACCCCAACATATCTTGGGAAAAGGCTAGGCAGAGGCAGAAGAAGCTACAGAACAAAACAGTCCAACTTTTTTGCAACCACATTTAGCACTACATCCCATTATTCAATAGTTTCAAATTAAACAGAATCATAAAAGATCAGTGGAACAGGCCTACCGGAGAAACCACATTGAAAAAACGCGCTAAGTACACCACCTCAAAGGTGGCGTGGAAACGTGTGCATATTATGACGATAACAACTTTTTGAATCGTTATATCTCAAAAAACGGTGACTCTTAGGAAAAAAGTATTTGACATTTTTTATAGATAATTATCTGGTCTACAATTTTTGTCAGAGCTAATTTTATGATAAAACTTACCATTTTGCTGAAAATCGCGAAAAACCCGTTTTTGTGACCTTTGACCCCAAGTAACTTTTTTTGCACGTGCCGGATCGATGGGGACTTTTCACATTTCCTTTATAATAGTATATTGAACAATCCTACCAAAATTCAGCTTAGTGCGAATTAATGTAACCTCACCCCAATTTTTTAGTCCTATTTGACCGGACTATAGGTATCTAAATAAAAGCACAAAGCCAAAACATTGATAATATTTATGTGTTATTGCCATGACTAACTTTGTTCAGTCTGCCCGTGACCAAGCCACCTGCAAAGGCGTCGAAACGTCGGGAACTAAAATCAAAATAAACTGCGATAGAATCCGTTTTAAACTAGTTTTATTTCAATGTCTAATATTTGCGTAAACCTCAAAAAACAACTTCTTTATGTCAACATTGTGTTGTATGGACATTTTCTTAGAGCTTTTTTTGCAACGACTTGAAAAATTCTTAAATCTTTATTTCTTTTTTCTAGGCTGGTAGTATCAGCAAGCATCGCGGCCTTCATCAACAACATCTGCATCCTCATTGCGATGTCTGATGGCCGCGACATCGACACGATAGCACCTGCCTTAGAAGAGAAAGTCAACGGAGCCATTATGTTGTACTAAGTTATAAGGGTTTTGTCAATAAACTTCAAATAAATTTAGAGCCGTTTGTACATAAACACACGAACAATCTCTGACATTCTTAAAAACATTCCATAAGGTGGGTGTACCAACCACCTTTGATATTGGGTCAGAAAAAATCCTTAACTGTACTTAGGTATACTTTTGAATCTTAATCTGTGCGACTTCTACAAACAGTAAAAATATGACTCCTGCACAAAAAATATGGGAAATTGTATTTTTAGTACACTGTTTATCGCGGCTGGCCACTTTTTCCTTTTAGTGTGCGACCGCTTCTGTACTAACCCATGCAAAAGCATCATTAACACTTTTAAATTATAATTCCGTCCAAACGTAAAAGATATTACGAATTTTCTTAATTATGTGTGGGACACTTGATTTTTTGACGTGATAACGTATTATGGATCGATGAACGGCTGCACGCACGAAAAGGTGTCACGTTCCGCCTGAGCCGAGCGTGTAAGCGAGAGCGCGAAACGAGCGATAGAGAGGCACGATCAGCCTAAGCGTTCGGCTTGTGACGCTTCTACCTCTCTTTCACTCCATCGGCCGATGCGTCCGAGTAGAAGAGAGACAGAATGCTATTTTTCATCAATGTTTTCTTATGACGTTATCACGTAAAATTATCGTCCGTAAACTGACTTTATAGACTACCAATTTTGTTTTTCAAAGTTGATATTTTCTTCAAGACAGTTGACTTCTGTCTACCCTCAAACGATAGTTTTACTAATATAAATACATAACTTTAAGATGTTAAGGCTGAATGTTAGTTCTTAAGTTTGTAATTAATATTTGATTTAATCCGTCCAATTAGAATAATACTGTACATTACATTCATATTTAAATACTGTAATCCGTCCAGTTAGAATTATATTGTACATTACATTCATATTTAATTACAACAATCTGTCCAATTAGAACTATATTGTACAATAAATTTATATTAAAATACAGTACATAATCTGTACAATAAGAATTATATTGTACATTACATTCATATTCAAATACAGTAATCTGTCCAATTAGTTTAATATTGTACATTACATTCATATTCAAATACAGTCAACCACATGTCATTGGCAATGTCAACAAAAGAAACTCTGATCTGAAAAGCTGATCAATTTTAATTCTTAAATCTACGGATCACTGATTGGTTGACAAAAAGACTAACGACCAATCACATGCCCGATTGAATATTTGTCTAAGAAAGGGCGTAAATCTTCCTTTGACGTTTAGGTGTATGGCGCTGCTTCAAAGCGACTCACAGTGACGTCAAGCTGGCTTTGTATGGAGATGACAGTGATAACATCCACTGTACCCACGGACACGCTACGCATGACACACGTCAAACGCTAACAAGCGAACGTGTCGATAAATGGGCGTAGAATTCGTCCACCACTTGTGCAGATCTGCCCCCTAGCCAAGTGACATTCCTACAAGCGTTAACGTTTATAGAAATCGCTTAAATGACATTAGTAGTGTGGAACTGACATTTGATTTCGATAAGTCACATGACTCAGACTTGTCACTTCCGTACATTTTAAAGATTCGATCAACGTTATCGCCTGTAGAAATTAACTTGGCTAGGGGGCAGAGCTTTAAATTAGCAATGACGTGTTGTCGACTGTACATTAATTATTATTACTATTTTCTATCTATACAAATATTATGTGTTACTACTTTCATATTTTAAATTTTTGAGTTAAACGTTACGCTCAAAATGTTTTTATTTACAATTATTTGTTTTAAAGAATTTATATTTTTAGGTGTTTATACAATTTGATTACTCTGCTTTAATTATTATGTGAATCTCAATGTAATAATATTAACATAAAGGTATTGAAGTAAGTACCTCATATTATGGACGGTGAACTACTGAAATATTAGACCCTGCCCCCTGGACAAGGTACATTTCTACAAGTGATGATAGAAATCGCTTAAATGACATTAAATGTATGGAAATGACATTTCTCTTCGATAAGTCACATGACTTAGACATTTGTCACTTTCATACATTTCAGCGATTTGATCAGCGATAACGATTGTACAAATGTTTTTGACTAAGGGTGCAGCAAGCAGGCGTATAGTCTGGTTTCAAAATTTCAGCTCAAAATAATTAATTGATACTAAACTTTTCGCATAATTTATTTGATATCAAAATACATAACCAGATCGCAAGTGAATGTATCTTAACATTTATCTAGTGTCGTTATAAGGAATTGAGACTGTAATGCTTTGTTTCACTTAGTTAATAAGTCCCCTTTATTATCTGAAGTAATATGTGAATTCCCAAAACTCTAAGCAAGAGAATAACCACTGTCCCAATGCTCAAAACTCAGAACACCAGTCCAAAATATTAATTACATATTTTAATTATGATGCACATATATTTTGTTTATATTAGTTGTGCCATTAGTTTAAAGACACCTCTATGTATTATTTTCAGTGTATTCTTAGTTATAATATTTTGTATTATTTTGAATAAAATATTATTATGATGATTGGTATTATTAGTTTTTTTTTGTAGCCATTATTATTGTTAACGCCCCGTACTGGCTTGTATTACGAGTGGGTTCACGTCGGTAGTGGGTGGGACTCGAACCCGCGATGACATGATCGTAAGTCCGATACCCTAGCCAATAGGTTACCGCCGCTGAATATTTATTGAGTTTTACCTCAAGTAATGGCAAAAGTTTGAATGTGTCTATTCTAAAGTTATTGAGTAATTAGTTCTATTATTTAAAAAAAATATGAAAATCATTAAAAGGCTTCAGTGAAAAAATTGGTTGTGCATGGAATTGTTGGTAAGATAAAAGTAAAAATACTTGTCTTATTTTTTTTTTAATCTATCAGATGCACATTAAATACAATTTTTGTAAGTAAAAAAATAACTGGGCAATTTAGAAAATCGCTAAAAATTGAAATTCTTGCTTGCTTCGACTTTAATTCAGAAACAAAAAATCTTTCGATAAAATAAAAAGTCGCCTTGACACGGAATGAGAAACATACATTCAACCCATAGGACAGAATTCCAACCCTAAATTTAAACAAAAATCTATAATAAAAAATACACAAAATACTGTCCATGATAACAGACAATAATATTAAGATTACATTATTATTATAGGTACGTTATAATAAAACGTTATACATACCTACGTAAGCAATTTCCCCTTTCTAGGAACGACTGAACAACACGAGTTTAATTTCAAAAGAGGCTTACATTCGAGTATCGTACGACAAATGGAACAGAGCGCATTCTCTTTGGACCACTCCCACAGAATCTTGTTACAACTTAAAAATAAGGGGTGGGTTTTGGTGATAAGATGTAGCGTTTTGCGATAAACTACACACACAAATGTAAAAAAGAGGGGCTCGTGGCTAAGTGTAGGTACGGCTTACACTTACCTACGAGTTTAGCTTTTTTAGTTTGCTGGTTCGACTCTGGTGGTCTTTGATGGTCTCGATGGTCTGGTTTGACCGATAACCAAGGTTAAGCAGCGCTCGCCACGGTTGGTCCGTGGATGGGTGACCACTTGTAAACATATCGAGACCCCTCTGCGCCTCGGAAAGCACGTTAAACCGTTGGTCCCGATTGTCATACAGTGATCTTTGATAGTCTTTTAAGTCATTACAATTCTGACAACCAGTCTTACTATGGAATACTGTATTACCTAGCAATGGGTTGTGGAGGTCAGATAGGCGGTCGCTCTATGTAAAATACGGTATTCAGCTAAATCTGGTAAGGCTGGAAGCCGACCCCAACATAGCTTGGGAAAAGGCTTTCCAAAGTATAATAGAAGATAATATCAAAGAAGTATAAGCCGGTGTTATCAATATTTAGTTTTGTACTATACAGGATTAATTTAAAAGGTGATTCATCATTTCATACAAACATAAATCACATGACCTGTCACTTTATATGAAATTTATATTCTCCATTTTAAGATGCTGACCTATTACCTCGGGGAAAGTTGTTCAGTTTTATGCACCTGATTACATCGTTGAATATACGCACTCCTTTTAAATTAATCCTGTATAAAGGTATAGTAAAACAATAATTGCTAGCCGCTTTTTTCCACACAAAATCCCCACTCTTCCTGTATGGCCGGCCTAAGTACGGTATGGCCCGCTCGTTTCTACTTGTATACGACAATCGCAGGGCACTTGCGTCTCACAAACATTTTATGAACACAACATACTACCTACATCTAACAAGAGATTGCAGTCGTTTAAATCAAGTTTACTTACTGAAGGAATAGTTTTTCTGTTGTCTGTAATGAGATTTGCTAGGAAACGTTTATTTTACGTACATAGATACTTATTTTAATGTCACGCTTTTAGTATGGTGCATCGTGAAGTTGGAAGCTTACTAGCAATGTGGGACTCACATTTGTATTCTTTGCTATATGTCGTGATGGCCTAGCGGTTCAATGACCTGATTTGCATGCACATGGTAGCAGGTTCGAACGCAGACAAGAACCTAACAATGTGACTTTTTCAAAGTTATATGTAAAGTACCTACCTAAAACTTTGAAAAAGTCCAAATCTTCAAATCAGTGGGACGTTTATTGGCCTATATTTATTATTATTTGTTAGGCTGTAGGCGTGTGAGTTCACGTCGGTAGTGCAATAGGCAAGATACGAAATGGCAACAAAATGATTGCATGTTCGACGCCCTAGCCATTTGCAATATTAAATTAATTATTTACGGCAACATCTGAGTAACAAGGCTATAAAGAGGGTGAAACTTAGATTACAAAGCAACACGTACCAAAATAAAGTAGTCCAGGAGTCAATACTCACGAACGTTAACCCTCCCAGGGTATTTCAGTCCACTATTCTAATCACGCCTAAACTACTAAAGTTCGTTCAATGGGAACCGTTGTGTTGAGGCTGGTAATATAGTTAGTGTTCATTCTTTGTACCTACATAACTTAGTGGATTTATGAGTACGTAGAATTTATTTTTTATCTTTCTAGTAATGAGGGTCACTCATTACTAGTACTACAGTTAACCCCTCGTGCTAAGCTAAATGCTTGTAAGTACCTACTTGTGAATGGGTTCACGTTATGAGTGCAAAGTATGGGTTTCGAACCGGTAACCATATGATCGCAAGTCCAACGCCCTAGCCTAGGCTACCGCCGCCGCTTTGTAGACTGTAAAATAATTCAATCGCATTTAATTTGATTTTAGTTACATTCTTAGATGTTGTTGAAAACACCAAAAAAGCTTCTAATTCTTCAAGTACATAATGAAAAAACGTTCATACTTATTCTTCTCGCCATTAAACTAATAAGTTTGGCGAGTGAATTTGTAAAAGAAATCAAATGTGTGCCTTTAAGAATTATAAATTAAAAAAAAAATACAAACTGTAAATTACGATCAATAAAAAGAATTCGTCCAAATCAGTCATGTAGCTTGTAATTTTTATTAACAACCTTGATAAAAACGATAATAAAAAATAAAAACGGAAACCAATTCCCAGCGAAGGAAGTGTATATATAAGCTTTCAATAAAAACCAACTGCCCGGTCCACTTGGAAATGTGGCAATTGGGAGAAACGTGATATTAGTGCGACAATATTCTCGAGGGCGGATTGAATCCTACACCTTTAATACGTGACTCAAGTTACATTGTGATACCGTTCAGGCAAGGCCTATTTCCCAGAGGGGCAGAACATAGCCATTATTTCTTCCCACGTTTTTTATTATAGTTGAATTGGTTTGTATTTAAACTACTGTTAAAATACGTAGGTACCTAATGTACCCATAGTTCAGAACTTTAGTTGCTCACCTATATATTCTGAAATTGTTTTATATTTATTGCTTCGCACACAAGAAATTCTTAAAAACATAATATCCTCTTACCCTTATCCTTCCCTTGGAGCTGTGATAAAATGAAACTTCTAAGCCAACGCAATTAATAGATACAGCCGTTTATAGCAAAGGAATCAAAACCTACAGGGTATTTCCCGTGAACTTAGAATCTTGAAATTTGTTACGAAGACGTGGTTACGTGTTATAGCACAGATAAAGGAAAAATTACTAAAACCGACTAATTAATTAAATAAAAATATTTTTAATAATTTTAAACTAGGTTTATACGGAACCCTCGGTGCGCGAGTCCGCCTCGCACTTGTCCGGCTTTATTTTTCAAGAAACATAATAATCCTGAACTCGTGATCGCGGGGGTGTCTAGTCTATTGTTCCAGGATCGAACGGTAAATAATGACCTTAATATGACCTTAACTTATGTGTGTATGGACCTTAGTTGTCTGACAATAAATGATTTATTATTATTATTAATATCATATTGCGCCAATTTATCATTCAGTGACGTTTAATGGCTCTGTATTGCTGCCTGCTGTGTTGGTTAAAAAGAATGAGAAAAAAAAAAAGAAAAACAAGAAATAAAATGGTTTAACTTTGCCATCATTAACCTGTGATTAACAAATCAAAAGAAAGCTCTTAATTGTTTTCTGAGGTTTACGCGAATATTAGAAATCCGTGACCATGACACGTGCAAAGGTGTTGAAACGTCGGGAACATAAAAACAAAAGAAATACAAATGCAAACAAAGTACATAGAAAACAAAATCAGCACCAAAGAGACTTACAATCAAATTTCCATTATTAAAAAAGAGATATTGCTTTTGTCTATAGAAGCAGTATATATATATAGCAAGAAGAGGTAGTGCTATCTCTTTCACTCAATGGTATCATGGCTTTCAAATTCAAATTCAAATTCAAATCATTTATTTCAATCCATTCCAGATCATATGTGTATATTACATATTGTGTTTTACATAAAAAATAAATTAATAAATTAAAATATATATTAAAATATTAAGTAATCACTCTATCTGTAACAGTAATATTAGTTAAATAATATAAATAAAATGTGCATATTATAAAATCCACTTAAAATCATAAAAGAAAATAATTAATAATACGCCTGCCTCATTTGTTTGTTTGTCATTACATTAATCATATAACAATGGTTAATGTATCGACAATCAAACCTGTTTGCAAATACGCTCAGTAAGGTGTTGGAGGTGGTCCGGAGCCTGCGCCCCAGAGATGTGCACCGCTTTCGCATCGTCGTGTAGAAACAGTCGACACGGGCGTCGGCGAACATCCCCGATGCACTGCAGCTCCGGGGCAGCCCCAACAACACCCTGAACGCATTATTATACTGAACACGGAGAGCGTTGTACTGCTTTTGGGTGTATGACCCCCAAAGGCTGGCCGTGTACAGAGACGTACAAAACGCTCTGAAGAGAGTTATTTTGACGGCCCCCGAGCACCGAACAAACCTGCGGGCAATCATATTGGCCCTCACAGACAACGCTCTCCGCTCCCTATCGATATCTGCATCGTCTCTCAGATCAGATGTCACGATATGCCCAAGATATTTAAACTGTTGAACTCTTTGTAACTCGATACCGTTTAATCTTATAGGTGGAACAGAGTCCGGGCAGTTCCGACCCCTGGCCCGAAAGACCATGCATTCACTCTTCTTTGAGTTATATAGCAAGCCGTGTTCAAGCGCGTAACGCTCGCAAATGCCCAGCAACCTGGACAGACCACACACCGAGGCGCTCAGCAGCACCATGTCGTCCGCGTACACCGCGTGCTTTAAACCGTAATACGGCTTCTGATCGAAGCATGATTCATTTTTAATGCGACTCCTTCTATTGTGTGTTTGGGAGTCAATCAGTGTGATTCAATCGCTGAATGAGCTACTATACATTCTAGGATTTTCAGACTATAAAGGGCGAGTGAATGGGTTTAGAAATAACTTAGACTTTGTAGAATATGATTTCAAACCTGATTATAGGTACTCCTAATGTTTGGTAGGTGTGCATGTATATTTTTAGGACGGGACCCAAAATGGAAAAAAAAACTGAACTCTTATAGGATCACTTTGATGGCCGAGTCTGTCCCTTCGCTTATCCGTCTGTCTGTCCGTTCGTCTGTCCATCTGTCTGTTGAGACGCTTTATTAGAATATTTCGGAATCGCGTGGAGGTATCAACTTGTATTTGTCCTTGTCTGGTTTTATCTAGTGGTTAAATTTATGGCATAAAAAATCTTCTTTGTCAAAAGAGTGTTCTTTCTTGATTGTGATAAGTATTGAATGAGTAAGTTATAATAGTTCTCATACGGAGAACCGGCTTACTAAGGTACATATGGTCCGCCCCCCTACGGTCCTCGACCAATCTGACCCGAAGCGTCCAATGTAGCAATAAAAATATATTAACTCCGCGGTGGGTGCCTGTAGTGAACGTTGCTAACCTTTGTTAGTTACTATTCAATTGCTCTGGAGGTCTTTATGTTTTTGCCAAATAGTCCAGTGAAGGAGTAATAGGCTAACTGCGGTAGACCTCTTAAGAAACCCTACTTCATGGTAAGCCCGCATTGTTACCAGCGGTTATATTCAACAAGTGACTTGCAAGGTGCTTTGCTGACCTATTCAAAGGGATCCGAATCTACAAACTCAAGGAAACGTAGTGGTAATAAGTGGAAGACTGCGGCTGCAGTGTGACGGCTAAAGCGGACAAAAATTGTTATATGATATTAAATGAAAAATAAGTTACTCGCAAATACTGTTTAATTTTGTTTCCCAACACATATTCCTATATATATATATTTTTAAAACGACGCCCGCGCTGAGGAATTTAATCCTTGTGTTGCGAGGGTTTCACAAATAAATAATAATAATAATAAATGTGGACAACATCACATACATTGCTCCGAATCCAAAGTAAGTAGCTAAAGCACTTGTGGCATGGAATCCAGAGACAACGAAGGTACCACAAACACCCAGACCCGAGGCAATGTAGAAAAGTGTTTTTCTACATTGACTCGTCCGGGGATCGAACCCGGGACCTCAGAGCTGACGACACCTTGAAAACCGGTGTGTACGCCACTCGACCACGGAGGTCGTCTAACATTCAAATCACATGCACAAAGAACACCCAGACTTGGAACAAGTATCTGTGGATCACACAAATACTTGTCCCATGCGGGGATCGAACCCGCAGCACGTCGCGCATAGTGGTAATTAGCGTGGTGACCTATACCACTCGGCTATCCGTGCAGTCGAAAATAAATATATTTTGTTAGTATAGAACACAGGCCTAATAATAAAGACATCAAATCGAATAAATTTTGTAGCGTCTGACTCAATCAACTGGCAGAGATAAATCGCAAGTACATAATATCAGGGCTATACTCCACTTGGTCCATATTTAATGCTGACTCACTCCCATTGTCCATTGAGCACCGAGATACTCTTTGTCCGCAGACTAGCCACTGGGTAGATAGAAACAGAAGGACCACTCTTTATTTCTGGATACTAGTAACTTTTACCCTGAAAACTTAGTTAAACTTTTGGAATTGGTAACGTTGGTGATCTCCTAGCGATCCAAAGAACAGATTTTTATGCTCAAGGTTACAGGTTCGAATCCATTTTTGTTATGTAGCATTATGTCCTTTTAATGTTATACCAAAGGCAATACGTAGGTACTTTCTTAATTATAATAAGACATCATTAACTATCGCATTATATATCTTAATAAAAAAGCCTTTTAAAATCATAGAGATCTATTTTTGTTTATTGTAGAAATTGTGCCACAGTTTATTTTTACTACAAAAGAATAAAAACGAAGTTAGCCTTCTGTATTACGCATTATCTTGTCATTCTTTTCTAGAATATCATAAACCCTATTGATCTTTCTGGAGAATAAAATAAAAAGTAGGCTTTATTCTGTGTTGGGTGTAAGAAAAGAGGAAATATCCTTTCGGTAAATATAAGAGATATTTTTGTTGTTCGATATGAAACCGCTAAGTATAATAAATAAATTTATACTTAACTAGCTTCTGCCCGCGACTTCGTCTGCGTGTACTTTAGAATTGGGTCCAAAAAGAAATGCAAAATATGAAAAAAAATAAAAAATGGAATATAATTTCACCCGTGTTTACTTGCGCTGTAATAGAGAAAAATACCAAATTTCAAAGCTGTCTTCCCGCGGTTTACCTCGTAAACAATTTTCAATTTTTTCTCGGGATCTACTTAAGGAATCGGGATAAAAGGTAGCCTATGCTCTTTTCCATGTCCAAGGCTACATGCATGCCAAATTTCATCCAAATCCGCACAGCCGTTATTGCGTGATTGAGTACCTAACAAACATCCAAAATATTAGTAGTATTGATAAATATGTAGATATAATGTGTTTTAATCTAGAAATGTATTTTAACGATTAATGTTTTATATTGAAAGGGTATTGGATTTTAATCATTAAAAAGATTTATCTACTAACTATTTGAAGGACATACTATTAACACAGTCTTAACATCATACAGTCGTTCGACGAAGACGTCTAGACAGGGCAATCGTGCGGGGTGCGAGGGGCGAGACGGGGGAAGGGCACTCCCGAGCTGCATACATTAACTTGTTAGTAGCTCGGGAGCTAACTTTCAGGGCTATCTGGTGTTAGTTTAGTTCTTTTTGTTTTAATAATAAATATAAAATAATTCTATTAAAATAGGTGCCAAGAAACCAAGATGGCGTCGACGACAATTTGCAAATTTTTCGTCATGGGTGTCATTTTCATGATTCCCGAGGTCGCTAAAAAGATTATGGGGTCGAAATTAAAACCCAAGATGGCGCCGAAGAAATTTTGCAAATTTTTCGTCATGGGTGTCATTTTCATAGTTCCCGAGGTCGCTAAAAACGATTATGGAGTCGAAATTAGAATCCAAGATGGCGCCGAAAAAGTATACATTTTTTTTATCATGGGTGTCATTTTCATGGTACCCGAGGTCGCTAAAAACGATTATGGGGTCGAAATTGGAATCCAAGATGGCGCCGACGACAATTTGCAAATTTTTCATCATGGGTGTCATTTTCATGGTACCCGAGGTCGCTAAAAACGATTATGGGGTCGAAATTGGAATCCAAGATGGCGCCGAAAAAGAATACATTTTTTTTTATCATGGGTGTCATTTTCATGGTACCCGAGGTCGCTAAAAACGATTATGGGGTCGAAATTGGAATCCAAGATGGCGCCGAGAAAAATATACATTTTTTTGTGATAAGTCATTTTTAAGATTTGCGAGGTCACTGAAAATAAAAATGAGGTCAAGCTTTCGCGGAAATGTCTATCGCGCAAGAGTTCCTGATCCAAGATGGAGGACATTTCTCTAAATGAAATTACATGTGTTCGTCTCAGTCTCAATCTGGAATTTTTGCATGTGTGACCATAGACGAAGCACATTTGCATAATAGTTACTGTTTTACAAATTGTGTATCTCGCTATTGTTAATTATTGTAACAATATTTATTTTTATTTATGTTAGATAAACGTTATTATTAAATAATAACTATTAAGTAATGTTGATCAAAAATAAATTTGATTTTTTTTTTATTTTAGATCAACATTATCTATACTTATAATATTATTAAATAATAATTATTAAATAATATTGATCAAAAATAAATTTAAATAAATATTGTTAACTTGAGACAACCCTGGCTGTTGCGACAATTTCTACACATTGTCGGCATTTACAAGGAGATCAAAGGCGTCGTCCTACTGTATGTTTTTATACTGTGCTATTAATGTATGTCCATCACTGTTTGAAATCCTTCATAATTATATCGTATCATACGTTCTATGTTGTTTAAACCTTGTACTTAAGACCTTCCTTTAATGTAAATTTCCTAACAGTGCTTGAAATATTCAATAAAAAAAAGGACTTAGGTTTTAAGAACTAATTAATACCAGTCTTGTACCATTCGCTCGCTTGCAGTCATAACGTAAAAAGTTAATTACAGCCATGATATCAGTCTGTCGTCTACTACAATAAAACTACATCCAAGATTAACTAATCATGTTGATGTTGTCACTTCATACACCTCTCCACTCGGATGTAGACAAAGGCTCATTTCCTTTCGAACCTCTGTTAATAAAGACGTTACGGCTACAGATCATATATCATGTGGAGAAGCAAGTCATTGCTTACATAGAGGCCAGAGCATCGTCATAACAACTTGCAGGCGGGTGGTTAACACTTTTGAATAGTGTTTATCCATTCATAACTCGAGACCGTTAAATCTAAAACAAAATAAATTTGTAAATAACCTTTTAAAAATAATTTGTCTTAACCTTTTTTAGTTGGATTTAAATCAGTGGATCGATCAAGGCTTTCCAATTGTTTCAGAAGTCAAACATCTGACTGACAGAGGCATCGAAATGTTAGGAATTGAATCAAAATTATATGCGTGATTAATTCCTAAAAATCAAGGTATTCTTATTGAGACTTTACTGGAAGAAAAAGCAATATTCCTGTAAACAGTTTGTCTTGGTAGCTATTAAACATTTTTGACAGCTGTTAAGAAGTCCGAAACGAGAACTCTGTCCAAAAGCTAGTTTGATACGGTTGTTTGTTAAAAATAGAGTACGCCTGAACTGATCGAAGTAAGCACATTACGTCGCAGCAATGCCTTATAAATATCCATCTAGGTATTTCTATAACTCAAAAACCTTAACTTTACAATAGCTTAAGTCACTAGCTTAACATATAATACCAACAAACATATTGTCGTACAATTGGCACTGTATAATTCGAGCCCTCTGAGCGCAGACAAAGCGAGAGCATAACAAAAACTTGTTTCATTGTACTGGTTTTGTTACAAGTGGATAATTATGCGGGAAACGGGGAAGTGTGGTGGAGAGGAAAATGTTGGTCTATTTTGATATTTGAGGACAAAAGCGTCTTTCAAATAGTGCACTTGTTTTTTAATTCAGGTTCTTATGTTTGAGGTTATTTTGATTGTAGTTTTGTCTGCCGCGACGTGTTTTTGCAATACTTCAAAGTTTTATTTTCTATTGAGCATGGATAGCTGGTAGATAGCACTGGAACCCGACCATAACTTAGCTTGGAAAAGGATAGTTAAAAAAAATGTCCACTGCTGATCATGGACCTCTCTTGAGTTTGCAATCCTATTTTATTTATTAAAGGCCAACCAACTAAATAACAATGACATTCACGGTAACAACATTCACATAATATACAATAGCATTGCATGCATATAAATTAAACTTAAGCACAGTATTTTATATAGATCTCAGTAAACAATCATATTTTATTACAAACATGAATTAAATAGTACCTAAACAAGAAAAATAGAATTAAACACTTTGAATTATTAAAAAAAAAAGTTACAAAAACACAATTACAAAAGCACAATGGAAACACTAATCAAAACCCGCAAATCAAAAAAACACAGTAAGAAATCTCGTGGAAACAAAACAATGTTCCCCTTATATAAGTACTCAATCGATACAAGATATCAATTGTCTTGTTATATCAAAAACACCCACTTCTTTATTTAGACCAATGACATCTGAATATTTTATGTGATAATGATACACGTGTACTGCTTGCTTTGTAAATAAATGATAGAGGCTGCAGGCGGCACTAGGAACCATACCTAAGTATTTCACAGGCTTTTTTGAGAATGATTGGGATATTAGGTTCTTCTAAGGCTGCATATAGCACAGTATAAAATACACTTTATTAAATACATACAGTATTTAGACCTGTCTTCTGTGAGACTTTTTTCAAGATGTTGGGATGGTCTTCCAGTTTTACCGGTTGCGGAAAACTATAATTAGGATTCTGTACCCCAAAAAGAACCCTTATAAGATCACTTCGTTGTCCGTCCGTCTGTCTATCAAGACCCTTTATCTCCGGAAAGCTTGGATATTTCGAGCTGAATTTACAACAATACATTTTTGTTGAACAGTTTTTTTAACGACTCCCGCACCAAGGATTTTTGATCCTTTTGTCGCGGGGGTTTCACAAACATTCAAATCACATGCACAAACAACACCCAGACTTGGAACAAGCATTTGTGGATCACACAAATACTTGTACCATGCG
Source organism: Plusia festucae (assembly GCA_950381575.1). Classification (NCBI taxonomy): domain Eukaryota; kingdom Metazoa; phylum Arthropoda; class Insecta; order Lepidoptera; family Noctuidae; genus Plusia; species Plusia festucae. Next base: position 2,916,026 of record OX494453.1, on the reverse strand, counting down.
AAGATCGATCCCAGTGCACAGCACTTCGCGCTCAGTGGTAATTAGCGTGGTGACCTATACCACTCGGCTATCCTTGCAGTCCTTTTGAAGGTGTGATTTTTTCAAGCTAACGTTAAGAAAGGATACGGCCGTTAATACATTCAAAATGTATATTTTGACACTCTCAAGGGATTCAAAATTTATAAGGTAGGTACTTTCCGTTGTTGGTCAACGGAAAGTACCTAGGTATCTTATATTTTTTTATAAACTATGAAATATGCCAGTAATATCGTGTTATAGTACCAGTATATGTAAAGGAACAAGTCTGACTCGTAATTGTATTTGTACGGTTTTTTTATGGTGTGGCGTTAAACGTAAGTCAAAAATTTACTGGATAGTCCCTTAATCTATTCTCGTTATAGTGATGTACATAAAAGCATAGTTAACTTGTCAAATAAAAGATGCTAACTAAAAAATATTACGGTAGGTATGTAGATTTGTTAAGTTCATTTAAGACCATTGAATAATTCCCTTTTACATTGTTGGTATACTTATTTATTCTTTTTTTTTATTTATTTTGCTTATTATTTTTTTTTATTTATTTGCTCTTTGATAGGGATGGGCCGAATGTGGTTTGTGCCGAATACGAACTTCGGCCGAACATTCGGTAAAAATGAAAAATTCGGCCGAAATTCGGCCGAAGTTCGGTTCAATTTCGCCGCGATTTTCGTGTTGTGACTTGTTTACGCACTTGTGCAAATATTGCAGATGTGCCCCGTCCGCACTCCGCGCTTCCCTGCGGGGCCGTTAACCAACTAGCCATTTGTAAAGACGTCACCAGCTTGTCACGTGCTATTTTCTGGTTAAAGATTTTTTTTAAACCAACTTTTAAGTAGACCAATATAATTTAGTATTTTACCTACCTATGCAAAGATTTCTAAAACTCTTTATTAAGATCTTCCAGTTTCATTGTGTGTTCTAACTAGGTAAGAGAGTTTTCTAATGGTTGGTTATTATTGTTTAGAAAAGTAGTTTAATTTTTGTTTTTTGATGAAGTAAGAGAGATTTCTAAAACTTTTTGAGAAGAGCAGTAAAGTTATGTTTTTGATTAAGAAAGAAAGATTTCTAAGGCTGGTTTGGATAATAAAAAGAGCGGTTTAATTTTGTGTTTTGATTGATTAAGTAACCAAAGTTTTTTGAGACTGGTAGTTTAAAAGACCAACTTAAGTTTTTTGTTTATCACATAAATGACTTTTAATAATACAAATAAATGACTATGAGTATATCAGACTTATTTTATTTCACTGTTACTACAGATATGTTTTTTCATTAATTTCTATTATGATAGTGCAAGTATATTTAGTGCAGAATGTTCGGCATTTTAACCGAAATTCGGCCGAATGACGAAGTTCGGTCCAAGCTGCCGAAGTTCGGTTAAACCGAATGTAAAACGAATTTCGGCCCATCCTACTCTTTGATTTACTGGAACTAACCCGAGTGCTTAGTACCAATTTGTTTTAAGCTTGTTTTACGTGTACGCGATCGACAAGTTTTTGACGTCCAGCACTCCGATTGGCTCGCTCCATACTCTTAACCAATGAGAGAGCCGAACGCGGTTAACGTATCGATTACATGATACTCGTACAAGAGCCTGTTCAAATTCCTTTGAATATTTTCAACCTTCTTCATCTTTCCATAAAAAAGTAAAAAGAATATTGAGAACGACAAATTTCAAGCCACAAAAGAATATAGGAACAAAAATAAATTTCACACCGACACCTCCTTCCTGCCGCTAGGTGGCGCTGATTTCCTTTGTTCTAAATTCAAGCGACTGTCTTCCGGTAGCAGGGCGCTACCCAATATCCGGTGTGCGAAAGAGAAAGCGTTATTGTTGTAACTCTTACACGGGGTTTGGATATTTTTATAGATTTTTATATACAGATTTTATGCCCGAATGTGAGAGCGGTTTTAGTATTTTAATAAATCTAATCATCGTGATTTTTTCGATTTTACTGGACGGTTTTTTTTAAAGCTTGCTATCAACGTGCGGCACATTACTAGTTTTCTAGTAAACCGTCGTGATAAGCTAAATATATGCTTGTGTTACGAGTGGGATCACGTTGGTAGTGTGATGGGTGGGATTCGGAGCCGAGACCACATGATCGCAAGTCCGATGCCCTAGCCGTTAGGTTACCCGCGCCGCTTTAAATTTCGAATATGCATGAACTGTCCACTGAAAATAATCTATAGTCTGTTCATCTATACTTGTCCAAACATGTAAACAAATATGGCGTATGTAAGAAATGTCAATAAAATTAGTGATGGGAAACTTTGTGTGATCTATTCAGAATTGTAAACTAATTGTGGTAACATACATTGTGTGATTTTTGAGAAAAATCGTGATTTGTAATTGACGTCGGTTTGTTTACTATTTGTGACAAGTATAGATGAACAGACCTTATATTATTTTTTATATAATGTTTGTGTCTATAAAAAAGAAACGAAACTAGATCATTCTTCTAATATGCAGCATTACTTACTTATTTAGCAATATTCATAAAAGTAAATACTATTTTGAAAACGTAATGAATTCAGGCGTCTTTTTATGCACAAAGTAACAGGTTCCAAGTCGGACTATCAAGCTGTCACCGATCTACCGACCTTGGCCTACCAAGGCCTACATGATCGATCCACTTATACTTAGCTAAGAATATAAGGAAAATAAATCATCGCCCTGTTACACGTGTTTTTGAAAACAAGGTTATTTGTTAAACACCTGCAACCTCCCAGGAGTAGACAACAAACATTTGTTCTACGACTATTGATAATTCGTTAGTTTGTTTCATATAATACCGGCCTATAAACGTCCCATTGGTCACAAGCCTCTTCCCATAATAAGATGGAATGAACATTGATCACCACGCTTGCTCATTGCGGGTTGGCTATATCAGATTCCAATTTTTGGAATCCAGGTTTTCTAACGATGTTTTCTGACTAGCATATAAGTTTGAAAAAGTTACATTGGTACTTGTCTGGGTTCGTACCTGCAACCATGTGCATGCAAATCCGGTCATTGCACCGCTAGGCCACCTCGACACTTATGAAATATTAAAAAAAATATAATGGATCATCCACGACCTCCGTGTGGCGTTTCCGTCGAGTGGCGTACACACCGGTTTCAAGGTATCGCCAGTTCTGAGGTCCCGGGTTCGATCCCCGGATGGGTCAATGTTTTCTACATTGACCCATCCGGGGATCGATTACTTTCAACATTGTCTCGGGTCTGGGTGTTTGTGGTACCTTCGTTGTCTCTGATTCCATAACACAAGTGCTTTAGCTACTTACTTTGTATTCGGAGCAATTTATGTGATGTTGTCCACATTTCTTCTTCTTCTTCCTGCCCTTATCCCATTCATGTGGAGTCGGCGCAATGCGTATTTTCCTTCCATTCCTCTCTATTACTCGTCATCGCGGCATCCACTCCATTCTTCCTCATATCATCTATCACACAATCCATCCATCTCTTTTTCGGTCTCCCTCTACTTATATACCCATCCACAGTCATACTTATAACTTGTTTAGTTATGTGACTTTCATCCCTCCTCATAACATGTCCATACCACGACAAACGCTTACCTCTCATCTTTTCATTCACAGGCGTTACTTTCAAGCTTCCTCTAATGTTGTCGTACAACACAATAAATGTTGTTACTTATGATGTTACTTATCTACTCATAAGAGGTTGCAGGTGTCTTAAAAATAACGCTGTATACTTAACTTAGTGGTCATAAATTTTATTTGATTGCTCCAACTAACTCAACAAATTACCGTTATTGCTTCGTAAATTGTACATTAACTGGATGGTCTACGACCGTATATTATGGTTGGTTAGAGTTGATGAAGATAGATATTGTTTTTATAGACTTGTGTGTAGATGATGTTGTTTAGATTTATACTTAAGTATTGATCTAGAAAATTTCGTATTTTATTAATGGTAAGACGTTTATCAATACTCGTTTTTCTACTAATATTAGAGTAGATGTATGTTTGGACAAAATCTAAATCTTTATCCCTACTAATATTATAAATGTGAATGTAAGTTTGTTTGTTAAGCTTTCACGCAAAAACAAGGCTACGCAGTAGGATACTTTTGATCGAAAAAAATTTTTTTTTGTCCTCACTCCCATAAACGTCAATTTTCCATATTTATTCTTCTATTTAGGACGGAGACGAATCCAAAAATTCAAGGATCATGAAAATCGGTATAAAAAAACTTAACAAATTGTATAATAACAGCGAGTTCCTAATATCTAAAATAATGAATAGCATCTAACCACAAAAATTACACATAACCTGAAGAAAAAAATCAATAAAAAGTATCCTATCTTACTCCTAATACCTCCAAGAATGTGTGTACAAAGTTTCATGATGATTGGTTAAGTAGTTTTCGCGCGAAAGCGCAACAAACAAACTTGCATTCACATTAATTTATAATATAAGTTTGAAGTATAAAAAAAAATTATGTAGTAAGATGCAATGAGTCGTCAAATCCCCTGCTCGAGAAACGACCCGGAAGAGCACATTCGATCGGAATAACGAATATTACCTTTCAGCTTTCAACGTCACTTCACAAATTCATTTTACTTGAAAATCGCATTTCTTTCGTTCGATTAAATCTATTATCTGGTTATGGTGACGGGCCTGTTGGTCTAGTGGTTAGTGACCCTGACTGCTAAGCCGGAGGTCGTGGGTTCGATTCCCACCCAGGACAAATGTTTGTGTGATGAGCACGATCATTTGTTCTGTGTCTGGGTGTTATTTATGTATAATATGTATGTATTTAGATATATATAAGTATGTTTATCAGTTGTCTGGTCACCATAGTACAGGCTCTGCCTAGTTTGGGATCAGATGGCCGTGTGTGGGGTGTCCCAAGATATTATTATTATTAACTTCAAAAATGTTCATTGGATTAAAAGGAACGTAAAGAAGAATATTTGATTCATTTTATTAATTAAACAATTTATTTGACAGTTATTCAAATTTGTCGAATTAGTTTTTAATAAAATCATCTATATATATTATATAAAACTCTTCCGTTACTGACTGACTGACTGACTGACTGACAGACAACGCACAGCCGAAACTACTGATCGTAAAGAGCTGAAATTTGGCATGTGTGTTTGTTGGGAGGAGTAGGCTACCACTAAGAGAGGATTTTTGGAAATTCCCCCCCCAAAGGGGAGAAAAGGGTGGTAAATTGAAAATGTTTGTTTCTCAATGGATTCACTTAAAACTTTGTATGTAGGTTCCACCAGTAAAGTAAGTGAGCATTTTATGCATACACTGTGTATGGATGCGTATTGGCTGGACATAGGCCTCCCCAAAGACATCTCCACGATGGCTAAACGGTGCCAGCAGGTTCCAGCGACTTTCACTAGACCGTCAGACCGTCGCGTCGTTTCCTCTTCGTCCTGTATAAATTCTAATTATTATTTGCTTCCTTTTTTAGACCATGATTTCATAGAGACATATTTCTAATATAAAGTAAAGGGAGACAATTTGATTTTTTTTTAATTTTTTTTTACACATGTAATCGATAGACCATGGAACAGGCGATAACTAAGTGAAAAACCCAAATTCTGACGGAAGTCATTACTCCACGCGGACGAAGTCGCGAGTAAAAGCTAGTATATTTATATATATAAAACTCTTCCGTTACTGACTGACTGACTGACAGACAACGCACAGCCGAAACTACTGATCGTAAAGGGCTGAAATTTGGCATGTGTGTTTGTTGGAAGGAGTAGGCTACCACTAAGAGAGGATTTTTGGAAATTCCCCCCCAAAGGGGAGAAAGGGTGGTAATTTAATAAACGGTGGTACACGCGGACGAAGTCGCGAGCAAAAGCCTAGTTTTTAATAAAATTCAATAATACTTATATTGTTTGCATGTAAAATTTTGATAATATCTCAATAAAATATAAAAAATACGTATCACCTAAACTATGAAACTTTACTGAACAAAATTTTGGTGGAATTAGTAGCAAATGATCTTCTTTATATGCGAATTTGCTATGGCAAGTCTGTAAACATCCTTTTTTTCAAATAATATCTAATAACAATTTATGCATGTTCTATTCTTATTCTACATTTTGATTCGACTAAACAAATATTTCTCACAAAACTGAACCCGAAAAAAATATAGGCTGTAACTACGAATTTTATCAAAGCCTTTACTGAACAAACATCATAACGTACAGAAACATGTCAAACATGAATCTATTGTGTTGAATACAATATGGCTTAACAAATACAAAATTGTACGCACGGTTTTATTTTGGCGTTGTTAGGGAAAATCGCTAGTATATATTATTATATTCATGGGAAACCTTGTTGGGTACTTGATATTTCTTAACTATGCCCAAATGATTTGCTGAGAAAACTGGAGTGAACTCCAAGTACACCAGTAAGTACCTCCTTGCTTAGGAGAATCTGTAGAAACACATTTTCTTGATTTGTAGTTAGGTGTACACTATATTACCAGACAGTACTGTACACACAGTACAAGGCAGACATAATAATATCTTGGGACAACTTACACTGATGGCCATCTAATCCTAAACTATGGCAACCAGACAAAAAATAAACGTACTTATAATATATATTTCTAAATACATGTCATGACTTAACGGATGCCTGAAATGACTGAAAGTATGACTAAAAAGACTTGTCAAAGATGACTGTATGACAGTCATAACCAACGGCTTATCGTTTTTCCGAGACACAGAAGGGGTCTCGGTATGTTTGCAAATGGTCAACCATCTACGGATCAACCGCGCCGAGCGTGGCTTAACCTATATTTTGTAATATCTATACAAGTATACGTCAAATACATAAAGCAGTTTTTCTTTAACTACGTAGTTAAGTAAATACCACTGTCCTAGTTACACAAACTTATCATAGCTTCGAAGAGAACCTCGTCGGCAAAGAGAAACAAATTAAAAATAATAGTGAGAGTAGTACTTAAAGTTCTCGAGTGCGGACGAACTGAAAATGATTTATTTACTTTTAATTAAAAGAACTGGAATGAGCAAAGTCGGTTTCTTAGATAATAAAACTTGTTTTAAACGGATGGGCCACCTGCGGTAGTTTCTGTTGTAGTCAATTCATTTAACTGTTAAGTTTAATCTTACTGAAATATTTAAGCTTTTTATTTTTGAACTAGCTTCTGCCCGCGACTTCGTCTGCGTGGACTTCAGAATTGGGTCCAAAAAGAAATGAAAAATGTGAAAGTAACGAAAAATTTAATAGAATTTTCACCCTTGTTATAGCTTGCGCTGTAATAGACAAAAATACTAAATTTAAAAGTTGTATGCCCACGGCTTAGCTCGGAAATAATTTTCAATTTTCCCTCAGGAACTACTTAAGATAATATTTACTGGTCATAATTCTTGTTTCTTATTAATTTTTAAGCAGATTTCTAAAAAAAGAGGTTCCATATAAGACTGCATCTTTTTTATGCGAATTGTGGATCGATTACCAATTTCATCAAATTAGAATTAGTAGTTTAGTTTTTAAATCACAATAGATTGATACCGATAGCAAAGATACTGGGACTTTTAGTGCCAGAATAGCCGTTCAATACAAATAAAAAAATAGTTTTTAAATCGAAATTATTAGAAAATGTAACCAAGAACGGCAAAACGAAATAAACTACTTGATACTTTCGTGCAATTGAATATACATGTAAATAAAAATGACGAAAGGAATATCCAATACCTAATCTGTATTAAACATTTTACTTCAACAAACTTTATCTTCCTTTGTGAAACATATTGTCTATGCATATGACGTCTAACGCTTAAATGACTGATTAAAACTTTATACAAAACGAGCTCACACTTCAGTGAATTAAGTAAATTGTCTGAAATGTCCGTCTGCCTGCGACACGGTAAGTTATGCATGTAAACGACTAGTGTCTGCAACTTAGAGCGTAAAACTAAGCCATAATTCACGTCCTTATGCCACTAAACAGAAGAAGGGCAGAAGTTCAAATAGCGTCATGTAGGTACCAATTTTTCCTTCATTTTTTGCCTCAAACTGTTTCGGAATCGGCGTCCATTCTGTAAGACGACCCCAACATAATTAGGAAAAATATTAAAGAGAAGAAGAGTTATTATGTACTACCCAGTTAGACATTTTTCCAGTCTTACAAAAGCATCCGTTTTAATTTGTAAGACGGTGCAAAGTGGACCTTCAATCAAACAACTTTGATGTAACAGTCTGCATAAAGTTATTAAAAGTCTGCCACTGTGCAGTCTGATTGTAATTAAATTCGAAGTGCTTTAAATTGTGCTTTTATTTGAAGTTCTTCGAAGTGATGGTTAATTCTGCTTTGAAGAATTATTATTGATTATTGCCGTTCAAAAGATTTTTTTTCCGTTTTTATATATTTATACGTCTAATCGGCTAACTATGTTGATTTTATAATGTTATATTGATGCTGAAAATAAAGACCTGAATGAAAGGGTCGGTCGTGTGTCTTTCGTAAGGAATATTGTGTAATGTTTATCCCATTGAAGAACGAGCATTGATCACCACAATTTAAGACTCCAGGTTTCCTCACGATGTTTTCCTTCACCGTCAATGGTGTCTCAGTAAAATAAGGAAAATACATATAACTTTGAAAAAGTCACATACATACTTGCCTAGGTTCGAACCTGCAATCATGAGCATACTAATACGGTTATTAAACCGCTAGGTCACCATACCATTAGGTTTGCCATAATTGTATTATTTTCGTTGGTAATTGCTATCGCTTTGCGTTTGCAAGGCCACGGGTTTAAAATCCGCAATTTATCGCCTTGTAAAACAGAAGCCAAGATAATGTACGTAGTTAACAAAGCACTGACGCGAAGTTATAACAGGTACCGTGAGGAATAGGTACCTTGCGAGGCGCGGCTTTACGATTGACGAAGCTCGCATCGACGGCGGGGTCAATGGTTTGGGAAATTACGTCATTCATCTAAGAAATTGTAGATATGGCTGGCATTTTTAGTTAAATTGACTTGTTCATGAAGTCTAGAAAATTAAATTGACTTGTTCATGAAGTCTAGGAAAACCAACGAAGTTGTTGTGACTTCATTTGACTCCGAAATTTCAAGAAAAAAACGTGCGAGACGTATTAGCTTTGTAACTGATATTTAATATTTATTAATGTTATACAAAATCTTGTGGAAGGGCTCGCGGCTAAGTTTAAGCCATACGGTTTGACCGATAATATAGGTTAAGCCGCGTTCGCCGCGGTTAGTCCGTGGATGGGTCACCATTTGTACACACGTCGAGACCCCTCCGTGCCTCGGAAAGCACGTTAAGCTGTTGGTCCCGACTGTCGTAGAGTTATCTTTGACAGTCGTTAAGTCATTACAATTTTAACAACCAGTCTTACTATGTGATACTGTATTACCTAGCAATGGATATGAGCAATGTGGAGCTCCTGGAGGTCAGATAGGCAGTCGCTCTATGTAAAATACGGTATTCAGCTAAATTCGATAAGACTGGAAGCCGACCCCAACATAGCTTGGGAAAAGGCTAGACAGAAGAAGAAGACAAAATCTTGTATCTGTATGTGTACTGGTCTGCATGTAAATACATAAGCCACGTATGTATGTATGCTTTTCGTGTATGTGTTATGTATTGGTCGGAATTGCAGTCTTGTGTTTGCCGGTTTAAAATCCACCCATTACACGAGGGGTTAAGAAGAATACTAGTAATGTGTGACAAACATAGCTAGTTATATTTAAAAAAGCATAAAAAGTACGTCAGGTTTAGCAGACCCACAAATTTCATAATATGCCAGTCAAATCCTGCTTACAAGACGAGCTTACATAACATAATACATGCTGCCTGATGGTCTAGTGGTTAGTGACCCTGACTGCTAAACCGGAGGTCGCGGGTTCAATTCCCACCCAGGACAAATCTTGGTGTGATGAGCACACGATCATTTGTTCTGTGTCTGGGTGTTATTTATCTATAATATGTACGTATTTAGAAATATATAAGTAACTAGCTGCCCGGACAGACTTCGTTCTGTCAAAAGTAAATTAATTAAGGTAATTCCCGAGTTTAGGAACAGTTTTTTTTTTACTTATTATTTATGTTTTACACCTTTTAAACCTTCCCTAGACTTCCACAAACATTTCAAGATCAAAATCAGCCAAATCGGTCAAGCCGTTTTCATGCTATGTCGTGACAACGGAAAACGGGTTTCATTTTTATATATATAGATTAAGTATGTTTATCAGTTGTCTGATTGCCATAGTACAGGCTCTGCCTATACAGGCTCTGCCATCAGATGACCGTGTGTGTGTTGTCCGAAGATATAAAAAAAATAATTCTATTGGGAAATTCGTATACAATAAGTCTTATCCCATCGCAATGCTTTTCATACATCCATGGCAAGATAAAATTAGCATCATCATGTGGAGTTAGGCACTCGCGACGAGTTATCCTTACTTATGTTGTAAAAGGAAAAGTAATGGTTTTATTACTGCTTCGTTGCTCTAGTGGCTGAATGTGCTCACGAAGTCTTGTGTTCGAATTCCAGTCCCAAATCCCAGTGGTTTTTTTTGTATCCAGAAAAATAATCTATTTTTATGTCTTGCTCATTTCGATTCTTGGTATCAATTCAATAACCCAGTGTGTAATGTAACAGAGTTAGGAGTTTCCATATAGCCTTATAATATCATTGTACTTCTTCACAGAATAAAAAATGGCGATCTAAATATTGTAAAATTGAATCATAAAACCTTTGTCATCATAAAACATTTTCTTTCCCCCGAACAAAATCGTCGTAAAAAGTTTACAGAATTAAAAAATAACACCTTGTCAGACACTTTTTTGTTGAAATTTATTACGAGTAAAATGAATTTGTTTATTTTTTGTCTATCGCGTCTAGACTAGTATTTTTATCTAGACTAGACATTTATGCATATTTGCTTCAATTATTTCCTATGAAAAATATTCGTGCATTTTCTTGTTTTATGCATCATTTAAATAATTGTTTGGCGATGTAGGTTTTAGTTATTGACTTAAACTATGCTTAATACATTTCTATGACTTGTTTTGTATTAATTGTGTAAAATGATTAAATTATTAATATTAAGTAAGTTGAAAGCGTATAATATTTATAATGCTATTCACAGTGATCAAAACTACTGAGTGGAGACCGCGAATCGGCAAACAGTGTAGGACGCCCCCAACCACATGGACCGATGACCTGAAAAAGGTAGCTGGGTCTTACTGTATGCGGAAGGCGGTGACTTAGGAGAGGCCTATGTCCAGCTGTGGACCGCGATAGGTTGAATTGATTGATCAAAACTCAAATTTGAACTCTTATCAGATTTCATACAAAGGCCGAAGTTTGCGAGTGTAAACAAAAACTCAAAAACAAACTTGTTTGTTACCACTTCACGCTCAAACGGCTTGACCGATTTTAATAATCTTTTATATGTAGGTAGCTGAAACCCCGGATTAATACGTAGGCTATATAAGTTAGTGTTAATTTGCAAGTAACACCGCGGGACGTGGCTAGTTTCTCAAAAAATACTTTGTACAAATAGAACGATTCCTAAAACCGTGAAACTACAAAACATCTCCATTAATCCTTCAACAGAATTGTCGACGTAAAGACAAACTGTCGTAAAAACAACATTATTTATAGACACTGAAAAAGTAAACCGGGGAACTAAGGTGGTTGATACGCTGAATTATACTCGTACTATGTATTCTGTTCCTGAATTTCCAGCTCATTTTTTTTATTTATTTATGACAACAACCAAAACAAACAGAATAATAAACAGGTAGCCGATTTCAAGCCTCCATATATTATTAACTAGCTTCTGCCCGCGACTCCGTATGCGTGGACTTCAGAATTGGGTCCAAAAAGTGTGAAAGTAATGAAAAATTGAATAAATTTCGTGTGCTGTAATAGAGAAAAATACCAAATTGCAAAGCTGTCTGCCCACGGCTTAGCTCGTAAACAATTTTTCAATTTTCCCTCGGGATCGGGATAAAAGGTAGCCTATGTTGTTTTTCATGTCAAAGGCTACATGCATGCCAAACAAATTTCATCCAAATCCGTTCAGCCAGTTTTGCGTGATTGAGTAACAAACATCCAAACATTTCCATTTCACATTTATAATATTAGTAGGATAATTGTGAATTATTTGTGATATAATTGCAAGTTTTTATTTTTATTTCGGAATGGATAATTATTCTGTGAAACTATTTTAGCCTCCCAGTTATAAAAGCAAATGGTAAACAAGCCGCCCACATTCCCTTTGCAAAGAGATCTAGCAACGAGTTCCTTTGAAGTAGCAATAAGTTAGTAAAACTTTAATTAATGCTGTATCTTTTCAGATATGGCCTAGCTTATTGGCTAGGACTGAAAAATATAAGAAAACTAAAGCCATTGGGAACTTAGGATGTCCTTTGACTGGTTCTGCAAAAATTGCAATTTTGCAATATTGGATTTGTTTTAACTATGTTTTTTCTTAAGAAATAGGGCAATGAAAGATTGGGATGATTCTTCGCATAAAAATAAAAATTGTATATTGATATTTTTCTTTCTGTATAGCTTTTTTATTTAAGTGTTTACCTATTCGAGGTTCCAAATAAAACATTTTTTTTTCTTTAATTTTGATACTTATACATAAACATCTGAATCATGTTTTTTCTTAATTCATAGTGTAAAGAATTATTTAAAGAACCAATACTAATTTAATTAAGAATCAATATCTGGAAAGGATTATACAAAACAAATATTAAGACAAAGTGAGGTAAAACAAACACAAAAGCAAATACCTTACCAACTCAAATATTGTAGTAAGCTCTACGGCGTAGTCAAATTAAACGCTACGATAGCTACGCAACCGTAGCTTGTAACCGATTCGCTACGCGTCAAATCACTTCTTCAACTTTCTTGCTCGTAATAGGCGTTTCTGTTGAATTAGGGTGCGTGTAGACGGAACCAATTTTGCGAAATAGGCCCCAAGATTATCACAAAAGTTATATTCAATATTGAAATCTAATAAAATAATATGTAGGTATATTTTTTATTGGCATATTCAATTTAAAATACTGCACAACACAAAGTTATTAAAAATTCCCTATTGAATACTTCAGTACGTTATTTCATATGTAATGTTCGAAAAACAATGCAGTATTCGAATAACGACGCCAATATATTGTACGGTGACCCCATTGTAAAACCCAAACATGTGGAAACGCGAAGCACCTGAAATCCGGGGCTTTTATTCCTGAAGAACAATTTTGCGAGCCATCAGACCCAACAAACAATGAGTAAAATACAAATTTTAGTATACAACTCTTTACCACCTTAATATATATGAAATACAGTTCATTTTGCTTTGATTCAAGTGTCGTATTAAGTTGGCAGGTAGACACAGGTGATCAATGTTTGCAGAGCTATCGACGGCGGCTTGTATGAACGTTCGATATCGCGGCTCTAAGTACAAAATATGTGATTTTCTTCACTTTTATGTCGCTATTGTGAACTTCAAGCTTCTGTATAGAATTGAATCGAGGAGTTTCACCTTAATGAATACGAAGGAGAAGATGATCTTATGATCTAAAAGGATTTTTGGAATTATTAGAAGTATTATATCCTCCCTATCACTTAAAGGTTTGCTGTAAGAGAACTCAACTCTGGGTTAAGCTCGCCTGTGTACATACTTTTTCTGATACTTGTTATTTCTGTATTTTATAGTGTACAATAAAGAATTAAGAATTAAGAATGAGAATATTATTATAATTTTTGTTGACTGCCTATAAATAATAATGTCAAACTGTTATATATACAACATGAAAATATCTTCGAAAAGGCTTATTTCATTAAATTCGTAAAAGTTGAATAATAAAATTTTAAAATATCATTATTATACGAAGGACACACATACTCTTTTTATTTTTTTTTAGATATTCCAGCCCCTGTAGACAAGGTATTTTCTATCGCTGATCGAATCGCTCAAATGTATGAGAGTGACAAGTCTAAGTCACGTCCTGATATACCCATTAAAACAACCCAGCGGCATTCCCGCATCGTCGTGGAGAGGGACTGAGAAACCGGCGCAGCCTTTACGTCCAGTCCACCTCCGACAAGGTAACCCTAAGAGGGACATAATTAACATTCATGGAACTCAATCCTAAATATAAAAATAATATAGCTGGCCTGTTAGTCTAGGGGTTAGTGACCCTGACTGCTAAGCCGGAGGTCGTGCGTTCAATTCCCACCATTGGACAAATCATTGTGTTATGAGCACGATCATTTGTTTTGCGTCTGGGTGTTATTAATCTATAATATGTATGTATTTAGAAATATATAAGCATGTTTATCAGTTGTCTGGTTGCCATAGTACAGGCTCTGCCAAGTTTGGGATCAGATGGCCGTGTGTGAAATTGTCCCAAGATATTAATATTATTATATTATTATTATTTGATCACTCTCTTACTCATTACAACGCCAAAAAAACTTAATAAACCTGTGAAATCTCGGTGATCATTTTAGGCAGAACCATTAAGATCAGTAAACCATTCGGTCCATATTTCTGTATCCTTGTGACACAGGAAATGAACGCCTCAGGCATCTTACAGCGTCCAAAGACTACTTAGAGTAGGGTGCCCATAATTCTATTTGCCAAAGTTTCTGATGTTATTACAAAAGTTGGTACACCGCCTTGCTCTTTATAAATATAAAAAATTTGATATTCTTCTTCAGCTTTGGGAGGAGATTTCAAGTTTAACTAAGTAACAAGTTATACTATTCAGAGGTTTTCGTTTCGCGTGAAGTTTGCTTACTTAAAAATGTACATAATTTTGGTGATTTTCTTTAGAATTTTGGTTTTTTGTCTCTTTGTTGCTACCAGGGAATATTACTAATACGCAGCATTCTTGAAGGTCTAACTTTGAAAACTCATGTATAAGATAGGCATAAAATCATTTGAATTTAATTTTACATTTTTTTGGGGCAGGTCCTTATCTGTACTCAACTGTAAAAGAGAAAAAAAAATGAAATTTTGTATGTTTTTTAGCGAAAAACTCAAAAACCACGGGAATAATAAAAAAAACACTATTAGAATACTAGTTACGTTATCCCTGAGTCACATGCTATATCTATTACTAGGAAAACTTAACTATATTTACTACCGGAAAAAATATGAAAATTGTTATTTGAAATGACCATCTCTACGACCCAATAAACGGACTTTACCAAAGCAACTTCGAACAGACTCGATTGTATAAATAATTTACATTAAAACACATTAATTAACCCCACAAAAAACAATTATTGCTATATATTTTTGACATTTGGATATATTTGGATGTATTTTTAGCTCATTTATTTTTTGTGTTTTGTCTACTGATTTTGTTTTTTTTTTTATTTCTTTTTCTGTTGTGTTAACTGTGTTTTATTTTTAAGTACCTCTATTTCTTTCATATTTCAAAGTAATGCATGATGAAAATTAAATAATGTTTCTTTTAAGTATCGATATCGGTAAAATCTATTATACAACTCATATCCACCCTATGCCAATATTAATGTCTTCACTTCACTCTGACGTCATCGATTATGTTTGATTTATTATTTGTTTTTGTAAACACTCGTATGTATTGCGATCGGATCCACCATTAGAAAATATGGGAATACTGTTTTTTAGGGACTGTTGTTATTGACGTGAAGGTGTGCTGTTACGAATATTCTTTCGGCTAAAACGTCGCCGTAAATAGGTCACCGGTGATCGGAAAACAAAAAAGATTACTATGGAGTATACTTGCTTATGTGATTACGTGCAAATGTTGTACCTTCATTACTTTTTGAACATTTGATTTATTAAAAACTAGCTGTTGCCCGCGGCTTCGCTCGCGCGTAAAGTAAAGAGCAGTATTAAAGGTAGATGTATTCAGTGATTTTCAAAGTAAGGAGAATGTATCAAATTTTTCATCTAATATTATGGCGTTAAAATAATAATAAAAGTAAAGTAAGTAGCAAAAGCATTTGTGTTATGGAATCGGAGACAAAAAAGGTACCATAAACACCCAGACTATGTATAAAAGTGATTTTCTACATGGACCCGTCCGGGGTTCGAACCTGGAACCTTAGAGCTGGCGACACCTTAAAAACCGGAGTGAACGCCACTCGACCACGGGAGTCGTCATTATAGATATGTCTTAGATGGTCATTATCTTATCTATTCATCTTTTCATCTGTCTATCTTTGAGAATACTGAACTTCACATACCAACTATTTCAGCCCTTATTTCACCCCCTTAGAGGGTAGATTTCTAAAATCTCGGAAATACATCTTATTTATTTCTAACTAATAACCCTTGTATGAAATTGAATGTGTCTATCTTTGAAAACGACACAATTCATATGCCTACAAACTTCCAACCCCTTTTTCGCCCTCTTAGGGGGATGATTTTTAAAATCGCTGCAATCGTGTTTATTTATTTCTATCCAGAAACCCGTATACGAAATTTCATGTGTCTATCATTGAAAATACCGAACTTCCCATAAAAACTTTCAACCCCTATTTCACCCCCTTTGGGGGTAGATTTCTAAAATCTCGGAAATATATCTTATTTATTTCTACCTAATAACCCTTGTATGAAATTGAATGTGTCTATCTTTGAAAACGACACAATTCATATGCCTACAAACTTCCAACCCCTTTTTCACCCTCTTAGGAGGATGATTTTTAAAATCGCTGAAATACATCTTTATTTATTTCTATTCAGAAACCCGTATACGATATTTCATGTGTCTATCATTGAAAATACCGAACTTCCCATACAAATTTTCAACCCCTATTTCACCCCCTTAGGGGATAGATTTCCAAAAGAAAAGTAGCCTATAGCCTTCCTCAATAAGTGGACTATCTAAGAGAAAGAATTTTTCAAATCGGACTTCCTGAGTTTAGCGCGTTCAAACAAACAAACTCTTCAGCTTTATAATATATAATACATATATAATATTATAAAGTTTAGATAAATAATTATAGTATCTTAGCCGTGTCACAGATTAATAAATAGTTACTTGGCCATGTGCAGCGCCCCTTATTTAACTCCACTGCGGGTGACGTAACCTACAACAAACTTATTATTTGCGGTTGGTACAGTATTCGGGTCTAGGGATCGAACCGCAAAATTAAGTTTGTTTTTTTTTTATATACTTTTCCGGGATAAAAACTACCCAGTGTGGTGCCCAGGATATTAAAGAACAATTATACCAAGTTTCATCGAAATCGAACCGGTAGTTTTTGCGTGATGCCTGAACAAACAGACAGACAGACAGACAGACAGACAGACAGACAGACAAAAATTTTTTCAATCACATTTTTGGGTTCGGTGTCGGTCTAGTATCACACCCCGCCATTAATTTTTTTGATATTTTCAATGTACAGAATTTTCACTTCTACAGATTTATTATAAGTATAGATGTGTAACTAGAAATGTAAGTACATAACATATTAAATCTTTTGTTAAGAATATCTAAATCCTTCAATGAATGGTTTGGCTTGAGAAGGTAACGTTCATCTCTGAATTGTCGGACACTTTTAATCATTTAGTGAAGAATAGAATTAATTTCAAATAAATTATATTCGTAAATTCTTCCTTTTACTGAATGTATTCAAAGATTAAATCTCACTGTATAAAATTTCTTCCTAGAACTCTATTATATCACAGTACTTGTCTATTTTCTCTCAATCAATACTTCCCTTGAACTAGCCCTACAAAATTCATGAACATAATCGATTTGTTTGCTACATCGGTTTCCAAGAAATCGAATAGCTGTGTAATTTCCATGGTGAAGGAGAACTTCTGACGTAGAATGTAAATCTAAGTGAACTACGTTATGGGGAAACGTGACATGAATTCTTAATAGATAATGTCTTGGTTACAAAATGAGATGATATAATTGATTAACAATTATTCAAAGGCTACTCCATTTTTTATTAAAAAAAAAAACTACGCCCGCTCCAAGGAATTTATTCCTTGTGTCGCGGGGGTTTTACAAACATTCAAATCACATGCACGAAGAACACACAGACTAAACTTGGAACAAGTATTTGTGGATCACGCAAATACTTGTCCCATGCGGAGATCGAACCCGCAGCATGTCGCGCACAGTGGTAAGACCTATACCACTCGGCTATCCGTGCAGTCAAATGCTATTTGATTATACAGACCAAGGGCTGAACGGGCTGAACAAGGGAACCTTAACACATAGGCCTGGCCCAAATTGCGCCACAACATCCGGTCCTTCGCCTTTCGCAAACAGTGGGACCCGGCTTTCTTTTTCAGGTCATCGGTTCATCAGGTAGTATAGAGACGTATTTAAATACAATTAATTCGACTGCTGTTCCTGATAGAATGACATATTTCTAATTCAAAGTTCAGCGAGGCTTATTTGAACGCCGTTGTTGATGTGAAAACGTGACGTTGCTAGGTGCAGTATAGTGCGCCATCTCACTTCCACGATTGCAACAGTACTTCTTTAAGAGTAGGTTCCTAAAGAGTAGCTTCCTTAAGGTGTTGAATAAATAACATATTCGATAACCAGCATGAGATAAAAAATGTCAACGTCTTACGAACGTATCATTTTTAACAAATATTATTGTCTTGAATTTTTTACAATATAAAGTATGATATATCTTTTTAATATCTCAATTCACTAAATTATAAGCTTAATAATATATAATGCGTGTCTCCAAAGTGATATTACTTACTGAGACTCTTGAGAAATCCACGGGATATTACACAGATCACTCTTTTTATTGAGCCTTACTGTAACATACAAAAAGATACCTTAACGCGAGGTGATAAGGTAGACTTTTGTGTTAAGTTTGTCTTCGAGTTTCTTGGCAGATGCGATCATTAGTCCTGTTTAGCTACAGTCCACTGAAGACACGGATGATATTTTTTTTAATCTTGAGAAAAAAACAATTGAATTTTGGCAGACAATAGATGATAAATTTTTACGTGTGATTGGTTGAATTAA